>OU892283.1:2447748-3779864 GCA_917834065.1 Ceutorhynchus assimilis
TTACAATGGATTTTGGATTAATATATTACCTTTGCATCGGCAGAAAAATTGAAGTGGTACAGATATTTATTTTTAATTTTTCAAAATGTCAAAAATTTTCAAATTTGAGCTCAATTATTTCCCGTCTGCCATTAATTTATATTAAATAAGTTGCTACCAAAAGCTTAAGTTTTGACTAGCAGAAATTGCAGACTGGTACAAGTCCTAATAAACAATGAAAACCTAAAATCATGTAAAATATAAGGACGCGTAGACCGCGCCACTCTTATTAATATCGTAGTGCCATGATGCTATTGGACATAACAGCTATGACGTAGTTTCTGAGTGGTAAATTATAGCGTTTAAAATAGGTACAAAGGACCCAGCACACTTCTTATGGGATTTCTGACCGCGGTCAAGTTTAACCAAATTTTAGTATGTTATAAATCTCATCTGTCTGATCGATGATTACCATAAGCACAACTTAATCCTATGACTAATTTTTGAGATACAGGTAGTTTTATGTCCAAGAATTCGCACGCATCCCTATGTGCCCGTGCGATAAACATTTTCAATGTTACTTACAAACATACATACATACAAACAAACATACATACATACATACATGTGAAGCTAATATAAGCGTTTTTTTTTTTTTTTTTTTTACGGATATGCGCACTCGCAAGGAAATGTCCTATCACGCTCGAGAAGCGGCAAGTGTGCGGAAATGTCGGTGTATGTTGGTCTTGAAACGGTTCAGGTTGTAACCTGCAGGGAAAACCGTCGCAGGGAGTTTATTCCACAGCGATGCTGTTCGCCAGAGATATGAATTCTGATATAATGAAGTTCTTGGTGCCTCTATTTTGACAGTAAATTCATGGTTACCGTCTGTTTGACGGGTTCGCCTGGTAGGTGCTACTCTCGGTGGAATCATACGTGCCAACTCTTCAGAGCATTTTCCGTGATAGTACCTGTAGAAGAGAGATAAATCGCCCACAGATATGCGATGTTCGAGACCATCCAAGTTACGAGTAAGTGCGGGGTCATTGATCAGGTTGATAGCTCGTTTTTGCACGGTGTTCAAAAGCATGAAGGTATGTTTGGGTGCTGCACTCCATATATGTGAGCAGTACTCCATAGTTGGTCGAATCTGGGCTTTGTAGAGTGTCAGCAATTGGCTTGGTGTGTACAGATGTCTTGTACGAAATAGCACCCCCAGCTTTTGGGACGCCCTTTTAGCAATATCTGCCACGTGACTGTGCCAAGACATGTTGGTCTCTGCAGTAACCCCCAAGATGTTCAACTGACTCTGTAATGTGACAGCACTTCCAGATAGCATGATGTTTGGCTCACCGGTGCTGGTCTTTTTTGAAAACAGAGCTGCTTGGGTTTTCTGCGCGTTGAACTGTACAAGGTTTTTGTTACCCCAGTCCTCTATTATCTCCAGGTCGTTATTTATCTGCGATATTTGAGTTAGTCTAAGATGATGGAATTCACGTGCGGAAAGACCTGTGGGTGGTATGAGTGAGGAGACTACATTGCCATCGTCTGCAAAGCAATAAAGTGGATTTACTGTTTTATCTATGAGGTCATTTATGTAAATCAGGAAAAGAGTTGGCGAAAGGATTGCTCCCTGTGGCACACCAGCATTTATTTGGTAAGAGTTGGAGTTCTGGCCATCCAGTGCAAAATAAATGGATCTGTCCTTTAGGTAACTTTCAAACCAAGTGCAAAGTTTCGGCGAAATCCCATTGCTTTGAGCTTGTTGAGCAGATTTTCATGCCAAACTTTGTCGAATGCTTTAGATATATCTAAGGCAATTGTTCTTGTTTCACCCCGCAACTCAATCGCTTTTTGCCATAAGTGAGTGACGTATGTAAGTAAATCGCCAGTTGACCTATATTTTCGAAATCCGTATTGCTTATCGTTGATAATTTTGTACTTTTCCAAGTACTTGGTTAGGTGATTGTTCACAACTCTTTCCATTACTTTTGATATCACCGGAAGTAGAGCAATTGGTCTATAGTTTAACGGATCTGTCTTTTTTCCTTTCTTTGGAATGGGTTATACTGCGGCAGACTTCCATGATGATGGATATACTCCTTGCCTGTAAGACAAATTGAATAATTTTGCGAAAGTCGGGGTGAGTTCGTTGGCGCAATTTTTGAGTACTATTGCGGGAATGCCATCCGGACCCATTGCTTTGTTTGTATCTAGCTTTTTAAGGGATTTTCGTATTTCTCTGTGATAAAAGGGTACCTCTGGCATACTATGGGAAACCCTTTCAATGAACGGTGGAGTTTTTCCGTTTGGCACTGTTAGGTTGGAGTTGGAGGAAAACATTTGGGCCAGCATATTGGCTTTTTCCTCTGATGTTGTGGCTAAGTGATTATTTTTATCTGTAAGTGGTGGTATGGATGACTTGGTGAAGTTAGATCCAACAGCTTTTGCAAGAGACCAAAAGGACCTAGAACTACTTGGACAATTCAGCAACCTGTTTTTTATTCTTTGATTGTATGTTTCTTTAGCGGAGTCAATAGTAATTTTGCAACTATTTCTGGCTTCTATAAATTCTGTGTGGTTTTGAGCGGTTTGTTGTCGTTTCCAAAGGTTATATGCTCTGTGTTTTTTCTGTACAGCCGTTTGACACTGGCTGTTGAACCAAGGTTTTGCATTAGCTCTACGTTTAGTTGTATGTGGGATATATGCATCCATTCCAGATAAGATTACTTGTGTTATTTCATTACAGCAAATAGTGGGATCAGCTGTTTTGAAGCAGATCTCTTGCCATGGAAAATCCAGGTAAAACTGTTTTAGGTCATTCCATTTTGCCGATTTATAGTGCCACATTTTACGAGGAAGTGGTTGTTGGCTTGGTGGGATGAGCATTTCGCACTTTGTTATTATAAGTTTATGATCGGACGAACCAAGTGGAGCATCTACTTGAATTGTGTACGAGTCAGGATTTGTGGTTAGGAACAAGTCTAAAAGCGCTGCAAATTCGCCCCTTTCTGAGATACGGGTAGGTTCATCGACAAGCTGCGTTAGACCACAACTTATGGCAAAAGCTTCTGCTTCTCTGCCTTCGTTATCTGTTTTGTTGTGGTGTTTCAGCCAGGGTATATTGTGGACGTTGAAATCGCCTAAAAAGACAATTTCCGCCTGTGGATAGTTTGACTGTATACTATCACAGCTTTCGGATAATGTCGCGAAAAAGTTTTGGTACTCGGTGTTAGATGGCGGTCGGTAGAGGCAGCAGATAAACTTGGTCGTGTTAATGACGTATGTGAATCGTCAGACATCTGCGGGGGGATTGCGAAAACACAACTCGAAACGGACACTCGATACGAAAGTGAATACGCATCGATTGTGCTCGAAACGTTAGTGATGATTAGGTACAAGTTTCGTTTTGTATTCATGTAAGTTCGGAGATTTGTGACGCCTTTCGCACAAATTTACCAAATTTTGAAAATTTTGACATTGACTTATTACTAATTCTTATTTTTTATTGTTGTATTGTAGTTATTTGTGTTCTTTAAAGAATAATTTCCCAATTTCAAAGTGTTTGAAATTTTTTCTAATAGGAAAAAGTTAGTAATTATCTTTGCCATAATCAGAGTCATAAGTCTCCGTCTGTTTCATCTAGGCTAAGTTTGTTGGTAGAAGCCTTTCTTTTTATGCTATAGGTACTTTATGTCTGACCATGTCTAAAAACATATTGGTGCCTTGAAATTTTTTTCAAGAATTTTGTTTTCCATTTTTATTTTCGATATACCTCCACCTATATAAAGCTAGAGACAATAATAATTATAAGTCCATGATTTAAGTGCTATGGCTTGGCCAATTGCCATCCCTCGAGCCAGACGCTCTCGAGATGGAAACTTTGCCCTCGGCCTCGGTAATTAGCACCATTATAATTTTCTTGGTAAATAAATAGCTATTATGTCATCTACATTTTGTTAACACCTTGAATGGGGGTCGTTCTTAGGTACCTTTTGCCATTTTTCTACCGACTTTGTTCCAGAACCCAAGGAATTGAGTTCGGAAGTAAGCTGTTCCCAGAGTTTCCTTTGAATAACTTTGCTGTTGGCCCCTGCAAATTACCCTCTAGCAAATAGAGGATGTTTAACCATAAAGGATAATAAGACCTGCCAATGGCCATCGGCCATCATTAATTTTAAAAAATATTTTTGTCAGCGATTTTTCTGTTCAAAGTTCAAAATACAACAAACCGTCAAAACAAAACAAAGAATCAAACGAATTTTGGCCCCCAAAAATCCAACATAACTTAACTTTATTGGACTCGATTTCGTTTCGATAGCTTTTCGACAGACATCAACCAGTCGAGTGACTTTCGTCAAAATGCATTCGCATGGAGTTTGTTCGAAATCAAAATTTCGGTGTGACATGGCGGTTTCGGTTCGAATCGAGAGTTCGTAATCCGCCCCCTGGTTTGTTGCAAAAAGGGGGTCAGGAGTCCTCAAAGTTTTTATTTTATGGCATTTTCTTCAGATATATTTGTCAAATACCTGCAAAAATATATTTTGACAGGACACCGAAGAAAATGCCATAAAATAAAAACTTTGAGGACTCCTGACCCCCTTTTTGCAACAAACCAGATGTCTGACGATTCACATACGTTATCTGTGACCTTCAAACAGATAATGTGCAAAATTTCTATAAATTCTGAGATTTGAGAAAACAGTTTAAATGCTTCTTAAAATTACAACTTTGCCCGCGTCCCAGGGCCAGCTGTCCCGGAATTGTGAATGCTGACTGTACACTAGCCTTTTATGACTAAAGTACGACCTATTTTGAAAATATCAGCCTTCCGAAAACTCTTGCATGTTTTCCACGCCACCTCCTGGACTATTATTATACTTATAGCACACTCTGTATTATTTACACTCTGTTCATTTAGCGTGACTGAAGACTGAAGCTGGGTTTGAAACAGGTCCAGAAGGGCTTTTCCCATTAAAGGTAGTTTGCACTGGACTTGGTCTGCTGCGTTCAATACTCCTAGAAGGGTGTTTCCCAATAAAGGTAGTTTGCACTGGGAGGAGACTTAGCTAGAGGGGCTTTTCCCAATTTAGGTGCTTTGCACTAGCCTTAGTCTGCCTGCAATGGATCTCGAGGCGGTATTTATCCCAAATTAATGCTGACTCGTCGACACACTTTAATAAAATTGATGTACAAAGTAGTATTTACTTTAGTAGTCGACAAATGGTTGGAGGTTTTCATAATTTTTTAGAAGTTTTTATCGTCTGTTATATAATTTATCATGTTTATTTTAGTGGCATGCAAGGTTTTCATAATGTCCAATATAACGGCACAGAGCAAATCATCCCCAGCATCAAACGAAGCTGCTGAAAATAGCGTTAAGACTGTAAAATATTACCTGCTTAAGGAATTAAAAAGTTCACACAATTTTTTGGATAATATTCCCAAACCCAAGAATTTGACTCAAAAGAATTTAGAAAACTTTTTAATTGTTTAAAGGAATACTGAGCATTGTAGTACGGGAGAGTCATCAGCCCGTTTGATGCTGGGAAGACCATGAAAGACTAGATTAGATTTATTAAAGTTTAGTAATGTTGGTTTTAGACCGTCAAAGTCTTTGGAAGAAATAAAGAAAAATCTTGGAAATGTTCAAAAAAGTCCAAAAAGTATTATTCTAGTAAATCGCGTGAATCATTTCTAGTTGGACAAAAAATGTTAGTTAAGGATTATAGAAGGGCCAAACCTCAGTGGATTATAGGGTTAGTGGTTAATGTTATTAATGCAAATATTATGTAAAAATCCTAAATACTTCATTAACGTGGAAACGTCACATAAATCAAGTAATGCTCCTGAGAACTGGTAAATTAGATCCGAATTTTAATGCCGTAGAGCCAGCAGTGATACTTTCAGGAACAGCAGAGTCATCTTCAGAAAATGACATAATTATCGCGAGTAGTATTATTGAACTAGCGATAATGAAATGGATAACACTTTTTTTGAGGTATCTGCTGATTCTCCTTATTGCGGGGTATCTGATGATTCTGCTGATTCTCCCTCTCGTAGGTCACAAAGAGTGAAGCCATTAGAACTGTTTGTACCACGTTAGCTTGTAAGAAAAAATACAGGGTTGTCGCTATGTATCGAAACGTCCTAATATTTCTGAACGCGCTTAAGAACAATGTACAGTGGGAATCATTGCAATTGGCACACACTATATAAATATCCCTCGTAATGTGTCAAATCTGACACACAGTAATAGCAAATTCTGCACTAAATAGATTTATTGGTTAGAATTTTGACTTAATACGAGGGATTTTAAAGAGTGTGTGCCAATTCCAATGATTCCGACTGTACCATATTATCATGGGGGTTTTTGGGAATGCCCGATTTAATAGTGGCATTTGCAATGTTGCCAACAAGTACCTCTTTATTTTTATCGTAGTTAATTCAGCGTCCCAACATTACTAAAAGCCCTAAATGCCAAACCTTCATTTGACTTGGTTTTTAGAACATTGCAACACAACTTTTTTGTTGAAATGTATGAAAACGGTCTCATATTTCAAAACAAACTTTAGAAAAATATGATAGTATGTATTTAAGATTTATAGGGGAGCTGGTAGGCCCATGTAGGAAATGTACATTTTTTTTAAGCAGATTCTGAGATACGAAACCGTTACCATATACAGGGTAGTCCAATAAGCGCGCCTCGGTCAATAGTAGCCAAACCGTTGAAATTATGGAAAAATGTTCTGTATAGAAGTTTTAGCATTTCATCTCTGCTATAACCCAAAATTATTTTCAAGTTATACACGGAGTCTCAAAAAAGAGTAATCACAAATTTTATGTTTTTTTTTTTTTTTTAATGGAATACCGTATGTTTTTATGTGGCAACTTTAAAATCGTATTTGGGTTGAATGCAGCGTTGCAAAGTTATGATTTTTCGAAGAAAAAAATAGACCATAAATTATTTTCTTAAAATTGTCATATCTCCGGCCACTGTACAGGGTAGGCCAATATGGACATTTTTAATAGGACACGTGAATTTCTGAGTGAGATATAAAAAAATTAACCCCCCACTCTGAGACTCAAATTTCATGAAATCTTGATTGGTGCAAACCGCATTTTGATATATTCAACCGTTTAGCCGCTAGAGAGCGATTCTCGGTTTTGAGTCATAATGTGAAACTTTCATAACTTTTTTGTTTATGAAAAAAATTGATTTCCGCAAAAACTTTCTAGAAGAACTTTTTGAAACAAAATTCAGTGACATTCTCAATTTTTTTCTAGTTGGCCCCAACTTCGAAATATTAATCAAAGTCCGGTTTTTTTCAATGGGACACCCTATATATTAATAGCTTATTGGAAAGCTCTGCTTTTGGTGATTTCAATGATGTAAAATTCGGAGGGTTTATCTCGAACAGTTTTTGAGAAAAAAATTATTCTGGTTTTTATCATAAGAAACAATGTGTAAGAAAGAGACCTTTTTCATTTTCCTCACCGATATAAATTCCTCTTCCAACACATGGCTTCTTATGAGATAAGTCGAAATAATTTTTTTTCCAATCAATTATTTTAATAAACAAAAAAGGTATGAGAGTTTCACAATATTGCTCAAAATCCAGATTCGCCCTCTAGCAACTAAACGGTTGAAGATATCAAAATGCGGTTTGCACCAATAAAAATTTCCTGAAATTTGAGCCTCGGAGTAGGGGGGTTCATTTTTTTGTATCTCGCTCAGAAATTGATGTTTCCTATCAAAAGTGTCCAAATTGGCCCACCCTGTACATTATTTTTCCCTGAAAATTTACATGTATTCCTATGTTAGCCTAGTCGCTCCTACATTATCTTCATTTTTCAATTTAAGTATATATAGGGTGTCCAAAATTTTTGACCAAACACGTCAATTTTAATTGAGTTTTTCAAAGACAACACCTCGTATATTATTTTTCTATCGAAAAGCTGAAAATGTCCCCTTTCAGAAAATATCATATTTGCCGTATCTATCCCATTAATATTTCAAGATATTAGGATTTTCAATTAACTTTGCACAAAAAACGGTAAAAAGTAAAGTAATTTGGTAGTTTTATCTATAAAGTTTTTCGGGACTTTTGAAAATTTTATAGGTTTAGACGTGTTCTTTCCGAATTTCTACTTTGCCACCTCGTATTTTTGCTGCTCGCGCCACCATATTGAAAAATTGCGACAAAAAACAAGGTTTTCACAATATCTTCTTTCCTTCTCATTAACATGAAAATATAATTACGTAATATCTAAATTAAACTAGAGAAAATTTTCCTATAATTAACCTTTTTATTCTGTATTATTATAGCTGTGTACCTGTAGATATTTTTAATTTCGATAAATTCGATACAGCATCTGATTGGGCTCGGAATAGCGCAACTTTTTTACCATTTGATGAAAATTGTACCTCTTACCATTTTCGAAATCCCCATGTATATTAGTTACTGTTACCTGGGACACTCTGTATAGATCTTCTTTTCTAAAAAAATAGTTTCTTGATGGAACGAGACTTGAAAAACTGCCGTGTTTAGAACTAAAATCATGAATTTCGTCTCTGCAACATCTAATTTTAAACCATTTTCTGTAAGCTAAACGTTGATATTTCCAAGATCTTCGTTTAAAAGTTGTCTCATTACTGTAATTTCATCACTATCACAGACAAAATAAAGCCTGTTGATAGAGCATAGTGTCATCTGTGAATAATTTTATTTGACAATGTTTAATATGAAAAACAGTATCATTAATGAACAACAGGAAAAGAATAGGTTCCAACAACACTGAACCCTGAAGAACCCCTTGATCTATAGCCCTATGTTATTAGAATTGACATTTTTAAATTTAACCTTCTGAAATCTCTTAGGTAATTATCCCTTGAACCATTTTAGTATTTTGCCTCGAATACCATATAATATATGAATATACTTTACCAGTGGAGCCAATCTATAACCATTCAAGAAAAATAATATATCTCCACCAGATAAGGAATCATTTTGTCCTATTTCCTTACCTGCACAATGTATAAACTACTTAAGAAAATCATAAACAAACATCTACTGTGCTATCTGAAGATAAATAATTTACTGAACGAGAATCAATCAGGATTTAAATCACAGCGTAGTTTCAATGATAATGGAGTAAGTTGTGCAGTCACAACAACAGACTCTATTATAGCAAAACTATTGCATTTTCACTCTGGCTCAGAATATTCAAGATAAATGTCAGGTCAAGATATTAACATTAACTTAGTCTGGATGCCATCCCATATCTGGTAGCCAGAAAAATTTTAACCCTGGATTTACCCATACAGAAAATAAATCTTCAACGTAACTGAACGTAACCTGAAAAACGTCATTTTGATCAAGCGTCAAACTATTGACGTGTCTCGCAGAAATAGAAAAGGAGAGCTTAATTGTAATAAATACAAGTTAGAAAGTAAAAAAAAAATGACATGCGCGCGCAACTCGTGGCTGCAGTGTAGCCAGATTATATTGTTGCAGAACAAATGTAGACAATACAAAGCGAACATTAAAACATTAAAGAAGTGATATGTAGGATTTTTATCGTTGTCTAGGGGTATTTTGGGGCAAGCAGAAAATCAAACGTAATGGTCCATTGAAAATATAAGGAATTTTAATAATATTTACGAAGAATAGATAGATTAGATGGTAGATAAATACGTCATTGATAAATATACAATTGGCACGGAAAATCACAATAACAACTTCACAACTAAGTATAGGTACGTCTTCACGACCACGTCTTGATCGTTTTACGGCTTTAGAAATATACGTCTTGATAATTAATTGAACGTCGCGTCTTAAATTTACTCCGTCTAGGAAAAATCTGGCGGCCGTCTTCCGCCTTCAGCGTTCAATTAACGATTGACCCCTCTTTTTAATATTATTCGTTCGTGGCTACTTCCCCACTGGCGCCGTGCCATTCGGTGCCACCCTGTTACCGTCGCGAGTCGCTCCCGCTCGTATCTTTTATCCTCTTCTATCAACCTATATAGAGATATTCCCTTTTCGTCGCCCTGTTGCTACCCTGAGATCCAGCGCGCCTCGCCTATTCAACCGTGACGGTACAGTCTATGTAAAAATAAATAGGTACAGTCGGAAGAGAATTATTTGGAGAAATGAAGAAATATAATATTTACATAATTACAAACGGAAAAAAATACTTATACATATAAATACAAACACAGATACCGATTAGGTTTCGTACCCTACATTCGGCCATCCGACACTGAATCCGCCTCGGATTCGCTCACATTTTCGATCCATGGTTTTAGATACTCGGCACACGTGGTGGTACGCATAGGCCCTTCATGACATCCCACTTTAACTATATCGTACCGTTCATTTCCCTTAACTCGAGAAATTTCATAAGGCCCAAAGTATTTACCGCTCAATTTTAATCCTGGTCCAAACTGCGTACGCTTTATTGCGACTAAATCTCCTTCCTTGTACACTGTTGCTTTCTTTCGTCTTAAATTATAGCCCTTTTTATTTTCTTCCTGCGTCTTCAAAATCTGTCTCTTACTTTCCTCTTGCATTTTCTCTCTATTTTCATCAAACTCAGTTACAGCTTCTCTCTCAATTAAATCTTTAATAAGAATATCTTCCCGATTTCTCATACGAGTTCCCACTAGAACTTCGAATGGTGTGGTGTCAATGCTCCTCTGGTATGTGCAATTTAAGGCTTTCTGCACTTTGTCCACAAATTTAAACCACTTACTTGGATCTTCCAAACTCAATTTCGTCAATATTGGTATAATTATTCGGTTAATTCGCTCCACCTGCCCATTACTACGGGGGACTCCTGTAGTAATTAGCACATGCTTGATTCCTTCTTCTACACAATAGCTTTCAAATTCCTCTGACGTAAAGGCTGTTCCTCTGTCTGTGATAATCCGAGCTGGGTTACCAAAAATCTGTTGTTGTTTAGACAGGCGATCAATCACTTCCTTCGTGGTAGTAGATTTCGTAGTATAGAGCCACACAAACTTTGAAAAGTCATCGATAACTACCAGAATATGTTTATGATTCTTATTGGTACTTGGTAGCGGTCCCAGATGATCAAGGTGGTATGTATGTAAAGGTCCTTCAACTTTTGACAATGGGTGTAAGAATCCTTCTTTCTTCCCCTCCTTCTTGCTACCTAAAATGCATGCTACGCAATTCTTAACGCAGGTCGTTATCTTTTCTTTTAATTTTGGGATAAAGAACTCTCTTTTTACCACTTCCTCTGTTTTAGCTACGGAAAAATGTCCAATATCATGAGCTTTTCGAATAATTTCCATCTGTATGTGTTTAGGAACCACTAAAGATTCACGTCCTTCTTCATATTTGTAAAGTATGTCGTTCTTGAGAAAATAGTCGTCGTGATTGTGTCCTGTCTGAAGAATTTTATTCACAGTCTTTATATAATCATCGTTATTTTGTGCCGTCTGTATACGTTTTAGAATTCCGTCTTCTTCACTTAATATTTCTGCGATAACCATAGTGTTCACTGGGTACCTACTGAGCGCATCCACGTGCGACATTTGATTACTCCTTCGATGAACGATTTCATAATCGTATTCTTCCAATAGAAGAGCCCATCTTGCCACTCTAGTCGTGAGGTCTCTCTTATCCATCGTTCGTTGAAATGCAGAACAATCAGTGATGATTCTGAATTTATGACCCAAAAGGTATATACTCTGAATTTTTTGACTGCAAATATAACAGCAAGCACTTCTAATTCATAGCTGGTATACTTCTCTTCTTCCGGAGTTGTTTTCTTACTCATAAAGTAAATTGGGTGGAACTTATTATCTTCTTCCGATCTTTGCATTAAGCAAGCACCATACCCAAATTTACTGGCGTCAGTATGCAACTCCGTCTCGCTGCCTTGTTTATAAATGTGCAACACCGGATAAGAAATTAATAATTCCTTGAGTCTGTTAAACGCCTGTTCTTCTTTAACCCCAAATTGAAAAGTACTGTCTTTCTTCAACAAAGAATAGGATGAAACGAATTTCCTAAAATAACCTGTCAATCCAAGAAAAGATTGTATTTGCTTAGTCGTTGTGGGCTTAGGAAATCGTTTTATTTGCTAAAGTTTTGCCTTCAGATGGTATTACTCGTCCTTCCTCTATTATAAAACCTAAGAACTCCACTCTTGTCTTTAGTATCTGGCACTTTTTTTTCTTTATTTCTAAACCAAAGTCTTTAGCTATCTGCGTCACAATTTTAAGTCTCTCAATTCCTTCCTTTTCGTCCTTACTAAGTACAATCAGATCATCCATGTAGTACGTTTTGCCTCGCCAAATCTCGGAAAATGTGGGCAATAAACCTCTGAAAGACTGAGGGACTATTGCAAAGGCCAAAAGGACACTTCAAGAATTCATATTGACCATTGTGAGTCACAAACGCCGTGTACTTGATGCTTTCGTCAGCCACTGGCACGTGAAAGAACCCGTTCCTAAGGTCAATTGTACTAAAGTACCTAGCTCCTTGGAGCTGATCCAAAACGTCTTCTATCAATGGAAGAGGAAAACGATCTTTGACTATGATTTTATTTAGTTTTCTGTAGTCACAGCATAGTCTTATTTGTCCATCTCTTTTTTTTACCAATACGATGGGACATGCGTAGTCGGATGCACTTGGTCGTATAATACCTTCCTCTAACCATTCATTGATTTGCTTTTCGACTACCTCCTTCTCTGGTGCAGCTAACCTTCGTGGACTTTGATATATAGGTTTCTCCTTTTTCAGTATTATGTTCATTTTTACTGGCTGATAATCTCCAATTATCTTTTCCAGCTCTTTTTTGTATTCTAAATTCTTAATATGATCCAGATTAATTTCGTCTCTGTCTGCTACAGTTATTTGCATAAGGAAGTTCTCTTTCTCTTTCCTAATTAACAGAATTCCATCTTCAGTTATGGAAACATTCATTTGAGACAGAATGTTAGTCCCTATGATAGCCTTGAAACTCGACGCTTCCGTAGGAATCACGTGAAACTTCAATTTTACTTCCTCATCATTTACTAACACATCTTGACTAAACGATCCCAGAGTTTCAATCCTATTGTGACCAATTCCTTTTATAAAAATCGTATCTTCATCCAGTGAAATATTCATGAGATTTTCATCGTAAACGTCCTTTCTTATTGCGGAAATATCGCTACCTGTGTCTAATAAGGCTGTCAACAATATTCCTGAAATTCTTAATTGGACTCCATTCTTTGGTATAGCTTCAATAACATTCATCGCTGAATTTCCAGCCGAAGCATTAACATTTTTCTTAGGACACTTGGTGGAAATATGCCCAAAGGCATTACAGTTAAAACATTTGACGCCTTTTGTTTTGTCTGGACAGTCACTGGATTTATGACCTTGTCTGCCACAATTAAAACATTTCATTAGTTTTCCAGTTTTCTTTTCTTCGTTATTAAAATTTTTGCGAAACTTTGTTCCCTCAACATTCCTGTCCTGATTTCTTCTATCCATAAATTTGCTTGTAGTTTTCTTCGCTTTGATCTGATCATACAATTTTATCTTCTCCTTAAAATCATTAAGAGTTTTAGCTCCATATAACGCTATTTTGTCTGACGTTTCATCTTGAATGCCATCTATAATATATTGTATAATTACCTCTGGCTCCAAAAGTATTTGACTACCAATTTCTCGCATTATTAGTAGGGTTGTGCCGTTTGAAATTTTCAAATGAAATTTCCATGTTTGAAATATTCAAATTTGAAATTTTCAATATTCGAGAAAAGTGAAATTTCACAGAAATTGCAGGTGAAAATTTCAATTTGAAATTTCTCAAACTTTGTAGAAAATTTCATATGTTTCACTAGAAATTTCATAAATTTCATCGAAATTTTCAAAAAGTGTACATGTTTCGCCGGGAAATACAAGGAGTTATTGGCAATAATGGCAACGCTGCTCACTGGTTGTCTTGCTCTGGATTGTTGGAATCTTAATTCTCAGCAAATTTCTTAGCTTAGGTTGGAATTCATTTGCCACGAGTCGATTTTACAGGACACGACACGACAAAACAAGTTTCTGAGGCAGATGAATTTCATGTTGCAAGCCTAAATTTATGGGAAGAAATTCCGGCACTCGGGCGCTTCGCACACTCGTGCCGGAAATGTCTCCTCCTTGCACTTGTTAGGAAAATAGCTAATATTTATTTACATTCGACACTTGAGCCAGAATAAAATGTCTGAAGAATAAACTAATACCACAGCCAATACACAAAGTCACATAGTCATGTCACATCACAATGGACCTTTCTCATTTTACCTGTGCTGCGCGCGCAGCTTGTGGGTACAAGATTATAAAATTGCCATTTGAATGAACGCGGGAACGCGGTCTGACCCTGACGTTTTTTAAGTTAACCTCAATAATCAATCAATATTGCTGAAAATTATTACAAAAACTGTTTATTATACAATGGTTCAAGTGTGTTGTGTGAGATCTTGTCAGAGTAAGGCGAAAAAGAAGTCAAACCTTTCTTTTCACAAGTTCCCAAGCATCAAATTTTAAGGAAAACAATGATTACATGCTTTCAACCCTGACTGAAGACGATTTAAGTTGGAACAGAGTTTTGGAGGGTTCGTAAGATAAACGATATCTATATCAAATACAATAATAATTGTAAAATTAAAGGTTTGTTAGCACTTGCAAATTCGTACTTCTCAAAGTTTTCTAAACTTTTCCCCCGCATATTTGTCATATTTACATTTAATAATAAACAAAAACAGAAACATAACCGAAATTGCACAATTTGACAAGTGGAACCAATCAAAGTCATTCCACACAGGTATCGCGCGTCATTATATGTGTCTCTTTCTTTATTACATAAATTTTAATAAACCATTCTTGTTGTTCATTGCATGAGAAAGGTACATTGAATTTTATAAAACATTTTTTGACAGTTCTAACAGCCAAATAAATTTTGTTATTTATTGTCATGTGACACAAATCACCCAATCATGTCAACATTATACTGAAAACAGCCCTAGGGTTGTTCTCACTCTGTGACATTGCCTCGAACATTGCTGTCAAAAAAAATTTCTATCCGAATAACCCTCGAACATTGATAAATACTCAAAAATTTTACAACTTTTTCAAGCTTGTTGTTTATAAAAACAGATCTCCGCTAGCGCGTCGGTCTGTTTTCAAGCGACAAGCTTTCGAAATCTGTTATAAAATTTTTTCGAATAATTATCAATGTCCTTGGGTTATTACCACTGTAAATTTCATGGAATTTTATGAAATTTCATTGAAAATTTCATAGTGAATCATTTGATTTTGAAAATTTCATGATATTTTGGAAACTTTCAGAAAAATTCAGAAAATTTGAAAATTTCACGGAAATTTCAAAAATTTCAATATTTCCATGAAAATTTCAGAGTGAAATTTCCAGATGAAGTGAAAAGTGAAATTTACCCAACCCTAATTATTAGTGCATATTCTTGCACTGTTTCGGTATGATATTTCTTTCTAGACATAAGTCGTTTATGCACTTGCGCGCTACTGACTTTTATTTCAAATTCAGCTAGTAATTTTCTTTTCAACGTTTTCCAGGATTTAATGCCACTTTCTGACTGTATGAAAAGCTTCGCTAAACCTGTCAAAGACTTTTTAGCAAATATCAATTTCTGTAGATCATTCCAACCGGACACATCGGCAAGTTCTTCGAAGTCTGCGATCCATTTCTTAATAGGATAGTCATCCTTACCACTGAATGATCTGATGCTCTCTTCCACATCACGGAATGTCAATGCAAAAGAATGATCTGTCTTCTTTGTTTTATTTGTTTTTAGCCGTCTTGCTAAATCTGCTAGAGTTTCTTGATCGTCATCCTCACCTTCTTCTTCTTCTTCGTCGTTGTCGTCTTTAACTCCATCTTCGTCAAGTTCTTCCTCGTCATCTTTTTCGTCTTCTATTGATAATTCGTTCAAAAAATCACATACGCGATCGGCCACTTCACTCTCTTCACCACTATAGTCTTAAATTCAAAATATTACACACTGCTATTAAATCACTCAAATTTAACTGTTGTTTAACTTCATTCACTTTCTCCACATACTCGTCCGACTGTGGTATCTAATTGAAAACCCGAAAATTTACGTACCTGTTTCCTATGCTAGACGCGGAGGACCTTGTTGACCATACGCGGCTGTGTGTAAAGCTTGAATAGTTTTAAGTTTAGCCCCTGTAATATTATGTTCAATTTTCTCAATAGCACCCAAAGTAGTCATTTTGTTATTGAAAAAAACAAACTTCAACCCTTATAATCAAAAACAAAACAAAACTCGAAGGTAAATAAATCACCCTTAAAACCTTTTAACTCAAAACGTGGTCGTGAGTCGAAAAAAATACAACTAAAATAAACTTAATTTAGCAAAATTCTCAACTCAAATCAATCGATGAAAATAAAAACAATTTTTCAACTAAGTAAGTACACTTCAAAATAATATACAAAAATATACAATAAACAAAGAGACAAATATTCTCTTCAAACAGTTCCTCAAAATACTTAAATATTCGAAAAAAATACACAAATAAGAAAGATGAATCAGTACACAGCCTATTCGCAAAACTAGTTATTGGCTGATAAAATCATAAACATTTTCAAATAAACAACATTAAAATCAAAAATAAAGTTGATAATAAAATGCATTTCAATATTTCACTAACTTTCAGTAATATACACCACATATCTACATAATAATATACATAAAAGCCACAATCAATAATAATTATAAAATGTTTCAAATATTTTCATGTCAAAAACTTTCAACAAATGTAATTTAGCACTCAAAATCTAATCTAATAATCAGTTCGTTCAAATTTTTTTTTTTTCTTTATCAAGTTCAAAGTTAAAATCACGTTGAAGAGGTCAAAGAGTGCACTTTTAAAAAAAACAAATGCCATCCACCAATAAATAAAAATGTTTAGATCCTACCTTGAATGTTCATTCAAACCACTGTCGATTGTTTTTTTTTTTCTTTGCAAGCAATACAGTCTTCGCATGGACTATAGGTATCAAACTATACTTCAACTTGTTGCATCTTCTATGTCGTCATTCACTCATCGTAAACCATATTATTGTTTCTTCTTCTGCGTCGTTTCCAAATTGTCGACTTTCTGAAATCTGACTTTGTCCTTCGTTGTTTGCGTCCAGTCCCACTGTGTGTGTTTTATCTATTTCTATCTATTTTTTATCGGCTTCATCCCGGACGAGCCCCCAAATTGTAGGATTTTTATCGTTGTCTAGGGGTATTTTGGGGCAAGCAGAAAATCAAACGTAACGGTCCATTGAAAATATAAGGAAATTTTAATAATATTTACGAAGAATAGATAGATTAGATGGTAGATTAAATACGTCATTGATAAATATACAATTGGCACGGAAAATCACAAAAACAACTTCACAACTAAGTATAGGTACGTTTTCACGACCACGTCTTGGTCGTTTTACGGCTTTAGAAATATACGTCTTGAAAATTAATTGAACGTCGCGTCTTAGTCGGAAGAGAATTATTTGGAGAAATGAAGAAATATAATATTTACATAATTACAAACGGAAAAAAATACTTATACCTATAAATACAAACACAGATACCGATTAGGTTTCGTACCCTACAGATATATTGTGAAGTGTTTTACAACGCCTCAAATCAGACAAAAGAAGATCTTTAAAGTGTATGTTAACATCGATGGCACTTTTATTTTAATGAATGTTTCATTCGGCAACATCGCACAATGAAATTGCAAAGGAATATGTCAAGTATAATCTAGCATAACCTTAAACGACACTGCGATAAGTTCAAGTTATATATATAAAGTATTAGTTTGCTCTTTGTCGAATTACACGTTACAAAAAAAGAAAGAACAATTAATTCTGAACTCGTCCCTGAATACGAATATGACGCAAGCCCGTAACAAAGTCGATTTTCATTGGACGCTCACCTGCAACCTACGAGTTGCGCGCGCACACCAGTTATTACGAGACACGTCAATTTGGAGCCAATCAAATTCAAATTTGTCATATTATGTTCAACAAAACCTACCAACCAATAAGCTATCCATTAGGTCTATAAACAGAAATGATGTCACATAATGTCTGCCCAGCGACTCTGTGTCTACGGGGCAACGGTGAGGGGAATGCAGTTGTAAAAAGAATGGCTGATTTCATTCATAAAATACCCAGCTGCGTGCGGAACTTTTTGGAAGTGTTATCGTATTGCAACTCGTACACGAAAATTGACAATGACCAAACCTCCGCCACTGGATATTTCAATATAATTTGATATTCCAAAATGGGAGGATAAAATGACGTCAGGCCTGGCCAATAGCGAGACATAAGGTGACGTTAACTCATTGACAACCGTATGGTTCCCCATGGCAACGGCAATCCTGCCAAAAACTCCACCAATCAGGTTCATCCAGGCCGGATGCTTGCCAAATTGTCAAAAGCTGATGGTATATTTAGAAAATGTTTATTTTTTACAATAGATCAAATTGAAGAAATCAGGACAAATAAGAATAGATCTAACAACCACGTTAAATATTTAGCGTTTTATTATTGTTATCAATATTTTGTTATTAAGAAATGGATTTTCAAATGAACTATACCTACTTCATGTCTAGTATTTTCGCTTTTTTATAATTGACGTTTTCAATTAAAAGAGATGGACGATAAGTATGAAAACATTCATTTTCCCGCCAAAATTTGCTTGCTTGTCAATGTCAATGTGTATTAGGCAATTCAATCCATCTGTCAAAAAGGAAAATTCAATGTGGCGTGGCGACCAAGCAAGTTTGTTTTGAATATGTTTTTATGCGTATTTTAAATTATTTTGCATACAGTTTTGCTTACAACTTTGATTTTCATTATTTAATAAAATATTTGTTGACTAGGTACCTAAACTATTAATTCGGGCAGAAACTAGATATTTTTTTGTGTTTTTTGGCCCTTGTGTGGCCGCCACGCCATCTTGAATGTCACGTGGTTTGAATTGCCTAATTGGGTGTTTAGCAATCCCCTCATTTTTATTCGAATCGGTGACTTCACCAATGAGTTAGCTATCTTTGTTATGTCAATAGAAAATGACAATGACCGACATAGAATAATGGATCCATCGGTAAAATTTGATAATAAAAACGCAGGATTTGAAATTGAGAAGAAAATGTGGGAAAAGTCACTGCTTCATTCGCAGAACTTCGCTATGAAGACGGTGGTGGATTATCTTAGAAGCAAACAGCTTCTGCAAACTAAACTTCAACGTGGATTACTTTGTATACTTGATGGGCCGTGGATTTCCCTTACTTTTGCGAGTATCAGTTCTGATTTTGTGTATCCAAATTTTGACAAATGTAGGATTTGATGGAAACTTATGGAAAAACTCGTCCGCCGGTGAATAGGAATAAATAGGAATTATTTTTATGGATAGGCACACTATACACAATCACCATTGTTAGGAAAAAACCTTGAAAAACCCGAGGAAATAATAGTTTCTTTCAAAAGTCTTGTCTACAAACCACTGTCAACCATTGTTTTCATACTCTTTCGGCGTCTGACAGTTTGATGCCAGACAGAGAAACTTTTAAATTGAAAAGGTCAATTAAACGTGGCAATATGGCGCATTTACATTCGAATTCCTTCCGTAGACTCAGATCCGCTGGGCAAACAATAGTTGATATAATTTCATAATTTTGAAATTTTCTAAATATTCAGTATTCTGAAAATATTTAATAAACCAGCCTTAAAATAAATAATACATATCTGTAAATTCTTACCCTTAAAGTGACGAAACAAAATCTGGGAGTAGACGGTTGCTGGAAATGAACGCTTTCGATTTTCGGATGAAACTTCGACACAATTTCACGATTCAGTTCCACATCGGGAAACTTGATGATCAAAGAGGGACTTTTATGCCTTTTGTTGTACTCCCGTTCCACATCTAGAGCTCTTTTAGCATCTTCAACTGACCAGTCTTTTTTCGATGGCATATTTTGCGACAGCGGCTTCTTCTTTTTTTTGGATGAATTCTTTTTGGGCGAATCTGTATCACACTGCAAAAGAATTTTTGTTTTTGAGGCTTTGTTGTTTGAGGCCTTTTTTTCTGAGTTCAGCTTTTGCACCTGAGGCCTAGAAAAGTTTCATTCTAAGGGCAAAAGACCTCACTCAGAATAATTGAACTGACAACATTTTTAAAACAACAAAACAATAGTTTAAATTTATTTTCAATTTGTAATTTGTGTGTTAAAAATCCGAACTTACCTCTTGCCCGTTTCGTTTTCGACTTATTTGATTGTTATAGCCGCCACTTCTAGCCGAATATCCGCTATTCCGGTATTCCCCTTGATAAGGCGACTGATGACGATAATTGCCCGGTGGCTGCTGATTATGGGTCATATACCCAGCAGCACCAGCAGGTCCAGCTCCTGTGCCAAATTTTTTCAAACATTTTTACAGGGCTCTGACATAATTAACTACTTTTTTTTTTATAATAATAAATATATATTATTATGCCATTTTATTTGATAATAAAAATAATTGTAGAGTAATTGTACATGAGGGGATATTGGAATCAGTATACATTTATTTGTCAACACATCTTCAGGACACTATAATGATAAAATATGTAATTTTCAAGTAATTTCTTTGCAAATTTTCTTCAAAATGACTTTTAGAACTTTGTGATCCATTTAGATTCTGTCATAAGCGCAACTAGTTAGTTTTACGAGGGTTTATACTTACGTCATCATTTGCCTTTTTTTTTGAAAACTAGGTTTTTTTATGTCTGAAATTTCGAACAAACATATAGTTCGTTGCACGGCAGGCAGGTTTTTACTTACGTCATCGATGACGTCATAACTTCATAACTTAGAGAAAAAGTTAACTCAGATTAATTCATAGAGCACCTTCGGAATTATTGTTTTGTAATACATTTTTTAACTTAGAATAAAATTTATTCAGTTATCCGAAAATATATAAATAAATTTCTCCCAGAGTAATTTTTCACTGGAAAATTTTTGAAACTTTCCTTCTGCCAGTTTTCCAGAAAAAATTTAAAATTAAAAGAATGAATTTTGCTTAAAAAGGTCAATTTTCCAGAATTTTTCCTGAGTGATTTTTCACCGAAAAATTTTGAAATTTTGCTTTAATGAGATCCTCACTTTCCTCTTTTTTTTTTGGAAAATTTTCACAATTATCCTTTTGCCAGTTTTCTAGAAAAAAAATAAAATGTAAGAAAATGAATTTCGCTTAAAAAAGTCAATTTTCCCTTAGTTTTTGCATTTTCGAAAAACTCATAATTTTCGTAATTCCCCCGTAACTTTTTCGTAATTTTCCCATAACTTCAAAAATTCGTAATTGCCGTAATTTTTTGTAACTATTTTTAATTCTCCTAATTTTTTTTAAAAAACTTCGTTATTTTTGAGTTTTGTAATTTTCATAATTTCAAAAATTCCTAATTTTTGTAATTCCTATAATTTTTGTAATTTTCGTAATTCTCTTTATGTTTATAATGTTAGTAATTTTTCGTAATTCCTGCAATTTGCCGTAATTTCCGTAACTTTTCAAAAATTGCGAAAAAGTGAGTGTCAAAATCGCAGGAAAGTGACGTTGGAATTACGAAAAATAGAAGTAAAAATTACGGAAAAATGAAGTTGGAAATGTTGAAATTGAGGAAATTTAAGGTTATAATCGAGAAAAAATGAGGTTATAAATACGAAAAACAAAAGTAAAGATTATGGAAAAATTAGGTTAAAATTGCGAAAATGTGAGGCGAAAATCGCGGAAAAGTGAGGTTATACTTATTGAAAAATGAGGCAAGAATAACGGAAAAGTGAGGCAAAATTTGTTGAAATTGCGAGAAAGTGAGTTTGGACTTTGAAATTGCGGAAAAGTGAAGGTGAAATTGCGAAAAAAAAATTGTCGAAAGCCGTTATTTCCCAAATAAATTTCGTTATTTTTTATAATTTTTCCTTAGTTTTTGCAATTTTCGCAAAACTCGTAATTTTCGTAATTCCCATAACTTTTTCGTAATTTCCTTAATTTTTCGTAACTTTCCAAAATTCATCGTAATCTTTCTGTAATTCGTAATTCTCGTTATTTTTGATTTTTTTTTGTGAATTTTCATTATTTCCGTAATTTCTCAGATAATTCTCCCTATTTCTATAATTCCTCCTTAATTATTGTAATTCTCGTAACTTTTCCATAAATCCCGTAACTTTCCAAAAATTATCGTAATTTTTTCGCAATTCCCGTGATTTTTTCTTATTTCTTTCAATTTTTATAATTCCTGCAGTTCCTCAAATTTTCGTAATTATGTGATTCCCGTAATTTCTCAAAAAACTCCGTTATCTTTATAATTCCCTCCAAGTTTGTTGTGATTCTCAAAAATTGGTAATTCCCGTAATTTTTTTTTTCCTGAAATTTTCGTCATTTCTCATAAAATTCTCGTTAACTTCATAATTCTCCCTTAATTTTTGCAATTTTCGGAAAATTCGCGTTATTTTCATAATTCCGAAAACATGTAACTCTTGTAGTTTATTATTGGAATTTTCGAAATTTTGTAATTCCTGTCATTTCTCAAATAATTCTCGTTATTTTCATAATACCCCCTTAGTTTTTACAATTTTCGAAAAACTCGACATTTTCGTAATTCCCATTATTTTCGTAATTTTTTAATTTCCGTAATTTCTCAAAAAAACTCCGTTAGTTTTATAATTCCCCCTAAGTTTTTGAAATTTTCGAAAGTTGGTCTATTTCCTTATTTTTTTTTTGGGGATTTTCGAATTCTTTTTAATTCCTATCATTTCTCAGATAATTCTTGTTATTTTCTAATTCCCCCTTATTTTTTTCAATTTTTGGAAAACTTGGAAATTTTCGTTATTCCCGCAGTTTTTCGCGCTTTCCCCATCGTGATGTTTCCGTAATTCCAGTAATTATTTGTATTTTCAATTTTCAACTTTCCTAATTTCCAAAAAAAATCGGAATTTTCTAGTTCTCCTTGAGATATTGTAATTTTCGTAATTTCAAAAACTCGTGATTTCCGTTATTTTGGGAATTACCGTAATTCGCGTAATTTTGGAATAACTTTGTAATTCTTTCCCGTAATATTTCGTAATACCCGTAATTTTTGTAATTTTCGTGGTTTTTCGTATTTTCCATAATTCCCGTAATTTTTATAATTTCTCATAATTCCCGTAATTTTTCGTCATTTCCGTCATTTTACTAAGTTCCGTAAATTTTTATAATAATCATTATTTTTCGTAATTCCCGTATTTTGTCTTGTTAGTTTTCGTAACTTTTCAAAAATTAGTAATATTTAAATAATTGACGTAATTTTGGAGTAACTTCGTAATTCTTTTGCGTAATATTTGGGAAATCCCATAATTTTTGTAATTCCCGCAATTTTTTGTTATTCCGCGATTCTCGTCATGTTCCGTAATTCTCGTAAATATTTGCAATTCTCATAATTTTTTATATTTTACGTACTTTAACGAAACTCCGGTAATTTTTCGTAACTTTTTAAAAATTATCGTAATTTTTTTGCAATTTTCCGTAATATTTGAATGAATAATTCACGTAATTCTGAAGTAATTTCGTAACTCTCTCTCGTAATTACCGTAATTTCTCGTAATTTCCGCAAATTTTTCGTTATTTCCCTAATTCCTGTCATTTTTCGTAATTTTCTAATTCTCGTGTATTTTTGTAATCACCGTAATTTTTAATATATTTTTTCAATTTTTCGTAATTCCTGTAATTTGTCTTGTATTTTTCATTTTTCGTAACTTTTTTTTCATAATTCGCGACATTTTTGTAGTAATTTTCCCTAATATTTAAATAGTTCATGTAATTATGGAGTAACTCCGTAATTCTTTTCCATAATATTTCGTAATTTCCGTAATTTTTGTATTTTTCATAATTTCTCGTAATTCGCGCAATTTTCCGTTATTTCCGCAATTTCCGTCATATTCCGTCGTAATATTTGTATTTCTCGTAGATATTTACAATTCCCAAAATTTTTCGTAACTTTTCAAAAATTATCGTAATTCTCGTAATTTTGAAATGAGGAAAAATGAGGATAAAATCGCAAAAAAGTCAAAAATTGCAAAAAAAAATAATCAAAAATCGCAAAAAAAGTGAGTTTAAATTCGCGGAAAAGTGAAGATAAAATCGCAGAAATTAGAGAAAAAATCGCGGAAAAATGAGGTAAGAATTGCGGAAAAATGAGGATGAAATAGCGGAAAAATAAGTTTATAATGGCGGAGGAGTGAGGGTAAAATCGCAAAAAAGTGAGGCTAAAATCACAAAAAAAGTAAGAACAAAATCGCAAAAAAGAGTCAAAAATCGAAAAAAAAAGAGTCAAAAATCGAAAAAAAAAGAGCCAAAAATCGCAAAAAAGTGAAGATAAAATTGCAAAAAAGTGGGACCAAAAATCGCAAAAAAAATGAGTCAAAAATTTTAAAAAAAGTGAGTGTAAATTCGTGAAAAAGTGAGATAAGAATCGCGGAAAAATGAGGTAATATTTGCGGAAAAGTGGGTTTACAATCTCGGAAAAGTAAATTTAGAATCGCGGAGAAGTGATAGTAAAATCGCAAAAAAATTAGTCAAAAATCGCAAAAAAAAATATTTAAGCATCGCAAAAAAAATGAGGTTGAGTTCGCGGAAAATTTAAGATAAAATCGCGGATAGTAGGGTAAAAATCGCGGGAAAATGAGGATCAAATAGCGGAAAAATAAGTTTGGAATCGCGGAGGAGTGAGGGTAAAATCACAAAAAAGTGAGGCTAAAATCACAAAAAAAGTGAGGACAAAACCGCGAACAAGTGAGTCAAAAAATTGTAAATAAAGTGATGTTAAATTCGCAAAAAAATGGTATGAGAATCGCGAAAAAATTAGGTATAAATTGCGGAAAAGTGAGAATGAAATGGTGAAAAAAAGTTATGCAAGAAAAAGTAAGGTAATATTTGAGTGGATGTAAAATCGCAAAAAAAATGAGTCAAAAATCGCAAAAAAAGTGAGGATCAACTCCCGAAAAAATAATATGGGATTGGCGAGAAAAAGTGAGACAGGAATCGTGGAAAAGTGAGGTAAAATTTGCAGAAAAATGGGTTTAAAATCGCGGGAAAGTAAGTTTGTAATCGTAGGTAAAATTGCAAAAAAGTGGGGCTAAAATCGCAAAAAAGTGGGGCTAAAATCGCAACAGAATGAGGCTAAAATCGCAAAAATAAAGTCAAAAATCGCTAAAAAAGAATCAAAAATTGGAAAAAGAGTCAAATATCGCAAAAAAAAGAGGATAAAATCGCTGAAAAGTGAGGATGAAATCGCGGAAAAAATTAGCCAAAAATCGCAAAAAAAGATTTCAAAATTTTCCTATAATGAGCTTTTCACTTTCCTCTTTTTTCTGGAAAATTTTCACAATTTCTCTGTTGCCAGTTTTCCAAGAAAAAATTAAAATATAAGAGGGTGAATTTTGCTTAAAAAAGTCAATTTCCCAGAATTTTTCCTATAGTGATTTTCCACTAGAAAATTTTAAAATTTTCCTATAATGAGCTCCTCACTTTTCTCTTTGTCCTGGAAAAATTTCACAATTTTCTCCTGGAAAAATTTCACAATTGACGTTCGGTCAACTGCCATTGCGTGCGGTGGAGTATCACTTTCCGCATTTGTTAACTAAATAACTATTATATGTATATTTGGGACTCCATCTCCAATGATTTTTCAAGGGCCGGTATTTCAATGTCACCTTAAGATATAGAATAAACATAGACATTAACAACATCGTCTGACGTCATCGATGACGTAAGAAAGTAAAAAAAGTGCAATTTTTTTTTTATATTAGTGTTAGGTAATGCCACTGTAGGTAGTGCTATGGTGGGATGCCGAATGAGAGTGCTAATTTTTGCTTTAGGGGTGCTTAGCACCCTCAAGCACCAACCTAGTTGCGCCTATGGATTCTGTGTCATTGCTTTAACAGTGTCCTGAGACTTGATACAATTTTGCGACAATTTAATACTTTCCAATATCCGCCAGTTTAATAATTAAAATCTGCACAAATTTAGAAAAATAATCCAGCACAAACGCGCTCTCACCTATTGGAGGTACTGGAGGAGCGTTCTGAACCGGAAAGGCATATACAGTACTGCTCAAAATGAAACCTGTGGGAGGCGGTACCGGCATATTAGTTGGAGGCGGTACCGGCATATTAGCTGGAGGCACTTGCAAATTCGGCGGGTACTGTTCTGTAGGGGGCGGCGGAGGCGGCATGGCAAACAACCGCTGATCCACCATCGGTTTTTCGACGGGCAAAGGCGGAGGCGGCATCGTATGGTAGTTTGTTTGTTGATCTCGAGTCGGAGGAGGAGTTCTTAAAATCAAAATACAATTTATTCATTATAAAGTATTTTTTCTGTTAATGTTAAAATTGTTGTCTTCACCTTCAACTTTGTCCAATAATTTTCAAAATTAAGCTTGTTTTAAACTAATCTACTATTATTATTGGACAATTTGATCCAATTTAAGTAAATTTGTAGTTGTATGATGTTTAAGTCAATTTGAAGAAATGATGTTTTACAACGACACGCAAACTAAAATTATGCTTACTTAGTATTTATCGTATTTGGTGATTGCCTTGGGGATTGCATATTGGATCCTTGATAATATGAATATCTCGATGAGTCGTTTTTGTACGGGGGAGTTTCTGGCGATCCATAGCCTAAATAAAAGAAGATTTAAATTATTATAATTGTTGATTATTTAGAAGAAATATTATTATTACCATGCTCAGATTTATTAGGACTGCTCAAAGATGGAAGGTAGCGCTTGTTTTCTTTTGGTGGGGGAGGTGGATAGTTTCGATTTGGCGGTGTTCCTGATACCTGAAATTAAAATAATTATTATTGATTAACATCAAATCAAAATTGGTAAAAGTTAAACGAAAATATTGGTAAGTAGACAAGATTATATTGAAAAATTTAAAAAAAAGTTTTAAATGGAGAAAAAACCATTCAATTTTGGAAAAAGCGAATTTACGTAGTACTATATCACAGGGTTATAATTTTTAATTAAGTGGTAACGCTCCTAGCCACATCATATGTTTTGTCTTTATCGCACTTGTACGATTTTAAACGAAAGCGACAAAGACCAAACATCTTTACTGCCAAAAGGATTTTTGTCTGTCCAAAACTACCTTAATGTTCCAAAATGATTAAATTTTAATGTGGAAATTTTTACTTTAGAAAAATTCCCTTTAATTCCTTAAAGCGATTTTATTTCAGGAACTATAAGTCCAAGTGAGCTGAAATTTTGAGGGTTTGTATAATAAGAATTGCTGAAAATTTCAGCTGTCTATCTATGATACAAAAAAATTATGGTGAAGATCTTCGTGCAAGGTTTGTAGGTGAGGGAGGTTTGCCTGGTTATGTTTCTTTTTTCTTGTACTTTTCTTTGGATTCGTGTAGTTTTTGATTCAATTTCCTGTAGATAATCTTCGTTTTTTCCTGGTGTTGCTAAGTATAATTATTTATAAGTGTTTTTCTGACGTCATATAGGTGAGCAGTCAATATATCCATTGGCAGTATGTTTATTGATTATTGTATTCGAGCAGTGCATCTGCCATTTGTTCCTGTACGCTTAAGGATTTGTTACTCTTTCGAAGTATCCTCAGGTGTTCAATAAAGGTGGAGTGGAATCTTTCAATCATCCCGTTGGATTATGGGTTATCAGGGGTAGTGTAATGGATGGATATCTTATGTGCATCTACAAATTCCTGCATAAGTCGATTCTTAAATTCTGTTCCACTATCTATAACTACTATGTGTGGTATTCCATGATGAGTTATGAAGATTAGGAGGGGATTAAGAACATTCATTGAATTTGATCCTTCTATGGGATAGGATTGTTCCTGTTCTGAGACGGAATCAATAATTGTTATAAACTTTTGTCCTCCGGCTTGAATAATTTCCAAAGGTCTAGTCAGTGTTGGAGTAATTATCAATTTAGGTTTAGTTTGGCTGAATTTCTATCGTATTTGTTAGACTGACAGGTGTCACAAACATTTATGATATTTTCGATACCTCGTTTGAGGTTAGGCTAATAATATTTTCTTCGAATTTGCGCTTCGGTTTCGTCAATTCCTCGATGATTTGTTTTTCCTTGATGGTAGTCCTGGATTATTTCACTTCTTTGCTATAGACGTCTTCTAGGAGAAAGTTACATTTGATAAAGTCAAATGCATGTAGCCTGGATTTGTTAGGGCAGGCTACTTCTATTATCGGCTTTCCTGGATTATAGTTAACAGACAATTTGACAATTTGGTTATTGTAGTAGTATTTCGTTGATTGGAATGCCGAGTATAGGTTCTTCCTGATCAGCGTAGTTAATTTCGTTATCTTCTTCCGGATCGACTTGTGTGGGTTCTGAATTATCAGGATTTCACTGATAGCCTTTTGTATTTTCGTTTGTGAAGCGAGTTTCTCTAGAACTTTGTTTATATCGAGGATTGATTCTGCATTGTTGTATAAAGATTTGGTAATTTTGCTATCGATTTCGACTCTGAACAGAGCATCTGCATTGGAATTTTTGTCCTTCGTGGAAAAAAGCCATTGAAGACGACGGTGATCTGAGAGTATCTTGAACTTTTTCCCAAACAAGTAGGATCTGAAGTACTTGGGTCCCCGTTATGGCTAACATTTCCTTTTCAATGGTGGAATATTTCAACTAGGTCTTGTTGGGTGTTCTAGAGGCTTATCGCTTGATTGGTCCCTGAGATAGTATAGCTCCAATTGCATATTTGCTAGCACCAGTAGTTAAATTAAAAGACTTGCTGAAGTCTGGATATTTCAGAAGAGGTTGATTTGTCAGTAAATTTTTGCATGAGAGCATGAGAACACAATGATATCGTCCAATTACACTAAGAAATTTTCTCCTTGGAGGCCTTTCAAAATGTTATCCATTAACCTCTGGAACGTAGCTGGAGCGTTTGTTAATCCAAACGGCATCCGGACATACTCATAACGACCATTTTCGACATTGAAAGCAGTTTTGTATATAAAGTTCGTTTCACCAGGGTTCATACTTGACCTTGAAACTTGAAAAAAAAAAGGGTTGTCGTAGATTAATTCATACGACACATTCAATTTTTTTGACAAATTAAAATGAATGACTTCTCTTTTAAGAACGTTTTTGACGTCATTGATTTGTTTCAATAAATTTTTATTTGTTAAACAAGGAAAGCAAATGCTGGTGGCAAGTACAAACCCTGGCAAAACAAACTTTATGTATCTTCTTTAGCCATTTCGATTTGGTGGGTTGAAACCACTTGTCAAATCCAAGGTCGTGAAGTATTTGCATCTACCAAGTGTTTCAGCCAGTTAGCAGTTTTCTTTCTTTGTTATTTATGTTTCATTCCTGATTTATCAACACCGGCAACGTTGTACTGTCAGCGCGACTCGAAGCACGAAGAAGGAGAGAATGGACAATTAGACTCTCACAGCAGCAGCAGCACCCACCGTACCGCAAGAAAGCAGCTCTATATTAGAATCAATTTTCATTTAAAATTTAATCAGTTATTGTCAATAAACTAAGTAATTCTCGTTACCATCAGCTAGTCCATTATTTCAATCTTAATACAACAAGAAATACAGTCCTAAATACCAAGTTTGTCCAAAAATGTCTGTTATATTAATTTGGAAGTGGGAATCGTTTACTTAAGAAAGGGTTTGTAATTCTTTGTCTTGATGTTGAGTCAGTTCGTATAGTTATTTCTATGAGTTCACACGCTCTGCTTTCCACGCTGTGTTCGATATAATAAATATATTGAATATCGATAATTAACAAGTTGTTTTATTTCTTAGTCCATTTCCCAATATCATCGAATGCTACTTCGACATTCACTATACTCACAAATTAAATAATAATAGTACCTCCACTTTCTATTTTTTCGATTGTGCCAATTTTACGGAATTAAATAACTTCTATGGTTCAACTGACCGGGGGATCCACTTTGGACATCGATTTTGCCATTCAGAAATTTTATAAGATCCTACTCGATGCTAAAGATATCTATGTCCCAAAAAAAAAACTCTTATAAATCAGAAGCATCCCTATGTTGGATTGACAAAGTTCTCTGTGAACGTATTGCCAAAAAAAAAAATTGCAGAAAAAATTTAAGAAATCTAGCTTGCAGAGTGATTATGAGGTCTTTTCAAACATAAGGCGGTTCGAGACCAACTTGTGTTATTTAACGTTTATTTCTAGAGCAGAACATCTTATTCCCGAAAACATCAAACATTTTTGTTCATACGTGAAAAACTTAACTGGTGTTTCTGGTCTGCCCATCATAATGCAGTACACTAATCAACCCCTCATTAATTCTGATTATATTGCTGATGCTTTTGCCTCGCACTTTCAGTCCTGTTATTCAAATGACGAAGATGTGGCTTGTCCAACAATAGCTCTGTGGAATTTTCTTCAACTTTTCATATTTTTCTGACAGAGGAAATTACCGAGAAGTTATCATCCTTAGATAAATCTAAGAAAGCAGGCCCTGGTGGCATTCCACCCTTATTGTTGAAATCTTGTTGCTCCTCCATTGTAAACCCATGGAGAGCACTTTCCCAAAGATCGATTGATGCAGGTTACTTTCCTTCCTTACAGAAAAAATCTTCTTCTTTCTGTTTTCAAGCAGGGTGATAGGTCGGTTGTCAGTAATTAATGTGGAATATTTCTTCTCTCTGCCATACCTAAATTTTATGAGTTAATTCTTACTGATAAAATTTTGTACACATATTCCTGAACAACATGGTTTCTATACAGATCGTTCTGCCTGTACTAACCTAACAGTTTACCAGGACTTTCTTGTTTTATCCGTTGAAACTGGCTGTGCTGTAATAGGTTGACGGTATAGTCGTATTCACGAGAGAGTTTGAATTTTGACCGTTATTTTCACCAGTTGAAAATAAATAAAATCCCCAGATCTGTCCCTTTTTTTGACAACTATCAAATAATGATACATGACATTTTGTTTTGACACATAAAAATAACAGATTCGGGTCTTTATTATTTTTTTATTTGTTATTATCGCAATCGGTTTTTTGGGTTTTTATGTAGTGTTCTGTGCCTTTGTTTCAGTGTTGCGTTTCAAATCTGGTTTTAGTTTGGATTTAAGTGTTTACTCTTATTATAAGTGTTTACTTTGGACTCTAATTTCAGGATTTTTGGATTTTAATAACTTAACTTCCTTTAAAGAAATTGAAAATAAATTTTTATTCTGAAATGTATATCACTTTTCTAAATACGACCCTGTCGTTTATCCCAGCTGTCGGAATCGAAGCGCTAACGCATGCTAACAACCTAAAGAAAAAGTTTATTAAAAATGTCAACGCGAACTGTCAACTTCACTTTCTATCGTGATTTAAGGCGATTTCGCCTCAGTTTGGTCTGTCAAACAGGTACCATTCAATTTCGGATGGGTGAATGATGCTGTCACAACAACTTTGGTAGGCCCTTTGGTCTGTCAGATGCTATACCGCGGTTTGACTGGGTTAGTGGAGATTTGGTAGCTTTCTGTTTCTTTTTCTCTCATGTCCAAATAAATGTGTCAAAGTCAAAATGTATCCACTGAATAGACCTATCTATTTTACCAGACAAAGAGGCAATAATACGAAAACTTCATTAGATGAAAAAAGACACAGAACGCTCATTGCGCAAGACGAGGCAAAACGTACCAAATTATGTTAGACTTACGTATAGCAATCCATTCTTCTTATTTGCACGAGATAAAAAAGGAAGGAGACCGCGTGTTGTGCAACGTATTTGTCAATGAAAACTTCAAACAACTTTTGAATGTCACTTGCCAAGCTATGTCAAGTTGAATATCAATCGTACTTTTATTCTTGCCAGACCACGGGCAATGAACAAGGACAAGGATATGCCCAGCGTGCAAAACGAACACCTCTCACCTGTATTAGTTAGCCAATAGAAAGGCATTGCCTCGTGTTGCGCGCGCATACCAGGTAAAAATAGATAGGTCTATTCGGATGAGATTGTTGAGCTACGTCACTTACGTACCAATGGCAGCAAATATCCAGTTAAGTTCCCCGAAATTTTGTAGAGGGCGCGAGTGAACTTGGAGTGCTTCAAATTTTGGCGGTAAAAATGTCAATAGTTTTAAACCGTTTTAATAAGTAAAAGAAAAGATGACTACATATGAACAATGAACAGTGAATAAGTTAAAATATCTTCCAAAACGTTCAGTGGTCCTTAAAGATTATTTTCAAAAGTGTCAGTGTCAGCTTGTCTTGAAACCACACATCAAACTTGACTTTTGAGGTTAAAACTTCATTCGATTATTTACGCGCCAAAATTTAAAAAGCTCCAAGTACAGAAGCGCCCTCTTCAACTCAACTGCCAATATTACATGCCATTGGTTAACCATTCGCCTACCAAACAGCAGATGAAAATCTGGGGCGAAATCGCCTTTAGTCTATATATACCTACACTGATTTATCTAAAGTGGCTGACAGTGTCCGTCATCTTTTACCTATGTCTTTTACTGATAAAGAAATTGTGTAAGATCGGTGTCTTTGGTAATTACATCAAGCTAATTGATACCTAACTCAGCGTTGTCACCTTGTTACGGTTTGTGGTTCTGTATCTTTTGACCTGTGGCGTTTCCCAGGGTTCGCATATCGTTTCTATGCTCTTTTCAATATTTATAAATGATGTTCTATTGTGTTTTCCATGCCAATGTTTCCTATACGCTGATGACCTCAAACTCCGTAGCACGGTTGGCCCTGGTTTCAATCGCTTGCAGTCTAATCTTGACAGACTTGTTGTGTAGTGCAAATCTAACTTCTTGCAAACTTTGCTTCTTGTTAATTAATATCTCTAAATGTAAATTTATCTGTTTCTACAAACGTCGAAACTCGAAACCCATTGAATACGTATACCATTAATGATAAAATAATTGAAACTGTATCATCTATTAACGATCTAGGAATAATTTTTGACACTGACCTAACCTTGCATATTGATAGCATTGTTCTGAAGGGATTTAGGATGATGGGCTTCATTAAAGGAAATTCAAAGTACATTGGAGATACAAAACCAATCGCTTCTTTGTATAATTGTCTAGTTCGTAGTTTGTTAGAGTACTGTACTGTTCAGTGTTCTGTAATTTGAGGCGCGATTCTGTAACGGATAGGGATCCTCATCTCTATCGCTATGACACTTGCTGTCTTCTCCTTCCTTTTCGAAATCAATAGAGAAGAGACGTCAATAGAGACGGGTCATCGTCAATTTGTCGTAAGTCATTCTGTCGTACGTCAATTCGTCGTAAAGTCAATTCATCGTATATCAAATCAAATCAAAATATGCTTTATTGTTATAAAATCAAGTATTGTTGACAAAGCTAATAAAAAAAAAATGTATCACATAAGTATAAGTGCAATAATAAAGGTCAAAATAGATTCAAACATTACAGGTCCTAAGGTCAATATACAAAATATAAAATATAAAACAAACACAACTAAGTCTAAGTCTAACACGTCTTAAACTTCAAAAAAAGATAAAATTTTAATTTTAAAAAGCAACAGATGAACAAGAGAGACCAAATCAATACTCAACAGAAAGTAGGAAGTAAAACGGTTCAAAAATACAATAAAACTTACAATTATTAAAAATCATACAAATAGTCAAATTGAAATACTATACAAAAAATACAATAATATATTCCAAACAAGTTAAAAAGTGTCTGCTACGTTTTTTTTTGTTAATATGAATAAAAAGTGAAATGTAATTAAAATAAATTGAAATTATGAAATTTAAAAAATTGGTCTATTGGATGTCTAGGACGTTGCAAATTTAGCCCTAGCTCAGAAATTAAATACGGAGAGTAGGGGTGGGTTTTTTATGGGCGCCACTGACCTTGGACAGAATGGCCAGTATTCTCCAGGCTGTTAGCTGGACCCAAAAACCAAGATATTATGATACAGGCAAAACAAAATAAAAATAAAATAAAATAAAATAAAATAAATAAATAATTAACCAGTGAATATTCAGTTCAATTAAAGTAACGCCACTGGTTGGTAATCAAGAGTGAGCTTCCAGAGTCAAATGAAACAAATATATATTAAGATTCAAGAGCTAAATTTATTTAATAAAAATACAGTAATTGCTCGATAATTTGTCAGCATAAATGAATTAGGTAATTATCGGTTGTTCAATAGTCAGGTAATAAATATGAAAAGTCAACAAATCAGTTGAAATTAAAAGCTGTAGTTCAATACCAAACTCAAGTCAGTTGAACAATATGAATTAAATGCATAAGCAATAAAGTAATACCTCAATTAAACGTAAATTTTCATAATAAGCACTTCAGTTAAATAACGGTTAAATCCTGTAATAAATCAATAACAATAACCCAACCTAGATATTAGTAACTATTGATTTGAATTCGGATATATAAAAAAAACTAGAGTTAATTAGGCGTTAGTCCATTAAAAAGAAATTACAAGGACAATCCGGGTTCAAGTCAATATAAAATAAATCACTGTCAATAATCCAATATATTATATAAACCGGTTTGTTAATATCTGCAATATTACTACTACCTTTGTGATATCACTCTGGTTTACACCTTCAATTAAATTGTTATGGAATTATGTAACAGTTAATTGCTAGAATTTGGTTGATTATAACCACCTATTAAATCTAAATGATTGGGTTTGAATATAGCTATTGCAGTTCAGATAAGGTCAATGAAGTTATGAAAAGTACAATTAAGTTAATTATAAATGAAATTTACGTTAATTTTAAATGGAATTTAAGTCAACTGGTTTGAGGATAATAAATAGATAAGCTTGGTGATATGTTGTTGATCAAATGACAACCTGACAAATATTATCAACACAAAAACTAAGTTACTAAAGGTACAAATTTAAATTTATAAAAAAAAAAGGTAAGCGAATGAAAGGTAAAAAAAAAGGGCAATAATTATGATCAATTGTTAAGTTACGATACCAAAAAACAGCTGCAGGCTTCTTGGTTCTCACTCAGAACTTGATAATTTGAGTTGGTCTCAAGGATTGGCTTTGAGAGACCGATTATTGGTGGAATCCAATTGATGGGCTTGAATTTATACCAAGCAGCAGTTCGGTGGGGTAAATGGGACTGTAACGTAACTCTCAAACGGAGAGAAAACCTCAGATAAGAAAAAAACCCTAAGAAGGAAATACTGTTGTAAAAAGAACTCTTAAATCTTTTTTCTTTAAAATTACTGATTGAAAACTATAAAACGTGGTGATTGAAATCAAACCATGTGACAACATTCTTTGAGCAAAATTAGACCTCAAATTAGTTCTGAGGGAAAAAGGTGTAGGCAATTTAACAGAATAAATTGTCGATTGTCATATAAAATAAATACATTACCACAGGGTTTTCTGGCAAGATAATGGTACTCAGGTCTACGGTACCGAAATGGCTTCCACTTCCAGGCACAATTGGTTCAAAATCCGTACAAACGACGATTTAAGTTACAGATTCAAAGGCAAAAACGCAACAGACAAGCACTGTAACTTAATACTTGTGAGATGCAGGGTTCAAATCCCCGAAAAGGGTAGACTTAAAGGTAAAGGTAACTATTTAACCCTGATCTCTTTTCCAATTGAAAGCTGGATGTAAAAAGAACACCTTTCTTACAAAAATTCTGCAAGTCACCTCGCATAGCGAAATGATGTACTTGACATTGAAATGTATAAAATTTTGGCCAGGAATAGAGCGAAAATATGACAATCGATACTGATTCTGGAAATAAAATATTTTGCCAAGGAGCTGTGGAAGGAGTTAAAACGTGCCAAAAACTATTACCAACTCTAGATATTAACAAATAGGACAAAACTAAATGCAACAGTAGCAGCAATTAGTAACAATAATGAATAAAAATTAATTTAAGTGAAACTGTTTTCGATCAAAAGTCGATACCCAAGATATCAATACTAAAGATTTTAGTGCCCTCAGTATTGAAATTGCAAACTTGTGAGACGGAAGTAATTACAGAAAAATACCAAAATTATAAGAAATAAGCCAATAAACAGATAGATGTCGCACCCATAAATACTTTCGTACGGCGAGGCGGGTTTCACATGTTTTTACCAAAATTGAACCGGTAAAATTATTAACCAGAAAGATCATCGATCTCAAAAACAACTTGTTTACTCGAACAGCTAATCCCAAGCTAGAAAATATATATTTTCGGCAAATATGTAAATAGTTAATAATATTTGATTTTATATACTAGGATTATTAAGATTTTTGATTATGAAGGAAGGCACAGTTAATGGAAAAATTGTCCTTGATATAGAAAATTTACAAAACAATGGATTAATTTTGATAAGGCAATTTTACATTAATTTAGGCACGTTACATGTCACCATAGTATTCTCCCAACTCATAATATGCCCTCTCCACCAAAAGTCTTTTAACGGAGTTCTTAAATTGCCTGAGGGCAGGATAAAGCTTTATATAGTCAGGTAGGTGGTTATAGCAAAGTGTTATAGAAGCGGTGGTTATAGATCTTACGACTCACATAAATAATTGAATTTTTGACTAAGGCAAAGGAAGGAATTCATCATATTAGCTAGGTTAGGAAAAATCGGGCGCGAAATTTAAAATGGGTTCCTAAACACATTTCAACAAATTTGACAGCAATGTATTTCTTATGGAGGATTCAAAAGAGTGATTTTCAGACGGGAATATCTTGGGTTCTGGGCATTTCTTAGTATTTGAACATATTATACGTCAAACTTTGAACATATTTCTCTATAATTCATGCTCTAATTGTTTCTTTAGACCTATGAATTAAAAATACAAATGATTTTAATTAAAAGTGTCTGTTTTCGGTGGACGTACGTCGGGTCTAAAATCAGCTGTAAGAAAGTGAGGTTGTGTGTTGTGTTATGATTGTTGGTGAATTGTTTATTTATTTATTTATCACTAGTTCAGTCATTTGTTTTTCCATTTTTTTGGATTATTGAAGTACATCTACTAACCAAGTATGTAAGTACACTTTTATTTTATTATAATTATACGTACCCATATATATACTTATGGATCAAGCAACGACATACGTATTTTATACAAACATCGGCTTCTTAAATTGGTAATATTTTTATTTTAACAATGTTTATTCAACTTTCAAACACTCTCTCAGTTAATTAACATATTAAAAAAACTATTTATACAACTCAATTCCGTTACAAACGTTCTATCACGTCTACAGACGCTTTTAAAATTGACTCTCCATAAGACATCAATGTAATAATTTTTGAATTAGGAACCCGCGCCAATTTGCGATTCTAACCTAACTAATATGGTGAATTGGCACGCTTAATAGTGTGACCGTCTAGTGCCATACACATGACCGGGCATTGGTAATACATCCCTACGCTTATAAATCCTAAATCATACAGACCGTTTCCAAAATAAACAATGATGTAAGAGTTAGAATTTTTTTTAGATTTGAATAGAGGCCTGCATGATTCTCTACTATTTACGTTATACCAAAGAATATTATAGACTAACGTCTCTAGAAGTCTCGTCCGTATTCTGATTTTTGATACCTCGATGGACGCCGGCTTTTGCCGGTGTGGACGCTGGCTCGAGTCTATTGCCCACTGTTGCCGAGTTGTCAGTGCTGTTGATTCAGCGTCCAGCCAGCGAGCCAGCAATTTACCAACGAATATCATAGATGGATGCTATTCTATCATTTTCTTTAGGTTTTTTTTTCAGTATATTTGGCAAATTTGCCACTTAGAAATTTATGTTTAATTTCGAATTATGAATTATTTATTTATTTTCCAATAGATCGGTTTATTTACCAACAAGTAAATTTTGGGGTCGGTCAAGTTTCCGCCTGTATTAAACAAATTTCAAAAATAAATACCTAAACCATAATAATTTTGCACACTATAACTAAAATATTGCACACAACACAACGAAAACTAGAGCATTTTTTTAAACTAGGGGCAAACTTGACCGTTCCCCCTTGTTTGTCTAAAACTTGAAAAATTCCTATGCTACTTGGTTCACCTAAATTTGCACAATTTCGCATGCCTATTTTCAAATTTTGCACACTTTTCTGGGGAAAGTTAAAGTATGTTTTTTTTTAAAGATAATTCCCCAAGTCAAAAATTCAATAACTATGTTGGCAACACAAGCCTTTTCTACATAAAAAATTTGAAAGCATTGACAATTTTACATTGCATTGCCAACTTAATGTCATTTTGACTTTTATCTTTAAAAAAAAAAAACTTTTTCTACAAACGTGTCAAAAATCCAATTTTTAACACCCCCCGTAGCATTAAAAATGTTACTTTATCGCACTAGTGCCATAAAGTCTTTATAGCACTAGTGTTAAAAATGAAACATCAAATTTTGAGAGCGAACGTCAAAAATGTTTGTATTTTTAGTTATTTACATTGATATTAATATGGTAAAATTGGAACAACTGAGGTAGCCCGATTGGCCGCCTCATCTATATTTTTCAAGGGATCGATGCAATCTTCTCTTTCTTCTGTATTTTGTTGCATTTCTAGCAAAAATAATTACTGACCACGACATACTTTCAAGAAACTGACAAGACATTTCATTACCTGTAAAACAAGGTGCTGGTTGTTTGGATCTTTTGATAAATGTCAAATTCAATAATTTTATGTAGGAAAGATGCTTCCAATTTATTATTCATTGAAAAATCCAATTTGATGACGTCATAATTTAGAAATCTTAGATTTTACTATCACTTTTCCGCGATTGTAAACCCACTTTTCCGCAAATATTACCTCATTTTTTCGCGATTCTTATCTCACTTTTTCACAAATTCACACTCACTTTTTTTGAAATTTTTGACTCATTTTTTTTGTGATTTTTGACCCACTTTTTTGCAATTTTGTTTTCACTTTTTTGCGATTTTTGGCTCTCACTCCTCGGCGATTACAAACTTATTTTTCTGCTATTTCATCCTCATTTTCCCGCGATTATTCCCCTACTTTCCGCGATTTTTATCTCCACTTTTCCGCTAATTTGACCTCACTTTTTTTGTGATTTTTGAAAAATATTTTTTTTTTTTTTATTTTTGACTCATTTTTTTGCAATTTTACCATCACTTACCGCAATTCTAAATCCACTTTTTCACGATTGTAAACCGACTTTTCTGTAAATATAATCTCATTTTTCCGCGATTCTTGTCTCACTTTTTTTTGCGATGTTATCCTCACTTTTCCGCGATTCATATTTCATTTATCCTTACTTTTCGTGACTTTATCCTCATTTTTCCGTGAGTCTCATCTTACTTTTCCGCGAGTTTAAATTCACTCTTTTTGAAATTTTTGACTCATATTTTTCTTACGATTTTTGACTCTTTTTTTTGTGATTTTATCATCACTTTCCACGATTTTATCCTCATTTTTCCTCATTTCAAAATTACGAAAATAACGATAATTTTTGAAAAGTTACGAAAATTTACGGGAATTACGCTAAAGTACGTAAAATATGAAAAATTAAAGAGAGTTGCAAACATTTACGAGAATTACGGAACATTACGAGAATGACGGAATAACAAAAAATTGCGGAAATTACAAAAATTATGGGAATTGCCAAATATTACGCAAAAGAATTACGAAGTCACTCCAAAATTACGTCAATTATTTAAATATTACTAATTTTTGAAAAGTTACGAAAACTAACAAGACAAATTACGGGAATTACGAAAAATAATGGGAATTTTAAAAATTTACGGAACCTAGTAAAATGACGGAAATGACGAAAATTTGCGGGAATTATGAGAAATTATGAAAATTACGGGAATTGAGAAAAATACAAAAAACTACGAAAATTACAAAAATTACGGGTATTACGAAATATTACGGAAAAGAATTACAAAGTCATTTCAAAATTACGTGAATTACGGTAATTCCCAAAATAACGGAAATCACAATTTTTTGAAATTACGAAAATTACAATAACTTAGGGAGAATTAGAAAATTCCGAATTTTTTTGGAAATTAGTAAAATTGAAAATTAAAAAATTGAAAATATAAATAATTCTTGGAAAAAGCGCGAAAAATTGCAGGAATAACGAAAATTACCAAGTTTTCCAAAAATTGAAAAAAATAACGGGGAATTAGAAAATAACAAGAATTATCTCAGAAATGACACGAATTAAAAAATTTCGAAAATCCCCAAAAAAAAATACGGAAATTACCAATTTTCGAAAATTTCAAAAACTTAAAGAAAATTATAAAACTAACGAAATTACGGAAATTAAAAAATTACGAAAATATGTAATGGAAATTACGAAAATTTCGAGTTTTTCGAAAATTGTAAAAACTAAGGGGGTATTAGGAAAATAACGAGAATTATCTGAGAAATGACAGGAATTACAAGATTTCGAAAATTCCCAAAATAAAATACGAAAATTACGAGACTTATATAATTTCAAAATTATAAAAATAACGGAGTTTTCTGAGAAATTACAGGAATTAAAAAATTACGGAAATCTGAAAACTACAGGAATTATTCAAAAATTATGAAAAATACGAAAAAATCCCGAGAATTAAAAAAATTGTGACAATTTTCAAAAAATTACGAAAATAACAAGAATTACAAAAAGTTACAGGATTCACGAATTTTCCGAAAATTGCAAAAAATAAGGGGGAATTATAAATTAACGAGAATTTTTTGAAAAATGACGCGAATTTAAGAATTTTCGAAAATTCCAAGAAAAAAAAAATACGGGAATTACCAATTTTTGAGAATCACAACAAACTGGGGGGGAATTATAAAGATAACGGAGTTTTTTTGAGAAATTACGGGAATTACAAAATTACGAAAATTTGAGGAACTACAGGAAATATAAAGATTGGAAGAGATAAGGAAAAATCACGAGAATTGCGAAAAAATTACGATAATTTTTGGTAAGTTACGGGATTTATGAAAAAGTTACGGGAATTACGAAAATTACGAGTTTTCCAAGAATTGCAATGACTAAGGAAGAATTATAGAAATAGGGAGAATTATCTGAGAAATTACGAAAATAATGAAAATTCACAATAAAAAATTTTTGAAAATTACGAGAATTACGAATTTTTGAAAGTAACAAAAACTTAGGGGGAATTATAAAATAAGTAGATAACTGAATATTTTGAGAAATTACAGAAATTAAAAAACTACGAAAATCTGAGAAACAACAGGAATTATTCAAAAATTACGGGAATTTTGGAAAGTTACGAAAAATTAAGAAAATTAGGAAAAAGTTATGGGAATTATGAAAATTAGGAGTTTTGCGAAAATTGCAAAAACTAAGGAAAAATTATAAAAATAACGAAATTTATTTGAGAAATAACGGCTTTCAACAATTTTTTTTCGCAATTTAACCTTCACTTTTCCGCAATTTCAAAGTCCAAACTCACTTTCTCGCAATTTCAACAAAATTTTCCGCGAATTTTGCCTCACTTTTCCGTTATTCTTTCCTCATTTTTCAATAAGTATAAGCTCACTTTTCCGCGATTTTCGCCTCACATTGCCGCAATTTCAACCTATATTTTCCATAATCTTTACTTTTGTTTTTCGTATTTATAACCTCATTTTTTCTCGATTATAACCTTGCTTTTCCGCCATTTTTACTCAACTTTTTCGCAATTAGGGAATCCAAACCACGTGACTTTTGCCAACCAGCCGGCATTTTGAAATTTTTATGAGGTTAGAATACGGGTTTTTACATGTCAACGATGTCAGAAAAGTGTCAGATTTGAGAACTCGTCCCGTGTATTGATAAAGCCTGGTACTCATAAAAGCGAAATTCGCTCTTTTTTCAACGTCAAATTATCGATGCAATGTCAAAAAAGAGCAAATTATGAGTACTAGGCTTAATCCTGCCAAAAAAAAACATATGTGTTTTGTTTATTGTTTGCCAACCAGACGCCATTTGGACAGGTCGTTGGATTGCCTAATTCCAACATTTCCAACCTCATTTTTCCGTAATTTTTACTTCTATTTTTCGTAATTCCAACGTCACTTTCCAGCAATTTTGACACTCACTTTTTCGCAATTTTTGAAAAGTTACGGAAAATTGCTGGAATTATAAAAATAAAGAGAATTACAAAAATTATAGGAATTATGAAAATCACGAATTTTTGAAATTATGAAAATTACAAAACTTGGGGAGAATTTAAAAATAACGAAGTTTTTTAAAAAATTAGGAGAATTAAAAATAAGTACAAAAAATTACGGGAATTACGAAAAAATTATGATTTTTGAAGTTATGGGAAAATTACGAAAAAGTTATGGGGGAATTACGAAAATTATGAGTTTTTCGAAAATGCAATAACTAAGGAAAAATTGACTTTTTTAAGCAAAATTCATTTTCTTACATTTTATTGTTTTTCTAGAAAACTGGCAAAAGAATAATTGTGAAAATTTTCCAGAAAAAAGAGGAAAGTGAGGATCTCATTAAAACAAAATTTCAAAATTTTCCAGTAAAAAATCACTTCAGGAAAAATTCTGGAAAATTGACTTATTTAAGCAAAATTAAGGAAAATTCATCCTCTCACATTTCAATTTATTTCTGGAAAACTAATAAAGCAAAAGTTGTGAAATTTTTCCAAGAGAAAGAAGAAAATAAGGAGCTCATTATAGGAAAATTTCGAAATTTTCCAGTGAGAAATCACTTGGAAAATCGACTTTTTCAAGTAAAATTAAGGAAAATTCATCCTCTCACATTTTTTTTAGCAGAAGAAAAATTTTGAAATTTTTACAGGAGAAAGAGGAAAGTGAGAAGTTCATTATATGTACCTATGTATAAAAATTTCAAAATTTTCCAGTGAAAAATCACTCCAGAAGAAATTCTGGAAAACTAACTTTTAACCAAAATTAATTTTTTTAATTTTATATTTTTTTCTGGAAAACTGGCAGAAGGAAAATTTCAAAAATTTACAGTGAAAAATCACTCTAGGAGAAATTTTATTTATATATTTTCGGATAACTGAATAAATTCTCTTCTAAGTTAAAAAATGTATTACAAAACAATAATTCCGAAGGTGCTCCATGAATTAATCTATGACATAACTTTTTCTCTAAGTTATGACGTCATCGATGACGTAAGTAAAAACTTGCGTGCCGTGTTTGAAATTTCAGACATAAAAAAATCAATTTTTTTTAAAAAAAGGCAAATGATGACGTAAGTACAAACCCTCGTGAAACCAACTTTTCACGCGTCTCATTTTCTTTCCATCAAACTCCAAAAAAAAAAAAAAAACAAAAAATGGTGCCTCAAATTTGGAGCCTAGTTGCGCTTATGCTAATCGCTTTGGCCAATTTTGCGCACGTTTCTGGGGAAAGTTATTAAGGCATTAAAAATTTGCACTTTCCCCCCCGTTTGTCGAAAAATTAAAAGATCCTATGCTTGTCTCCCCACTCTCCCCCCCCTCGTTTTTCAAAAAGTTGAAAAATCCTTATGCCACTAGGTTCACCTAATTTTGCACAACTTTGCACACCTATTTTCAAATTTTGCAAAATGTGCACTTTTCCGCCGGTTTTTTGAGAAAATTAAATTTTTTTATGTTACTCAATTCGGGTTGAAAATAAACGTACAAAATTGAGTGAACCCAGTAGCAAGGGTTTTTCAATTTTTTGACAAACAGGGGAAAATGTGCAAATTAATACAACATTCAACTCCCAAAGGAATGTGTAAAATTAAAAATAAGATGTGCAAAATTAGCCGAAGCGAGTAGCATAAGAATTTTTCAAGTTTCAGATAAACGGGGAAAAAAGTGCATATTTATCACACCTCATAACTTTTCCCAGAAGAGTGTGCAAAATTTGAAAATAGGTTTGCAAAATTGTCCAAAATTAGATGAAACGAGTAGCATAGGGGTCTATCAATTTTTTTAAAAACGGGTGGGGTTATGCAAATTTTTGATACGATATAACTTTCCCTAGAAAAGTGTGCAAATTTTGAAAATCGGTGTGCAAAATTATGGGTTATTTATTTTTGAAATTTGTCTATTTGTCGAAAAAAGCAAATTTTCAAAGACGGGGGTAGTCCTGACAACCTGTTCACCTCTCGACCTGTCATATTTTGACAGCTGTCAAAAATTACATTTGAGTGTTGAGTATTCCAAATTGTATTATCATCCGAACTTAAACTGTATGCAAAATTTCAGCAAAATCTATTGCGAAGAAATGGTTCACAAATCTGCATCTGTTACATTTGACAGTTAACACCTGTCATCAGTGGTCTAAAATGTATTATCATCCGAACTTAAAGTGTATGCAAAATTTCAGCAAAATCCGTTGCGAAATAATGGTTCAAAAATCTGCACCTGTCACATTTGACAGTTGACACCTGTCATTAGTGATCTAAAATGTATTATCATCTAATCACCTGAACTTGAAGTGTATGCTAAATTTCAGCAAAATCCGTTGTGAAGATATGGTTCAATCTGCAACTGTCTTAATTTGACAGTTGACACCTGTCATTAGCGGTCTAAAACCTTCTTATTATTATTGCCTTTCATATTAAACATTAAACTGGTTTGAGGCACATCGATCGGATAGTTTCAAAGTCTACGGACATAGGTAGACACACAGACAGAAACAATTTTTGTGTTTTATTCCTCTATTTATTAGTAACAGAAAATTACTACCCACAAAAATACATAACTATTTACCTATTTATTATTTTTTTTAAATTATAAAATATTCCTATTCTATGGTAGGTATATGTATAATAAGTACCTATATAAAACACAGGCATTTAATTTGTTATACAAAAGACAACTTGGCAACGCAGCCTAGCAAATACGCGTGCATTTAGTGCCTCAAATTAATTTAATCGCAGAAACGACTGATTTTACTAGGACACTAGCGCCATCACGCAGGTTTATATTTTCGCCGCCGGACGGTTCTTCTAGAGACGTTAGTCTATAATATTCTTTGGTTATACATATAACGAATGGCACGTTTCTGCAGAACAAAAATAGGATGTATCAGGTTATTACTCGCATTTCCCCAAAATACAATACCATAACGCAAATGAGATTTTACCAAAGTATAGTAAACCCTTCTCGCCAGAGCATTGCCTAGCTCCCTTGATATTGTGCGCACTGCATAACATCCTGAAGCCACTTTCTTCATGAGGTTATTAATATGAGTGTCAAAATGTAAAGAGTTATCAATAAAAACTCCCAAAAACCTACTTCCAGGCTTAGCCAAAAGAGGATCCCCGTCAAGATAAAGAGTATTTATATTACAATGAAAATTTAGAATAGTGGTCTTGTCAACATTCAGAGACAGCAAGTTAGCATGGCACCACTGTTTAATTTTGGGAAGATTTGAAGAAACCTTTTTCTCTAACGCTACCAAGGCTTGAATCACGCCATATTATAGTAGTGTCATCTGCAAAAAATGTGAACTGACCCTCAATATTGACAAAAGCAAGATCATTTATATACAGGGTGTATATTTTAAGTGATACCACTATTGCTATATACGAAACGGTAAGAGCTACAGGGTAGGTTAAATTAGAAAAAAGTTTCCTTTTTTGATGCACATTTAAGACTCGTTTACAGTGTTGCCAAATTCCTTTCAGTTTATGAAATACAGGGTGATTTCTAAGAAACGCCCAAAAATATTTCATCAATTATTTCGAAAACTATTGATTTTCGAGACACAATTTAAATTTGAAACTTTTATAATTTTTTCCGCTCTACAACATAGCATCTTCAAATTTTAAATCAGACGTTTCGTGATCGAGCTACCATCATCAACTTCATTTTTTTAAATACGGACCTAAATTTTTTATGTCATTTTTAGGAAGCGCCTTTTATTCCCTTTCCAAAAATGATATAAAAAATCCAGGTCCGTATTTAAAAAAATTGAGTCGATGACGAAACGTCGGATTTAAAATTTGAAGATGCCATGTTGTAGAGCGAAAAAAAATTATAAAACTTTCAAATTTAAATTGTGTCCCGAATATCAATAGTTTTCGAAATAATTGATGAAATAATTTTAGGCGTTTTTCATAAAAAACCCTGTATTTCATAAACTAAAAGGAATTTGGCAACACAGTAATTGAGTCTTGAATGGGCATCAAAAAAGGCAACTTTTTTTCTAATTTAACCGACCTTGTAGCTCTCACCGTTTCGGATATAGCAATAGTGGTATCACTTAAAATATACAGCCTGTATACTAAAAAGAGAAGAGGGCCTAATACTGAGCCCTGAGGAACCCCATGCATGACCTTATTGGCCTGAGATATTTGAGAGCCAAAGATGACTTTCTGAGAGCGCCCTTCAAGATAGGAGCGAAACCAGTCCAAAGCCTTCCCCCCGAAACCATATCTGTAAAGCTTGCAGTTTGCACAGCAGAATTCCCTTACTGACACAATCAAAAGCTTTTGATAAGTCACAGAAGACCGCTGCAAGAGTCTCACCGACATTAAAACCAAAGTAGATTTCCTCTAAAAATTTATATATTGCATCATCAGTACTTTTCTTAGTTTGAAAACCAAACTGATCTGAATTTAGTATCTGATGATAGTTTAAAAATGACAAAACCTGCTTTTGAACCAACTTTTCGACAATTCTCGAAAGGGTTGATAATAGAGAAATTGACCTGAAGTTTTGAGGTTCATCCAGATTCCCACCCTTACGCAGAGGAATAACACTTGCAGTCTTCAAAGTATCTGGAAATTTTCCCATTTCCCAGGAAAGATTAATCGCTCCTGAAAGGGCATCAAGTGCAGGTTGAGGAAGAGCAAGAAATATTTTCAATGATATGTCGTCTTTTCCAAATGAGTTTTTATTTTTAATAGATTTTATAGTTTGTGTGATTTCTCTAGAATCAGTTGAAAAAAAGCAAAATGATGGCTCTATTTGAACATGTTTCAAGAAATCCATTGGATTAACAATAATTGAAGTTAATTTTGACATAAGAGAACTTGCAATTGAACAATAATAATTATTCAATACTGTTGGAGTCATATCAGGAACGTTAATCCTAGATTGATTATTAACTCCTCTCAACTCATTTATAATATTCCAACTTTCTTTCTGAGAATTGTTTGCAAGGGTTATTGCTGTAAGGATTTCTTTTATCTATTTTTATCCACATTAAGTTGTAATATATTTGTATACATTGTGAACTATTGGTGAATAAGTGAATATATAAAATATTGCTTAGCTTAAAAATCAAATTTAGGTTGTTAGGTATATCGGGTTGTCGCTGCTGAGCCATGCATTCAATGATATTCGGTGATATTCTGGATATACAGAGTCATTGATCCGTAATTTGCATAGCATATGATAATAAAATAAATACTCTTCGAGTTTTCAAAAAAAATCTATTAAAAAATCACAAACAATTTTAATTTTCCTCATAAACATTTTTAATTTTCCTCGTAAACACTCTCAACCTCCTGCGACGTGTATGATACCACGGATTCACCGTCATCCGAAGCGCACGCGCACTCTTCATTTTCTGCAGAAGGTAATCTCTCGAAAGTTTCTTGCATAGCTGAAGGTGGTTTAGTATAACTTTGTTGAAGAGCACCAGGTGATTTGGCAAAGGTTTGTTGCATCGCACCAGGCGATCTGCTTCGCGACCCACCAGGACTCGCTGATCTGTTCAGTTGAAAATCACCAAAAATTCGATTTGCACCAGGCGACGTCGCTCCTAAAGGCGGTGGCGATGGAGGCGGTGTAGCAAATAATTGCCTTCTTGCTGGTCCCCCTTCCGGAGGACTCGGCCACACTAAAACATTGTACTTGCCATGTTGGCTTTTACTCAAAGGAGCCCCCATCAGAAAACCGCTGTCCTCTTCGCCTGGTGCCGATCCAGAAGTTTCTTCCAGCCAAGTACTTTCATGATCCGCAGCAAAATATGCATAAGATTCATCAGTCGGGAAATCGTGGATACCGCCTTCACCCTCACAAGGTTCACAAGGAGGACTACCTTCTCTTGTGATTGGGGAGGTTTTTGAACCTACAGGAGTTCTTGCGGGTGCTCCATATGATGATCCGAATGATGATCCAAATGATGATCCACTGAGGCCTAGTGAAGGACTGCCTGGACTTTGGCTTCTGGCAAAAGTCTGCTGAGCTGCTCCAGGACAAATATTTTGTGTTGCATCAAAGGTTTGCTGTACGCCAGGAGGCGATCCATCGAAGGTTTGTTGAAGAGCACGAGGTGACTGAGCAAAAGTCTGTTGCAAAGCAGCAGGTGATCTGGCAAAGGTTTCTTGCATAGCCGGAGGTGGTTGAGCATAACTTAGTTGAAGAGTACCAGGAGATCTGGCAAAGGTTTCTTGCATAGCTGAAGGTGGTTGAGTATAACTTGGTTGAAGAGTACCAGGAGATCTGGCAAAAGTTTCTTGCATAGCCGGAATAGGTTGAGTATAACTTAGTTGAAGGGTACCAGGAGATCTGGCAAAGCTTTCTTGTATAGCTGAAGGTGCTTTAGTATAACTTTGTTGAAGATCACAAGGTGATTTGGCAAAGGTTTCTTGCATAGCCGGTGGTGGTTGAGTATAACTTTGTTGAAGAGCACCAGGGGATCTGGCAAAAGTTTCTTGCATAGCTGGAGGTGGTTGAGTATAGCTTTGTTGGAGATCACAAGGTGATCTGCTTCGTGACCCACCAGGACTTGCTGATCTGTTTAGTTGAAAATCACCAAAAATTCGATTTGCACCAGGAGACGTCGCTCCTAAAGGCGGTGGCGATGGTGGCGGTGTGGCGAATAATTGTCTTTTTGCTGGTCCACCTTCCGGAGGACTGGGCCACACTAAAACGTTGTACTTGCCATGTTGGCTCTTACTTAAAGGCGCGCCCATCAAAAAACCGCTGTCCTCTTCGCCTGGTGCTGACCCAGAAGTTTCTTCCAGCCAGGTACTCTCATGATCCGCAGAAAAATACGCATAAGATTCGTCAGTGGGGAAATCGTGGATACCGCCTTCACCCTCACAAGGTTCACAAGGAGGACTACCTTCCCTGGTAATAGGGGAAGTTTTTGAACCTACAGGAGTTCTTGCCGGTGCTCCATATGATGATCCAAATGATGATCCACTGAGGCCTAGTGAAGGACTGCCTGGACTTTGACTTCTGGCAAAACTTTGTTGACCTGCTCCAGGACAAATATTTTGTGTTGCATCAAAGGTTTGTTGTACGGCGGGAGGCGATCCATCAAAGGTTTGTTGAAGAGCACGAGGTGACTGAGCAAAAGTCTGTTGCAAGGCAGCAGGTGATCTGGCAAAGGTTTCTTGCATAGCTTGAGGTGGTTGAGTATAACTTTGTTGAAGAGCACCAGGGGATCTGGCGAAGGTTTCTTGCATACCTTGAGGTGGTTGAATATAACTTTGTTGAAGAGCACCAGGTGATCTGGCAAAGGTTTCTTGCATAGCTGGAGGTGGTTGAGTATAGCTTTGTTGAAGATCACAAGGTGATCTGCTTCGCGACCCACCAGGACTTGCTGATCTGTTTAGTTGAAAATCACCAAAAATCCGATTTGCACCAGGAGACGTCGCTCCTAAAGGCGGCGGCAATGGTGGCGGTGTAGCAAATAATTGCCTTCTTGCTGGACCACCTTCCGGAGGACTTGGCCACTCTAAAATGTTATATTTGCCGTGTTGGCTCTTACTCAAAGGCGCCCCCATTAGAAAACCGCTATCTTCTTCGCCCGGTGCCGATCCAGAAGTTTCTTCCAGCCAAGTACTTTCATGATCCGCAGAAAAATACGCATAAGACTCATCAGTGGGAAAATCTAGGATACCCCCCTCAGGAGGCTCACCCTCGCAAGGTTCACAAGGAGGACTACCTTCCCTGGTAATAGGGGAGGTTTTTGAACCTACAGGAGTTCTTGCCGGTGCTCCATATGATGATCCAAATGAGTCACTGAGGCCCAGTGAAGGACTGCCTGAACTTCCGGCAAAAGTTTGTTGCATACCAGGTGGCGATCTAGTATAACTTTGTTGATGCCCCACAGGACTGCCCGATAGTTTTCCAAGCGATGATCCACCACTCCCACTTCCCGAACCAGTGCTTCTAGCAAAACTAACTCCTTTTGCACTTTGCTGAAAAGTAGCATTTTGACCAGGAGGTTGCAACGAGCTCAAAAATCCAGGCTTGAATCCTTCATAAGCAACATCTTCACGCAAATCTTGACCGAATTTTAATTCAGCTCTTGTTGGTGGTGATCTTGGTGTTGGCGGCCTTTGAACCATTCGCTGAGGAAAACTCATATCTGGTCTGGGACGTGGTACCCTTCCAGCTTGCGGTAAAGATTGCGTTTGAGGACTCGGTGTTTGATCGCCAAATGACTCGTCTGTACACGAATAGGGATCTGAGTAAAGGCTGTCAGTGTAGAAACCAGATGGCAAGGATTTTTCGCTAATATATCCTGGAGGCTTTCTTGGACGGCTTAATGCAAAAGAACTTTCATCATGGGTAGTTCCAAAAAGATTTTCTCTAGGCAATCTACGTCTTGTAGCTGAAGACAGCTTTCCAGTTTCTCTAACAATATTTGCATACATAGCATCAGTCATTTCTATATTAGATTCTACTGTAGTGTTAACACTTAAACCTGGACCAGTTACATTGAGTTGACCTCTTGAAGGTGTTTCTTCTAGAGGCGTATGGTAGCAAGTCCTTATTGATCTTCCAGGGGTTTCTGAAGTCGATATAGCACTTTGGTAGGCTGAAGAAGGGTCTTGGCTGTAAAACGTAGTTCGTCCAGAGCCATAAGTAGTATCTCTTCCAGGTCGAGCCGTATGGAAAGTTTGATTTGTTGTTTCACAGCTTGTAGGTGTACAACTTAGTTCAGTAGTTGCCCCAGACGATAAAGAATCGTTCCATTCGGGTAATTCTTCGGCTACTAATCTATTGCCGCGTCTTCTAGCTATAAAAGGTCCAGAACGATTTTGCAAACTAGCAGGAATTTCGATTACGTGGCTATCGTCCGGATTTTGTATCAGTCCTTTTGGTATGAGGATTTTTTTGGGACTCATAGTTTTTTTTTTTGGATTAGGTTACTAATAATTTGGACATTATTTTGTTAAGAAAAATTAATATTTCGATTTTGACATGTTGTGGTCATTTGGAAGTTTGTGAGTTTTCAAATTTTTGATTGAAATTTAAGAGTTTGTTCACATGAAAAATATAAGAGTTTTCCACCAGAATGGAAGAAAACTAAAATTTCGTCTTGCCTTCGGCTTGACCCTATGAGATTACCCTCTTGTATTTCTTGCCCGTCAGTTGCTTTGATCATACGTTTGATCAGGGGATGGTTCGAAATGTTTTCGTCATTCTGAGGGTTTGACAACATAGCTATGGCGGATTTGTGGACCTTTATAGTGGCTGACGATAATTTAAAAATTCAGATTGAAAAAATAGAAGAAGTTATAAATCAACAACTAGAAGAAATTAGTGAAATAATTAAGAAAAATGAAGTTCTTATCCAGGAGAAAAGAGACATGGAGAAATATATGGAAAGGAGTAGAAGAACCACTATGGATTTTGAGGATGAAGTCTTTGCAACCGAAGAGTGTCTCAAAAAAAAGATTGACAAGCAGAAAGTCGAATTGAATAATATAAATGAAGAAAACCTGAATTTCGGTAAAGAAATTGACGATCTACTAACCAGTAACCAAGAGATGAAGGAGAAAAACAGAAAACTAGAGATGGACCTTAAAAACTGGGTCGCTCAAAGACGAAATGTTGATCTCAATCAGAACTTTAACTGAAGACAACGAAACTTGTATGAATGACTACAAAAAAGCGCAAAAAGAGACCTTTCTGATGAGGATTAGCAACTATGAAAGAAAGACGGTCAATAATGCTAAAACTGTTAGTAATGCCAAATGCCAGTACTCAGTATGATCCTACAATGTACGTGTAGTTTATAGTTCATTGTATATGGCTGCCAGCAAACCAGTGTTGCCATATTTAAATTGTAACCTCATCATCAAACTAGCTCAAACTGAATCGCCCTTTACTATGTAATGTGAAATGTGACGGGCACGGAAACTTGACTGTCGAGCGCAGATACCTACGCAGATTTTCCCAAATCAACACACAAGTGTGGGCAGTTGGTTTAAGGAGCTCAAACAGCTTCACCGGGTGGTGCACTAGAGGTGTGTAGAGACCAAATTTTGACTCACCTCTTCGAGTAAAAACCAAGATTCATCGCCATCCGTGGATTTGTTGCATCCTTTTGACTACGCCGGCTTTTAGATTCCTAGATAAACAGAAATTTCACGCGTGGTAACGTTGGCAAAATGGCGGCCAGAGTCTGAAACTCGTAAAAACGCTGTTTGTTTTGACAGAAACAGGTTATATCCGGTTTCAGCAATTGATCTGATCTAGGCAAATCCTGGATGTGCCTGTCACATAAAGAAAAATTGAAGATAAAAGAGATTGAAACGAAACTGTGTTCGGAACATGGCCCTGAGTCTGAGCCAGACGGCTTTCTGAATACAATCAAATGTGCTGGCAAATTGTTCTATTAGGAGCAGAAGCCAAGAACCCCAGGAAAGAAGAAGAAGAAAAACACACAAGCTACATGTATAGGTTACCCAACATAAATTTAATTTAATACACTACATTGATAACATCTAAAATACCTTCATTTGACGAATTCTGCAATACAATTGACAATTTCTGATTTACAAATAAATAATCTGAAACACAAATAATGACGTTTTCTGAGGTACAAGTGACCAAACTGAAAAATGTATTTTTTTTTTCAAAAAAAAAATCCACTCCAACAAGGCTACAATTTTTATATGTTTCAATTTACATATTATGTTTAAGCGTAAAAAAAAATTGACAACCTATTTTAAGGGTTGCAAGTACCTGCCAGAAGATGGCAAAGTTGTTATAGGGATAATAATTCATAACCTTCTCCCACAAGGCTGAAATTTTGAGGGAATATTCTTTTATTGAATAAGCAAGTATATTTACCAGCCAACCTATTCTGGCGGTTGCAAGTGTCTGCCAGAAGAGTATACAGTGTGTCCAAGGTAGTGATGGACAGATTCATGGAAAAGTGTTTTTTGGGAAAGTTCCCGGGAACATTTCCAGGAACGTTTCCTAAAATTGGGAATGTGAAGGAATGTTTGCAAAAACCAAAACAATAAACAAAATTGCCTGCATCTATTCAAGAGAAACAAAATTTTGAAAAATAAACTTGTTTTATTCGATAATGCCAAGGATAATGCATTTGAATAATAAATACTAAGGAAATAAAAAATATTTATACCTATGTCTTTGTACTCTTGACTCTTGAGATCAGTGAAAAAACTTAAACATTACTACATTACTACTGTGTACTGCAATATTGCACATTGTAACTATAGAATAGACGCATTTTTTACCTAGTAGTAAGAAATTAGCTACTTTCCTAACGAGTGCCGGAAATTTCTTTCTGCAAGAGTTAGGAACTATATTTTTTCTACGAGCATACTAAAGGTGATGTTACGAGAAGTTTAATTTAAATAAAATGCGATTATGCATAAGGTAAAATTAAAAATGTATTAACCAGTAAGTATTTACACAAAAAAAAAGTAAAGGGAAAGGTAAAGGTAAAAGTGTATTAACAATACAAACAAAACAATTCAATGTCACAATGATTATTTCAAACTCTTCCCGCACTGGTGTGGGAAAACAGTCTTCCTGCACAGCAAATAGTGCGGGAAGAATCATTTCCGGAACGCTCGTACAAAAACTAATTATTTTACCCTGAAAAAAAGTAAATATTGTATTGTAATATTGTACTAAACCCTGAAAATCTCGAAAGTGCTAACAAAAAAAAGACAATTTGTTAATTGGAGCCAATATCAGTCAATTTTGTTTTTTCAAAAACATTCCCAGATTCTGTTCACCTTAAAGGAAAGTTCCCGGAACATTCCCTGGGAATGGGAAAGTTCCCTAGGGAACGTTCCATTCGGCACATCGTACAAGGTCTCAAGTCATAAAGTACCACCACTTGTAACTTTTTCATTTTTGATCATACATGAAAAAGTTACAGGTAGTGGTACTTTATACCTTGACACCCGGTACATGGAATTACTCTGTAATAGTGATGGCAAGGAAGAATATTACCGAGATAAGTTTCGGTAATATTACGTAAATTACGGTAATATTACCTCACCCATGGGTAATATTACCAAAACGAGAATTTTAAATCGGTAACTCACGGTAATTTTCTCAGTAAGTTTCCATGTAATATTCTCAGGAATATTACGTCATAATATGTTGTTCAGAATCCGAAACGTTTACCGACTTGGAAGAAGCAGGCTGGGATTGAGGCATAGTTTGATAGATATAGTTATAAGCTTTGTTCCAGTACAGCAGGAAACTGTACAATGAACACTCACGATTCTGCGCAAAGCCTAAAATTTAAGCATAGAATCCGGAATTCGTATACAGGAAGTTAGAATAGTTTCCAATCGTTCATGGGACGGTTTTTGACGTGTTGGAACAGACCTATAGTAATTTTTTCAACGCTATATGAGTTTTATATGGCTTCTGTTTTGACCAAATATTAAAGCATACTTAAATGAACTAAAACTAATTATTTAAACTTAATTTTTAGATTAAGAGAAAAAAGTACATTGTTATTGTGTCTTAAAAAAATTAAATTGGTAATTTTGCCCTAACAAGTATTTAAGAATAATATAATTATTATAAACTCCCAAAAATTGAATCTCCGTTTACATATATGTCACTTCCACTTTTGATTTGCTGGATTTTGAAAATTACCGTATAAGTTACCGTAATTTACCTAATTTTCTTACCAAATTATAAATTACCGGTAATTTGCCATCACTACTCTGTAACAATCAAAAAATACTTGGAAATACCTGGGAAATATTGGGAATAATTTGGAAATATTCAGGAATAATAAATGTTCCCGCATAACTCAGTAGAGTAGTGGTTTATTCCATAGGAACTGTAATTGAAATTATTCACTAAGGATTTGTAGACGATATAATTGGCTTTATTTCAAGCCTAATAACGTTATGGTCGGATTGAAATTTACAAAGTAATGAGACAAAATGTGTAACAATGTCATTTTGGAAAAGATCAAGCTTCAAAAAATGACATTGAAGTACGTTTTTTTTTTTTTGAGAAAAGTGTTTGAAGGATTGCCTTGAAATTTTGCAAATGGACAAAAATAGTATATTAAAGTATAAGTGGATATTAAGTGCTCGAAATAGAGCAAGGGTTTTAAAGACCAGTTATCCACGAATACTTTACACTATTTTTTTTTATTGGTATACATTCAAATCATAAATTACTTATAATTGTAGAATGCTAAATTCGTGCTTAACACTTGTTATATTTTATTTGACGTTATCTACAATATTTCCTTTTATGCCCCGAAAAAAGATCAATGCGATCAGTGTGAATCATACAAAAACTCAGACCAAGAAGGAAAAGCTAAGCTGGTTGATTCTTACAATCTCCATTTGGAAGAAAAAAAAGCTCTCTAGGGAACAGAAGAGTATTGACAAAAATATAGCAGATAATAATACCCATGTAGCAGTGTATGACTTACAAGCAGTATTGCCTTTGCCAAAAGGACAGGTTTCTTCCTTCTATTACAAAAGCAAACTTAATTGCTACAATTTCACTATAAGTGACTTGTATGCAAAAAACGTGGATTGTTATTTTTGGAACGAGACGGAAGGTAGACGTGGTGCAGTGGAAATTGGCAGCTGCATTCTTCATTACTTGAAATCGCTTGCTGAAAATCGAGAGACGGAAGACCTGAACGTAGTATTTTATTCCGACAATTGCTGCGGCCAGCAAAAAAACAAGTATATATTTGCTGCCTATTTTTACGCCATAACCAACTATAAGATACGAAGCATAAAACATAAGTTTTTAATACACGGCCATTCCCAGAATGAAGGTGACAATGTACACAGTGTCATAGAGAAACACGTCAGACGACATCTCAAATCTGGTCCAATTTACGTTCCAGAACAATACGCCACCCTAATTCGAACAGCGAAGAAGAATGGTCCTCCATATAAAGTTCACGAATTGACGTTTGAAGACTTTTTTGATCTCAAAATTCTGTAAGAGGAACTCGGCAGTAATTTTAACATGAATACTGACAAAGCAAAGGTGAAGTGGCACGACATAAAAATTATTCGGTTTGAAAAAGATGAACCGATGTTATAAAACATCTTATAAAGATGATAACTTTAAGATGGTAGACGTTCTCAAAGCAAAAAAGACTCGATCCCAAGATAGGTTCGACACAAAACAGTTAGTTCGAGCCTATGGAAAAAATTTAACGCTAACCGAAAACAAGAAGCGTGACCTACAAGAACTTCTTACAAAAAATATCATTCCTAAAAGTTATTATAACTCATTTTATAAAAATGTTTTTGAATTTTAATAAGTTTCAATAAGTCTAATTAAAAAAATTTGTTTTTTTTGCGTTTATTTTTCGATTTTTATTTATTCCTATCTGCTAGATCGGTAATAGGTATTTCACTGTTAGTGAGTAGGGAAAGTGGGTAACATTGAGACACGGGTAACAGTGAGACATTCAAAATATTAGCTATTTCTTCATTTTTTAAATAGGTGTCGCCCCAATAAGACATTAATGATGTCTTAATGTATCGATTCAATTTTCAACCATCTCCCATTTTTAGTTTCGTCTGCAACGCGGAAGGGGGTACAACCTTTCGGTTATTTTTTTTTGCCAACGAACTTTTTCGGCGAAATTTGAAAAAACGGTGATTTTTTCTATTACGCATAGTCTTTGAGTGATATAAGGGAACCTTTCTGCTGTTAATTGGATTTATTGAAACTAAATTAAGATCGAAGGGGTACTAAAAAATGGCATTTTATTTTTTAAAGTGACTTGGGTATGAATGAGACATGTTTAGATGGGTAACACTGAGACTATGTAGTTCTAGTAGAATTTTGCAACTGAAACATTAAAGGGAAAAAATCTACCTATTACATAGGAAAATTGTTATCAGAAATCGATAGTGATAACAAAAATGATTATGAATTACCATTTTTAAGGAAAAGTGATAAAAAGGAGGGATTTTTGTTTCCCCAAATGTCCAGATTTTAGAGATATTGCCACTGTTTCTAAAAGAGATATTAAGATGATTTTGCCAAAACCAGTGAATTATGGAAAGACTGAAATCGATCCTACCATGGCTTTAAAACTTTGTCTGGGTCATTTGTAGAAGTTTGTTTCAGTTTATTCAAGTAATTATTTCTCATTTGATATAGTGTCTCATTGAACCCCCTGCATGGGTATCAATGAGACAAATGTCATGATAACTGTTTATGTCAAATATTGTCTTTGTAAGTGACTATAGAATCAAAAACATAATAAATTTCTAACTTAGATTTATTCTTGAGTGTTACTGAAAAAAAAAATCCATATTTTAAAGGTTTAGGGTTAAATATTTTCATTAGAAAAAAAAGTGTCTCAGTGTTACCCAGTTTCCCTAAACTAACTATTGATAAATAAATTTGGGCTGCTTCTAATTATTTTCCTTTCCGTATGTACAAAAAAAAATTATATCACAAACAGATTGAAAGTGAAAATGTTATATCCAGTAAATCTTCAAAAGTGTCCTTTTGTGAAAAATAATCAACAAAAGTGTCTAAATTCAAAATATTTTTTATCAAATATATATCAGGAAACATCAAAAGTGGCATAACTCAAAAAATTTAATTTTTCTCCAAACGTCAAAAAAACGCCACTTTGTTAACCTCTGTCAAGATGTCAGAAATATAATTTCTATGCTGGTAAGCAAATCCAGCAGGTTAACACCTGTCGAAGTGGTAGAAATTTAATTTCTACGCTGCTTGGCAACCCCAGCGGCAGCAAAAGTACTTTTAGTGCCGCTCGTACTTTTACTGCCGCTTAACCATTCAGTTACCCCCGAGCTTACCCCATTTGTTTGGAGAAAAAATAGCGTGTTGCATACGGAGTAGAAGCTTTACTTTTTTGTGCTGAAGCAGTAGGTTTGCGAGCCGAACGTAGTGAGGCTTGCAATACTGCTGAAGCTTCTACTCCTAATACAACAATATACTATTTTCGGAATTTCAAGGACACTTTCTAATTATAATCAATGACAGGATGCTTCTGAATGACTATGTAATTCATAAAAAACCTTATTTTACCTTAATCTATTTTAATAAGTTTTAGAACAGTTCTTCTCAATTTCTGGAAAACTATCTTTTTTGAGTTGTGTCACTTTTGAAGCAAGGGTGCGATATATGAAAAGGTAAAATGGCGGTTGTTGCGGGTGACTTGAGACTTGTCTCAAGTCACCCCAAAACTATTCAGAGTGTTATTATGTGCCTGTTTCAATTGTTTTTATGGTGTTTTCAGCATATTATGGGAAAATACAAACAAAAAAAACTAAGCTGCAGGACCTATTAGACCGGGAGTTAGACGGACTTGAGTATGCATAATATGAGGACCGCATTTTATCAATGGATTGTAGCTGAGAAAAGCTCAAAGATTAAGAATCCGGATCTTGCTGGCTCATTTTTTGGTCCATTTTTTTTCTATCCCCTCTCCTCTCACTTATAAAGGAATTCCATGGAGTGTATGCTATGTGTGTGATTTTAACGACTATTATAGTTCTAATTCAGTTTGCTCTTGTGGTGAAAAAGACGACAGGGTTTTAAATAGAAAGTTGTAAGTATGTTAAAATTTGCTGTTGCTAGTGGGATTTGAACTCACGACCCTCTGGGTTTCCATCCATTGCTCAAGAGGTATAGGTATGGTGACATAGCTACAGCGGTGCATTTAATATTATTATTATTATTATTTTAAAGCTTGTGACAAATCGTTAAAAATGCGACTTTTCCAGAAATTATATAAAAAACAGGGTGTTTCATTTGAAAAACAGTTAATCCATGGCGTAACTCTTTAGTTTTTAGTTCAAATGATTTTTTGGTATCATTTTTGAATTCTCCAGGAAAAAGTATGCCAATTGGCTATTTTGAATTTTTTCAAAACTACAGGAACAGGAAAAGTCAAAAATAAGCCCCTGTTGGGTCTTCGTTGGATGACCCTGTACATGTCGAAGTCTTCTCTAACTTCTGTATATTTTGGAGCAGAATTGCAAAGATATCCAACAAGTGGTAGAATTATTTTGAGTGCTTGAAAAGAAAGCCTTAGGTACAATCAATAGGAATTATTGTGAAATTACTTGAAATTGTGATATTTTCCATATAACTTTGCATTGGGAAATGGCAGGAGAGTTAGGGACCACTCCAGCTGCCGGCAAGATGTACTTTCCCATTCTTCAAGATCACAGGAACACGAATTTGAGCAGTTTTGTCGGTCCTCATATTTTGCATACTCAACTACTTGTAGCGCCTGCTCTATATGCTGATTATGATAGAGGAATGTTGAAACCGAGGGGTAGGTCACTCCCCAATTAGGTGTACAAATGTTGAAAGGTAATTGGAAAAATACATTCAATTACCTCAATTACCTTGCAATTACCTTCAATTACACTCAATTACATTTAATTAAATTCAATTACTTTCAATTACACCCAATTACATTCAATTACTTTCAAATACGTTTAATTAATTACATTCAATTATATTCAATTACATTCAATTACATTTTAATTACATTCAAATACCTTCAAATACATTTAATTACATTCAAATACTTTCAAATACGTTCAATTACATTCAAATACTCTCAAATACATTTAATTAGATTCAAATATTTTCAAATACGTTCAATTACATTCAAATACTCACAAATATATTTAATTACATTCAAATACTCACAAATATATTTAATTACATTCAAATACTTTCAAATACATTCAATTACGTTGAAATACTTTCAAATACTTTCAATTACGTTGAAATGCTTTCAAATACATCTAATTACAATCAATTACTGTCAATTAGATATAAATACATAACTTCTCCATCTAGGGCTGCCATTCGTCCGGATTTGCCCGGATTTGTCCTAGTTTTAAAGGCGTCCGGGGACGTCCGGGGGGATTTTTTGAAGTTATCTGTGTTTTACTACGCTTTACGGCATCTTGAGAAAAATCTCGAATAACTCCATGAAATTAACAAGAATCATGGAAATCGTCAGTCGACATCATCAGTTTTATTAAGGTGCGTACAGACATGCAACAGAACGCCGTAACGTAACTTCACCGCGTAACAAGTACGCGACATATCTGGACCGTACTCTGCAACATCGTAGCAGTACAGCAACCGCGTAACACCGTAACATCGCAGCGTCCCATCGGTTGTCGGTAAATCGACACCGCATCAAAGAAATGTTCGCGGCGATGTTGCACTTGATTTTTTTAGTCTGGACGTGCTTGCGAACCCGGTGCCGTTGTTTTGGTTTTGCCCTTTTGTATTTCCACTATTTCCAGTCAAATTCAGTTGCTATTTTGATTTCGATAGAAATGGAGTGGACGGAAGACAGTGTGCTTGAGTTTATCGAAATTTATAGAGGGAAGGAAATTTTATGGAATAACAAACATCCCAGATATTTTAATAAAATTCAGAAAAATGATGCGTGGGAAGATGTCGCAAGAAGTGTAGGTGCTACGATTGACGAGTGCAAGAAGAAAATTAGTGCGTTGCAGTCAGCGCTGAGGCGGGAAAAGTCAAAAATTAAAAAAAGCATGGGCACCGGAACAGGTAAAGATTTATTAATTAATTAAATTTTTTTGACACTTCTAACAGCCAATTTTTTTAACAACTTTCTCAAGCTTGTTGCCTTCAACAAGCTTTCGAAACCTGTTAAAAAAATGTTTTCGAACAATTATCAATGTCCTTGGGTTGTTACTACTGGTATAGTTTTTCCAAAGTCAATTGGAACAAGGTAAACATAAATCATACTGGTGGCCGGCTGACTAGTGGCAGTGGCGGCAGTGCATTTCTTATGGAACTTTCCAGTGACCATCAGTCAGCCACCAGTTGGTACCTTGTTCCAATTGACTTTTGTAATAGTATAATATGAATTGATTAATATACTATTATTTCAATTGTAGGGCGTTCCGATGTGTATGAAAGTTCTTGGTTCGCATTCAAGAGCTTGCTATTCCTGTGGGACAAAAACAAAGTACGCAATACTCAAAGCTCTGTAAGTGTTTATTTATTTATTTATTTATTTTTTTCAATATTATTTAAGTATATTTATCTTGCCACAAAATCCGCCCTTCATTTTGAAAGAAATCAGCCAATTCTTCTCGAATTGCTTTAGCCTGTATGGATGGTTTTCTGGGAATATTTCTGAGAGGAAGTAGCGAAGTAGTTGGTTCATTACTTGAAGCTCTCGCTCCATCGACAAGTTTTCCCTCTACTTCCGTATCGAATGTTCCGTTTGGTGTATACAAGTGACAGGAGGAGGAACTTTTCCTTAAGAAATTATGTAAGTGAGCTATTGCCATTACAATGAGCTCAGCCTTTTCAGGACTTAGCAGCATGGGTTTCCGGAGTGCTCTAAATACTGCTGAAGCAATACCAAATACATTCTCTACGACTCTTCGCGCGCGAGATAATCTATAATTATAAACCCTTTGTAATGATCCTTTGGGGTGAATTCCCGAAAACGGTTTCATTAATGTATCAGTGAGAGCAAACGCCTCATCTCCAATGAAAAAATAGGGAATTTCGCGTTGTCTACCATCCAAAGCTTCAGCTAGTGGCAATCTTAACTCATTTTTTTCTAGTTTTTTGAACAGGGAACAATTTTTGAAAATGCCACCATCAGAAATTCTTCCTTGGCCTCCAGCATCAACATACAAAAAGTTGTAATGAGCATCTACTACTGCAAAAAGAACTATGCTGAATGTCGATTTGTAGTTAAAAAAATCGCTTCCTGTATTAATAGGTGCTTGCAAAACGACGTGTTTTCCATCGATTGCCCCTAGGCAGTGCGGAAAGTTCCAAATATCGTTGTATTGTTTTGCTACTTGTAACCACCCCTCTGATGTTGTTGGTATCTGTAAAAAATATCGTTTTCAGAAACTTCAAAGAATAATGATTCTACTAACTAAAAAACCTTGAATTTATGACCTGATCTACAAGACATTTCTTTCCCAACCCAGAAAACTATTTTGTCATATTATCGAAAAAATATCAACAGAACTTTTTATTTGGTTGCAGATTGATAAAGAAACAGACGAAAGTAATGATGTAGATGATGATACCGCTTTGCAAGATATGAATCCGGACTCTGAGGAGCCCCAGAAGACTAACGACATACAAGAGCCTGACGAGACTGAAGAGCATCATGAGATTCAGAAGCCTCACGGGACTCAGCAGTCTCACGAGACTCATGAGCTTCGCGTGACCCAGGAGCCCAACGAGTCTCAGCAGACTCCAAAGACTCGGATTAGAGTCAGTAACAAGGAAAGAAAACCCCCTCAGATGACTCATAGTATCCCGAACAAAAAACGTGCAGTTGAAAAATTGGATGCTGCTTTCGAAATTCTAACAAAGGCATCGAATAAGGAACCACCGCAGGATCCAAGCGAATGTCAAATATTTGGAAATCTTGTAGCCAAGAAACTTAGTAAATATTCGAACGTAGCACAAACGGCAGTACAAGAAGCCATCATGAATATTTTATTTGCGGCAGACAAGGGGTATTATAATCAATATCCCGCTCCAAGAGGTTATCAATCAAACAATTATTCCACAATCCAAAGCGAACTTGTACAACGTGATTCGGTTTACCAAGATACTCAGTTGATACAATCCCCATATTCACCCCGTCCCGCAGCTCATTGGGATTTTGCAACTGACGCATCATCCCAAGCGCCTCAGTTTTCACCGGTACCACTGCCACTAATATCTCCAGCATCAGCAAGTTCACAATGCTCGGGTATGACAAATTATTCCGCTTCTACCAACAATCCACCCCCATTTACCAGTGCAACATTACTAACTGATTTAAACTTGCCAGATAATTAAATGATATTCAAGAACAAAATTTTATAGAAAAATGTTTTATAATAAAGAATTTTGAGCAATAAATAAATCAACATACCTGTATATTCTCCTTCAACCCTTCTATGAGAGCTTCACACACTTCTGGTACTATAGCGCTTATCGATTGTTTCGAAATTTTGAACAGATATTGCAGACTCGTGAAGGAATCTCCAGTCGCCAGAAAACGCATTGTTACTGCCAATCTTTCCTGAACCGAAATAGCTTGTCTCCAATTAGTGTCTCTTCTTGATACTTTTGGACCGATTAGGTTAATCAAAAATTCAAAATCAGTTGGCGACATTCTGGTAAAGTTTTTGTATAGACCACTCACAGACTGGAAGTTTAGGTCTCTCAATAAATGACGACCACTGTACACAGTTCTACTGGTGTATAATTGAGTCTGCCACCAGCGTCTTGGTCTGCGTTTTCTCTTATGCACTAAATAGTGCATAACTATGTAAGCTGCAGCAGCAATGTCCATCTTGCTTGAACGTAGATACCAACTAACTAAAAACGTTGCTAAAAAGCTGGGACGCCTAAATGTTCCGCGCCGATGTTGCGCGGCGATGTTCTGTTGCACCATACTAAACCCACTTTCCTCATCGCAACGTAACAACGTCGCGCAACAGAACATGTCGCGTGCTTGATACGCGGTGAAGTTACGTTACGGCTTTCTGTTGCATGTCTGTACGCACCTTTAAGCTCGCGTGTGCGCGACTTAAGTTTCACGTTCACGTGTCGTTAGTCATTTTTGGAGCTCGGTGAAAGCTATAAAAAACTCCAAAAAATTATTTTTTGTTAAAATAATGAGTGGTTCTCGAAGGCTTAAATAGCTATTTATACAATAAGTTACGAAATGAGCGTCTTTCAGGCACGCGACGTGAAAATTGTCCAACGAGGCAAAGCCGAGTTGGACAACACGTCGAGTGACTAAAAGACATCGTTTCGTAACGTATTGTATACAAGATTTTTTCTACTGGCATTTTATAATAAAAAACACAATTTTATTTCATGTGAATAAGTCGATTACGCCCAAAATCTTTGTTACCTGCTTTTACTTGACACTTGACACTATTCATGCGATTTTTTTTTCAAGATTCGACATCAATAATTAAAATCCTAGAAAGTAGGTAACAACACAAAGTTCTGTTTTGAGTAACCCAAATGTTCAATTCAGTAATTCCATTTTCAATATTCATAATAAATGCAAAATAAAATTCAAATCTGTGTTTAGTGTGTTTTTTATTTCTGAATAATGGATGACACTTTTAGGCACTAGTGCTTAAAAATTACTTTTACGCACTCAAAAGTCACTTTTACGCATTCAAAAGTCACTTTTACGCACTGAGTGCTTAAAAATTACTTTTACGCACTCAGTGCTTAAAAGAATGTTGTTTTTAAACTAAAATGACAATCGAAAAGTTGCTATTATGAAAGGTCAGTAGAAAAATAAACTTTTTTGGGCGTGACACCCAAAAAAATCTTGTGCCTCCGGCGGCGCCTGAGGTGGGCTACCTTCTAGTGGTGTCCGGGTTTGAAGGGTTAGAATCCGGGGTTTTTGTAAAAATTGTCCTAGGTAACAAATTTCATAAATGGCAGCCCTACCTCCATCCTCCATCTTTATTTCCAATAAAAACTAAAACCTGGGTCAAAATCATATTGAAATGCAACGTTTAGACGCATATTCGGTGTAGGTATGATGAGACTGGTGTATTTTTTCCCTAATTAAACATTTACCCAAATTTTACGTTGGTCAAATTATTGGATTTTTAATTAAAGATAAGAGTGCTGATCAAGAAAGCTGCGATGTTGCTAACAAAAATATAATCTGTCTTGCAAACTGGTATGTCGTGAACAATGAATGTGAGTTAGAATCAAGTGAAGATCAGACAAATTTGAAAATGGAAAACTATAATTTAACAATGACTGAACCCAACTGGGAAGATGAAAAATACAAAATTGAACAATCGACCTTACAAAAAATAAAAGAACATTTTGCTGTCAAAGCTAAAAACCAACCAAGCAAACGTAAGCAATATTCTCAAAAAATTGAACATAAAAGCAAAGAATATAAACGTAAATTATGCAAACAGAAAAAAAAAAAAACACGTGATCTTTCAAGTGAAGAAGACAGTTTATCTGTTTATCCATTGCACGATAGCGAGTCAGACTATGACATTCAAGACATTTTAGGAGAAGAGGAAATGAAAGTGCAAGAGCAAAGAGGGAAAGAAATGTAGAAATTGATGAAATATATAAATCTGGATCATGGGTGCTTATAACCTACATTGGCAATAAGTCATTCAAGCGCTATGTTGGACAGACAATACAAATTACCAGCAAATACCTAGTTGTTAAATTTTTGAAGAGACAAAATAATGTTTTTTGGCCAGACAAAGAAGATATAGATTGTGAAGTTTCTCGAAGCAATGTATATATGGTTTTTCCTGAGCCGGAGTTCAATAAATGAGGTCATTTACAATTCCCAGTGGATTTCTAAAATTTAAAAGTTTATAAAAAAATACACTGATCAAAACGAAAAAGGAGCAACTTTAGAAATTAAATATAGGTAATTTCCGAGGGGCAAACCACTCCCCGCAATACATGTACATTTTATTAAAATTTCTCCGAAATCACAAGGAAATCCCGCAGTCTTCGTTAGACAGTCGCCAAAATAGCCCGAAATCCCGCATTCTTCTTCGCATTCGCAGAAATCACGATGGCAGTCCCGGAAATCATGTTCGCAGTCGCGGAAATCATGTTCGCAGTCGCAGAAATCTCGTGAATGCGGTCAAAGGGGCGTGTCTAAATTTCTTGTCGCAGCCTCTGAAATCGCTCGAAATCAATGTGGCAATCGCGCAATCTCTCGCAGTCTCAGAAATCGTTGGAAATCGCGGTGGTGGTGGTAATATTCTGGAATGTTTCAGCGCCTTTGAGGTTATCAGAAATTTAGAGAAACCGGTTTTTTAATCTATATTTTGTGTTCTATTAGAGTATTTTTGTAGTTAAATAGTTATTTTATTGGTAAGTACAAAAATCAATACATATTTTAATTTTCAATACCTAACTAAAATAAACTGAAATAAACAATAAATCAAATTAAAACAATATCCTATCTAGAGAATAGAACTGCTTCCTCACAACCGAGGTTACAACTATACATAACAAAAATAAAAAAATGTAGATAAATTAATAATCAAATAGGTTGTGAGTTTTTTTATTAGTAATTATTTGTTATTTAATAATTTAAAATCAAAATTTTATTTACTCTTTTATTCGGTAGTAACATGGAGAAGCAATTATTATTAATTCAAAAAATATTTATTTATAAAAAAGAGCGAGCGTACTATCTGCTAGTTCTCGGGACACTGATGTGTAAACAATGTAAACATCTCGTGAGCAGCACACAGACATAAAAAAAAAAGGAATTACGTAACCTCCTCTTAAAATTAACCTTGATCGTTGACATGAAAATCTAGGCCGCAAGCTCTGAAGTATAATAATAGCTGCGCACTAATCACTGGCGCATGCGTTATGGTGTCTCATCCGATTTCACAGTTTCCATCCGATTTCCTAAGTAAATAGGGCCGCGTCCCGCGATGGATGTTTACACATCAAAAAGAGTTTTTTTGGCTGTATCCTCACAACTACGTTTTGGTTTATTCCTTTTAGCAACTTCTAGTAGTAGATTAATTTTACCATTGCTTGATTGTAACTTTGGCCAATAATTTTTTTATTACCAACCTTACCTACCTATTATTTTTTCAACTATTAGTTTTTATTAGCTCAAAGATTTCAGCATTGATTTTTTTAAATTTTATTTGGATTCAAAACAGGGTCTATAATATAACCTCTGGTAACTTTTAGAAATGGCTGAAGCAGGAGCTGAACTGGTAGACACTATGACGCTGACGAGACTAAGAAAAGTTTTAAGTAAATTAAAACTAACTTTTGATATTCCGACATATCTAATAGATCTCCTTGAATATACGGGATTTGATAATATTACTGCCCTAGCTTTATTTGAAGAAGAAGATTATAAAAAACTCGAAGATTTTGCTAAAAACGATTTGGCTTTGTTATTCAATGATGAAGAGAAACTAAATTTTTTTGGTATATATTCAAGAAATATACCTATGTTCAAGATAGTTGAGGGACACAAAAAAATTCTCGCATTATTAATAAAAGCATGTAAATACAAACTTGAATCAGAAAAAAAACAGTCTCTGAATATTCCTCGAAAAAGATCCGCAATTGTGTCCAATAATTCAAATAAGAAGCGCAAAATTATAAAAGTAACTGATGCGTCAACAAGTAAAGAAATTATTTCTTCAGAAGATTTAAATTCATCAAGCGAATTATTGATAGATACGGACGAGGATACGATTCAAACTCAAAACATTATTGACCACGTTAAACACGTTGTCACCTCTTACCAAAAAAAGTTTCTAAATACTTTAAATAATGAGGAAGAAAAAAATGCGACTACTTTAGCTTTAGAAAAAATGAAAGTAGAAGTTAAAGATCATTGCGCATTAGTTCAATGCGTAAAATGCGAATTTGTTTCTAAAGCATATTGCAAGTTAGAAAATAATCGAAAAAAATGGGTGCTTTCTAATGTAAATCGACATTTCAAAACACATTTCAAAAAAAATTCCAAAGCAAAGCAGGTTCCTTTTCAGAACGCGCCTCCAAAACATAAAAAATTAGTCAATACATCTATAATTTCTTTTCTGAAAGGAAACGAAGATGCAAAGGAAATGCAAGATAATCCCTCAACTATACAAATAACAGATATAAACTCGGATATAAATGAATTAGAGCAGGAACTAGATTTTACGCAGGTTGTTACACAGCCTCTTAATAGTGACAGTCAGCATAATATAATGCAAAGAGTTCCCGAAGATGTTTTTGTTATAACTTTAAATACAGACCCGAGTACTCGCCCGAGTACAGACTCCGATACAGACCCTATGATTTCAGGCCAGAACAAAGATGGCATTTCCTCAGATAATCTCAATGGTGAAATCTTGGGTGAAATATCGGAAGAAAATTTTTGTGGGGGCAGAATTGCTATTGAGGAGGCCGGAAGCACGGTTAGCAATTCTGCAAAAAAGAGTGATGAGTTTGTTGTTGCTCCTCAAAAGAATAATCTTACGCCGAGTCTTACGCCAAGCAGAAGAGACAGATCTTTCACGAAAAGGCAACTAAACTTGGATGAAAATCAACTTAAACTTACATTTTTCTTTGATTTCTGCGAAAAACTAAAGAAAAAAATATCTTCTGACGCTATCGTTAATGAACAATTTCAGTTAGCCTCAAATGTGGCAAATGAAACCATTCCAATAACTGGCATGGAAGCTATGAAAAAGAATAAATCGGAGAATGGGCCTTTAACTTTCTTCGAAATGTTAAAGAGAGCTGCACTTCGAAATACAAAAGGTAAAGATAGAGGAGGAAACAGATTTTCTGAGGAATTTAAAAAACTTTGTTTGTACGTTTTTATTACATCTGGTCGTTTAGCATATGAAACTCTTTATGCAAATATGGATAGTGGATTACCATCTATCACAACTTTAAACCGAACCTTAACTAAATTTGGAAAATGTGCTGAAGGCGACCTTAATATTGACCAGTTAAAACTATATCTAGAGAAAAGAGGTTATCCGCTGAAAGTGATTATATCTGAAGACCAAACGGCAATTGTTAAAAGGGTTCGTTATAATCCTACAACTAATCAACTTGTTGGATGTGTTCCCAAAATTTCTAAAATAAATGGTTTTCCATTAGAAAATCAATATAAAGTGAATTCAGTGAAAGATATAAAAAATTCAATAGAAAACACAGATTGTTCAAACAATGCTTACGTTTATATGGCCCAACCATTAGTGGATGGGGCCCCAGCCTTCTGCATATCAATTTTTGGTTCCGACAACCGTTTCACCTCAGAAGATGTCCTTCACAGATGGAAATATATCTCAGATGAAGCCAAAAAGAGAAATATAAGTATCGAGGGATTTTCATCAGATGGTGATACTAGATGTCTTAGGGCCATGAAGTTGCTAGGTGGCGTTCCATCTCTTTCAACTGTGGATAATCCATACTCGCCATATTTCCAGGTATGTTTTATAATGCGAAGAAACTTGCATTTTTAAGGAGGACAAGACCCAGATCTTTGGATGCTGTTGCGATTCCTGTGGTGAACCTATATGCAGGAGCTGTAGTGGCATAAAAACCGCAACAGAAGTTCGAGTACTACTACTACAAAATCGTACCTGCTTATTCTGGTGTCCCAACTGCAAAGAGGATAACCTCTCAAAAATTCAGTCCAGTAGTAGCCCATCCACTGCCCGAGCAGTCAATTCCAAAAAAGTGAGTGGTGATGATAGTGCAGTTAATGTTGAAAATACCTACCTTAGATTACTTAATCATGAAATGGAGGACAAGAATGTTATCCTAAAATCCAACAACCGATTACTCGAGCAAAGGATCAAGACGTTGGAGTCAGAAATTGTAGCTTCCAAAAATGCCACTACCGAAAAAAGTGTGTCTGAGTCTGTGCCCAGGCAACAGCTGAATATTGAGGGTCTTTTTCAGGAATACAAAGAAAGGGAGAACCGTAAGCAAAACTTTATTCTTTTTAACTGCCCCGAATCGACAACTAATGCAAAGGAAATTGCTGTCCAGGTGGTTAACCAATGCAGGTCAGATCAGGAGCCCCTGATTGGTGTTGCAGAAGTTCAAGCTTTTAGACTGGGGAGAGAGGTTGCTGGGAAAAATAGGCCTGTGAGAGTGATATGTAATTCGCATCAAATAGCCTATGAAATAATACGAAACTCTAGGAAAATAAAGAGCAATCCTAGCCTAGCTCACTTATCAATTAGCGATGATAAAACCCCACAGCAATTACAGGATTATCGCAAACTGAAGCAGGAGGTAGAAGAACGCACAAATGCTGGGGAAAGAAACTTGAAAATTGTTTACAAGAATGGGCAACCCAAGATTATTACCAATCATCATGATAATAATTTAAACTAATAGGTCTGTCTGACAGGATTATTACAGTTACATATCAAAATACTAGGGGCTTAAATGGTAAGACACATGATTTTTTCAAAGCTGTATCTCAATGTGATAGTCAGTTGGTGGTAGTTACGGAGACATGGTTACAGGATGGGGTTTATGACCACGAATTATTCAACGCTAACTACGTGGTCTACAGGAAAAACCGTAGCTTGGATGCTATGAACGTGACAAGAGGAGGAGGCGTCCTAATTGGTATTAGGCACGATATAACTGTGTCAAAGTTGAATTTGAGTGAGCTCGAGGAAATGATTCCAGAGATTGATGTTTTGGGCTGTAAGCTTCATTTTAAGAACCATTTTATTTATATCTTTACAATATATATGCAACCAAATTCACCTTTAATCCATTATCAGAGCTTATTTGATTTTTTCACAACTTATGAGCCTGTGCAAAATAATCAAGTTATCATAATTGGTGACTTCAACATCAACTCTCATACAAAATCACTTAAATTAAAAGATTTTCTAGCTTTAACTGACTTCGATCAACTGAACAATATTCCAAACCACTATGGTAACATAATAGACCTTGTCATTACAAACATCAAGTGTGAAATTAACAGACAAACTATACCCCTAGTTCCTGAAGATCTTGCTCACCCCACCCTCACAATTGAAATTGATCCACAAATGGGCTCTTTACCCAGAAACTTCCCTTGCAACATAAATAAAAATTATAACTTTCAAAGAGCAAACTATCCACTTATGTATCAGTTACTATCAGTAACAGATTGGAACTTCTTGGATGATGAACAAGATGTCAATACATCAGTTAATCTCTTTTACGAGACATTTTACAATATTCTTGATCAGTCAGTCCCTCTTTTCCATGTAAACACAAAAAATAAGTTCTCATATCCATCTTGGTACACTAGAGAAATAATAAGACACTTAAACCAAAAACAAAGGCTACACAACAATTACAAAAAAACTAAATTAAAAAGTGACTATGACTTTTTTTCGACTCTTAGGCAGACTATTAAAGCAGAAATTGATGAAGCCTATAGATCTTACATAAGAAATACTGAATCATCAATAAAAAGGGAACCTAAGAATTTTTGGAAATATATCCGGCAAAAATCTCGTATACCAGGATCAATGATTCTGGACCAATTGTCTTTAGAGTCCCCGCAAAACATAGTGGATGGATTTGCCAATTTTTTCAAAAGTGTATATGTTGCATCATCAGATCCCTTCTCAATTAACCCTGTCGAGCCCTACAACTCTCAAAATATATCCATTAATAATATTTCTCAGCTTGAAGTGTGCAGTGCACTCAACAAATTAAAAGATACAAAAACTGCAGGTTATGATAAAATACCATCTTTTATATTGCGTGATTGCTCACCGTTTCTATCAGTGCCCTTACATCTTATCTTCAATAAAATTTTAAGAAATAATATATTTCCGGAAAAATGGAAAAAAACTAAGATTTGTCCTGTCTTTAAGGCAGGTCAAAATAATAATATCACTAACTATCGACCTATCTCCATACTGTCCAACTTTTCGAAGGCCTTTGAAATCTGTATTCACAACAATCTCTTCCATCAAGTTAAAAACCTAATATCTCCTACTCAACATGGCTTCTTCCCACAGAGATCAACTATCACAAATCTTACAAGTTTCCTACAAAGAGCTTATCAAGCTATCAATAATAGGAAACAACTTGACGTCATATATACTGACTTTTCCAAGGCCTTCGATAAGTTGGATCATGGTCTCATTGCCCGGAAAATGTACAACATTGGGTTTCATAGGAACCTGGTGAATCTATTTATCTCATATTTGAGTGGGCGAACACAGTTTGTGGAGTACAATGGTTTTCGTTCTGCTGACTTCAGCGCTTCAAGTGGCGCTCCCCAGGGAAGCAATCTAGCTCCTCTAATATTCGCTATTTTTGTGAATGATATCACCGACACTATCTCATCTAACTGTGTACTGTTTGCTGATGATCTGAAGATTTTTAGAATTATTGACACCATACAGGACTGCTCAGAATTACAAAACGACATTGACTCCCTGTCTTCTTGGTGTATCACAAATAAACTTCCGCTAAATATTAATAAATGCCGTTCTATGACTATTTCCAAACTTCATAATGAAGTGAAGTTTGCATATAGACTTGAAAATACCAATCTTTCAAGTGTAGATTCCATACGAGACCTTGGGGTAATTATCGACAGTAAACTAAGCTTTAATAAACATATTGACCAAATCGTTCAAGCTTCTTTGAAAACACTTGGCTTTATTATTAGGTCTACAAAAGATTTCACAAATACGGAGGGCTTGATTGCCTTGTACAACTCATTGATAAAATCAAAATTACAATATGCAGCTCTGATATGGTTTCCTAGTTATGATGTACATGTTGACAGGCTCGAATATGTCCAGCGCAGATTTCTCAAGTACCTAAGCTTTAAGCAGGATGGCATTTACCCTCCACGGGGATATGACCACAAATTATTACTAGAAAGATTTAACTTTTTATCACTTAAGCAAAGTACAATTCTTGCCAGTCAATTGTTCATTTTCAAAATATGCAATAATTTAATTGATTCGGCTGAAATATTGAGTTGCCTCAATTTTTTGGTTCCTGCAGCAAACACCCGAACTCACCATAAATTTTATCTGGAAAACTGTCATACTAATCTCGCCAGAAATGCGCCTATATATAGAGCCTGCTCATGGCATAATCAATTAATACCCATTGTACTTGAGTTGGATCTTTTCAATGGTACTGTAAAGTCATTTAAAACTAAAATTATATCACAGATAAAAAATGCTCTCCTGAATTAAATTGCTCTAGTGATTGTTTTGATTGATTATTGAATCTTGCATTTTTGTGGAATATTGCTGATTAGCTTGGGGTTAACTTTTTGTCCTGGGGTTTTGCTGGGGGAAGCTGTTGATGCTGCTTAATATACTTAATTTACATCTGTTTTCTCTTGATTGTTAATTACAAACTATAGTTAGTTACTTCATGTATTTTTATATGAAGCATATGTCAAAACCTAGTTTTAAGTTCACAATAACATTTGTCTAGTCTTTAATTTGAGATTATTATAATTGTCTTGTTATTGGGTTTATCCTGTTAGACAATAAACAAATAAATCAATAAATAAATAAATAAATAAATAATAGAGATTTATGTGTAATGTGGATGTTTACTTTTTTTAAATATTATAGATTAACTACGCAATAGAAAAACCCGAGGAAAAACCATGTGTATTTCAAGACACTATACATATTGCGACGAAAATAAAAACCAGATTGCTGAAAAAAAATATTATTTTGCCGATGGGGACGTATTTTGTTTCTAGCGACCATTTATCATCTCTTATAAAGGATTTTTCAAAAGATAAGCATCTACTAAATTCCGGTGATTTAGAAGGTAAGCATCAAGGTAATTCAAGAAGTAAGCATATTTATTAGCTTGGCATCTACCGAGGTATCTACTGATTTATACTGAATTTTGCTTCTAGAGTAATAAAGTTCAGTATGATAATAACTGCTAAAATAATATAAGTGTGGCCATGTATTTACATTTTTTCTATAAAATTTCTTTTACTTGCAGGAGTGGACAAAATGAATTTCGAAGCCATAGATAAACTGTCAGCTTCTTGTGTTACAGACTTGTTACTCCAAAATGAGCAATACAAAGCCACACGACAACTGCTTGTACTTACAAGGGCTATATTAGATTCATTTATAGACAAATCATTAAAAGTGGAGCGGCGTGTGTATTTAATTTGGTACGTGACGTTTTTCATACGTTTGTGGAGAAACTGGATAAAACACGATGAAAAATATACTTTAAGCAAAAACTGGCTTACCCTAAATACTTACACTTGCATCGAAATAAATGCTCATTCATTATTATTACTTATTGAAAAATGTAGAAGCAGTGACACGGCAGATGCATTTTTACCTTGGCTGTGCAGTAGTCAACCCTGCGAAAAATTTTTTAGACAGACGCGCTCTATGACCTCCACTTATCTCACCATGGTAAATTTTGATTTATTGGACCTTCTTCAACGGCGACATAGGATTCAATGCATAAACGATATTGTAAGCGACGCGATGAACAAATCAGGTAAATGATATTATAATAGGTGTCCCAAAAAGACCAGCCAGTGCAATAGAATAATGCATTCATATACTAACATAATGGAAATATCTCTGCAAATATGAAATACTTGGTACAACCTTTTTTTTAAGATAATAAGAGGCTTATTTGGTCCTTTTAGGATACCTGATATTTCGCTTGATATTATTATTATAAATAGATTATATATTTTATAGATAATGATGCCAAGAACGATGCAGTGTTCATATTTCCGAGAGAAGAAAATAAAAGACTAGGGACCAATCCACCTTGTCACAATATTCTTCCGACTGTTGAAGAGATTAAAATTATAATGGAGAATGCAAAACTTGAAGCGATTACCAGTGCCAAAAACTTAAATATGTTGCTTCCCGACGAGTTGATAAAATCTGCCTTGGAAACAATATCTCTACCTCCAATAGGTGATTCAACAAATGTTCCTGATGAAGAAGCCGATTTAGAAACAGAAGTTGGACAAATTGACCCCCAAAATATGGGCAATGAAATAAACCAAGAAGATCTGGTAGAAATTGAAGAAGAATTGAACATTTTTAATGATTTTCAGAACTTGAAAATCAAGGACTATAATGATGGCAAAAATAAGACGCATTCTGATAATTCTCGACTTAGCATCACAGTAAACAACAAAAATATGATAGTTAGAAAATCTACTTTATGTTGGCTATTTTTCGATAAGAAGGGAAAACTGTCATCCGACAGACGAATACGGTGCAGAGGAATGAGTAGTAAAGGAGAAGCCTCAGGAAAAACATTCAAAAAGATTTCAAGAAATGCAGGGAAGAGAATATTTAAAGCTAAACCTAAGAAAAAATTGGAAAATAATAAGGATTTTGACACTTCTTCCTCTGAAGACGAGCCTGATAGCTATGCAGGTAGGTCTTCAAGTGGCTTGGAAGAACTTACAGATAATGAAGATCTTGATGAAGAGTTACCAAGTTTGACAAGTTCAAAAGAAGCAATTTCTGACTTTAGTTGTGAAAACTATTATGCTGTTTTATATGACACTTGGTATATTGGACGTGTTCTAGAAATTTTAGATCAAGAAACCTTCAAAATTAAATTTCTGAAGTCTGAACTTTATGAGTATGTTTGGCCCAGGGAAGATGACATACAAATTGTTGAAAAAAAATACATATTTTATGGACCAATAAAATTAATTGGCAATGGACCATTCCGACTAAAACGGTTTGATAAAGTAAAAATTGAAAAATCCTATAGGGAGCTTAAAAGTAGAGAACAAGATTTAAAAAAATAAAAATAGTACCGTAAACCGGGGCTACTTTGACATAGTTTTCAGGGTTTTTTCTATGTACACTTTTGAACTGCTGACTATTATACTATTAAATATAGCCATCAAACCAATTGATCCTTCCTCTTTCGAACCCCCACAAAAAAAATTGCCCCAAGGTCACAGGTATATAAAAAAAAATATGTGAATTTGGTGTCAAAGTAACCCCGCGTGTGGGGCTATTTTGACATAGTGTCTATTTGCGCAGAAAGTCAAAGTTAAGCAAGCGTGGGGTTACTTTGACACCCAAGAATGAAAAAAAAAGACATTTTCAGCTTAAAATAAACTTTATTCGATAAAGAAAAACAACGAATACAGCCGGTATACCTAGGTAGGTAACTAAATAAAAAATAAAATTCTTAATTTTCTTACAAAATAAAAATACTTCACTTCCCAACAGCTTAAAACATCAACAAACGCTTCTTTCAGTCGTCTGAATAATTTTTATAGCCGCAGGCACCTAACTTTCGTTTGTAAACGCGAACCATGGTAACGAGTAGATAATTACCTACTACAATAATTGCTCGAATAATTGTGATTTGAATTATTAAAATCAGCTGTCAATACGTTACCTAACCTACAAAGTAAGGGTGTCAAAGTAGCCTCAATATGTGTCAAAGTAGCCCCGGTTTACGGTATATTATATACCGCGGGACTGAAGTACATACTACTTTTAATCCCGAAGGTAAAGTTTATGGCCTGACCGTAGGGAGGGCCATAATTTACCTGAGGGATTAAAATTACTTCAATCCCAAGGTATATACGATACTTTTCGCACTTTTTAATCCCTCCGACATTTAATCCCTCCGGGATTAAATATCGACGAAAATCCCGGAGGGATTAAAAGGGACACTTCAGTCACTCTCAACAGGGAGTGAAGTTGTCACTTTAGTCCCGGAAGTGCGAAAAATACCTTTATTTCTAAGATAATTTTATTATATAATGTGTCAATTAATTTAGTGGCATGCAGACATTAATGCCACTAACTTCATTGACACACTGTAAATTTATATCACAGATGATCAAAACTACAGGGAATTTATTTTATAATATGGAGTTGCAGTGTGTACTACATGTATTTCTTCGAATTTTGTGGTTTGAAATAAAAATTAAGCAGTTTCACTAGTTTAAATTTTTCTCAAATATTCCTTTCGCAATCCCTTCCGCAGTCCTGCAATAATCATTTTGCAGTCCCGCAGTCTTGGAAATCATTGCGATTATTTCCGCAATCTTGGAAATCATTTAGATTTTCATGGCAATCTCCGAAATCCCTTAAATTCTCATGGCAGCCTTGGAAATCGCAATGATTGCCAAGAAATCATAGGATTTCGGCAATACATGTACATTTTTTAGAGTAGTGGTTTGCCCCTCGGTAATTTCTTTATTAAAATAATTTCTTTAAAAAATACGAACATATTCAGAAGTGGCACCTTTTTCGTTTTGCTCAGTGTATATGAATATTATAAATGTAATAAATTTAGTGTTTAATTAATAAGAATAGTTCTTCTTTAATTTCAGAATTTTCCTACTAGGCTGTTACAACCTGAGTTACTCCCTTATTAGGTAAACAGATGGTAAAATGTAATTAGAAAATACATTTAATTACCTCAATTACCTCCCAATTACGTTCAATTACATTCAATTACATCCAATTACATTCAATTAGCTTCAAGTACAATAAATTATATTCAATTACAATCAATTATATTCAATTACAGTCAATTATATTCAATTACATTTGATTATGTTCAATTACAAACAATTACATACAAATACATTCAATTACAAAAAAATAGATGTAATTGAATGTATTTGTAATTAGTTGTACAAATTTTATCGAGTGACCTACCCCTCGGTTGAAACCAGCGATTGAAGAACGAGTAAATCCTATCGATTATTATCAAAAAAATATGGCACTTCCAGGTGCACCATTCAACGAAAAGTGAATAATCTCAATAAAAAAAATCCCGGTGGTCAAATAGTCTTTACAGTGGAAGAGGAGCAGAGGTTAATAAGGTCAATAAGTTAAATCAACGACGATAAATGTACGTCCTATTTAACAACAAATATCTACTGTTTACAGTAAAAGTTAATTACTAAGTTTAGTGTTAAAAGAAAGAGCGGAAAAAGTACTTTTGGATTGTGTCTTAATACTATCATAAAAAACTAGTGATTATGTGTAAAGTAACAAATTAGTTTGATAAATATAGTTGACAAACTAAATAATTTTTTTTTATAAATTTTTTTGTTGCGATAAGGAACTGGCGTTCGAGGACTTACAGGTGACTAATAAACCAACACTTGTTTATTATTATTTTTTGTTTCCTAAATATCTTCTAACAATATTTCAACATTGGACTTGTTGTCATTACAGAGAAAATACTTAAAATAGAAAAATAAAAACTAAAAAAATTAAGAAATTAAAAAGTTTAAAAGGTAAAAAAAACAAAAAAAAAAATTAAATAAAAAAAAAAAAAAAAAAAAAAACTAAAAAATCGAAAATATGGCGGATCGTTTTAAAGAGCTCATATGCTCAAAATGTAATGCCGACTGTGTATTTAAGGATAGGCCAAATAAAAGTGAACTCTTTGGATCAACTTGCGACTCTTGCAAATTGGTATATTGTAAAAAATGTGCTGCTATTAGCACGTCCGAAGCACATACCTTAGCTTTAGTAGAAAGGAAATTATTTTTTTATTGTGAAAATTGCAAGATACGCCTAGGAAATATATCTAGCGATGAAAGTCTGGAAAAACTATACCAGTATAATAATAAACTTCAAGAAACTGTAAGATTGTTGGAAATTGATCAAGAGGATGTTAAGGTAGATCATGCGAGACAAATCTATGAGTTGAACCAGATCATAGAAGGTAAAGATGATACTATATCAAGAATGAGAAGACGAACTTTGGACTTTGAGGACGACGTATTTGCTTCAGAGAAACAATCTGAAAAGAAACTTCAAGAGTGTAAGATCAAAATAATGAATCTGGAGGAGGACCTCAAATCCACCAAAGAAGAACTTCTAGACAAACAAGAAAAAATGACAGAATCATTATCAAAATTGAGAAAAAGTGAAAAAGAAGTCGCAAGGTTAAGTAGAAAAGAATGCTTAGGGAGAACGCAAGACTCTGAAGACTCTGTTTTCTATAATGAGCAGCAAAAAGAGAATAAAATTAAGACCTTGGAAAGAGAAAAAGTTGAAATTAATAAGGAAATTTCATTACTAAGGAAGAAATATGAAGAACTACATTTATTTGAGGAAAGGCTAATCTGTCTGAACAATAAGCTTGCAGATTTGAAGCACATTACTGCAAACATGAAAACATTAAGATTTTTGAACACTCTTAAAAAAAACTTCCCTACAGATTTTCTGAAAAATTATTATAATGAATATAGAAGAGTGTACAGGAAAGTGATACAAAGAGCTAAAAAAATGTTTTACTCTAACAAAATTAATAATGCAAAAAGTAAGAGTAAAGAAATTTGGAATATTGTTAACAGTTTGAGAGGCAGTAATGTAAAGCCTGCTTGTGTGACTGAAATAGATTCTAATACATTTAATAATTTTTATTGCTCAGTGGCCAAAAACTTAATGTCTGGGTTGTCATCAGATATAGATCCTATGAGCTATCTAAGGAATGTTTCTGTTCCAAATTCTTTTGGCTTCTACCACACAGATGTTGGTGAGATAAAAACTATATTTAGGGAAATAAAAAACAAAAATTCATCGGGGATAGATGACCTGTCATTAAGGATATTTAGCAACTTGCCCGACTGTGTGCTGGAGTTGCTTGCTGGGTTTATTAATTTATCTTTTGATATGGGTACCTTTCCCGAGAGTCTGAAGACCGCTCTGGTAAAACCAATTTTCAAAGGCGGAAGCACGGACGATCCATCATGTTACCGCCCTATATCTCTGCTGCCAACACTCTCTAAGATAATAGAAAAACTTGTTAAGTCTAGGATGGTCTCTTTTCTTCGGGCTCACGGGTTGCTGAATGTCAACCAGTTTGGATTTCAGGACAAGAAGAGCACTAGTGATGCAGTATTCAACTTTCTTCAGAGGCTGTATCTTGGACTGAATCAGGGGGAGATCGCGGCTGCGGTCTTTTGCGATTTTTCCAAAGCCTTCGATTGTGTAAGCCGTAAGATATTACTCCAGAAACTCTTTCATTATGGATTCAGGGGTAACACTTTGAGCTGGATACAGTCTTATCTGACAGACAGAAAACAGATTGTTAAGGGCCACAACGATGTATCATCGGTACGGAGCATTGAGCATGGGGTGTCCCAAGGATCAGTGCTTGGTCCCCTATTATTTTTGATTTACATTAATGATCTAGCTTGCATCAACATTGATGCATCAATTACACTTTTTGCTGATGATACTACCATCTTATGGCTGGGATCAGACAAAGTCACATTGGAGGATAGGATTGGGCAAGATATTCGCAAGGTAAAGCAGTGGTGTGACTCCAATAAACTATCTTTCAACATATCGAAAACAAATTTACTTTCCTTTAAGTGTTCTGTGGCAAATATAACTTTAAATGATGAGCCACTTGCTAATAGGGATTGTTCGAGGTTCTTGGGCTTAGCTATAGACTCTAAGTTGAAGTTTGGTGAGCATATCAATGACTTGCGAAAAAAACTAGCTCCTGCATGTTATGCGTTAAGGACGGTTCGTAATGAGTTGGGTCATGACATTGCAAGGGGTGTGTACTTTGCACTTGTTGAGTCACGTCTCAGATATGGCATTGAATTTTGGGGTTTTGCCAGTGGTCAAATAGTTAATTCAGTTTTTGTTTTACAAAAACGGGCTGTTCGTTTATTGTGTGGAGTCGGCTCTAGTGAACACTGCCGGCCTCTGTTCATCCGGGAGGGAATTCTTACATTGACCTGTATTTTTATTTTACTGACGGTGGGCATGGTTCACAAAAAATATAAAGGATCAGATGACAATAATGACACCAGGACAACTAGGTTCAACAGCAACAATCTGAGTCTGTGCATCCCAAGGAGTGCATTAACAAAAAACTCAATAATATATGAGGGGAAAAAGATGTATAACCACCTGCCTCTTGAGATCAAATATCTAGACAATAGTATCCTTTTTGCTAGAAAGGTGAAACAGCTTCTGCTCTTAAAAGCATATTACTCTCTGGAAGAATTTTATGGCGATAGGCTCTAGCTTTGGCGATTGTATGAATTATGATGTCTATCTGTAACTTGAAAAATACTTTGATCTTTATTTTTGTTTGTTCGCTTTTTTATTTTTTTATTTGTATGTACCATATATAAGAGCTTGACTGGATTTGTGAATGACATTTTGAGTAGCAGTTTTTGGTTTTTTAATGTTTTTATCTTGATTGTCTTTGTTAGTTTTTAGTATTTTAACATGTAACGTTTCAGTGTCTCCTCATAATGTTTTTGTATTATTTTTGTATTATTTCCATTTTAGCTTTGTAAATAAGGGTCTTAAGGCCTTTTTGTACAATAAAGCATTTTTTGATTTGATTTGATTTGACTTTGTGGAAAATTTAGAAGTTGCTTGCCGTTGGGGCTTTCTTATCACGGGCAACGACTCAAAACCTTTAGTAAAGTCGTAAAGACAGACAGGGTGATCAAAAATTAAAAAAAAAAATAACTTGCCTGGGAAATATTGGGTCCGGCTTTTTTTAAAGAGACATTATCACATTTCAAACACTTGGTGTGACAATATCAAGCCTGCTTGCGCTAGAAGTCAATAGCCGCCTTTTTAAAAAACGTTTTTTTTTTGTCTCAAGTGATCCTTTTAGCTTGGAATATGAGCAAAAGCTTGAAAAATATGGTTATCTCAAGTAACCCACCCTTGCGTCCGACATGAGACAGTCAAAAAAAATAAAAAACCCTGGGTAACTTGTTATTCACATAAAACTCAACTTATAAAACCGATTCTACGGATTAAGACTCAACTTTTGACGTGTTTAAGTCATCGCTAAGTTAAATAGTTTCGAAAATATCGCTTGCTAAAAGTCAAAATCGTCTCAAGTCACCTGATTTTACGGTATTGGGATTTTTGCCAACTCTGATTCTTTCACTTCAAAGATTCGCCTCCTGATGCTGCCAGCAGTAAATTATAACCCATTCAAGCAAGACTCGAAGAACAACTATAAATTTGGCCCTCAGTACAATACTTTAATTTGAGGCAGTCATATTTTGAAATTATTTACAACCATTTTACAACCCCACATATGTGGGACTCTGGCGTCACAGTCCTAGCCTGGCAGTTTACAAATCCTATTTCCAAATATGGTGATATTATCAAAATGACTAACTGCACAATAATTCATGTATAAGTTCTAACAACTGAAGCCCTATTTTGGTCTTTAATTATTTCTATAAATAAATGTATTTATAAGGCTTAAATAAGGCTCGAGGTATTCCATATAATTATTTAAAGGGGCAAATTATAAATAAAGCATAAAATACTTACCGAAGGCGAAGTAGCGTAGCCCCATCCCGGTGGCGGCTGGCTAAAGTTGAATTTAGGCGGCGGCGTGCTGGTGTTGCTATTGGACCTGGAATTATTCATCTTTTCTTATCGAATAATTAAATGCACTATAAATTTATATTAATTTGTAGCTAATATATTTTTCTAGCCCCCTAGTTTGCCTTTTTAATTTATTATTTATTTATTTTGACATTTAAATTGTGACAGCAAGCAAACAGTGTTGCCAAACAAAATTCTCAATGTATAAAAAAATATCTATTAAAAAGTATTTTGGCTTGGAAAATGTATAAAATTAAAAGAAAATTAGCTTTTCAGCTTTTAAAATGTAAATTGTTTGGTTTTTTTGGCTAATTAAATCCAAAACTTGCAAACAAATTACAGTAAACTGTAAAAAAATTATCGACTTTTAGTGGCGCCATCTAGGTTTGATTAGTAAACTCGCACATCAAAATAATTTGTTATAATTATTTTTTTTTTTTCAATTATCAGTGCAAGTTAAACCGTTAATTAAGGCATACGCAAATGAATAGCTGATGAGAATTCGCGTCGGCTTGAGTAAATTCCGGCCGGAAAAATATAAAACCTGCGCGTGCAGCGGTTGCACCAGAACATTTTGGGCGTCGTGCGACTCTCTCCCATCCCATCATCACTTTTAATCAGTTGATCATCAAATCATCATGAAAAGATAAAATTTTATTTTGTTCAGTAGTAGTTTATCATTTGCCGCCTTTACCGGGTTAAATTTACAGTTATAAAAAGAAAGTGCCAGTGAATAATAAAAAAAAATGACGGAATACAACCATGTAACATTACCAAATTATTCGTACGTATTCAATTTCGAATCGGATTTCATACATCAAAAAACCAGGACATGGATGCAAGACAACTGGACATTGGGTTTTTATTACGTTGGAGCATATATGGTTTTTATATTTGGCGGGCAATATTTGATGCAAAACCGTTCCAGATTTGAACTCCGAGGCACTCTATGCATGTGGAATACTTTACTAGCAACTTTCAGCATAATGGGGGCATGTAGAACCGTTCCAGAATTTTTGTGCACCCTAACCCATCACGGTTTGTACCATTCAGTTTGTGTCCCGTCCTTTATTGAGCAAGACAAAGTTTCTGGATTCTGGACTTGGATGTTTGTCCTAAGCAAACTGCCCGAACTAGGCGATACTGTTTTTATAGTGCTCCGCAAACAACCCCTAATATTTTTGCACTGGTACCATCACATTACTGTTCTATTGTATTCTTGGTTTAGCTACACTGAATACACTTCAAGTGCAAGGTGGTTTATTGTAATGAACTATTGTGTGCACTCAATAATGTACTCTTATTATGGTTTAAGGGCCTGGGGTTATGCCCCGCCTAGGCAAGTTGCCCTAGTGATAACATCCTTGCAGTTATTGCAAATGGTTATTGGATGTGCCATTAATATGTGGGCTCATCAGCTGTTGCAGCAAGGAGTCGAATGCCATGTAACTCCGTTCAACGTTAAACTATCCATAGCCATGTACTTCAGCTATTTCGTGCTGTTTGCCAGGTTCTTTTACAAGGCCTACGTCGCCAGGGCTAGCAATAGGAAGAGTAGGCCTACGAATCCGGATTATCCTTTGATGAAGTCCAAGGTGCATTGAAATTAGAGGTAAATTAACATTCCGTTAATTTGTTAACAAATGTTGCATTTTAATTATTATTAAGTACTAAAAATGTGAATATTTTCCTATATTGTAAGGCATCAAACTTTCCTTTCAAAGTTGTTCGAGTAAAAGTTAACCTGTCTACTTGGGCTGGTGTAAAATAATAAATAGTTGTTGCATAATAATAATGTCATTATCAAGGCTAGTAATCTTCAAGAGAGTTTTGATTAAGTTGTTAGTTTGTTGGTTCTGGCCCAGAAAATAAGTCAATATTACACTGAATTTGGTTTGGTTTAGTTGGTAGCAATCTGATACTCTCGCTTTTGTGATCTTATTATTTTATTTATTGATTTTCCCAAATTTAGGGAAAAAAATTCTCTATAAATTGAAATAAATTCTAGCCAACTACTTACTTATTGTAAATAATAGGTATAACAGGAACTCGAACAGAAACATGGAAACCACAGGAATATAATTTTTATTTAGGTAGTAGCGCTCCTTAACAGATCCCATACACAACAAGTCTGGAATTAATCTGAGCCTCAGAAATAGAATTATGAATTTTTTTTTTTTAAATTCTTGTAAAATTCTTAACAAATCAACATAGGAATTTTTTCAAAAATACTTCCAGGAATCTGAGCAACTTTAAACTTTGAGAAATTCATAATTGAAGTATTTTCTTCAAATACAAGAAATCTGAAGTCAATTTGAGTTTCAGAAATGGAATTGTGAATTTTTTTAAAAAACCTTGTAAAATTCTTAATAAATCAACTTTGGAATTTTTTCAAAAATACTTACTTCCAGGAATCTGAGCAACTTTAAACTTTGAGAAATTCATAATTGAAGTATTTTCTTCAAATACAAGAAATCTGAGTTTCAGAAATGGAATTGTGAATTTTTTTAAAAAACCTTATAAAATTCTTAACAAATCAACTTTGGAATTTTTTCAAAAATACTTCCAGGAATCTGAGCAACTTTAAACTTTGAGAAATTCATAATTGAAGTATATTCTTCAAATACAAGAAATCTGAAGTCAATCTGAGTATCAGAAATGGAATTGTGAATTTTTTTAAAAAACCTTGTAAAATTCTTAATAAATCAACTTTGGAATTTTTTCAAAAATACTTACTTACTTCCAGGAATCTGAGCAACTTTAAACTTTGAGAAATTCATAATTGAAGTATTTTCTTCAAATACAAAAAATCTGAAGTCAATCTGAGTTTCAGAAATGGAATTGTGAATTTTTTTAAAAAACCTTGTAAAATTCTTAATAAATCAACTTTGGAATTTTTTCAAAAATACTTACTTCCAGGAATCTGAGCAACTTTAAACTTTGAGAAATTCATAATTGAAGTATTTTCTTCAAATACAAGAAATCTGAAGTCAATCTGAGTTTCAGAAATGGAATTGTGAATTTTTTTAAAAAACCTTGTAAAATTCTTAATAAATCAACTTTGGAATTTTTTCAAAAATACTTACTTCCAGGAATCTGAGCAACTTTAAACTTTGAGAAATTCATAATTGAAGTATTTTCTTCAAATACAAGAAATCTGAAGTCAATCTGAGTTTCAGAAATGGAATTGTGAATTTTTTAAAAAATCCTTGTAAAATTCTTAACAAATCAACTTTGGAATTTTTTCAAAAATACTTCCAGGAATCTGAGCAACTTTAAACTTTGAGAAATTCATAATTGAAGTATTTTCTTCAATTACAAGAAATCTGAAGTCAATTTGAGTTTCAGAAATGGAATTGAGAATTTTTTTAAAAAACCTTGTAAAATTCTTAATAAATCAACTTTGGAATTTTTTCAAAAATACTTACTTCCAGGAATCTGAGCAACTTTAAACTTTGAGAAATTCATAATTGAAGTATTTTCTTCAAATACAAGAAATCTGAAGTCAATCTGAGTTTCAGAAATGGAATTGTGAATTTTTTTAAAAAACCTTGTAAAATTCTTAATAAATCAACTTTGGAATTTTTTCAAAAATACTTCCAGGAATCTGAGCAACTTTAAACTTTGAGAAATTCATAATTGAAGTATTTTCTTCAAATACAAGAAATCTGAAGTCAATCTGAGTTTCAGAAATGGAATTGTGAATTTTTTTAAAAATCCTTGTAAAATTCTTAACAAATCAACTTTGGAATTTTTTCAAAAATACTTCCAGGAATCTGAGCAACTTTAAACTTTGAGAAATTCATAATTGAAGTATTTTCTTCAAATACAAGAAATCTGAAGTCAATCTGAGTTTCAGAAATGGAATTGTGAATTTTTTTAAAAAACCTTGTAAAATTCTTAATAAATCAACTTTGGAATTTTTTCAAAAATACTTCCAGGAATCTGAGCAACTTTAAACTTTGAGAAATTCATAATTGAAGTATTTTCTTCAAATACAAGAAATCTGAAGTCAATCTGAGTTTCAGAAATGGAATTGTGAATTTTTTTAAAAATCCTTGTAAAATTCTTAACAAATCAACTTTGGAATTTTTTCAAAAATACTTCCAGGAATCTGAGCAACTTTAAACTTTGAGAAATTCATAATTGAAGTATTTTCTTCAATTACAAGAAATCTGAAGTCAATTTGAGTTTCAGAAATGGAATTGTGAATTTTTTTAAAAAACCTTGTAAAATTCTTAATAAATCAACTTTATGAATTTTTTCAAAAATACTTCCAGGAATCTGAGCAACTTTAAACTTTGAGAAATTCATAATTGAAGTATTTTCTTCAATTACAAGAAATCTGAAGTCAATTTGAGTTTCAGAAATGGAATTGTGAATTTTTTTAAAAAACCTTGTAAAATTCTTAATAAATCAACTTTGGAATTTTTTCAAAAATACTTACTTCCAGGAATCTGAGCAACTTTAAACTTTGAGAAATTCATAAGTGAAGTATTTTCTTCAAATACAAGAAATCTGAAGTTAATCTGAGTTTCAGAAATGGAATTGTGAATTTTTTTAAAAAACCTTGTAAAATTCTTAATAAATCAACTTTGGAATTTTTTCAAAAATACTTACTTCCAGGAATCTGAGCAACTTTAAACTTTGAGAAATTCATAATTGAAGTATTTTCTTCAAATACAAGAAATCTGAAGTCAATCTGAGTTTCAGAAATGGAATTGTGAATTTTTTAAAAAATCCTTGTAAAATTCTTAATAAATCAACTTTATGAATTTTTTCAAAAATACTTCCAGGAATCTGAGCAACTTTAAACTTTGAGAAATTCATAATTGAAGTATTTTCTTCAAATACAAGAAATCTGAAGTCAATCTGAGTTTCAGAAATGGAATTGTGAATTTTTTTAAAAAACCTTGTAAAATTCTTAACAAATCAACTTTGGAATTTTTTCAAAAATACTTCCAGGAATCTGAGCAACTTTAAACTTTGAGAAATTCATAATTGAAGTATTTTCTTCAATTACAAGAAATCTGAAGTCAATTTGAGTTTCAGAAATGGAATTGTGAATTTTTTTAAAAAACCTTGTAAAATTCTTAATAAATCAACTTTATGAATTTTTTCAAAAATACTTCCAGGAATCTGAGCAACTTTAAACTTTGAGAAATTCATAATTGAAGTATTTTCTTCAAATACAAGAAATCTGAAGTCAATCTGAGTTTCAGAAATGGAATTGTGAATTTTTTTAAAAAACCTTGTAAAATTCTTAACAAATCAACTTTGGAATTTTTTCAAAAATACTTCCAGGAATCTGAGCAACTTTAAACTTTGAGAAATTCATAATTGAAGTATTTTCTTCAATTACAAGAAATCTGAAGTCAATTTGAGTTTCAGAAATGGAATTGTGAATTTTTTTAAAAAACCTTGTAAAATTCTTAATAAATCAACTTTATGAATTTTTTCAAAAATACTTCCAGGAATCTGAGCAACTTTAAACTTTGAGAAATTCATAATTGAAGTATTTTCTTCAATTACAAGAAATCTGAAGTCAATTTGAGTTTCAGAAATGGAATTGTGAATTTTTTTAAAAAACCTTGTAAAATTCTTAATAAATCAACTTTGGAATTTTTTCAAAAATACTTACTTCCAGGAATCTGAGCAACTTTAAACTTTGAGAAATTCATAATTGAAGTATTTTCTTCAAATACAAGAAATCTGAGTTTCAGAAATGGAATTGTGAATTTTTTTAAAAAACCTTATAAAATTCTTAACAAATCAACTTTGGAATTTTTTCAAAAATACTTCCAGGAATCTGAGCAACTTTAAACTTTGAGAAATTCATAATTGAAGTATATTCTTCAAATACAAGAAATCTGAAGTCAATCTGAGTATCAGAAATGGAATTGTGAATTTTTTTAAAAAACCTTGTAAAATTCTTAATAAATCAACTTTGGAATTTTTTCAAAAATACTTACTTACTTCCAGGAATCTGAGCAACTTTAAACTTTGAGAAATTCATAATTGAAGTATTTTCTTCAAATACAAAAAATCTGAAGTCAATCTGAGTTTCAGAAATGGAATTGTGAATTTTTTTAAAAAACCTTGTAAAATTCTTAATAAATCAACTTTGGAATTTTTTCAAAAATACTTACTTCCAGGAATCTGAGCAACTTTAAACTTTGAGAAATTCATAATTGAAGTATTTTCTTCAAATACAAGAAATCTGAAGTCAATCTGAGTTTCAGAAATGGAATTGTGAATTTTTTTAAAAAACCTTGTAAAATTCTTAATAAATCAACTTTGGAATTTTTTCAAAAATACTTACTTCCAGGAATCTGAGCAACTTTAAACTTTGAGAAATTCATAATTGAAGTATTTTCTTCAAATACAAGAAATCTGAAGTCAATCTGAGTTTCAGAAATGGAATTGTGAATTTTTTAAAAAATCCTTGTAAAATTCTTAACAAATCAACTTTGGAATTTTTTCAAAAATACTTCCAGGAATCTGAGCAACTTTAAACTTTGAGAAATTCATAATTGAAGTATTTTCTTCAAATACAAGAAATCTGAAGTCAATCTGAGTTTCAGAAATGGAATTGTGAATTTTTTTAAAAAACCTTGTAAAATTCTTAATAAATCAACTTTGGAATTTTTTCAAAAATACTTACTTCCAGGAATCTGAGCAACTTTAAACTTTGAGAAATTCATAATTGAAGTATTTTCTTCAAATACAAGAAATCTGAAGTCAATCTGAGTTTCAGAAATGGAATTGTGAATTTTTTTAAAAAACCTTGTAAAATTCTTAATAAATCAACTTTGGAATTTTTTCAAAAATACTTCCAGGAATCTGAGCAACTTTAAACTTTGAGAAATTCATAATTGAAGTATTTTCTTCAAATACAAGAAATCTGAAGTCAATCTGAGTTTCAGAAATGGAATTGTGAATTTTTTTAAAAATCCTTGTAAAATTCTTAACAAATCAACTTTGGAATTTTTTCAAAAATACTTCCAGGAATCTGAGCAACTTTAAACTTTGAGAAATTCATAATTGAAGTATTTTCTTCAAATACAAGAAATCTGAAGTCAATCTGAGTTTCAGAAATGGAATTGTGAATTTTTTTAAAAAACCTTGTAAAATTCTTAATAAATCAACTTTGGAATTTTTTCAAAAATACTTCCAGGAATCTGAGCAACTTTAAACTTTGAGAAATTCATAATTGAAGTATTTTCTTCAAATACAAGAAATCTGAAGTCAATCTGAGTTTCAGAAATGGAATTGTGAATTTTTTTAAAAAACCTTGTAAAATTCTTAATAAATCAACTTTGGAATTTTTTCAAAAATACTTCCAGGAATCTGAGCAACTTTAAACTTTGAGAAATTCATAATTGAAGTATTTTCTTCAAATACAAGAAATCTGAAGTCAATCTGAGTTTCAGAAATGGAATTGTGAATTTTTTTAAAAATCCTTGTAAAATTCTTAACAAATCAACTTTGGAATTTTTTCAAAAATACTTCCAGGAATCTGAGCAACTTTAAACTTTGAGAAATTCATAATTGAAGTATTTTCTTCAAATACAAGGAATCTAAAGTCAATCTGAGTTTCAGAAATGGAATTGTGAATTTTTTTGAAAATCCTTGTAAAATTCTTAACAAATCAACTTTGGAATTTTTTCAAAAATACTACCGGGAATCTGAGCAACTTGAAACTTCCAGAAATTCATAATTGAAATATTTTGTTCAAACACAACAAATCTGGAGTCAATCTGAGCCTCAGAAATAAAATTATGAATTTTTAAAAAAATCTTTATAAAATTCCAAGGGGTAAACCACCATCCCAGAATTGATGCAAACAATTCCTCAAAAAGATTTTTTTTACGCATAATTTCTCAAAATTCCTGCAAATTCCTCCAGGTATCCCCATCACAACTTCTCCAAAAACCCCACAAATTCCTCTAAATTCCCTGCGAATTCCTCCAAATTCCCACAAACTCCTCTCAAATTTACCACAAATGTCTCTTACAAATTCCCTAAAAATTGAAAACTATTGAAGGGAAAATTTTGAAACTTTTTGCATGTGAAGAGGAAGATGAGGAAGCTCATTTTCCCAAAATTTCAAGTTTTCCATTGGAAAATAACAACATGAGGAATATTGGAAATCAATCTACAATAGGTAACTGAATTAATTGAAAATACAGTCTCACACATTTCAAAGTTTTCCTGGAAAACTAGTACCTAAAGGGAAAATTTTGAAGATTTTGTATGTAAAGAGGAAGGTGAGAACCTCATTTTCCCAAAATTTCAAATTTCTCCAGTGGAAAACTGCAACATGAAAAATCTTGGGAATCAACCTACAAAAACTGAATTAGTTGAAAATACAGTCTCACACATTTCAAAATTCTCCTGGAAAACTAGTAAAGGGAAAACTTTGAAACTTTTTGCATGTAGAGAGGAAGGTGAGAAGCTTATTTTCCTAAGATTTCAAATTTCTCCAGTGGAAAACAGCAAAATGAAAAATCTTGCAAATTCACCTACAAAAACTGAATTAGTTGAGAATACAGTCTCACACATTTCAAAATTTTCCTGGAAAACTAGTGAAGGGAACATTTTGAAACTTTTTGCATGCAAGGAGGAAGGTGAAAAGCTCATTTTCTCAAAATTTCAAATTTTTCCAGTAGAAAATTACAACATGAGGAATCTTGGAAATCAATTTACAATAACTGAATTAATTGAAAATACACTCTCACACATTTCAAAGTTTTCCTGAAAAACTAGTGAAGGGAAAATTTCGAAACGTTTTGCATGTAGAGAGGAAGCTGAGAAGCTCATTTTCCCAAAATTTCAATTTTTTTCAGTGGAAAATAACAACATAAAAAATCTTGTAAATCAGCCTACAAAAACTGTATGCATTATTCTTTTGAATTTTTTAAATTTGACAATTTCCTTTAAATTTCTCAAAAATTCCTCACAAATTCTCCCAAATTCCCCATAAATTCCTCCAAATTCCCTATAAATTTCCCAAATTCTCATAAATTCGGGTGAGTTCCTTCAAATTTCCCACAAATTCCTCTAAATTCCCTACATTTTTGGCAAAGAATTCCTAGGTGGTTTGCCCCGAGGGCCAAAATCCGTGTACAAGTTGGTCAAAATCACAGAAAATCTCATAAGATCTACTCAAGATCCCTAAAAATCTTTGAAATCCTTAAAAATTCAAAAAAATCCCACAAAATCTCTCAAAATTGCATTAAAACCAAAAAAATCCTGCAAAATCTCATAAAATCATTAACATTCCTGAAAAATATTTCCTTTGAATTCCCAAAAATCTATTAAAGTCTCAGAATTTCATAGTTTAGTGGAATTTTGAGGAATTTCGGTAGAATTATGCTATTCTGAAAAAGGAATGGCATGTGAAATTTCTGCAGAGTTTCCATAGAATCCACATTAAATGTTAGTTCCTCTGGAATTACTTACATGAAATTTCAGTGAAATTCCGATCAAATTACACGAAATCCCAAATGAATTGCATGGAGGAATTCTAAAAAATTATATGAAATTGCACCGAAATTCCCAACATGAAATTTCAGTTCTTACTGAATTTTAGTAAAATTCCACAAGTGGAATGCCGAGGAATTTCCGGCTAAAAACATGGAATTTCGGTGATATTCCGAAAAATTCCCATATAATGACATGAAATTTCAATATATTTCGGTGAATTTTCAAGAAATTACTTGAAGTTTCAAAATAATATTCCCAGAAATTCCTGGCTATTAAAAGAGAATTTCAATGAAATTCCGAAAAATTCTTATGAAAATAATTCTTTGAAGTTTCATTGGACTTCCGAGAAGTCTTCAGCTATGAATGTGGAATTTCAAAATATTCTCATACATTTTTAGTGAATTCCGACGAATTTTTGAGAAATTATGTGAAATTCCAGGATATTTCAGTGGTGAGATTTTGGGGATTTTCAGTCAAGTTGAAAAAAAAATTATGGAATTTTGAAATCGAAATTTTAGTGGAATTCCGAAGAATTTCATGAAATTCTCTACTCTACTTAATTCCGAAAAAAAGTTGTATAAGAATTCCATAAAATCTTCTGGTGAAATGTTAAGGAATTTCTATGAACTATAACTTGAAATTTTAGTGGAATTCTGAAGAACTTCAAAGTGTAATTCCGAGAGATTTTTGTTCAAAAATTCCATTGAAACTTATGGTGGAATTCCATGGGATCTTATGGTGAAATTCGGAAAAGTATTATGAAATCTTATGGTAAAATTTTTAGGTCTTTCTGTTTTTCTATTCAAATTTCTCATTTGAATGGAATTTCGATGAATACCATAAAATCATCTAGTGAAATTCTAAGGAATTTCTATGGAATTTCTATGGATTTAACGAGAATTTTCGCAGAATTCCCATGGAATAATTTGAAATTTTAGTGGAATGCCGAAAAATTTCATGAAATCTCATAAGTAGTGAAATTTCGAGGAATTTCTAACTTCCCTAAAATGCTCATATGAAGATTTCCAAAATCCTACAAAATTAATGAAGATTTAAAATCTGTGTACATAAGTATTTTAAAGAGTTAACCACCCTTGTAAAATTCTTAATAAATCAACTCTGGAATTTTTTCAAAAATACATATACTTACTTAATTATGTATATTGTATGATAATTCTGCTAATAATATTTATTTTTACAAATTTTGAAAGACAAAAATGAAAGTATCAGATTGATTTTGCCTTGTACAAATTAATAATTAATTTTTTCCATAAATATTTTAGATTTAGGCTCGGTTTATTGATTCACCTTCCGATAAACTGTCAGGTAATGCAATCTAGTTATCTGCTGACCAATAGAATTACATAACAGTAAATTTATCTTGCAGCAAGTTTATCTGAAGACGAATAAACCGGGCCTTACGCAAATAGAAATAATATTTTTTTAAATTAAAATATATAGTCTTAGATTTAAAAATGACAAAAGCTTTGTTAAAATAATAATATGTTAAGTAGAATATCGAATTATTATAAACAAAAACGTGTTTACCTAACAAAGTGATAAAAGTTTTGTAATTTATTTATTTATTATTAACAAGTTAATAATGGTGTCTTTTTTTAATAATTATTGTAAATAATGTTGCACTTTTGAATAGAAATGCTGTGAAAATAATGTTAACGCACTCAAATTAATGTTTGACTTTTGCACAATGAAATTGTGTTCATTTTTGTATTGGGCTGGAACTCTGTCTGTAATGGATAGAGATCATCATTCCTTTTTTTCTCTTGTAAAAATCATTAGTAGAGAAAGAGAAAATATCTATATTTGTTACAGAGTCTATAAGCCCTCTGTTTTGTAATATTTTTTACTTATTGGATCCATGACATCTATTAGGTACTAATAGTTATTATACTATACACATTTTTTTGTTTATACAATATTACCTATATTATTTTATCTTGGGACTAGTCACTAGATTTTAAAAAACAAATTTTTTCTTGTGCTTATTATGTATACTATAGAATTTTTGGGGAGGCCTATGTGAAAATGCCTTTTTTGTAAAGTAATTTAGTAAGTATTTAGAACGATTTTTGATTAATTTACCTAGAATATTGTTCCACTGTGGGAATTCAAAAATGTATTAGGTATATATTTTTTTAAATTGTGCGTCCAAATTTTTCTTGTTTTTTAGTGTAAATTGTTCATAATATAGCCGATTTTTTAAGCAGAAAATAAACCTCAGTGAACGATTTATTTTGATTGTTTTATTTCAATTATTATTTAGGCTTTTGCAGTTTCCTATTTTATCAAAAATAATTACTGCAATTTTCAAAAACTTAACTGATTAGTATTTTTTTAAAATTATTGTTGTCGTAATTAGGGTTTTAATAGGTTCATTAAAGGCCAAAATTGCTTTGTAATCGGTAAAAATTGAACCCAATTATCAATAGTACATAACTAACATATTTTATGTAAAACTACTTTTGATTGAATGGAAAAAAAAAGTGAATATTGAAATACCTAATACAAAAATTTGTATTATTTCTCGGACAATTTTCTTAGTTTTTTGAGAAAAATTCAAAAGTATGGACTTTACAGGAATAATTTGTGCAATAGGAATTGCTACATTGAGAAACGAGTTAATATAGTGATTATTCCCGGCTCTTGATTCGAATCAAAATATTTAGCATTTTCTTGTTATCAATATTTTGTGTCCATGTCTAGTATTTTTGCTTTTTTATAATTAAATGTGGCAACATCGCACATTTTCTTACGAATTTCTTTCATAGCTTCAGATCAAGGGGCAAACCACCTAGGAATTCTTTGCCAAAAATGAGGAATTTGTGAGGAATTTGAAGGAACTCATCCGAATTTATGAGAATTTGGGTAATTTATAGGAAATTTCGAGGAATTTATGGGGAATTTATGGGGAATTTGGGAGAATTTGTGAGGAATTTATGAGAAATTTAAAGGAAATTGTCAAATTCAAAAAATTCAAATTTCCAAAATGAGCTTCCCACCTTCCTCTTTACATACAAAAAGTTTCAAAATTTTCCCTCCACTAGTTTTCCAGGAAAACTTTAAAATGTGTGAGACTGTATTTTCAACTAATTCAGTTTATGTAGGTTGAATTCCAAGATTTTTCATGTTGCTGTTTTTCACTGGAAAAATTTGAAACTTTGGAAAAATGAGCTTTTCACCTTCCTCTTTACACGCAAAAAGTATCAAAATTTTCCCTTGACTAGTTTTCCAGGAAAACTTTGAAATGTGGGAGATTGTATTTTCAATTAATTCAGTTTGTGTAGGTTGATTTCCAAGATTTTTCATGTTCCTGTTTTCCACTGGAAAATTTTGAAATTTTGAGAAAATGAGCTTCTCAGCTTCCTCTTAACATGTAAAAAGTTTCAAACATTTCTCTTCTCTAGTTTTCCAGAAAAATTTTAAAATATGTGAAACTGTATTTTCAACTAATTCAGTTTTTGTAGGTTGAATTCCAAGATTTTTCATGTTGCTGTTTTTCACTGGAAAAATTTGAAACTTTGGAAAAATGAGCTTTTCACCTTCCTCTTTACACGCAAAAAGTATCAAAATTTTCCCTTGACTAGTTTTCCAGGAAAACTTTGAAATGTGGGAGATTGTATTTTCAATTAATTCAGTTTGTGTAGGTTGATTTCCAAGATTTTTCATGTTCCTGTTTTCCACTGGAAAATTTTGAAATTTTGAGAAAATGAGCTTCTCAGCTTCCTCTTAACATGTAAAAAGTTTCAAACATTTCTCTTCTCTAGTTTTCCAGAAAAATTTTAAAATATGTGAAACTGTATTTTCAACTAATTCAGTTTTTGTAGGTTGAATTCCAAGATTTTTCATGTTGCTGTTTTTCACTGGAAAAATTTGAAACTTTGGAAAAATGAGCTTTTCACCTTCCTCTTTACACGCAAAAAGTTTCAAAATTTTCCCTTCACTAGTTTTCCAGGAAAACTTTGAAATGTGGGAGATTGTATTTTCAATTAATTCAGTTTGTGTAGGTTGATTTCCAAGATTTTTCATGTTCCTGTTTTCCACTGGAAAATTTTGAAATTATGGGAAAATGAGCTTCTTAGCTTCTTCTTAACATGCAAAAAGTTTCAAAATTTTCTCTTCTCTAGATTTCCAAGAAAACTTTAAAATATGTGAGACTGTATTTTCAACTAATTCAGTTTTTGTAGGTTGACTTCCAAGATTTTTCATGTTGCTATTTTTCACTGGAAAAATTTGAAACTTTGGGAAAATGAGCTTCTCACCTTCCTCTTTACACGCAAAAAGTTTCAAAATTTTCCCTCCACTAGTTTTCCAGGAAAACTTTGAAATGTGGGAGATTGTATTTTCAATTAATTCAGTTTATGTAGGTTGATTTCCAAGATTTTTCATGTTCCTGTTTTCCACTGGAAAATTTTGAAATTATGGGAAAATGAGCTTCTTAGCTTCTTCTTAACATGCAAAAAGTTTCAAAATTTTCTCTTCTCTAGATTTCCAAGAAAACTTTAAAATATGTGAGACTGTATTTTCAACTAATTTAGTTTTTGTAGGTTGACTTCCAAGATTTTTCATGTTGCTATGTTTCACTGGAAAAATTTGAAACTTTGGGAAAATGAGCTTCTCACCTTCCTCTTTACACGCAAAAAGTTTCAAAATTTTCCCTCCACTAGTTTTCCAAAAAAACTTTGAAATGTGGGAGACTGTATTTTCAACTAATTCAGGGGTCGTATTTTCGAATTCATTCGAGTACATTTCGTACACGAAATTTGACTGACAGCAATGTAAATTAAATGGAGAGCATTCGAAATCGTATCCAATTTCGTATGCGAGAATATTCGAAAATACGACCCTTGTTTGTGTAAGTTGATTTCCAAGATTTTCCATGTTGTTATTTTCCACTGGAAAAATTAGAAATTTTGGGAAAATGAGCTTCTTACCTTTCTCTTTACATGCAAAAAGTTTCAAATTTCTCTCTTCACTAGTTTTCCAGGAAAACTTTGAAATGTGTGAGACTGTATTTTCAACTTATTTAGTTTATGTAGGTTGATTTCCAAGATTTTCCATGTTGTTATTTTCCACTGGAAAAATTTGAAATTTTGGGAAAATGAGCTTCTCACCTTCCTCTTCACATGCAAAAAGTTTCAAATTTCTCTCTTCACTAGTTTTCCAGGAAAACTTTGAAATGTGTGAGACTGTATTTTCAACTAATTCAGTTTTTGTAGGTTGATTTCCAAGATTTTTCCTGTTGCTGTTTTCCACTGGAAAAATTTGAAATTTTTGGAAAATGAGCTTCTCATTTTCCTCTTTACATGCAAAAAGTTTTAAATTTCTCTCTTCACTAGTTTTCCAGGAAAACTTTGGAATGTGTGAGACTGTATTTTCAACTAATCCAGTTTATGTAGGTTGATTTCCAAGATTTTCCATGTCGTTGTTTTCCACTGAAAAAAATTGAAATTTTGGGAAAATGAGCTTCTTACCTTCCTCTTTACATGCAAAAAGTTTCAAATTTCTCTCTTCACTAGTTTTCCAGGAAAACTTTGAAATGTGTGAGACTGTATTTTCAACTAATTCAGTTTATGTAGGTTGATTTCCAAGATTTTCCATGTTGTTATTTTCCACTAGAAAAATTTGAAATTTTGGGAAAATGAGCTTCTCACCTTCCTCTTCACATGCAAAAAGTTTCAAATTTCTCTCTTCACTAGTTTTCCAGGAAAACTTTGAAATGTGTGAGACTGTATTTTCAACTTATTTAGTTTATGTAGGTTGATTTCCAAGATTTTTCATGTTGTTATTTTCCACTGGAAAAATTTGAAATTTTGGGAAAATGAGCTTCTCACCTTCCTCTTCACATGCAAAAAGTTTCAAATTTCTCTCTTCACTAGTTTTCCAGGAAAACTTTGGAATGTGTGAGACTGTATTTTCAACTAATTCAGTTTATGTAGGTTGATTTCCAAGATTTTCCATGTCGTTGTTTTCCACTGAAAAAAATTGAAATTTTGGGAAAATGAGCTTCTTACCTTCCTCTTTACATGCAAAAAGTTTCAAATTTCTCTCTTCACTAGTTTTCCAGGAAAACTTTGAAATGTGTGAGACTGTATTTTCAACTAATTCAGTTTTTGTAGGTTGATTTCCAAGATTTTTCCTGTTGCTGTTTTCCACTGGAAAAATTTGAAATTTTGGGAAAATGAGCTTCTCACCTTCCTCTTTACATGCAAAAAGTTTTAAATTTCTCTCTTCACTAGTTTTCCAGGAAAACTTTGGAATGTGTGAGACTGTATTTTCAACTAATTCAGTTTATGTAGGTTGATTTCCAAGATTTTCCATGTCGTTGTTTTCCACTGAAAAAAATTGAAATTTTGGGAAAATGAGCTTCTTACCTTCCTCTTTACATGCAAAAAGTTTCAAATTTCTCTCTTCACTAGTTTTCCAGGAAAACTTTGAAATGTGTGAGACTCTATTTTCAACTAATTCAGTTTATGTAGGTTGATTTCCAAGATTTTCCAGTTGTTATTTTCCACTGGAAAAATTTGAAATTTTGGGAAAATGAGCTTCTTACCTTTCTCTTTACATGCAAAAAGTTTTAAATTTCTCTCTTCACTAGTTTTCCAGGAAAACTTTGAAATGTGTGAGACTGTATTTTCAACTAGTTAAGTTTATGTAGGTTGATTTCCAAGATTTTCCATGTCGTTGTTTTCCACTGGAAAAATTTGAAATTTTGGGAAAATGAGCTTCTTACCTTCCTCTTTACATGCAAAAAGTTTCAAATTTCTCTCTTCACTAGTTTTCCAGGAAAACTTTGAAATGTGTGAGACTGTATTTTCAACTAATTCAGTTTTTGTAGGTTGATTTCCCAGATTTTTCCTGTTGCTGTTTTCCACTGGAAAAATTTGAAATTTTGGGAAAATGAGCTTCTCACCTTCCTCTTTACATGCAAAAAGTTTTAAATTTCTCTCTTTACTAGTTTTCCAGGAAAACTTTGAAATGTGGGAGACTGTATTTTCAACTAATTCAGGGGTCGTATTTTCGAATTCATTCGAGTACATTTCGTACACGAAATTTGACTGACAGCAATGTAAATTAAATGGAGAGCATTCGAAATCGTATCCAATTTCGTATGCGAGAATATTCGAAAATACGACCCCTGTTTGTGTAAATTGATTTCGAAGATTTTCCATGTTGTTATTTTCCACTGGAAAAATTAGAAATTTTGGGAAAATGAGCTTCTTACCTTTCTCTTTACATGCAAAAAGTTTCAAATTTCTCTCTTCACTAGTTTTCCAGGAAAACTGTGAAATGTGTGAGACTGTATTTTCAACTAATTCAGTTTATGTAGGTTGATTTCCAAGATTTTCCATGTTGTTATTTTCCACTAGAAAAATTTGAAATTTTGGGAAAATGAGCTTCTCACCTTCCTCTTCACATGCAAAAAGTTTCAAATTTCTCTCTTCACTAGTTTTCCAGGAAAACTTTGAAATGTGTGAGACTGTAATTTCAACAACTAATTCAGTTTTTATAGGTTGATTTTCAAGATTTTACATGTTGCTGTTTTCCACTGGAAAAATTTGAAATTCTGGGAAAATGAGCTTCTTACCTTCCTCTTTACATGCAAAAAGTTTCAAAATTTTCTCTTCTCTAGTTTTCCAGAAAAATTTTAAAATATGTGAGACTGTATTTTCAACTAATTCAGTTTTTGTAGGTTGAATTCCAAGATTTTTCATGTTGCTGTTTTTCACTGGAAAAATTTGAAACTTTGGAAAAATGAGCTTTTCACCTTCCTCTTTACACGCAAAAAGTTTCAAAATTTTCCCTTCACTAGTTTTCCAGGAAAACTTTGAAATGTGGGAGATTGTATTTTCAATTAATTCAGTTTGTGTAGGTTGATTTCCAAGATTTTTCATGTTCCTGTTTTCCACTGGAAAATTTTGAAATTATGGGAAAATGAGCTTCTCAGCTTCTTCTTAACATGCAAAAAGTTTCAAAATTTTCTCTTCTCTAGATTTCCAGGAAAACTTTAAAATATGTGAGACTGTATTTTCAACTAATTCAGTTTTTGTAGGTTGACTTCCAAGATTTTTCATGTTGCTATTTTTCACTGGAAAAATTTGAAACTTTGGGAAAATGAGCTTCTCACCTTCCTCCTTTACACGCAAAAAGTTTCAAAATTTTCCCTCCACTAGTTTTCCAAGAAAACTTTGAAATGTGGGAGACTGTATTTTCAACTAATTCAGGGGTCGTATTTTCGAATTCATTCGAGTACATTTCGTACACGAAATTTGACTGACAGCAATGTAAATTAAATGGAGAGCATTCGAAATCGTATCCAATTTCGTATGCGAGAATATTCGAAAATACGACCCCTCTGTTTGTGTAAGTTGATTTCCAAGATTTTTCATGTTGCTGTTTTCCACTGGAAAATTTTGGAATTTTGGGAAAATGAGCTTCTTCTCTTCTTCTTTACACGCAAAAAATTTCAAAATGTTCTCTTCACTAGTTTTCTAGGAAAACTTTGAAATGTGAAAGACTGTATTTTCAATTAATTCAGTTATTGTAGGTTGATTTCCAAGATTTTTCAGGTTGCTGTTTTTCACTGGAAAATTTTAGGAAAATGATCTTCTCACCTTCCTCTTTACATGCAGAAAGTTTCAAAATTTTCCCTTTTTTTAGAGGACTTTGTGGGATATTTGGAGAAGTTCGTGATGGGGTATTTGGAGGAATTTGCAGGAATTTTGAGGAATTATGCGAAAAAAATTCCCCTTTGAGGAATGATTTGCATCAATTCTGGGATTGTGGTTTACCCCTTAGTTCACAGGGATAATAGACTGTATCAGTTTTATCACTTCTTTGTATTTTTAAATGGTATTTATTCAACACAATTTGAATAATTTATGCAGTAGGAGTTGCTACATTGAGAAATTAGTTAATAAAATGATTCCCGGCTCTTTGATTCGAATCAAAATATTTAGTGTTTTCTTATTATCAATATTTTGTGTCCATGTTTAGTATTTTTGCTTTTTTATAATTAAACGTGAAAACATCGTACATTTTTGTCCGAATTCCTTCTGTAGCTTCAGATCCACTACCCAGACAATACAAAAGAAAATGACTTTTGGACATATGGACAATATTGGACTACCTATATGTTTTCTACTCCCACAAATTTTTGCATAGTAGGAGACATTGAAAATACATACAATACATTGTTGCCAACTGTTGAGATTCGAGCTAGAATTTTTTATAAGTGAGCTGTAAGCTACACTAATTTTAAATTTATTTAAAAGGTTAAATAAGTGGTAGCTAAACGAAAATTTAAAAAAAAACGGGCTTATATCTCCTCATTTATAAAATAATAATTATGAATATCAGCAACTAATTATCAATCAATTAGCATTAATTAAACGGTTGATGACTTATTTATATTGAACTTATTGGCCGACTGTGCTATTTTCTTTGCCCAACCTTGAAAAAAAAATGTTGATATTGTTAATAATTAAAAATAAATATAAACATCATAGTAGTCGATATTAATTGGGTTTATTTATAGGAAAATATGTACCTATGTTTTTTTTCCTTTAGACATCGTGTTTTACTTATTTTATTTATTTAGGTTATTATGTCATTTGTCCTTTGTCAAAATTAAACATTAAACAATACTAATTTTAAATTCAACTTTGAAAGTCAATTCCTCAAAAAGTACTTGAGCAGCTATCAAACTCAATTTAGCACAGATTTATAGAGAATTTAATACTTTTTCTAATAATGTAGGTATAATTTATTTTGATTTGTTCAAATTTCAATAATATAAATAATCATCAACGATACAAAGTTTAATCGATTACATCATTTTCAAAGAACTATTTTAATAGACTTTAGATTTCACTTTTTCATTCTACAAAACCGAGTTTGCCTTCATTATAAGCTTAAATTTGCAGTGCGGAGAAATGTAGAAATAGGAATTTCCGCGGTAATTTACTCTAGAAAGCTTGATATCTATCTCGTTTAACAATCTTCTTTTTACGTAACGACGTCAAGATAATTCCTGTATGTATTTGATTATGACATTGCAACTAATTTAGTTGTTAATTTGAATAAATTTGGATTTTTACTTATATTTATTAAAATTTAATAAGTGCCTATTATTGTTATTGCAATAAAAAAAAATAGTTTATTTAGAAATTCAAAATTCAAGTATTGTTATAATAATTGAACGCACATATGTGGTACTTGACACTTATTATTGACTTTGATAATATCAAACTTATTTATTTAGCATTGCGTGTATAATTCGCTTGAAATATCATCTTCAATTCGAGATAAGACAAAAATATTTTCCGAAAAAGTACTCAAGTATTTACCTATGGCATCTACTTAATTTGCAGTTGTTTTTTTTTTTACGATAAATTGTCGATGGGTACCACTTGATCAAATCTCCACTTGTGCGTGATCGATAATAAATATGCTTCGTGTGTAATAATTTCCTGTCAATAATCCAGTAATGATAAAAGCTTTATTATTATCGAATTCAAAAAAAATATATATTATGCAATTTCAAGTATGCCAACGTATAGCTAGGTACCTAGGTATCAGAGCCGGCACAAGTATCTACATTACGAAAGTAGGTACTTGAAGTACAAGTATGAAGTGAATATAATTAATAGATTTACTCGAAGTACAAGTACAAAAGTTTTTTAAAATTATACTTTGATTATCAAATAAACTTGAAATTTAGTTGATTTTATTTTTTTTTTAAATTTTTTATCCTTTTATCCTTGGACACACTGTACTTATATCATTTGAATAAGTTCAAAGGAAAACGAAAATCCAGGAGCTAGAAATAGACAACAAAAGTTGAGGCAGAGAAATTAGGAATTACAGAAGAAAAAATAATCAAAAATTCAAAAGCCAGGAATAGACAAAAATTGAAACAAAAAAGTTAAGAATTGCGAAAGAAGGAAATTGAAGAAATATTGAGAAAAATTTGCAAACCTCTTGAATTTCTTCTATTTCAAGCTCTACTAGGTACTGGTACCTTTCCAGTGATGCCAGGTCTGGTGAAATTTCACCAGATCTGATAATTTTATGAAAAATCTGGTGATTGGTGAAATTTTTTCGAAAAATATCAATTTCTGGTGATTTTGAAATTTTGTCAATTTTGGGATATTTTTAACAATGGCATACACTTTATAAACATCCCTCGGAATGTATTAGAATTTTACTTCATTAAGATACAAATTTCATTTGTTTGACAGAAAACCAAATACCCATAGTGGTGTGTGTGAGGTCCTTTGATTTTTATATAAATTTGTATTTGTTATTTTGATATATTTATATATGTTTCCCTTTTTATATTTCAATTTCTGTTTATTCCAGGCTCTTGTTGCTATTGGCCTGTTATTTTTCAAGTTGGCAACATGTATTTTGTTTTGCCAGTGGCGTTGCTTATGGGGGGAAATTTGAACAAATCAGAACAAATTATATATGGTTGGAAAGAGCATTAAATTCTCTATGAATCCATACTAAATTGGTTCTGATAACTCGAATACTTTCTGGGCAATTGGATCTCAAAGTAAACTTTTAGTCCAAATTTTATCAAAAATTTCAAACTCAATTTTCTCGAAAACCAAGAGAGCGAGCGATTTACCTAAATACCATTTTAAAGCCCTTGACAAAAGTTACATTTCCTGGAAATTTTAATTCAAAATCTGTAATAGATTTAAAGATATCCAAGATCAAATATTTTGAAATAAAAATCTAAGGGGGTAACCCTTTGAAAAATTCGAAATTTTTATTGTTCATATTTATTAATTTTTTTTCCAATCGATAGAGCGGGTCTAAATTAGTCGAAAAAAACTCTAACATCATTACAAAATCTTGATTTCAACACAGAGAAAATTTTTTAAAAAAATCTCAATTTTTAGGTTTAAATTTTTTTTGAATCCTGACAAAGTTAGAAGCACTTGCCAATACTTCTATTAAGTTTTGAATAAATTATATATGGTTGGAAAGAGCATTAAATTATCTATAAATCAGTGCTAGATTGAGTTTGATAACTCAAATACTCTTAGAACAATTGAGCCTCAAAGTTGGATTTTAGTTGAAATTTAGTCAAAAACTTCAAACTCGATTTTCTCAAAAACCGTGAATGCCAGTGACTTCAACTGAGTACCACTTTGAAGTCCCTATTAGGAGCTACAATTAAAAAAAAAAAAATGATCCAAAATCTTTCACGGGTTCCGAGAAAATTGAATTTGAAAATTTTGAAATAAAAATCCCAAATCCCTATGAAAAAAATTCAAAAACTGAAAATTTTTACTTTTCAGACTTTCGTAATTTTTACTTTTCCAATCGATAGAGCGGGTTAAGATTAGTCGAAAAAAATCTAACATTATTTTCAACATGACAATTTTGAAGGAAGATTTTTTGGATCTAAATTTAAAAAAAAAATTCTGCCATGTTCATGAACAATTATTGCTCATATCTTTATTGAAATTTGAGCAAACTAAAACATATCGCATATCATTCAAAAAAGCATTAAATTTTCTATAATTCTGTGCTAAATTGGATTTGGTAGCTCAAATACTTTTTGATGAATTGAGTCTCAAAGTTGAATTTCACTACAATCACTGATCAATATATCCCATTATTCCCAAGAATTACAACTAGTTACTTATGATTGTTAAATATTTTATCAGGTGATTTCCATTTTTTTGAGGATTCCTTTATCATTCTCAATTGATTACCTGATTTCCTCTAAGCAATCATTTGATTCTCAAAACAATATCCAATTGTCAAGCTTCTCAAGTTAAGATATTGTGCAAAATGTGGCAACGATGAGCCACACTGGCGTAACTATCATTCATAGGGCAGTTCGGTGCAAATCACTGAGACCCCCGAGACTTTTTTATCATAAGTACCTACCTACTTATTTTAATAAATTCGTAATATGTGTATATCTTGCATTGATTGGTTGTGTACCTATTCTTATGGGCAATTTCCATTCTCAAGGTGGAGTGAGGGAAAAAATTGCGACAAGCCCATGCCTTTTTGAATAGAGAAACAATGTGGTAAGATAAGTAAATACTAAGGTTAACACACGATAGGTTGTCTTTTGAAGGTCTAAAATTACCGTTTTTGGGCGTGGCACCCAAAGAGTCCAAAGTTCCTAAAGTTTATAGGTTGTTTGGTAATGGGTAAGTTGATGACGCATCTGGGCTGCCTTATGGAGATTTACATTATGTTGAGGCATACAGACGACGTCATCAAAGTTATCAGACATCCTCGTTTTAAACAACCTTGGGCGGGGTCAATGGCGGGCGGGCTGATCTAATCTTGCACCGAGGCCCCTTGATGTCAAGTTACGCTACAGCGGGTCAATTCTTGAAAATTCTCGCCTACGTAAGTTGATTCGAATTCGAATGACAGCAACGTAAATTGAATAAGAAACATTCGAATTCATATCAATTTTCGTATGCGAGATAATTCAAGAATTGGGGGCCTGATGAGCCACATTTTCACCTGTACCATAGGTATGGCATTATCGAATTTCGAATCCGACATTTTGTCTATGGGCCACAATGTGATCTAATAGTCAAACCCAAATATTATAATCTTTTCCGGCAGTTAACAAAAATTCAACTAATTGATGGAGTTTCCTCCCCTACTCAATAAAGAAAATTAAAAAAAAATCCCGAAAAATTGAGACTGAAAATCCAGGTACACACGATGAAGGTGACCACACAAAAAACCCCCGCCCCTACGGACTCGTAATTTGAAAAGACCCCGGCCCTCTGAGCTCGTAACTTAAGTAGACCCCGGCCCTTCGGGCTCGTAAATTAAAAAGACCCTGACTCTATGGGCCTGCGAAGTGTTGCTGTCAAACTTACGATTTTTTTAATTAAAATTACGTCTTTTGAAGCTTTATTTTTGCTTAATTGTTTCATTCAATTTGCATTATTTTCAACGGCATTAGTGTGCACAGAGTGTATTCGTGTCTTTTTTTAATAGTTTGTGTCAAAAAGAGATAGAAATACATTTTTTCTGAACTGGTTTCAGCATAGGATTTGTTAATATTCACAAAATTATTAGGTTTTGGATGAAAAATTTAAAACGTAGCAACCCTAGTCGAAAAATGTAGTAACCCTAACGCAATTTAACGTTTCAAAGTAGGCCCTGTAGTTTTTGACAGTTAATTTAAAATGGCTGAGTTGTTTCCAAGATCTTGATTTGATACATTTTTTACTTACAGTTATCTGTATTACCGACATCGATTCAAACCTGGGCTGACGTCAGGTTGCCTAGCAACAGTGATTATCGCCTGTAGTATACGCGATAAATAGGTTGCGGGTGACGTCATGAAAATAGAATTCTACTTGTCATGATCCCAGTCCAGGATTGCTTCAAGGTTCACTTAGTTTTTGATAAGTAGTAATCTTATCGCTTGTCATAAATGATATTTGACATTTTGACCAACAGTGTTGCCGATGTTTATATAATTACTGTTATGGAAAATTTGAAATTAGCCTAATTGGGCTTTTTTTTTTGTATAAATTCGAGTCTCAATGATAGACACAATATTTGTTATAAGTTCTAGTTGACAACACTGTTTGACAAGAACAAAGTAAGCATTGCAAAATTTTAAAATCAAATATGGCTCCCTGTGATAGCGACATTGCAATACATATATGTTTCCAAAGCTTACTTGGTTTGATATAAGCTCGTAAGACGAGAATTTTCCTGAAAAATCAACTTTGAAGATTTCTGGTGATTTTCTTTTTAAATTTGGTGATTTTTCATTCCAATTTCTGGTGAATTTAATTTTTTTGACCTGGCAACAGTGTACTCTTTCAAAGTCCAACCTATGGAATCATTTATTGGAACACAGAAATTAAAAAATAAGAAAGAAGGTAAATTTAATTTAAAAATTGTATCGGACTTCTCCACTTCTTTGATACATACTCACTCAATCATTATTATTTTATTCGGTAACTTGTTTGTTTTCAAATTAACAAATTAGGTATTCAATTAAATTTGACGCAAATATATTATTTTTATTAATATAGATAAGTTTATGATGGAATTGTTTATTAAAATTTGTTTTCGAGTCTTATTCTAAGTAAAACACGTCTTCTTTATACCTTAATTAATGTCAAGTAAGTTTTTAAAAAATAAACAAGTAGGTACCTACCATGATTTATTTAAATATTTGAATATTGAAACATCCATTAGGAAGTTGAAAGAATCATTTTCCAAAGGTAAATATTTTTTCAAAGAAGAATTTACCCTTAAAGCAGCAAAAACCATAATCGGGACAAAACTCTTATCTCAGGACTTTTCAAAATCTTGAGAAAAAATACAACTTTCAAAAATTCCTATCAGCACGTGCTTTATTAAAAATCATAGGTACTTATATTATTATATAAATTATAGTTAAATCTAAGTCAGTAGGTATCACCAGTTAATATTTCCTTAGGTATCACTTATAGGCCAGTGCAGTTATGAAAATCACAATGTTGAAAATGCAAAATTTTTTATAAAGCTGCGACCATCAAAAATAAGTACCCCTTATTAACATACTAAAAGTCCCCATGCCTCCGACTGTTGCGTCACCAAAAAAAGTCGTCCGCCATCTTGAATTTCAGCACTGTTTGGGAAAAACCGCGAATAACTCGAAAACGGTACATTTTTTTGAAAAAAATCAAGATATGAAAATTGAAGAGAATTAAAAAATCTATCAGATACAATGAGAAGTAATTTTGTATCATAGCGATCTATCAACTTATGAATTTTCAATTCTGTTAATTATTCGGTTTTGATAATTTAATTATTTAAGGCGCGAAAATCGCAAAACAAAACAAAATGTTTGATGATTGATGATTTAAATCAGTTGAGATATTATAAATACAAAACCCTTACATCTCGTCAAGTTTTTAGCAAGAATTTTGAGTTAGCTACTTTGCCTCCAACTTCAGACGGAGCTGATGAGAATCATTACTATAGGACTTACTTAAAAATTCAATATTGGCTTAATAATAAAAAAGAACCAACACATTGGGGTTGGAATGAAAAAAAAAAGACATGTTGGTTCCAAAAACTATGTCAAAGGCAGTGGCACCTGATTTTGTTCTGAATATGATATATTGCAACTGCAAGTCAGGATGTAACAAATTATGCACATGTATAAAGTCGAATATTCCGTGTTCAATCTTCAATCCTATATGGTAATTGTAATGGCATTTCTTGTGACAACAAACAATTTTCCGTAGATGAAGAGCAATTCGAATAAGATGGAATAAATCGTATCCCAGTTTAAGATTGTAATCACTGTTGAATGGTAACAGAAAGGCCTTGGTTCACTCTCATGATGTTATTTGGTATTAGAAAGTTAATTGTCACTTATAATTAATTACACTAGAGCCTTTTTTTTTGTCAAAGTAAACTTGATATTTCAATGAGAATTTTGTTGCCTGGCAATTTGAGTTAAATTGCCTAAATACAACAAAACTCGAATTATAAAGTGAAGTTTCCTTTTCGACAAAAAAAAAAAAGCTTGAGTGTAATTCGGTAAGACAATTTAATGGATACCTACGTAAATGACAAATTTTCAGTTTTGTCGCTGGAAAAGTTAGGGCAAATTTTTTTCATATATAATATCACAAGAGAAAAAAATTTGTCGGCAAAATTTTCGAAAGGTATGAAAGTTTAATGCTTGGCAATTTCGCGAATGACATTTTTGACAAAATCATTTTATCAAAAATGTCACGAGCGAAATTGCAGAAAAGCAACAAACTTGAATAAAACCTTGAGAACAATTTTGCCTACACAATTTTTTCTCGAGTGGTATTCGTCATGACTATTTCACGTAAGATTTTGAAAATAAATAGAATCCAAAAATATGAATAAAAACTTGAAATTAAAAATATCAGTTTGACAATGTCAAAAAATGGTCTCTTAAATACCATTGTTGTGGAAACAGCCAAACAATCGTATTTATTTTTTATGATCACAGTGGCAACGTTGCAAAAAAAGCCCCCCGCCGTGAAACTTTGCCGCTGGCGCCGTACCAGGCTGTACGCATCGACCGAGTCTGGTTGTTGTCGCTAAGGGAAAAAATGCATTCCTTATCTTTTTCACTTCGCTGTGTGATTTTAGTAGTGTGGTTTCACTAGCAGTAAATAGTGCGTAAAAACGTCTAGCTCTATACAAGTTTGAACCTGCTCACTTTTCTCTAATTATTTAATTATTCTCTCTAGTTGCACCCTTGTGCAGTCTCTCTCTCGCTCTCTAAATAAAAAGACTTATTTTTTTTATCTCTCTGGCTGCTGGCTTGAAAACTCAAGTGATGTAATATCGCGTAAAACATTGAGTTAATCACACTCCCCTTTTTTAAGGGCTCTCTAAAAATATAACAACTCTCAACTCCCGAAGATTTCTATTAAGAATAAACTTTATCTTGTGCTCTTAACTAAAATATTAGCGTTCCGCTAATACTGACAATTATTGTTAAATTGACTATTGAGCACTTACAACTAGTGAATTTATACCGATTAGTGAATGTTCTCGAATAACTCAAATGCGACTTGTTAACTAACCTGTGAATAATTAAAAGTACTTGAATGTGGTTACAGTATTTATTACTTTATTAAACGATTATTTTGGCAACAATAGAGAGATATAAAACTGGAAGTGTGAGTGCATTATTTAGCAGTGACATTCCCATCCCCTTTATGATCCAGTGATCTATCCCTAAATTAAATGTTGACACCTCAGTTAGAGGCCCTAACATTTTGGTCCTTCGAGCTGGATTGGGGGTGTGCTGCTGGAAGTGTTACGTCCCTTCATCCCTTGTTTGTTGCTAATGATCAACAACCATCAACAACTCGATCCACAAGTAAGTTTCTGGGATACTTGCCGGAAAGCAGATAAATTGGTACGTCGTTCTTCGAGATCTTCTACTCCCTCGTCGACCTTCACAAAAGGTAACAGAACTTGTACTTTATTTATTTCAAGACTAAAGTGTTCAGCTCGGTGTTCAGTGTACTCTAATGCTCTATAACTAAAATACAGTGATTTTTTCATTGTTCCTATTTTTGAATGTTATACAAACTATTGTAAATATTGACTCTCACTCTCTTACACTTGGTTTTTTAAGCTTAATTATTTATTTACTGAATTATTTATTGCATTTAAAAACAAAAAAAAGATACCTTGATTTATTTGCAAATTTAGATTTATTTTGATTTGATTATTTTGCCCATTGTTTGAATTTTTCTACTCTGTAAAGTTGAGTTATAAAAACTTATTTACTTTTCTTTCTAGGTTTAAGGTATTCGCTTATTTTCTCTACCTATACTATTTTCTTCAGTGTAAGGGTCTTGATTTTTCGATTTGTATTTTTTTTTTAATTGCCCAAAGTTAAAATGGATTTAGATCAACTAAAATCTATTCGTAAATCTGCCAAATCCTCTCAAACAAGAATTTTCAATTGGGTTCTGACAAATAAAAGCACGGTTCAAGATATTGGTCAATTTCAAACTCGTTTAGTCTCTTTGCAAAATGCTTTTGATAAATATAACTCTGCACAAGACATAATTGAAAATTCTGGTGAGGAAGATGTAGAGGATAGGGTGAGCACAGAAAATAAATTTTACGACACTTTTTCTCTAGTTAATGATTATTTAAGTAATCTAACTACTCAAGGCAACCAACCAGCTCACTCTTCTGCTCTTTCACAAAAAAATGTTGGTGTTAAGTTGCCAGATATTACAATTGCACCTTTTACTGGTAACTCAATTGAATGGCACTCTTTTTACGAACTCTTTCAATCACTTATAATTAATAATGCCCTACTCATAAACGTTCAAAGATTTTTTTACTTAAAATCGTTCCTGAAAGGAGAGCCTTTGAGCGTTATTGACTCATTGCAAGTTACAAATGATAATTTTACAACAGCAATTGATATTTTGGAAAATAGATATGGAAACTTGAATTGTATTGTGAATGTTTATGTAAATTCTATAATGGATACACCCTCAATTTCAAAATGTAATAGTAAAAATCTGCGGGAGTTTGTAACGAATTCTAGAAAAAGTTTGGACGCTCTAAAAAACTTAAAAATTTCGGATTCTCAAATGTTTGAACTATTTCTCATTAATGTAATGTAATGTAATGTAATGTAATGAACTATTTTTATCCCGGCTATGACCTACACCACCGATTTCGACATAATTTTGGGATCTGTGTGTACATTAAAAATGACCTTTCATGTCATCGAGAGGAGAAGCTAGAACCAGCGAACCTTGATATCATATGGCTAAAATTCACCTCAAAGTCATCGACCAAGTTTATCTGCTGCCTCTACCGACCGCCAAGTAACACCGATTACCAAAACTTTTTCGCGACATTATCCGAAAGCTGTGATAGTATACAGTCAAACTATCCACAGGCGGAAATTGTCTTTTTAGGCGATTTCAACGTCCATAATATACCCTGGCTGAAACACCACAACAAAACAGATAACGAAGGCAGAGAAGCAGAAGCTTTTGCCATAAGTTGTGGTCTAACGCAGCTTGTCGATGAACCTACCCGTATCTCAGAAAGGGGCGAATTTGCAGCGCTTTTAGACTTGTTCCTAACCACCAATCCTGACTCGTACACAATTCAAGTAGATGCTCCACTTGGTTCGTCCGATCATAAACTTATAATAACAAAGTGCGAAATGCTCATCCCACCAAGCCTACAACCACTTCCTCGTAAAATGTGGCACTATAAATCGGCAAAATGGAATGACCTAAAACAGTATTACCTGGATTTTCCATGGCAAGAGGTTTGCTTTAAAACAGCTGATCCCACTATTTGCTGTAATGAAATAACACAAGTAATCTTATCTGGAATGGACGCATATATCCCACATACAACTAAACGTAGAGCTAATGCAAAACCTTGGTTCAACAGCCAGTGTCAAACGGCTGTACAGAAAAAACACAGAGCATATAACCTTTGGAAACGACAACAAACCGCTCAAAACCACACAGAATTTATAGAAGCCAGAAATAGTTGCAAAATTACTATTGACTCCGCTAAAGAAACATACAATCAAAGAATAAAAAACAGGTTGCTGAATTGTCCAAGTAGTTCTAGGTCTTTTTGGTCTCTTGCAAAAGCTGTTGGATCTAACTTCACCAAGTCATCCATACCACCACTTACAGATAAAAATAATCTCTTAGCCACAACATCAGAGGAAAAAGCCAATATGCTTGCCCAAATGTTTTCCTCCAACTCCAACCTAACAGTGCCAAACGGAAAAACTCCACCGTTCATTGAAAGGGTTTCCCATAGTATGCCAGAGGTACACTTTTGTCACAGAGAAATACGAAAATCCCTAAAAAAGCTGGATACAAACAAAGCAATGGGTCCGGATGGCATTCCCGCAATAGTACTCAAAAATTGCGCCAACGAACTCACCCCAACTTTCGCTAAATTATTCAATTTGTCTTACAGGCAAGGAGTATATCCATCATCATGGAAGTCTGCCGCAGTACAACCCATTCCAAAGAAAGGAAAAAAGACAGATCCGTTAAACTATAGACCAATTGCTCTACTTCCGGTGATATCAAAAGTAATGGAAAGAGTTGTGAACAATCGCCTAACCAAGTACTTGGAAAAGTACAAAATTATCAACGATAAGCAATACGGATTTCGAAAAAATAGGTCAACTGGCGATTTACTTACATACGTCACTCACTTATGGCAAAAAGCGATTGAGTTGCGGGGTGAAACAAGAACAATTGCCTTAGATATATCTAAAGCATTCGACAAAGTTTGGCATGAAAATCTGCTCAACAAGCTCAAAGCAATGGGATTATCGCCGAAACTTTGCACTTGGTTTGAAAGTTACCTAAAGGACAGATCCATTTATGTTGCACTGGATGGCCAGAACTCCAACTCTTACCAAATAAATGCTGGTGTGCCACAGGGAGCAATCCTTTCGCCAACTCTTTTCCTGATTTACATAAATGACCTCATAGATAAAACAGTAAATCCACTTTATTGCTTTGCAGACGATGGCAATGTAGTCTCCTCACTCATACCACCCACAGGTCTTTCCGCACGTGAATTCCATCATCTTAGACTAACTCAAATATCGCAGATAAATAACGACCTGGAGATAATAGAGGACTGGGGTAACAAAAACCTTGTACAGTTCAACGCGCAGAAAACCCAAGCAGCTCTGTTTTCAAAAAAGACCAGCACCGGTGAGCCAAACATCATGCTATCTGGAAGTGCTGTCACATTACAGAGTCAGTTGAACATCTTGGGGGTTACTGCAGAGACCAACATGTCTTGGCACGGTCACGTGGCAGATATTGCTAAAAGGGCCTCCCAAAAGCTGGGGGTGCTATTTCGTACAAGACATCTGTACACACCAAGCCAATTGCTGACACTCTACAAAGCCCAGATTCGACCAACTATGGAGTACTGCTCACATATATGGAGTGCAGCACCCAAACATACCTTAATGCTTTTGAATACCGTGCAAAAACGAGCTATCAAGCTGATCAATGACCCCGCACTTACTCGTAACTTGGATGGTCTCGAACATCGCAGATCTGTGGGCGATTTATCTCTCTTCTACAGGTACTATCACGGAAAATGCTCTGAAGAGTTGGCACGTATGATTCCACCGAGAGTAGCACCTACCAGGCGAACCCGTCAAACAGACGGTAACCATGAATTTACTGTCAAACTAGAGGCACCAAGAACCTCATTATATCAGAATTCATATCTCTGGAGAACAGCATCGCTGTGGAATAAACTCCCTGCGACGGTTTTCCCTGCAGGTTACAACCTGAACCGTTTCAAGACCAACATACACCGACATTTCCGCGCACTTGCCGCTTCTCGAGCGTGATAGGACATTTCCTTGCGAGTGCGCATATCCGTAAAAAAAAAAAAAAAAAAAATGTATTTCAGAAAAAGCTAGATTTTTATAATAGGAAATTATTTGAAGAAGAGCGTGACTTAACAAAATTGGCCAGATCTTAATGGATTTTTTGAATTTCTGGACAAACGGTGTCTTATTCAAAATCTATCCTCCAATCATGACACATCACATAATACTCATAATAGAAAGCAAGAGAGAGTATCCCTGTTAGCTCAGCAACAAAATAGAGAGCAGGAGCCACGTCGTTCCTCATTGACTGATTTTTTATGTCTATACTGTAACACTCGTGGCCACCGTATTTATTCTTGCCAGAAATTCATATCCCTTGTTCATGATGACAAACTGAAATTTATAGATTCAAAAAGATTATATAGAAATTGTTTCGGAAGCAAGCATTCATTGAATACTTGTACCTCAACTCGTAAATGTGGCCATTGTAATAGGAAGCATCACACTATTCTTCACATACCTACAATGCGACCTACAACTTCTCCCATAAACTCTAACTCTGCACATCAGGCTGAAAATCGAGCTCAAAACTCTCCTCACTCACAAAACACTCCTCAAGGTTCAAATACAAACTCTCAACCTCGACAAAACTCTAATTATAACTCTCGACCCCAATTTCACCGTAATCACCAAGACAATCAAGCTCTCGATCAACTCCCAAGTCAATCTCTAACCAGTAGTGTAAATTGGGAACAAACTCAGAGCCCAAATTTAATCTCATCCCCAAATTATTCGCCAAATTTAAACAATAATGGTTCTCGACTCATTTCTCAAGAATCTCAAGCTCGATCATTCTCTGTCTCTGTCTCGGTTTCTGCACCCTCCTCAAAATATTCTCAAATACTTTTAGCTACTGCGAGAGTTACTCTGTATACTAAACAAGGTGAACCTATAGAGGCTAGAGCTTTGCTGGACAATGGGTCTCAGAACTCATTTATTACTCAAAATTTACTTGATCAGCTCTCACTGAAACCCTATCATAGAGTTCTCAATATATCAGGAATAGCTCAGAATAATACACTGTCCAACAAAATGATTGATGTATTTTTGTACTCAAATGTCAATCCAGAAAAACGTTTCAGACTCTCCTGTGCTGTGTTAGACCATATTACTCATAGGCTACCTCAAGTGCCCATTAAAGTGGATAATCTAAAAATTCCAAGAGACATTTTAAATCAGCTTGCCGATCCTAAGTTCTATACACCTACTGACATTGACATACTTATCGGTGCAGATTTGTACTACAATTTACTCTCTCATGAGTTCCTAAATTTGGGCACAAATTACCCTACATTGTTGAATACACACTTGGGCTGGATAATAGTTGGAAATGTTCCATCTCAGTGTCTATCTTTTCATACTCAAAATAACTCGTTCTTCTCTTCATGTAATTTTTCTCAAGAAATTGAATCGTTCACAAACTCTCAACTCGATAATGCTTTGACAAAATTCTGGGACTTAGAAAAAGTCTCTGAAGATCCTGCCTGTTCCCCTGAAGAAGTACAAGTAGAAGACATTTTCGTCTCAACTACTAAGGTACTAGAAGATAACTCTTACCAAGTGGATTTTCCTTTAAAATCTCAGAATGAGCATCAAAATTTGGGCGATTCTTTCATGATCGCTAAAAAAAGGTTCTTTGCACTTGAAAAGCGGTTTGAAAAAGATCCTAAGCTATTCTCTGATTACAAGCAATTTATACAAGAATATGTTTCTCTTGACCACGCTCAATATGTTCCTCTAACTCAAAGAAATTCCCTAGATGAAAACAAATATTTTATTCTCCACCTATGTGTCATAAAAGAATCAAGTGTCCCTACAAAGTTACGTGTAGTTTTCGATGCTTCGGCAAAGAGCTCTACAGGTTATGCCCTAAATGACACCACATTCAAAAGTTTCCAAGTACAACCCGATCTGTTTCTATATTTTAGCCCGATTTAGACTCTTTAGGTTTGCACTGGTGGCTGATGTGCAAAAAATGTACCGCCAGATAAAAATAAACCCCGATCATAGATTTCTTCAAAATATCTTATGGCGGGAGAGTCCTGATAACCCTTAAGCATGTATAGAATTATCGACAGTAACATAGGGCACTAATTTCGCTCCCTATGTTGCCACACGTGTATTAAAACAAATTGCCGACGATTCTGATAAATACCCAAGAGCAAAAGATTCCATTTTGACACAATGTTATATGGACGATATTTTGACAGGTTGTGATGATTACAACGAATTGAAAGATCTTTATAATGAACTGAACTTCCTCTTGAACCCGTGTGGTTTTAGTTTACACAAATGGTGTCCAAATTCTAGAGACTTCTTAAACAAAATTTCACACGAAACAATTCACGAATATGACATGAATATTGATAAATCTCCTAACAAGATTTTAGGTCTGAAATGGCACCCTATGGAAGATGTTTTTTGTATATCAACACCCGAAATTTTAGACGATAAGTTCCCAACTAAGCGAAAAATTCTTTCTTCAATTTCTCAGTGTTTTGATCCCTTGGGTTTAGTAAATCCAGTTATTGTTGAGGGAAAAATATTGATGCAAATAATCTGGTGCAAAAAACTTGATTGAGACACTATCATAATGGATGAGACTATTTTAGGAAAATGGACTTCATTTTTGAAAAGTGTAACTCTGTTAAAAAGTTTGAAAGTTCCTCGAAATATGTTCTCCCATAAAAAGATTGAATCTGTGGATATTCATGGATTCGCTGATGTTAGTTTAGCAGCATACGGTGCCTGTCTCTATCTCCGAACTGTCTACTCTGATCAGACTATTTCTTGTGACTTAATTTCGTCAAAGTCCAGAGTCGCTCCGATTAAAAGCATTTCTCTACCAAGGCTCGAACTCTGTGCCATGGTTCTTTTAGCCGAACTCCTCCAAAAGATTGATTTTGTTTTCAAAAAGAAAATAAGCCTCTCTAAAGTACATTTATGGTCCGATTCTCAAATTGCGCTTTCTTGGTGCAAAAGTCATGCCAGCAGATGGACTGTTTTTGTTTCTCATAGAGTCTCGCGAGTTCAAGAATTAACGTCAAACTGTCATTGGCGATATATAAAATCTTCAGAAAATCCCGCAGACATGTTGTCTCGAGGGTTATTCTCCCAAAAAGTTTTGGACTCTGGATTTTGGTTTCATGGCCCTAAATTTTTAAACAAATTTGATTTAAATTTATCTGATTACGACACACCTCAAAAAGAAATAAATTTACCCGAACAACGAAAAGTGACATTAATAATGCAAAATCCCTCACAAAATAAAAACACATATTGGTATGATGAAATGTTCGAAAAATACTCATCATTTCCTCGATTACAGCGAAATATTGGCTTATACTCTGCGTTTTGTACGTAACATCAAGGAAGATAATATGCCTCCGCTCAAGTGGCCATTGGCCAGAGTCACTGAAACTGTCAAAGGCACAGATGGAAAAGTTAGAATTGTTAAGCTTAAAACATCTGATGGAAGTTTCACACGTTCAATAGCAAAGGTTTGTTCCTTACCAGAAAGTGTTAACTTATTGCCCCCACATAATAACCCTCAGTATTAGATATATTATAATCTTCCTCATTGTCTCAATTTCCTAATTCTTAAGTTTCGTAATGTATTTTTTTTAATAACTCTCATAATTCTCCTCTTGTAATCTCTTTTAATTTCTCGAAGTTGGAAACTTCAACCCGAGGCAGAATGTTGTGGAAACAGCCAAACAATCGTATTTATTTTTTATGATCATAGTGGCAACGTTGCAAAAAAAGCCCCCCGCCGTGAAACTTTGCCGCTGGCGCCGTACCAGGCTGTACGCATCGACCGAGTCTGGTTGTTGTCGCTAAGGGAAAAAATGCATTCCTTATCTTTTTCACTTCGCAGTGTGATTTTAGTAGTGTGATTTTAGTAGTGTGGTTTCACTAGCAGTAAATAGTGCGTAAACACGTCTAGCTCTATACAAGTTTGAACCTGCTCACTTTTCTCTAATTATTTAATTATTCTCTCTAGTTGCACCCTTGTGCAGTCTCTCTCTCGCTCTCTAAATAAAAAGACTTATTTTTTTTATCTCTCTGGCTGCTGGCTTGAAAACTCAAGTGATATAATATCGCGTAAAACATTGAGTTAATCACACTCCCCTTTTTTAAGGGCTCTCTAAAAATATAAAAACTCTCAACTCCCGAAGATTTCTATTAAGAATAAACTTTATCTTGTGCTCTCAACTAAAATATTAGCGTTCCGCTAATACTGACAATTATTGTTAAATTGACTATTGAGCACTTACAACTAGTGAATTTATACCGATTAGTGAATGTTCTCGAATAACTCAAATTGTTAACTAACCTGTGAATAATTAAAAGTGCTTGAATGTGGTTACAGTATTTATTACTTTATTAAACGATTATTTTGGCAACAATAGAGAGATATAAAACTGGAAGTGTGAGTGCATTATTTAGCAGTGACATTCCCATCCTCTTTATGATCCAGTGATCTATCCCTAAATTAAATATTGACACCTCAGTTAGAGGCCCTAACAACCATGTTTTTGGTATTGTCCAGGTAGCAATATTGTCAGGTGAATACCGAATTTATTGTCGAATGTGATACCACAAGAGGTTTCAGGATTACCGGATAATACTTTTACCTGAGTTACAAATCAGTACGTGATGTACGATTTTTTAAAAACAAATTTATTTCACTTAAAACTATTACAATATTTTTACGTTTAAAATTTATTAAAATTCGAAGCGTCGAAAGTGAATGCAAAGCTCTGACTGAGGACGCTCGGCAAGTAGAAGCTACAAAAAGAGAATACAGAATGCAAGCTAATGAAAAATAATATGCTGATTAAATAAAATATACAATGTAGAGCCGTATGTAACTCCTCCCTCATTAGATTCAACTAAACATGTTGAAGGGGTAGTTGAATAATTGGTTCTTGGATTGGGTCTTCTGGATTGGCTTCTTGAGCTCTTCGTGGTCTTCGTCTAAGTTGAGTCAGTTTCTTGTAGGTGCAGTAGCTGACGAAAATTACCATTAGTAGGTAAATGAAGATAGTCCAAATATTTGGGGCTTCGACGATTTCGGGAAACGGTGTAAAATTAAGTTGATTGTCCTTAATTTGGTTTTCGATTTTTTGGAGGTCATCTAATTTCAGGTCATCTAGATGAACACTCAAGTTAAGTGTTGGCAGTAGTAGTTCTTCTTGATTATTCAAATCAGGAAATAATATAGGCTGGGTTTTTGTTTGGCCTACGTGTGTGTTGTTTATAATCACTTCTTGATTGCTGTGATTAGTAAGTTTGCAATTTTTTGGGATTTCGGCAAAATATGTACCAAATAATTTTTGGTATTCTTCTTGGTCGCTGCATTCCATTTTGACTGTTTCTTCTTTGGGAATAATTATGATCCATTTATTTGAGAGGTCCAATTGATTGATTATTGGGATCGAAATCTTAACTTCGATTTGTTGACATGATTGGACTTGGTTACTTGATTCCAATAATTGGATTGCACATGGATTTTTGGTTGTGATTTCTGTGAGATCCATTTTGTCACAGATATAATACTGGTTCTGGATTTCCTGGCACTCCGTAGTTCGATATGAGAAGTGCAATTTGTTTTTTACCAAGAATTTACTTTTTGGAATGATTGTTTTGAATTTATTTTGTTTGTAAATTGGTATTGAGTATAAATGATAATAGTCGAAATTATTTTGATAAGTGATAGGAAATCGAATTAGAAAGGTAATTTTATTGTTTAAAATAAAACTTTCTATTTTTACTAATTTCTCGTATAACAATGTATTTGCTAGAGTAACCTCTAAGGGCATACTTTTCGCATTCACAATTTTTTGGATTCTTTGCAACTCAAAATATAGATTTTCAGTTTTTATGATACTCGGATGTAGTATTTTCAGTTTCGAAAAGGTAACTGCGTTTTCTACATCTTGCAGTATTGAGTCAATGATTTCGTATAAATTAATTATTTGATTGAGAGTATCTTTAATAATATTAGCATTTTCTCGGAAAGTGCCTTTTTGTACAATTAAACTAATCTGGTTTAATTTGGATTCGAGTAAGTTCTCGTTTTTCCCAATTTGTTGAATAGTTTTATTAAATTGTTCAATCAGCTTAATCGAAATGGCATTTTCCTTTAAGGCTTTTGATTTTATTTCAATTTGATTACTCTGTAAATTTTCAATTAGTTGTTCATAACGTTCTCCATCTGATCTGATGCGTCTAGGTTACCAGTAATTGTACTGCATTAATAAGGCCGCGTCTTGTGCGTTGTGGGTGTGGAATTAATTCTTTTAATTTTGTTTCAACACGGTCTTGAATTAAGAATAGTATTTTTATATAATTACTAGTTTCGATCTTATATTCTGCGTGCGTATTTACGTTATCGGTCAAGTTTTTTGATTTTTCTTGAAGTTTGTTGACTTCATTTAGGATTGGATTGAGGTCATAAAAATGAATTAGCGTAAATGAATATTCTTCTAGTTTGGCTTGTCCTAATTTAATTGGCAATAGTCCAGGGTTATCAGCGATTTTTTCTAATTGAATTTTGTCTTCAAGGGCAATTGATACTTGTAGTATCCTGAAAAGAGAATATAGCAATTAGTCAAAGCTATATTTATTTTTTAATGGACGTTTTATGTTTGACAAGTGAATCTTTTCTTGAGACTCGAGTTTTGCTGTCTTTTTAGCTGTGTCGACATTTACTATTTTGGTCGGCTTATTGAATTTGTCAGCGTTTTTCTGTCGTATGTGTTTTTTCGTAAATACTGTTTGGTTTGGTTGAAATATTTCTGGGTTGTCTTTATTCACATTAATTTTTGTAGTTAAGTGTTTTTTCTTAGCCATTAATTTTTCGTTCAATTGCGCATAAAGAACTTTTGCTTTTTCTTTATGTTCATTTATATAATCTGATAAAATTAATTGATCTAATTTTAAATTAAAAGTGTCATCTGATGTAATATGTCCTTGCACAACATCAATGGGTTTAAGGTTGGTTGTAGAGTGAATTGTATGATTATAAGCCAGAACGGCATATACAATTTTATTTTGTATGGTTGCGTTAGCGAAATTTTGATTGTTAAGCAATCTGATGTGCTCTGAAAGGGTTGAATGGAAACGCTCGGCGATACCATTCGATTCCGGGTGATAAGGCGAACAAAAGTGAACTTTTATTTTGTGTAGGGACAGTAATTCTGTCACTATGGTATTTTTAAACTCTGTACCGTTGTCTACAATTATTTGTTTTGGAATTCCATGATGAGAAAAATGACTTAGAAGACTGTCTGAAATTTCAGTAGCAGCTAGTGATTTAAGTGGATATGCTTGCGCATATTTGGAAAAACTGTCGACGATGGTGAGGAATTTACTTTTTTCTAGAGTGTAGGTATCAAGGTGAATAATTTCAAAGGGCCTTGATGCCGTGGGTGTAACGTTCATTGGAATCTTTACTGGGTTACGTTCATATTTACTACGGATACAAATTTCGCATTCGTTAATGTAAGATTGGACGGAACTTTTAAGATCGGGCCAGTAATATTTTGTTTTTAATCTTTGAACTGTTTCTTCTATGCCGCGGTGGTTTGACTTTCTTTCGTGGTAATTTTGTATGATTTCTTTAATATCATTTTTGTTGGTAACGTCGAGTAGTTTTGAAGTACATCTTTTAAATTGTAAGGAGGGCCATTTAAAATTGTTCTTGATGACTCGGCAAAATGGTTCATAAGCCTCTGGATTTTCAAAGTACAGGTGATATGGTTTATTTGGCACTATTAATTCTTTGATAAATTTCATGATGTCTTCCTCGAAATTTTCCTGCGATAGTTGTATTATTATTCTACGTTTCTTGTTAAATAGTACAATTATTTTCGCTCTTGCTGGTGAGTGGTGTACCTGCTGCAATATTATTTGATTAGAACCATAATTGACAGCTGTTTCAATAATAGGTACTCCTACTAAAGGGTTTTGGTCGGCGTTTGTATGGATAGTTGCATCATCGGCATCTTGCGCGATTTCTGGTGGGTCATGGTCTGGTTGTGCTACAACTGATATTTGATCCATATTTTCGTGACTTATGCTAGGAATTTCGTCATTATTTTGGTGGTTGTTGTCCTCTAAATTTTTAGTTAAGTCTTCTACATATTTTTGCAGGTCAAAAATATTTTCTGTTGTTTCTTTAGTATGAATTTCTATTCTCGATAGGGCGTCCGCATTTGTGTTTAATTTTCCTTTCTTGTAAATAATTTGATAGTTAAATTCTTCTAGTCTTATTCTCCAGCGAAGTAATTTTGAAGTTGGTTCTTTAACCCTTTAACGTTCTCTGGTGTAAACCTAGTACCACCTTGTTTATTCCTTATTATAACCTGAAAATCTGGTTTTAATGCATCCTAAAAACATCGTCATTCAATATACGTTAGTCTCCGACGTCAGTTTATTACAAGATTTTTCTGGATGCGGTCGCATTTTTGAAAGTGGTACACCATATATACCAGTGGGACTCGAGAAGCATCAATTATATTGTTTTATGTACTTCAATTCATATTTTTATCAATATTTATAATCCGGAAGGGATTTTGATGAATCAAATAGGTAATTATCATCTATACATGTATACTGAATAGATATAAATTCAAAATTCTAATGCTGTACTCAGTTATTTAGTAAAAAACTATACATATTCTCAACCTGGAACTTATTTTGTGAATTTTGTGTACATTTTGAATTATTTTTTCTATAAGTTCTACTCCTAGTTCAAGATTCATATTTTGATACATGCTTCATATACATGTCTCCATGAAATATCAATCAACTTTTCATTCTGTTCTTTTTGCGCTAGGAAAATTTTTCCAAATTTTCTTTCGAATGTATACAATTTCAACATTATTTTCATGTTTTGTGGTATAAAAACGATAATGAACAATTTTAAATCGCACTAATTGTTATTATAATATTTTTCTGATTTGTTTTTGATTTTGTCAATCCAGTTTTCACAATATCTGATGATTAGGAAAATTTTAGGACCTTATTTAGGATCATATGGAAGTAAGATAGGTGATGTTCATTTATTATAGAGTTTGATGTTATTTTTCTTTAGTTATTGTTTATTTCGTTTTTGTTATAACTCTGTTTGAAAGCTATTGTGTTTTTTATTCTGATCCCGCAGAAATTCATTTTATTATTGCATTATTTATGAAGGTGTGGTATAGGGTTTGTACCAGAGAACACTACCTACATATTTAGTCCCAAATGGTCTCTGGTAAAATGGTTTACCGCCTAATATAGGAACGAAAAAAATAGAAAACTCGATTTCTAGTGACAAATTATCTTTTATTGTTTCCAAAAGACTACATAACTAGCATTTTCTGAATAAAATAGTCTCGGGAAAATTTTGCCCGTTAAAGGGTTTTAACTGAAAAAAGCCATTGAAGCGGTTTGTGGTCTGTAATGATGTTAAATTTTCTGCCATAGAGATAAGGGCGGAAATATTTGGTTGCCCAAACAAGACACAAACATTCCTTTTCTATCGTAGAATAGTTGCACTCAGAGTCGTTGAGCGTGCGTGAGGCATAGGCGATCGGTAAATCTTGTACAATTGGCCCTTGGGAAAGTACTGCTCCTAAGGCCAAGTTATTCGCGTCTGTTGTCAAATTAAAAGGTTTTGAAAAGTCAGGATACTGGAGTATGGGTTCATTTGTTCGTAAATTTTTGCACATTTTGAAACAGTTAATAAATTCTTCGTCATGATTGATTTTAGCGCCTTTCTTCAAACATTTGGTGAGAGGTTTCGTAACTTTTGCAAAATTGTTAATAAATCTCCGGTAGTAGCCTAACAGTCCTAGGAATCCTTTAATTTGCTTTGTAGTCTTCGGTATCGGATACTGCTTAATTGCTTTAATTTTATCGGGGTTTGGTTTTGACTCCCTCTGGCGTCACAATATGACCCAGGTATGCGACTTCGCGACGCAAAAATTCGCTTTTATCAAGTTGAAATTAGAGTCACGTAGCCGTTGGAAAACATTTCTCAAGTTATTTAGATGTTCCTGTAAGGATGTCGAGAAAATAATGATATCATCTAGGTATACCAAACATTTTTCATTTTGAATACCCCTTAAAATTGAATCCATTATGCTTTGAAAGGTAGCAGGCGCATTCTTCAGACCGAAGGGCATCCTAAGGTACTCGTAGTGCTCATTTTCAGTGTTGAAGGCCGTTTTTGTATGTCGGCTTCATTCATTTCAATCTGGTGAAAGCCTGATGCAAGGTCTAATGTTGTAAAATACTGGCATCTACCTAATTTGTCTAAAAGATCCGTGATATTTGGTAGCGGGTATTTGTTATCGATTGTCTTTTCGTTCAGTTTTCCGTAGTCCACGACTACACGCCATTTTTGCTTTCCTGTAGCATCTAATTTTTTTGGTACCACCCAAATTGGTGAGGACCAGGGAGAATTTGAAGGTCTTATAATTTTTTGATCTAACATTTTTTCTATTTGATTTCTTACTTCTTGGCGATGGATGAACGGGTATCTGTAAGTTTTAGTATAAATTGGAGTCTCATCTGTCGTTTGTATATGATGTTTCAAGTTACTAGTGAAAGATAGAGGTGTATTTTCTTGATAGAAAATATCTGAAAATTCTTCACACAGTTCCAAAGTTTTGTATTTTTCTTCATCATTAAGATGATCAACACGAATTTTTGATAAATCTAGTCTTTGTTTGGGTGATTCGTCAAAATTATTTAAATCTATCATCTCGATATTATTTCTTTCAAAAGGGTCTACTTCTATTTGTTCTGAAAAATCTAAAGTAATTGGCTCGCAAGAGTTATTTAAGATTGTTGTTATTGCATAGCCATCTTTTGCGATTGTTAGTGATTCGGGTATTTCAATATTGTGTAATTTCATATAGGGAACAATAATTTCGCCATTTTTTATAGATGTTTTGATTTTAATTACTTTTTCTGTTCTCGCTTCAACAGTAATGCAATTAAGTTCGTTTTGTGTTTGTTGATATTTCAATTTGATCTTTGCATAGGGCGTAATAAGGTAACCACTATTAAAATCAACATTTGCTTGTAATAATTTTAAATTGTCAAGGCCTATCAAACCATCAAAAATGTTATGGAATTTGAATAGGTAAAATTTGAGTTTTCCTTTTTTGGGTAAATTAAATATTTTAGGTGCTGGTATGTTAGCACTATATTTATGGGCTGATTTCTGGAATACCGTACTAACGATGAAAGGATCGTTAATAACGAAATTCGGAAATAATTTAAATGCTATATTTGGGTCAATAAAAGATTTCGTGGAACCTGAATCAATTAAAATTTTGACGTTGTATTCAGGAAACACTATGTATGAGAGTTCATTGGTGTTGTTTAAATTTAATGAAATCACTGGGGGCGATTCCGTCAAATATTCTGATTGTCTTCGGCTGATTCCTGAAAATTTGATTCCGCAGCCTGATTTGATGTGGTCGGTTCTTCTTGAGTTTCATTTGTATAATTTATCTGTGCTGGGTCAGCATAATAATAATAAGAATTTTCGGGGTTATAGATCTGCTGTTCATCATAATTTGCATTATTTTCGGGGTACGTTTGATTGATGACGTTTGAATAACTGTATTGATATTCTTCAGAAGTTGGATCTAGTTCTGTAGTAAATAATTCTTCAAATGCATATTTGGGCTGTTGCTGGTACTGTTGTTGTGGTTGCTGGAAATTTGATGCTTGAGCCACTGGTGTGAAATTTTGGGTGTTTTGGAAACTTACACCTGACATTGGTGTGGGCTTTGGCAAGATTTTTCCAGGATTTTGTCTGAATACGTTTGTTGGTTTTGGTTTACCAAAAACTTGGGAGTTAGAAAAGAATTTTTGTGGGCGGATGTTTGCATTAGGTCTAATATTGATAGGTTGTGACGGAAAGGGCTGCTTAAACTGATTTGGTGTATAGTTATTATAACCAAAATTTCTGGTTGGACCATTAAATCGAAATTGATGTTGTTGAGGTTTTGGTTTTGTATGATTTGCATTGCTATTATTGTGATTGGGTTGATTTTGGAAATATTTTGTGTTACTCTCTCGAATAACAAGTTGTATGGCATCAGCTAAATCTTTTGGTGACATACAACGAATTGTGTTGCCTAAAGGTTCTCTTAAACCGGCCAAGAATGTTTTTAAAGCAAGTTCTGTATACAAATTTCGTTTTATTTGGGCAGTAGCCACATCGTCGTGAGAATCTACGTAACTGCAGAGTAAATTAAGTAATTCGAGAATTCTATCATAGTAAGATTGAGGGGTCTCATTAGCATTTTGTTTAGTTAAAACAAGGTCTCTATTCAAACAAGACTCGTCGCGTCTGTCCGCGAAATGTCTAGTCAATGTATTTTTTAGACCGTCCCAGGTGGAGACATTCTGAACATTAACCACTAATCTAGCATTGCCAGAAAGTTTACCTATAAGAGAGTTTATTAAAAATATATTTTGGAAACAATTTACATTTACAGTATCATAAAAATTATCTATGAGAGATTTGCAAGTCGCTAAATATCTGTTTAGCTCGCAAGGGTTTCCCTCGAATTTTGGGACACAACTTAAATATTCGGGTTTAAATTGAGCCATAGTTACTGGTAAATTTACTGTAACAATATTTAAATGAAAAAAGTTTAAATTTTGTTGACTTCGCAAAAGCGTTATAGTTTATGCAAAAGCAGTTAAATCTAAGTTTGAGCTATCAATAGGTAAAATATTATTTTCACTTTCTAATTGATCAATATTACCTTCAGTTTCTAATTGATTATTAGATTGATCAGTTAACACTTCTGTATTTGAAGCGGAGTCAGAGCTATTATCGTTTATCTCAATACTTTCAAAAGAGTTAATTAAATCGTCCAAATCAGACATTTACAAATTGCACTTACATAAAATATGCTATCAATTTTCGTGCCATAGAGTTTTCTTCTTATGTCTAGGTGGTACTATAAGGCCTCAGTCCTCTGGTGGCAATTTTGTAATCCAAGTCCAAAAGCACTAAGTCCTCGCAGAATTGATAGAGTTTGTTATCAATTCTCAAAATGCCGTCGCGAAACAATCCCCAATTGCTTTACGCACACGAACACTTTCCGTAGTCACGGCCGAAAGTTTCTGATGTTCAATCAAAATCCCGAACCGTAAGTTCTTTCGGATAGCCAGTTGACCGTTTCACGATAAATCGATACTCGATGTATTGATTCCTGACTATCCTACCGACTGCGCCAGTTACAAATCAGTACGTGATGTACGATTTTTTAAAAACAAATTTATTTCACTTAAAACTATTACAATATTTTTACGTTTAAAATTTATTAAAATTCGAAGCGTCGAAAGTGAATGCAAAGCTCTGACTGAGGACGCTCGGCAAGTAGAAGCTACAAAAAGAGAATGCAGAATGCAATGAAAAATAATATGCTGATTAAATAAAATATACAATGTAGAGCCGTATGTAACTCCTGTCACGAAACGCGTTACGCAACAACACCACGACTCCGAAGGAGGAGTGATGTTGCTGGTAACACGTTGAGTGTCGCGTAAAAGTATTAGGTAATCCTGAAACTTCGAGTGGTATTCAAAAGGTTATACAACTCACTGTACATTATTCCCATATGACACGAGAGGCTTAAAAAGTGATAAGCCTTTTGGGATTATCGCGCTTGGTGGCATTTATAGCAAATTCTATTATAGAAATTTTTTTAAATTTTAAAGTATTTAAAGTTTAGTTCGTTTTATAACCTTTTGAATACCACTCGATGTTTCACGATTACCTAATACTTTTACCTGCCACTCAACGCGTTACCAACAACACCACTCCTCCTTCGGAGTCGTGGTGTTTCTGCGTAACGCGTTTCGTGACAGGTAAAAGTATTATCCGGTAATCCTGAAACCTCTTGTGGTATTACATTCGATTATACAACGAACTAAACTTTGATACTTTGTCGCTGTAATAATGACAAAAACACCATTCCTTATGGGATTTTTTGTGTATGAATTAAATTGTCAATTCGAATTTGCTTATTACCTATCCTGTCTTTTGGCCAAAACTTTGTAAAATTGACATTGTCAATTTTTTAGCGTTGAATAGTATTATTGTATTGAATCTGCGACTACTCATTATTAGTTCATACGAGGGTAGTTGAATTAAATTAATATATAGGTAACACTTTTACAGTGTTTTTTATTTAAATAAATGTTAATAGGTAATTTTATTTGTTTATTGGGATTGAAAAAATGCATTAACTGCATTATGGTCTGGTTCCCTTGATTTTGCTAAATTTCCAAAAATTTAAAAAATTCTAGATTGTTACTACGTTATGGTACGCATTCAGTTTTTATGATTCAATTTTCCTCTCTTGAGTTTTTTCGATAGAAGGTACCGTTTTTGACTTATTCACGATTTTTTCCGAAAAGTGCCGAAATTCAAGATGGCGGATTGTTTTTTCTAATGACGCAACAACCGGACGAATGGGGACTTTTGGTATGTTTACTAGGAGTAATAACGCTAACTATTTTTGATAGTTGCAGCTTTATAAAAATTTTTGCAAATTCAAAATTATTTGCACTGGCCTATTATCACTGTTGATAAGTAGCTTAAAATAGATTTGTTTAATAAATTTTTAGAAAAATTAATTCGTTTTATTTACGGATTGGGACAAATGCACATTATCTGGAAATTTATCAACAGAAAAAGTTGAATGTCTACTGAAATTTAGATGTTTTTTGGACAATTTTTCTCAATATCTATAAGTGAAAAACTAAAAATTATTTGGCAACACTCTATAGGTTTTCAGTATTAAATTTTGCCTCAAAAATCAATTTCCCATAAAAATCGTTTGCCAATATTTAAGTTTCCCAACAACAATAAAAATATGTAATTGAAAACCTATTATTACAAAAATTTTAATAATGATTACCAAAACTATATATAAATTATTATTTATTATTTAATTAACAAAAAAAATAAATGAGGAAGTGAATTATTGTTTTATTAGGTATAAGAAGAAATTGCATATCATTATTATTATGTATCGTATCGAACTGTAACGATAAATCGTGTGAATAATAAATAACTCAAACAACTTTCACTATATATTTTTTTTAAATTAATTGTAAATGATTTAGAAATTATTAAGTAATCGGTCTGCCATGGTTTAAACACGAACCAGTAATTATAGAACAAAACGATTTCAATTATGAATTTTGATATCAGTTACTTATATTATGGCCAATTAATTAGGAAATGTTTTCGTACATTATAAAAATCTACTTGTTAATTGAAAATGTCTTTTTAATTTTTTAAATTTTTTGAAGTGATAATAAAACAATTTTTTGCCAATAATATTTAATACAGTGACCTTTGAATAAATAATATAGTTCAATAATAATTTCAATTATTACATCAAATATGGTTGAATAATTTTGAGTTAGCAACAAAATTTATTGATACAATAATTGTTATTGTAATAGTGTTAGTTTAGATAAATTTAATCAAATCTCAATTAAAACAGTTTATTAACTAGTTAAACTGTATTAACTGACAAGGAATTTTTAGCTTCCTAGATAGGAAGCTATGGTGATAGGCCGATTTTGACCATGTCAAAATTTCATTAAATCTCGTTTTGGATCATTTTAAGCCTTTTTGGCAAGGTGGCACATTTCCGTCTGTGTGTGTGTATGTGTGTGTTGGCATTTTTCTGAGAAAACGACTCGATGGAATTTGATGAAATTTTGGGAATAGGTATAAAGAAGACGTGTAGGGAAAAGCTACACAGAGATATAAGAAAAAAAATGCCTCTCAAAGATATGACGTCATTGATCTTTTTATTAAATGGGAACGCCATCTTTTTTTTAATTGATTGGAAAGAGCTCATTTTGCTTTATATAATCTCAAAAATCTCAATAGGTTTCATTGGGACATTTTTGAAAAAAACCAGATGTGATGATTTTTGACATGACTCGTGGTATTATGTGGTATTATCCCCGAAAAATGATATCAAAAACCTGAAAAAATGTCAAGATTTATTAAAATGAATTCATGGTTTGAAATTACAATTAATGACAATGATAATCATTAATTAGGTACCTAGTTATGTATCTAGGAAGCGTTATGTCAAAAATTTGACACCTGGTTTTTTTTTGTTACCTAATTAATAATAAATAATGTTCCATATTTTTGGTAATCATTAAAAATTTTGTAATAAGTAGCCAATTACATATTTTTATTGTAGTTGGGAAACTTAAATATTGGCAAACGATTTTTATGGGAAATTGATTTTCGAGACATAATTTACTACTTGTGTTGCCAAATAATTTTTAGTTTTTTACTTAGATATTGAGAAAAATTGTTCAAAAAACATCTAAAATCCAGTAGACATTCAACTTTTTCTGTTGATAAATTTTCAGAAAATATAAATTTACTCAGAATCTGTGAATAAAACGAAATCATTTTTCTAAAAATTTATTAAACAAATCTATTTTAAGCTACTTATCAACAGTGGTAAGGAAATATCACCTAATGATATCCACTAACTTAGATTTGATTTAAACGTGCTAAAAATGAAATTATGCTGTCCAAAAAAAAAAATCATGCAATGTTGGCATTCAAAAGCCCTCTTGAGAACTTTAAAAATAATAATTGTATTTTCCCTTGAGAATTTTAGAGGTCTTCAAATCTACAGCAAACAAAATTAACACACCATTTTTATAAGTAATAATAATGTCAGATTTTTATCCAAAAAGCAAAAATTACATAAGCATAAATAATTTATTATTTCATTGTATATGGGAACTAATCCATACTTAAATAATGCACTTTTATTTAGGCTAAGTAAATATTTATTCAAAAGTCTATAATTTGAGTCTACCAAAGTATGAAATTTTAGATAAATCATATTCAGATAAAATGGCTATTCTATTAGAGTGAAAATAAATATTTGTTTTCTTTCTATACCTAATCTACAATATATAATTTGTCGATGGAGTTTATATATCTTTCCACGCCATTCTGACGATTACATGAGCTAGAATTCTCAAATTTCGAATAGTTGTTGCATAGACAGTGTTGCCAAATAACTCTTTTCAGTTAAATTAACCATTAAAAAAAAAAGGTGTCCATTTTTTTTCCAGTTGCCTGGTGTGGCTGAAAAAAAAAAAAAATTTATTGGTAATTTTACATCATACTCATTCTTCTGTTAATATGACAATCAATTTTGTTTACATTGCCTGGCAGAGACAGGCATATCAACTAGTTATTACATAAAATACAATTTCTTTGAAACATAGATACCCAGTATTTGATATTAAAAACGATGTATCTATTTGCTTTAAAATTTCAAATTTTTTTTGTTTAAAAGCGTAGGATGTACTAATTTTTCTATTCGGTTTTTCAAACATATAGAATTAAATTAATTTTCATTTTACTATTATGATAAGACATATAGTTGATATATCTTCCAGAACTCGTGGGTTTAATGTGCCAATCTATAGAGTGTTATTTTCTTATTTAATGACTTTAGTACTACCTATCAAGAAAAGGTAAACAAAAATTATTTTCTTCTTCCAAGGTGAATTTAAGATAAAAATTTTTAAGGAATTATGGTTATGAAGCACCAAATAGAAGCTTAAGCAATACTCCAAGGTTAATCAAAAATAGGAAGGTTTTTCTGCTACACCCTTTTCCATAAGTATTTCAGAATATATCACATGCATTTCAAATTCATCAATTCTAGTTCAGAATGCATCAATTGTATTCCAGTTGTGTAAGTTTAATTTCAGAAAGTGTTATTTGTATTTCAACTTTGTCAGTTTTAGTTCACAAAACATCATTTGCGTTTCGGATTGGTCAGTTGTATTTCAGAAAAAGTCATTTGTATTGCAGTTTGGTCACATATTTCAGAAATCGTCATTTGGGTTTCAATTTATTTATTTGTAGATCAGAAATTTTTTAATAATAATAATAATAATAATTTATTTAGCAAAGCAAAGAGTTACAAAATAATAATACACAAAATAATAATAAATAAATAAAAGTCTATAAAAAATTTTGCAAAAATGCCATCACAATGTATCCTGATTACTGCTAAATAATAGACAACGCACAATTGTATTTAAAATACTGTGTGTGCGCATACAAAACTCTATTTTCTAAATTTCTTTATGAATAAATATGGCTATATACCTACTAAATATGTTCGATATCCCAGAAGAATATTCAAATAGAAAAGGAAAAATTACACATACACATATATGGTACCCAACATGAGTAAAACTATCATAACAATAAGCAAATACAAATATAATTTATAGGAATCTAGTACACATAATAAAATGAATTTACACTACATATTCTATTTTAAAGCCACTTTCCATAATCCACTTATTAAGATTTTTTTTAGTTAGTTTGTAAGGTTTGAATCTAATTTCCTGCGGGAGAGAATTGAATATCTTAGGTCCGATACAGTAAACATGCCTTTGGGTTACTGTGTGCCTGGGGTTTTGCATTATTATATCATTTTGTATTGCGGTTCTTGTAGTGTGACTATGTTTTATTTTTTCCTTATAGTATGTTGTTTTAATCATAAATCTAGCAATAGCCTTTATATATAATTGGTCTATTGTCATTAGGTTGCTTTCTTTATACACTAATTCAGAGGGATATCGTTTATTTTTGAAAAGCATTAATTTAATTATCCATTTTTGGGCGCTTTGTAATTTTGCCAAGAATGTAGTGCCTGCTCCACCCCAAACAACAATGCCGTAGTTTATCACAGACTCTACAATTGCACTATATATCATTTTCAAGGTTTTCAGTGAAAAAATATTTCGTAATTCGTACAATTTAAAAATGAGCTTTCTAACTTTCTTTGTGACATATTCAATGTGGTTTTTCCAATTTAGATTTTGATCAACTAATATTCCCAGATATTTTACACACGTTTCTCTTTCAATAAATTTATCACAGTCACACATTACATTAATATCACAGCTATTTTTATGCAGTACAAGTTTTGAAAAGCTTGGTAGACCCCTTGTAGACAGGGAAAAAGCAACAAATTTAGTTTTTTCTATATTAAGTGAAAGTAAATTATTGTCTAACCAGTTTTTAATTTTTTGCATTGATATTTCTACTCTTTGTTTGGTAATTTCCCAATTATCACCACAGATTATAATTCCAGTATCATCTGCAAAGCAAAATACTTCATCTTCCCCCAAGACTGATAAGATTCCATCTATATAAATATTGAAAAGTAATGTTGATAGGACTGTACCTTGCGGTACACCAAACTCTAACTCCAATTTGTTACTTTTTTCACCCGCAATAACCACATCATTTTTCCTTCCAGTTAGGTTCAAAGGCCTTTTGCAAATCTAAGAAAATCCCTATTACTTTTTTCCCTATGTCAAGATTTCTTACTATCTTCTCAATTACCTTGCAGAGAGCATCCTCAGTGCTGCAACCTTCCCTGAATCCAAATTGATTTTTATTCAGTAAAATGTTTTTATTTAGGTATGTAATCAACTTTTGTTTAAGACATTTTTCAATTATTTTGCTGATTGTACTGGTCAGTGATATTGGCCTGTAATTGTTTGTTGATTTATTGTCTCCTTGTTTGAAAATTGGGATTATTATTGTTGTTTTTAGTATGTCAGGGAAAATTCCAGCATAGAAAACGACATTAGTTTATTTATTTTTGACCAAATTAGCAGCTTCTCAGAAAAGTTTAAAATCATTCCCAATTGTCAGTCAGGCTTTAGAAGACACTTTAGTACATCGTCATGTTTAGTAAAAGTTCTCAACGACATCAGACACAACGAGGAAGTAAAATCATCGACATGCCTCACAATGCTGGATTTCAGTAAAGCATTTGACACTTTAGATCATAAAATGATGGTGGCAAAGCTTCACTACTACAATTTTTCTCAGTCTGTAATCGATTTCTTTTCAAATTTCTTACGTAATAGAGCTTCCTCTGTGTCGATCGCCACTGGATCTGGGGTAAAGAGGTCAGAATTTGAACCAATAACTAAAGGTGTCCCACAAGGATCAATTCTCTCGCCCCTTTTATTCTCCATCTATGTGGCGGACATGCAGAGTTGCCTTGTTCATAGTTCACTACAACAATATGCAGATGATTCACAACTACTTTATATACCAATCAATCATAGAGATGAAAATCTGGCAGATTGTAACACTAAAATAAATTTAGATTTGGATAGAATATTGACCTATGCAGATAACCACAACCTTAAAATAAATGCAACAAAATCCCAGTCAATTTTAGTAGACCAGAACGGGCAAGTAAGGGAGCGCCTGCAGAAAAATATGTTAGTTACATTAAATAATGAAACCATCCCCTTTAAATCTGAAGCAAAAAATCTGGGCATAATCATTGACGAAGCAACAAGATTTGAGTCACACATCAATCAAAAACTAAAAACAGCCTACTACCGCCTAAAAAATATATATTACTTAAAAAATTGTTTACCATCAAAAATTAAATATTTTCTTTGTGATACTCTAATTTTGTCGTTATTTGACTACGGAGATGTTGTATACTCCGACTCCGACTCGATAACAGGTTTATACAAAGGGAAAATTCAAAAACTACAAAACACATGCATGAGATTTTCTTTTAATATTCCCTACCGACATCACATAACCCCATATCTGAACGACAATAAAATTTTAAACATGAAGAACAGAAGAGAATGTCACATGTCTTGCTTTATTTTTAAGATAATTAAAACTGGGAAACCGGAGTATCTGCTCAGTTGTCTGATACCACTACAACACACCTACGAAACTAGAAACGATAATCTATATAGAATTCCAGTTCACCATACAACAAACTTTCAAAAGTCATTTACATATACAGCATCCAAAATCTGGAATAATTTACCAAATAATATAAAATCTCTTACATTCTATAGTTTCAAAAGGCATGTAAAATCAATGCTTCTGCAGGGCCAACTGTAGGAATTTAGCCTATGGGTACATGTTTTATTATTTTTTAATCACTTTTTTTTTTCTCTCTCTGCGCTTGCATATTTGGGTACATATAGATTACATAACTGGGTGCGCACATTCGCTTTTGACTTAAAATACTAAATATAAATAATAATTAATACCACTAAATGCGGTCTGGACCGTCAACCATTCGTCTCTCACCCTCCGTCGTCGTCTCCCCCAACTACCCCTTCCAGAATCAGGAAAAACTCCTTAGCGCGCACTCGTGCAAATCCCACCCTCTGACACATCGCCTATGTAATACATTAGTTTTATTATTTTCATTTTATTTTATTTTATTTTATTTTATTTTATTTTATTTTATTTTATTTTATTTTATTTTATTTTATTTTATTTTATTTTATTTTATTTTATTTTATTTGATCTTATTTACTTTACCTTAGTTTTTCTTTTCTAATACCCATTGTTCAAACCGGAATTATTTTAGGTTATATTAGGTTAATAGGTCTGTCCCACTCTCGGGCTTCTTTTGTTAGAAACCCGAGAGCATCGGTTACTGAAAAATCGCGGGATGGTCCATTTTGCCCGAGTGTCAATATTATTATTTATTATATTTGCATAATATTTAAATATTTTTTTTCCAGCGATGTAATTGACTCCGAATGGCAAATAAATTATTTTTGAATTTGAATTTGAATTTGAATTAGTGATGTGACATAGGGGCTTCAATAAATGACCCAAGTACCTTTTAAAGATAAATGCACTAATATTGTCCTTTCCCCCTTTAACACCCTCCTTCAGCCCTAGAATGTGCTTTCTAACTTCTACCTCAATTTCAATTTCAATTTTATTTATTAATCCATCTTTATAAAAAAGTACATAAAGTGTATGTTTTGGAACGTCAACAAAAAAATAGTGAAAGGCTAAAGCTATGGCCACATAAAAGTATGTAGCAATTGTCAGGTATAAAAACTTGCCTAAAAATAAACTTACGAAAAACATATTACCTTAGCTTAGCAATAGACATCCTACCAATAAACAGATAAACAAATCACAGAATTAAAAAACAAAAACAAAGAAAACCAGCAAAAGTAAAAAATTATTATTATAAAATTAGATATTAAAATTATTTTCTTTCATGAAATCTTGGATAGAATAATATGCTCGATCACAAAACAGCCTTTTAATTTCCCTTCCAAACTGTTTGCTATTTAAACATTTCACTGATACAGGTAACTTATTATATAATATCACAGCATTGTAATCGAGAGAATGTTCAAAGTTTGTAATTCTGTGCCTCGGAACAGTCAGGACATGGGCATTTCGCGTTTGATGGTTATGTCCATCAGATAATGCGTTGTAGTCCCTAATATTAGCTTTAATGTATTGAAGGCATTTATACATATAAATACACGGCACAGTCAATACGTTTTTACTTTTAAAAAGAGGTCGACAAGACTGTTGGGATTGTAAATTAAAAATGAGCCTTAATATTCTTTTCTGGATTACAAAAACTCTTTGTGATTCTGAGCATTTTCCCCAAAACATAATACTTAGGGAGATATGAGAGTAGCCTAGTGAGTAATAAATATTCATTAGGTCTTTGGAATCAAGTAAATTTTTCATCTGCAGGATTGCAAAATATGCACTATTTAGTTTTTTACAAATGAAATCTATATGTGTATCCCATGAGAAATTGCCTTTTATATGTGTTCCAAGAAACTTGGTATCTAGGGACAGGCGCAGCGCATTACTTGGTAAACATTTTTTTAGATTAAAATTTAAATATGCGGTTTTGTCTTCATTTAAGACCAGTTTATTTCTTTCACACCAGACCATCATTTTTTCTAGAGTTGTGCTTACTTTTTTATGCAACTTTTCGGGAGTACTCGCAGAAACAGTTACTGACGTGTCGTCTGCATACATAACAATTACATCGTCGCCCATATGATCTGGCAGGTCGTTTATGTATACCAAAAAAAGAAGGGGCCCCAGTATAGATCCCTGTGGGACCCCTAACTCTAAATTGAATCGCTCCGATAGCTGCCCATTACATTTTATTAAAATAGAACGATTTGACATAAAAGACCCAATGCAACTCTTTATTGACCCTCTGATTCCCACTTGTTCCAATTTATCCAACAATATATCTCTATTTACCAAATCAAACGCTTTAGTTAGGTCGAAAAATATTGACACCACGTATATGCCCTCGTCGACTTCTCTATAAACGTTCTTCAAAAAATTAGCAGTGGCAGTCTCAACTGAGCGTCCAGTTCGAAAACCATGTTGCATATTCGACAGTATATTTTTTTTTTCAAAAAAACTTATCATCTTATCGTAAATTACCTTTTCTACTACTTTTGAAAAGACACTAACTATCGAAATAGGTCTGAAATTTTGAATATCTGATTGATCACCTTTTTTGAAAATGGGAGATACTACAGAGGTTTTCAAGATATCCGGAAAGCTTCCCGACTCTAGGCACATATTAATGAGAAATAAAAGTGGGTCTATCAAATTAATCGCAATCTTTTTAAACAAAATTGGAGATATTCCATCAAGTCCATGAGATTTTTTATTTTTTAGGCTATTTATTATAGAAGCCAGTTCATCCTTGGTGACGTCAGCACAAAAAAATGACTCCTGACATGCTTTTGAGGTTGTATGAGGCAGTGATAAATTATAGCCAAAACGCTCGTCATATTTTTTTAAGGCAACAGTAGAAAAATACTCCCCAAATTCGTTTGCTATCAATCCGCCCTCAGAAACCAATCTACCATTTAAATTAATTGTCGTAATATCATTTTTACGTTTTTCTCTTCCAAGTGTGGAATTTACAATATTCCAGATTGCTTGGGATTTATTGTCCGCGTTATTTATTTTATTTTTAATAATGTTTTTCTTTGATTCTCGAATTAGCTTTTTATAATTGTTTTTTCGTACTTTATACTGAGCATGCGCTTCTGGGCAGTCTGATCTTTTTATAATTTTAAAAGTTGATTGCAAGTGCTTTTTCTCATTTTTTAGATTTTGGTTGTACCAATTTTTATTTCTATTTTGATCTCTGTCATTTTTAACTACTTTTTTAACAGGACATGATGCATTAAAGCACCAAATGACATTTTCTATAAAAAAATCAAATGCATCATTTAGGCCAAGGTTATTTATTTTAACCCATTCCATTTTATTAAGTAAAAATTTAAATTCATTTATGTTTAAGTCACTACAGCAGCGCTTGGTGATATTTCTTGTAGCGGTTTTTGTTGGAGAATTCCGAGTGCAAGATAATCTGGCGACATGGGCAAGATGGTCTGCCAAACATGGATCAAAGATTTCCACAGTAAATATACTTTCAGGGATGTTAGAAACCATGTAGTCAATGCAAGTTTTCGTAATTCTACCATTTCCGTTCATGCTTATCCGAGAAGCTTCTTTTTTTGGCAAGCCCAAAGAAAAACAGTTGAACAAATCACTTAGCATTTTGGAAGCAAGCGAATTATTGTCTAAATAATTTATATTAAGATCGCCGCATAGGATCACATATCTGTGGCGACTTAAAATTTTCTTAAGTGCGGCTTCCAGATGTTTAAAGAAAACGATAATATCGCCACTAGGAGGCCTATAAACACTGCAGATAGCTACTTTTTCCGTGTCATTTACATACAGACACACGGCACATAACTCGATGACACATTCCACCGAGCATGTCCTCAAACAGCAAATCTCCATAAACCTAAAACTATCTCTTATATAAATAGCAGAGCCACCGTGTATATGTTTATCTCGAGAAAAATGGGAAACTAATTTAAAACCAGGTATGTTAATGCTCAATATATTATCCCCTGTGATCCAATGTTCCGAGACACAGAAACAAGCCAAATTCATATCTTCAACTAAATTACTAACTAAGTCTATCTTATTAACTAAGCTTTGGACATTCACATGACATATATTTATATTTGAGACATCTGAGACAAACGGGGGTATAAAAAATTCGTTTTTACATTCAATAAATTATTTTCTATGGGACTGGTACTTGTTTCTATTTTATTCGGTGATAAATCTTTATTTTTAGTCGCAGGACTATTTACTACCGTAGTGTTTATTCCCTCAGTTATGTCGGGTTGTATTAAATCCTCGGAAACTGGCGAAAGATAAAATGAATTAATCACTTCTTTGTTCTTGTTTATTAGTTTTTTATTATTTGTCGGGATTTTTTCTGCTAATTTTTTACCTATATTATTAAAGAAACAATTAAATTCATTAGCTATTTGTTTTTTGTCTGTCACCTCTATGTTATTCTCATTGTTTATACTATTTATTTCTATTTTTGTCTTAAAATCATTAGTGGCTTCCCGAATATTTTCTTGGGCAAGTTTTCGATAATATTCGTATTTTGTTTTTTTTATCAGTTTAGAGAGCGACTTTCTATATTCTTTGTACTTTACCAAGAGTTCGGGGATATGTTTTTTAATAGTACTTTCTTTTTTTAATTTGTCCCTATGCCTAATTGATACCAGTAAACCACCAGTAATCCATGGCTTTATCCTAAACCTTTTGTTACTTATATTTCTAGTTTGTGTGGACTCTTCTATTAAACTTTTTACCCTTTTTACAAATGTACCTGTGCATGAATTACTATCCCAGTTTTCCAGAACATCGTCCCACTCTGCTCCTTTCATCCTTTCATCAAGATTTTTATAGTTTATGCTTTTGTTCATGATATTTTTTTCTGAGTTTTCATTTTCAGTGCGGAGTTGAATATTGAGCAGCGTGGGGCTGTGATCTGTTATATTACACTCCAACACAAGTGGATACATTGTTTCCAGAATATTACTATTGCATTTAACAAAAATATGATCAATGCATGATTTGGATTCAGCAGTTACACGTTTAGGTTTGTTAATAATACTCACAAAGCCGTGGCTTTGGAGCATAGTTAAATAATTGTTTGTTGTCTCAAGTTCGGTTGCCAGTAAGTCGATGTTTACGTCACCCGCTATAATTTTAATTCTATTGTCGTTTTTCATTGATCTATCTAATATTACATTTAAGCTATTTATAAAATCAGCTTTTGAGATAGCAAACCCTCTGTAGGTAGCATAAACATCCACCAACTTTTTCCCTTTCTTCATCTGAATCCTCACAACATTCAAATTATTTTCTTTAAGGATCTCATGTTGTACACACTGATCGTGCCTCACATAAACTACACACCCATCATTTCTGTTCAATGTACTATCATTAAAAAATACCCTATATCCCTCTATATTAAAGTCACTCAAATCATATACCCTATGTGTTTCAGTAAGTACTACAACATCAAAGTTTTTACCGGTAGATTGGAGAAACACCAAGAATTCATCAAAGTTTTTGTATATGCTTCTGATGTTCATTTGCATAATATTTATATCACTGTTTTTGAAAAAATGAATGTTTGAAATATTTTCACTTACACAGTTTCACATTGTAATTTGTATTTCAGAATTTGTCAAATGTATTTCAGATATTATCAATGTAGTGTATTAAATAGAATTTATAATGAGTCACCTTTACACCTATCTTGTGTTGATTTGGGAAAATTTCCGTAGATACCTGATGATTTCTGAACTAAATTTGACAATTTCTGAACTACATCTGACAGTTTCTGAAATATAATTTATGTTTTCTGAACTACAATCAACTAATCTGAAATACAATTGACGCTTTCCAATATAAAATTACTTAATCTGAAATACAATTGACACTTTCTGAAATAAAATAAACTAATCTGAAATACAATTGACTCTTTTCCAAATAAAATTAACTAACCCGAAATATAATCAACGTTTTCCGAAATACAATTTACTTAATTTTCAGTCTCTGAAATACATATGGAAAAGGTGTAGAATGCAGGAGAAATGATGTTCTTCCAAAGCAGTCAAAACACCAGTGTTGCCAATGACCCGATAATTATCGAATTCTACCATAATTTTGACTACGACTCAATAATCGATAATGACAAGTTAATCTACCATAATTTATTGAAACTACAATAATTTTAATATAGATTTTTCAAATTTCTATTTAAAAATTCAATAACTTTACTGGTTTCCAAAATATGGCCCTTTGAAATACTTGAAAATCAAACTCCCATGCATACCCCTTTGGAAAAATTCGAATTTTTAAATTTTTGGATTTTGCAATGTTTGACTTTACCAATCAAAAGAGGAGATCAAAATGAGTGAAAAAGCATTTTTGCAACTTTGTTTTTAGAGTTTTAAAGCCTTGTAAAAAAATAAAAACGATTTTTGCAATTTTTGGGCTCATAAAATTCAATAATCTGACATTTTTTCACAAAGTTGCTGATTACTCGGTTATTATTGTAACAAATACAATGTAAAATTATATATTCTGAATCAGAATTAAATTATCTTCAAGATAAGATAAGATTCAATTCTATATCTCAAATACTTCTGAAGATATTGCTCAAAATTGACACTTTACCTCAAATTTTACAAAAGCTTCCAGGCGGATTATCTTGAAAACGAAGCCCTTGGGCTCGGAGTCTCAAATAACCTTTTTTATATCCCTTATTAAGAGCTACAATTGGGCAAAAGATTCATGCCAATAGTTTCACTGGTTTCCAAAATACAAGCATTTGAAATATTTGAAAATCCAATTCCATGCATATACTTGGAAACGTTCGAATTTTTAAATTTTTGGTTTTTGCAATTTTTGACTTTACTAATCAAAAGAAAAGGTGAAAATTAGTGGAAAAGCATTTACGCAACTTTGTTTTAAGGTTTTTAAGGCTTGTAAAAAAAATAAAAACGATATTTGCAATTTTTGGGCTCGAAAAATTTCAATAATCTGATATTTTTTCACAAAATTGCTGATTACTCGGTTATTATTATAAAACATGTGATGTAAAATTATATATTCTGAATCAGAATTAAATAATCTTCAAGATAAAATAAGATTCAATTCTATATCTTGAACACTTGTGAAGATATCGAGGCTCAAATTTGAAACTTTACCTCAAATTTTACAAAAGCTTCCAGGCGGATTATCTTGAAAATGAAGCCTTTGGGCTCGAAATCTTGAATAACCTTTTTTGAAGCTCTTATTGAGAGCTACAATTGCCAGAGTTTCAGCTAGAACCCGAAAAAAAAGTCAAAAAAGTTGACAGAAACTTTTTTTGATAATTTTTCTTGGAATCTGATAATTTTGTTCTCAAATGCTGATAATTTTAAATTTGACATCTGACAACACTGGTTGCTATACAGAACTTGCATACTCTAGGGTGGATCGAACCAGAAAACAATAAACATCCATTGTAAAAACATTATTAAAACCCTTAAGACTTCTAAATACAAGCTCCAGTAACCTCAGTGCTCTATTTGTTTTAATATCTATATATTTTGAAAAGTTTAACTCGCTGTCTAGCCAGATGCCAAGGTCCTTAACTAGGATTTGTCTCTCCAACTCCAATGAATCAAGTGTATATTCGAAAACAATAGGGTCCCTCGATCTACTGAATGAAATAACACTACACTTTTCAATGTTTGAAGTCAAATTATTCAATTCACACCAAGCAGAAAATCTATTTAAATCTTCCTGCAACAAAATACAATCTTTAGTGGATTTAATTATCTTGAAAATTTTCAAATCATCAGCAAATGCAAGAAACATACTATAGATTTAAATGCATGTTCAACATCATTTAAAAAACAATTAAAAAGAAGCGTAGACAGGTGTCCACCCTGGCCAACACCAGAGGTAACTTCCACTTCTTAGGAAATTTAATTGTTCATTTTGACATATTGTATTCTGCCTGTTAGATTACTCTGAAACCACTTAATTAAAATGCCATGTACACCAGCAGCGTTCCACTTTTTTAAGAGAATGTTATGATGCCTTCGAGAAATCAGTATAAATTGCATCAACTTGATAGCTATTCCCGAAAGCTTTCAACAAAGCCTGCTCATAAGTTGAAAGATTTGTTATGGTGGATCTTTCTCTCATGAAACTATGTTGTCCATTGATAATGACATTCTTAAAGTGTGGGATTATTTTATCTGCAACAATACCTTCAAAAACTTTAGCCACCAGGGTGACCTTTGATATTGCGCGATAATTTTCGATAACATATTTGTCTCAATTTTTACAGATAGGATTTTTCCCTGGACCAGCAGAAATTAAAAATATCACACAAAATTTGTGACAGAACAAACCTATAGCCTTTTATGAAAACAACAGGTATGCCATCTGGCCCAACACCGGGACTCTGCTTCAATTTGCAAATTTTGTCAAAACCATCGAGTGGAAATAGTTTGAACTGCCCAAGATCAATCATCCTCTCCGATTCAAAACACCTTCAGAGTTGTCATATTCTGAGTATACGGATGCAAAATGACCATTGAACATGTCAACTATATATCCTGGTGAATCATCACTCTCCCTCCCATTGAGATTCATGCATTGAGCATATTCACAGTTTCCTTTTTTTGAATTTTCATATTTCCAGAAATGGTTCTTGTTATGTTAAATGACACAACATCGCCTGCACGGTTCAGAGGTCTCTAATAGAATAGACTTGACGTACTTTGCTACTTAGACACTGATGGGAACTGTAAGTGGACTGTATTAAAAAAAAGGCAATTGAGTTAATAAACAAAGTTTCTTTACTAGAACTAAATCAGTTATCAATAAATACTGGGGTAGCACGATAAAAGACAGGATCGAACCCGTATTCTAGAAATCTGATAAAAGCGCAGCGCGTCACTAACTATAATAGAAGGCAACTGAACTCACGTACTTTCTCGGTTGTCCTTTAGTCCCTTGGTTACCGTATAAAGGGCTCTGCGTCACACACACCCCCTTACATCGGCACACCGTTTTTTCCCGAAACGAGCGTTCTATTTATAGATAAGTAATTTTTATTTTAGGATATTCTTATATTTGTGTAACACAATGCAAAAATAAGCACAAGTTTCTTAATTAAGCTTAAACTAAATACTTGGGCTCAAAGCCAAAATAACGAAATAATTCTAAATTACACCTTAACCTAACTGAATACATGGGATCAAAACCAAACCAATGACAATAATTCTTAATTAGACCTTAACTAAATACATGGGCTCAAAGCCAGAACAACGACATAAACTTCTTAACCTAAGAGTCACAATTGTCTGCAATGGGTAAAGGAGCTAGTTTAGCCACAGCTCGCTTGAACACATCTGAAGCAGTAGTTATTGACGCAACACGAACTTGTCCATCGCTTCCCGGATGCACTGAACAGACACGTCCAAGGCGCCATTTGTAAGGAGGCGAATCATTGTCTTTGATAAGAACCATGTCACCAATCTTCAGGTTGCACTTGGTTGACTTCCATTTCACACGCTGATGCAACTGAGAAATGTATTCCATTGACCATCGTTTCCAGAATAACTGCTTTAGTCTTTCTAGCTGTTCATATAAAGTTAACCTGTTTGTTGGAATGCCTTCTAGGTCATGATAAGGTAGTGATTCTGATGTGCGACCAGTTAAAAAATGAGAAGGTGTCAAAACGTTTAAATCATTGGGATCCGTTGATAAAGCTGTTAATGGTCTTGAATTCAGTACACTTTCCACCTGAGAAATTACTGTGCAAAAACTCTCGAATGTCAATGTGTTAGGTGCAGAAGTCAATATTCTCAATAAATGATGTTTGACAGACTTTATTCCTGCTTCCCAGATGCCTCCTTGGTGAGGTGAATAAGCAGGGATAAAGTGCCATGTTATGTCAAGCAAGGTTCCCAGTTGAACATCAATTTCATCCTTACTTGACCTAAGAAATTGACCTTATTCCCTTAATTGATTTTGGGCTCCTACGAAGTTACTACCATTATCGGAATAAACATGTGACGGCTTGCCTCTTCGAGCAATAAACCTTTGAAATGCCTCCAAAAATGCCATGGTGCTTAAATCAGTAATAAGTTCAAGATGAACTGCCTTCACTGCTAAACAAATGAACAAACAAAGATAACACTTCAAATGCCTTGCTCCTCGACCTTTACGGTCCTTATAGTAAAATGGACCAGCATAATCCACACCTACATTTGCAAATGGCAAACTAGGAGATATTCGTGGATGAGGCAAATCGCCCATTATTGGGTGTAAAAATTTGGGTTTAAACCTAAAACACAAAACGCAATCTCTGACAATTTTTTTTGCAAGATTCTTGCCAGAAATAGGCCAATACCTTTCACGTATATTTGCCAATAGATGCTGAGGACCACAGTGGTAAAGTTTAGCATGCTCATATTTCAGAATTAGGTAAGTCAAGTGATGCTTGGAACTTAGTAGAATCGGATGCTTCTTGTCATAGGAATAGGCAGAGTGACGCAGCCGACCACCTACTCGAATTAGACCATCTTTAAGATATGGAGCTAGACTGAGAAGACTACTTTTGTTGCCTACATAGCCTAATTTTTGAAGCTGTTTTATGTCCTCGGCAAACGACTCTTGTTGAGAAAGTACAGCCAACTTAGTAGTGGCATTTCCTATTTCAGCAACTGAAAGATTACCGACGAGTCTCTGATCCTTAGAAAGTTTACAATTTGAAATGAATCGTAAGCATGTAGCTGTAACCCGCCTAATGCGAGTGAAAGAGGAGAACCGCTTAAACGGAAAGTGGTTATCAACTTGTGATTGAACAAAAACCTTAATCTTTTTTCGTATTTCTGGAAGTTCTTCCGACGAGGTTGTTAACGAAATGTCGATTGGCCAATAAGCGGGATCTTCTGATAACCATGTAGGTCCATGAAACCATACCTTTGAAGAAAGAAGGGCCTTCGGGTTTAGACCCCGAGAAAGAAAATCTGCGGGATTCTGATCCGTAGGAATGTACCGCCAACACCTTGATGAAGTGAGCGTTTGATTCTATTTCCTACGAAAACTTGAAAGTGACGTGAGGAAGAACGAATCCAACCAAGAACAACAGTTGAGTCAGACTAAAAATAGGAAGAATCGATATTACATGTCAAGGATGATGTAACCTTTTGAAATAGTTTTGCTAATAGGGTCGCACCACATAGCTCCAATTTAGGTATACTGATTGCCTTGAGCGGGGCTACACGGGTTTTTGAAGTGAGTAGGTGAATAGACACATTGCTAAATGAATCAATGGACCTCAGATAGATACATGCTCCATATGCGTATTGAGAGGCGTCTGAGAATCCATGAAGCTCAGTACGTGACAAGTTTTTGCAAGAAGCATGTTTGGAAATTACCAAAGAATTGAGATCAATTAGCTCAGATCGAAAGGATTGCCACCTTTTTGCAATTTCTTGTGGAACCTTATCGTCCCATCCTAGTTGCAAAGACCATAATTGTTGCAAAGTTGTTTTCGCTTGTATGACAATCGGTCCAAGTAAGCCCAGGGGGTTGAATATTTTTGCAGTTTCAGATAGGATGATCCTTTTTGTTATAGTCTTAACGTTGGGTTGAGAATCAATATGAAACGATAATGAATCAGCTTTACTAGACCATAGCATGCCTAAAGTTTTGTATGTTTCTGATGAATTAAAATAATAGGTACCTGTAGAAGAATTGGTCTCTTCCAAAAAACTAAGGATCTCCTGACTATTAGTTTTCCATTTTCTCAAGGGAAACCCAGCACTAGATAAAACGGAAGCTACTTGGCTACATAAAAAAGTAAGTTCTTGAACTGAATCTGCGCCAGAGATATAATCATCAACATAAAAGTCACGTCTGATAATTTCTGAAATCCTGGCCATATTGTCCTTATGGCGAGTTGTTTCAAACATCTAGTTGCCAGAAATGGGGCACTTGATGTGCCATACATGACAGTATTCAAGGAATAGGCCTGAAGATTGTCTTCTGGATTCGACCGCCACAATATTAATTGAAGTGGCTTAAATGCGTCAGCAACCAGAATTTGGCGGTATATCTTGCAGATATCTGCTGTAACCACGAACGTGTGTTGTCTAAAACGGAGAAGTATGGATAAAAGGTTCTCTTGAACTCTAGGCCCAACCAATTGCAAGGAATTGTATGAAACACCAGAACTTGAAGGAGAAGAACTGTTAAAAACTAATCTTAATTTTGTAGTTGAGCTTTCTTCTTTAATTACAGCATGATGATTAGAAAAGAATGTCACAGTTTCACTTGAAATGGCAACTGGAGACATGTGTCCCATATCGCAATATTCTCTCATGAATTCTGTATACATTTCTTTAAGTTTTGGGTTGGCGGAAAACCGTTTCTCTAAAGCGAAGAATTGTCTTACAGCAGCTTGCTTGGAATCGCCTAGCATTGAAATCGGATTTTTCAAAGGAATATTGACGACAAATCGACCGTCATTATTTCTTTGAAAGGTTTGCTGAAAGTTGAGTTCAGCCTGCTGCTCTTCCTCTGACAGATAATTTTCTAGAGACATTTCTTCGGTTTCCCAAAATTTTGAAACTTGACGTTGAAGCGTGTCCCTTGTGTTCAAGAGATTGCAGGAAACATTTTTCACTTTCGTGGAACCAATTGACCCTGATATGAACCACCCAAGTTTGCTTTTCTGGAGAACAGGCATGTTTTCTCCCATAGACTTTCTTCCATTACACAGAAGTTTGCTAAACAACCCTATACCAATGAGAATATCAATTTTACTAGGTTCAAAAAAACGAGGATCGGCTAATTTTATATAAGAAGGTATTGGCAATGCCCGTGTGTTTATCGGAGTATTAGGCAAACTTTCTGTGATGCTGGGAACAATTAAACAATACAATTCCGTTTGAAAGTCAGAATTGATGGATTTCATATGAACGATACATGCCCTTGATACCTGTGCTTGTACACTATCAATACCACTAATGGAAACGTCAACGTGGCTCTGAATTAAATTTAGCCTTTCTGCTAAATCTTTTGAAATAAAGTTTGACATTGAACCACTATCCAATAGTGCCTTACATCGATGAAAATAACCATTTGAATCCTTCACCTCAATTGCTAACAAGATTTGGCCTTGCCCTATAAGACCGCAACTAAAATTCTGAGATTCAAAGTGACTTTGCGAATGTTGAGATTCTGAATCTGAACACTCCACATTGCCTTCAAAGATCTGAACTGATCTCTCGGAAGAATTGAAATGCGAGGTTTGAGCTACATTAACTGATGTTTGTTCATTCGAAGGGTGTAATAGTGAGTTATGTTTTTCGTTGCAGTACTTACATGAACCAAACTTGCACTGACCTGCATCATGATTTCTTTGTAGGCAATTCGCACAAAGTTTCAAGGACTTGACCCTTTCTTTTTTTTCTCTTAAGGGAAGCGTCAAAAATGCTTGACATTTATAAATTAAATGGCCAGATTTGTTACAGTAAAAGCAATTATAGTTGGGTGATGGAATAAAGTTAATATTTGACTTAAAAGGTGAGTTATGCTGATATCCTTCCTCAGTTGAAGAAAAGCACTTGTCCTTGGCTTTTGGAACAAAGTGAGAAATTGATGGACCAAAATGTTTAGATTTTACTTTATGCAAATCTATTTTTTCTAAATAATCCGCTCTGGATGACAAAAACTTTTTCAATTCAGCAAGAGTGGGAAGCTCATCACTTAGCTCAAATTGCTCCCAGTACTGAATAGTCTCACTATCTAGCTTGCTAGTAACTAAGTGGATCCCATGAGTCCGTAGGAATGCCCATGTTTTCTAGAGAATGTAAGGTTTTTGATAAATCGTCAATTAAGCTCCGGATTGATAGAGAGGAATCTTGTTTAACTTCGGACAATGCAAAAAGTGACTTAATATGCTTGTGAATAATTAACCGTTTGTTATTATATCTTTCACAAAGCAAATTCCAAGCCATGTCATAGTTTTGACCTGAAATATCAATGCTACTGATGCATTGTAGAGCTTGACCCTCCAAGGAAGTTCGCAAGTAATGAAATTTCTGAACTGAATCAAGAAAATCAGCATTATGTATAAGTAACAAATAAAGCTCTTTAAACTCATACCATTTTAAATAAAGTCCAGAAAATTTGGGTAATTCTATAGCAGGAAGTTTAACGTTAATTGAGTGTTTAGAATTGTTTAAGTTGGAACCCTGCATTGGCGACTGAGTTTGGGAGTGATTTGAAAGTGTAAATAAAAATTGCTTAGCCTCTGAAATTATTGTGTAATACTTATTCTCAAAGGAGCCCTCTTCTTCCTCCCCATAACTCTTCAAGTCTAGAGCTTCCAATTCAACCTGAATGACACTATATTCTGAAAGTAAGTTTCCTTCAAGATCCCTTAACCGAGTATCAAGTTCAATGTACGTTGAACTGTCAACTGGACTCGAAAGCAACTTATTTAAAAACGACTGAAACCTATGCAATTTAGACTCTAATGCGTCTCTTTTTCTAACAAGTTGTTCAGTTTTTTGTTGAAGCTTTTTGTCACTAGGTACCTCAACACTTAAGTTTAGATTTGAATTAGATTTACCTATTCTTTTCCTCATTCTTTTTAGGCATTTTGAATTTATTTCTGAACCAAAATCAAATATAAAATGTTACTATATATTTATTGACATAAATATGGGCATATAAATGGGCCCCTATACTACTCAACTCAATCAAGCAAAATGTCAATGAAAGTTGAGTATGAAATTAAAATAGGTATTGTGAAAAAATCTCCACCGAGAAATTCAAAAGCAAAAAAGGTAACTAACCACTACAAAAAACACTTGAAACATTCTACTAAATGAAATAGCAAACATCTAACATCAACCAATACCCAATGATTTATTTTAATGGTATTCAAAATCGAAAAAACTTGTGTAATAGCACCACCTTATCAACCTAAAAAGGCTAAGTTAACCAGCAAATAGACGTAAACAGTGCTCCTTATTTTCTCTGAACTGAGAAACCGATTGGTAACCTTCACACCTACTTTTGAAAATGACAATAAATGAGTGTAATGCTGCCCTGGAGCCGTCCAATCGTCGAAGAAACTGTCCAAAATAGTGTAGAATGAAACTTAATAAATTGCTTCATAGACTGCAATTTAATTGACAGGAACACACTTCTTGTAGGCTGATTGCATAGGACGCCCTTCTGAGCTGAAGACCACTCCAAACTGATTTGCAACCAGAAATGACCCTACTTAAGCTTAAGTTACCTGTGTTAGGAGTTGAGCCACAAGAACTGTGACTTTTATCCCAAATATACCTACACTAGAATTAAAACTATATCTTTTGATTTAATAAAAAAAAGGTTTCGTTTATTTGTGAAAATTTATAAGTTTTGGGAAGGACACTTTGTCAGTTATGAGAGGTAACTTTAGATGTTGTCAGAGTCAAGATGGAATTCTGAATGTCTTCTCGTCTTCTTTCCTGAAAGAAGGAAACGTCCTGGAACCTCCTTCGAAAGGGCGGGAGTTCCTCTAGTTATTCACTGAAAGTACCTTAACGCTATTTTACAGATGTTACTTATATTGGTGCTAAAATATTTAATGAGTTGGGATTTTTTTTGGGAAGTTTATACAATAATAAAAACTAAACCCTATTCGGGCACGTAAATAGTTATTGGACATCATTCCGACAATTTAACAGTTTATGAAAATAGAGGGATATAAAACAAGGGTCCGAAAGGTAAAGCCATATTGAGCCGACAAGGCATGGTCAGGCCTCTCTGCAAAATACACAGTAATTATAATAGAAAATTAGAGATATAATTAAATGTTCCTATAATCACTGTGTTATCTTATTGGTTCATAACACCTCCCCTCTTAATGAGAGATTTTATGTAATTTAAATGAAAAATCAAATGAAGTAAAATCTCTGATCAAGCTTATATAAAATTTAAGTAGATAATTATAGTAAGTTATTTCTAAAGTAATATGATACAATTAAAAAATGGACTAATAGCTATATAACCTATAACTATATTTATGCTAAAAACAGTAAATGACATCAGGAAGAAAATGTTTATGAAAACTAAGTTTATTTGACTGCTCGTCTTGTTGGTGCATAGCCAATACTTTTCCGTTGAGGAAATTCTAATGAAACATTTTCCTCGTCCGAATCATCATCACCAGTTGTACTTCTTACTGCTCTATTTCTGTTTATATATCGAGCTGCATATTCATTCTTTGGATAGGATGGCTGTACATTTTGATTGACTCTAATACACAAATTGGGAATGCCACAACAAGAATTTTTATTTTTTTGACAAATGCATTTCTTATAGAATTTATAACCTAAATAAAATAGTACAATGATTGCTAAAATATACGCCAGTATAGAAGCAGAAAATGTGTAGCGAGATGTAGCTTTGTTTTTGTGAATATCATCTGCTAATTTTTCTATATCGTCCAACTTATGACTAGCAATGTTAAGTTCGGGTATGTGTTTACTCAACGTTTTATAATGTTGGTTCAACACAATTTCCGAAAAATTTATCTGATGTTCTTTCACTTTTTCACAACACTCATCAATAATATCAAATGGCGGAACAATTTCACTGTACACTTCTGATTGATAGATATTGTCATGAGGCATTAATATTGTTGAAGAACTATAAGCCTTGCATTGTTTCGCAAGTGTGACGCTACCACAATTTTTTTAAAGTAACATCCATTGGCTTATCATTATTGGTACAAGATATGGTTAAAGTTTCTGTATTAGGTACTGCAAATATCCAAGTGTTACTGGTTGACAATTGAATAAAAATGCCTCTCTTAGAAGTAACTATGCGTTTGTCGCAATTTTCGGGAATTTTATCAAAAGTAGCTTGCAATAGTCTAATCTCGCAATTGTCTACGAGATGTGCAAGAGATACTGGCTTATGTTGCTTACAAATAATTTTATTTCCTAGCAACTTAATGCAAGATATGTATTCCATATCTGAAAATTGTACAAATTGTTGTTTACTTTCGTCTATTGCAATATATTTTGAGGAAGGTTGAATTAAAATGAATTCATTCAATACTACTAGTTTGGGAAACGGTGATATTTTGTATAAATAAAATAATTGCGTCTCTACAAGAGGTGTGTTTATGATATATATAAGACGTTTATTTTCAAAGAAAACTTGTAACTCAATTACATTTAGCAAAATGTTTGCATTGGATGTGTCTAAAGGTATCGGGAATTCCAACCCATGGGGAAGAGATTCTAAAACTTGTCTTAATTCTTTTGTTAATTGGACAGGCGTCATGATAGCCGGATGCAATATTCCCTTTTTAGCAATAAGGATTGCGTTGGTGAGTGACATGATTTCTAGCTGTAACTGATTTAAAATCATATTCGTTATTGTAACATGGTCTTCTAAATTTGTTTTTAAGTTTAGAAACTTTACGTCTTTTTGGTTTTTATCCAATTCCTTCGCGATTTTTTCTATATTGCCTTTCAAGACGTTCTCATTGAAATCCAATGTGCCTATTGTATTGTTAAAGTTTATCAAGGTGGATTGTACTATTTTTGTTTGTTCTTTCAAAAGATTAATTACTGAGTTTTCATCTTTTGAGAATTCCGAAATTTTAGCGTCATAATATTTTGCATCGTCGTTATCTAAGATCCCGAATAAAACTTTTGTTGCTTTTCCTATTATGTCAAACCAACCTCTCTTATTTCTGGATACTATATCATGACCCACTAATTCGTGCAGAACTTGTAATTCTCTATTAATTTTGTTGAGATTATATTTAGTGAATTTCACAAAAGAATCACATATATAATAGTGATATTGCGCATTTTCGTGTCTGCATAAATTTAAGGTCATCGTATAATAGTTATTTAAACTTAGAAATTTATCGCTTAGACTATCTATATTTACAAAAGTTATAATTTTCCATTTATCGTTAATTTTTCTGAGATCTACGCATACGCGGTACTTTGGTTCACCCGAGGGATCGCTCTTTTTTGGTACCACTAATAGAGGACTATTCCAAGGGCTACACGACGGAGAAATTATACCATCATTCAGCATTTGATCCGTTTGTTCTTTTATTATTTCACGATGTTTGAATGGTAATCTGTAGGGTTTAGTATTAATTGGTCCCTTAGAAGGATCTGTGGGTATATTATGTTGGACCGTGTTTGTACAAGAAAGTTTATCACCGTCTAAATGAAAGATATCATTATAAAGGTTGCAGGCTTCTAGTAGCGAATTAGTTTCTTCATTGTTAAGTCCTTCAAGATTCAATGATTTTTTTAATTTTTCTAAACGTTCGAGTTGGCTCATACTATTTATTTCTGTAATATCCACATTATTTTGGATGAAAGGCTCCACACTAACTCTAGGCATGGTTATTGTAAAATCTTCGTCTGAAATATTCAAAATACTGACAAAACATTTGTAATTTTTAACTTTGGTCAATGTAGTCCCTAAATATAGCTTGTCAGATATTTGTTTTGGTTTTACAATCCCTTCGGCATCTGGCATATTCGCCAAAGCGGAAATTATTGTTTCGCATCTTGCAGGAATAATTACGAATGTTTCAGAAGGTAACAATTTAAAATGGTTGTTCTCAAAGTTAACACTTTCCTTTTCGTAATCGATTTTAGCTTTATACTTTTGTAGAAAATCACGTCCTAAAAGACCGTCGTTTTTAATTGATGTGCTATCAGAAATGACGTGAAATTCGTGTTTCAAGGTTTTTTCATTTTCTAGTTTAATTGAAATAAAACAGGTACCCAAAGTGTAAATTGGTTGCTCACTAATACCCTTCAATTCTACGATTATTTCCTTATTGATTACAGAGTCATCTTCTATTCTACCTGCTTTTAAGAGGGACACGTCTGCGCCCGTATCCAATAAAAGTCGAACAACTGAATTTTTTATATTTGAAGAACATATTTCAATCACATCTAATTGTTTATAATTTTCGGAAATCATAATGGTTTTACGCGACGAATTTAATTTATTGTTGCTTGAATTGTTACTATTTGATGTGTTTGGAGAAGAAAATGATAATTTATTATTTGAACAGCTATTGTAATTTTTAATCACCATAGTCGGCTGTTCGCGGTCATGGCTGTTCACTCGTTTCCCGAAAAATTTTCTTGGGATGAGGCACTAGGTAATGAGGGGGGATTATTGACTGAATTGTTTTGGGTCGAGATTTGCGATTGAATGGTTTGCACTTGTGAAGTAAATGAATCACGTGCCTGAGGATTTTGCTGATTTGGGAGATACGAACCATTATTTCGTTCGTACGAATCTCTTTGTTGCCTAGGAAAGTTTTGGTCATGTGCATTTTCAATGGGATAATTTCGTTGATTATTAAACTGGCTTTGATTGTAGTAATTGTTGGAATTGAATCGTCTAGAGTTTTGATTTTGGAATCTTTGGTACGAATGATTTTGTTGGTAATTACGACCGTAGTTATTATAACCACTGGAAAAAGGACGATCTATATTGTTATTTGGCGTTGGTAAATAGGAATTATTTCTTGAAAAATTGTGATTGCTCTGATTTGAATTAAAATTTCTTTGTCGAGAAGATGAAAATTGTTCGTTTTTCGGTTGACTTTGTTCAAAATTACGGAGTTGTCTACATTGCGACGTCAAATGATTATTCATATTACAAAATATACACAAAGTTTGACTTGAACCTTGATTAAAATTAAAATTTCTATTTCCATGATTTTGTACAACATTCATATTTCTATAATTTTGATTGTTTTTCATTTTATCATATTGCTCAAGCTCAAGCTCTATTGCTACTGATATAACTCTTTCTAAATTTGTGGTATTCTCCGCAACTATGCGTAATTGAGTTTTTTCGTCCTGAAGACCTTTCCTAAAATTAGTTACTAGTAATAATTGCAAATTTTCTATTAGTACTTTAGCTTCATTTGGAATATAATTCAAGTTACAAGTTTCTTTATATTTGTTAAAAATTTTTTGGATACGATCACCGTATTCTTTAATACTCTCTCTATGATTTTGTTTTATATTAGTTAATAAATTTAAAAAATAAGAAGGAGGTCTCTTATCTGTGAATTTTTCTATCAAAAAGTCTTTAATTTCCTCCCAGTTTTCAAATTCTTTATATTGTGTTACCTCTTGTGCCTTCCCTTTCAATTTAGTTGCGAAAATTAATTCAGCTAAGTTAGCCTTTTCTGTGTCCTTTACGATTTTCATCATCGCATCACAGCTTTTTAGAAAAAAATTTAGTGAATTAGCATCACCTTGCCCATCAAAAGGATCAATTTGATTTAAAACGTCAAATGCGTCTTTACCAGCCATTTTTGCTCAAAATTTATATGTAATTTAAAAAAATTTGATTATGTTACGTTCAATCGATAAATAATTGTTATTTGCAGTACCTATCTAAAATATAATAATTATTGATAATAATATTCACGTTCTGTTTGTATAATAATACGTGTTTAATAAAATCTTATTCCTAACTTAACAAAAAAGTTTTGAAGAAAATAGCGTCACACAGAAAACAAAGAAAGGACTTACTTGTTCATTTCCTGGGATTGGAAACTAGTTGTCGATCTTCTGCTGCTACAGTCCGCTGCGTCTTCGCGCTCCTGCAAACCAGTTAACAGTTGCTCTCTGCTTGCCGAGGAAACTTGCTGCGTCTGGGCGCGCCTTCAAATAGCCCCAGGACTTTTCTTCCGGAAAGGGTGTTGATGCGTACTAGGCGCTCCTGCGAGCAACACCACGAAATCTCACCGCTGCCACCAATGTTAGGAGTTGAGCCACAAGAACTGTGACTTTTATCCCAAATATACCTACACTAGAATTAAAACTATATCTTTTGATTTAATAAAAAAAAGGTTTCGTTTATTTGTGAAAATTTATAAGTTTTGGGAAGAACACTTTGTCAGTTATGAGAGGTAACTTTAGATGTTGTCAGAGTCAAGATGGAATTCTGAATGTCTTCTCGTCTTCTTTCCTGAAAGAAGGAAACGTCCTGGAACCTCCTTCGAAAGGGCGGGAGTTCCTCTAGTTATTCACTGAAAGTACCTTAACGCTATTTTACAGATGTTACTTATATTGATGCTAAAATATTTAATGATTTGGGATTTTTTTTGGGAAGTTTATACAATAATAAAAACTAAACCCTATTCGGGCACGTAAATAGTTATTGGACATCATTCCGACAATTTAACAGTTTATGAAAATAGAGGGATATAAAACAAGGGTCCGAAAGGTAAAGCCATATTGAGCCGACAAGGCATGGTCAGGCCTCTCTGCAAAATACACAGTAATTATAATAGAAAATTAGAGATATAATTAAATGTTCCTATAATCACTGTGTTATCTTATTGGTTCATAACACCTGGTTGGCTGCTGCTTCAAATTCACTTCGCGTACTACCCCAAAACACTTGCCTTTTTATTGACACACTAATTATCCTGGCCGAAGGACCAAATTTTATGTTATGTTAAATGACACAACATCGCCTGCACGGTTCAGAGGTCTCTAATAGAATAGACTTGACGTACTTTGCTACTTAGACACTGATGGGAACTGTAAGTGGACTGTATTAAAAGAAAGGCAATTGAGTTAATAAACAAAGTTTCTTTACTAGAACTAAATCAGTTATCAATAAATACTGGGGTAGCACGATAAAAGACAGGATCGAACCCGTATTCTAGAAATCTGATAAAAGCGCAGCGCGTCACTAACTATAATAGAAGGCAACTGAACTCACGTACTTTCTCGGTTGTCCTTTAGTCCCTTGGTTACCGTATAAAGGGCTCTGCGTCACACACACCCCCTTACATCGGCACACCGTTTTTTCCCGAAACGAGCGTTCTATTTATAGATAAGTAATTTTTATTTTAGGATATTCTTATATTTGTGTAACACAATGCAAAAATAAGAATTCCTAACAATTCTCGAAAAAACCCAAAAACAAAATAAGTTAAATTTACTTAATTTTAACCGCATCATAAAATTGATTATTTTTAAGCTTACGCAAGCACAATTTTCCACTTTTCAATCTAAACAATTAAAAATTAAATTTACTAATCGATGTCATTAACAATAATTTTTCCATATATAATTTATACAATTTTAAACTTAATTAGTTTCTGTTTACGTTAATTGTAGTTTTTTTTTTGTTGGAAAAAGTTGGCCTTCAGAAAATTGAAATCCAATATAACTCGAGATTTGAGATTCAAATCTTATTTTATCTTGTAGATTGAAAATGACTAAAAAGTAATGAGTAATTTTGATAGACTTTTTATTAAAACGACTGCAAATAATTGACCCATAAGTGACAAATTAACATTTTTGAGACAATTGCAATTGCGTTGAAATAATGAATACAGTTTTTTTTTTGCTGCACTACACGAAACAAAAACATGGATAATTGAAAAGGAAAAAACATTGCCGAACAACTATTGTGACGTCCTAGGACAGGGTTAAAAGTCCTCGAGTATTGTCTATATTTAAATTCGATTTATGCGCGAATTTTGTCACAATCAATTTTCCATATTCAACAAGTTAATTGTTTCGATCGGTTTTTTTAAAATTCTTAATTAATAATTTAAATTGTTTGCTTATAAATACGGTTTCCTTTAGTATTAAGTCAAGGGCTCCATAGAGGCAAAAGATTTAAGGCCGGTAAATAGGTTGCCTGCAACAGAAAAAATATTGGAAAGGGTGGTTTATGGTCAGTTGCTTGATTTTGTTATTCAAAATAATATCTTGATCGATAACCAATCAGCCTTTAGAAAGAAACATAGTTGTGAATCTGCTATCCAGAATATAATTTATTATTGGAAATATCTTTTGGATGACAATTATGCGATTGGGGCTGTGTTCTTGGACTTGAAACGAGCTTTCGAAACAATAAATAGAGAGATCATGGTAAATAAATTAAAGCAGTTTGGAATAGTGGAGAATGCATTAGAGTGGCTAAAAAATTATCTTGAAAATAGAAAACAGGTAACGAGAGTTAAAGGAGAAACGTCTGCAAAGCTATTGAATGACAATGGTGTTCCGCAGGGAAGCATTTTGGGACCCTTGCTGTTTCTCTTGTATATCAATGACATTGGGGGGCCATAAAATACTGTTCGGTTCATTTGTTTGCGGATGATACGCTCATATAATATTACTCAAAGGATTTGCAATATTTGGTGGATAAAATTAATTTAGATATGAAGGAACTAAATAAGTGGTTCGATTCAAATTCGCTCAAGTTGAACAACAGCAAGTCAAAATTTATGTTGATCGGGAATTCCAGATACCAAAATGAGTACAGGGCAGGTTATCTTCACATATTAATTGATGGAAAAGAAGTGGAATTGGTGGAGAAAATAAAGTATCTGGGCTTTATAGTTGACAGAGCACTTAACTTTAAGGAACATATTATAAGTATAATTGACAAATTAACAAAAAATATTAATTTTTTGTATAGAGTATCCAGGTTTTTAACACAGTGGTCAAGAATGACGGTTTTCAATACTTTGGTGCTGCCCCACTTAATGTATAGTTCAACTGTTCTGTATCTGGCAAACAAAAATGAAATTAGTAGATTACAAAAATTACAGAATAGATCCATGAGGATAATAATTTTGGGAGAAAGGAGAGATACACCAATAAAACTAATGCTAGATAAGTTAAAGTGGCTTTCTATAGAAAAGTTTTTAGAATTTCAAGTGTTGGTGTTTATTTATAAAATAAAAAATGGACTAGCGCCGAATTATTTGACTGATAGACTAGTTACTAATGAAATAATTCATGACTATCCAACACGAAATAAAGATAATTTTTATGTTCACAAAAAGAACAAAAGTTGTTCAAAAAGGGCAGTCTATCATAAGGGGTTAATTGCCTTCAATTCATTGCACAGTTGCATAAAGAATGCGGGTAGTCTGCAAATTTTCAAAAATAGATTGAAGTGTCGCTTGTCGATATAGTTGACTTTTTTGTTTCTATTTTAGTTTTGTAATTATTGTCTGTTGGTGATTTTTAGGAGTAGGGAGTATATACTGTATACCTATATTGTTTAATTTTTTTTTTTTCTTTTTTTAGGTTTGTAAGAATATGTACCTAATTGTATTTTGTTTTTTATGTATTAGCCAGGTGCTAAATAAAGGATTATTATTATTATATATATTATTAATTATTGGAAATTCTTGTAAAATCACAAAATCAATTTTTCCTATTAGGTATCAGAAATTAATACACATTCAAGCAATATGCTAGCCAGTTATGGATTAATGCCTTCAAAGTCTTGAGTCAAGTTTGAAAAGTATTTGAGCCTTGAAGTCCTGAAAACCTATAAAATCTTTGCAGTATTTGGCTTCAAATTTAAAATTTAGGAATAGAGATGCCGCGAGACAAGACTAAAATGACTCGTCTCGTCCCGTCTCGTCTCGCTCTAATCTCGTCTCGTCTCGAGGCCATTTAGTCTCGACTTCGAGACGAGACTAAAAGAAGCGAGACGAGACGAGATTCTCGACTAATCTCGTCTCGTCCTTCAAATAATCGTTTTAGTTTCTTTTTCAATAATGTTTCAAAGGAGCTACCTACAGGAAATCTTTTATTCGATAGTAATAACGAAAGCAATGGAAATTATCGAAAATTTTTGGCAAATTTTCCCAATGCATTTTCAGTTGAAAAAGAGCACGAGTGCCTTTCTCAGTTGAAAATGCATGAGTGCAAATTTGTCAAAAATTATAGATATATTTCCATTGCTCGAGTTGTATTTTATAATTGTATGAGAGAATTCCATGAATCAAAAATTTGAATTTTTAGTATACCCTCGTAAGTATAAAAATGTCATTGGTCGCAAAAAATGTCAAATGCCACCCGTTAGTGTGCAATTATCTGATAATCCTACACTAGTGCAAACTATCACGTAATCGCAATCTGATTGGTTGCAATCAACAATTAAAAGATGCCAGATCATAGTTGGAATACCAGTCTTGACAGATGAATGAAATTCTAATGAAATTCTCTTCAAGATTGACGAATTCATTAACTACTTACTCAAGGTTATGAAAAATAAAACACACCATATTTTTGTATTTATGCACTTCAGGGATTAAAAGTACCCTTTTAATCCCTGTTTTAAGGGAGTAAAGGGGGTCTTTTAATCCCCGGGATTAAATTTCACTTTATTTCCCGGGGATTAAATTTTTACTTTATTTCCCGGGGATTTAATTTTTACTTTATTTCCCGGGGATTAAAAGTACCCTTTTTATTCCCTGTTTCATTTAATCCTCGGGAAATATAAAGTAAAGTGCATAAAATAGTGTACCTATACACTTCAGGACTAAAGTGTTTTTAATCCCTCTACAAATTATAGCCCTCCCTTCGGTCGGGTTATAAATTTTTTGTCTCGGGATTAAAAGTACCACTTTAGTCCCTAAGTGTTTAACGTACTATATGATTAGAATAATCATCAGTATTAGTCTAAGGAGGCAGTGAATATTTTCGGTACTTATTTTCCCAGTCAGCAAACACCGATAGAATTATCCGGTTGGTTATTCTAAGAAAAATTCATATATGTAGGGGGGGGGGGGGTTTCGATGGGTTAAGGAGGAAAATGCGTTAGAAAATACCGAAGAATAAGAAGGGACTTTGACACTGACAGTAGATATGTGAGTCAACCATGGTTGTTCCTGGGGAATTTTCGTGTGTGCCTGCAGCGACACTCAAATAGTGCCAAATAGTGCCACTTGAGAAAAAGTGATAAGAAATGATTTTTTGACTTTATACTCATTTCTTTTTATTACATGATTAAAAGGGGAAAGATATAATATATTTCATATATTAAATTCACTATAATGACAATTGACAGTCACACGTCACTGTCACTAGTCACACTCACATCGACTTGGATCGGATCGATCCGATCCAAGCTGTAACCGAATTTTCGCGACGAATGTACAGCTTATTTTTTCCCAAAGATTTTGACATTGTCAACTTTGAAACATAAACGATGCCGCTAATGCTGCTTTTTAGTCGCAAAATGCCATTTGCACGACATGCATTGTAAAACTGATGTCAACCTGCAGGGACACCTCATTTTGCGACCAAACAGAGCCAATAAGCGTTATTGTTTTTGTTTCAAAGTTTTCAATGTCAAAATCTATCTTGGGAAAAAATAGACTGTAGTTCATCCAAGGACGAACCATAGTTCATCTGTGACGTCATGTGTTTGATCGCTGGCTAGAAGCTGCGTCCATATAGGATTTTCATGCTATATTTAGGATGACGTCACATTTAGTAAATTTCTGCTGCAAATCTAACAAAACTAAAAGTACTTCTTAACGCATTTAAAGTAGGGGAATTTCAGATGTTTCTGGTTGGCAACGGAGCGCGATGTTGCATGATTTAAATGAAAATTTTCAAATAAATAACGCGTGTCGATACATTTCGTTATTTTTAGCTGTCAGTGGTCTTGATAATTCATTATGACATTCTGGTAAATTATAAGAAAACAAATACGCATTGACAACATTGTCAGTCCTTGTTCTCTGACGTCATCCTAAATATAACGTAAAAAACCTATACTTCCGTCGAACTACTTCAATATGACGTCATGAGTTTCTCGCAAAAGCGTTTGTGTTGATGAAATCATGGAAGTAGTTCGTCGCGAAAATTCGGTTTGTGTTCGTTTTTTTCTTGCGGTTTTGTCATCTTTTTCGTCGATTTGCTCCGAAATTTTGACAAGCACGTGACTTGTGAATTGAAACTGTCTGATGCAGTCACGTGCCTATCAAAATTTCGGAGCCATCAGACGAAAAAGATGACAATAACGAACACAGCCCCAATGACCTGACAGATCCATTACAATTCTCACAGGTCAGGACTGGGACTGTCTAATAGTAAATGTGAATTGTGCCAAATTTTTCAAAGTGGTGCCACTGTGCATTTTGTGGGCAAAAAGGGCCACTTTTGGCACAATTGTGCCCTTTAAACAACACTGGAGTCAACCGAAAAACCGATTTTGACATACCTATTGTCAGCAACCGTATACCGTATATGTATACCGGTTATTCAGGCAACCGACATCGTAACCAAGGATGGAAACGGAATAAAGCCTTCATAAATGATAGGTATATGGTATATGCAGTGTTGTTCCTGGAGAAATTTCAAATGAACTGAAACCGCAAGGATAATAAACACTACAGGATTGTCCATAAGGTCTGTGTAGTTCAAATCTCAAAGCTTGCCACTACGCAAAAGTACCACCTGATGACGTAGTCAGCGTGTCGTTCTTCGCTTTAATGTCGCTTTGACATAGGGTGTTTGAACCACAGGCTATGATTCCGTTGACTTTGGCTTTATGAACTTGGTTTCAGTACATTAATTAGCATTCAAAAACAAACCTTTCGTTAAAATCTTATCTTCATCTCTACATATTATGTCATCAATCATAAATTTGAATTCCTAACTACGACCGCTGGCGCAAATAGTCGTCGGCACCGTTGATGACGTTGGCAACGGTGCTACACCATAGGTGCTTTCCAGTGACCCATTTGAGTTACTCCTGAGCAGCTCAGGAGTGCTCCACAATTGCTTTGCGCGTTCCAGTGCTTAGAGTGTCGTACACTTGAGCTACTCATTTCTGTTATCCCCTGCCCCCTCGTGCACCAACCCTTTTGTCTGTGTTTCATGCTCCTGAAATCCGAAATGGTGGGGGTTAAGACGAGAGCGTTCCAGTGCTGCTTATGTCGAACAGTTCAAGAGCGTCACACTTCAGGAGCATGATACTCTAACAATTTAGGCACTGGAAAGCGGCTCATATGATGTTGATGCGACAAATCGAGGCCGATGAGCAATCCTGTATCCTGTAGTAGTGTTTATTATCCTTGCTGAAACGGGTCATGCGATTGTACTGTTTTCAGAGCAAATTGTACTGTTTTCAGATCCAATTGTACTGTCGTAGGAAGTTTGAAATAAAACACGCTGTTAGCCATAGCTGTATTCCTTCCACACAAAGAGCAGTTCCTTTCAAAGCGGGGTAGGGTCGAGTAAGAGCGCTAATGTTTCAAGCTCTCGAAAGAAATACAGCTATTGCGTTTCTTCTAGCTCTGGACTAGCTGGACATTGGATTTTATTTAATACGAACCAAACCAGCAAGAAAAATCCATAGGTTATGTTGTACAATGCAAGCGATTTTTTCGCGAGACGAGATCAGACGAGACGAGACGAGACTCTACGACTTTCGTCTCGTCTCGAGTTAATCTCGAGGTCGAGACGAGACGAGATTGATGCTCACGCGAGACGAGGCGAAATCAACCGCTAATCTCGTCTCGTCTCGTCTCGCGGCATCACTATTTAGGAATCTTTGAAATTCTATTTCAATCCTAAAATATTCCGAGTTCTTGATTCAGTAGGGTCTTTTAAGTCTATGTTCTGAAACTTTCAAAATGAGTTTCTGAAGCCCTTAGAATCTTAAATGTATGTACAAAATTCTAGCTTATTAATTCTGAAGGTCTTTTACTACAAGTTGTATCAAGAGAAAACTCATAACTCAACTTCTGAGTCAAATACGAACTTCTGAATAATTTCATCTCATCAAAGAAGCTTCATTTTTATCATTTCTATACACGTGCTTTACTTTTTTCTATTAAAAAAACAAGTAATAGTACCCATCTACTGAAAAATAATAATATATACCTATACCGTTATTATTTTAATGAAACTATTAATTAGGAACCCATATTACGTCAAATTTATACTAATTTTCCATGTTTCAACCAGGCAGGCTATAATTATTATCAAAAAAATGTATAGAGTTAAAATAAGTCTAATTTGGCTTACAAAAACAAATTAATTAGGTACATACTAGTGGACGTGGTTTTTATTCTTTTTCATTTCAACAAACATCAAAAGTTGATAAAATTCCATACCGTAATATATCAATAATTATTATTATTAATTTATAGGTCATTAATTGTTTAAATTCCAATACAAAAATATTTGGTGTTTTTTTCTTTCAATTAATAGAAAACATTATTTAGAAATAATAATTAATAAGATTGCGTTATCAAATTATAAAGTTAGTAATAATTATATTATCGGACAGATTTGGTTTTATGTCAAAAATAATAGAAAAGAAAAGTTTAGGTAAAAATTGGCAAAAGTTTTTGAATTTTCATTTATTTTTTCTTGCAATTCCATGCATTTGAATTTTTCCACAATTTTCTTTATAAATGTGTTTTTTTCTTTATTTCAGATTTCAAACTTTTGATTTTGAAATTCAGGCTCTTGAATTTTTGTACTTTTCACTAGATACTGTATATGTTTTTTCCTTTTTTAGAGTAAATTTTCTATGATATGTTTTTGTTAAGAGAAAAACAAAAATTGAAGATCCAGGAATAAATAAAAATTTAAATAAAGAAATTGAGAAATAAAGTCAAAATTTAAAGCAAATTAAGAAACAAATTTTAAACGAATGTAGACGTATTTTTTCTATTCCAGGCACTTGTTTTTTTTTTCTTTATTTTTTTTTAAAATTTTCCCTATTAGAAAGAATTGGAAGGAAACAAAAGATCAACAGCAAAGAATAGACGGAAATTCAGACGAAAAAAAATTTAAGATTCGAGAGAAAATTATCCAGACAGCACACAAAGTTTCAAAAAACGTCTTTTTTAGGTCTCCATTGCGTCTGAACGTTTGAAGACGAAAAGAATTTCGATTTTCTTCCAAACAAAAACATACAAAAAATTTTAAAATCTGGAATAAAGAAAATTCGAGTCAAGAATAAAAAAATCAAAAACATTCAAGTTTAGTCTAGGAATAAAGATATATGAATAATTCAAGACTCTGGAATAAAAAAATTGAGACAATCCATGCAAGAGCATGGAACAGATAAATTTGAAAAAGTCAAGAGCTCCAAATAAAAAACAAATAAGAAATGAAGGAATAAGGAAAATTCAAGAGCCTGAAATTAAAAAAAAAGGAAAATACAAGAGTTTAGAATAGAGCAATAAGGAACATTTATGAATCTGAAATTGAATAATAAAAAACATTCAAAATCAAGAAAAAAAGTCTGAAATAAAAAAATAAGGAAAATTGAAAAATTCTAAGAACTTAGAATAAAGAAGTGAGAAAAATTCGAGAGCCAAGAATCAAAGATCAAGAAAACCCAAGAGTCTGGAGTATGATCAAAAATGGTTCAAAAATGCCTTCTACTTCAGAATTAACTATTTTAATTTTGGCTCCAACAGGGCTGGTAATTTTTATGAATCTTGAATTCAAATTTTAACTCTAGTAGAGTTGATTTGAAGATTTTAAAGCTTTTTCAGTTAAATTTCCGCTCTTTAGAGAAACAAAAATATTCTCTGGCACAATTTCAACTCTAGAATATGATCAGAAATAAGTTTCTTCCAAATTAAAATGGATTATTGGGTTACCTATTACTTAATAAGTACCTACCTATCTACTCGAAAAAAAACAAAAATATTTTTTATTAGAAACTCTTTATTAACAGCAAATATTCCAAAAAATTATCTCAAAACAATTAACAAAGTTTTTAAAAAAATGGGTTCATTTTCATAATACATTATACAAGTTTCCTAGAGGGTGGGTACCATTAAAAACGTCATTTATCTAATAAATAGCCATTTTAAGTAGGATTTCTTAAACTAATTTTAAGTAGAACAGCAAAATCCTTAATGTACCACTTATGTATATTTACATTAATTTAATTAGTTAGTGATATGTCGGAAAAATTAACATCTAATTTTCAATTTACAAAATATTATGCAGCAGTAAGAAATTGGTCCAGTGGTACCTATTTCACACAATTTCTTAAAATTGAAAATCTACAATTGTTTTTACAAAGATTTACTTAAGTATTAAAAAATTGACTTATTAATCTGTACAATTTTTCTTCTGCCTTACAAGTTATAATACAGGGTGTTACAAATTCATACAATTCATCAAAAAACAAATAACTTCAAGTTCATCTTTTGTCAGTTTTCTAGGATGATCTAATCACTTTTATTATAAGACAATAAAGGGCTGATTTACATTAGTTCAAAATAAAAAAAGAAATTCACATTTATGTCAAACAAACACAGAATAAAAATATGATAAATGAAGCCACCAAATCAAAATACTCGTGTAAAATGTACAAAGCGAGCGTGTTTTATATGAAAACGTACGAGGTAAAATGTCAGAAAATTTATTATTTATTCGCTCCTAAACTTGAAATATGGGAAAAGGATTTTTCCTGGGGAAATAAACCAAACAGTTTACCGAAGGGGAAAAAAAGATGTCCATAATAAATCTGAGATTTATAAATATTACAACTTACTATTATACATAACTACAATTTTTTACTACTAGATTTCAATAAGGAGTGCCACTTTTTTATATGTACAATAATTATTAGTTTTACCTAAGAGAAGGGTTATATACGATAAATTTAATTAAATCTTTGGCATCCTTTTTTTAATATTTTTGTCACTAATTATTTTAGAATTACCCACATAAAACAACTCCTCGGTTTTCTTTTTTTGGCACAAAGGAGTTGGAAAGAGAGAAACTTAAAGTAAAAAATTTAATGGCTTTTTAGCCATGTTTTAACATATTTTTTTACATAATATACATTCATTATAATATTAGTACAAAATGCCCTTTTAAAATTTTAGGGCCAATTTCATCATCCAATAACTGGCCCTTACTAACATTGCCTATGATTTGTCCAATTTTTTCTACATTCATTAATTACAATAATATTTTAGCACCATTTATTAGTTTTGAGTATTTTATACTCAAATTTCATTTTGTACACGGTACATAACATTTAATTTTGCATTTTTAACCCACTTCTAAACTAATCCTCTGGTTAGCTAACAAGAAGTTTATTAATTTTACATAAGAATTCCTACAATAATTAATATAAGGAATGTAACTAAACAATTCAAATTGTCTCTCTATCTTAAAACGTATATAAAAATCTTGTTTGTGGAAAATATACAAAGTCTTAAGGTTTGGAAACCCTGTCCAAGGGATCAGTCTATGTTGATTATATAATTATTACTAAAGGAAATTATAATTTTTACATTTTTATAATTTCTGACTATAAAAACAGCATCTAAAGTGTGCTAAACTATATCTTTATTAAGTGGAAAATCTACTTTTTAATTGGCAGTTTAAAAATATTCCATGGCTCTATATATACAGGGTGATTCACGTAGCCCGTGGATTAGAAAAAATTACATAAAAACCCATAGAAATTATGTGGTATTCCATGAAAATTATGCAAAATTCCATAAAAATTATGCAAAATCCTGTAGAAACTATGAGGAATTCGATTGAAATTATGCTGAATACCATGGGTGCCTAATTTTATAAAAAGTATGCAAAGTTTCATTGAAAATATGCCAAATCCCATTGAAATTATGCGGAATTCTAGTGAAATTAAATGAAACACTACATAGAATTTCAAAAAAAACGTTGGGTTTCAAAAAAATCAAAATCCCATAAAAATTATGCGAAATTTCATAGAAATTATGCAAAAGTCCAAAGAATTTCTGCGGAATTCTTTAGAAAATATGAAATATTCTATAAAAACTATGCAAACTTCTTCTGAATATGCAGAATTACGTGGAAATTATGCGGAATTTGATAAAAATTGTGTGCAATTAAATAAAATTGTAGTAAAAATTAATAAAATCCCAGGGATACGACAAAAAAAATATGTGGAATTCCGGTAAAATTATGAAATTCCATCAATTTTTCCTGGAGTTCCAAGTAATTTCTCCATAATTTTAAATTATTCTCGTGAAATTAAAAAAAAAAATAAAAATATGATATTATTTAAAAGTCCTGTGAATTTCCGAGGAATTTCTGTGAAATTTCTTGGAATTACAGAAAATTTCCTTGAAATTACATGGATTTTTAATAGAATTTCAGAGAATTTTCATGGAATTCTACCTTATACTTCAAAATTCAGGCAAATTTATATTAATCAATTGATAATAATTATTGAAATTTGAAATAACTAATAAGTAATAAGTTACTAACAACTCACTCATATATCAAAAATCTTGTCAAATTATTTTGGATTTCAGTAGAATTACCATGGATTTCCGATGAAATGCCATTATTTTCCTGGAATTTTAAAATTACATGAAATTCTCATGAAATTTTAAATAATTCTTGTGAAATTATTTGGAAATTCAGTGAAATTCCGGTAAAATTATGTGGAATTTCGAAAAAAATTCCGATGAAATTCCGGAAATTTCACGTGATTCTTCCGGAATTTCAAGTTATTCTTGTAAAATTCCAAAAAATTCCCGTAAAAATGACATTAAATTTTCATGCAAATTTTTGTGAAATTATTTGGAATTATAGTAGAATTACGTGGGATTCCGGTAAAATTATGTGATACTGCGAAAGAATTACGACGAAATTTTCCAAGTATTCGACTCAATGCCTGCGGAATTTTAAGTTATTCTCGTGAAATCCCAGAAAATTCCCATGAAATTCCAAAATATTTACGTGAAATTACGTGGAATTTTCGTTAAATTTCGAAAAGAAATCCTGTAGAATTACATGGAATCCTTGTAAAATTCCAAAAAAAAAAATCCTTAAAGTTACTAGTAATTTCAGTGGAATTTTGAAGAATTTCTATGATATCACTTGGGATTCTCGTTAAATTTAAAGAAAAAATCGCAAAAATTCTTGTGAAATTACTTGAATTTTTTATTGAATTCCCAAGAATTCTCGTGAAATTACATGGAATTCCCGTGGAATAACTCAAAATTTAAGTGAAATTCTAAAATAATATGAAATTCTCGTGGAATTCCGAAAAGTTCTTGTGAAATTACTTCATACTTTAGCAATATTTCTGTAAAGTAAATCGCAAATTAGAATTAAAAAAAAAATGTGAAATTCCAGATAATTTCTTTAAAGTTGCTTGGAATTCTCGTGGAATTGAAAAAAAAACCCTTCCTACGGAATAACTAGGAATTCCATAAAATTTCCATGAAATAATGTACTTGTAATTTCATTGAAATTCCGAAAACATCCTGTAAAATTACTCGAAATTCCAAAAAATTCTTCTGAAATTTCTACTGGAATAAAATTACTTGAACTTCTCCTGAAATTATTTGAAATTCTAGAAGAAATTCCTGTGAAATAAATCAAAATTCTCGTAAAATTCCAAAAAATTCACAAGAAACAACTTAAAAAATCGTGTAAATAATTATGAAATTCCAAGAAAAAAAACGTGAAATTATTTTTTAAATTTCAGCAAAACTCCAAGGATTTTTTATGAAATAACTCAGAATTTCAGTGGAATTCCAAAAAAATTTACGTGGAATGACCTGAAATACTCATAAACTATCAAAAAGTAATTTGTGAAATTACATAGAATTCCAAAAAATTCCTGTGAATTTCTTTGAAACCAATTGAATTTTTAGTGGAATTCCGAAGAAATTTTAGGAAATTCTGGTTCTATGAACATTCCTGGAACATTCTATAATAAGAATTTCAGTGGAATTCTGAAAAATTCTTGTAAAATTATACGAAACTTTCATGAAATATCAGAAAATTCCTATGAACATTTCTGAAACATTCTCGGAACATTCTATGAAAATTCTCCGAATATTCTTCAAAATTTTTTCGAAAAAAAAAACATGTTGAAACAATCCTGGAACATTCTATAAACATTCTTGGAACATTTCATAAACATTTCTAAAATATACAATGCAATTTTTTCAAAAAAAAAAAAAAAATGTTGAAGCATTTCTGGAACATTTTTGGAACAATTTATAAACATTCCTGGAAGGGTCTTTGAATTCAAAATATTCTAACCTTGATTGCTCGGTAACCGTTGAGCAAATTGCATTGACATTTTCAAATTACAAGGCTCTAAGTAGACTGTAATTTACAATATTCCCCGATTTATAGCTTTTGAGCAAATTGAGTTTGAAGTTTTTGACAAAATTTGGACCAAAAGTCAACTTTGAGGGTCAATTACTTAAAAACTATTTAAGCTATCGAACTCAATTTTGCACGGATTTATAGAGAATTTAATACTCCTTTCAATTATACATATTTTATTCTAATTTGCTCAAAATTTAACAAAGATATGGGCAATTACTCATGACCATGTCAAAATTTTGAAAATTTTCCAAAGTCCAAAAATAGGATTTCCTTTTTAATTTTGTTTCTGCTTTAAATGGCCATTTGGAATTGATGTCAGGGTTGTTTTTTATTAATTTTGACTCGCTTTATCGATTGGTAAAGTCTAAATTGAGCAAAACTGAAAATTAAAAAAATTGAGTTTTTCATAAGAATGATTTCAAAATATTCTAACCTCAATTGCTCGATAACCCTTGAGCAAATTGCTTTGAAATTTTCAGTATTTGAAGCTTTTATTGAGCTCTAAATGGCCTGTAATTTACAATATTCCCAGATTTGTAGTTTTTGAGCAAATTCAGTTTGAAGTTTTTGAAAAAATTTGGACCAAAAGTCAACTTTGAGGGTCAATTGCTCAAAAACTATTTAAGATATCAAACTCAATTTTGCACGGATTGATAGAGAATTTAATGCTCTTTCAAATGATATATATTTTATTTGCAATTTGCTCAAAATTTAACAAAGATATGGGCAATTGCTCATGATCATGTCAAGTTTTTGAAAATTTTCCAGAGCAAAAAATAGGATTTCCTTTTTAATTTTTTTTCTTCTGAAAATGGCTATTCGGAAATGATGTCTGGGTTGTTTTCCACTGATTTTGACCCGCTTTATCGATTGCTAAAGTCAAAATTGAGCAAAACCGAAAAGTAAAAAAATCTAGTTTTTCATGAGTACCTACCCCCTTTGAATTCTGATTTCAAAATCTCTAAAACTCGATTGCTCGGCAACCGTTGAGCAAATTGCATTGAAATTTTCAGAATTTGTAGCTCTTATTAAGCTCTAAATCGACTGTAATTTAGAATATTCCCAGATTTAAAGATTTGAAGGAAATTGAGTTTGAAGTTTTTGACAAAATTTAGACTAAAAGTCAACTTTGAGGCTAAACTGCTCAAAAACTCTTTAAGCTATCACACGGATTTATAGAGAATTTAATGCTCTTTCTAATGATATATATTTTATTTCAATTTGCTCAAAATTTAACAAAGATATGGGCAATTGCTCATGACCATGTCAGGATTCTGAACATTTTACAGAGCCAAAAATAAGATTTCCTTTTTAATTTTGTTTCTGCTAAAAATGGCAATTTGCAAATGATGTCAAAGTTGTTTTCCACTAATTTTGATATACTCTATCGATTAGTGAAGTCAAAATTGAGCAAAACTGAAAATTAAAAAAATCGAATTTTTCATAAGGGTATCCCCTTTGAATTCTGATTTCAAAATCTTTAAACCTCGATTGCTCAGTAACCGTTGAGCAAGTTGCATTGAAATTTTCAGCATTTGTTGCTCTTATTAAGCTCTAAATGGCCTGTTGTTAACAATATTTCCAGATTTATAGTTTTTGAGCAAATTGAGTTTGAAGTTTTTGACAAAATTTAGACTAAAAATCAACTTTGAGGCTTAATTGCTCAAAAACTATATCAGCTATGGATCTCAATTTTGCACTGATTTATAGAGAATCTAATGCTCTTTCCAATGGTGTTTAATTTATTTCAATTTGTTGGAAATTTGACAAGGATATGGGCAACAACTTATCCAAATATCAAAAATCATCTGGTGAAATTATTTGGGATTTCAGTGGAATTACGTGAAATTCCGATAAAATTCTATTAACTTTTCTGGAATTTCAGTAAATTCCTGTAAAAATTACATCAAATTCTCGTGAAATTTTAAATAATTCTTGTGAAATTATTTGGAAGTTCAGTGAAATTCCGGTAGAATTATGTGGAATTTCGAAAAAATTCAAATAAAATTCCATTTATTTTCCAGAAATTCCACGCAATTCTTCTGGAAATTCAAGTTATCCTCGTAAACTTCTGAAAAATTTCCATTAAAATTATATTATTATTATATGAAATTCCAAAACTCATCATTTTACGTGGAATTTTCGCTCAATTTCAAAAAAAAAAAAATCTGTAAAATTACATGGAATCCTTGTAAAATTCCAAATAAAAAAAATCCTTAAAGTTATTTGTAATTTTAGTGGAATTTTGAAGAATTTCTATGGTATCATTTGGAATTCTGGTAAAATTGAAAGAAAAAAATCGCAAAAATATCTGTAAATTACATAAAATTCTTGAAATTACTTAAATTTTTTATTGAATTCCCAAGAACTCTCGTGAAATTACATGGAATTCCCGTGGAGTAACTCAAAATTTAAGTGAAACTTTGAAATAATATGAAATTCTTGTGAAATTACTTAATAATACTTTAGCCATATTTATGTAGAGTAAATCGGAATATTAGTGGAACTTGAAAAAAAAATTCTTTAAAATTGCTTGGAATTCGCGTAGAATTGAAAAAAAAACCCTTCCCACGGAATCATTAGAAATTCCATAAAATTTCCATGAAATAATGTACTTGAAATTTCATTGAAATTCCGTAAACATCCTGTAAAATTACTCGAGATTCCAAAAAATTCTTCTGAAATTTCATGGTAATTTTACTGAAATTAAATTACTTGAAATTTATTTGGAATTCTAGCAAAATTTGAAGAAATTGCTGTGAAATACCTAAATCAAAATTCACACGAAACTACTTGAAAAATCGTATAAGTGATTATGAAATTCCGAAAAAAGAATGGTGAAATTATTTTTAAAATTTCAGCAAAATTCCAAGAAATTTTTATGAAATAACTCAGAATTTTAGTGGAATTCCAAAAAAATTTACGTGAAATTACCTGGAATACTCATGAACTATCAAAAAGTAATTTGTAAAATAACATAGAATTCTAAAAAACTCCTGTGAAAATACAGAAAATTTCTTTGAAACTAATTGAATTTTTAGTAGAATTCCAAAGAATTTTTAGGGAATTCTGGCGTGCAATTTATGAAGATTCTATGAACATTCCTGGAATATTCTAATATAAGAATTTTAGTGGAATTCTGAAAAATTCTTGTAAAATTACACAAAATTCTCATAAAATATTAGAAAATTCATATGAACATTCCTGAAACATTCTACGAACATTTTTGAAACATTTTATAAACATTTCTAAAATATACATTACAAATTTTTCAAAAAAAAAAAACACGTTGAAACATTTCTGGAACATTTTTGGAACAATCCATAATCATTCCTGGAAGGGTAACCCCTTTGAATTCTAATTTCAAAATATTCTAATCTCAACTGCTCGGTAACCGATGAGCAAATTGTATTGAAATTTACAGCATTTTTAGATTTTATTGGGCTCTAAATGGCCTGTAATTTACAATATTCCCAGATTTATAGCTTTTGAGCAAATTGAGTTTGAAGTTTTTAAGAAAGTTTAGACCAAAAGTCAACTTTGAGAGTGAATTTCTGAAAAACTATTTAAGCTACTTAACTCAATTTTGCACAGATTTATAGATAATTTAATGCTCTTTCCAATGATATATATTTTGTTTCAATTTGCTCAAAATTTTATATAGATATGGGCAATTGCTCATAACCATGTCAAGATTTTGAAAATTTTTCAGAGCTAAAAAAAATAGGATTTCCTTTTTAATTTTGTTTCTACTTGAAATGGCCATTTGGAAATGATGTCAAGATTGTTTTTTTACTAATTCTGACCCGCTCTATCGATTGGTGATGTCAAAATTGAGCAAAACTGAAAATGAAAAAAATCGAGTTTTTCATAAGGGTACTCTACCCCTTTGAATTCTAATTTCAAAATATTCTAACCTCAATTGCTCGATAACCGTTGAGCAAATTGCATTGAAATTTTCAGTATTTGAAGCTTTTATTAAGCTCTAAATGGCCTGTTATTTACAATATTTCCTGATTTATAGCTTTTGAGCAAATTGAGTTTGAAGTTTTTAACAAAATTTAGATTAAAAGTCAACTTTGAGGCTCAATTGCTCAAAAACTGTTCCAGCTATCGGTCTCAATTTTGCACAGATCTATAGAAAATTTAATGCTCTTTCCAATGATGTATAATTTATTTTAATTTGTTGAAAATTTAACGAAAATATGGGCAATTGTTCATGATCATGTCAAGATTTTGAAAATTTCCCAGAGCCAAAAATAGGATTTCCTTTTTAATTTTTTTTCTGCTTGAAATGGCCATTTGGAATTGATGTCAGGGTTGTTTTTTACTAATTTTGACCCGCTCTATGGATTGATGAAGTCAAAATTGAGCAAAACTGAAAATTAAAAAAAAATTGTTTTTCATAAAGGTAGGTAGGTATCCCCTTTGAATTCTGATATGAAAATATTCTAACCTCAATTGCTCGATTACCGTTAAGCAAATTGCATCGAAATTTGAAGTATTTGAAGCTTTTATTGAGCTCTAAATGGCCTGTAATTTACAATATTCCCAGATTTATAGTTTTTGAGCAAGTTCAGTTTGAAGTTTTTGACAAAATATGGACTAAAAGTCAACTTTGAGGGTCAATTGCTCAAAAACTGTTTAAGCTATCAAATTCAATTTTACACGGATTTATAGAGAATTTGATGCTCTTTCCAATGATATACATTTATTCCAATTTGCTCAAAATTTACCAAAGATATGGGCAAATGCTCATGACCATGTCAAAATTTTGAAAATTTTCCAAAGACAAAAATAGGATTTCCTCTTTAATTTTGTTTCTGCTTAAAATGGCCATTTGAAATTGATGTCAGAGTTGTTTTCTACTAATTTTGACTCGCTCTATCGATTTGTGAAGTCAAAATTGAGCAAAACTGAAAATAAGAAAAATCGAGTTTTCATAAGGGTACCCCCTTTGAATTCTTATTTAAAAATATTCTAACCTCAATTGCTCGGTAACCGTTGAGCAAATTGCATCGAAATTTTTAGTATTTGAAGCTTTTATTGACCTCTAAATGGCCTGTAATTTACAATATTCCCAGATTTATAGTTTTTGAGCAAGTTCAGTTTGAAGTTTTTAACAAAATATGGACTAAAAGTCAACTTTGAGGGTCAATTGCTCAAAAACTATTCAAGCTATCAAACTCAATTTTACACGGATTTATAGAGAATTTAATGTTCTTTTCAATGATATACATTTTATTTCAATTAGCTCAAAATTCAACAAAGATATGGGCAATTGCTCATGACCATGTTAAGATTTTGAAAATTTTCTATAGCCAAAAATAGAGTTTCCTTCTCAATTTTGTTTCTGCTTGAAATGGCCATTTGGAATTGATGTCAGGGTTGTTTTCCACTAATTTTGACCCGTTTTGGTAAAGTCAAAATTGAGCAAAACTGGAAAGTGAAAAAATCGAGTTTTTCCTGAATCGATCTGCAAGCTAATGCACTGGCTACGTAAATCACCCTGTATATATACCAATAATTTTAAAATTGGATATTTGATTGAACGACCCCTGACAAAATAAGTTGAAATGCTAAAATGGCTCTTTATTCGTTTGCTCTATTATCAATAATTATTTTAATATAAAAATATTAGTCTTATTTTCTTAAATCTTCATCCTGCTCAATAATTCATTCTTTGTGAACTATAAAGTCCAAATAATGATTTGAAATTTTCAGGGTTTGTAGAACTTTATGGGCATAAGATTTACTGAAAATTTCACCTTTCTATCTATGATACAATAGAAGTTATAGGATTTCAAGATTTTAAATGTAAAGAAAACTTACAGTGATAATCCATAACTTTAAATCCAAATATTCCATGGTCTTCCTATGAAAGTACCAAAGAAATTTTCCGATTTATGACTCAAACAGAGACTTATAAGATTTTCACATCCTACAAATTATGAATTATTAGATATGAGAATTGAAGCCGAAATGTTTCAAAAAAATTGAAACATGAATTCTTAATAATTCGCCTGTGAAGTACAATTGTTTGTTCCTTTTTGTCTGGGCATGACATCCTCATAAGGGGGTACGTTCGCCCTTTTGAATTCGTCCCTGATTTTTTCAACGTGTTGCATAACCCTTAGGAAATTTAAACCCGCCAACTTTCTCAGATCGTCTGCTGTCCATTTTCCTGTACCGATCAGTTCGGCGAATAAGTTTGGATAGGAAGAGACGTCTTCTAAACCTTGAGGAACGCTGAGAACATAAAATATTATTGTTAGATTAATAAATGTGTAAATGTAAATTATAATAATCAGATATTTGATTACATATTTATAAAATAAATAATGGGTTATCGTTACATAAAATTCAGAATTTATTCAGAATCCTGTCATTGTCTATACTGTCGACTTCTGAATAATAACTCAGGTATTTGCATTCAATTTACCAATTACCTATTTATCACTGATCTCTTACTTTTGACTAGAAAATTCGCGAATTTTCTAATCATCAGGCAGTGCTGCAAGATTGTGAAAAAATTGTCTCAACTCTAGAGAGATTTTATAACAATAGTGTTTTCTTTCGAATCTTCTGGAATATAAATATGTATAAGTAACTTACTAATTGATGCCATCGTATCCAGCTCCAAGGCCCACATTATCCACTCCAGCTATTTCTCTTATGTGATTAATGTGAGCTAAAATATAATAGGAAATTATTATTCTCTCTATTATTTTTTTTTCTATAATTTTTCTCTAATTTTTAGGCAATATTAATTTAATTATGATTTTTGTATTTGGCCCTTGCCTAAACTTTATAAGTTACTTTTCTTTACATCTTTTTCTTTTATTGAAAAAAATTTATACAATGTTGCCAACTCCATTCTATTTTTTCCTAAAAATATCCGAGATCTTAATTGTTTCTTTATACGTTTTTATATGTAAATTTTCAAAAATTTGTTTCTCTTACCAACAGCATCGGCAACCGTTGAAGTATCCCGACAAGTCAAAAACAACGAGTAGAAATTAACCATTACGATGCCACCATTTAAAGCTAGTTTTCTTAAAGTTTCGTCCGGTACGTTTCTGGTAGAGTTGCAAAGCGCATGCGCAGAGGAGTGACTAAAAATGACCGGCGCTTTGGAAACTTCTAGGGCGTCGCGCATGGTACCTGTAGAAACGTGCGATAGGTCTACTATCATACCCAGACGGTTCATTTCTTTGATGACGGCCTGGAAAATCAAAAAATTCTTACTTTAAAGTTTTAAAGCTGTTATAAAGAAGTTGCGATATTTTGACAGCTACTTTGGAGTGGATTTTTGAACATTCAGAAGTTCATTTTGAACACTTCTAAAGTTGTTTTGCGATTTTTTAACTTTGATAATTTCTAATTTGAATTTCAATTTTCCTAAATAAAATAAGCTATCTACTACTAACCTTTCCGAAATTCGTCAATCCTCCATGTTCGGGCTTTTTGCCTGGCATATCTACATGTGAACAATCGGCCCTAAAATAATTGGATTTTGAAAATTGATTCGTATTGATAATAATTTCTAGAAAGTTTCAAATTGATATGTAATAAATAATGATTCTTACCATGGTGTGTTGCAAGTGGAAGTGAGAGTTAAATATCTAACTCCTACATGATACAATGTTCTTAAAACTGCCAAACTTCCTGCCAAAGAGTGTCCTCCTTCTACACCTATCAGTGAACACATGTGGTGTTTTTTGTGGGCAGATTTTATGTCTGAAAAATAAATATCATTGTCAGCTAGAAGTTATAACTTTTTCAAAATTCATTATTGTTTTTGAGTTTTTATGTATTGAGATTTGAATCTTTACCTTCTGATGAAGTACAGAGTACCAACCGAGGATGATACCACTCCGTGAATCTTCTTATAACGTCGATTTGCTCTAAAGTAAGCTGAACTGCGTCTTTGTGTTGGGAGTCGCATGGTACGTAAGCTGCCCAAAACTGAAAAAAAAAAAACGAATAAATTCTTTTTCAATCCAATTCAATTTTTAATATTTACGGATAAATTGAAACTATAAAATAAAACTTTTTCTATTTATTTAAAATATCAAACCGCCAGTTCATATTTCTCAAAAGATGGAATGTGGAACTCTATCGAAAATCATCAGAAAAAAAAAAACCCAATTTGAAGCAAATTTTTTCATATTTTCAACTCATAAGATCCCTATGTGCCTTAAAACCGTATCGATTTTAAAAAAAGGACACAATGTTGATACATAAAATATTAATCACCTGTCAAAAGATAAATGTGGAACCCTATCGAAAATCTTCACAAAAGTCCAAATTAACTGAAATTTTCAGGGATTGTAATCCTCTACTGGAATAAGCGTCGCTAAAAATTTCAGCTTTCTATCTACAAAAGAAAACAAGTAATGACCTTTCAAAGTTTTCCAAAATCCAAATCAGGTAGTTACCCCCAAGGGCGTACCCAGTGGGGCGCAGGAGTGCCCCCCCCCAGATACTAGAACTAGAATTGTATCATAAAATATGAAATCACATACCTGAAATAGGGAAAATATTACATACAGGGTGATTTAAATTCGATGTTCTTCATTGGGAGCTCAGAAACGGTCAGAGATACGAGGCCGACCAAAATGTTGTTTTCTTTTAACCGGCCTCGTATCTCTTACCGTTGCCCGAGACCCCAATGGATTATGGAGAGCATCGAATTTGAATCACCCTGTATAGTATTGAAAAATTGGAAATTTCGCTTCTTATAAAAAGATAATGTGGTTATTAATAATGCTTTTTTTATTGGTCTGCCCCCCCCCCCCTAATTGAGATCTTGGGTACGCGATTGGGTATCCCTAGGGGAGTTCTGCCTGAAATGACATACCAGGTAAAATGACATACTAGTGGTTGTTCACCTCTACTTACGCTTCTACAAGTTGCAACACTGTACCAATTATGATGGCAGAGGCAGACATGAGATTGGCGAAATACTAGCGCCGTAAAATAAAAAGAAAAAGTGACGTGCCTGATATAGAGAGTGAGTTTTAAGTATGGCTCGTTTCAATTATCTCAGAAACGGCTTGTAAGATTTTTATGAATTTTGGTTTGGGAGAGTATTGTGATATGGCCGATAATATGGTAGTATTTACATGGTTGTCAGATCTTTCGTTTTTTGGGAAATATCAGAAACTTTGATTTTTTGAATAGACCCTGTTTATTATGACATTTCTGGGTAATGCGGAAAATTCTAGACATATTTCATGTATACATACAATGAAATATACCTATCTTCGACTGTTTCAGAAATATTGACAGTTGAAAATTGACTTTTTTGCAATTTTGACAGGCTGTGAAACCTAAAAGGCTAATTTTACAATGAAACCTGTTCGCGCATAGCTTAATTTCCTAACTAATTTTATTCGTATACTTGATTTTAAATTTTGGCGCCAAACAATGTCATATTCTATACGGCACGAGAAGATTCGATGCGCTCCCCAGAAATCAGCGCACCAACGAGATTAAGAGAGAGATCCGAACTTGTCAGTTGAGTTTTCAGAACCCTCAAAACCGATCCTTTGAAATTCAATTCAAAATCCGTTAGAAAATCAACCTCATAGTTTTAGAAGATATTTTAAACCTATTTTATAAGATTCTGTTCGTCGAAGAATTGGTAGACCATTAGGTGCAGGAAAAGAAAACGTCGTTGGAAAAACACAAATAAGTACCTCCATTTTGTTCTTGTATGGCTCGGGTTCAAATATCATAGTTTTTATTTTTCGGTAAAAATTTAGATGAATGATGAATTAACGCGTTTACAGTCCCGCGGCTCTTATTATCGAAGATAAATCGAAATTCAACATCAAACGAACAAATGTGGTGTGTGGAATTAAAATTTTAGCACAAAGACAAAGGATGGTACCTAATTTAAACTTTTATTGACTCGCAATTACTCAATTATTAAAATGACACAGTATGTATCTCCTATTACTGAATGTAGGTAGCAAGAAGAAAAGGGCTGTTTCTATAGTGTTTTAGGGCTTCGCAAGACCAAGATCAAGACCAAGACTGGCCAGTTTTGGTCTTGGTCTCGAAAAATAAATGCGGTCTTGATCTTGGTCTTGGTATTGATATTTCAAGACCAAGACAAGACTGGCTCAGTCTTGGTCTTGGTCTTGGTCTTGCTATTTCGACCATGCATTTGGTGTTTCATGTCAAAAAATACTGCATAAAGCATTACACAACACAGAGGAACAAACAAACATAAGTTCTTACATTAGAATTTTCAGAACAGGAAAGTTGACAAACACACCATAAAATTGCCATTTTGTACCATTAAAATTAAATTTCTGTATGAACCATAAGAATAAACCTAGGTACCTTACCTACCTGAGTATTCAGGCCGGACAAAGGTTTTCGAAAACCCTCACATTCTTCTTATAAATATTGAGTCGATTTTTCTTTTCAAGACCAAGACCAAGACGAGAGTCTCGAGAGAAAGTCTTGGTCTTGGTCTGGAACATCAAGTCTTGGTCTTGGTCTCGGGAAGATTTATCAGGTCTTGGTCTTGGTCTTGGTCTTGCTACCAAGACCAAGACAAAACCAAGACTAGTCTTGTGGTCTTGCGAAGCCCTATAGTGTTTCTTATGCTTATGTAGTGAAAAGCGAGGCTGTTATACTTGTGAAACCGAAGAAGGATCAAAATAGTAGGAATACTAAAAAAGAAGTAAGGAGGAAAGTGAATCCGTATGGCATAAATATTTCAAAATTTCGCCCAGGATCAAATGGGATCGTTATCATGGGGACCGAAAATACTATACACATAGACTCTCTAAAGAATCAGTTGTCGAAGGAAATGGAAGCAGAGTATGAAGTGGTAGTGTTTACTAAAAAAAGACCTAAGGTCAAGGGTGTAAATATAAATAGCTCCGATGTGGATGTAGGCGATGAGAACGAAAACATTATAGATTCAGCTGGTGAAGGGGATTAGTATTGTTCAGAATGGAGGGTTCCACATGAAAATTGTCAAGAAAACAGAAAACAAGTATAAAAACGTTTATGTAATTATCGAAATGGATTCAAAAACTCATTCTCACTCAAGAAAAGATAAAGATTGGATGGTCTAGAGCTCGTGTATTTAATCATAGTAGCATTCTACAAGGCTAAAAATGCATGGATTATAATCTCTATGCAAAAGATTGTAATTCGGAAGTAGTAACTTGCTCACAATATGGAGGAGATCACTCCTATAAACAGTGTATAATACACCGACAGTCAAATGTTGTAACTGTGATAGAAAAAAAAAATAGTTGTTTGGACACAGGAAATTCAGGATTAGATAGGACATGCCCTTGCAGAATAGAAATTACTTGGGTAGAAGAATTGATTATTATATTTTGAATCATGGTTATGAATAATACTACAAAAACTACTATCTTTGATACTGCTGATCTAAATCTAAGGTCAATTGTGACCGAATATTGTGAATTTGAAAATTTAGTGCAGAGAGGCAAGTTTGATGTCGTTAGTGTCACGGAAACGTGGTTGAATGAGGGTATATTATAGCATCGGATGTGGTTGCACTGCCAGGCTACAAATTCTATAGGAGATACCGAGGCTTGAGAAGAGGAGGTGGCATAGGTATTTATGTTAGGTCTGACTTACATCAGTGTGAATCTATAGATTTCATAAATGTCCCAGTTGTACTGGTATTTGAGCATGTGGATTAGGTTAGGGTTGGGCAAAGTATAACGTATAACAATGGCGTTGAAGGTTATATATCGAACGGGAAATAATGTTATGGAAAGTGTGAGACTATTGGAAGCCCTCTTTTACCTGAGATTTTACCTGATTATAATTATAATGTAGTTTTTGGAGATATGAATATCAATATGATGAACTTTTCAAATCCAATAAGTGAACTTTTTGATGCACCTATATGGTTTTTCTCAGGTGATAGATAAGCCTACAAGAATCACTGGCACTTGTGCTACTCTGTTGGGTCCAATTATTGTAAATAATAAAAAGTTTTTAACCGTTGCCGGAACAATGGATGCTAGTGAAATTAGCGATCACTTGTTAACTTTCTGTAACATAGAAATCCCATTAGCTAAAAAAATAAGTAAACTGGTTACATATAGGGACCCAATTTTAAAAGACAATCTTTTTATCTGATTTAAAAAATATCCTATGGGTTGATTTGTTTAATATTTGTAACATACTGTGGCGTTCGCCAGGCTGTCAAGAATTTTCGGCATTTGCTAGAATCTAGCGAATTATTCTACTTTAATCGGGAAAATAAGATTATCGTGTGTATTCTAGATTTTACAGGAATAGATTTAGGGATACCTATATAAAGGCCGCTATTGCTTTGTAGTTTTTAAGTTCCAGTTCGACTGTGATACGATTTAAATAGTGTAATAGTGATTATTGTTGTAAAGAGTTTAATTGTTGAGTTAGTTATTAAAGTAATAGTGTCAGAGTGTATTGTAACGTGGAATAAATTATTGCTGTGTTAATTGGACTTTGATTTTTGGAATAAACGAAACGAACCCAAAACTTCTGTCAAGCAATCCAAAGCCGTGACAATATAATGTAGCCAAAGTTTTGTTTTATTTAATGTTTTAGTTTTAATGCAATTCTTTGAATAAAATATGGGGTATATTGCAGGTGATCAATGCTCTTAATGGTTGTTTAGGACCCCCCAAACTTCATGCACTAAATTATTCTGAGATTTGGAGCCAGACTCTATGAAAAAATGCTCTCAGAAAAATTGATAAATCACCCCATAAATTGTTTAACACGATTTTATTTCTAGAACTATGAGTTCAAATGAGCTTAAATCTTCAGGGACTTCAGGAATTGTAGTCCTCTACTGTAATAGGAATCGCTGAAAATTTCAGCTTTCTATCTATAATAGAAAAAAAGTTATGACGTTTTAAAGTTTTCCGACCTTTGGGATCCCCCAAATTCCATACCTGTTCGTTAAAAAATGAATGTGGAACCTGGAACCTTATCGAAAATCTTCGGGAAAAAAAATAAAAACTTAATTTGAAGCAATTTTTTTTATAATTTCAGTTATAAAACCAAACGTCTTTAAAACGTCTGCCTAAAAACGTCTTATGACAGTTCTTCAAGACATTCTAAAGACGTCGTCAACGAGATGTCTTAAAGACGTGTTCTTTATCTAATAGGTAAACCATTATTCACTTATACGCCTGGTTGTACCAAATAGTGTGGCACACTTGTCTTTAAGTGAATTGAAGACAACTATTTAGGGACGTCTTCTAGACGTCTTTTATTTCAGTTTTCAGACGTTCAAACGTAATGCATATTCAAAAAAGACGTCTGACTGCTGTCTGGGATGTACTACTGGAATCCCACAGTCCAACGAATCCCTCGATATCTTACTGGAATGCCACAGAATTTTACTGAAATTTACTGGAATTCCTCAAGGAATTCCATGGATTTTCTTGTGAATTTTTAGAATTATTTTGTATTTTAGCAAGCAAAGATTCTGGACAAAAAGTTTTGTCTTTCAGTTTAGTTGCCACTACATCATATAGGTACAAACCAAAAACATCGACTTATCTAGCAAACTAAGAAAATCCATTGAAGTCCCACTGGAATTCCACAGAATCGTCAGAATCCCACTGAAATTCCACATACTTAATCCCACTGAAATTCCACATAGAATCCGACTGGAATTCTACAAAATCCCACTGGATTTCCACAAAAATCCACTGGAATTCCACTAAAATCGAATTTCAAGGTAGTGGTATAGACGTAAGTATTGATGTATCGGGTGTCCGGAATAACTTGAAGTAAATTTTACAAACCTCTAAAGATACAGGGTGGACCAAATGGGGAAAAAGTTGCGCAATTTTGCCCTGTATATCCGTTGATATTTTAAGTTGAAAAAAGTCTATGTTTCTATGATAGATCATTTTTGTTTTGTAGGCACTTGATTGCGCTACTTTTTTTCCCATTTGGTCCACCTTGTATCCTCAATGGTTTCCAAAATCCCCATACTAAATCCGGACACCCTGTATAATATATATTTTCCTATTCCAAGTTTAATTTTATTTTTGTAAAATACTTTTAGGCCTGCTTCTATTAAATAAGAAAATTACAATCAATTTCTAACGAATGCAAATGCAAAATTTTTAATCCCAATACAAACCCAATAAATATAAATATAACCCATCATTATTGTCTCTTTATTTAATTTGGAGCAAAAGACAAGGATCGCTATAAAGTATCAAATTTGATAAGCTTAAGATCAATAAAAACAGTTCGCAAGCGCGTAGTTCAGCCGTTACTCAATAGATGGCAGCACATTCGCAATTCATTTTTTATCCTTGTCTTACTCATAAGTAATACAAAGGAGAGCATCAAAAAATTATTGGCGCAATTTTTAACGTCACTTGACACTTGTTATGTCACGTCAGCTCACTGCTGTTGTTGTTGAATGTTGATATTTTAATAATTTTTTTAAAATTATGTCTACACACATGCGAAAAGTGCTAAAAGGTAATTTCCCGAAAGAAGCCCTGGAAAAAATGAGCCGAAAACGCCTGGAAAAATTAGTATTGGAACTAGTGGAGTGCAGCAGTTCGAAAAGTGGGGCCAAAGACTTTAAGGGGCTCTACAGGGGGCTGTGCCTCAAGCAAATCAATACTCCGGAATGGTGGCCTTCCGAACAAATAATTTCGCAAAGCCTTACTGCTGACGGTAAGTGTTTGATGGGCATTTTGAGGTTCCTTGTGTACAAATGCTGCCAGTTTTTCCAAAAGACCCAGTACAAGGAGAGCCTCAATAATTTCACCAAGCCTCAAGTTACTAGTAAACGTAGGACTTTGATTCCTCAAAATTTAGCTCCGAAATCAAAAAGGGCTTCGCCTGTAGACTCAATAAACTACAACCCAGTTGTTTCTCTAATAAACGTTTTACTGCCAGAAAAACCTATTACACAAGAAAGCTTTTTGGATGGTTTTGGCCTGCAAAGCACCTTCAATCCGATTATAGGTGAAGAGCCTACAATAACTCCAACTAATAATTCAATTAAATTCAACAACACTTCCAATATACCGTTTTCATCTGATTTGGGACGCGAACTAATGAAAAGGGACAACCATTTCTGTCCAGAAGCCCTTAGAGCCCGCAGGCTGGAAAAATTTGAATGGTACGTCAACAAACCCATTGTCAATCGACCCAACAATATCAAATACGAAGTAACTTATCAAGAAAAAAAGGATTGGCTTTTGGACCGCAAGTTTAAGTATCCTAAGAGGCAAATTTGGCAACATCCCGGTGACACTGACTTCCAGAAAAAGGCCTTGTTATGTCGCAGACTTAAAGTTTTAGTTTTGAAACAGGATTTGAGTAAGTTGCAAAGAAAATTGCGTGTTGTTTTAAGCCGAGTGCCCACAAATGAGTCTATTATTGAGAGAATGAAAATTAAAGCTTTAAAAATGAGAGCCAGATCTGAGAGGCTCTCAGTTAAGGCTTTGAGGGTGAGAAACAAATGATCAGATTTAATGATACTCAATTCTACATCCATTTAAGTAAGAGTTGAGTAGGTATTAAGTAATTTTTTCTAAATACTCCTCATTGTTTCTCTATAATTTATTGATCTTCCTATTTACAACAAATAATTATTGTTAAGTTACATTGCATTAATCAATATTCAATATTGTTATCATAGTTTTTATTCTTGTATTAACTCTTTCAGGGGCAGGATATTTAGGTAAAAAAAAGTCCTAGAGGGGCACCCACTCAAAAACCGTATATTTGTATTTTCTGGCATACAATGAACAAAATATGAATCCTAAAAAAATAAAAACTCAAAAAAACATAAAAAAATCCCAAAATTTTGAAAAAAAAATATGTGGTTTAATTTTTGTACCACTACACACAATCCAAGAAAACCGAAATTTTCTCAATTATTTTGTAGGTGGTAATTTTGAAAACATGTTTTGTTTTTTCCGAGGCAAAGAGGTACATCACAAATGGAACATACCCAGTCAGTCCTAATTTGTTTTTTTGAGGTGCTACAAAGCGCACAGCGACGTCTGGTGTCCCTTTTTGGTCGATGTGCACTTTCACTTGTGCGTATTTCTGGAGGAACAAAAGGTTTATTTTTTTTTACGGTAATAGTATTTGGTGTTGTCGATTGTTTTCTCTTAATTACGGTTTCGGTCGTTAAAAATGTTATTACTTCTCTTCTAAACTCTTTCATAGTTTTTTTTGGCAAATTCAATTCTTTGTATAGAACAAAAGCGTTGACTATTGCAGCATCAAGAATATAGAAAAAGATTCTGTGCCACCATTTCCTGGATTTTCTGTCAATCTTATAAACATTAAGGTTTTGGTCAAACTTGTCAACAAAGTTCATATTTTTGTTGTAATCTGTCAACATAACTGGGCAGGCCACATTTTCAATGACACCGGTTTTATTTTTTCGTGGAACCTCAGTGAAATCTTTCGGATCGTGAAAATTTGATAGCAAATGGACGCTTCGCTTGTCTCGCCATTTTATTGCTACCAATTCAGTGTTTGAGGTGAAAATTTCAGATTCTCCTCTTTTGAAATATATGTCACCCTTGAAATTTGGTAGCAATCTTCTGTTCGCGTTCACTGTACCACAAGCATGAATATTCTTTTTTTTCAGATCTTCGAGTAGCTCGACACCATTGAAAAAATTATTAAAGTAAACCACGTGATGTTTGTCCTCTAAACCTTCCAATAAATTCTTTACTACTCTCGCTCCTAAACTTTTCTCGCTATCATCTGATTTGCCAGTATAAATTTGAAACCTCTGACAATATCCATTTTTATCTGCCAATATCCACACTTTATAACCCCTCTTTATTGGCTTTTTTGGTAGGTATTGTTTGAGACTGCTTCTGCCCTTGAATTTGATCATAGATTCGTCGATTGAAAGTTCTATGGTTGGGAACATACACCTCTCAAAATTTGAGGATATGGTTTTTAGAAGCGGTCTCAATTTGTAAAGCTTGTCATAGCCAGGGAATCCCTTTTTGGGCATCATGACATTATCATTCAAATGGAAGTTTGAAAGAATCCAGCTAAACCGTTTTACGGGCATCAAAGAACTTATATACGGGTCATGACAGTCTGGAAAATTACTCCAGTGATCTCTGTAACTGGGAAGACGCTTCAGTCCCATCAACAAATTTATAGCAAGAAAAGTTTTTATTTCCTGTCTGTTTATAACTTTCGGCTTAGTTGAAGTTTGTTGGCTATACAGATTTGTTTGGAAAACAATGGAGTCTAGTACTTCGTCAGTGAAAAATAGCTGAAAAAGTTTTCCGGGCGTTGGATTATCGATATTTTTCACGATATCTGTAATTCCATAATCGCCAATAAAATCGGCTGGTTTCTGGGGACACGAAAGCTTCGACCAATCACGAATTTGGGGGAGAGGTGACGATGGTTTCAATTTAGACCGTAAAACAGAAAGAGGCAGATCATCTTCTGAGTCGCTGTCTGGTTCGGGTTCCATCAGAATCATGTCAGTCTCAGTTTCGTCTGCTTCATCCTCGGAGTTATCGACGATTGATTCTGGATCAGATGGAATTCCTACATCCTCAACTTCCTCCATTAGCTCCCTGTATGACATTCCACGTAATCTAAATGGTAGGTCGTCCATTTTGCCTGAAAATATTTATTTTTTTAGTATGGAAACTGGTTCAATATTTTTTCTGTTATTGGGCGGTGGTACAATTATCATACCACGACATATACAAAAAAACTGGACACTGAAGATAAAAAAATCATCACTTCTACGAACATAATAATGTCAAGTATACCACTGCCAGTACATCTAAGATATCAATGTTAATAAATAATAAATTTGTGCTTACCTTTTCAACTTACTTCTTTGTAAACAAAAAAAAAAAAAACAGTAAAATTGTGTTTGCCGCGCGAATTTATAACCTCAAACGCGTGTTAGTTTGTCTATAACCGGGTAACCACTAAATTTACGTTAGAGATGCGCGTGCGAATGCTTCTGCGCTGTTGGTCGACAATTTGAACCGCCGCACAATAAGTTACTTGCATTTGAATAAGTGGTATCTTCTGTGAACCACCGCTCAACTAGAATCATATTTGTTTGGGTATAAATTATGTACCACTGTTCCTGAAAGAGTTAATTGCATTATTCTTAACTTATAGAATTTATTGACTGTTGGTATATTATTATAAAACACAATTTGGTACTGATGTAAGAGAAAGTGCTGACTGATGTACAAAAAAAAAAATATTCCCTGTAGGTACTTAATTTATTATAGAAGAAGCCTATAGAGAACAGCATGAAATAAAATATATTATAACAAATCAGTCTTTTTACAAGCAAAAATATTTGTTACTTACTTATAGTTAAACAGAGTGTACCCTGGAGCTAGTTTGTTTTTAAGTTCCACTTTTTCAATAAATCCCTCCTTCAAAAAATTTACCCCACTATCATTTGCCCTGATTTCCAATGATTGCGAAATTTCTAGAATAAATTTTATGTTTCTAAAATTAGAGGATTTTTTATGTTTTATTTACTCCTTGAGAAAATTATCGCACCGCACCAATGCATATAAACTCCATAAGCAGTGGTGCGATAATTTTGTCCAGGAGTATATTTTGTGGTTTTACTATATAGAAAACAGAAAACAGGGTTGAATATCTTAAAGAATATCATAAATATTCAATAACTATTTTTTTTTGTTGCCTTATTTTCTTAATTTTTCTGTAGTTTTGTCTATTTTGGGCTATCTTTTCCTCTAATTTCCCTTCTCAATTTTTTCATCTGAATTTTTGTCTAATCTTGGCTTCGGAATTTTTATTTTATTCTAAATTTCTTTAAATAAAGAAAATTCTAAGAATAGAGTGAATACACTAGCCTGGAATAGGAAAACTATATCCATTCTTATCTAAAATCTAGATTTTAGAAGTTGATTTTCAAAAATTTTTGGTGTTGATGTTTTTCACTGAATCAAATTAAAACTTCACTTGAATAAGCTCCCATTCTTCCTCTTTTCATTCAGAAAATTTCAAAATTATTCCTGTAACAGTTTTCCAGAAAAAAAAATCAAATATACGAGACTGCTTTTTGTAAAATCTAGTTTCTGGAAGTTGATTTTCAAGAATTTTTCGTGTTGGTGTCTTTCACTAAATCAATTCCAAGTTTCTTTTAAATGAGCTCCCATTCTTACTCTTTTCATCCAGAAAATTTCACAGTTATTCCTGCAACAGTTTTCCAGGAAAACTGTGAAATGTGTGAGACTGTATTCTCAATTAATTCAGTTATTGTTAGTTGATTTTCAATATTTTGCATGTTGTTATTTTCCTCTGGAAAAATTTGAAATTTTCTTTTTCTCACATTTCAAAGTTTTCCTAGAAAACTAGTGAAAGGAAAAATTTGAAACTTTTTGTATGTAAAGAGGAAGTTCAGAGGCTCATTTTCCTGTAATTTCAATTTTTTCCAGGAAAACTTTGAAATGTGTCAGACGATATTTTTAACTAAGTAATTTAGTTTTTGTAAGTTGATCTTCAAGATTCCTTATGTTATTTTCCGCTGGAAAAATTTAAAATTTTGGGAAAATGAGCTTTTCACCTTCCTCTTCACATGCTGAAAGTTTCAAAATTTTCCCTTTACTAGTTTTCCACAAAAACTTTCAAATGTGTAAGACTGTATTTTCAATTGATTCAATTATTGGGGGTTTATTTCCAAGATTCTTCAGTTTGTTATTTTTCACTGGAAAAATTTGAAATATTGTGAAAATGAGTCTCTGACCTTCCTTTTCAAATATAAAAAGTTTCAAAATTTTCCCTTAATTAGTTTTCCAAGGAAACTTTGAATTATGTGAGACTGTATTAACAATTGTTTAGTTTTTTAAGGTGATTTCCAAGATTGTTCATGTTGTTATTTTCCACTGGAAAAATTTGAAATTTTGGGAAAATGAGCTTCTCCTCTTACTCTTTACATGCAAAAAGTTTCAAAATTTTCCCTTCACTAGTTTTCCAGGAAAACATGGAATTGTGTGAGACAGTATTCTTAATTAATTCAGTTATTGTAGGTTTTTTCCTGGAAAACTAGCGAAAGGAAAAATTTGAAACTTTTTGTATGTAAAGGAAGTTTAGAGGCTCATTTTCCCATAATTTAAATTTTTTCCAGTGGAAAACAGCAACATGAAGAATCTTGGAAATCAACCTACAAAATCTGAATTAGTTAAAAATACAGTCTCCCACATTTCAAAGTTTTCTTGAAAAACTAGTAAGAGGAAAATTTGAAACTTTCGCATTTAAAGAGAAAGGAGAGAAGCTCATTTTCCCAAAATTTCAAATTTTTCCAGAGGAAAATAACAACATGAAGAATCTTGAAATTCAACTTACAGAAACTAAAATAATTGTTAATACAGATTCATATATTTCTAAATTTTCCTGGAAAACTAATTAAGGGAAAATTTGAAACTTTTTACATGTGAAGAGGAAGGTCAGAGGCTCATTTTCCCAAAATTTCAAATTTTTCCAGAGGAAAATAACAACATGAAGAATCTTATAAATCAACCTCCAATAACTGAATTAATGGAAAATACAGTCTTAAACATTTCAAAGTTTTCCTGGAAAACTAGTGAAGGCAAAATTTTGAAACTTTTTGCATGTGAAGAGGAAGGTGAGAAACTTATTTTCCCAAAATTTTAAATTTTTCTAGTGGAAAATAACAACATGAAAAATTTTGGAAATCAACTTACAAAAATTAAAATAATTGTTTATACAGTCTCACACATTTTAAAGTTTTCCTGGAAAACTAATTAAGGGAAAATTTTGAAACTTTTTATATGTGAAGAGGAAGGTCAGAGGCTCATTTTCCCAAAATTTCAAATTTTTCCAGTGGAAAATAACAATATGAAGAATCTTGGAAATCAGCTTACAAAAACTCTACTCATTATTGTTTTGAATTTTCCAAATTTGGACCTGTAAATCATGAAGTGAAATTTTGGGAGAATTTCTTTAATGAAAATGAATTTCCAACGTTCAACACAAAACTAGATTTTTTTTTTTAATTTCCATTTTTTAGTACCTATTTCTTATAATAAGAATGTGACGTCATGACTCTACAATTTCCTTTAAATTCCTCCACATTTCCCATTTTCTACGAATTCCCCAAATTCTCATAAATTCCGATGATTTCTCTCAAATTCCCTACAAATTCCTCTAAATTCCCACATTTTTGGCAAATAATTCCTAGGTGGTTTGCCCCTTGTCTACATCCCAGAATTTTAATGCATTCAGAGAAATTTGCACGCAAGGCTCTCGACACATTTCTTCTGGTCCACTTCCATTCATCACTATCTAATTCATCCCAGAAAAGTCATTAACATGTGGAAACCCCCCAGTCGTATGATTAGAGCTTTGAGGTTGCTATCACCTTCTGTTGCTAACTGTTGATTTTTGGAGATTTCTCTTGATTTTTTAAAAATGTATCCTGATTTAACTAGATTACTAGCGTTAATTACTAGTGATTTATTGTGATTTGAAAGGATTTTTATTGATTTCAAAAATTAGCTGATTTTTATAGATTTATTCAAGATTTCAATTTATTTACCTATTTCAGATTTGTACACTGATCTAATAGGATTATCAAAACTATGTTCATAAATAAAAGTACATGATAATTGGTTCCTCTTTGTTTAAAAAGTCTTTCAATATTTTAACTCTTTATTATTAAATAGGTAGATATTTTTTTATTATTTAAATACATAAGTAGATTTTAATGTTTCTAGAATCATCTAGAATGATCTTTTGAGGGTGCTTTTTCATATTGAAAAGCCTATTATTAAGTATATTATTTATTTTTTAATTATATCAACCCACATTTAAGAGTATACATATTTTTACAAGTTAATCCATTATTGAAGTATTATTTTATTTATTATCGATATGTACTTAGTTACTAGAATAAAAATACAGTTTTGTTCATAAATAACTACAACATTTTTTGTGCTAGAGTTAAGTTTTTGAAAAAGTTATTTTGTTTTCAGTTTTAAAGGTTTTTGTAAAGTTATATCATTATTAAATTTGGAATATAGAACAAAATTTGTTAGTTTATATGAATAATACTGTACCTAAAAAAAAACTGTTTTTATTTATTTGACGTAATCTCTCTTTACGCAACAATATGTGATTATAGATAGATATTTTTGGAATATTGTTGATCTAAATAAAATATTACTTTTTTTCTAATAACATTTGTGTTTTATTAACTGCATATTAATCTTGACCTACTTTTTTTTATGAAAGTAGAGCATTGCAAAATTAAATCATCAGTAAAAACATAGTGGATACAAAGAACCCCTTTATTCTAAAAGTTGAAATGGAAAAAGCCATTAGCTTTCTAAAAAACAATAAATCAACTTGGTACCTACAGACACAATACACAAACTATGTGATATGATATGGCAAACTGGTGAATGGCTACAAGAATGCCATTACAAGAAAAAGGCTCTTCCACAGATCGTAGCAACTAGAGAACAATAATACTTATGTCCCATGCAAGTAAAATTCTGCTTCATATAATAAACAACCGGTTAAAACCTTCCATGCTTTCACAAATCCCTGGTGAACAAACAGGGTTCATGATGCTATACAAGGGAACAAATACGACAAATACTTCATGAAATTTTTCTGGTATTTTGTACAGAACAAAGTCAAAAATGGTCCAACTTAAGCCTCTGAATATGTTATATACTGGTTATCAATTTTCAAAAATGGAAACAACAATTTAGAATTTATTTTCTGGCCAGTGGCATCCTGGACATTACGGAAATGATAGAACAAAAGGAAAGTTGCTATTTTGTTACATTGCTTGGGACCAGAGGTACAATACATTTATAAGACGTTAGAGGTTTTTGACGAGGATAGGAAAAAATGGGACAAAGTTATGGAATACTTGGAAGACCATTTTAAGCCCAAAGAGAATGGAACAATAAATAGGCACTTGTTTTATAGTAGAAAACGAGGTAGAAAACAAAAAGAGGGTGAATCGGTTGATATGTTTATCACTGATTTGAAAAAGTTAAGCATGAATTGCAACTTTGGATATCTCCCAGACAGTCTTATAAGAGACCAAGTAGTATGTGGAAATTCAGACAACAGAGTGAGATATTCCTTACTACGTAAGGCAAGTTTAGTTTTGACCAAGTGTATCTCCATTTGCAAAGCTGCTGGATTAGCTGGAATGCGGTCAAAGCAGTTAAACCAAGAAACGTTTACGGAAAGAAAACAAAAAAAAGAAGACGAAAAATGGGAAAAACGAGGTGATCAAAAAGAATTTAAAGAAAAATGTAAGTCATGTGGTTGGATTCATGGTATCAAATGTCCGGCGTACCGAAAAAAATGTAGAAATTACAACCATTTTGAAAAAGATGTGTCCAAAAAGAAGAAATGTACGTGTGTTAAAAAGTCAAGAGAGTGACAATGGAGTTGAGAATGACTCGGAGAGTGAAGATGATGATTTCTTTGTAAGGGCAATTACCAATGAAACAAAATATGTAGCTAGTATTCAGGAATGGCTACAGAAAATTAAAATAAACGGCAAGGAGGCTGTGTGTAAAGTGGATACAGGAGCCGATGTTAATGTCCTAAATATGAAGATATCCAGAGATTTGGATATACAGTTAAGACCTTCTTCCAAAATAATGTGTCAAATTTTTGGAATTGAACGAATTTCAGATAGTAAATTTGGATGCACCTTGTATCATAGGACTTCCATGCATCGAAAAGTTTAATCTGCTTAAAAAAGTACATAGGTACCTTGGATAGTAAACAATAGTTGGACCAGATTAAAAAAAAAAATATATATATACAGTGTTCCTTTTGAAGGTCTGGGGGGGGGGGCCGAATTCTCTTCTAAGAGAGTAGAGCTTCCCGATAGAACGAAAGTTTTGTCCTTGTCTACGTAATCGGGAAGTAAATGAGAATGATAAAGACGAAAAATTTGTTATCACGGGGAGTTCTACTCCCTGGCCCAAGAACCGGCCCCCCGAGAGAACTAGAAAGTTCATATAAAATAAAAAAAATTGTAATGCAGTACCAGTGACTCAACCTCCTAGAAAAATACCCATTAGGCTATAAGATGAAAGTAAAAAACAGTTAGATCGAATGGAAAAAATGAATGTTATTAGGAAAGTGACAGAACCTACTGAATGGTAATTGTTAAAAAGCTTAATGGATGACTTCGTCTATGTTTGGACCCCAAGCCTTTGAATGATTTTATGTTGAGGGAACGGCTTCAATTACCACTTTGGACGCAAACAAAGGTTTTTACCAAATTAAATTACATAAGGACAGTCAACTTTTAACAACTTTTCACGATGGGTAGTTTCAGTAAATATGCTTATAAAAGGGTTCCTTTTGGGCTTTGTTCGGCGCCTGAAGTATTTCATTAACATATGACAGTTTCAACATGAAACTGCAAGTCCACACTACCCAAGATCAAATGGCATGGCGGAAAGGTGCATTCAAACAATTACTTAAAAAAGCTGACGATTCAGGCACTAGATCCTTTTACAGCTTTGATGGAGTATCGTAACACTCCAATCGATTCGCAATTAGATAAATCACCAAATGAAATATTGTTTGGCCATAAAGTGAATGTCTCTCTTCCATCATTTGAAGATTTTCATAATAATGACAATAATTCCAAAGTTAAGACATTTTTAGAGGATAGACAGAAAAAATTTAAACATTTTCGTGAAAAAGAAATAATTTCAAGCCTTTAGAATTTGTGAAAGGGGAGGTAGTTAGGATTAGAGATAATATACATGACAAAAAGCCAAGGTCTTATAAGGTAGAATTAGGCAATTCAATCCATCTGTCAAAAAGGAAAATTCAATGTGGCGTGGCGGCCAAGCAAGTTTGTTTCGAATATGTTTTTATGCGTATTTTAAATTATTTTGCATACAGTTTTGCTTACAACTTTGATTTTCATTATTTAATAAAATATTTGTTGCTAGGTAACTAAACTATTAATTCGGGCAGAAACTAAATATTTTTTTGTGTTTTTTGGCCCATGTGTGGCCGCCACGCCATCTTGAATGTCACGTGGTTTGAATTGCCTAATTACCTGAATGTTGTAGAGCGTAATCAGTGTTGCCAACTGCGGATCAACTATTATAGTATAGAACCCTATAAAATTATAGTACATTTGTACAAATTATAATATCCTGCTGGAGACAGATGACCACCAATTGTCCTGGTGGGACACACAAAGATCGAATTATTATGAAATTTTCTGGACAAAACGAGAAAAGTCAGGGGCGTATCATACTAAAATTTCAAAATTTTCCAGTGAAAAATGACCCCATAAAAAATGAAAATCAATTAAATTAGATATAATTGCACCATCTAACATTTTATTTTTCTTCTGGAAAACTATTAAGAGGAAAATTATGACATTTTCTGAGAAAAAAGAGGAAAGTCAGGGGCGTATCATAGTAAAATTTCAAATTTTTCCAGTGAAAAATAACCCCATTGGAAATTAATAAAAATCAATTAAATTAGGCATAGACGCACCATCTAATATTTTATTTTTTTTCTGGAAAACTATCCAAAGGAAAATTATGAAATTTTCTGGACAAAACGAGAAGAGTCAAGGGCATATCATATTAAAATTTCAAATATTTCAAATGAAAAATAAACCTATTGGAAATTAATGAAAATCAACTAAATTAGTCATAAATGCACTATTTAATATTTTATGTACTTCAGGGATTAAAAGTACCCTTTTAATCCCTGTTTTAAGGGAGTAAAGTGGGTCTTTTAATCCCCGGGAGTAAATTTCACTTTATTTCCCGGGGATTAAATTTTTACTTTTTTTGAAAGTACCACTTTAGTCCCTAGGTGTATAATGTACTATTTTTTCTTTTCTGGAAAACTATCCAAAGAAAAATTATGAAATTTTCTGGACAAAACGAGAAAAGTCAAGGGCGTGTCATACTAAAATTTCAAATTTTTTCAATGAAAAATAATCCCATTGAAAATTAATGAAAATCAATTAAATTAGATATAATTGCACCATCTAACATTTTATTTTTCTTCTGGAAAACTATTCAGAGGAAAATTATGACATTTTCTGAAAAAAAAAAGAGGAAAGTCAGGGGCGTATCAAAGTAAAATTTCAAATTTTTCCAGTGAACAATAACCCCATTGGAAATTAATAAAAATCAATTAAATTAGGCATAAATGCACCATCTAACATTTTATTTTTTTTTCTGGAAAAGTATCCAAAGGAAAATTATGAAATTTTCTGGACAAAACGAGAAGAGTCAAGGGCATATCATATTAAAATTTCAAATTTTTCAAATGAAAAATAAACCTATTGGAAATTAATGAAAATCAACTAAATTAGTCATAAATGCACCATTAAATTTTTTATTTTCTGGAAAACTATCCAAAGGAAAATTAAGAAATTTTCTGAACAAAACGTGAAAAGTCAGGGGCGTATCATACTAAAGTTTCAAATTTTTCTAGTGGGAAATAACCTCATTGGAAAATAATAATTATCAACTAAATTAGTCATAAATGCACCATCTAACATTTTATTTTTTTTCTGGAAAACTATCCAGAGGAAAATTATGAAATTTTCTGGACAAAACAAGAAAAGTCAGGGGCATATCATACTAAAATTTCAAATTTTTCAAATGAAAAATAAACCTAATGGAAATTGATGAAAATCAACTAAATTAGTCATAAATGCACTAGGTATTTAATATTTTATTTTTTTTTGCTGGAAAACTATCCAAAGGAAAATTATGAAATTTTCTGGACAAAACGAGAAAAGTCAGAGGTATATCAAACTAAAATTTCAAATTTTTCCAGTGAAAAATAACCCCATTGGAAATTAATGAAAATCAATTAAATAAGACATAAATGCACCTTCTAACATTTTATTTTTTTCCTGGAAAACTGCCCAGGAGAAAATTATGACTTTTTTCTGGAAAAAGAGAGGAAAATCAGGGGCGTATCATAGTAAAATTTCAAATTTTTCCAGTGGAAAATAACTTCATTGGAAATTAATGAATATCAACTAAATTAGGCATAAATGCACCATCTAACATTTTATTTTTCTTCTGGAAAACTATTCAAGGGAAAATTATGACATTTTTTGGAAAAAAAAGAAGAAAATCAGGGGCGTTTCTACGGAAGCGCAGAGAGCCACCTATCAAAAAAAAAAATTATTCCGACTTGTAACTCGGAATTCCGACTTGTAAGTTCTTTTGATTCATAGATAAGGTCAAGAAGGCGGATGTGACGTATTTCCTTTAAATGACAGCTGTCAACAAAAATTCGAGGTTTTCTATCATTTTTCAGGAACTTTCCGGTGGTACGGTCAGTTTTTCCGAACTCTCCTATTTCCTGAAAATTGACAGCTGTCAAATTTGACAGGTGACATTTGATATCGATACTAAAGTGTAAGACGACTGAAATTATATCCGACTACGTCCTCGAAATTTGACATATGTCAAAAAATACGTTCGGCGTCGCCAGGCCGTTAGTTTTTGACATATGTATATCGATGAAACTTTTTATTTTAGGGTTTTCGGAGCCTGGGGATCGTTTTCTCACCTTTGTTTTTTGAAAAAAATAAAAGGTAAAAATTTTTGACATTGACAGCTGTCAAAAAAATTTCAAACTCACTTGGGCGTACGTACATATTTCACCTCGGTGAACACGTAGGAAATATTGAAAAAATTCCATGGCCAACTTTGACAGCTGTCAATGTCAAAAATTTGACAAGCAGGTACAATATCGAAAAAAGAGATTCGTCTCGCACATTATTTTTCCGAAACATATCGAGTCGCTTAAAAAAAATTTGACAGCTATGACTGTCAAACCTAAAAATATGACAAGCGTTGACAGCTGTCAAAAATTAGCGACGCCGTTACGTGGCCAATGTTGAATATTCGTTATGCACCGAGTTTGGTGGTCGTGGCTTGTAAGGTAAAGCGTGGGGAAAGGCAAACGACCTTATTGCATCCAATACCAGTCGCATGATAGCTGTTAAAAAAAATGCACCTGGTGATTTGGAAGCACTTTAAAGAAATCTAAAGAGGGACGGAGTCCTTTTTTTGAAACGGCCAATTTTGACAGCTGTCAACGTCCGAAAGTATGACAAGGAGAGTCAATATCAAAAAAAGGACTTCACCACGCATATTATTTTTGAAAAATAAATCGATTTGGGAAAAAAAAAAATTGACATCTGTCACAGTCGCGCGGCCGAGTAATAATTTTTTAAAACGGATGGCGACGAAACTGGTGCATCCGTATAGATTTCGGCTCTGCGAACACGTAAAAAATACTAAAAAAATTCCACTTTTAATTTTGACAGCTGTCAACGTCAAAAAAGTGACAAGCAGGTAAGGTAGGATGACAGACGTCATCGGCAATTGAAAGCAATTTGAAAAATGACAAAACGAATATCCGGTCGTTTCTTGAAAATTTGACGTGTCAAAAAATTACGTTTGGTGCTGTCACTCTGACAGTTTTTGACGTATATTGATGGGAATTTTTATTTCGGGTTTCCGGGGTCGGCGGAACGTTTTCCGCTACTTTTTTTTTCGAAATTCGCAAAATTAAAAAAAAAAAACTTTTTTGACGTTGACAGCTGTCAAATTTTTTCGACGCAAACCGATAGTTGACGTCCCAAAACCGCCTTCTACCGAGGTTTGGATGTCGTAGCCTTTATAGTGGAGCGGGAAAAAAATCGGAAATGTGTCAAATTTGACAGGTGACATCTGTCGATATCGCCAAAGTGTTTAGCGACCAAAGTTCTATCCGAACGCATCTTCGAAAGTTGACGTATGTCAAAGATGACGTTTTTCCTGTTTCCGCCGTCAGTTTTTGACGTATGTCAATGTCAAATTTTTTTAAGGGGTTTTTGGGTCCAAGGAAACTTTTCTGACACTCGGATTTTTATTTTTCCGAGAAATGCAAAAATAACTTTTTTGACGTTGACAGCTGTCAAAATTTTGTGACACCGACAGGTCGGCCACGTTGAATAAACATACTCCACCGAGTTTGAGGTTTCTACTTTGTAAGGTAAAGCGTGGGGAAAGGCCGTTTACCCTATTAAACAAATTCCGGTCACATGACAGCTGTCATCAAAATTTCGCCTGCTGTTACCGAAACGCCTTAAAAAAATCTTGTGCAAGACGGAGCCCTTTTTTTGAAATTCCTTCCGCCTGTCAAAAAGTTGACATTGACAGGTGGCTAAGTTGGCCATGGAATTTTTTTAGTGATTTTTCCGAATTCGCCTCGATGTTTTCTATCCGCCTATATAAGTTTTATCCGCCGTTTTCGAAGGAATCGATTACTCGATCGCACGGATTTCGATTCCGAGTTACAAGTCGGAGTTCTAAGTTATAGTCGGAATTCCGAGTTATAAGTCGGAATGATTCCGAGTTTGTAAGTCGGAATAATTCCGAGTTACAAGTCGGAATAATTTTTTTTTACAAGCGGTGGCCTCTCTACGCTTCCGTACGTTTCATAGTAAAGTTTCAAATTTTTTCAGTGGAAAATAACCCCATTGGAAATTAATGAAAATCAACTAAATCAGGCATAAATGCATCATCCAACATTTTATTTTTCTTCTGGTAAACTATTCAGGGGAAAATTATGACATTTTCTGGAAAAAAGAGAAAAGTCAGGGGCGCATCACACTAAAATTTCAATTTTTTCCCGTGGAAAACAACAAAATTGAAAATAATTTTAAAAATTGAATAGGGGTGCGTTCGATAACATCTTTTTTGGTATTAAAAAAGGATCCGCTCAGGAAAATCAATGAAATTGACAATTGACAGTTTAAACTCGGTCACCTAAAAAAACAGTAAACTAACATTTTTGACAGTTGACATTTAAAATGTCAACTGTCAAAAAATACATGCTCTATCAATACTAAAACGACAGAGCCTCTTCGCAGCTAAAAAAAAGTGACTAGACATAAGGGCTTGCACGCCAACAAAATAGGTTTAGGAAAATAGAGATTATCTTCCAGTAAAAAACTAAATAATTTGATAATGTATAATTATAGTATTTTAGGCGTAGTATAATGACCTTTGATAGTATAGTACATAACCATTCAATTATAGTACAAATACTATAATTAGAGTACGGTTGGCAACACTGAGCGTAATAGGCATTCTCTGTATAATGCTTCTACTAGACATAAGTTCACTAGTTTAAGTGATGATATTGTGTTAAATGAGGAGTCTTCCAGCTTTTTTTTATCGAAACTTGGAGTCTGAAGAAATGGAGGAGAGAAGAAATTCTCTAAAAAATAACCATGACAATCAAGTCCTAAAACAAGATAAATCTAGATTTGGAAGACACCTCAAAAGACCCTGTACATCTCAAAAATAATGTTCATAATAAGTTCTTGCCTTTGTTTTTCTTAAAAGGGAAGATGTCAGGATTGATTATTATTATTTTAAATATTGCTGGTTAGCAACTCGGTCTGTCAAGATTGCCAGTTGCTTCGAGATTCGTTTTAGTGCTTTTATGATAATCTTCTAATTACAGTTAAAATATGTCTAGTTTATTATTGAATCGTCGTTTCATTTATATTAGGTCTACTTCTGCAGAAATCACAAACCAGTCAGAGTGAATTTCATTGGTTGAAATTAGTTTTCCGACTGTTTTCAACCAATGAAATTCGCTCTGACTGGTTTGTGATTTCTGCAGAAACAGACCTATTCGATATACTTGACACCTTGCAAAATACAACTTCAACAAAAGTTTTGAGAAAAACTCAATGAACTTGAAATGTACAAAAAAGAAGCTGAAACTGCAAGAAAATAACAAAATGAAAATCAAAAAAGGAGTCAAAAGTACATACATAAAGAAAAGAATTAGGACCCATAGCTCATAAAAGTTAAATGAAATTTGTGAAGAAGACAACGACATTTCAAACAAAGACAACTATAACTACAACAAGAATAAAATAAAACTGAAAAACTATTGAAACAAACTAACGGAGAAAGGACCCCGCACACTTCTTATGGGATTTCTGACCGCGGTCAAATTTCACCAAATTTTAGTATGTTATAGATCTGACCATTCTGATCAATAACTACCATGGGCTCAACTCAATCTTATGACTAGTTTTTGAGATACAGGGTGTCCAATGTGTGAATGTCCAATATGCATTATTACACCATGGAACGCATTTTCGATGAATATTACTATTTTTACGATAGTTGTTATTAATTTTATTAATAATAATAATAATATAGAGGCTGTCATCATCATTATAGATGATCACTCGATACCGAGTATGATTATCTACTATTCTTATTGTCGTCGATTATGAGTTTTCTGATGGCCATATATACATTCACGAATATCTGTCATTTTTCAGGAATAACCCTGACTTCTTAGTTTTGGGAAAAATTAATTAGGATCCTATTAGGGCACAGAAGAATGCATTAGTTGTAAATCCATCATAAACTAAGGCTATTTTGTTTGGAAGGAATATAGATTCGAGAGATTAGCTGCTTGCAGGTGTTGAGGCATTGTTGCTAGATCCTGCTGTATCTTTTACAGGGCATGTTAGTGCATTTTGTCACAACACATGTTTTATTTTAAAGAAGTTTTATGAATTTGAACATCTTCTTCCTACTAATACCAAAATCATGTTATTAGAGTCGCTAGTCTTGGCACACTGCTATTATGCAGATTGTGTTTATGGATCCTTTCTAACAGAACATAACATCATAAATATAGACTACAAAAGATTCAGAACAATTGTGTACGATATATATTGAACATAAATAGACGAGAACATGTTTCTCCTTACATTACTAACAGTGAAATGCTCAAGATGAGAAAAAGAAGATTTTTACGAATGTATTTTCTGATTTTCGCATAATAAACCTCGAGCCACACGCTTTTCCACAATCTTGGAACACCCAACCTTTGACAGCTAGCAGCATTGTTTCTTCCTCTGTTCTCTCGCTCCTTCCTCCAGGTCCCTCTTTTCGGTCTCGTGTCTGCGTCGCTGCTCTTTAGAACTTTGTGGTCCATCGTAGACTCCCAGCCATCTCCCAGTCCGGTATCGTTGGTATCGATGCGGCACTTTGCCATATGTTCCTATTTAGAACAACTTTGTAGCGTTTTTGTTGACCTCCTTGATTCCGTTTTCCCTCCTTCAGTTGACTGTCCTTCAAAACACTACTACTTCTAAATGTACGTTCGCGGTCTTGCCATTTAATCTGTAGGATCCTTCTCAGGCATCACTGGTGATATTTTTCTAGGCTTTTTATGTGTTTTCTGTAGGTGGTCCATGGTTTGCATCGATATGTAAGTGTTGGTATTACAACTGCATTGTAGACGCGAAGTTTTGTCTCAGCACTGATGTCGTGATTGTCGGAGACTCTCTCTAGAAGTCGCCCGAGTGCTGCGCTAACACATTTCAAGCGATGTTGAATTTCAGCGTCAATAGCATTCGCTGACAGATGGCTCCAAGGTATGAGTAGTGTTCTACGTTCTGCAAAGAATGATCATTCATAATTTTATGGTTATTTCTGGGGCTTGGGGATTAATGCCTGATGCAAGTTGGTGCAGAATCTGCGTCTTGTTAAAGTTGACTTCTAGGCCGATTTTCCTGTACGCTTGGCTGAATGCATTGATATTTGGTTGAAGATCTTCCTCTGTATTGGCCATTACGACGTTATCATGCATATTGAAGTTCAATTGTGGATTTTGTAGGTACAGACAAGTTGTACCAAACAACCTGTTAAAAATGCAGAAGCTATCATAACTAAAAGTAAGAATAGAATATACATTACCTACTATTAACAGTTGATTAAAAAAAATTAAATTATCTAAAAAAACTATTGGAGTAAGATATGTCTGTCTGCAGCATCTTGTACTACATTTAGAACCGTCCTATTAGGTAATCTAATGACAGCTTCATGCCTTGCATATCCCAAATACCAAATGACAGCTGCGATATGTGCGCATGAACCTATGGTTCGTGCACCTGTTTTGCACTGGCAAAAGTGACCTAATATAGGCCCATTTTCTATTTCTTGCTCAATATTGTCATCAGCTACATGTTCCGGATTATACCAAATAACTAGTTGGTATTTTACTTGATTTCTGTGCCTTGACCGAATTCTCACACGAATATGATTTGGCTGATTAAATATGGTATCAATTTCAAAAAAAAGATTGCCATGCTCTTCAATATTATCCTGTATATAGGATGGTGATAATTTAATTTGGAAGGTTCCATACATAATGTGTCTTAACTGAACCATATTTAAAACAGGAAAATCTCCAAATTGATTTTCTCGTAAAGGTTCCCATCTGCCATGGCGTCTTAAAAGTCCCTCATTTTCTAATCTGGCTTGAAGTACATTGGGTTCGTTTACTCTTTGGAGCATTTCTTGAGCCAGTTGTTCCGTGGCTTCCTCCATGTGTAGCGTTGGACGAAAACGGTTAATTAGGGCACAAGCAATCCGGAAAAAGCTTCCCAAATTATTTATTTGCGTATTTGGAAAAATGTTACGAAATATTTTAAATATTGATTGGATATGTCCGTTTCTGCTTTCAATTACCCACCTCTGTTTGGTAACAATTCTGCCAGCATTAGCCTCTGCAGTTGGTAATTGATTTCTGCCTTGTAAAGCTGGTGGAATTTGTACCGATATGCCAACATTGTTCAAAAACTGACGGGCATCACGATAGCCTCTGTCAACAATTAATACGTCACCCGGTTGAAGCCACTGTTGAAGTTCTTGATCTCGATCGTATTGACATCTTAAAATTGCTGCATCATTGTTCCTTGAATCTGCGAAGAATGGGTCATGAACGTCTAAAATATAGCCATCTGGGGCGACCATAAGTACTGGTTTTACAAGGTGACAATGTTTATGGACTTAGAAGGACTGTCTTAAAGTTTGAAAATTTTTACTGCGCTGAATATGTAGATAGGTGCCATCAATACAAAGAATTGCTTTTGGATTTTCAGGTTCGTCATTAAATAATTGATTAGCGAAAACTGTCACGTGTTGTGCAATAAACTGCTCCCGATTTATATGGGCAAGACCTAAATTTTGAGGCACAAAATTAAGAATTAAAGACTCTCTCACCTTGTTCATAGCTAAAGACACAGATTGTCGACTACTGTACGAAAACATAGTTGCCAACAAAATATCGGAAAGTCCTTGTCTTAGTTTACATAAAAAACATAATAAATCTTTTTTCGTAATTGTTCTACTTCTCCCATAAATATTTACATTAGCTCCCGAAATTGCGCCTTATCTAAAGAAGATAATGCACATAGTTCTTCATCACTAAAATGATTTTCATGTGAAAAGATAACATCTCTTTGGCTACTTTCTTGCATTTTGGACATGAAAGAAGAAAGCTCTCTTCCTTTTAATTCGTAAGGCCTTCTAAGGGATCGAATTCCATTTTGTACGGGATAAAGTAAAAAACCATTATCGTCCAGATGAACAGGACAACTCCTACAGATGCTGGGTATGTATATACCTTTTTGTATAAAGGTTGAAACTCTTGTTTCTAGCGATAATTGTTGAATGTTTTCAGGATTTTCGCAAATAAGACATTGATGTGCACTATATTTTAAAGGTAGATTCATTATCGTTGGATCGGCGTCCTCTTCATAGGCATGAATTTCCTCTAAAATGCTTCTATTGCAATTTAGGCATAGACGACTATTATTACCATTCACTTCCATTGCCGCCGGTAGTGAAAGTTCTTCTCTTCGCCTCTTGGCAATATTCACTTTTTGGTTATCATTTTGCCTTAGGATGGCCATCTGTCTGGGATTACCCTCCACTTCACATATAAAACACTGAATTTGCAATCTAAAAGCCATTTTTAAGCATTGACTAATTTTGACAACTTTCTTAAGACAAAAATTGGTTATAAAATGTTATCACATAACCATGGTTATTGTTAATTTAATATTCTCAGTAAGCATTGTTTCGTGAGGGTTCATACTGTTTGCCTTCCTTTTTTAACAAATGGAAATTGACTGGAACAAATTAATGACGTCAAAAACGTTTGTTGGTTCTTAAACCAGAAGTCATTCATTTTAATTTGTCAAAAAAATTGAATATGTCATATGAATTAATCTACGACAACCCTTTTTTTCCAAATTATGGCATTTTCGATGTCAAAAGTATGAACCCTGGTGAAACGGACCTTACTTATTTTTGTGCCTCAGAATTTAGGGACTACATATGGAGCAAGACTCGGAACAACTGGCTCAAGAAAGTAGGCTATATAGTAGTCCCTATCTCAGTCATATAAACTGCTGGCAAAAAAAAAAAACGGGACAAGTAATTTTTAGCGCCATATTCAATTTGTAATAACTTTTTCAAAATTATGTTTGTTTTAATGAGGTTTTTGGTATTCGAAAGCCCATGTATATCTCATTAGAATTTTTTTTTTTTTTAAGGAATGCATTTCTCAAGTAGGTAATATACTGGGTGAATAATAAACTAATGCAAAAGAACAAAGTTGTTTTTTTAAAGGTTCCGGGACACTTTTACAGTGGGGGAAAACGTTTCACAATCCATTAAAACGTAAGCCACATCGTTTCAAAATGGTGGTGCTAAAATGGATCTTCAGGAGGTTTTGCAAAAACGATCCGTCCAAATCGTCTCGAGATATTGGCACAAAGTATCGCCTAACCAATTTTGAAAGCAAACAAAAGGCATATAAACCAATTTGAATAGATTTTTAAAAAGAACAATTATCATAATTTTCCTAATTTGAGGTGTATGATTTTCTTGACCCCTGGTATAATGTGAACAGGGCCAGCTGCAAAAAAAGCGAGCGAGTCGTGGAACCTCTAAAAAAAAAGCTTTCGAAACCTGCAAATATGTTCGAAATCGATGCAACCGTTTTCAAGCTACAGCCTTTTAAACATTGTGCTTACAAGATTTTGCCAACTTTGTCATTTAGTAGTGTATCTGCTGCCAAAGGGCACTTATCGAAAAACTGGCCAATACGTCCGGACATCCAATCAAGTATACGGAAATCCGAAAAAAAAAAATTGCCAATATGGCATCAGACATCCAAACTTTTTGTACTTTGCATCAGTCTATTATTCACCCTGTATATAACTTGAAAACTGCATTTCTTCGAAAAAAAAATATTTTTCTCACCTGAAATTCAACATGGACTTTCGAATACCAAAAACCTCATTAAAAAAAAATAATTTTAGAAAAGTAATCACAAATTGAATAGGTGTTAAAAATTTCCTGACCGGTTTTTTTTTGGCCAGCAGTTTAATTCTTGCATTTGAGCCCGGTTGTTGGGTAAAGTCTGTAGTGTATAGTATAAATAAATAATAATAATTATTAATAATTATCGTAATATTCATCGAAAATGCGTTCCATGGTGTAATAATGCATATTGGACATTCACACATTGGACACCCTGTATCTCAAAAACTAGTCATAGGATTGAGTTGAGCCCATGGTAGTTATTGATCAGAATGGTCAGATCTATAACATACTAAAATTTGGTGAAATTTGACCGCGGTCAGAAATCCCATAAGAAGTGTGCGGGGTCCTTTTCAAAAAATCTGTTAAAAATGCAAGATAATGAAAAGAACAATTTTGGACAAAATTAGTTCAATAATAATTGTCTATTGTCTCGAACAATACGACTTTATTATCTGGCCGAACAGCAAAATCTTGGCAACGAAACGTAATTTCGTTATCCGGAAAAACCGCAAATAATAATCTATTTTTCGCGCGTTCGTGTCACGATTTGAAAAATGATTATTGCCGTCGAGATACACACACACACACACACAATATCTAGATAAAAGTTGATTTGCTATAGAAAACATGGGATTTTTCATTTATATGAAGCAAAAAAAGAAAAATTTCTTGTCCATCTATATTTCAATCAGAATTAAAAAAGTTGAATTTTCTAAAAATTAATCTAATTATTTACATCAGCACTTTAACTGAGAGTGTCTTTTTGGTATTTCAATTTTACGTGAATTGCCTAGAGAAAACTTATAAGCACAAACAAATTGAAAACTCAATTTAGATTCTCTCGGTTGATAAAAGAATCAAAATTGAATGCAATTTTACCCGTTGTCGTAAAGCAAAACGTGCGAGCCCGTTAACTTTATCGAAAAGACATTTATTTCCATTGGGCCTTTTGTTAAACATAAAAATATTAGAGCGATTAGAGGCGCGACGAAAAATCAATTTATTTAGAAAATATACGACCCGAAACGACTTTTATGTTAGCAGTCGATTTCTCGTCTCTCGTGTCGTAAAGATCTATTAGGGACAGGTTTATGCTCTTTTGGATTTCGAACGACAGGTATTTGCAACAATTTTAAAACAACGAATTCCATTTCTCTTCTTAAATAATTCACCATTAATTTCGTCGTATATACAGAGAGCATGTCCAGAGGCCATAATAACAAAAAAGGACAAAATGGTGCTCATAATAGCTGCCCGCGGACTCTGTATACACATAAACTATGTACATTGGGGGAGCCCTTTAGATTTCGCTACCGCATACATTATACAACTACCGTCGAGTGTTTTAAGTGGTTTACAAGTGTTTCTGTTCCCTAAAGCCAACACAATCTGAAAGGGTGCGATTGACAGTTTAATTTTTAATAGCTTTTCGAATGCCTGTTTGCTTTAGGAGAAACCATAATGAGTATGGTTTTCGAATAGTCGGCACAAGTTTATTAACATTTCATTGCGTAGGGTTCCATATTCATGTTTTGACAGGTGATACAATGTGAAGTAGGTAGGATTATTGTCGTATTCGCTTAGGCCGCACTTTCTAACTGGTCTGATGGGCACGAGAAGCTCTTCTTTTTGTCGTTGATGATAAGGTTCCAAATCAGTTACGTGATATCGTCCAATTGACTCATTTGGCTTTGTAGGATTTGCAAGTTCAAAAGTAACTGGCGGACGTAGTTGCAATAATGCAATATGACGTAGGGTCCAAACCTGGAAATAACAGCTTTGCTTGCAGTACTTGAAGCAGTGGCGTATTCAGGGGGGAGCAACCCCCCACCCAGAGCAACAACCTTTTATTTCTTTTATATATTAAAAATATAGCAATTAGACACTTTAATTTGGACCAAACACGTTAACGTAATCTTTAAACGTGAACCCTATTTTTTACTATAGCGTCGAGTGACCGTCGGTGCTCACAAATCAGTTTAAGTTAAATTTTCACGTAAACGTTAACGTAATATCTCACAATCATGACCTAACCTCTAAATTTTGTTGTGAAAAGGACAAATTAGAAATAATTTTTTGTATTTTGATTATTATGAATTATGTGATAATTTTTTTTTAAGGTTAAAATACATTCGGCAAAGGTCGACACCGGCAATTTGGCTTTCGGGCCCACTCGGTTTAACGAACGTTTATGGATAAGGTACACGCAAAGACCCGCTAAATAACGTGACACGTAACACGCTATTTTTGGTGAAAAGAAACTGCGCATGCGCAGCTGTCAAATCTTACGTTAGCGTTAACGTATTTTGTCTAACTTAAAGTGTCTAATAACAAAATTTTTTTTTTCTAACCGCGTGCCCAAAGTAATTACTTTGCACGCTCATCTGCGTGCGCAAAGTTGAACTTCGCGCACGGAAACTCTTTACGCACTCATTTTTGTTTCGCATAATTACCGTATTTATACATAAAATAGGCATTCAGGTAATGTTTAGCTTTTTTAATTTGCCAGTTTCCGTATGAGGAGCGACGGGAGGAAAAATCCAGCAAAAACAAGGTAAGGTCAGGTGACCATTGGCGTGGAAGCCACTAATTCACATTCCTTTGGAGTATTAGATCATAAAATTTGGACAGTAAGTTATACTCCTCCATTATACTTCTCAACTTAATGGTGTTGCGGAAACAATGAATCAAACACCAATGGACAAAGCAAGATCTATGATAATGCAAGCAAAAATGAATGGGATAAGTCAAGCTAATCCTGATCACTGAAAAAAATAATAATTGAAAACACAACACATTGAACTAAGAGAGAAAATTACCAGTTTTGAGCATCTGGAAACATTAAAGAAGATTATGTACCTACAGCTCCTCTGGATGCTATGCAAATTTACAAACACTCGTAGAAAAAGTATTGTTCCTAACATTTGATGCGCAAAGTGTCTTTCCCGCACTGAAAACTTTATCCGAACTCCGCTTTGCGTACGTCGTTCGTCTAAGTGCTTTTTCGTGCGGGAAAGTATCATTTTGCGCACGAAAAATAACAATTGTTATGTAGGTAGGTATGTATTACACATCTTTGAATTTAACTTTAGTTTGGTTGTGTGTTTTGTGTTATATGGTACTTGTTTTTTGTAAGTCAATTTCTCAGGAAAATAAATAATTTCAATTATCAACCTTTTATGGATTCAACGAGCAGTCCAAATATTTTTTCAGTGGCGGCTCGTAGGCTAAGAATACGGAACCATGGTACTATCTTATTTTTCGGTAAAAATATATTTTTTTGTTCCATAAAAGTATTAGAAGCGGGCGAATATGCCATCAAGATGTGTGATTTAAGTGATTTTAACAACTTTTGGGCGTGGCACTTCAAAAAATTCAAAACCCCCCCCAGAGCCTCAGGCTGGATACGCCACTGACTTGAAGCATTAGTTTTCAGTAGGACATAATCCCCCATTTTATATGGTGGATTAGGTTGGCGTTTTTCAACAATTATTGCTTTTTGTCGGTCTTGCTCAGTTTCTATTTTTTTTTTAACTTCCTCTAAACTATTGCTCAAACTAAGCAAATAAAGCAGTATAATTGCTCGTAAATCGTAGGAAACATCGTTGGTTGAGGTTTTAGGTACATATTCTATCGTTCTACGGTTTTTGGAGAAGGGTGGTAAAATGGGGTTAATCTTTGATCGACTCTTAATACAGTACATACACACATGCTGCAACACCTCGCTAACAAATTAAACGCCATTGTCACAGGTTATTGCTCTAGGCACGCCATACCGGAAAAACACTTCCTCTATGAGCGTCTTTGCGGTTTTCACAGCGGTTGCATTGGATAATGCAAATATTTCTATCCACTTTGATATGATGTCTTCCACAATCAAAATCCAACGATTTCCTCGCTCAGTCTCAGGCGATGGTCCAAAGTAATCAACTGCTATTACTTCGAAGCAGGCAGATTGTGCTGGTGGCAATATTAGCAAAATTCGGTACGAATTTGCGATACCAAAAACATGTTTGAATAAAAGTGCGAAGTTCCTCAATGTTTCTTAGACTTGGCAGATAAGAAAGTGCTGAATTCTTCTCAGGATTTAAAACAATACCTTCAGAAGTTAGTACATGACCAAGATATTTAATGTTTGTAACGGCAAAGATACATTTCTCTCTGTTAGCTCGTAAGTTGAATTTTTGAAGTTGATCAAACACTTTTTGCAAGTCGTTTAAGTCCTCTTGGAATGTTTTTAATAAAACTAGCAGATCATCCAAATATGCGAGCACCGACATCAAGACCCGCTCTTAAATTTATCGATTAGTCCCTGGAATACAGTTGGAGCGTTTTTAAGACCGAACGGCATCTTTTTAAACCTGAATAGACCAAAGGGGGTGATGAAAGCCGTTTCATCTCGATCATTTTCCTTTATTATTAGTTGCCAAAATCCGGACTGTAGGTAAGTCTATTACTTGCGTCAAATGAGTCGAATTATTGACAAGTAACGATTTGGTACAGGGGCGCCGGGGTTTAGAAAACCTCGTGGGTAATGATACTCATGCACCGGCATTTGGGCGGGGGGTGAACAGCAGCCGCGCCGGTGGCGAAAAAGCCTTTCCAAATGCCACGCCCAAAAACGTTTATTAACGCTATGATCCAAATATAACCAAACATTAACCATTAGCTCTGTTCCAACAAACATAAGAACCGTTCCAGAACCAATAATTTCTAGTTACCCAACTATTTTTCAAGAAGTTAAACGTTTAGCCTAATTGACAAATGGATTGATCGACGGGAAATTACCGCTCTAGAACAGTTCTCATGTCTGTTGGAACAGAGCTAAAGTAGCCGAATCGGTCGACAGATGGTTACTGAGAATTCCGATAACTTGGCGGGGAACGCAAATATGAAATAAAAAAAACATAAACCGAATTTTCGCGACGAATGTAGTCCATCCAAGGACGAACTATAGTTCGTCTGTGACGTCATGAGTTTAAACGGTGGCTAGAAGCTGCGTCCATGCTTCCGTCGAACTACGTTTCAAATGACGTCATGAGTTTTTCGCTAAAACGTTTGGGTTCATGAAATCATAGACCGCGTGTTGCTAAATTCAGCTGGTGTAGGCATCGTGGTGGAATGGTAGAAAAAGCAGTGTTGTTAAATTAAACACGGTTTGACAAGCTGTGGTTTGGTATTGGCATTAGTGAATTTTAATCACCGTATCCTTGGCGGTGCACCATTTTGGTGAATTTAGCAACACGCGGAGAGTCAGAGATAAATACTATATAAACTGTCGAGAATGGAATCTCAGTGTAAATTTTGTTGTCAACAAAATTGAGCCAAGCCAGCGCCATCTACCATATCGGAAAATCACTATTTACTGGTTTTGCATCGATGCTACAGTCACCTACTTTACATAGGACTTTTTATGATAGATGGCGCCCTGTTCGCATTACTGTCGGTCTGTTCAAATTCGTTTATTCTAGACTTTGGGGCATTAATGTTTGCTTAAATTAATTGATAATTTGTTAATTAGATCAAAAGACAGTTTCTTTATCGATGGTTAAGGGTATCCTTACCATATTTATTCAAAGTTCTGATTGATGTTTAATTGAACCTGTCATTTATCTAATCAACAAAGATAAAAATAGATCTTCCAATCTATAAGGTTTGAAGTTCTTCTTGAAACACACAAAACAACTTTGTAATCACTTGAGCTTGAGAACACTTGACAACACAAAGAAAGATGAAATGCAAGACCGGCGAACAAAAAACATTATGAATTATTAGTTAGTATCAAATTAATATTTTGGCATATTGTCATATGTTGACATGTCAGTTATCGACATCGAACGTGTTCTTGATGTGCTGGTATTTTCCAATTTTGACAATTCTGTGGTTGTCAGCGACATCTAGAAAAACGGAAAAGAGTTATTATGTGGTTTATAACTGGCAATGAGAGATCGCAGGGCCTGCGGAGAGTAGTTCGTTGCGAAAATTCAGCTACAATTGACAGAAGTTACAGATAAAACCAACAGAATCGACACCCGATGGCCGGTAACTATTCTGACATTTGGTTAACCAGATTTCAGGAAATCGAGGTACAAAATTAACTAGTTTTCCAGGAACCAGTGAGGATTATCAGTTTTTATGTCTATGCTCGTGGGTGCTCGAGCCCCCGAGCACCCACGTAGTCGGCGCCCCTGATTTGGTATGATTCGATTTTAAGCTTCCTTTACTTAGAAAACTTCAAATTATTATTACATTGAACATAAACCCAGTTTCAAAATTATATCCACCCACTAAACTATATCCCAGCCCGAAACCATTTATCAGCGACTTAAGTCCAAACACTGTCCCGTCGTCCAAAATTTGTCAGCATCCATAAGGGTCAGCTTTCCGCTATGGAAACCGCCAAAACTCAGATACAGGCTAAAGCGACAGCAACATTTGGCTTTTCTCCCTTCTCAGCTTCAGCTGCGAGTCCGATATAACCGTAAATCATATAATGTGCTGGCCGGAGAAACTAGACCAACTTTTGGAGCTTATCTATAAGTTGTGTTTTGATTGAGAGGGTTTATTATCCCTCAATAATGGAGATATACGTTAAAATTTAAACATTAATCGTCTTTGAGTTGACCTGGAGGACGTAATTTCTCTTAAAATTAGGCCAAGGAAAGATTTATGCGTTCATAACGTGCTTCGCTTGCAGCTGCAGCTAAAAGACTTGTTACTTTTGTCAACTTAGCTCGATGACAATGGATGAAAACTGAAATTACATAGTAAAATGTAATATAAAGTTTGACGCCTCAATTTTAATTTTAAAACAACAAACAATCATTTTTCTCTCGCCTCAACAATAACAAAACGAAAAAATCCTCTCGAGACAAATTAACACAAACTCTTTGGGCGTATAAAAGGGAGTTCTTAAAGGACTCGGCAGGACAAGCTAAGAGCCAAAGTGTCCTCTAGGGGCCCACGGAGACACAATTGAAGCATTTAAAGTACACCGTAGCTTAAATACTTGAACAGTTTTGTTTGTCTCTTGTTTTTAATAAAAGTAATTGAAAACTGTTTTTTTTTTTAAATTGAAATTTCCAAGGCAGTTGGAGCAAGCTCAGGAGCAAATCATACCAAATTATCACTTGTCAAAAATTCGACTTATTTGACGTTTGTAAATTTTACCAGAAAAAGATCCTCCTGACAATGCATCACGTCACAGTTGATTTTTTTTCTCGGAAACGGTTTGAGAAAATCATTTGAAATTTTCCAGGTGTGATATCTTGGGGGTTAAGGCTAAATGAGAGTCCGAACACTTTCGTATAATACTGCTTTATTTCGCGTCGGTTAGGGACAGAGCACATAGATTACACAATACTTGTTTATTAGGTTATTTCAATGCTACCAAAAGAGGCAGAGACGTCTGTACGTCCGCTATTTATATGCGACCCTTGACAAGGCAATGTTGCCGCGTTGCCACACTCCCCCACTCCTAAATTCTTGCACAACCCTTGTGAGCAAAGGCTTCTTTAAAAGCTTACAGTGTGGTTTTAAAATGTGCTTCTTCAGGAGTGAAGTGGCGTTTAAACCCACATTATGTAATGCAGGCATTTATGCATGACTTAAACTACATACATAGTAATTCTGGTATTTGTACCTAGGTGACAACAAACCCCCTAGCTCTGGATGCTTGTTAGGTTAGTGACGTTTACATTTTGTAATGTACCTCTGAGCATTCTGGAGTCTCGAGTCTGCCCTCACCCTGAGATACTTTCTACATTCTACTTGAACAGAGAAAGAAAAATAAATGAAAATAAATGGAATACAGAAAAGAAGGAATTGTGCCCTAACCAACAAGATTGAACACTGCTACACATAAAATATAAAATTATACATACATAAGATAAAATAAACATGAAGTACACAATATGTGCTTGTCAAATTACTTACAAACCTAACAGTAATGCTTATTGCATTCTAAGTCCATTCAGTCTTTATTGAGTATATTCAGACAGGTATGATGGTGTTCTCAGCTGCCTTTTTGGCCTTAAATCTGGCATTTTACTACTGGATTGTCCAGTTTCGTCAATCAAGACCCTACTATGACCAGAGGTGCTTGGAACATCATCACTTACTGCCTCAAAAGTTTTAGCTATTAAAACAGATGACTGCTGAGAGTTTGACACCACTGCATTTAGAAAATTTTCGTCAGAGTCAGAGGCGGTACTATGAAAGCTGGTGTTGCTGAGCTCATGATCGTCCTGACTCTGTACGTCGCCCACACTGGACTCTTCAACTTGAGGCAGAGATGTTGGGATATTGATAAAATAGGGAGAGTTATTAAAGCTGACTTTTTTGTTCATATCTTTTTTTGAGACAGAGACTGGGGCTTCATTAGGATTCTGAAAATCTGCAATAGAGTTTGAGTTTTTGGTGTCCAGCTCCACTGGCTTTCCTGAAGGCAAGTATTTATGAATTTGGTTGCTATGACGAAGCCACAGTTGTCCTGTCGACAACCTGCACATGTAGGTGTTTCTTCCAATTTTCTTGGATATCCTTGCTTGAGACCACTTTCTTCCCCGACCACCTGTGTAATCTGCGATAAAAACTTTTTCACCATTTTCAAAATGTCTAGTATTTCCACCGTGATACTGTATTTGGCGATGCTGTGCGATCTTCGCTTGATGTAATCCTACTTTTTCTGAGTTTTCTCGGTCTTTGTATGGTAATTCTTCAATTTGGGATAGTCTTGTCCTGGCTTCTCTGCCATACATCAAGTAATGTGGTGTTTTGTTTGTTGAGGAGTGTGGTGTTGTCCTATAGGACATCAGGAATCTGGAAATGAGGGTTTCCAGAGGTAGTTGTTTATTTCTCGGGTCTTGCAACGCTGTCTTAACCTTGCTCTTAAAGGTTCTCACTGCATTCTCTGCTGCTCCGTTACTCCTAGGATTATACGTTGGAGAGGTAAGATGTTTAATTCCGTTTTTGGCAAAAAATTTCTTTAAGCTGGCAGACACAAACATGCTGCCGTTATCGCTTACTACTGTTTCCGGCAATCCAAATCTGGCGAAAGTCTTGCGCAGCTTTGACTCAGTCTCAAAAGCTGAAGTGTTTTTCATGAGGAAGACCTCTACCCATTTGCTGTAAGCATCTATAAGGATTAGAAAGTCCTTGCCCTTCAATGACAGAAAGTCTATGTTAATTCGTTCGAACGGTTTTGAGGCCAATGGCCATGGAGTCAAGCCTGATTTGGGCGGATTGTCCTTGTTTAGGATGCATATTTGACATGACTTTGCCAAATTTTCTATGTCTGAATCGATGCCGGGCCAGTATACATATGATCTTGCCAGGGCCTTCATCCTCGACATTCCCCAGTGAGATGTGTGAATTTCAGAAAGAATCTTTTTTCTCAGGGTTTCCGGCACAATTATTCGGTGAGAAAGTAGGAGTATTCCATTTTCCAGCGAAATTTCGTCCCGTCTGTTGTAGTATGGCCTTACACTTTCACTGATTTTGCCACTCCAACCATTTTCGATGCAGGCTTTCACACTCTCCAGGTCAGCATCAAGTAGAGTTTGTTGCTTGATTTCTTTGTTGTTAATTGGCCAATCCTCCTGGCACTCTGTGAAGTTCACGAACAACATCTCTGATTCCTTTCCTCTCTCTGCGTCTGGTGGTGGTGCTCTGCTAAAGTAATCTGCAACAAAATTTTGATCCCCTTTTATATACTGGATCTCGTAATCAAACATGGACAAAAATGCTGCCCATCTTTGCAGCCTGTTCGCCGACATCTGTGGGATTCCCCTGTGTTCGCCAAAAAGTGCTATCAAGGGTCGGTGATCAGTTTTCAAAATAAAGTGGTGCCCCGAAAGGTATTGATACAACTTGCTGACACCCCAGTATATGGCCAAGGCCTCTTTTTGGGTAGTGCAGTAAAGCTTCTCTGGGTCCGAAAGAGTCCGGGAGACGCAGGTGATCATTCTTTCCCTGCCATCAATTAGGTGCGAGAGCACTGCTGAAATGCCCACGTTTGATGCATCAGTGCTTAGGATGATGGGCAATTTTGGATCAAAGTGAACCAAAACCTCTTCGGAAGCTATAATTTCCTTGATTTCCCTGAATGCAGTTTCACAGCTATCGGTCCATTTGAATTGATGGTCTTTTTTTAGCAAATTGTATATGGGGCTTAATATTGTTGATATTCTTGGTACAAATTTAGAATAATATGACACCATTCCTACAAAACTTCGAACTTCTGTCAAATTTTCTGGCTGTTTAGCCTTCAGAACACTTCTAATTTTTGACTCACATTTCTTTATTCCCTCCTTGCTCACACGGAACCCCAAGTACTCCACTTCCTTCTGGAAGAAAAAACACTTTTCTCTTTTTAATGTGAAACCAGCATCTTGGAGTTTTTGAAAAACTTCCTCCAAGTTTCTCAGATGCTCTTCAGCAGTTTTCCCAGACACGATGATGTCATCGAGAAAAGGTATTGTTCCATTGACACCCTGAAGGAGCTGGTCCATTATTCGCTGAAAAATGCTAGTTGCTGTTTTAATGCCAAAGGGCAAGCGTTTGAAAGCAAACAATCCCTTTGGGGTGTTTATAGACAAAATTTTTGAACTCCTCTCATCAACCACAATCTGGTTGTAAGCAGATCTTATGTCTATTTTTGAAAAAAACTGCCCTTTATTTAATTTTGCCAAAATCTCTTCGATTCGTGGCAACGGATATTTATTATCTTCTAAGTATTTATTAATTGTGATCTTATAGTCACCACAAAGTCGCAACGTGCCGTTCTCTTTCAGAACTGGAACCAAAGCACTAGCCCATTCACTATTCTCGATAGGTTCAATGACGTCCTCAGCAATCATGGTTTCTAGCTCTTTTGCCACTGCCCCCTGGAAAGCCAATGGAATAGGACGAGCTTTACAAAACACAGGTTTTGCCCCAGGACTCAACTCTAAAGAAACTTTTGAATATTTATAATGACCAATTTTGTCACTAAACAACAAGGGAAATTTATCAACAAGGCTCTTTACTTTATCCTTTGCATCAAGGTCAATGTTTAACAAAGTAAACTTAATTTTAAATTTATTTAAAAAATCTCTACCTAATAGATTGGGTCCTCCATTGCGGACAACGTACAATTTCAGGTCCCGCCCCTGTCCTCGGAGTTCTGCGGAGACAGTGAAGTACCCTTCTGGTCTAAAAGTTTCACCATTATATCCTCTCAGAAGTACACCGTCTTTGTTTAATCTATATTCAGAAAAAAAATTTGTATAAGTATCAAAACCACAAGCAGATATGGCTGAGCCACTATCGATTAAAAATGAAAATATTTTGTTATTAATTTTTAATTCAACCAAAAATTCACTTGAGTGTGGACCTCCAAGTGAAGAAACATTGTAAATTTCGGAGAAATAATTATTTTCCACCACAGCAGAGTCAGCTACCTCAGAGGAGTCATCAGAAAAGCTACTATCTAAATAATCAACAAAATTTACGTTCCTACCTTGGGATTTTCCTTGTTTACAATATTTCGCAGTATGCCCTGTTCGTTTACATAACTGGCACCTAATATTTTTAAGATAACATTCACCCTTGTGATTTTTTTTGCAAAATGTGCAATTTAAATTATTGTTTTGATATTTATTAAAAGAATATTTACTTGTACCTCGATTATGACTTGGCTGTCTTGATGATTGTTGACGTCTGTCACCATCAGCTGACGGTCTTCTTCTTTTCGGTGGCGATTGGTACCTGTCCAAGGTTCTTGACGTAGAGTAGTTCGGAGCAGGTCGCGTTTGCGGCCGGTGTTGCCACCTGTCGGGAGGTCTGTCATCGGTGGAGGAGGAGCCAAAGTTTTGACGGAACATCTGGTTTCCATGTCTTGGCGGGAATTTCGAACTCGAACTGACGTATTGCACATGGTGGAGCTTTTCAACTTTCTGGGCTAGGGAAACGAGTTCTTCTAAGGTCTTCTCGCCTTCAATTTCGCAGATTCTGTCGATGACCTTCCCGTCGGACAAACCAGTAACAAATTTATGGGTTAGAAAAGTTGTCAAATTGTTGTTAAACTCACATTTAGATGCTGCACTTCTTATCTTTGCGTACCATTCAGCTATCGATAGGTCTTCCTGTCGGAGTTTATCGAATGCGATTCTCTCCCGCCACACACTGAGCTTGACCGAGTACTGGCTGCTGAGAAGTCCTCTAAGTTCCTCAAAGGTTTTCGTCTTGGGAAGGCCAGGATAGCAAAGGTCCCTCAGGAGTTTGTACGTTTCTGGGCCCACGGAGCTGAGAAAAACAGCAGTTTTGATCGCCTCTTCCACGATTTTGTTGGCTGCAAAATGCTGTTCCAAACGTTCTGCATAGATTTGCCACTCATCCACGTCGGAATGGAATTCAAAAAAATTGGGCACTCCCGCCGTCGCCATTTTACTTTGCAAGTCACGTCGTTTTTAACTCAGATTTTAATTTAAGCCTTTTTTTTGACCCCGCGTTTCCAATTTTTCACCTCGTCGCCACTGTGATATCTTGGGGGTTAAGGCTAAATGAGAGTCCGAACACTTTCGTATAATACTGCTTTATTTCGCGTCGGTTAGGGACAGAGCACATAGATTACACAATACTTGTTTATTAGGTTATTTCAATGCTACCAAAAGAGGCAGAGACGTCTGTACGTCCGCTATTTATATGCGACCCTTGACAAGGCAATGTTGCCGCGTTGCCACACCAGGCACTTAGAGGAAGCTCAGGAGCAAATTATACTGAATTGTCACTTGTCAAAAATTCGACTCATTTGACGTTTGTATTTTTTTTCGGAAAAAGATTCTCTTGACAATGCATCACGTCACAGTTGAATTTTTTTCTCGGTAACGGTTCGAGAAAATCATTTGAAATTTTCCAGGTACTTAGAGGAAGCTCAAAAGTAAATTATATTAAATTGTCACTTGTCAAAAAATTGATAAATTTGACTTTTGTAATTTTTTTTCAAAAAAAGATTCTCTTGACAATGGATCACGTCATAATTGACGTGAAGGACGAAAAATTTTCCCTTTCTGTTCGCTCACTTCAATTTTTCAATTTTGAAGCTTCTCAGCTGTGAAATTGTTGACACTAAATTAAAATCGTAGCCAACAGGTTTGTAGAGAATTTATTTGGCTTTAATTAGTGCCTAATTACGTTAAGATCGGATTGAAATTAACAAAGTTGTGAGGCAAAATGTGCATCAATGTTATTTTGACAAAAATCAAATTTTGAGAAATTTTTTTGAGATATTCGATTAAAAATCTGCAAAAGCATAGAGAAAGGATTGAAATTCAAGAAAAAAAGTAAAAAATATCAAAATAATCCCTTTGTTCGCTTATTTCTAACCGACTGCGCCAATTATTCGTCCATTCCATAACAAAAAAACCTTAAAAACAGAACTTACAAAGTTTTTCCATAGACAATTAAACAAAACTTTTAACGATCGAAAAACAAAGTCCCGTCCGATTTTCTATAGCTATCTCTCCGAAAAATGCAATTCGAAGATTACCCAAAAAGTTAAAGTAAATCATAAAAAGAAAAATGTTTGTTTGAACGCAGCAGCGGAAACTTTTCGGAGAGAGATTATTGTTGAAAGTTATATAGGATAGAAAAAGACGTCGTCGTCGTATTTAACTTTTAAGGCATCGCAGAGATATTTTATTTGAACCGGAAAATAATGTGAGGTTTTGTTTTAAAAGGAACACCGAAATTATTCTTACATTATTGTGTTGAGCTATTAGGTTTGTTCCAAACCGTCCCACAACAGTTTCGGAACCACTCTGTATACGAATTTCAGTTTCTACGCAAAAATTTTAGGTTTTGCGCAGAATCCTGACGGTAATATTTCCTGCTGGGTTGGAACAAAGCTATATTCTAAACCAAAAACAGTTAATAATTACCTGTGCTGCTACATGACCTCGTTCCAACCTCACTAGATCAGTATGACTCCAAGCACTCGTCGACCAAGGAGAAACTTCTCTAAGATCAGTGTCGAACTTAAAATTTCTTAACTTATTGTGCATGAATTTTCTTATATTCCACGGCAAATCGTTGTGGCCGTCTATCAAAGGCGTTTCCTGCATGGAAAAAAATTAAATTTTGATGCAAAACAAATTAATTAAAATATAATTACTTGTAAAAGTCTAGAAGCTTCTTCCAATCGTTCTTCGAACGACGCCCCTGCGCTGACCTTGAGCGCTATTGGTACCCCCACTCCTACTGCTGCTGCTAGCAATAGGACTATTGCTATTATCCACCAGTGGCGTGCTGTTAAGTCTATACCTCCTGAAACAACAAATTTTGTTAAGAATTCAATTGTAACGCCTATGGATATAATATGGCAATTTTCTATGATCAAAACACATGTCCCATTCCGGTTATTTATGGGAAGACGTAAAAATATTATATTATGCAATAAAAGTCGGCGGAATTGACAAAACGCTAACAAAATAATTCGTTTTCGCGTTTGATGTATGGGTTTACGTTTTGCCTTTTTAGTTTTTGCTGTAATTGTAATATGTTTCCGATGTCATAGAAAGTTTTTGTGTTGTTGCAGTATATTTTTAATCACATTCAACCGAAAATCCAAATTTTTTCTTCAAGAATGGTATCAGCGTAGATACGGGAGTACTGGGGGACAATATGGATATATATGCAAGGCTTAAGCTATCATGTACCTAGGTATAAAATGAAAATATACTATATTCAATTTAATTATAATACCTATGTGAAAAATAATAATTGTTGTTTTTTTAGGTATTATTATACTGTTAAAAACTATGGGTAAGATTTTCTGCTTTAAGTTTTTTATACCTGTATTCTTGTTCTACGAATTTTTTTTTCTCTTGTTATTCCTTTTTCAGAATAAACTTATTTTTGTTTGAATTATTTTCTTGATTAGGATTTATTCATTGCCATTTTTTATAAATCTAGAATTACTCGATGGAAAACTGAAAAATTAAACTACAATATTCACTATAAGAGTATGATGCCTTATAGGTACCCCCCTAGGAAAAAATCCTATCTACGGGCCTGACATGAACTAATATTTTTAGGGATTGTAGTGCTCTACTAGTCAAACAATCGCTGTAAATTGTTAGAAAGTTTTTCCAGGTAATGACCAACGTGAATTCAGGGACACAACAGTCCCTGCTGGGAATTGACCCACTGAGCAGTGGACTCAGGCTTCCCGTGCCAATCCTTGACGCGTTTCGTCCTTGTTAGGACTCGTCAGAAGGACATAGGCTGAAGCTCCCTGCCCAAACAAAATTGAACTTTCTTGACCAGTCAGAAACAACTACTCCGAGGGCAAATACCCCTACCGGCGTTGAACTACACTGATTGGTCTGAGCTTTCGTTGGCAATGGAAAATGTTAGAATTTTTATTTTTTTTTTGCTTGGACAGGGAGCTTCAGCCTATGTCCTTCTGAAGAGTCGCAACAAGGACGAAACGCGTCAGGGATTGTCACGGGAAGCCTGAGTCCACTGCTCAGTGGGTCGATTCCCAAACAGGGACTGTTGTGTCCCTGAATTCACGTTGGTCATTACCTGGAAAAACTTTCTAACAATTTTCATTGCCAACGAAAGCTCAGACCAATCAGTGTAGTTCAACGCCGGTAGGGGTATTTTCCCTCGGAGTAGTTGTTTCTGACTGGTCAACGAAGTTCAAACGCTGTAAATTTCAGCTTTCTATCTATAATGGAAAAGAAGTTATGACCTTTCAAAGTTTTCCAAAATCTAAATCATAAGGGGGGTACCTTCTTACTAAAATGATGAAATTTCAAAAATTTTCTTGTTGACATTTTGTATCCTAATGGTCAATTAACATACCCCAAACTCCATACACAAAATTATTCTCAGATTTGAAACTGAAATCTATGAAAAAAGGCACTCAGAAAAATTGAAAAATCGATAAGTGCAAATAAGTTGAATTTTTCAGGGATTGTAGTCCTTTGAAAATGATGAAATTCAGTAAAAGATTCAGCTTTCTATCTATAATGGAAAAGAAGTTATGACCTTTCAAAGTTTTCCAAAATCTAAATCATAAGGGGGGTACCTTCTTACTAAAACGATGAAATTTCAAAATTTTTCTTGTTGAGATTTTGTATCCTAATGGTCAATTAACATACCCCAAACTCCATACACAAAATTATTCTCAGATTTGACACTGAAATCTATGAAAAAAGGTACTCAGAAAAATTGAAAAATTGATAAATCACCCCAAATTGATTAACACGATTTTATCTCAGGAACTATAAGTGCAAATAAGTTGAATTTTTCAGGGATTGTAGTCCTTTGGAAATGATGAAATTCAGTAAAAGATTCAGCTTTCTATCTATAATGGAAAAGAAGTTATGACCTTTCAAAGTTTTCCAAAATCTAAATCATAAGGGGGGTACCTTCTTACTAAAACGATGAAATTTCAAAATTTTTCTTGTTGAGATTTTGTATCCTAATGGTCAATTAACATACCCCAAACTCCATACACAAAATTATTCTCAGATTTGACACTGAAATCTATGAAAAAAGGTACTCAGAAAAATTGAAAAATTGATAAATCACCCCAAATTGATTAACACGATTTTATCTCAGGAACTATAAGTGCAAATAAGTTGAATTTTTCAGGGATTGTAGTCCTTTGAAAATGATGAAATTCAGTAAAAGATTCAGCTTTCTATCTATAATGGAAAAGAAGTTATGACCTTTCAAAGTTTTCCAAAATCTAAATCATAAGGGGGGTACCTTCTTACTAAAACGATGAAATTTCAAAATTTTTCTTGTTGAGATTTTGTATCCTAATGGTCAATTAACATACCCCAAACTCCATACACAAAATTATTCTCAGATTTGAAACTGAAATCTATGAAAAAAGGCACTCAGAAAAATTGAAAAATCGATAAATCACCCCAAATTGATTAACACGATTTTATCTCAGGAACTATAAGTGCAAATAAGTTGAATTTTTCAGGGATTGTAGTCCTTTGGAAATGATGAAATTCAGTAAAAGATTCAGCTTTCTATCTATAATGGAAAAGAAGTTATGACCTTTCAAAGTTTTCCAAAATCTAAATCATAAGGGGGGTACCTTCTTACTAAAATGATGAAATTTCAAAAATTTTCTTGTTGACATTTTGTATCCTAATGGTCAATTAACATACCCCAAACTCCATACACAAAATTATTCTCAGATTTGAAACTGAAATCTATGAAAAAAGGCACTCAGAAAAATTGAAAAATCGATAAGTGCAAATAAGTTGAATTTTTCAGGGATTGTAGTCCTTTGAAAATGATGAAATTCAGTAAAAGATTCAGCTTTCTATCTATAATGGAAAAGAAGTTATGACCTTTCAAAGTTTTCCAAAATCTAAATCATAAGGGGGGTACCTTCTTACTAAAACGATGAAATTTCAAAATTTTTCTTGTTGAGATTTTGTATCCTAATGGTCAATTAACATACCCCAAACTCCATACACAAAATTATTCTCAGATTTGACACTGAAATCTATGAAAAAAGGTACTCAGAAAAATTGAAAAATTGATAAATCACCCCAAATTGATTAACACGATTTTATCTCAGGAACTATAAGTGCAAATAAGTTGAATTTTTCAGGGATTGTAGTCCTTTGGAAATGATGAAATTCAGTAAAAGATTCAGCTTTCTATCTATAATGGAAAAGAAGTTATGACCTTTCAAAGTTTTCCAAAATCTAAATCATAAGGGGGGTACCTTCTTACTAAAACGATGAAATTTCAAAATTTTTCTTGTTGAGATTTTGTATCCTAATGGTCAATTAACATACCCCAAACTCCATACACAAAATTATTCTCAGATTTGACACTGAAATCTATGAAAAAAGGTACTCAGAAAAATTGAAAAATTGATAAATCACCCCAAATTGATTAACACGATTTTATCTCAGGAACTATAAGTGCAAATAAGTTGAATTTTTCAGGGATTGTAGTCCTTTGAAAATGATGAAATTCAGTAAAAGATTCAGCTTTCTATCTATAATGGAAAAGAAGTTATGACCTTTCAAAGTTTTCCAAAATCTAAATCATAAGGGGGGTACCTTCTTACTAAAACGATGAAATTTCAAAATTTTTCTTGTTGAGATTTTGTATCCTAATGGTCAATTAACATACCCCAAACTCCATACACAAAATTATTCTCAGATTTGAAACTGAAATCTATGAAAAAAGGCACTCAGAAAAATTGAAAAATCGATAAATCACCCCAAATTGATTAACACGATTTTATCTCAGGAACTATAAGTGCAAATAAGTTGAATTTTTCAGGGATTGTAGTCCTTTGGAAATGATGAAATTCAGTAAAAGATTCAGCTTTCTATCTATAATGGAAAAGAAGTTATGACCTTTCAAAGTTTTCCAAAATCTAAATCATAAGGGGGGTACCTTCTTACTAAAATGATGAAATTTCAAAAATTTTCTTGTTGACATTTTGTATCCTAATGGTCAATTAACATACCCCAAACTCCATACACAAAATTATTCTCAGATTTGAAACTGAAATCTATGAAAAAAGGCACTCAGAAAAATTGAAAAATTGATAAATCACCCCAAATTGATTAACACGATTTTATCTCAGGAACTATAAGTGCAAATAAGTTGAATTTTTCAGGGATTGTAGTCCTTTGAAAATGATGAAATTCAGTAAAAGATTCAGCTTTCTATCTATAATGGAAAAGAAGTTATGACCTTTCAAAGTTTTCCAAAATCTAAATCATAAGGGGGGTACCTTCTTACTAAAACGATGAAATTTCAAAATTTTTCTTGTTGAGATTTTGTATCCTAATGGTCAATTAACATACCCCAAACTCCATACACAAAATTATTCTCAGATTTGAAACTGAAATCTATGAAAAAAGGCACTCAGAAAAATTGAAAAATCGATAAATCACCCCAAATTGATTAACACGATTTTATCTCAGGAACTATAAGTGCAAATAAGTTGAATTTTTCAGGGATTGTAGTCCTTTGGAAATGATGAAATTCAGTAAAAGATTCAGCTTTCTATCTATAATGGAAAAGAAGTTATGACCTTTCAAAGTTTTCCAAAATCTAAATCATAAGGGGGGTACCTTCTTACTAAAACGATGAAATTTCAAAATTTTTCTTGTTGAGATTTTGTATCCTAATGGTCAATTAACATACCCCAAACTCCATACACAAAATTATTCTCAGATTTGACACTGAAATCTATGAAAAAAGGTACTCAGAAAAATTGAAAAATTGATAAATCACCCCAAATTGATTAACACGATTTTATCTCAGGAACTATAAGTGCAAATAAGTTGAATTTTTCAGGGATTGTAGTCCTTTGAAAATGATGAAATTCAGTAAAAGATTCAGCTTTCTATCTATAATGGAAAAGAAGTTATGACCTTTCAAAGTTTTCCAAAATCTAAATCATAAGGGGGGTACCTTCTTACTAAAACGATGAAATTTCAAAATTTTTCTTGTTGAGATTTTGTATCCTAATGGTCAATTAACATACCCCAAACTCCATACACAAAATTATTCTCAGATTTGAAACTGAAATCTATGAAAAAAGGCACTCAGAAAAATTGAAAAATCGATAAATCACCCCAAATTGATTAACACGATTTTATCTCAGGAACTATAAGTGCAAATAAGTTGAATTTTTCAGGGATTGTAGTCCTTTGGAAATGATGAAATTCAGTAAAAGATTCAGCTTTCTATCTATAATGGAAAAGAAGTTATGACCTTTCAAAGTTTTCCAAAATCTAAATCATAAGGGGGGTACCTTCTTACTAAAATGATGAAATTTCAAAAATTTTCTTGTTGACATTTTGTATCCTAATGGTCAATTAACATACCCCAAACTCCATACACAAAATTATTCTCAGATTTGAAACTGAAATCTATGAAAAAAGGCACTCAGAAAAATTGAAAAATCGATAAGTGCAAATAAGTTGAATTTTTCAGGGATTGTAGTCCTTTGAAAATGATGAAATTCAGTAAAAGATTCAGCTTTCTATCTATAATGGAAAAGAAGTTATGACCTTTCAAAGTTTTCCAAAATCTAAATCATAAGGGGGGTACCTTCTTACTAAAACGATGAAATTTCAAAATTTTTCTTGTTGAGATTTTGTATCCTAATGGTCAATTAACATACCCCAAACTCCATACACAAAATTATTCTCAGATTTGACACTGAAATCTATGAAAAAAGGTACTCAGAAAAATTGAAAAATTGATAAATCACCCCAAATTGATTAACACGATTTTATCTCAGGAACTATAAGTGCAAATAAGTTGAATTTTTCAGGGATTGTAGTCCTTTGGAAATGATGAAATTCAGTAAAAGATTCAGCTTTCTATCTATAATGGAAAAGAAGTTATGACCTTTCAAAGTTTTCCAAAATCTAAATCATAAGGGGGGTACCTTCTTACTAAAACGATGAAATTTCAAAATTTTTCTTGTTGAGATTTTGTATCCTAATGGTCAATTAACATACCCCAAACTCCATACACAAAATTATTCTCAGATTTGACACTGAAATCTATGAAAAAAGGTACTCAGAAAAATTGAAAAATTGATAAATCACCCCAAATTGATTAACACGATTTTATCTCAGGAACTATAAGTGCAAATAAGTTGAATTTTTCAGGGATTGTAGTCCTTTGAAAATGATGAAATTCAGTAAAAGATTCAGCTTTCTATCTATAATGGAAAAGAAGTTATGACCTTTCAAAGTTTTCCAAAATCTAAATCATAAGGGGGGTACCTTCTTACTAAAACGATGAAATTTCAAAATTTTTCTTGTTGAGATTTTGTATCCTAATGGTCAATTAACATACCCCAAACTCCATACACAAAATTATTCTCAGATTTGAAACTGAAATCTATGAAAAAAGGCACTCAGAAAAATTGAAAAATCGATAAATCACCCCAAATTGATTAACACGATTTTATCTCAGGAACTATAAGTGCAAATAAGTTGAATTTTTCAGGGATTGTAGTCCTTTGGAAATGATGAAATTCAGTAAAAGATTCAGCTTTCTATCTATAATGGAAAAGAAGTTATGACCTTTCAAAGTTTTCCAAAATCTAAATCATAAGGGGGGTACCTTCTTACTAAAATGATGAAATTTCAAAAATTTTCTTGTTGACATTTTGTATCCTAATGGTCAATTAACATACCCCAAACTCCATACACAAAATTATTCTCAGATTTGAAACTGAAATCTATGAAAAAAGGCACTCAGAAAAATTGAAAAATTGATAAATCACCCCAAATTGATTAACACGATTTTATCTCAGGAACTATAAGTGCAAATAAGTTGAATTTTTCAGGGATTGTAGTCCTTTGAAAATGATGAAATTCAGTAAAAGATTCAGCTTTCTATCTATAATGGAAAAGAAGTTATGACCTTTCAAAGTTTTCCAAAATCTAAATCATAAGGGGGGTACCTTCTTACTAAAACGATGAAATTTCAAAATTTTTCTTGTTGAGATTTTGTATCCTAATGGTCAATTAACATACCCCAAACTCCATACACAAAATTATTCTCAGATTTGAAACTGAAATCTATGAAAAAAGGCACTCAGAAAAATTGAAAAATCGATAAATCACCCCAAATTGATTAACACGATTTTATCTCAGGAACTATAAGTGCAAATAAGTTGAATTTTTCAGGGATTGTAGTCCTTTGGAAATGATGAAATTCAGTAAAAGATTCAGCTTTCTATCTATAATGGAAAAGAAGTTATGACCTTTCAAAGTTTTCCAAAATCTAAATCATAAGGGGGGTACCTTCTTACTAAAATGATGAAATTTCAAAAATTTTCTTGTTGACATTTTGTATCCTAATGGTCAATTAACATACCCCAAACTCCATACACAAAATTATTCTCAGATTTGAAACTGAAATCTATGAAAAAAGGCACTCAGAAAAATTGAAAAATCGATAAGTGCAAATAAGTTGAATTTTTCAGGGATTGTAGTCCTTTGAAAATGATGAAATTCAGTAAAAGATTCAGCTTTCTATCTATAATGGAAAAGAAGTTATGACCTTTCAAAGTTTTCCAAAATCTAAATCATAAGGGGGGTACCTTCTTACTAAAACGATGAAATTTCAAAATTTTTCTTGTTGAGATTTTGTATCCTAATGGTCAATTAACATACCCCAAACTCCATACACAAAATTATTCTCAGATTTGACACTGAAATCTATGAAAAAAGGTACTCAGAAAAATTGAAAAATTGATAAATCACCCCAAATTGATTAACACGATTTTATCTCAGGAACTATAAGTGCAAATAAGTTGAATTTTTCAGGGATTGTAGTCCTTTGGAAATGATGAAATTCAGTAAAAGATTCAGCTTTCTATCTATAATGGAAAAGAAGTTATGACCTTTCAAAGTTTTCCAAAATCTAAATCATAAGGGGGGTACCTTCTTACTAAAACGATGAAATTTCAAAATTTTTCTTGTTGAGATTTTGTATCCTAATGGTCAATTAACATACCCCAAACTCCATACACAAAATTATTCTCAGATTTGACACTGAAATCTATGAAAAAAGGTACTCAGAAAAATTGAAAAATTGATAAATCACCCCAAATTGATTAACACGATTTTATCTCAGGAACTATAAGTGCAAATAAGTTGAATTTTTCAGGGATTGTAGTCCTTTGAAAATGATGAAATTCAGTAAAAGATTCAGCTTTCTATCTATAATGGAAAAGAAGTTATGACCTTTCAAAGTTTTCCAAAATCTAAATCATAAGGGGGGTACCTTCTTACTAAAACGATGAAATTTCAAAATTTTTCTTGTTGAGATTTTGTATCCTAATGGTCAATTAACATACCCCAAACTCCATACACAAAATTATTCTCAGATTTGAAACTGAAATCTATGAAAAAAGGCACTCAGAAAAATTGAAAAATCGATAAATCACCCCAAATTGATTAACACGATTTTATCTCAGGAACTATAAGTGCAAATAAGTTGAATTTTTCAGGGATTGTAGTCCTTTGGAAATGATGAAATTCAGTAAAAGATTCAGCTTTCTATCTATAATGGAAAAGAAGTTATGACCTTTCAAAGTTTTCCAAAATCTAAATCATAAGGGGGGTACCTTCTTACTAAAACGATGAAATTTCAAAATTTTTCTTGCTGAGATTTTGTATCCTAATGGTCAATTAATATACCCCAAACTCCATACACAAAATTATTCTCAGATTTGAAACTGAAATCTATGAAAAAAGGCACTCAGAAAAATTGAAAAATCGATAAATCACCCCAAATTGATTAACACGATTTTATCTCAGGAACTATAAGTGCAAATAAGTTGAATTTTTCAGGGATTGTAGTCCTTTGGAAATGATGAAATTCAGTAAAAGATTCAGCTTTCTATCTATAATGGAAAAGAAGTTATGACCTTTCAAAGTTTTCCAAAATCTAAATCATAAGGGGGGTACCTTCTTACTAAAACGATGAAATTTCAAAATTTTTCTTGTTGAGATTTTGTATCCTAATGGTCAATTAACATACCCCAAACTCCATACACAAAATTATTCTCAGATTTGAAACTGAAATCTATGAAAAAAGGCACTCAGAAAAATTGAAAAATCGATAAATCACCCCAAATTGATTAACACGATTTTATCTCAGGAACTATAAGTGCAAATAAGTTGAATTTTTCAGGGATTGTAGTCCTTTGGAAATGATGAAATTCAGTAAAAGATTCAGCTTTCTATCTATAATGGAAAAGAAGTTATGACCTTTCAAAGTTTTCCAAAATCTAAATCATAAGGGGGGTACCTTCTTACTAAAACGATGAAATTTCAAAATTTTTCTTGCTGAGATTTTGTATCCTAATGGTCAATTAATATACCCCAAACTCCATACACAAAATTATTCTCAGATTTGAAACTGAAATCTATGAAAAAAGGCACTCAGAAAAATTGAAAAATCGATAAATCACCCCAAATTGATTAACACGATTTTATCTCAGGAACTATAAGTGCAAATAAGTTGAATTTTTCAGGGATTGTAGTCCTTTGGAAATGATGAAATTCAGTAAAAGATTCAGCTTTCTATCTATAATGGAAAAGAAGTTATGACCTTTCAAACTTTTCCAAAATCTAAATCATAAGGGGGGTACCTTCTTACTAAAACGATGAAATTTCAAAATTTTTCTTGTTGAGATTTTGTATCCTAATGGTCAATTAACATACCCCAAACTCCATACACAAAATTATTCTCAGATTTGACACTGAAATCTATGAAAAAAGGTACTCAGAAAAATTGAAAAATTGATAAATCACCCCAAATTGATTAACACGATTTTATCTTAGGAACTATAAGTGAAAATGAGTTGAATTTTTCAGGGATTGCAGTCCTTTGAAAATGATGAAATTCAGTGAAATATTCAGCTTTCTATCTATAATCTATGAAAAAAGGTACTCAGAAAAATTGAAAAATTGATAAATCACCCCAAATTGATTAACACGATTTTATCTCAGGAACTATAAGTGCAAATAAGTTGAATTTTTCAGGGATTGTAGTCCTTTGGAAATGATGAAATTCAGTAAAAGATTCAGCTTTCTATCTATAATGGAAAAGAAGTTATGACCTTTCAAAGTTTTCCAAAATCTAAATCATAAGGGGGGTACCTTCTTACTAAAACGATGAAATTTCAAAATTTTTCTTGTTGAGATTTTGTATCCTAATGGTCAATTAACATACCCCAAACTCCATACACAAAATTATTCTCAGATTTGAAACTGAAATCTATGAAAAAAGGCACTCAGAAAAATTGAAAAATCGATAAATCACCCCAAATTGATTAACACGATTTTATCTCAGGAACTATAAGTGCAAATAAGTTGAATTTTTCAGGGATTGTAGTCCTTTGGAAATGATGAAATTCAGTAAAAGATTCAGCTTTCTATCTATAATGGAAAAGAAGTTATGACCTTTCAAACTTTTCCAAAATCTAAATCATAAGGGGGGTACCTTCTTACTAAAACGATGAAATTTCAAAATTTTTCTTGTTGAGATTTTGTATCCTAATGGTCAATTAACATACCCCAAACTCCATACACAAAATTATTCTCAGATTTGACACTGAAATCTATGAAAAAAGGTACTCAGAAAAATTGAAAAATTGATAAATCACCCCAAATTGATTAACACGATTTTATCTTAGGAACTATAAGTGAAAATGAGTTGAATTTTTCAGGGATTGCAGTCCTTTGAAAATGATGAAATTCAGTGAAATATTCAGCTTTCTATCTATAATCTATGAAAAAAGGTACTCAGAAAAATTGAAAAATTGATAAATCACCCCAAATTGATTAACACGATTTTATCTCAGGAACTATAAGTGCAAATAAGTTGAATTTTTCAGGGATTGTAGTCCTTTGGAAATGATGAAATTCAGTAAAAGATTCAGCTTTCTATCTATAATGGAAAAGAAGTTATGACCTTTCAAAGTTTTCCAAAATCTAAATCATAAGGGGGGTACCTTCTTACTAAAACGATGAAATTTCAAAATTTTTCTTGTTGAGATTTTGTATCCTAATGGTCAATTAACATACCCCAAACTCCATACACAAAATTATTCTCAGATTTGACACTGAAATCTATGAAAAAAGGTACTCAGAAAAATTGAAAAATTGATAAATCACCCCAAATTGATTAACACGATTTTATCTTAGGAACTATAAGTGAAAATGAGTTGAATTTTTCAGGGATTGTAGTCCTTTGAAAATGATGAAATTCAGTGAAATATTCAGCTTTCTATCTATAATCTATGAAAAAAGGTACTCAGAAAAATTGAAAAATTGATAAATCACCCCAAATTGATTAACACGATTTTATCTCAGGAACTATAAGTGCAAATAAGTTGAATTTATCAGGGATTGTAGTCCTTTGAAAATGATGAAATTCAGTGAAAGATTCAGCTTTCTATCTATAATGGAAAAGAAGTTATGACCTTTCAAAGTTTTCCAAAATCTAAATCATAAGGGGGGTACCTTCTTACTAAAACGATGAAATTTCAAATTTTTTTTTGTCGAGATTTTGTATTCTAATGATCAATCAACCTACCCCAAACTCCATACACAAAATTATTCTCAGATTTGAAACTGAAATCTATGAAAAAAGGCACTCAGAAAAATTGAAAAATTGATAAATCACCCCAAATTGCTTAACACAATTTTATCTCAGGAACTATAAGTGCAAATGAGTTGAATTTTTCAGGGATTGTAGTCCTTTGAAAGGGATAAAATTCAGTGAAAGATTCAGCTTCCTATCTATAATAGAAAAAAAGTTACGACCTATCAAAATTTTCCAAAAAAATCATAAGGGGGGTACCTTCTTACTAAAATGATGAAATTTCAAATTTTTTTTTGTCGAGATTTTGTGTCCTACTGGTCCCTCGTGATACCCTGAACTCCATAAACTGAATTATTCTCAGATTTGAAGCCGAAATCTATGACAAAAGGCACTCAGAAAAATTGAAAAATCGATAAATCACCCCTGTTGGATACAATATCCAACTAAACTGCTGGAACTTCGATACGCATAAAGAAATTTTTTGCCTATTTTTGAAGTCAAATATCTCAGAAAGTATAAGAGATATTTGATTACGGTTAGAAGCATATTGGGGCGCATTGCTTGGTGTTCAAGGTGTATGTATCGCGCTGATAAACAGAAACGTTATCTTCAATATACAGGGTGGACAATAAAACAGTGGAAAGTTTGACAAATTTCAGGACGTCGCCATTTCTTTTCAAACATACTCCTGCTTTTTTTCTGGATTTAGGAAGAATCAGTAGTTCAATGGTAAAAAACAACTTGAAAGGTTTTTGAATAAAGCTCGTAGTTTTGCAGAAATTTCAGTTTAACTGAAAAACGACTTTCATCACCCTGATTCTTTGTCTCAGTTACTCAAAACAATTTTCTTCATTATTGTTGGTTCAACGTTTTCGTCTTTTTTTGTTTTAAGATTTTATACAGGATGAAAAAAAAAATTAAATTTTTAATACTAATTATTGGGAGGTACATAAAGATAATTGCGCCTCATAGTAACTAAAGATAGCACGGGTCGTAACACGTAGGTAACATGAACTGCAATTTATAGGATAGGGGGCACAAGTTTTCTTTGTTAATTGATATGGCACCAATCTTTCTCTGCTTTATTGTATAACCATTCTGAGAGCAAAATATGATTATATTATATTTCCTAGGTGGAAAAGATATTCTGTTCTCGAGACACCGAGATATTTGGTGAATTATTAGCACGTACCACGTCATAAGGAGGCTACTTATACAGGAGTGGTAAAAAATACCGGAACGGTTGAATCTCTTTAAACCCACTTATGCTGCTTTCCCAGATTTCGTTATCTGGAGGTTTCTGGGCAAACGAAATTGGACAATGATGCAGGGTAAAGCTGGTAGATCTGACAGTAGCGTCGATATCATTGAATCATTTAATTTTGTATGTCCGGAATCTTCCAGATAAAGAAATTTGAGAATGCAGTTTTTTTAAGCGGGTTTGAAAGAGATTCAACTGTTCTGGTGCTTTTTACCACCCCTGTATAAATAGTCCCCCTGATGACATGGTACGTGCTAATAATTCACCAAATATCTCGGCGTCTCGAGAACAGAATAGCTTTTGCACCTAGGAAACATAATATAATCATATTTTGCTCCTAAAATGGTTATACAATAGGCAATTTATCGCGAGGATAATCGAACATAATCTGATTATGCTGAGTTATTTGATACGTCAATTGTGTCATACTTCCCTTACTCCCTCTCCATCCAATTCTGAGCCTGCAAGTGATGTTACTATCATCAACTTATAGTAATGACGTCACCCGCAGACCTCTATGGAATGCTTGCGATTCAGGCTATGCTAGTGAGTTAATTTTTTCGTCGATTTTAAACGTAGAAAAGGTGATTTTCGGTTTGTTCTCACAAAAGAAATTAAGTGTTCTTGATCCTCGAGTATCCCAGAATTTGATGGTGGGGCAGTTAGGGAAGCATGACACAATTGACAAATCACATAATCCAGCATAGCATAATCGATTATACTTGATTAACCTCGCAAAAAATAGCCTAATAAAGCAGAGAAAGGTTGGTACCATATCAATTGACAAAGAGGATGTGCCCCCTATAAATCGCAGTAGGTACAGTCATGAGCACAAAAAGTGGGACACCCGACTGACAGGTCTTGTCATTTTTCGCTATTTTGCGTAAATCAGTCTTTTCTCTACAATCGATTTTTTGTCAAATATGACAATCCCTGTCATTGCCGTAGGTATAGCTGTTGAGCCCGTTTTACAATAGGAAAAAACGGGTGTCCCACTTTTTGTGCTCACGACTGTACATGTTACGTGTTTGGACGCGTACTATCTCTAGTTACTCAGAGGGGCAATTGTCTTCACGGACCATCCAATAATTAGTACCTATTAAAAACTTACTTTTTTTCCACCCTGTATGAAATTTTTTTGAAACAATAAAAGACGAAAACGTTGAATCAACAATAATGAAGAACATTGTTTCGAATAACTGAGACAAAGAATCAGGGTGATGTAAGTAATTTTTCAGGTAAACTGAAATTTCTGCAAAACTACGAGATTTATTCAAAAACCCTTCAAGTTGTTTTTTACCATTGAACTATTGATTCTTCCTAAATCCAGAAAAAAAGCAGGAGTATGTTTGAAAAGAAATGGCGACGCTCTGAAATTTGACAAACTTTGCACTGTTTTACTTGTCCATGTTGAAGATAACGTTACTGTTTATCAGCACGATACCATATGCCTTGAACCCCAAACAATGCGCCCCAATATGCTTCAAACCGTAATCAAATATCTCTTATACTTTCTGAGAAATTGGACTTCAAAAATAGGCAAAAAAATTCTTTATGCGTATCGAAGTTCCAGCAGTTTATATTGGATGGCCATGTGCAACTATGCACCAGACGTGACAACTTCATATTTTTGCTAGTATAGAGTATCGAGAATGGTTTGGTTATGTGGGGCTATAGGGTTTTAATTCCTGAGAAATATAAAAAGCAGTTGCTGGAGGAAGTGCATGGCGCTCACAATGGTGTGGTAAGAATGAAGTCGTTGGCGAGGCAATATTTCTGGTGGGCCTGTCTAGACAAGCACATAGAGGACTTTGTTAAAAATTGTGATGCGTGCATGTCAAATTCACGCACACCCAATAAGGTATATCTCATTAAGTTTCCTGAAGGAAAGTATGTCTTTGATCGAGTACACATAGATTTTTTGAGACCGTTTAAAAATGAAGTTTATTTATTAATTGTCGATTCATACTCTAAATGGCCAGAGGTTTATAAAATGAATAAAATGGATATTTCGAGTACTTTAGAAAAATTGAGGGAATGCTTTGCGCGTTTTGGGCTTCCAAATACTCTAGTTTCAGATAATGGGCCGCAGCTTGTGAGTGCTGAATTTGAAGAATTTTGTATAAAAAACGGCATTAAACATGTCAAATTTCCTCCTTACCATCCGGCAACAAATGGTGCCGCCGAAAATGGAGTAAAATCTTTTAAGAGTGCGTTAAGTAAACTTCGAATGGATAATAAAAATAAGGGCCAAACTCTGGAGACTCTGGTGAGTAAATACTTGTTTTCATATAGAAATACTCCTCATTGTGTAACAGGAGAAATCCCTTCCAAGTTGATGTTTTTGCGGAAAATTAGGACAAGACTTGATTTTTTGACTAGACCAGTTTCAGAAAAAAATATGCAGAAACAAATTGAGTTTCATAATGGTAACAGGAATGTGATTTTTTTAGCGGGGGAATTGGTTTATGTTAAAGATTATCGTATTACAAATAAACCTGGATGGGCGAAGGCAATTGTAAAGGAAGTAATGGGCCGTGAAAGTTATGTTTGTAGTCCTTTAGAGGATAGTAGATTAAGGTGGTTTAGGCATTCGAATCAGATGATCAAATTGGGCAAGTTTTATGAAGGGTTAGATATTCCTGAGAGTAAGAAAACAGATATAGCTTGCAACATTGAAACACATTGCAGTCCGGAGATATCCAATCCTGAAATTAGACAAACCCTTAGCGATTTTGAGCAGAATGTCACGTCCTCTGAGAACACAGTTGTTAATAGTGAAAATGCACCCCATCCCTCTCTTGTGAATTTAGAAAATAAGTCTAGTGCGGTTTCTCAGGATGTAAGTGCATGTCCGTTGGCGAATCAAAATGCAGAGAACAGTTCAGAACCTAACAAAAATAAAAGTATGCTTTCAGGATCACCTAGAGATATAGGTAGTTCCAATGTGAGGAGCAGACCTCGCAGAAATATTAAACCTCCAAACCGATTAAATTTGTAGAGATAATTTTTGAATTTGGGGGTGAGAGGTGTGATGTCTGCTGCTCACCTGGTACATACATACCTATATTAAGGCCACCAGGCACTTTAGTTTTGTCATGATAATTGTCAGTTAGTTTAATCATAGTCATGTCATAGTTAGGTATACTTATTAGAAGTTAGTTATAGTTATTAATGATACAAGTTCGATATGAACGCCATAATGAAACGCGTGTAACGTTAAACCACGAGGCGCTAGCCGAGTGGTTTAGTTACACAAGTTTCATTAATAAAGTTCATATCGAACGTGTATCATTCAAAATTTAATCTACAATGGTCCAAATAGATTTGATTTGCCTTGAAATAGCAAAAACTTTTCAAATCAAAATTTGAAATTTAGCAGGTGCCCATACTAGTCGAGAACCTGCTTGTTGGTTTTTAGAATTTTGACTTTGGCAGCTTCAATATTGGAGTCCATTTTTGTGCCATAAATTCAATTTTATAGTGGAAAATAATATTATTATTGGTGATTCTGAGTTCGAAAGTGTCTCTTCGAATATAGAGACAGCATTATTGAAAAGGTTCTTCTGGCAACTAACTTTCTTTTTGTATATTTTTCATTTCAAAATTTGGGTGTTATTATGAATTCTTAAACGCACTAGTGCTATTATGAAGGACCTAATGACATTCAAATGACAATGCTAAATGTGTCATAATGACACCGACGTAGATTAATAAAGTAATTCAACGCTTCTTCATGATTACAATATATTACAATATTGTAATGTATTGTAATCATGAAGAAGCGTTGAATTACTTTATTAAATAACTTCCAATAACTATAACTATGACATGACTATGATTAAACTAACTGACAATTATTATGACAAAACTAAAGTGCCTGGTGGCCTTAATATAGGCACTATAGGTATGTATGTACCAGGTGAGCAGCAGACATCACAGTCAAGTCTTGAAAGATGTTAGAACATGAGCATGTCGCTCCTCATTTTCTCAAGCTAATATTCCATGTATAAGTTAAATGCAGGTTTCGTACCTCATTTGAAAGCTCTACCTTCTGGGTATCTTTCCAGTATGAAATGTATTCATATTAATATATGTTACAATTTAGTGGAAGTGCGAAGGCTTTCATTTTACCCCATGTGCGAGTTTGCATCCCACAACCCCAAATTGCTTAACACAATTTTATCTCAGGAACTATAAGTGCAAATGAGTTGAATTTTTCAGGGATTGTAGTCCTTTGAAAATGATAAAATTCAGTGAAAGATTCAGCTTTCTATCTAATAGAAAAAAAGTTATGACCTTTCAAAATTTTCCAAAATCTAAATCATAAGGGGGGTACCTTCTTACTAAAAGGATGAAATTTTAAATTTTTTTTTGTCGAGATTTTGTATCCTAATGGTGAATCGAATCAACATACCCCAAACTCCATACACTAAATTATTCTCAGATTTAAAGCCGAAATCTATGAAAAAAGGCACTTAGAAAAATTGAAAAATGGATAAATCACCCCAAATTGCTTAACACAATTTTATCTCAGGAACTATAAGAGCAAATGAGCTGAAATTTTCAGGGATTGTAGTCCTTTAACTTAGATAAAATTCAGTAAAAGTTTCAGCTTTCTATCTATAATAGAAAAAAAGTTATAACCTTTCAAAGTTTTCCAAAATCTAAATCATAAGGGGGGTACCTTTTTACTAAAACGATGAAATTTCAAATTTTTTTTTGTCGAGATTTTGTATCCTAATGATCAATCAACATACCCCAAACTTCATACGCAAAATTATTCCCAGATTTGAAGCCAAAATCTATGAAAAAAGGCACTCAGAAAAATTGAAAAATTGATAAATCAACCCAAATTGCTTAACACGATTTTATCTCAGGAACTATAAGTGCGAATAAGCTGAAATTTTCAGGGATTGTAGTCCCTTTATTGAAATAAGAATCGCTGAAAATTTCAGCTTTCTATCTTTAATAGAAAAAAAGTTATGCCCTTCCAAAGTTTTCCAAATCTAAATCATAGCTAGGTACTTTCTTATTAAAACGATGAAAACTGTTAAATTTACTTAACATTAATCAGCTTTACATCAAATAAATAACTGAAAGTTGGAAAAACTGCTCTCGTTCATCGTCCCCAGAAACATTTTTTAATTAAATCTTTTCACCTCATAAAGTTACCAATCTCCCGACATCAAAGTGTGAGTTACAACTTTTATTAAAAATCTTTTGGCATTACATCCCTGGTGCGGTAAAGTTATATAAGGAACCAGTAAACTATTAAAATTTAATCCTCCCTTTCAAAACAACCGCGGTTCTTATTAGCAACATAAATTCGAGCAAGACCTCGGATAATTGGATTATATATTTCTGCCTGGGCGAAATTTTGGGAGGGAATGTTCTTGAATGAATTTATGGTCTGTTACAAATTTTGTCCAAAAGAATTGTCAAATTAAAACTTTTCAATAAACTCACCAAAGTAAAAATAAAAATCTTTCTTAAACTCTCAACTTTATAGAATCATAAAAGATACTTCGAGTAATATAAACTTTAGAAGGGAAATAATTCAGTGACAATTAATTGCCAGCCAGTTCTAAATTGTTTATTTCTAGATAACTTTTTTTTTTACAGCACATATTGTTACACAATTCCCCGTAAAACTTCGAGATTGAGAAAATGCCAACCAATAAAACTTCTCCCTTGCCATCAAGGAGTTTTCCGGAATTGGGCTTTTAGTATTTAGCAACTGGACGAAATGATGTAAAAGGTGTAAAATGTTTTATATATTCAATAGATGCGGTTTATCGCCGTACGCTGATGCTGGCGCTATTGTCGTAAAGGTTATACAACAACAGGTAATGTAAAGATGAAAGTTTACGGGCTGATAAGAGGTAAAGGGTAGTTTCGGACGGCTTTGTTATGAGGTCAGAGATAGACTGGGAATGATGACATTTTTAAGGTGGGTTTTATCTTCAGAAAACAAAAATGGTAGATGAAAGATTAGAAAATATGTTCTATAGAATCATTAAAAATTTCAGTTTTCCATCTATGCTAGAAAAAATGTTATGATCGATACGTTGATCTAAATTCTCCTCTCACTATTTCTAAGAAATATAATTATTTGTTGTGTTTGTTTCCTTTGAACGTGATTTTCTTTCACTATATCTGCGATCTTGTTAAGTTTCCTCTATCATTTTTTAATTAAATTTAGTATCTTTTATTAGTTGATTCATAGGTGTGTTATCCTGTATGATCATCGTGGATATCATTAAAAAATTGGAATAATTTGATTTGATTATCCGATTAATTTGGACTTTTTCTTGTTCACAAAGTTGACCCTTTTCCAATCTCGAATAAAAAATTATCATATTTTCATGCTTTTGTATAATTACAGTAATCTAAACGAATTGAATTAAAAAGATCTAATCGAATAATTGCATCCCCTTACAATTTATCTGAAACCCCACAAAATATAATTACCTTAATCTTAAATTAGATTTTGAAATGAAGGTTTCCGCCGTCGCGAATTTCCGGGCCTGTAATAATTATAATAATTTTGTAGAAACTTCTTCAATCTTGATGTTTAATTTATATATTTCGTATTCATTTGATGGTTTTCTTGACCTACTACAACACGAAGAATTGATGTCATCTGTCATTTGCCATATATGCCAATCCGTCATCTGTCATTTATCATTCTCGTGACTAATTGACTGCAGACATTATTTGATGATTGACAAATGAAGGAAGTTATAATACAATAAGATCTTTTTTGATGCTCAACCAACCCAGTTTATTTAAATAATACCTAATTTGGTTTCAACCGCAAATTATTAACCGATAATTGAACAAATTCAACAACAAATTAATTACGTGTTAATTGCGAGGGCTTTTATTGAAGATCAATAAAATATTTGGTTTTACGTCAATGATCTGTTTAATTATTTATACTTTTGATAATTCAATTTGGACAAAAATTTACATCGAAATTGAAACTCGAACGCTTTAACACATAAATGATTAAAATTAATCTGATTTTTTGGTCGTTTGCCAAAGGCTACAATTGCAGTGAAACGAAAACCGCTTTCTTTTTCAGAGCCTCGGCGAGTATATTGTAATTGACTTTGGCTTTTTAGCTGCGTTCCGCTATTTTCCAATTAAAATCTCCGTGGATGTTTTTTTTTTTCTGATACATTTTTCATTTAAATTTGAATTTATTATTGTTTCGTTTTCCACTCGCAACTGATTCCCGATGTCTTTATGAAAGCACCTTTTTCCAAGCTGATATCAAAAAAAAAAACTAATTTTGACAATTCTTGAAGTTTAAATGTTACTGAGTGTAGTGTACAGCACTGAGGGTGACGCGGGATGGTCTACCCGGACAACCACTTGGTACGTCGATAGTTAGTTAGTTAGTCTATCGACTGCGGAGTGCGTGTCACGGAGAGATCCAAAATACTACATTGGCGACGAGGATTGCGAACTAAATAGTTTTTTGTTCACGTTTTGTGTGTTGTACCAAAGTTTGTTGTACTTATTTTCCATTCTGGACGCTAATAAGGGCACAGAGGTAAGTGGTAGTTATGAAGAGATGGGAAAGGCTTAAATACCTAAATGATTGTTATAGTGGTGATTAAATTCGTATACCATGCATAAAAGGCAATAGATTGAATTCGTATTGCATAAAAGAAAGGCCTAAATGATTGTTAGTGGTGATTAAATTCGTATGCCACTGAAGAAATGCAATAGAATGTTGTTAGAAAAAGAAAAATGCTTAAATGCGTAATAGGAGTGATTGAATTTGTATGTTATTAAGGAAGAATCCTAATTAATGTGTGTTGAAAATTGATTAAATTCGTAATACCATGGAAAAAGTAAGGTCGATTGGAAAGTAGTAGGACTGATTTTTTTAAAATTGTTGTTGTCGAGTGTATACTCGGCGTTGTTTACAATTTAGGAAATGTAAGCAAGATAATCGTCAGATGGTTATCATAATGTGTAAAATAATACGAGTTTTTTTTTAAATAACTTTTTCCCTTTTTATTAGATACCTATAGATCACACTGCATACATATATTTTTTTTGATCTACGACATATTGAAATTATTATTCTGATGTAATAGATGACACTATTATATTTCCTTATTTACTCTTAATGGAAGTAGGTACCAAGTTTCTTTTGTTGGGGATCGAACGCAACCAGGTAACTTTTTGTAGAAAAATCGTTTGTTTGAGGTGATACAGAAGGGTACTATCGTACTGTTCAAAAAGGGTCACATTTTGCGTAGGTAGAAAAATGTAGGCAGTCTATTTTATGGTCACGTAGGTACTTAGGTACCTATTCTTTAAGGAAAGTTATTTAGCAGATTTTTGTGTGGTGGAAATCGTATTTTGTTTTTTCAAATAAAAAAAAAAAAAAAAAAAAATCAAGAAAACAATTCATTAATTTTTTTTGAATTATCATTTACTTGCAATTAGGTGAAATATGCAATTCTTGAATAATAGGTAATAATAAGTTACCTATTGATATTTTTTTTCAACAGATATGGAATTTCTGGCTCAAGGACTATCCTCTATAGCCCCATTTGATTGCGATACAGACGATTTCGCTCTGCGTAGTAAATGGGAAAGATGGAAAAGATCCCTGGAAATTTATTTTGAGGCGGCGTCAATTACTGATCCAACAAAGAAGAGGGCTATATTACTTCATAATGGTGGAACCAGTCTGCAAGAAATATATTTCAGTTTACCCGAAATAAATGACGAAAATCAAGAAGACGATGTTAACGTGTACGACAAGATTATTCAACAATTAAATAATCATTTCGCTCCAAAACAAAGTCGTATTTACGAGCGACACGTCTTCCGTTTAATCCAACAAGAACCTCATGAGAAATTTGACAACTTTTTACTCAAATTAAGACGTCAAGCAATTAAATGCCAGTATGCCAACATTGAAGAACACATTATATTATAGATCAGATTGTCGAAAAATGCAATTCTGAAAAATTAAGGCGTAGAATTTTGGAAATGGATGATTCTAAAACATTAACTGATATCACGATTGTAGCAAAATCGTTAGAAACTGTACAGTCGCAAATAGATAAATATAATTCCTTCAAACCCGACCATCCGTCATCAGACATAAACAGAATCAGAAAAAATTCTACTAAAAATAGATTTTCTAAACCAGGACCTACAGAATTTAATAGGATGGAATGTTTCCGCTGTGGATTTAAAGGACATTCTGCTAAAGGTGCTAACTGCCCTGCGCGCAACAAAACTTGCCTACAATGTGGAAGAATCGGGCACTTCAGAATAAAATGTAAAATGCAGAGAGGTTTCAAAAGAAACAATCAAGAGGATAATAACCAATTTGGCACATCGAAGAAAAAAAAACTCACAGAAAACGTTAATTTACTGGATGATGGTAAATCCTCAGAAGAATAAATTTTTCACGTGGAAGGGGATGACAAAATCAAGTGCACATTAGGAGGTGTTGAGATTGACTTAGTCATCGATTCTGGGAGCAAAAGCAACATTATTAGTGAATCTACTTGGCGACTTCTGAAGGAAAAGAAAGTGAAAATTACTAATCAAAACAAGAGGCCAGATAAATTATTTCGGTCCTACGCAAACCCAGAACCGTTGCTCTTGTTGGGATCATTTGAAGCAAATATAAGTGTAGTTAACAGAAGCTTGAATGCTGTGTTTTATGTCGTGGAGAATGGCCAAGCAAACTTACTAGGAAAGGAAACAGCTGTCAAATTGGGGGTGCTACGAATAGGATTAGACATACTATCAATTAAGGAAGAATCATCGAAAACCCCTTTTCCGAAGATGAAAGGAATTTCCATAGATATTCCATTAGATGATAATGTCCTTCCAGTTATTCAACCTTTGCGTAGAATACCAGTGCCGCTCGAGGAAAAGGTTGATAAACAACTCAACAAATTGATTGAAAGTGATATCATAGAACCAGTAGATGGGCATTCAGAATGGATATCACCGATTGTTCCCATATTGAAGTCGGATGGTGAAGTAAGAATCTGCGTAGATATGAGGAGAGCGAATCGCGCCATACTACGAGAGAACCATCCATTACCTACGATGAACACATTTCTGCCTAAATTACGAAGAGCACGTTTCTTCTCAAAGTTGGACATAAAACAAGCTTTTCATCAAATAGAAATTTCACCCAGGTCGCGACATATCACCACCTTTATTACCCATAAAGGATTATTTAGGTACAAAAGATTAATGTTTGGTATCTGCTGTGCCCCGGAGATCTACCAAAAGGTGACAGAAAGGATGATAACACAATGTGAAGGGTGTTTCAACTTTATAGATGATTTTCTCGTATTTGGCGAAACAGAAGAAGAACATGACGCTAGACTGAATAAACTGATAGAAATCTTGAAAAGTAATAATGTGCTACTAAATATCAACAAATGCACCTTCAAGGTGACTGAAGTGGAATTCCTAGGACACATCCTCACGAGAACTGGAATCAAACCATCCCCAAACAAAGTGGAAGCCATTAAGAGATTTAGAAAGCCTGAAAGCACCACAGAACTGAGAAGTTTTCTAGAGCTAATAAATTATGTAGGGAACTATGTACCAAATTTAGCCACTATCACAGAACCCCTACGAAAAGCACTAAAAGAAGCAGATAAGGAAAATAATATAGTCTGGAGCAAGGAACAGCAAATGGCATTCAATAAGCTTAAGGAAGAGCTATCGAGCGACAAATGTTTAGGCTACTATTGTCCAACGGCTAGGACACAATTAATAGCAGATGCAAGTCCAGTAGGCCTAGGGGCGATATTGATACAGTTCAGTTCTTCAGATGAACCTCGAATAATTGCCTATGGGAACAAAGCCTTATCGACTAACGAAAAGAAGTTTTGCCAGACTGAAAAAGAAGCCCTCGCCTTGGTTTGGACGGTGGAACATTTCCACATTTATCTATACGGAAAGGAATTTGAGCTAATAACCGACCATAAACCTTTGCAGTTTATTTTCAGTCCAACATCTAAACCTTGTGCAAGAGTCGAAAGGTGGGTTCTCCGCCTACAGTGTTACCATTATAAAGTTATTTATAGACCTGGTAAAAGCAATATAGCCGACCTTCTCTCCAGACTTTGTGCCAACGTGGAATCCGCCCCCTTTGAGGAGGATGAACATATAAGACAGATTATTGAAAGTTCGACACCAGTAGCTATTTCGCTAAGTGAAATACAACAATTATCAGAAAATGACGAGGAAATACGACAAATAAAAGACGGTCTCTATAAAGATGTTTGGTCGGGTTCCGCAATCTCCTATAAAATATTCCAAAATGAACTATGCTTCTCGAACAACATATTACTACGAGGAAACCGAATAGTTATTCCGAAGGCGTTACGTGAGCGAGTTTTGGAATTAGGCCACCCCGGAATTGTAAGCATGAAAAGAAGATTGAGGACCAAAGTCTGGTGGCCAAAAATGGACCAAGAGGCTGAAAAATTAACAAGGAAATGTAAAGGCTGTACTCTCGTATCCGCACCGAGTGCACCCGAACCATTAAAAAGACGGGAATTTCCTATACATCCATGGGCCGATGTAGCCATAGACTACTTAGGACCCTTGCCTGGGGGACACTACATTTTAGTGATGGTCGACTATTTTAGCCGATATATGGAAATTGAAATGACAAAAACTGTGACGACAAACAGGACCATTTCAATTATTCGTAAGATTTGCACTAGACTCGGATATCCATACTCAATTACTGCAGACAATGGACCGCAATTTGGAAGATGTACAGAATTCAGAAAATTTTGTAAAGACAATAATATCAAATTATTCAGTACTATTCCATATTGGCCGCAACAAAATGGGGAAGTTGAGCGTCAGAACAGAAGTCTCGTGAAGCGCCTGAAAATTAGTAAAGCACTTGGAAAGGATTGGCAGCTGGATCTACAAGATTATTTGTTGATGTATCATAATACACCCCATCCTAGTACAGGAAAAACTCCAGCAGAATTGTTTTTTGGACGCAAATTGAAAGATAAACTCCCGATGATCACTGAGTGTAGTATAGAAGAAGAGATACAAGATAAAGATAGGCTGGAGAAACAAAAAGGAAAAGAGTATACAGACAAACGAAGACAAGCCAGAGATAGTGAAATCACAGAAGGAGATACAGTTATCCTAAAACGAATGAGAAAGGAAAACAAAATAGACTCGACCTTTGATGCCACACCACATACAGTTATTTCGAGAAATGGTGGCGACGTAACAGCAACAAATGATGTAACCGGTGAAGAGGTAAGGCGAAATGTGCTCCACATGAAACGAGTCGGGAATGAATGGAAAATAGCAGCTAATGACTGCTAGCTACTAGGGACTTAACCCTTGTTTATGTTTAATAGACTGAGTTCTCACTTATTATGTAAAACAGTTTTCTGCTCTTCAATTTATATATATATATATATATATGAAGTTTTGTAATAAAAAATATTTATGCACATTTCTTTATTAAGTTGTGTTTAATTTCTCAAAAGAAAGGAAGAGATGTAGTGTACAGCACTGAGGGTGACGCGGGATGGTCTACCCGGACAACCACTTAGTACGTCGATAGTTAGTTAGTTAGTCTATCGACTGCGGAGTGCGTGTCACGGAGAGATCCAAAATACTACACTGAGCTTGTAAAAAAATTGTCACATATCACAATATTTTGACAATTATTGAAGAATTTTCAATGTCAAGTGATTTTGATATATAGCGAAAAATGACAAGATCTATCAGTCGAGTGTCCCACTTTAATACTCACGACCGTACACTTGGCTAATCATAAAACTAGTAGGCATTTTCCTATTATAGCTGGGTTCGGCTATTCAGTATACGGAGTTGGAGTAGAGTAAGAACAGATTTTTGTCACGTGATCCTTGACAAAGTTAAACAGAGGCAAACAAAAGCATCATATTATTCATTATTGTGGAGGAGGAGGGAATTGAAGTTAATTTATAGAACACGAAAGACCAAAGACAAAAGTGAAAAAAAAATTGAAAACTGGAACGTTGTAAAGTCACGGTTGATCTCTCTAATCACTCCTAGATCACGTTTTTCCATCATAAATTTTAAAATGAGATCAATTATTTTACTCGATGATAATTCTGATAATAATGATAGATAATTCTCGAGAGCCTCAAGGAGTAAAGTCTCTCAAGCCTTCTTGAAGAGCTTCGTGGTCCATATTCCTCAATTCTAAGGTTGTGATGTTTTCTGTTGCCGAAGGAAGTTCAATCTTTGGAAGTTTTAGTTCAAAGTTGAAGTTTTCGATTAATTTTGAAAATATTTGGTTTTGTATTTTAACCTTATAGTTTTCAAAATTCACTAAGTTCGGTTTCATGATAATGTCCATATAATTGGTTCTGTCATATTGAGCTATAATTGGTAAGCTCTTTTTGGGTATAACAAGTAGTTGTCCGTTAGGTAGGTAACTGCCTAACTGTTGGTTCTTGATAGGATATTTTCAGAAAGGGGCATTTTTGTGGTCCATTTATGAGGGTATCATAGATGCATGAGTCATCTCGTTTCAGATGGTCCTGATTACATAGGTGAATATTCTCAACTTCAGGGCATTCCCATAAAGCATTGTAGTAGTTTTCCGTTGAGAGTAGTAAGTAAGGATATACGGATTTTATGGTAAGATCTTGGACGGGCATTGGACATACTTTATACAATAAAAAAGGTCTTGCTTCAATTATTGGTTTGTAGATAACAAAAATAATTAATTCCAAATACAATAAATCGGGATGGACTGTTTTCCCTATGGTTAAAATTTCAAGAGGATTCAAAAATTTATTACAAAAGTATCAGAGTCAGTTTGGATTTGAGCGGTTAGTATACTGCAGGTATACTGCCATTAGTATTATAACAAGTATTGCCAACCTAAAAAGCCAGATTTAACTAGAGGAGGATTTATCGATATTTATAGGTATGGTATGGATACGATATTTTTTTTAAGTCTATACATTTTTTTCATATCGACATCAATATGAGAAAATATCAATGCTTTCGATGCGATATTTTTTGATTTTTTTTTCAGGCTCTATTTCTCAATTTTTGTCTATTCTCGACTCCTTAATTTTTGTTTCCTCTAAATTTTTCTAAATATAGAAAGAATTTAAGAGCTTGGAATAGAAACGAAATAGGTATTCTGTGTACCGTTTTCTCTATTTGTCTTGAATTTTTTTTCTTTATTTCTCAATTTTTCCTGCTCAATTTTTGTTTATTCGGGCTCTTGAGTTTGTCGAAAATGAAAATTCTCAATTTTTCTTCAATTTCTACTCTCTATTTCTCAATTGTTCCGTTTCAATTAGTGTCTATTCCCGGCTATTGAATTTTCGTTATGTTAAATTTCCCTAAATGAAGAAAATTTAAGAGCTTGGAATAGAAATGAAAATAGTTTGTATACCAGTTTTTGCTCAATTTCTCTTGAATTTTTTTTTTTTTATTTCTCAATATTTCCCGCTAAATTTTATTTTATACTCGGCTCTTAAATTTGTAAAAAAAGAAAATTCAAGAGCCTGAAATAGAGAAAACATAAATATCCTCTTATCTATACAAGCTTTTTCTCATTTTTTTGAAAATTTCTTCTGTATTTCTGACTTTTTCAGTCTCAATTTTTGACTATTACCAGCTCTTGAATTTTCGTTTTTTTCTAAACTTCTCCAAATAGAGAAAATGTAAGAGCTTGGAATAGAAATGAAATACTTTGTGTACCTTTTTCTCAATTTCTCTTGAATTTCTTTTCTCTATTTCTCAACTTTTCCCGCCTAATTTTTGTTTGTTTTCGGCTTTTGAATTTGTCAAAAAAAAAATTCAAGAGCCTGGAATAGAGAAATCATTAATGTCCTCTTGTTTACCATTTTTTCTACATTTCTTTTCTAGTTAATTCTTAATTTTTTCGTCTCAATTTTTGTCTATTCCTGGCTCTCGAATTTTCGTTTTCGTCTAAATGTCTCTATTGCCGTTGGGACTTTAAAGGAGCGATATGAAAATAAATCTCGTATTATAAGTTTGCTTGTCAAAAAACTTATAAAGGTACCCTGTTTAATTGAATGCTCTTCTCAAACCTTACCCAATTTTCTTACTCAAAGCAAATAAACCCTTGAAGCGCTTGAAAACATGGCAGTACCCATAGAGCATTGGGATTTAATTCTCATAGAGATCTTTATTGAAAAAGTTGATTTTGCTACTCATAAAGCTTTCAAATACGAGGTGGGAGCAAAAAGCATACCCACTTTGAAACAATTCTTTGATGATGAACTTAGTACTAAAATGATGAAATTTCGACATTTTTTTGTTGAGATTTCATGCCTTAATGGTCCTTTGGGACCCTCCAAACTCCAAACACAAAATTATTTCGAGATTTGGAGCTACATTCTATGAAAAAAGGGACTCGGAAAAATTGTTAAATCACCCTAAATTGCTTAACACGATTTTATTTCTTGAACTATAAGTCCAAATGAGCTGAAATTTCCAGGGATTGTAGTTCTCTACTGAAATAAGAATCGCTGAAAATTTCAGCTTTCTATTTATAATAGAAAAAAAGGTATGACCTTTCAAAGTTTTCCAAAATTTAAATCATAAGGTAGCTACCTAAGTACTAAAGCAATTTCAGATAAGATAAGTTTGTCACCTGTCAATTCGTCATACGCACAATGTAAAATCCTATTCTATGAATCAGGATATCGATTCATATATTGTAATTATCAGGTTAGAACTAGATTAGTCATAAGCAGAAACTTATGTTGTATATAGGGTGAGTTACTTAGCGCGCGGCCTCTTCTAAAGTTACGGAGATCGAAGAAAAAACTAAATACCAAACTTGTAAATAAACATAAGTGCTACATTCCTAAATTATTTTCCAGCATACAGGGTGGCCCAATAACTAGTAGTGACACAAAGTTGTGTTCTTTCAAATGACTCCCCTTGTATATTATGACATCTCTAGATTCTGTGGAAAATTCTAGACATATTGCATATACAATGTCTTATACCTACCTATCTTCAACTGTTTCGGAAATATTGACAGTTGAAAACTGATTTTTTTGCATCTTTGACAGACTGTTAAACCTGAACGGTTAATTTAACAAGAAAACGGATTTTACATTCCTATCTTAGTTTTTCATAAGCTATCATTTGACACCAATCTTGAATTTAATCCATGATTAAAAATTCCGCCTAAACTATTAATCTTCGGTTAAATTCAAAGTTGCTGTCAAATGATAGCTTATGAAAATCTAAGACAGGAATGTAAAATCCGTTTTACTCTAAAATTAACCGTTTAAGTTTCACAGTGTGTCAAAGATGCAAAAAAGGTCCATTTTCAACTGGCAATATTTCCGAAACAGTTGTCTAAATATGTCTAGAATTTCCCGGAGAATCCAGAAATGTCATAATATACAAAGGAAGTCATTTAAAAAAACATAACTTTGTGTCTCTATTGGGCCACTCTGTATACTGGAAAATAATTTAGGAATGTAGTACTCATGTTTATTTACAAGTTTTGTATTTAGTTTTTTCTTCGATCTCCATTAGTATGGCAGATATGGACGATCGCGCGCTTAGTAACTCATCCTGTTTGTATAGGTATATTTCCACGTATGAGGATTCTTTTGTGGGAACACCACGTATTTATTGTTTAGAATACTACATAAATTTATTAATCATAAGATTTATAACAATAAATGCTATATAATAATAATAATAATAATACTAAAAAATAATAAAGATAAAGATCTCAGGAGAACAAGAAAAACACCAAAAACTCATTATTGTCAAAATCTAATCTAAGATGTGAGAGAAAGCAATTATTGGATTATAGAAAAAGACGTTCAAGCAAGCGAAACAAAGGCGACAAACGACAATAATTATGACTTAATGACATAATGACTTTTTTTTTTAGGAATGTCCACTAACTAATCCAGAAAAGAGTAAATAAACACCAATCCTCAGAATCTCCATCCTATTAAAATTCATAATCTCGAAAATCCCAATTAAATCTCGACACGGACAATTAAGCATCGATAAAACCCTTCTAAACGCAAATAAAGCAAGCAATTGTATGTAAAGACGACATTATACTGTTAGTTAAACCACAATAAAACTGAAAGCCAGTGGAGCATGAAAGCAAGAGGTAACAAGAAATCCAATATACTTGCATTTCGGAGTTAAACGAGTATAAAGTACCTTCTATAATAGATGGGAGTTTATGGTGCAATAAATTCGGGTTTAGTTGTGTGTAATGAATATTTTTACTTTTTTTTTTACAAATCATTGAATAATAATAACTGCTACTTTGAAATATGTATGTATCAAATCATTACATGTCAATTTACTGGTATACGACACACATTTGAATAGTAGATTATTGAGTAACAATTAACTTATTGTGTGTGTGTAATTTTAAGGTAATCACCTTGATAATTATTTGGCTTTAGCACATTTTAAACAAATTTTTATATACATTTTCTAATAGGTACCTAACAACAGAAAAAAAGTAAGGGGGATTCTCTCGGCAGTTTGTATATAGAGTTCGCAATGTGCCCTAATTTCGAAGGTGTTTGAATATTTTAACTTTCGTCGTCGATGGAGGAACATCTTCGAGTTCGTTATGCCGAGTAAATAGAACGTGAAAGTTTTCGTTAATAATTTCGAGAATTTAAATGGATTATTGTTGGAATTGTTAGTTATTAGAAAGGGGTTATGGAGAATTCTCAGAAAGATATTTGTTAGATCTGCTAATTGTTTCTCATTCTCAAATATTTCTAATTGTTCATTCACATAATTCTTTGTACAATTTGGTGTATAGTTCCTTACAATCCTCAAATATTTCTTGGTTAGTTGTTTCTCAATTTGAGAATTGCTGAGAGAAAAGAAATAGTAGATATTTAGAAGATTGCTAGAAGAAACTGGACGAGGACAGCTAAAAAGAAGCCGAAATGGAAAATTATGGAAGAAGTCCAAATTCAAAAATGGATGAGAATAGACTGATAAGAAGATGAAAGAGAAAATCTCTGTTTTATTTGTTAATTTTGAACCAAATTTTAAGATGCATAATTTATTCATCAAACCCAAAAAGAAAATAACCTCTGTGATCTAAACCATATCAATGATAGTAATTTAAAGAATCGACAATTCTGTAGAAAACAAATATGTATTACGATGAACTACTAATTCTCCAAAGGCAAACTTACCTTAAATAATCAGTGGCGGTCCCTACATGATTATCTGGAGGGGGTAATGGATGACGGAAAAATCATATGTAAAAAATACTAAAAACTCAAAACGATTTAGTTATTATTAATGGAGTTACGATTTTTTGAAAATAATGATGTTTTGTAAAGTAAGACTTTATAAACAATTTTTTCACTCAAAAACAAAAGTGAGTAGAAAGTTGAAATTTTGAGGACTTTTTCCTAACGATTCAATGTAAAAAATACTAAAAATTCAAAGCGATTGAGTTATTATTAATGGAGTTATGATTTTTTGAAAATAATGATGTTTTGTAAAGTAAAACTGTACAAACAATTTTTTCACTCAAAAACCAAAGTGAGTGGAAAGTTGAAATTTTGAGTACTTTTTCCTAATGATTCAATGTAAAAAATACTAAAAATTCAAAGCGATTGAGTTATTATTAATGGAGTTACAATTTTTTGAAAATAATGATGTTTTGTAAAGTAAAACTTTACACACAATTTTTTCACTCAAAAACCAAAGTGAGTGGAAAGTTGAAATTTTGAGTACTTTTTCCTAATGATTCAATGTAAAAAATACTAAAAATTCAAAGCGATTGAGTTATTATTAATGGAGTTATGATTTTTTGAAAATAATGATGTTTTGTAAAGTAAAACTTTACACACAATTTTTTCACTCAAAAACCAAAGTGAGTGGAAAGTTGAAATTTTGAGTACTTTTTCTTAATGATTCAATATAAAAAATACTAAAAATTCAAACCGATTGAGTTATTATTAATGGAGTTATGATTTTTTGAAAATAATGATGTTTTGTAAAGTAAAACTGTACAAACAATTTTTTCACTCAAAAACCAAAGTGAGTGGAAAGTTGAAATTTTGAGTACTTTTTCCTAATGATTCAATGTAAAAAATACTAAAAATTCAAAGCGATTGAGTTATTATTAATGAAGTTACGATTTTTTGAAAATAATGATGTTTTGTAAAGTAAAACTGTACAAACAATTTTTTCACTCAAAAACAAAAGTGAGCAGAAAGTTGAAATTTTGAGGTCTTTTTTCTAATGATTCAGTGTAAAAAATACTAAAAATTCAAAGTGATTGAGTTATTATTAATGGAGTTACGATTTTTTGAAAATAATGATGTTTTATAAAGTAAGACTTTACAAACAATTTTTTCACTGAAAACTAAAGTGAGTGGAAAGTTGAAATTTTGAGGACTTTTTTCTAATGATTCAATGTAAAAAATACTAAAAATTCAAAGTGATTGAGTTATTATTAATGGAGTTACGATTTTTTTTTAAATAATGATGTTTTGTAGAGTAAGAATTTACAAACAATTTTTTCACTCAAAAATTAAAGTGAGTAGAAAGTTGAAATTTTGAGTACTTTTTCCTAATGATTCAATGTAAAAAATACTAAAAATTCAAAGCGATTGAGTTATTATTAATGGAGTTACAATTTTTTGAAAATAATGATGTTTTGTAAAGTAAAACTTTACACACAATTTTTTCACTCAAAAACCAAAGTGAGTGGAAAGTTGAAATTTTGAGTACTTTTTCCTAATGATTCAATGTAAAAAATACTAAAAATTCAAAGCGATTGAGTTATTATTAATGGAGTTACGATTTTTTGAAAATAATGATGTTTTGTAAAGTAAAACTTTACACACAATTTTTTCACTCAAAAACCAAAGTGAGTGGAAAGTTGAAATTTTGAGTACTTTTTCCTAATGATTCAATGTAAAAAATACTGAAAATTCAAAGCGATTGAGTTATTATTAATGGAGTTACGATTTTTTGAAAATAATGATGTTTTGTAAAGTAAAACTTTACACACAATTTTTTCACTCAAAAACCAAAGTGAGTGGAAAGTTGAAATTTTGAGGTCTTTTTTCTAATGATTCAGTGTAAAAAATACTAAAAATTCAAAGTGATTGAGTTATTATTAATGGAGTTACGATTTTTTGAAAATAATGATGTTTTGTAAAGTAAGAATTTACAAACAATTTTTTCACTCAAAAATTAAAATGAGTAGAAAGTTGAAATTTTGAGTGATTTTTCCTAATGATTCAATGTAAAAAATACTAAAAATTCAAAGCGATTGAGTTATTATTAATGGAGTTACGATTTTTTTTAAATAATGATGTTTTGTAGAGTAAGACATTATAAACAATTTTTTCACTCAAAAACTAAAGTGAGTGGAAAGTTGAAATTTTGAGGACTTTTTCCTAATGATTCAATGTAAAAAATATTAATAATTCAAAGCGATTGAGTTATTATTAATGGAGTTACAATTTTTTGAAAATAATGATGTTTTGTAAAGTAAAACTTTACACACAATTTTTTCACTCAAAAACCAAAGTGAGTGGAAAGTTGAAATTTTGAGAACTTTTTCCTAATGATTCAATGTAAAAAATACTAAAAATTCAAAGCGATTGAGTTATTATTAATGGAGTTATGATTTTTTGAATATAATGATGTTTTGTAAAGTAAGACTTTACAAACAATTTTTTCACTCAAAAACTAAAGTAAGTGGAAAGTTGAAATTTCGAGAACTTTTTCCTAATGATTCAATGTAAAAAATACTAAAAATTCAAAGCGATTGAGTTATTATTAATGAAGTTACGATTTTTTGAAAATAATGATGTTTTGTAAAGTAAAACTGTACAAACAATTTTTTCACTCAAAAACAAAAGTGAGCAGAAAGTTGAAATTTTGAGGTCTTTTTTCTAATGATTCAGTGTAAAAAATACTAAAAATTCAAAGTGATTGAGTTATTATTAATGGAGTTACGATTTTTTGAAAATAATGATGTTTTATAAAGTAAGACTTTACAAACAATTTTTTCACTGAAAACTAAAGTGAGTGGAAAGTTGAAATTTTGAGGACTTTTTTCTAATGATTCAATGTAAAAAATACTAAAAATTCAAAGTGATTGAGTTATTATTAATGGAGTTACGATTTTTTTTTAAATAATGATGTTTTGTAGAGTAAGAATTTACAAACAATTTTTTCACTCAAAAATTAAAGTGAGTAGAAAGTTGAAATTTTGAGTACTTTTTCCTAATGATTCAATGTAAAAAATACTAAAAATTCAAAGCGATTGAGTTATTATTAATGGAGTTACAATTTTTTGAAAATAATGATGTTTTGTAAAGTAAAACTTTACACACAATTTTTTCACTCAAAAACCAAAGTGAGTGGAAAGTTGAAATTTTGAGTACTTTTTCCTAATGATTCAATGTAAAAAATACTAAAAATTCAAAGCGATTGAGTTATTATTAATGGAGTTACGATTTTTTGAAAATAATGATGTTTTGTAAAGTAAAACTTTACACACAATTTTTTCACTCAAAAACCAAAGTGAGTGGAAAGTTGAAATTTTGAGTACTTTTTCCTAATGATTCAATGTAAAAAATACTGAAAATTCAAAGCGATTGAGTTATTATTAATGGAGTTACGATTTTTTGAAAATAATGATGTTTTGTAAAGTAAAACTTTACACACAATTTTTTCACTCAAAAACCAAAGTGAGTGGAAAGTTGAAATTTTGAGGTCTTTTTTCTAATGATTCAGTGTAAAAAATACTAAAAATTCAAAGTGATTGAGTTATTATTAATGGAGTTACGATTTTTTGAAAATAATGATGTTTTGTAAAGTAAGAATTTACAAACAATTTTTTCACTCAAAAATTAAAATGAGTAGAAAGTTGAAATTTTGAGTACTTTTTCCTAATGATTCAATGTAAAAAATACTAAAAATTCAAAGCGATTGAGTTATTATTAATGGAGTTACGATTTTTTTTAAATAATGATGTTTTGTAGAGTAAGACATTATAAACAATTTTTTCACTCAAAAACTAAAGTGAGTGGAAAGTTGAAATTTTGAGGACTTTTTCCTAATGATTCAATGCAAAAAATATTAATAATTCAAAGCGATTGAGTTATTATTAATGGAGTTACAATTTTTTGAAAATAATGATGTTTTGTAAAGTAAAACTTTACACACAATTTTTTCACTCAAAAACCAAAGTGAGTGGAAAGTTGAAATTTTGAGAACTTTTTCCTAATGATTCAATGTAAAAAATACTAAAAATTCAAAGCGATTGAGTTATTATTAATGGAGTTACGATTTTTTGAAAATAATGATGTTTTGTAAAGTAAGACTTTACAAACAATTTTTTCACTCAAAAACTAAAGTGAGTGGAAAGTTGAAATTTCGAGAACTTTTTCCTAATGATTCTATGTAAAAAATACTAAAAATTCAAAGTGATTGAGTTATTATTAATGGAGTTACGATTTTTTTTAAATAATGATGTTTTGTAGAGTAAGACTTTATAAACAATTTTTTCACTCAAAAACTAAAGTAAGTGGAAAGTTGAAATTTCGAGAACTTTTTCCTAATGATTCAATGTAAAAAATACTAAAAATTCAAAGCGATTGAGTTATTATTAATGGAGTTACGATTTTTTGAAAATAATGATGTTTTGTAAAGTAAAACTTTACACACAATTTTTTCACTCAAAAACCAAAGTGAGTGGAAAGTTGAAATTTTGAGGTCTTTTTTCTAATGATTCAGTGTAAAAAATACTAAAAATTCAAAGTGATTGAGTTATTATTAATGGAGTTACGATTTTTTGAAAATAATGATGTTTTGTAAAGTAAGAATTTACAAACAATTTTTTCACTCAAAAATTAAAATGAGTAGAAAGTTGAAATTTTGAGTACTTTTTCCTAATGATTCAATGTAAAAAATACTAAAAATTCAAAGCGATTGAGTTATTATTAATGGAGTTACGATTTTTTTTAAATAATGATGTTTTGTAGAGTAAGACATTATAAACAATTTTTTCACTCAAAAACTAAAGTGAGTGGAAAGTTGAAATTTTGAGGACTTTTTCCTAATGATTCAATGTAAAAAATATTAATACTCAAAGCGATTGAGTTATTATTAATGGAGTTACAATTTTTTGAAAATAATGATGTTTTGTAAAGTAAAACTTTACACACAATTTTTTCACTCAAAAACCAAAGTGAGTGGAAAGTTGAAATTTTGAGTACTTTTTCCTAATGATTCAATGTAAAAAATACTAAAAATTCAAAGCGATTGAGTTATTATTAATGGAGTTATGATTTTTTGAATATAATGATGTTTTGTAAAGTAAGACTTTACAAACAATTTTTTCACTCAAAAACTAAAGTGAGTGGAAAGTTGAAATTTCGAGAACTTTTTCCTAATGATTCTATGTAAAAAATACTAAAAATTCAAAGCGATTGAGTTATTATTAATGGAGTTACGATTTTTTGAAAATAATGATGTTTTGTAAAGTAAAACTTTACACACAATTTTTTCACTCAAAAACCAAAGTGAGTGGAAAGTTGAAATTTTGAGTACTTTTTCCTAATGATTCAATGTAAAAAATACTAAAAATTCAAAGCGATTGAGGTATTATTAATGGAGTTACGATTTTTTGAAAATAATGATGTTTTTTAAAGTAAGACTTTACAAACAATTTTTTCACTCAAAAACTAAAGTGAGTGGAAAGTTGAAATTTCGAGGACTTTTTCCTAATAATTTAATGTAAAAAATACTAAAAATTCCAAGCGATTGAGTTATTATTAATGGAGTTACGATTTTTTGAAAATAATGATGTTTTTTAAAGTAAGACTTTACAAACAATTTTTTCACTCAAAAACTAAAGTGAGTGGAAAGTTGAAATTTTGAGGACTTTTTTCTAGTGATTCAATGTAAAAAATACTAAAAATTCAAAGCGATTGAGTTATTATTAATGGAGTTACGATTTTTTGAAAATAATGATGTTTTATAAAGTAAGACTTTACAAACAATTATTTCACTCAAAAACCAAAGTGAGTGGAAAGTTGACATTTTGAGGACCTTTTCCTAATGATTCAATGTAAAAAGTACTAAAAACTCAAACAGATTAAGTTATTATCAATGGAGCTACGATAGTTACGAGTAGGTATGTCGGTACTGGCAAACTTTAGTACTGGTGAGCCTATCAATTTATACAATGCCTTTAAAAATGCTTTATTTTGTAGAACTTGTCTCTGATTGAAATTTTTTTGTAATTAATAAATGTATTGAAAGAAATCTTTGTCTGGGAAGGGTAATTACCCCCTCTACCCGCCCCTTTAAACCGCCCCTGTAAATAATCAACTATTCAGTGATACATAGGCTTATGATGATTTCGATTTCTAGACACTTTCTAATTCATCTACAAATAACTGTGAAGATCCATTTTTTCCTCCATTGCATATCTTTCACAAATTAAATCGTTGACCCACACAGTCTCAAGCCAAATTCGTGACTTCCATCTAATAAATACGTCGAGCAAATAGACAGCAAGACGAATCCTGGCAGCCTTACAGGGATAATCCGGTATAACCTTAGAGGCCCTATTAATTTCCTGACTTCGTCTTTACAAGAATTAGGGCACTAAATATGCCGGCGTGTCAGAACTAGGTTCCGATCGGCAACAATTAATTGATCGGGGCTCCTTTGAAAATGAATTATGCTTTGATGGCCTTTTTGTTTCCTTTGTCTTTGGGTTAATTAATTTTGAATTTACAGTGTAATTGGATTGTCCACTGGTTCATCATAAAAATCTCTACAGGCTCAATATAAAAATATTTAATCCTGATATACTGTCGGCAATCTGCCTCTTTCTGGGAGGCATTAAATCAACGCGCCTCATCCTGATAGATGCCTCTAGTAACTGATACGTTATAAATGTCCGATGATATATTATATACGGAGTTTGTTTTTTTTTGTCCTTTTATTTTTTGCAGAGGGTAGATTTATGGGATGAGTTTTTTTTGTTGGAAGTAGAAGGATAAATATGTAAGTATGCGGATAACAAGTCATCATTTTGCGGTTTCTAATATTATTTTGACAGTGTTTTGTTGTGCCAGCAATTTATGGGAAAAGAAACAAAATAATAAAGAAGTTTTCTTTTATATTGATTTATATATTTTGGCCTTGTGTAGATGAATTTTCAAACTAAAAATCTGAGTTAAACAAAATTATAAATACAATATTTGATTATATGGCTAATTAATCTCATGCCAATTATATTTGATTAAAAACAATTAGGTTTTAATTGCTTTATAATAAAGTACTGATAGCAATAAAATTGAAACAATGTGTTATTGTAATTAAACATAATTCAATATAATAAAAGGACTGATAATGTATGAGAAAAAATTAATATTGGAAAATGATATTTGAGTCTATAAAAAAAGAAAAATGTTAGATAAAAAGAAGGATTATGTTGTCAAAAAGGCTAAGGTATTTTTTTAGCACATCATTTATTATTTCACGATTATAATAGTTTGCAGTCCCATGTACTGATGATAAATGATTGAAAGAAAATCTATGAGCAAATTGGAACAGATCCTGAGAAGCATGATAAAGGTTTGAGGTAATGAACCACACCACAGCTAATAATCTCAAACCAGTCAGGTTTTCGTAAAAACCATTTCTGTGAAACTGCTATTGTGAGCATCTGTGATGATTTCCTCAAAGCAATTGACTGTGATAATATTGTGTTAGCTGTTTTCCTAGATTTCAGGAGAGCGTTTGAGACAGAGATATGTTGGATAAGTTAGAAAAGATGGGAATTGAGAGTACTATTCTACTAAATTGGTTTAGGTCTTATCTGTGTAATAGAGTGCAATGTGTTAAATTTGAGAATAGAATGAATGTAAAATATGGCGTAGGTACTTCAGAGAACTGTTTTGGGTCCACTGGTGTTTTTTTGTACATAAATAATATATAGGTAAGATGGTAAATAAAAGTAAAATTGTTTTGTTTGCGGATGACACAATGTTATATGTTGTTGGCAGAGATGTGAACCAATTCCAAAATATTGTGAATGTCGAATTAGGTAAGTAAATTATATGGGTGGCTCTGTGATAACAATTTTTGCATCAACGTTGAAAAATCTAAGTTTTGTATGTTTGGTAAAAGATCAAGAATTAGGGACATTGATGAAAATTATATACATATCAGCAAGAATAATACTGCTTTGGCACATGGAAACCAAACCAAGTACTCGGGGGTAATTTTGGATGCAAAATTAAACTTCCAGGCTCATGCTGACTATGTTATGAGGAAATTTCCTAAAAAGGTTGGTTTTCTTTCGAGGGTGGTAAATAGTTTGTCGATTGGTACCAAGGATGCTGTTGTATAATATCATTGCCCTATCTCATTCAGAGTTTTGTATGCATTACCGGCTTTCAAGATAGAACAGATTTAAAAAATACAGAATAGGGCTATGAGGGTAATTTTAAAATGCAATCGATATACTCCTATCAGGATTATACATGAAGTTTTGAATGTGTTAGGCAGAAGATTATTTTTAATGTGTATGTATTTTTGTATTCAAGATTAAGAGAGGGTTACTACCAAATTATATCTGTGATAGAGCAACTGTTTTTAGAGATGTACATATGAATATATAGATGTCATACTGCGTTGTTGAATTCTTTACTTTGTAAAGGCTTGCATGAATTTAATCAATTACCCAATAATATCAAAAATTGTGACAATATCAATCAATTTAAAATGTTAGTTAGGTATAAATTTTGTGGAGATTTATTATTCATGATCTGAACCAAAAGGATCAGAAACTACACCTTTTTCAATTGTAATTCAGAAAGTATCAGTTTTAATTTAAATTTTTCAAATGTAATTCAGAAAATCTCATAACAGTGTTGCCAACCGTACTATAATTATAGTATTTGTACTATAATTGAATGGTTATGTTATGTACTATCAAAGATCATTATAGTACGCCTAAAATACTATAATTATACATTATCAAATTATTTAGTTTTTTACTGGAAGATAATCTCTATTTTCCTAAACCCATTTTGTTAGCGTGCAAGCCCTTATGTCTAGTCACCTTTTTTCTTTTTTCAGCAGAATAGGCTCTGTCGTTTTAATATTGATAGAGCATGTATTTTTTGACAGTTGACATTTTAAATGTCAACTGTCAAAAGTGTTAGTTTAGTGTTTTTTTGGTGACTGAGTTTACACTGTCAATTGTCAATTTCATTGATTTTTCTGAGCGGGTCCTTTTTTTATACCAAAAAAGATGTTAACGTAACGCACCCCTATTTAATTTTTAAAATTATTTTCAATTTTGTTGTTTTTTGCGAGAAAAATTTGAAATTTTAGTGTGATGCGCCCCTAACTTTTCTCTTTTTTCCAGAAAATGTCATAATTTTTCCCTGAATAGTTTTCCAAAAGAAAAATAAAATGTTGGATGGTGCATTTGGGCCTAATTTAGTTGATTTTCATTAATTTCCAATGGGGTTATTTTTCACTGGAAAAATTTGAAATTTAAGTATGATACGCCCCTGACTTTTCTCATTTTGTCCAGAAAATTTCATAATTTTTCTTTGGATAGTTTTCTAGAAAAAAAATAAAATATTAGATGGTGCATTTATGTTTCATTTAATTGAATTTTATTAATTTCCATTGGGGTTATTTTTCACTGGAAAAATTTGAAACTTTACTATGATACGCTCCTGATTTTCTTCTTTTTTTCCAGAAAATTTCATAATTTTCCCTTGAATAGTTTTCCAGGAAAAAAAAATAAAAGGTTAGATGGTGCATTTATGCCTAATTTAGTTGATATTCATTAATTTCCAATGAGGTCATCTTCCACTGGAAAAATTTGGAATTTTACTATGATACGCCCCTGACTTTCCTCTTTTTTTCCAGAAAATTTCATAATTTTCCCCTGAACAGTTTTCCAGAAAAAAAAATAAAATGTTAAATGGTGCATTCATATCTTATTTAGTTGATTTTCATTAATTTCCAATGGGGTTATTTTTCACTGGAAAAATTTGAAATTTTAGTATGATACGCCCCTGACTTTTCTCATTTTGTCTAGAAAATGTCATAATTTTCCCTTGAATAGTTTTCAAAAAAAAAATAAAATGTTAGAAGTCACCTAAAATTAAAATTTTACTTCATTCCTTTTTAGGCAGCTTGTGGGCATTATTCTTGTAAAGTGTACCACCAAATAAATAAACTCAGCGCAGACTGTTTCACTCTATCTGCACTGCACTACTCCATCTGTTCCACTCTATCTGCACTATTCTATCTGATCTACTCTTTCTGCACCACTGTATATGATCGGAATACTGGAATAGTTCTGTTCGGGATAGCTCCAGTTCCTGAGCAGCATTGTTCTACTGTATCTGCAATGAAATTACCACGCAACGGCGAGCTTCTTTCTAAGTATCAGAGATGGCGCCGTATACAAAATGGTTTGTGATGAAAATGTAGCGGTAAACTTGATATCGGTTATAAGAGATGGCGCCGTATGCGGGCTTAGTGAATAAATAAGTAAAATAGGGACAAAGACAAATCCAATAAAGCCAAAATCATAAAAATCAGTCCAGCCGTTCTCGAGTTATAAATGCTAGAACCAACCCAACTGTGTTTTATATATATATATAGATTATTGTCTAAAATATTATAAAGAAAAAGATATCACATTAATAACATGCTCTCCGCACTACCATCAAAGTAACGGTATGGCTGAAAAGGCAGTGAGCATCAGCAAACACATTTTTAAAAAAATCATAAAGATAAAACAGATTTCAGAGAAAGCATACTAGAATACAATAAATCTCCCATTATCAATCTTGATGCATCTCCCGCTCAAATTCTACAGAGTAGAAACTTGAAATCTCAAATACCAGTAACTATGAGAACCTCAATTTGAAATTTCAGTAATATAAGCTCCTTTTCTCGAGAAAGTTTCAAGATTTTTACATCGAAATGTGGTTTTGCTTAATTTTCTTTTAAAAGTTGATTTTCTAGGATTTTTTATATTGTAATTTTTTATTGAATCAATTTAAAATTCCAGGTTTATGAGCTATTTGCATATGCATTGAATATTCCCTTCACCAGTTTCGCAAAAATACATCTCTCACTTGTCATTTTCCACTGAATCAATTTGAAATTTTAGTAATATAGGCTCCTTTTCTTCCTCTTTCCATCAAGAAAGTTTCAAGATTTTTTCGTTACTAGTATTTTCAAAAAACATCAAGATGTGAGAGGGTGTATTTTGATTAATTTCTTTTTTAAAAGTTGATTTTCTAGAACTTCTCAAATTGTCATTTTTCACTGCAACCATTTTAAATTTCAGTATTATGAGCTTATGTCCTTTCTCTTTCTTACTTAAAAGTTTTAAAAATACTCCTTTCATTAGTTTCCCAAATAAACATCAAAATGTAGCTTAATTTCCTTTTTAAAAGTTGATTTTCCAAAATTTTTTATAGGTATATTGTCTTTTCTCACTGAATCAATTTGAAATTTCAGTATTATAAACTCCTTTTCTTTCTCTTTTCACCTCAAAAGTTTCAGAGTTTTCCCTCCACTAGTTTTCCAATAAAACATCAAAATGTGATTTTGCTTAATTATCTTTTAAAAGTTGGTTTACTAAGATTTCTCATATTGTCAATTTTTATTGAATCAATTTAGAATTCCAGTTTTATGAGCTATTTGCATTCCTCTTTTCATGCCAAAAGTTTCAGAATTTTCCCTTCACTTGTTTCCTAAAAATACATCAAATTGTGAGAAGGTATATTTTTCTTAATTTCCTTTTTAAAAGTTGATTTTATAGAATGTCTCACATTGTTATTTTTCACTGAATCAATTTGAAATTTCAGTATTATGAGTTCATTTTTTTCCTCTTTTCAACCCAAAAGTTTCAAAATTTTCCCATCACTAATTTCCCAAAAAAAATATCAAAATGTGAGAGGGAGAATTTTATTTAATTTCCTTTTTGAAAATTGATATTTTAGAATTTTTCATAGGTATTGTTATTTTTCCCTGAATTAATTTAAAGATTCAGTATTATGAGCTTCTGTCCTTCCTCGTTTCAATCGAAAAGTTTCAAGATTAAAACTTACAAGTTTCCTTAGAATACATCAAAATGGGGGAGGGTGTATTTTGCTCAATTTCCTTTATAAAAGTTGATTTTTTAGATTTTCTCACTGATATTGTTGTTTTTCACTCATCAATTTAATAAGCTCTTTTTATTCCTCTTTTCACCCCAAAATTTTTCCTCTACTAGTTTTCCAGAAAAACATGCAACTATGAGAGGGTGTATTTTGCTGAATCTCCATTTTTTAAAAGTTGTTTTGCCATTTTCCACTGAATCAATGTGAAATTTTAGCATTACGAGCTCATTCTATTTCTCCTTTTACCCTAAAAATTTCAAAATTTTTCCTCCATTAATTTTCCAAAAAAACATCAAAATGTGAGAGGGAGTATTTTGATCAATTTCCTTCTATAAGGTTTATTTTTCAGAATTTCTCATCTTGTCATTTTTCACTGAATCAATTGGAAATTTCAGTATGATGGGCTTATATCCTTCCTCTTAAAAAAAATCAAAGTTTTTTTCTCAATAGTTTCTCAGAGAACTACCTACCCAAAGGCAAACATTTTTGTTACATATTGGTTTTACAAATTTGATTTTCAAGAATTTCTTATAAGTAATGTAGTTCCAAATTTTAGCTTAGTGAACTCCTAACCTTCTTCTTCTGACCTCAAAGTTTTCTAATAAAATCAAGAAGGTTCTGAATTCTACCTTGGAGTGCAGAAAAATATTTCTTTTTGCACCCATTAGCTCTGTTACAACCGACATGAGACCCGTTCCAGAACCAGTAATTTCCAGTTGCCCACCTATTTTTCAATAAGTTGCACATTTATCCTACTTGATAAATGAATTGATCGACTGGAACTTACCGTTCTAAAACGGTTCTCATGTCGGTTGGAACATAGCTTGTGTGCATACCCTGAGGCCATACAAAAATAAAAAAATGACATATTTTTAAATTTAAGCAAAGTAAAAAGACTTGTAACTTGAGTCGAGAATTTTCCCATGCATTCACGAACATTGCGAAATTCTCCAAAATACTTCTGAGAACTTTCAAGAATATTCCCAAGAATTTTCGAGAAGAATTTTATGAAAATACAGGATTATTGAAAATACACAATGGGGCCGTCCCGCTAAATTGAAATAAATGTTTCTAATGTAAGACAAGTACTTCTACTACACTAACATACCGTTTAATATGGCTATTAAAATTATGTATTGAAATTTAAGAATTTTATTTAATATTCAATTTTGGCCATTATTTGAATTTTTCGCGCCTTTATGACGTATTATGACTCCAGCCAATAGGATACGAACGAAAATAATCCATAACGACCTAAACCCTGAAAAATAGGCAACCAGACATACACTTCTCATTTTTCCCGAACAATCAACACTGAATTGATAGATTTCAATGTCATTAAACCCCCCTTAATTGGTTGATTTCTAATTCTGACGACAGATTGCGAGACTATAATACTATTGGTCAGAGTCATGTGACGCCACTTTTTTCGCGCATTTTGAATAGATTCGTTTTAAATTACATTTAATATTGTATTCCGGCAAGAAAGGCGAAACGGCCTCATTGTCTTCACGATTTTGGGGTCCTCTTGTAGGTATCAAACTCCAAAAAAGTCAAAATCGGATTAGTATTTTTGGAGATATTCAAGAAAATCTATGTAGGGATATTTCCTATATGCATAGCATAGCAGAACCGTACGTACTTTGATGAGCTATAACTGCTATCACAGATATACGATCTTCTTTACAATACATTTCAAATTTTTTCTTGCAATGATGATACTTTTTACGGGGGCTTATTTTCAATGTAAATTGTGCCTCCTTCTTTATCCCAAATTGCTCAACTATAAGTCCAAATAAACTGAAAAAAATCATAAGCTAGCTACCTTGAAGCCAACTTTTGCGCTGCCTCTATGATCAATTGGGCTTCTACTCTTCAGGGGGTCCTTTCCAATCTGTTTTGGTTCTCCAGAAGCGAGCAGCCAGAAATTTATCTAATGTACATCCGAGAACTCCCTGCAAGGCGCTCTTCATCACAAACAAAATCCTTATTCTTCCTTCATTAGTCATATATATCTTTTTTTCTAAATAATAAACTTCGCCACAGAACACTTGTATTTATGTAACTTGAATACTAATATAGTATTTTTAGTCTAAGTAAAAAACGTAAACTCCCGATAGCAACTAATTTCCTATTCCACTAAGACAAACAATTAATAGTGCAGTTCAGTTGTTGCTGAAGTTTATTCGAAAAGTGTTTCTGACAAATTGGTCAATATCTCAAACCGGTCGGAGGAGAGAAAGAGCTTTAATATTTCAGTTCTGGGCGCCCATAGAACGCCCAGTTATGGTACCGACAGGTAATAAAGCCATTCCACGGTGAAATAGTGCTCGGCACTTTGGGGCTCGAAATTACTTCCCGGGGGCGATGATTTAAAATGTCTCGGACGCTTATTAAAAATTTTACTACACCTGTAGTAGTATTCAAACAAAACAAATTTTACCATGTAAATTATTATTTTAAAGTTGCTTCGCAATTGAATTTAATGTCGTCAGAGTTATTATAGCGATTTAGTTGGAATTAAGAAACTTGTTGTGTATGTGCCGGCAAAGTTTGCTGGGAAATAAATAATGGAAACTTCTAGTCTAGTGCCAACTGCACACACACACACATACAAAAGCATAAACTTATTATGTGTAGTTGGATTTGGGCAAACTTTAAGGAAAAGTTGTATATATAGAGGCGAAACTGGAATGTTTTTTTGCTTTAGAGAAATCAAACCACAAGAAAGTTTCCTCGGATTATTTGGTTTGTGTTATAAAGTAGTGTAGAAAAATTCATTTTTTTTACATTAAAACTTTTTCCAAAAATCAATTATCCGCTAATGTTTGTTTTATACAAGCGATTAAAACTTATATTCCCGAAGCAGAGAAAGTTGGTCAAAATTCTAAATTGCATGTTTACATTTGAAAAGGTGAAATGGGGGAAAAAAGACCCGAAAGTTTTGTGTTTGAGTTTTAGAATAAGTTTATGGCTGAACAAATATTTATCAAGTGCCAAGTTTTTCATTCGATTTTATGAATTATATACCAGGGATGTATTTAGTCAGGTAAACTCCAGGATTAAATTGAAAATCAGCTCAGAATCTATTGATTTGCATCAAAATAACAACTAGAATTTGTTGTTTTGGTTTGAAGTATGAGGCTTGAAAGTTTCTAATGGTAAATGCTAGATTTCAGTCTGCAATCTTTTTAAAATGGTCATATCTTCTGAACGGTTTGAATTAACTAGTTGCAGTTTCTTTTAAATTGAAATTCAATTCAAAATTTATAAATTCGTATCAAAATCTTAGCTAGAATTTGTTGCTTTGAGGCTTGAAAGTTCCATCTAAGTCACGAATTTGGACTTGCAGGGTCACTGATTTAATTCCATTGCCACAAACCTTTTTAGTTGTGGAAAACTCATTTGATTCAAAAATGTTTAGTATGCAACTCTAGAAATAAAATTTATATCTCCCAAGTTTAATATTACACTTTAAAAAATCCATTTAAAATAATCATAGCAGTCACAACTACTGACCTACTTCGTCTTTTATCTTTCACGCTCGAATTTTAGCACCTTGCGTCTTGAATAATTCATATTAGGTATCTACACCACTGTCTTGAATTTTTTATCCGGCCAGATTATGTGACAATTCGAGTGAAAATCTTGGATTCTGGTTCATGAAATATTAGTTTTCATTTGCATATCTACTGTTTGAATTTCTTTAAAAATTGTGACCAAATTAATTTACGGTGTCAGCAGAGTAGAGTAGTAATCTCCTTTTAAAAAGTTCAGTTATGCAAGAGATAGGTACATCCTTTAATTCATAACTCATGTGGTTAAGATTCAAAAAATTCAAAATCGTAGATTTGTATGTTAAGCAAAAACTTGCATCAAAAGCCAAAAGAAAGCTCCTATTCTAGGCTCTCTATAACTCATACCATGTCCAAATACTCTTAAAATTGAAGATTTTGCTGTTAAACAATAAAATATTGTAATAATTATAGTAGCATTCTTGTTAATTGTAACATTAACAACAACAATATTATCATACTCTTGTCTTTAAGGCTATTTAGCCGCACTAATTGACGTGACATAATTGGACTGTAGCCAAGTGCATGTATGTTCAGCCTATGAATACTTAATTAGCACGGAGAATATACTCGGAACGTGTCCTCTATGAGAAAATAATTATCATCAAACCTGAAAAGTCGCTCTGCATTTGATTAAATTCTATTTTAATGATGTCAAATTAAATTCCGTTTTAACTCAGTCGGCGAAGGCGTTTAATAGGATTGTCTGCGCAATAACTCTAGCACTTTTGACGGGTAAGTTTTCACTTGGGTTCCTGAGCTTTTATTAAACTTTGCCCGATGAAAGATGCATATATGCTTTAATTGCTCTTTGGCTCGACTTACTTGCTTGTTAAGTATCAATTTTATTTTGCTCTCTCATCCAAAATCACAAAATAAGTATAGGGATGTATTAATTAATAAGTTGCCGGATTCAAATGCATGTGAAGTAGTGATTTATATGAAATCTCTTCATTAAATTCCTGCTTCATTTGTCGTAAAACTCTTTTCCATAATCGATTTGTAAAAAAAAATTGCAGATTTATAAAAATATCATGGTGTGACTTAATTGATTTCTAGAAAGCAATTTTGTCGTATTAGTGTTACAATTCCAATTTGAATTCAATCGCACTAATGAAAACATATAAAAGACAAGACCAAATTGCTCTAAAGACGATTAGTGGGATTGAACTTTGCAAAACAGAAGCGCAATGAAATTTGCATAAATGCAATCGAACACGAGATTTGTGAGCACACTTAAACTGTGTTCGGAACAATAAAAGTGATACATTTTTGATTTAGAGTATAGGGGTTTAGTTTCAAACTGTTTAAATTTAAATTATTTTATCTTCAAAGCATCAATAGGCAAAGTGTAACATTGCAATGTTGCTAAATTTTATTAAAAAGCCCTGTGCAATCCCGGAGTTTTACATGACTGTAAACTTTCTCAAAACAATATTCAATAACTAAATCTATAATCGAACAATCAAGAACTTAAGATCGTGCTTGCGATCAGAGGGAAACAATCCGCGAAAATATCGCAAAGATGAGAGACACCAAATGAAAACACTGTATATGAAGTGCATAGGACCCTTAAACAACATATTTGTTCTAACGGTCTGTGTGTGGAAAGTAGACCGATATCTTTCTTCAACACGGGGAACATGTAAAGCGATTCTGTTTGCAAGAAAAACTTAATCCAGCTTGTTATGAAAAAAGACAAAAAAGCTTTTTCCAAAATCATTCTGTCGGTGGACAAGATGAACTACTTACACCTGAAGACAGCCAAAATATCTAAGGAAGCTTGGGAATCAGAGGAGCACCTAATTTTTAATTAGAGGCCCTAATTAGCACCTAAAAAGTACCTAAATATTATATAGTTCCCGAAGTTTTTTTCCACCTTAGGACTGCTAGGTTTATATACCTCACAATACTTGGTAAATTAATGTAAATTTTTTAGAATTTTTTTTTTGAGTTAGTGCACATGCGCACACCTTGAGATAAGGACTTAATTTATATTGTAACTGCTGGGCAGTTAGGCAGACAATTCTCTGAACTGTTATATTGATTCACACGTAAAATAAACACGGCAGTTTTAAAATTCCCTTTTCGAGTCGTTTTATTTAAAAACACGATGTCATCGACGAATCTTGAATAATTGAGGTTTTCTTCAGATAATGTTAATCCCTCTATTTTCCCAATGTAGTTCCTTGAATACATATTCAAGAACTGATATTATATCGCCTCGTCTCACGCCTTTTTTGTTTTCCACTTCGTTTGTAGTATCCGAGACAGAAAACTTATGGGTCTATAGTTTTCAAGATTTGATGGGTTTCTTTTTTTCTATACCAGAACGACCATGGCAATTGTATGGTATTTTCCCCTTTGTTAGGAATTTATTGAAAAGTGTTTTCAATTGTTTTACAAGGTATTCTCCTGCCTCCTCCAGCATTTCTGGTAATATATCATTCATTCCTGGGGCTTTTCCATTGTTTCTTTGGCTTAGCACTTTTGCCATTTCTTCTTTTTCTATATCAGAGATCTCTTCTGACTCAAAATTTAGAATTTTGGGTGTTTCGCTTTCGATTTCTTGTTTGTTGTTGTGTCGCATAAGTCCCTTATAAAAAAATTCCGTCACACGCTATATTCCATCTCTGTATTTTATAATGTTTCCTTGTTTATCCATCAGCATTGTAATTTCTCTTTTGTCTGCGTTCTCCTGTTTGAAAACCTTTAAGCCTTTTTGTTGTTCTTACAGTTTTTCGATATGTGCTTCTTGGTAGTTTTTAATGTGTTGTTTTGTCATTCTTCTGGCTATTTTGTTAATCTCTCTCTATTCTGGTGTTTCTTTTTTTCCTTGTTTTATCTTCTCTTCTCCAGTATTTCTGGCTCTTTTATCCATTGGATAATTTTTCTGGAGCAACTAAATATCTACTAAGTACCTATCGATATTGGATGCTGTGCTATATCTGATAGACAAAATGGAAAAATCATGCAGTTTATGCTGACTTATATGAAATTTCTCAAGTAATTTTTCAATATTTTTAATTTAATAAATAACCTTTCAGCGGTTGCAACTGGAATTTTTTTTATCAGTACTAATCTACCAAGGATACCTCGTATAATTTCATTTGAATCTAAAATTGGTGGAATCAATCAATGATACCCTTGTTCGCAGAACTTTTTGCATTGGTTAGTCTCCCTGGAGGTGCATCTGCCATAGCAAAAACTGTTATAGAACCACGACAAAAACATGATACTTTCTGGTTGATTTTCTTGGAAAGCTAATTTCAAGTGCCTTCATCAAACTTATATACTAAAAACATTTCATTTAAAATTTGCCGCAGGCAACAATAATAGTTTTAAAACAAACTAAAGAAAATGTCCGCCACGTTGGCAAAGTTTCTCCGGACTTTGTCGCATAAATAATGCTGAACATTGACTTTCCCAGGAATCCATTCAAGTTCCATTACGTTGTCCACAAAATCGAATTTCCAAGATTCTATTCCAGTTTAATATTTCCGGACCGAAATTATTATCGAGCTACGGTGAATGTTATCCGGGCATTGATTTTCGTAGTAACCGCAACAGCACGTTAGCAGAAATATCTCTGGGGTAAATTTAAGTCCCGATATAATCGAACCAAGAAGATGTTTTGGTGGGTTGTAAGATAATGTTTACATGCCTGAGGCAAGGGTGAATGATATAGATTATGTAATAAGGCCAAAAATAATTCAACAAGCAAATTTTAATTAAATTCCCAAAAACTCTGGCAAAGCAATCTTCATAGTAATAATCATTATTAGTGAAACTGCACAAACTACTAATCATCCTGCAAGAAGGAAGGCTCGTTTTAATAATTTGCAGCTCAGCTTCGCGCCCAGACTTGCTTAATAGCTGCAGATAAGAAAACAACGTTGGGTTGTTGGGTTTCGTTGCTTATTAAACGGTGAAGAGAGAGTTTGCAGCTGCGAATTTATTGCTGCTCGTTTTTGGTAAATGGATTTTCCTGTTTAAGGAAATGATAATTTTAAATTTTCTTTCGGAAGTAGTTTTGAAACTATCATCTTTAAAGGTTTTGTATGTTCGAATCTGTTTGCTTACCTTTTTCTTGTAACAAGTAAAGTTCAAATTATTTTTCAAGGTAGAGAATTTTTTTTTCACATGAATCCACAAACAAATTCTTACCTCTTGATGAAGCTGAATTCGAACTTGAAGCTGAAGTTGAACGATAATAAGGAGGTGAACCTGGAGGTTCCGGTTTGGACAGGGTCGTAGTTGACCCCATCCTTCTGGTGACGTCAGGAGCAGGTGCGAATATTCGATCGTCCTGCAAAAGAAAAAAATACAAAATTAGAAAAAAGAAATCTCCTCGGAATTTGCACATAGTCGTAAATTTTCCTTTATTACTCGTAACTTAATTGCCTTATAACCATAACAGTTATAAACTGTTATTACGGTTCGGACGTGGATTGAAATTTTACTAGTTTTGCTTCTGGCTTAATTTGTACGAGCTGTTATATTGGTGTAATTTGAGTTTTTCCTTAATTCAATTTTTCGGGTCTTATAGAAATATAGCGTCATTGAAGTAGTTAAAAAAAGTGTTTTTCGTTTTTGTAAAGGTTTTGTTGTTAATGGTAAGTGTAGCATAAAAAAAATACTACTTTCTATAGTCCCAAAAACAATGATCTATAGGAATACGTCAATATTCAGGCTTCTACCACTTTGCAATTCTATTAATTCTCAATTACCGACTACCCAATGTTGTGTTAGGTATCTTGTAATAATAGAAAATATATTAGTTAGAACTTTTATTAAAAATCTTACAATACGTTTTTTTATCATATAACTATAACACCCAGTCCAATAAATTAATTCAATTGTCCAATAATTTTATGCTTTCAAAAATATCATCGGCTATTTGTTGAGCTTCTTGTTGTGAAGATAAAACAGCTTTGTCCATCAAAATGCCCAATTGAAGTTTATCATCGTAGCTTAAAAAGCAGAAGGAAATACCTGAAACAAATTAGAAGTTATATCAAATAAATTTTGATTAAAACATTCACCTGTTCGGTTTATATTTGGTGCAAAAGGTACAACATTATCCAACAAACATCCATCCAAAATCTCCATACTCGAACCTCCTGGTACATTTGTAATAAAACTTGTATAAGTACCACGACTGAGGACTTTCGAAGCCAGATTTAATGGTAAAACGCCCGCTATTTTTGCAATCAAAAAGTAATTGACCTGAAAACATCAAATTGCTTCAAATTTAAAAAATAAATATTGTTTTACCATCACGTCTCCGTACGTTATCAGTCCGGCATTAACGTTCACCGCTCGTAGCGTTTCCATTAAGACTTTGGACTTTTCCACTTTTGCCGCCGCCGGCAAATCGATAATGGCGACAGAAGTTTTATTTTCGAGTCGGGCCGGTTTCGAGCTGTCCGGCTCAGGAAAGTGCAATAGAACTGTAATTAAGCTGGTTGTCGACGCGGGAATTGGCTGACAGGTCTAAAAATTGAAAAATAGGAAACTTTTCGATCGACACTACACCTTTTTGCTAATTGAAGTTTTATGAGAAATACATGTCGTGCCAGTTGAGAATGTTCTCCAGTGAATGTCCACATATATCCTTACGATTCAAGGAAGTAATTGATACTTTTTGAAGAAGTTATCTCTATGTATCTGTCCAGTATTTTGTTGATAAGCCCTATATCTGTTCCTTTATATGAACATTTGTCCAATTAAAGTTGTTTCAATCAAGTCTATCTCGAAATTTTGTTAGTTGATATCACCATAGACATCCCCACTTACCCTTCTTACAATGTGTCCTGCCCAATTTCATTTTAATGATGTTATTATTCTCTTGACGACATCCGCTACACCTGTTCTTTTTCTTATTTTGTTGTTCTGGATTCTGTCTGTTAGAGAAAAATCCAAAATGGCTCTCTTCATAGCTCGTTGTGTCACTTGTAATTTATTGTTTTTTTTTTTATGTTTCCACTTCGTATGTCATAGTAGGCAGGACACACTGATTGAACACTTTTCTTTTCAAATATACCGGGATGTCAGACCCAATGAACTATAACCAAAAACTGGAATGCGAACACATAAGGACGAACGTGAAGCCTAGTGCGGCTACTGCGGAGGGGATACCTGTTTTTGTCGCACTCATTATGTTAAATGGCGAAAATTGCTTCCAACACGTATTCCAATTGATGAAACCTGTGAAGGGAAATATGACAAAACCTTCGAAAACGTCATATGTCAGCAAGCAACAGAAAAAAACAACATTCCCCCTTGTGACATCTGTCTTTCATGGCTTCATTTTTTTGGCAGATATAGCAATGTGTGCGCATTCCAGTTTTTAGCTATAGTTCATTGGGCTCACCTAGCCAAACCAAATGTTTAGGCTTTGTTCGGACTATTTATTAGATGGTTTATGTGAAGTTTGCACAAAATCGGTCGAGCGGTTCTTCCGTATACCGCGCCATCTCTGATACCTGGAACGAAGCTCGGCATTGCAGATACAGTAGAACAATGCTGCACAGAACTATTCCACTATTCCGATCAGATAGAGTGGTGCAGAAAGAGTAGGTCAGATAGAGTAGTGCAGATAGAGTAGAACAGATGGAGTAAAGCAGTGCATGCAGTGCAGATAGAGTGAAATAGGGCTGCGCTAGAGATTTTTTTTGTTTTATTTACATTCTTTGAACATTCCTGTGCCTGAGTTTATTTATTTGATGGTACACTTTACAAGAATAATGCCCACAAGCTGCCTAAAAAAGGATGATGTAAAATTTTAATTTTAGGTGCCTTCTGATCTAGAGAGTAAACATTAATTTTCTTCAACCAAAGCCAAATTCACCATCGAAAAAAACTGAATTTAATTCAGCTAATAGATACGTTAACACAACATTTAATAGGTATATTTAATAACCAAAGTATTTCGCGCCCGAGTTGCAAACAATATTTTTTCTACAACTCCATTCAAATATCAATCATTCGAAGCCAAAATTGCATTTTCAATCAAAGGTAGGTGAATTTTAATTATTTTTGATTTCCTGACAGGTATGTGTCACCATGACACCCAGTGTGCGAACTAGCAATTTCGCGCACACGTGCGCGAAATAGCTAGTTCGCGCACGGCGTCATAGGAACGTTAAAAAATCAATACCTGGGAAAAAAAGTGTCACTTCGCAAACTGTCATGATTGTGCGAACATCATCATTTTTTGACAGTTGTGGAAAATAGTTATTTTTGTATCTAGTGCGCGAAATGCTACTTTGGTGATCGAGATCTGATTTTTTTAACGAGGCGTAGCCAAGTTAAAAAAATAGTCGAGATCACCAAAGTATTTCGCGCCCGAGTTGCAAACAATATTTTTTCTACAACTCCATTTAAATATCGATCATTCGAAGCTAAAATTGCATTTTCAAATAAAAGTAGGTAAATTTTAATTATTTTTGGTTTCCTGACAGGTATGTGTCACCATGTCACCCAGTGTGCGAACTAACTATTTCGCGCACATGTGCGCGAAATAGCTAGTTTGCGTACGGCGTCATGGGAACGTTAAAAAATCAATACCTGGGAAAAAAAGTGTCACTTCGCAAACTGTCATGAGTGTGCGAACATCATCATTTTTTGACACTTGTAGAAAAAATATTTTTGGCAAACTGCAACTAAATTAAATATAACAAATAACAAAAGCAACGTCGAACTACCTCAACACTTAATTAATGCCTCATCCATCCATGACTTCTTTCAAAGTACATATAACATACCGGACTCAACTTCAGTTGAACTTGTCAATTTTTACAAACATAACAAAGCAAATAACCAAACGCTAGAATTTCAGTTGTTGGACGAAGAGGGACTTTTAAAAATTATTTCAAATATAGTGCTGGACAAATGAAGTGGATATTCTATTTTTTGAACTTAATTTTGGGATCGAATATCTCGACAAAAAAAAATGGTATCAATTCGCAATTTTCAGAGATTGATAACAAATTTTATTGACAATAAGAGGATTTATTGATAAAAATTAACAATTGTAACAAATATTGTTATACAAGGTGAAAATGCAAACCAATACCTGAAGTTGAAATTTAAATGGTTAGCGAACATTTTGAAAAACGATTTGGGGTTTGCTGGGGTTGTCTACTGATCATTTGCAAAAAACAATTTCAACAGTTTTCAACAATCTGCAACTGTTCAAAAAATATGGCGATTTATTTGAAAGGAATAAGTACTTTTTAAATAACTGAAAATCTGCTTTCTCACTGAGAAGTTCAATGAAACTGTTTTTCTATCAAGATCTTATGCATATAAAATGTTAACCATACCCAAGTTCAATAAATATTCGAAAGGTATTAGAAACTTCGATTACTCAAGAATATCTGATATATGATATTTTTTTACAAATTTCATTTTCTTCACTGTAAATATGGTAGATAATAAAAAATAATTTGAAATTTCCACAAGTAAATGCAAATTGAGAGAGTGCAATCCTTTATTCTGTAATGGTTTATTGGATTTTCGATAGCATTTTGACATCATACCTACAAGGTGGAGGGACAATCAATAGCTTAGGGTGAATGTAAAACATGCTATATTTTTTAACAATAGTTACTTGAAAGTATTGAAGTATTGTCGTGAAATTTTTTTGACAGTTCTAACAGCCAAATAAATTTTGTTATTTTTTGTCATGTGACAAAAATCACCCAATCATTTCCACATTATACTGAAAACAGCCCTAGGGTTGTTTTCACTCTATAACATTGCCTCAGACTTTGCTGTCAAAAAAATGTCCATCCGAATAACCATCGAACACTGATAAATGCTCAAAAATTTTATAATAACTTTCTCAAGCTTGTTGCTCATAGGAAACAAGCTCTCGAAATCTGTTCTAAATTTTTTTCAAACAATTATCAATGTCTTTGAATCATTACTACTGAAAACATTTCCAAATGAAAACAATAAGTTATCCAGTGCGAGCAAAAAAATGGCATTCAGTTTTGTTTACTTTGTGATAGAACAGATCAATTTTAAAACAACAAAATTTGTAGTCCCCTCGAAGTCATGCTGTGAGTTGTACCTCAGAGTACTCGCAAAAAGCATGTCCTGTTACGGGTAAACTAGGAATCCTCTTCATTTATAAAAAAAGCTGGCTGTTTTTTGTAAGGGTATATGAAATACAATGATACAATGTTGGATCTAAAAAAAGTTTGTGGTGTCAAAAAAATATAAGTCTTTTTCTCAATAACGAGTAGGACCGCCTCGAGCATTTGACACCTCTTGACATCTTCGAGGCATACTCAAAATCATGTCGTTAATGAACTCCGGAGGTACATTATTCCACTCTTCTGTAATCGCTTGAGAAAGCTCTTCGAGTGTTTGTGGAGGATTAGGCCGTGTCTTTATGAGTAGTTTGAGATACGACCAAACATGTTCTATTATGTTCAAGTCGGGTGACTTCGCTGGCCAATCCATCTTCTGAATATTTTATTCCTGCAAGACATTTTGGACAATATTGGCACGATGCGGTCTCGCATTATCGTCTATCAAAATAAAATCTTCCCCATAATTTTGAGCGAAAGGTACCACAATAGGTAGTAGTACGTCATTTCTGTATCGCACAGCGTTCATTGTTTCATGTGACAGCCTCCCGTGACAGCCTCCCATATTCTCTTCTTGGTATCTTGTGTTTGGTTCCCGCCACACCAAAATTCTTCCATCAGAATAAAACAAATTGAATCTTGTCTCATCTGTGAAAAGACAATTTTTCCATTCATTGTCCCAATTAAGGCGGTGTTGACACCATACCAGCCTAACAGTTCTATGTCTGGGAAGCAATCTTAGGGCTAGGCAACATAATCAAAATGGAAAAAGTTTGAAATTTTTTTCGTGAATTTCGTTCAACTGTGTTTCTGTTGTCAAAGATGCTTGTGTAGAGGAATATAAATTTACCTCAAATTGTTTCTGTTGAGAGTTCTCCTTAAAGTACGATCAGACATTTCTATTCCCGTTTACTGTCGAACTGTATTGTTAATTGTTCTTGAGCTCATTGTCCGGTTTCTGTAGACTTCTCTTATCAGAATTCGCTGGATTCTGGGTGTAACTAAACGTACACGTCCGCCTCCATGTCGGTACCTTACGTTTTGGGTCTCCTCGAAACGGGTTTTCAATCGGGAAATAACGCTTTGAGACACCCCGTACAAATTTGCCAATGTCTTCTGAGAATATCCTTCATTTAAAACGCGCATACAATTGTTCATTTCGTTTATGTTTAGCCTGAGCATTTTTGCATACAAAATAAACAGCGACAATTTCAACAATATTAAATGAAGAACTGAGTGAGAACCGACAATCTGTAAAATACTGCATTTTTTGTTTCCATGGATACCTATGTCAAAGTAATGGTTTATTTTTCAGAGGCGACTCAATTATTCAGTGAGGATTCACATATCCTAAATTAAAAAATATCCTTTCAAAGAAATCGGCATATTTTTCGAACCGTTGCAGATTATTGAAAACTGTTGAAATTGTTTTTTGCAAATGATCAGACCACCCCATCACAATAAATTTGTACCCCAAATCCTTTTCCGAAAAGTTCGGTAAGAATTAAAATTTCAACTTTAGGTATTGTTTGTATTTTCACCCTGTATAACAATATTCGTAACAAATGTTGAGTTTTATTATTAAATTATCTCATTCTCAATAAAATTTGCCATCAATCTCTGAAAATCGCATATCGATACGATTTTTTTTTGTCGAGATATTCGATCCCAAAGTTTAGTTCAAAAAATAGAATATCCACTTCAATTGTCCAGCACTGTATTTCTTCAAATGCAGTGGGAGAAGACGGTATTTCCATGAAAGATATAAAATTATGCTTACCTTTTTGTGAAAATCCCTTATTAAATATTATAAACACATGTATTCTTGATAATATAAGTACCCAATTTTATGGAAGAAAGCAATTATTAAACCAATTGCAAAAGTTGCAAACCCTAAAGAATTAAAAGATCTTCGCCCAATTAGTATACTGCCAGCCACTTCTAAAATAATTGAAAAGCATATTTACAATCAACTTTCACTTTTTTCAGAAAACAATAAAATTATCCCAGATTGTCAATCAGGTTTTCGTAGAGATTTTAGTACGTGCATGACTAGCTTAGTTAATATTCTGAATAATGTTCGCCTAAATGAAGAACGAAAAAACTGTACCTGTTTGGCTCTTCTTGATTTCAGCAAAGCTTTCGACACCTTCAGCCGTATGAATAAAAATAGAGCATTTGCTTCTAAGCAAAAGGTAGAAGTATAAACAAAAGCTTCAAGTAAAAGGTAGAAGTAGACCCAAGTAGCACATACATGTCCCTGCGACTACGTATTAACCAAATACAACGTCCCCAGAAGTACAGATACAGTGCAGATTAGTGTCCGCCAATGATTTTTCGTTAAAATTACGGCGTGCCGTCGTCCTTAATATGAGGTCAAGAAATCGGACCTTTATCTAGCTCAATTTTGACGTTATAAATGAAAACCAGTTTTAACGTTAAATCGATAACGTCAATCCGTCGTCCTCTTGTATACTTGTGACCTCAGAAACGTTTGTTAAACGTCGTCCAATACGACCAATCATAAGGTGAGATAAAAATCGTAAAATGGACGTCATAATATTGTACCAAATTCAACTTTGCATTGAAGACGTCAATCCGTCGATATCTTCATATCCTGTGACCTCTGAAACGTTTTTAAAACGTCGTCTGACACGACCAATCATAAGGTCAGATAGAGGTCTTAGAAAAACGTCCGGCCAACGTTAAAATTGAACACAGGTAAAATTTGGTGTAGCATTTCATACTTTTTGCGTCGTTCGTTAATAAACTGTCATCAGTCAAATGAAAACATAAACAAACAATAGATATGGCGTTACTATAAAAAGTTTTTAACAATTTGAATAAGTATTTGCTTTTGTATTTTTGGGACATATAATATGGGACAAAACAGGAGCTTCATATACTTATCAACATATTACAAAACAAGATTTTTTTTTAGATTTAGTGAAAAGGGAGAAATGTATTCCAAACATGAAGGAAATGGAGCAAGAAGAGAAATTGGAAGAGAACTCTGTAATTTCCACTTAAGAAATTAAAAAAGATTCAATAAATGACGGGTTAAAAGGAAATATTTCAAGATTTTGAACAACATCAAAAATAAAACATTTACAGTTTCCTGAAAAATCTCAAATAAATCAGAGCGTTGAACCACCTAAAGAACTGGTTACGATAGGTTACCATATGGGACCTATAGTCAATCTAGGTTTATATGTTTGTAATATTTTATTACATATGGTCCTATGTTTATATAGATCAAGTCCATTTTCATGACGAAAACACGCATTAGGTTAGGATAAGGTGCAGATTATTAACTCGGCCATTTTATACACCGCAGTCCGCAAGGTCCTATCTAATCATCCGCCATTGCTGCATGTTTAATAAAAATAAAATAATATCTGAAAAATCAATCCTTAATAAGAAAATTGTATCAAAATTATTTATTTTTGTGTAAATCGGACTTGCCCAAAGATGTTTTTGACCTATCGGAACTATATAAGAAATTATGTAAATTACAGTTTTTTTTTTTTTTTTTGGAAAATATTAACAAAATAAGAGCCCGTTTGTTTTGTGTGCATATCATAATTATATTTGACAGAAAAGTTGACTTCGTTTGAAATGTTTGTGCCTACAGGAGCTAAATATTTAGTTTCACGTATTTTATTGTTGACAAGGCCAGGCGCCATTATTATTTTATGTCCCCCAATATTCTTATAGGTATCTATTCATTTTGTTTTTAATGTAATGAGTTGGGAAATAAAATAACACCAATAATAAACCAAAAGAAACAATTTGGTACAATATGTTAAACCTGGAACATCCTTTATTTGGTTTGGTATTTTTTTTAGGTTAGTCATGGTTTACGACGTTTAGTAAACGTTCCAATCTGGTTGTGTATGCTGACTTATAAGTTAAAAATTAGTAAAGCCTCGCGACCTGCGACGTCGTTACAACCATGAAATGATTCTCCATTTTGGTGAAAATAAGGGTTGTATAGTCGTCTATTTGACGTCGCGCCTTAACGTCAAGACATCAATGACGACGTTGTTAGGACGTAAAAGCGCTGCTTGGGGAAGCATTTACTTCATATCATATGAATAATGAAAACTTTTTACTCGCGAGCATATGCTTCAAAGAAATGAAGTTAAAGATACCACCTGTAGTAGGTACCTGTTATTTCAATCTAAGGCTCGAGTGCCAAAGTAAACCAAAAGATCATATGCTAACATCACTGGACTTTGACATTCCATATGAATTGGTTGTAGAAGAACTCCAATCATGGAAGAACGCAAAGCTACCGCAAGCGGACAACGCATCATTGTGGTACACAGTCACAAAGATGGTTCGAAGCCAACGAGAGGAGTCGGTCTGGGAATGAAAAAAACTCTCCTGAGCAATCGGTAAAACGCCCACAAAATTTCAAGCTGAGGTACTGGCCATAAACATATGTGCCAAAGAGTATCTTAAAAGAGGCTTTTAAGAGAGCACATTTGCATACTGTCCTACAGTCAAGCGGCTCTAAATGCTCTAGGAGCCATCAAGTGCAATTCTCAGCTAGTTTGTGAGGGTGAAAATATTCTTAAGCAACTGGCTGGGTCCGGCTGGGAGGTATAAAGTAACCCTGATGTGGGTACCAGGATACCACGGCATAGAGGGCAACGAGAAGGCGAACCGTCTCACAAAACAAGGCGCTTTAACATTTTTTCAAGACCCAGAGCCTTTTTGTAGACTAATGAAAAGCCACGTCTCCGAAGAAATGAACATATGATAAAGGTCATATGTGATCTGAAGAACTTCGCATGAACAGAAAAGACATTAGAAAGTTGGTCTCCTCACTGGGCATTGCCAGGTGAAATAGTACCTAAAAACAATAAGCAAATCAGATAACGACCACTGCAGATTTTGCAAACCAGCAATAAAAAGTATAGAAAGCCTAATCTGTGAATGCTCTGCTCACTTCTGCAAAAGGCTGAAATACCTTGAAGGGGATAACACCCCAAGAGGTGGACACTTTAAGACCCAGGAAGCCGGCCTCCTCTGGGAGAAGCCTATAAATCTTGGACACAAGAGCGGCTGGAACAAGCTATAACGAATCCTAATGCAATCTACAAGTAAGAATATTTGGAAATAATTTACCAAAATAGTAAATATACATCTGCTCTGGAGCAGATGCATTTTGCAAGGAGTAAATGCTTCCAATTTGAAGCAAATACTCTGTTTTATTCATAAGAAAAAGAGTATTTTTTTTTCCTGGAGCATTTGCTTCCTACTTTGAAGTAAGAGGTTTTGCTTCAATTTTTATTCATACTGGATGAAGTATTTGCTTCAGATTTTGGTTTTTTATTCATAGGGTAGCTTAAGTCACGATATGTTACTAGCTAAATTACATTACCATGGCTTATCAGAAAACGCAATACTTTTCATGAGAAACTTTTTGGGTAATCGTCAAAGTCGAGTTATGGTTACAAAGCAATACAACTCCGATTATTCAAAATATAAACTGATTAAATTTGGGGTACCACAAGGATCCGTTTTATCTCCTTTGTTATTCTCACTATATGTCGCAGATATGTGCAAAAATGTTAAATATTCTAAGCTTCAACAATATGCAGATGACTCCCAACTATATATACCTGTTAATGGCCAAAATATCGAAAATATTGCAACGGCACAAAAAAATCTGATTTCTGATTTAAAAACAATTGACACGTACGCAAAAAATCACAACCTAAATTTAAATGCCACAAAATCTCAAATTCTTATCATGGGCAACAATATTTATAAACAAAATATTGAAAATCAATTGCACTTTGAACTTAATAATAATGCTATACCTATTGTTAACGAGGCTAAAAATTTAGGCATAATATTTGATAGCATACTTACTTTTGAAACACATATAAAATTGAAAATAAAAGCTGCTTACCTTCGTTTAAGAAATTTATATAAGTTAAAAAAATATCTATCGGCCAAGCAGAAATACTACCTGTGCGATACTTTAATATTGTCCTTGTTTGATTATGGTGATGTTGTGTACGGAGATTCATTGTCTTCAGCTACGCAAAAAATTGTACAGAGGGTTCAAAATAGTTGCATGAGATTTTCTTATAACATTCCTTATCGGCATCACATAACACCATATTTGAACGATGAAAACATCCTGAATATGGAACATCGTAGAAAACTGCACATGTATAACTTTATTTATAGAATTCTTACAAGAAATAAACCTAAATATTTGAGCAGTATTTTCTTGCCCATGAATCATTCATATAGCACCAGATATAATCAAAATTTTGCTATACCCCTTCATAGAACTGCTTCTTTTCAAAGATCATTTTCCTTTGTGGCAATACAAATGTGGAATAATTTGCCAGTTGATGCGAAAAATCTTTCCCCATCAAGTTTTTTTGAAACTATTAAAACTAAGCTACTTCAACAAAAACAGCTGTAACGTATTTTTTTTTTTTTTTTTGTTTATGTTTTGTTTATTTTTTTCTGACATGTTTATTATCTTGGTTAAAATGCCTACGCCCCCCCGTCGCCATTCACGCTTTACGTTTTATTTCTGTCTTGTTTGTAGTTTTGGATATTTAAAGTACGAACATGTGCCTTTGTAATAATTAATGATATATAGGTAAATCGCTCTTTCTTGTTGCTCGCTACAGTTTGATGATAGTTTAAAATATATATATATATATATATATATATATATATATATATATATATATATATATATATATATATATATATATAAGAAGATTGGACGTCGTTGCTGACAAGTTCGAAGACAATTTGGGAATCGGTTTGGGGAATGCAGCAAAAATAAAGTATACTCTTTAAAGTTTATCCGAGCTTTCGATAATGTTTATTATCATCATCAGGGAGACTATGGATCAATATATAAGTTAAAGACAATAAAACAATATTTGAATGTAACTTACATCTTTGTTGAGATTAAAGATAAATGTTGTGTTATTGATCTGTTTCATCAGCATCGAGGACAGTGAGAACTTAATTTTCAGTCACTAATACATAATACACGTTAAAAAATGTTGAGGGAAAAGATGGATTGTGTAAATGGGGACAATACAACATATTAAAATATTAAAACAGTTACAGAGAGAGACTTTTACAATATATCTTATGAGTCTGAGGATCATCCATCAAATATGTAATTTGGAATTTTCTTTAATTATTTTTGAAAATGTCAACCGGAAACAGCTGACTGTCAAGACCACCTGTTGAATTATGATTTAAGACACATGTCATTCTAAAGTTAGGTTAGGTATACAACGCTATGTTCCATTATTAGCAGATACACATTTGATGTGTCTACCTACCTACCTTTGCAGGTAATCTGTGTAGGTAATCAATATTTTCATTTAGAATACTTAAATAAAACATTTCTGCATGTAAATATGAGGTAAATTGTATTCAATTGTATTGTATTGTATATATTGCAATCAGAATAAAACATATTATCAAACAAACTAAAAATGTACTGGGTGTTCCATTTAAAAAAATGCTAATTGTGTGCATAACTGTCAAAATATATTAGTCTTTTGTTTTTTGTCCACCCTATCTAAAACTTGGAGAAAAACCCTACAGTATGTTTTTTTATTAATTTAAATAACTTCAAAAATAAAGAAATTATGACAGTTTGAAATGTTATCAAGATAAAATGACCACACTGTACATTTAAGCCAGAAGACTCATCGGTTGCTCCATCTGTTGCCCCAAGCAAATAATTTTAAATAGTGAATTTTAACAATGAAATAGGATTTCTTCTTACAAACAAATCTAGATAAAAAAAAAAGAAACCTTAGGTAACGTATTCAGGTGCAGTTTCCTACTTTCATGGTTTTTTTCTGGTACCAGAAATTTATTCGGTCTCTTCCCAAAATTGTTGGTACCATCTGGTTAATTTCTGACCTCGGAAGTAGATAATTGATCTATTGTTCTCAAGCTATTTGGGAATATGAGTTCTGGTTCTGATGAGCTGGGATTCTATAAAACAGGGTTGAAAAATAGTAGGGATGTTTTAATTTATTAAAAAATATTATATAGTTCATTGGCTGGGAGAAAAATCAAGAGTGACATGATTTAAGCGTCAAGTGTCATTATAAAATAGGGAGCAAAAAGAACAATCCGGTGGTTCATGGAACCAATTATGGGACCGGGTGCAGAACTAAATTCGGTACTGAGTTCAGCAACCGAATAGCACCCGGTACATACTTTGAAAACGGATCACGATTTGGGAAACATAACCCTAAGAATAATTGATTTGTTTACAATCAATTCATTATTGGAAAATGGAATTAAAATATTGATTAAAACTGAGGAAAATCATTAGTCGTCACAAGTGAAAATAGAATATAAATATTGAAAATTAGAAAATTTACAGGAACTGCAATTGTTGAATTTTTATAGGAAAATGTAAACAAACTTTGGACCCCGCACATTTCTTATGGGATTTCTGACCGCGGTCAAATTTAACTAAATGTTATAGATCTCACCTTTCTGATCAATAACTTCAATGGGCAGAACTTGATCCTATGACTAGTTTTTGAGATACAGGTAGTTTAATGTCCAAGAAACATACACATTTTATATGCATTTACATCTAACTGTCACCTGAGCGTGAGGATACCTGTCCATCCTGGTATTAGGCCTGTTCGCACAACAATCACAAACTAGTCAGTGCGAATCTCATTGGTTGGAAACAGTCAGAAACAGTCAGAAAACTAGTTTCAACAACCAATGAAATTCGCTCTGACTGGTTGGTGATTTCTGTGCGAACAGGCCTATTATTAGGTGACAGGTAGATGTAAATGCATATAAATAAAATGTATGCATTTCTTGGACATTAAACTACCTGTATCTCAAAAACTAGTCATAGGATTGAGTTGTGCCTATGGAAGTTATTGATCAGAAAGGTGAGGTCTATAACATACTAAAATTTGGTTAAATTTGACCGCGGTAAGAAATCTCATAAGAAGTGTGCGGGGTTTTGAATTTTGAATGGAAAACTGAAAATATAAGTATGAAATAGTTAATGTCAATTTGGGCACGTCACAAAATCATTGATACTTGATTATGACTTAGTTGTCCATTAAATTTTATATTCCATTGGGTCACATCGATATAAGGTGACGAATGGAAATTGAGACTTCGAATTGGTGGAAACTGAAGATCATCGATAAGTCTTTTGAGGGGAATGGTTTCAGAAATGTTGGCTGGATTTCCATGAGGACTGGTAGGTCGAGGAACATTCTTCTTGAGTTAGCGGACTGTAAAATACCGGTATTCGAATACTGAGATAGTCTGAGAGATTTGTTGGCCGATAATTGGGGAACAAAGGTCTCGTGAGTAGAAATAGGACGATTATTTAAATGACTTCTTGTAGGTGTAGAATATCTGTCATTTCCAAAATTTCCCACCGACGGTCTATTTTGTTCAAAACAGTGATGGGTCCACGGGTTTGTAGGTTTAAACCCAAAAAACCGGTTTGGGTTTAAACCCACCCGGGTTTTTTCAATGATGGGTTTAAACCAGAGATAAATACTATATAAACTGTCGAGAATGGAATCTCAGTGTAAATTTTGTTGTCAACAAAATTGAGCCAAGCCAGCGCCATCTTCCACATCGGAAAATCACTATTTACTGGTTTTGCATCGATGCTACAGACACCTACTTTACATAGGACTTTTTATGATAGATGGCGCCCCGTTCACATTACTGTTACAGTGGCTAAATAAACCTTTACATACAGTGGCGACAATAGAGGTCCGGCCGCCATCTTGTTCCCAACCTCTTGTTACTTTTAAATATTAATATATAGGAGTTAAATGGACATCTATCATAAAAAATTGGAATCGACGTATTTGATGACCATTATTAGGTCCATCAAATACGTTGTTTTCCATGATTTTGATGGATGTTCACCTTAATCCCATATATTCATATTTAAAAGTAACAAGGGGTTGGGAACAAGATGGCGGCGTTTTCAATATAAATATATGGGATTTTTGAACCAATCAAAAATAAGACAGCAATTGTCGCCACTGTGGGTTATAGAGTCACTGTAATTACTGTCGGTCTGTTCAAATTCGTTTATTCTAGACTTTGGGGCATTAATGTTTGCCTAAATTAATTGATAATTTGTTAATTAGATCAAAAGACAGTTTATTTATCGATGGTTAAGGGATCCTTAACATATTTATTCAAAGTTTTGATTGATGTTTAGTTGAACCTGTCATTTATCTAATCAACAAAGATAAAAATAGATCTTCCAATCTATAAAGTTTGAAGTTCTTCTTGAAACACACAAAACAACTTTCAAATCACTTAAGAACACTTGACAACACAAAGAAAGATGAAATGCAAGACCGGCGAACAAAAAACATTATGAATTATTAGTTATGATCAAATGAATATTTTGGCATATTGTCATATGTTGACATGTCAGTTATCGACATCGCACGTGTTCTTGATGTGCTGGTATTTTCCAATTTTGACAACTCTGTGGTTGTTAGCGACATCTAGAAAAACGGAAAAGAGTTATTATGTGGTTTATAACTGGCAATGAGAGATCGCAGGGCCTGGTTTAAACCCTTTTTGTTTTTTTGGGGGTTTCTAAGAAAAATAGGTTTTTTGGGTATTTTAGGAAAAAAAAAAACGTTACATGGTGGCGTAAAACAAGTTCTCTATAAACAGGTTAAACAAAAGTGTCCAATTAGGCAATTCAATCCATCTGTCAGATAGGGAAACTCAATATGGCGTGGTATAGAAGCAAGTTTGTTTTGAATGTGTTTTTATGCGCATTCCAAATTATTTTGCTTAGAGTTTTGCTTGCAACCTTGATTTGGACTATTTAATAAAATATTTGTTGACTAGGTACCTAAACTAATAAATCGAGCAGATTCTAGATATTTTTTTCTGTGTTTTGGCCCATGTGTGGCCGCCACGCCATCTTGAAAGTCACGTGGTTTAAATTGCCTAATGTCCACAAAAAAAAAACCAGAAGAATGCAAGTGCGAGCACTGTGAGCTAATTTAGATATTAGGTTAGGTTAAGAATCAAGGATTAAGGTGACTTGTAGTAGTTTTATGTTTTGTTTTTTTTTTTTTGTATCGAGTTTATTTTTTTGTTTTTTTTATTCAGTTTATTTAAAAATATTTGAATAAAACGGGTTGTTTCAATGAACCCGGTTTTTTGAAATACGGTTATTCGAAAAAACCAAAGGGTTTTTATGGTTTTTTCCAAAAAACCCGGTCTAAACCCATCTCTGGTTCAAAACACTGTGGTGGATTTTCTATGTCTTGATCCAATGTAGTGACATCTGTGCTGAGCAAATTGTAGTTCGCGTACAAGGTCATTACTCTCAAGATCGAAATTTCGGCTATTTCTGTTAGAAACAGACGCAACCCGAGAATGGAATGTTGTTTCATGAGTATTTGAAAATTGTAAGGGTACAACCGGTCGTCGAAAATTAAGCGATTCGGAATCATCGACCTCGTCGCCACAGGACTATTACCATTTTCATGAAAATACTCGTTATTTTCATTATCAGGAATTTCCTCGTTGTTATGAAGAGGATAATCTAATGGGGAGCTTCCTTATTAAAAAAATATCAAATCCTCTTGAACTACTATAGCCTTTCTAGAACCTGCAACATGTTGTGAATAGGACTTCTGAGCTGAGGTCTTGATACCTCTGTAGGTTAAATTCACCTGTCCTGTTAGTCTATCACGAAATGATAAAAGATTATCCTTCAACAATTTCTGATGTCGGATAGATCCTATCAACACGAAAGGAAACATGGAGCAGAAGAGTATTCAATCTGCGAAAATCCAAGTCACCAGATTATTTTGGAAAACGACTTTCATTTTTTTTTAGTGCCTTAACCCAATTTCAGAGTGTCAACGTCAGGGCCTATTTCTAGTTAGATTTGGTTTTATGAGAGTACTTTTGCTGTTTCTTGTTTTTTTTTTTATTTAAGAGCTGATACTTTCTTTCTGGAGGGCTAAAACAGGTGGCGTCCTATATAATTTATAATCCACGAACACTCTACTGAAGAGTTAGCTGGCTGCCCTATAAGAAAGTATTCCAGTACGGTAACCTTTCGTTGGCCACCTTCTGGTTTATAGTAGTTCTAGAGTGTCAATAGTCTGGGTAAATAAAGACAAAATCTCTGTCACAAAACTGATAAAGAATTTAGGGAAAATTTATAACTTTTAATAAAAAGAAAGATTTATAGGTGGCACAGAAGTCACTATCAATTTTGTTGTTAATTTCTTGTGACAAAATTTCTTAATCGTTTTTTATACGATAAAACAAATTGGACATCGATTTTCAGCCTATTAACTGAGTTATGGGTTTATTTTCATCTCAACTCAATTTTCTTGAAGAAATTGGTTTTTGACAGGCTTTTAAAAATTTACTGAGCGATTTTGGACTTTCAGTACGTAAAAGTCTTTTTTATGAATAAACAAACTGGAAATCGATATTCAGTTCATAAGCTGAGCTATGGGCTCATTTTCAACTCAACTTCAATTTCACAGAAGGAAACCTTTGACAGGCTTTCGAAAACGTGCTATTTTCCTAAGCAACTTTAGATTTTCAATGATCAAAAATTAAATATTTTGTTTGACGACCAATTTTACCATAGACTTGAAATTATCTTGAAAAGGGCAGAAAATTGAGACGAAACTTTCAAATTTGTCTGATGATTTTCCTCGATGCTAACAAAGCCAAAGGCACATTTCATTCACATCCAAACCCTTGCATAGGTTTTTAATATCTCAAAAACCAAAGACGTGATTTTAAAAAATTGCGAATGTCATTACGGGAGAACATCCTTTGAAAGTCGAATAAAAAGGTGAAACTAAACTTTTATGCAAAATATAAAATCACGTACTCGTTTGAAATAGTTTGTAATCCCAACCGATACAGCAGCCATAAGCACGTGTGAAAACTTCATTCCTGTAATTGAATTTTTAATATTTTTGATTATCGGTATCAGTTTTTTTGAATCTTCGGTTTGCCAAACTGCAATTTTTTGACCACTATGACTTGGACCGTGTAGAGCATTTTGATCAGGTTGTCTCGTTTGTGACAATTTGAAGGTTTTTCCAAGGCCTACAGTCATTATGTAGAGAATTAATTTGATGTTTTTCAACTAAAAATAATCTACTAAAAAACATAAAAATTAAAATCAAATTATTACCATCGAACGAGGTTTTTCTTTTGGTAATTTTGCAATGTAATTTTGTGCTTTGGAGTCTCCTATAATGTCAATTAGAAGTGCTATAAGAGATGTCCCATCAGCAATGACATGATTGAACCTTGTTATAATTGGGTAGTAATAGAAATTGTCCTAAGAATTAAAATAAACTATTTGCTTTTATTAAAAGGTAAATAATTACCTACTTTTTTATAATTCATAAGAGGTCGGTTGCTAACCAAAATTTCCCAAAGTCCTTTGTCGTTTTTAGGATAAGGACTTCCGCTGATATTTCCAACTAAAGTTTTCAGGTTATCTTCATCGAAAACAATATCGGATTTTATTGGGAGACATTTCAAGCAATCTTCTAAAAAATAGTCGTTTTTAATCCAATAACCGTAACCTGCGAATTCGTATAAGCCACTGGTGAGTTTCGGATATCGATTTGGATTGTTGAAAACCTAAAAGGATAACTTTGGATTTAATAATGTAATGCTTTTAATTAATTTTTACCTTATTTTTCAATCGATTTTGTACAATTTCCATTAAATCTCTCGTTCTATTACTTTTTACTATTAAAACACTTGTTATAGTGAACTTTGTCGTGTCTTTTATAAGAAAAACAGCATCGGACACTTGTACTAATCCTCCGTATTTGTTTTTTAGTTTATTGCTCAAAATTTTGTCTATCATTTTTCGGTATATTGTAAAACAAAGGTAGAAAAAGATTATCGTAGGCCAAAGACAAAGGATGAAGGTGTAAAATAAAATGGATTGAAACATTGATAAAATAGGGTGTAAATAAAATGCCTGAAACAGAAAAAATAAAAAAGTATAAATAAAATTTGTTACTGTTTGTAGAGTGAGTCTTAAGTGAATCCGGAATCCGTGACAATATAATAATGTTTGATTGAACCTTATATATAATTCATTTTCATTTACTTACATGAAGTTTTCTAAAAATCAACATATTCGTGAAATTAAATAAACACTCTACTTCTACTAGTAAAATGAAATTATTTCAAAGTTACATTATTATGGTTTCGCCTTATAAGTTAATTACATAAAGTAGGGATTTTTTCAAATATCAACGAATACAGGGGTGAAATTATTCTTTCTTGCTGATGTATTGGGAAATAGCTCTTCATACAAAAAAAAATCAAATCGAATTAAAACCATATCGTCGAGAACAAATCCTGTCGGATTTGTTAATGTCGCAAAACACATTTTTAAATTCGAAACAACTCTCGTCGAATTCTAACGAAAATGTTCACGTAAATCCGGTATAGCAAAGCATTAATTGACCGGTCGCTGGGGCCCAATCAAGCAAATGTCCGGACAAACAAAAAAAAGAAACGCGAATCAGTCCTAGACTATAGCAACGAGGGATCATTTTTCACAAACCGAACAAAATAAAGTCGTCGTTGTTTCGCGTTGTGAATTAATAGCGGACGGTAAATTGTTCGTATATCGTAGACTATTGTTCAAATATTTAGAGAGATTGGATTTTTGAAATTTTTCAAGTTTATTTTGCTATTTGTTTTTAGAAATTTTGTCCCTATATGAGTAAATTTTGCTTGTTATGTTTTTGATTTGCATCAAGTGTAGTTTTATGTAGGACATTGTTGTGGTTCGCTACCACCAATGTTGTGGTTTGATTGAACCACGTTATTGCCGAAGCTTTTAAAATAAACACTTTTAAACTTTTAATTATTTATTTCACTTCTTGTTAAAAGCACAGCCAAAATCGTAACTGAGTTCGGAGGTTAGGTACTCTAGGTTACAACTAACTTCTTTTGCTGCTGACTGTTCACTAACTTCTAATTCTGCCTTTTTTCATAGACAAATTATAATGATTATGATAATTAGACAAAAATGGTTATTTACGACTATAAGGGGTTTGAGGTTAAACTGAATAATTTGTATTTATCCGATCAAAGGAAACACCACTGATAATTTTACATCACTCTATTGTCAACTTTACACTTGAGAATAGATAGTTGCAGTGAAAAAATAAACAAAAACTAACTTAATTATTATATTTTTAAGACTGTGAACATCAAGAATAAAAGTAATCAAATTTCTCGTTCACCGCGGACATCGTCTGTCTTTTTTCGTCACCCGGCAATCTCTCCCTCTCCGAGCTGGTACTCTCTCCGGCGTTAGGGGGCAGCACCTGACAGAGTCGGGCAGGTCTGGACTCGGTGGTTATTCAATTTCGTTACAGACTCCCCCTTTGCATCACTCAAACGTCCTCGGGAGTGATGCAAAAAGTTGTTGATTGTAATTGCGCAGCATGGGCATTTAGTAACCTTCTTTTTGCGGACGCTTCTTCCATTAACTGTAAGCTTTTCTTAGGTAGCATCATCTGGAACGTCGTCATCTGATTTCTCTGGTTCGGGCTCTATTTCAGGTATGTCGTCATCTTGGGTAATGTTACGGTCTGACTCATCTTGGTTTTCTGAGTCAGGAAGCATTGGTTCATTTATATTTTCTTCAGTACGTTCTCTAGGTCGTCCTCGTCCTCTTAAGGGTCTTAACGGAGCTGGGTCATTCGGTTCATCTGAGCAATATCTTCTGATTGCAGAAGCATGATATTTTCCTAATGGAGTCTCTGGGTCGTTAACGCTTGCTACTTGGTATCTAATTGGACTACATTGTCTGAGTATAATATATGGTCCGTCACGCCTGGGTGCAAACTTGGAACTATACGAAGTTTTAGCTTGACTTAGAGCATGTACATTTATTAAGACTTTGTCTCCAACCTCAAAGGTTTCGTCTTTTCTTCCTTTATCAACATAGTCTTTCATCTTATCTTGTTGATTTTCTTGAGTATCTCGGGCATCTTTCAGTACTTGTGATAGGGATCGAAGATATGGAGTAATCTGTGGTATAAAGTTTTCATTCTCTATGACTCCTCTTAAATCTCTGTGTACATCATTTGGTGTCCGTAGCTCTCTACCAAAAGTGAGAAATGCAGGTGTGTATCCAGTTCTTTGACATCGGGACGTGTTCATTGAAAATCTAATCATTGGCAACATTGTTTTCCAGTTGGTATGTTCTTCTTGAACAAGTATAGCTAACTGAGTCTTTAAGTCTCTATTCTTTCTCTCAACCGGGTTGGATTCTGGATGATAGACGGGTATCAATGACTGTTCAAATCCTAGACAGTGTGCCGTTTGTTGCATTACTGCACTTACAAATTGAGCCCCATTATCGCTTATTACTCTGCGTGGTACACCATAGCGAAGGATTACTTCATCTACCAATGTTTTAGTGCATGCTTCAGCAGTAGCAGTTTTGAGGGGGAAGAACTCAATCCATCTACTGGCTACATCTTCAAGTATAAATATCCATCTATACCCGTCTGTGGTATCTGGTAACGGTCCAAATAAATTAATTGACAGAACTTCAAATCGTTGTGACTGAATTGGAGTTTGTAATAGACCAGAGGGCTTCATGTTCCCAGGTTTGAATCTTTGGCACTGTAAGCATCGGGAAACGTATTTAGTTACATCTCTTCGCATACCGGGCCAATAAAATCGTTTGAGTATTCGTTGCAAAGTCCTATCCACACCACCGTGTCCAGATATCGGGGAATCGTGATATTCTTTCAATATATCCAAGACTTGGGCTTGTGGTATTACTTGTTGTGGTTCATCTTCGTCGATTTCAGGATCATATCGGTACAGTACTCCATTTGACATCATATAACCTCGTTCTGTCCAGCGTTTGTAATTTACATCATTGGGATTGGGTGTCTCGAAGCTGTCTATAATTTTCTTGACTTCTGGGTCTCTCATCTGAGCTTCTCGTTGTTTCCTTGAACCCTCATTCGGTAAATCAATGCTTACTATCCCAATTTCAGTTTCATCGATAGGGGGGCGTGACAAAGTGTCAGCTATAACATTGGATCGTCCTGGTTTATATTCAATTTTGAGGTCATAGTTTTGAAGTGATAGGGCCCACCTAGCAAGTCTTCCACTAGGTGACTTCAAGGAGAGCAACCATTTTAGGGGCTGATGGTCGCTTTTGACAAGAACAGTTGCAGATTCTAAGTAACCTCGGAACTTTTCAACTGACCAAACTACAGCAAGTGCCTCTCTCTCTGTAGTTGCATAATTTCTCTCTGCAGCTGTGAGCAATCTGCTGGCATACTCAACTGGTCGTTCGTCAATTCCCTCCGCCTGGAGTAGAACTGCTCCTATTGCATATGCACTTGCATCCGTTCGTAAAATGTATGGCAAGGTAGGGTCTGCTTGTCTGAGGATGGGCTGGCTGGTAAGTAAAATTTTCAATTTATTGTAGGCATCTTCTTGCCTTGGTCCCCATTCCCATTTAGCTTTTTTCTTGGTGAGTTCAGTTAATGGTCGAGCAATCTCTGCAAATTTGTCGATGAATCGCCTAAACCATGAACATGTTTGTAAGAAGGTAAGCAATTGCTTAATATTCTTGGGAGATTTCATTTGGTGAATAGCTTCAGTTTTGCTGGGACTAGGAATAATGCCCTGGGGAGTAATAACGTGACCCAAGTAATGCACTTGATCACAAGCGAAGGTACATTTATTCCTGTTAAGGTGAAGTTTAAATTCTTTTAGACGGCCAAATGTTCTCTGCAAATTTTGCAAATGTTGTTCAAAAGTTTCTGACAGGATAATTATATCATCCAAATATGCAAGTATTGCTATATCCTGTAATCCAGAGCGAAAACGGTCAATTAGCCTCTGAAAGGTTGAGGGGGCATTTCGTAGTCCAAATGGCATCACTTTATATCGAAATAAGCCAAAAGGAGTTATAAAAGCCGTTTTGTCCCTATCAGCCGGTCGGACACTGATTTGATGGTACCCAGACTTCAGATCCAGTGTAGTCATGAATGGAGTGCGTTTAGCCATATGGAGCATGTCGTCCAAGCGTGGCAGTGGGTATCGATCAGGCTGGGTGATTGAATTTAGGCGCTGGTAGTCGATACAGAGTCTAGTTTCGCCGTTTTTCTTTGGTACCAATACCACTGGTGAAGCATAGGCTGACTCACATTCTTCTATACAGTCATTCTGGAGTAGCTTGTCTAGTTCCTTGCGTAAAATTTCTTTTTTGGGCTCCGACATTCGATAAGGTGGTACATATATAGGTGTGTCTTCTGTTAAGTTAATAACATACTCAGAATATGGTGTGATCTCAGTATTCTGTGCAAATAGATTTGCGTTGGCTTCTAGAAGCTTGTTCAAGTTGATTCGTTCTATATTGTTGAGATCAGATCTCAAATGGAATTCACAATGTGTATCCACTGTGGCGAAGGACACAGAAAGGTCATTTTCAGGTACAAAATCAAATATCGGGTCTAATTGGTCTTTAAATTGCCACTGGAAACTTGAGAGGTCTAGAATTATGTGGGCTGCTTTAATAAAATTCAATCCAAGCAGTATACGGCTATTTTCATGTTCTTCGACAGATACAAAACTAGTAGTTACTGTTTTGTGTTCCAATGTTACCTCAATATCATGGAAAACATAGGCTTCTACGAGTCTTTCCTTTCCATCGGCAAGAGTCATGAGTAAAGGCTGTAACTGGTAGGGTTTATTATTTTCTAAAAATATTTTTCTCAGTGTAGCACTGGCTACGTTCGATTTAGCTCCAGTGTCCACCAATGCTAAACCTTGTTTATTGAGAATTTTAATGGATAGCAAGGGTCGTCCTTGTTGTTCTCGTGCAATAGATTGACACAAAAATTCAGCACTTAAAGTGCTTGCACTAGTTGCAGAACTATATTTGCAGTCAGGGCAGTTGCTTCTTATAAATCCTACTTTTCCACAACCATAACAGACAAGTTTGGGTTTAACTTCACTTGTAGGTTCTGCTGACGGTTTTGATTCTTCTTGTTGGCTTGCGTTTGCTTTCTTAAGCTTCCTACACTCATCCTTAGTGTGATCAATATTCTTACAATAGTTGCACTGGGATCTTGGTCTTCGTGAGTTGGTCGAGGAGTTGGCATCCTTATTTTGATTATTTATTTTCTTTCTGTCATTGACAGCTTGTTCGGCTTTTCTAGCAGCTTCAATCAGTTCTCGAAATGATTTTATGGAATCTCTGTTGAGCTTTTCACGTATTTGGGGGTGTAGTAGGCCAAACACCATGTCAAGTTGTGCCTCTTCTGGTACTGCAGGAGTACTGGGTAATTTGGACAGTAATGCTCGAGCCTTGCTTATAAAAATATCTGTAGTTTCATCTTGGCACTGTTCATGGGCAAAAAGTTCTCTATAAATTTGATAAGCTGGTTTAGCATAGCCATAAGCATGTCTTAATGATTGCACAGCATCATCAAATGTGGTAATAGACCTCTTTATGCCTTGCCACCATGTTGCAGCATTACCTTCGAGTAGCATTGAAATTCCTTTGACTGCATTTTGATCGGATATAAATAAACATTCCTTATAGACAGTTATTGAATCGATAAATGCATGAACATTCTCAGTTCGGTTTCCTACGAACCTCGCTGAACATTTGGAGAAGTTTCCATTTGTTGGTGCGGGTGGAATGGGCGTTGGTGCTGGATTTGGTAGCTGTAATCCTTTTAAAAGGTTTTGTAGAATTTCTGGAGTCATAACTATTTGGTTTATGGCCTGTGAGGCTGTTTCTGGAGTTTCACTTGACTTTGGCATGTTGAAAACTTCTGGTATAATTTTCCCAGAACGCAAAATCATCCAATTGTGTGGTCGGAACGAAACTATCAAGTCAAAACTTGCTCAATCCAGCCTTGACCTGACAGCCAGGGCCTTGAAGTCTAGCCCTGTTCTTCGCGAACACGAAAAGTCTTTGAATGGTTTCAATAGTTTACAAAAACACTACTTATAAAATCACTTTGGGGTTTATAGTCCAATAAAGTTCAATATTGCACTGTAAAATAGAGTGCTGTGAATTGTAAACAACAACTTAGGTTTGTAGAAGTGGAACTGCAAAACAGTGTCTACACTCTACGCTTGAACAAATAATAAAAGGATAACTCAAGTTTTTGGCAGTCGAACTGTGATTCACAGAGCTGTGATGCAGTGTCAGAACAAAACCAAAATAGGATTATCGGAATACTTATAAAAATCATAAAATACTTGCAACAGGTTTTGGCTGTCGAACTGTTTACACAGTGTCAAAAGGCAGCAGAAATATAAAGTTTCGAATAGCAATAATCAAAATACCTGCAGTAACTTCTTAGCGGAATTCCACACACATTCTTCAGGTCACGAGTTGGAACGCCAATTTATGAGGGGTTTGAGGTTAAACTGAAGAATTTGTATTTATCCGATCAAAGGAAACACCACTGATAATTTAACATCACTCTATTGTCAACTTTACACTTGAGAATAGATAGTTGCAGTGAAAAAATAAGCAAAAACTAACTTAATTATTATATTTTAGGACTGTGAACATCAAGAATAAAAGTAACCAAATTTCTCGTTCACCGCGGACATCGTCTGCCTTTTTTCGTCACCCGGCAATCTCTCCCTCTCCGAGCTGGTACTCTCTCCGGCGTTAGGGGGCAGCACCTGACAGAGTCGGGCAAGTCTGGACTCGGTGGTTATTCAATTTCGTTACACGACTAATAATTGAATATTGATAAAATGTCTAATGACTAAATAAACTTCACCTATCTTAAATGTTATTTTATAATGGAATTTTAGAGATGATCTCCCAAATTAGTTTGTTCAATTTTGGATCATCAACAACATTAAGATAATTAAATTCAAAGATAGGTACCCAATAATATAATGCTTAATGTTGTTATTTTTAAGAGAAGTATTGAGCTTTGGTCACGAACTCAAACTCAAACTCAAAATCTCTTTATTTCAAAAAATTATAGGTTACATGGTTGAGGAAGGTGAGGCCCTCCTCTGACAGAATACATATAACATTAACTAATATCTAAGGGACAGAACTTAAAGCTAGCACTCAGTGTGCGCAGCACACTGCGTATCGCATGCGCGCCTAGCGAGCTATGCGATACTTCGCCAGCTTGGCCGATGTCCTGGCCGACAAATCACCGTCCCTTTCCCATTTGGCTTCGATCTCAACGCTCCCTGGTTTCCCTTTAGCGTTATTCTGTGACCCTGATGTCGCTGGAAAATACCACGAATGGCGCACATTGAGCCACTACACTGGCCCGCTTATAAAATAGGGGTTGATGGATGGTAGGGGATGTCGAGCGCACAGCGCCCTCTTCGTGGGGAAAAGTTTCGAAAAAACCCCACTTCCAATTGACTTAATAAATATAGAAAATAAAACAAACAAAAAAGTCGTGCCCCGTAGGGCGATTTGGTCCATCATGGACGCTACCTCAACAGCAAAGTGCGGGCTAAGGGTTTGTGCGCGTGAGCGCGGGTTTGGATAAAATGGGGTCGAAAACCCTGTACCCCGACCAATCCTGAGGCCTGATGAGTCTCTAGGTAGTGGTTTGGGTGCAGGTGAAGGAAGATTGTGAGGGATGCCAGAGAATGAGGGTTGGGGGGATCGGGTGCAAGAATCTACCGGGATTGTGATATGCGTTTGCAGCTAAATTGGGCATTTTTGCCTAAGTATGATGGTCAGATTGGGGTTGTCCGATGTTTAATTAGACAAGTGCATTTCACGGCGCTGTTTATTTGTCATTAGTTAATAAATAGGGGTTTCAAAATACTATAATCTACTAATGAAGTTTGTTATTAGTGATATAATTGAAGAAAAAATAAGAGTATGGAAAATTACTGAATAGAAAAATATAACTTATGAATCTATTATTATATACATGTAAAATAACTAATACCTAATATGTTGGGATTACAACAACATGTCGCCATCTCTTGTCGTATCTAACCAAAGATAGTCGAGAAGAAATCTTTATTGGGTCATACCAAGTTGGTTTTAGATTTGAGAGGCAATTTGGAATAGATGATATATAGAAGTACTATTAATTATTATCATCTTAAGTAAAACGTTGTCAATTTTTAGGATTTTTAATAAAAGTTCCTTCCAAAATTTCGTTTCTAATAATTAGAATTCGCCCAATATCTCACACAGATAGATAAATTAAACTCAAAAGAGTTAAATTGAGGGTTAGTTTCACCAGTTTCCCAGTGTCCGGAAATGAGCAAGCAGTTTCACTGAGCAATAACAGTTAATTTTCGTTATGATTTTATCGGTTGGCAGTTTCGGGAGTTTTTACGAGATTAATTTCGACAGCTTCGAATATAGTTGAATTTATAGGAAAGGAAACAAGCGTCCAGTTTTTTTTTGTTTTGTTTCTTGGAGCTTAAATGAGATAGATTTTTTTCAAATGTAAGTGAATGTTTGATTGTTCAATCTTCATCAGAATAAGTAACTTTTGAATTAAAATCAACAAAGTTAACAGTTGGCTTTTATTGACTCAAAATTAACTTCAAAAAGCCGGAGCGTTTTCCATTTCCAACCATCTAAACAAGCCCCAGAAGAGGCCTCTCTTCTCTCGCCGAACTAGAAAAGAACGTCAAAACAAATATTTACTTTCATAATGGAATTTTTCAGCGACAGCTTGATGCTGTACAGTCGACTTTGTTAATTATTCGCTATATAAAATACCAGAGGGGACAAAGAAAAAAAAGAGCTATTGAGTGCCCGTTTTATTTGAAGTCGTGCTTTTTGGTTTACGATTCGATTAATGAAACGATAAATTGTAGTCAGTTCAAACTAAAACTGGCCTTTAGATTTCATAGAGATTTATACCCACATAACAAAATTGCATCCTTAGAATGTATTAAGAATGTTCTTTTTTTAGGAGGAATGTGCCTAGAATGTTCGCCAAAACCATTGCGAATGTCCTGAGAATGTTCTGAGAAAAGATTGTAGAAATACTGTTTGCAATACCCAAGAACTTCCTGGGAAATCCATTAGGATATTCCTAGAATATACCTATGAGATTCTCAGTACGTCCTTAAAAGAATATTCCTGTTTGATTTTAAAAATATGCTCGAAACGTAGCTATATTCTCACATTCAAAGAATGTTTCTATGACATTATAGTTATGTTCTCAAAAGAATATTATACCAATATGCTTGAAATATTCTTAGAATATATCTACATATATCATTCTCAATATGCATCCTAGACATAACATTTTTGTTCGATTCTAAGGATATACTTGGAATGTTTATTTTCGCTTCCAAATAATGCTCGTTTCAGCCCTTTAATATTAAAGGCAGTGAAAGAGTCGTTGGAAAACTTCTGTAGAAAACACGAGTATTTAACCAAAGCTCCGGTTTCGAGCTTGTTATGCTCTAGTCGAAGCACGCCAACTGAGAGAAACAGGTTCCAAGGTGATTCAAATGCGAGGTAAGATGTAGATCTTTAATAGCGCGTCGCTCCCTCTCTTGGAAGTCATACAAAGCAGAAGAAAAAGAATATACCTATAATATTCTTAGTAGGTTTTAAATAGAGCATTATTGTTTAATTGTACAATTAAGATTTTTGAGTAGGTACTTTAGATAATTAGGTAAACAATATGAAAATATTCTTATCATGGTTACCTACCTACATAAACTTCTCAGCACAACTTGGTAGGTATATTCTTTATACTTGATAGAGATATTAGCTTAAAGAACATTTTTTAGGGTACATTATAATAATGTTCGTATGAGAATATTCAAATAATGTTATATAAAGTAGTTTCTTAGCACAATCTTTCAGGTAGGTGCATAGAAGCAACATTCCTAGTCAATAAATAGAACGTTCAAAAATGAATATTTCAATCGAAACAATCTTATTCATTGAACATTCCTAAAAGAACATTCCAAAAAGTACTTTGAGGGAATATTCTGTGTGCTGTAACGACAGCTCAGTAATGTTGGTTGAGTTTAGTGGACTGTAATTTAATAATCTTCTTTTAATTTGAAGATACAAAGATCGCGGAATCACTTTTTCCAGTGTTAAATAATATATGAATTTTTTATTGAGAAAAATCCCGTTATTCGGATTGGTAATTGACCTCAACAATATAAAGCAGTGATACAGCCTAATAAAAGAGGGACTTACCGAAGTGTCGTCTATTTTCCTCCTCTAGGTGCACCTAGCCAAATGAGCTTTTGCGGCGAAAGACTTAGGGAATTTTCCAGCACTTAATTATGGGCACTTTTCCGATTTGCGGAGTTGATAGACCGAAGTATAATAATTATTCACTTTCAATTCCGGTTGCGAATTTTGTATTATTTAAATTTTGGTAATTTACCGACTGATCGCGTGCATATCGCGTGCATGGTCGATATCAGAGAGAGAGAGTTCTCAGTGTTTTAAAACCAGTACAGTTCCTGGGCAATTGACTCGCACAGGCGCATAAAATCTTCACCCTCTGGTAAAACCGCATCACTACATAGAATAAATGAATCCTTAACAGTTAACTTTAAAAAATAGTGATACAATAGAACATTCATATATAGCGCCAAAGGGTGACAAATCAAATTTTTACTTATTTTATAACCAAAAAACCCTATAATTTAAACACTGATGAGACTCAAGCATTTGTTTAACTAAATCTAAAAAATAAAAATTAAAATTAAAATTAAGAAGTTCAGGGGAACTGAACATTCTGAGAATATGAATGTTCTTTCACTGTTATGTGGGTAAGAGCTGTAAGTTGCGTTAAAAAAAAATTTAACCTCTTCTTTGGACAAGTATAGTATATTATGCAATGATCATGTAATGATAGCCATTATTACATGATAATTAAGTGACACAACCGTCGAACTATGTTTTAAAAAAACCGTTTATTTTTGCAAACAGCCTTAACTAAGTTCACAACTAAATGTTACAAAACTATTTCTAAGTTGAACAAAACTACGAACAGCGATCTGGCTTTGACACGCAATTAATGTTACTGTTCACAATGGTAATTCCTAATTTATAATGTAATAATGCGTATTCAGCATTATTATATTATATTGTTTAGGTGTTTGGACGTTTCTCCTCCACCCTTAGAGGTTTCAACGTCCTCGTTGATAATTTTTAGAAGTGTGTCCACTGGAATAGATTTAATGTATCGCCTTTTCCTATAATAAAGTATGCTTAATCCTATATTAAAAATAATACATATTATAATAATTGACAAAAAATAATGACCTTTAGACATTTTCAGCTCTTCGAAGTTAATAGACCTATCTCCTATTACCTGGACTGCGCGCGTCGCTTGTAGGCTGCAGGTGAGCGTCCAATGAGAAGCAAGTTTGTGACAGTCTTGCGTCATATTCTTATTCAGGGGCCAGTTCAGAATGAATTGTTCCTTCTTTCATTGTAACGTGTAATTTGACAAAGAGCAAACTAATTTTTTACATATTACTTGAACTCACCGCAGTTTCGTTTAAGATTATACTTGACATATTCCTTTGCAATTTCATTGAGCGATGTTGCCGGAGGAAACATTTATCAAAATAAAACTGCAAACGATGTTCATCCACTTTAAAACTCTTCTTTTATCTGATATAAGGCATTGTAAAACACTTGAGACTATATCACTTCTTTAATGTTATAATATTCGATTTGTATTGTCTACATTTATTCTGCAACAATACAATTTGGCTACACTGCAGCCTACGAGTTGCGCGCGCATGTCATCTTTTATTGCTTTCTAACTTGTATTTATTACAATTAAGTTCTCTTTTTCTAATCATGCGAGATAGGACTTGGATTCTCTAAATGTCTAATTTGTAAATTCAAAGATTAATTTGTTATTAAAATATTCGAAAGTTCTGGATATATGGTGGATATATTATTTATTTCTAGGGAATACTTATGTTGATTTATAATGACATCGCACCGACTCTATATAAGATGACAGTCTTGTAAAATGATCTTCTGAAATTGGAAACAATTTTCATAAATGGTTTCTGGCGATCTTGTACAAAAGATAAGAGAGTTCTTGTGCTTTATAGTCCAGGAGCTGGCGTCGAAAATATGCAAGAGTTTTCGCAAGGCTCATATTTTCAGAATGAGTAGTATTTTAGTGCTACAAAGCTAGGCTACAGTCAGCAGTTCTAGTTCCGGGACACCTGGAGCTGAGATGCGCGCAAAGGTGTATTTTTAATCAACACCTCGCAACAGTTTTCGCAAAGCTGAAAATTTGCAAAGAGCAGGCGAATATAATGTAGAACCATAATTTAACAGTCAGACAAAGAAATACGGGGACACGTAGAGTCAGCGCGACTTTGAAGTGGTCAAAAAAATGACGTCACCAAAAGTGTTTTCGCATGGCTGAAATTTGGCAAGGTAATAGTAAAAACAATATATTTATTGAAAAAAACAGTCAGACACTTCTATGTCGGGACCCCGCCAGTCAGCAGTCGATTAAAGTGATATAGGTGGTAGTGCGCGTCAATAGGCATATAACCATGTCGAATAATAATTTCACCAAAAGTGTTTTCGCATAGCTGAAATTTGGCAAGGTAATAGTAAAAACAATGTATTTATTGAAAAAAAAGTCAGACACTTCTATGTCGGGACCCCGCCAGTCAGCAGTCGATTAGAGTGATATGGGTGGTAGCGCGCGTCATTAGGCATATATCCATGTCGAATAATAATTTCACCAAAAGTGATTTCGCATAGCTGAAATTTGGCAAGGTAATAGTAAAAACAATATATTTATTGAAAAAAACAGTCAGACACTTCTATGTCGGGACCCCGCCAGTCAGCAGTCGATTAGAGTGATATAGGTGGTAGCGCGCGTCAATAGGCATATATCCATGTCGAATAATAATTTCACCAAAAGTGTTTTCGCATAGCTGAAATTTGGCAAGGTAATAGTAAAAACAATATATTTATTGAAAAAAACAGTCAGACACTTCTATGTCGGGACCCCGCCAGTCAGCAGTCGATTAGAGTGATATAGGTGGTAGCGCGCGTCAATAGGCATATATCCATGTCGAATAATAATTTCACCAAAAGTGTTTTCGCATAGCTGAAATTTGGCAAGGTAATAGTAAAAACAATGTATTTATTGAAAAAAAAAGTCAGACACTTCTATGTCGGGACCCCGCCTGTCAGCAGTCGATTAGAGTGATATAGGTGGTAGCGCGCGTCATTAGGCATATATCCATGTCGAATAATAATTTCACCAAAAGTGTTTTCGCATAGCTGAAATTTGGCAAGGTAATAGTAAAAACAATATATTTATTGAAAAAAACAGTCAGACACTTCTATGTCGGGACCCCGCCAGTCAGCAGTCGATTAGAGTGATATAGGTGGTAGCGCGCGTCAATAGGCATATATCCATGTCGAATAATAATTTCACCAAAAGTGTTTTCGCATAGCTGAAATTTGGCAAGGTAATAGTAAAAACAATATATTTATTGAAAAAAAAAGTCAGACACTTCTATGTTGGGACTCCCTCAGTCAGCAGTCGATTAAAGTGATATAGGTGGTAGCGCTCGTCAATAGAATTTTACTCTATATATATATATCCATTTCGATGAATAATTTTATTTCTATAATTTAAATTATTTGGAATCGGAAACGGTAAAATACATTTTTTTTTCTCTTAATGAGTAAGTGTAAACCTGTAAGTTGCAAGCGTAAGCGCGTATACTTGAATAAGGCGTATATGCATTCGAATTCGGAAACTTCATTATGGTACTGTTAGGTCGAGATTAGGGGAAGGGAAGCGGCAGATGTGATTAGAATTTTTTTTTTGTATTTTATAAAATCGGCGACGATTATAAGTATTTAATGAAACTACAATAAATATAATTAAAACTGAATTTATTTAATTACTATAGGTATACTATCACAGTACTGCTGATTAAATGGTCAAGTAATATTTATACGAATCGGGCTTTTTTCTAACCGCAAACTTTTTAACTGCATGTACAATTTTATTTTACCGTTTCCGATTCCAAATAATTTAAATTATAAAAATAAAATTATTCATCGAAATGGATATTATATATAGAGTAAAATTCTATTGACGCGCGCTACCACCTATATCATTTTAATCGACTGCTGACTGAGGGAGTCCCGACATAGAAGTGTCTGACTGTTTTTTTCAATAAATATATTGTTTTTACTATTACCTTGCCAAATTTCAGCTATGCGAAAACACTTTTGGTGAAATTATTATTCGACATGGATATATGCCTATTGACGCGCGCTACCACCTATATCACTCTAATCGACTGCTGACTGGCGCGGTCCCGACATAGAAGTGTCTGACTGTTTTTTTCAATAAATATATTGTTTTTACTATTACCTTGCCAAATTTCAGCCATGCGAAAACACTTTCGGTGACGTCATTTTTTTGACCACTTCAAAGTCGCGCTGACTCTACGTGTCCCCGTATTTATTTGTCTGACTGTTAAATTATGGTTCTACATTATATTCGCATGCTCTCTGCAAATTTTCAGCTTTGCGAAAACTGTTGCGAGGTGTTGATTAAAAATACACCTTTGCGCGCATCTCAGCGCCAGGTGTCCCGGAACTGGAACTGCTGACTGTAGCCTAGCTTTGTAGTACTAAAATGCTACTCATTCTGAAAATATGAGCCTTGCGAAAACTCTTGCATATTTTCGACGCCAGCTCCCCGACTATTAGTGTGTGCACTTGGTAATTATTTTGTACAGTGACATATAGACAATTTTTTTTCAAGGTACAGCTATTAATAATTGGATCATAGCATATCCATTCATACCATAGGTTATCGCAATAATATTTACTGGGACTTATACGTATTCTCGAGCTGTTGTTTGGTATTGGGTATACATATTGCAAGTTACAGATATCCTTGTCGAAAATCGGTATTTTAATCACTAGAATTGCCATTTCTTTGAAAATTAAAAGTCCGGTTTTGCAGAATAAAGTTAGTTCCGAGATGTGAGTAATATTCTATAAGGTGTTTTTAGGATAATGTAATTCCAAATATTGCCAAATATTATTTATATCTTCCAAGCTGAGAATCTCGAGATCTAAGGTTTCTAAATGGGCAAACGAAAAGATGCGTAGAAGCTTCTCTAAAAATTCATTCAAATTGCTTATTTGTATATACAAATCCTGCAGCCTTACCAGAATAGGGACTGAATTGCTCAAATTTAAGATTTCAGAACTAATTTTTTCGGAATTATCGTTTATAATCTTTACGTTTTCTGTGAATTAACTCATTATATTGCCGGCAAATGAACTTAGATCATTGACTTTATGTATCGCGTTTAGCTGATTATGCTTCAAAATTTCTAAGTTTTGCGTTATTGTTTCTAGGTCAGTATTGTCTAAGTTTCTTGTAATAAATTTGATTCCGCTACCAAAAGGAAGTTCATCAACCCGCGTTTCTCGCGAGTGTTTGTTTTATAGGTAGGTATCTAATTTTGCAAAAGTGTCAAATATTTTATTTAGAGCTTTGTAAGCATGCAGAAAATGTGTTTTGCAGTAACTATTGTTTCCGTTATTCATAGTAGCTTCTAAAATTAAAATATTACTTAATAAATTATGTAAGGTTAACTTAATACTAGTTATATTAAATGGAATATATGTCGAATGGTGGTGACTAACTATTAGGGATGATGATATTTCTTCTTGAAAAAAGCCATTATTTGGTAGCTTTTGAACTTGAAGGGCCTGGGACCGGTTCATCTGATTCTGGAGGAACAGGAGTGGGAGGCTGTGAAGAAATAGGATTTTTTCTAATTCTTTTAATTTTTCTGAGATGGGTATTTATGGGGATTTTTTTCGAAATTCCTGTTATTTTGTTTTTGTTTACTTTCGCTACTTTCGTTGGGATGTACTGTGGGCTACGTTTGTTTCTAAGGTTACTTTTCCTGTAGATTGTTTGATCTACTTGAATGTTGGGGGGTTCTTGTGATTTTTGTTTTGCTTTCCAGGATTTTTTTGTTGTTTTTGATAAGCATTTGTGAAAATTTGATCATGAAATGCAATCAACTCTTTTTTTCTTTTCTCATTGTATTGTTCAAATATCGTCAAGTCATTGTATAGCATTTTCAATTTCTCTTCAAGTATGCTACTTTGTTTTGCTCTAGTGAATATGATTCCATATAGAACTATAAGGAAATAAATGAATAAACAACTATCTTTTCTGTGCCCAGATTTTGTTACCTTGAGTACTGCCTTCTACTGAAAGGTTTTTGGTGCAGGTTTGCAGGTTTGGTTGATTGATCTAGGAAGGTTTGATTCAGTACGGCAGGTCCCGCTGTTATTGATTAGAATCTTAGGAAAAGCAGGTAATACCATCATCTCCAGTGGCAAATCCAATCAAATAATCTGAGGTTATGATAATTGACGTTTTCAATTAAAAGAGATAACGATAAGTATGAAAACATTCATTTTCCCGCCAAAATTTGCTTGCTTGTCAATGTCAATCTGTATTGGGTGTTTAGCAATCCCCTCATTTTTATTCGAATCGGTGACTTCACCAATGAGTTAGCTATCTTTGTTAAGTGAATGGAAAATGATAATGACCGACATAGAATGATGGATCCATCGGTAAAATTTTATAATAAAAACGTAGGGTTTGAAATTGGAAATAAAATGAGGGAAAAGTCCTTGCTTCATTCGCAGAACTTCGCTACGAAGCCGGGGTGGATTAAGCCCGGGACACATCTATCATGCATTCTTCCGATCCGACTCCGATCATACAATCAGGGTCCTTATTCTTGGAAAAAAAAGCAGCGTTCCCCAGGAGAACGAGTGTTCCGCTGCTCCCCTGTTCCACGAATAAGGACCTTGATTGTATGATCGGAGTCGGATCGGAAGAATGCATGGTAGATGTGTCTCGGCCTTTATTTTGAAGGCAAACAGCTTCTGCAAACTAAACTTGAACATGGATTACTTTGTATACTTGAGGAGCCGTGGATTTCCCTTTCTTTTGCGAGTATCCTTTATGCATTCTGATTTTGTGTATCCAAGTTTTGAAAAATATAGGATTTGTTGGAAACTTATGGAAAAACACATCCGCCGGTGAATAGGAATAAATAGGAATTCGTTCTATGTATAGGCACACTACACACAATCACCATTGTTAAGAAAAAACCTTTAAAAACCCGAGGAAATAAGAGTTATTTCAAAAGTCTTCTCTACAAACCACTGTCAACGGCTGTCAACCATTGTTTTCATACTCTTTTGGCGTCTGACAGTTTGATGCCAGAGAAAGAGGCTTTTAAATTGAAAAGGTCAATTGTTGTTTACCTTTTTGATTTTTCATTTCCATCATGTCATTGAACAGCTGTTTTGTCTAGGCGTTTTCTTTAGACCTGTTCTACTTTTTCATATAGGTTCTATAGGCATTTTTCAACATTCATCAGTCATTTTTCACACAACCCACTTGCAGTTCATACTTTTGGGGTGAAACTGAACACGTCTTTTTCTATAATTTTCTTCAATGTCAAAATTAGAAGTTTGACAAATGGAAGCCTTCTTTCGGGCCTCGGCCCTAATTAATTTTGGGGCGAGACTTTTTCGAACTATGTGCCAGGGAACTCAAGTTTTAGACTAATTTCTTGTTGATAATTGTCTAGAGTCGTCCCTTGGTCCTTTTGGATTTTGTTTCGGTAAGTTTTGAGATTTTCTTCAAGAAATATTAACCTACAACACGTGTTCCATTTTTTCAATAGGACTGTTCCGAGCAGCTTTTGGAAGTTTAAAGGCTCATCCTCAATCAATTTAATAGCGAAATGGCACTTCGGCACGCAAGCTAGGGAAATGTTGTTTAACGTTGGCACCCTCAATTCAATTCCGTGCTGGCATGCACGTCGACTCTGAAGTGAAGGTTGCAAGCACAGATTAACCCGTCCTAAAGATAGAAAACTCGTGCCTTTTTCCCTATCCTTGTCTTACTCATACAACGAGTTCTATGACTGCCACAGCATGGGGGCGCTAGTGTGCACTTCAGTATGTTCAGTGTTGTAGCAGTAGTCACGTGGTCTCCCGCCTTTTTTTCAAATAATTTGTCCCTAATCGATTTTATTTTATTATTACATGTAATTTTTCACAATATTTTAGTACCATCTCCTTCTTTATTGGAGCAGCCTTAAGCACAACAATAATAGAAAAACGTATTGAAGAAAAAAACAATAAAAAGTTTATAATACTACACATTAAATTCACCAATTCCACACTAACAGCAAAGTCTCTGAGGATGAAGTGGCGATGGCATGAATTCAGAAGCTTCCACTGCAGTAATACCTATGTGCTATAAATGAGGGTATATTTTTAAGAATTTTGGTCTTATTTGGTGCACATTCACACTTCATGTGAATGTCAAACAATTGCGAATGAAAACCATAACTAATCCCATTTCCAAGAGCATTTCCACTATGTTTGAATGTAACATAAAGTCTCTTTTTTCAAAAACATATTAACAAGTCAAAATTTTATCAAAAATTGATAGGAAATTAAATAGAAGAACACCACAGATCAAACGGCTAACTGATGACTGCTGATGACAAACACATTGACAAATTATATTCACCATTCACAGTTCACAGATGACATTTGCTTGTGGCTTTGTATACTACCGCCGCATAGCTTTGGCAGTCATGAAGCTCCACACACATGTTATTTTCGAGACAGCTCCGAACGAACATTTTACATGGAAGGTTCCTATCTTTAGTACGGGTTAATCTGTGGTTGCAAGCTGCCAGCTTTTTCGATGCATGCCGACTTATGTCATGCGCAGTACAGTAAAAAATAATTTAGGTTATTCTTGCGTTCAGTATTTGCTCAAAGAGCAGAGCGGAGCCGTAATCACGTGAACAACGAGCGCACAGAGCAGTTAAACGCTGTATCACAGGGCTCGAAATTTTATTAAACGAACGTGAATGAGCCTGCACCGAGTACCGAGTACACTTTTTGAATAAACGAACGGTAAATTCATGCTCAGAGAACTCAGATCAAAATACCGAATGCACGGTATGTGACCCTACTAAAGTTCGTTTTTTTTTTTTAAGATAAAAGTCAAACTGACATTAGGTTGGCAATACAATGTAAAATTGTCAATGCTTTCAAATTTTTCACGAAGAAAAGGCTTGTGTTGCCAACATAGTTACTAAATTTTTGACTTGGGGAATTATCTTTAAAAAAAAACAGATTTTACACGCACAGCAGACTGAAAATTGACAGCATTGAGGATGGGTATAAATTTTCCAGCACGCGTGCCAAAGTGCCACTTCGCTACCAGATTGATTGAGGATGTAGCTTAAGACTTCACCTTTGGTCTAGAGCAGCGGTTCCCAAACTGGGGGGGCGTGAAGCAACATTGAGGGGGGCGTGAGTCTTCTAAACAATTAATACAAATTTTAAGCTTTAAAATAAAAAATCAGGTGAAATTTAAAAAAAAGATGTCTACAATCCTACAACAGCGCATACATAAGCCAAAGCAGCTTTGCCATGCGATCTGTTACTGTATTCCTTTTACCCGTTGAGTTACTCGGAGCTGCTTAGTGTCTCGGACACGAAGTCACAAAAATCCTCTATTTCCTTATTCTGTTTACATTTTGACAGCTGAATTGAGTGATCTAACCCAACTTTTTTTTACTGGTTTGCCAACTTTTATTTATCCTGAAGATTCCTGAGTTTCAATAATTTTTCCTTGGTGTTTTTTATCGAGGAATTATTAGAAGTTGCTGTTCTTACAGACGTAAATGGAGCGTAAACTAATTTTGACATAGCATAGCGTTACGGTAAGGCATCCGCTAACTCCCGTTAGGTAGCGGGCGGCTCCGCTAACGCTAATACCGTAAGAACTGTCATACTTGTCAAACAACGTTACGGTATTTCAAATTTGGACAGCACGAGAACTCTCTAATATCTGAATTATTCTGAATTGGGTGTTTTGGAGTGACTCCGAGGAGCTCTAGAGCGACACGTTCGGTGTAACTCGATATATAAAAGGAATACAGTAATTGCTACAGCGCACGCTCGCTGCCCACTGTCATGTCCATTCTTCCTCTGCCAAAGTCCAGTTCAGAGGAGTTACAGTAAGTTAAAAAAAAAATGTTTTTGTATAATGGGGGAAGCAAGGGGGGCGCGACCACTTCTTGATTTCAGAAAGGGGGCGCAAAAGAAAAAAGTTTGGGAACCACTGGTCTAGAGCATCCCTCAGTTTGAGGTAAGATTATTTCAAATATTGGGGCTCGATCTGTTTTTTTTTTTTTTATTATACGAACATCGTTATAGGGTCCTAGTGCTAGACTATACTTAGAAGATCCTAGGTTGTAACTAGTCCACTCCTAGGCTATATTTAGAGAGATTCTAAAGCTGAATTTAGATTGCTCTCAGTTGGGGCTTTAGTAGCCTTTCTTCAGCAACCCTCTTGGCACCACGCTGATAGAACCACGATGAGTTCTACGTTAAACAGATACAACGTGGTTAGGACTTTCACATGACTCACTTACCATCCCATAGTCTATCTACAGTGAGACCATACATGTAGATAACCTCACTTTAGGAACTTCTGGATTTACACATACATTTGATGATAAATGACACTGGTACACATGTAAGTTGCACTTTTTACTATTTAGGCAAATCGTATATAGGTCACCTGACATTGAATTAGGTCAGTACGTGCCCCTTAAATAAAATTCTAGAATTTTACCCTGAGGTTGCCTTAATAATAATTTTTACCTTTCTGGTGTTTAATTTGCCTGTTGGTAAGGTGTAACCCATACTGTATTTTTCTTATCACTCACAAGTGTAAATACCAAACAGTTTTAGTCATGTTTACTTGAAATTTATATTTATCTATGACTATTTACATTCAGCCAGATACATTATTGTACCTAATTTGTTGTTTTATTAGTAAGCTCTCTAATTGCACAGTTTTTGTTATGACATCATTGAGTATTCTTCCTAGTTAAGTCACAATTAACTCGGTGGCGTCCAAAGGTAAGATATATACAAGGAACCCATAGACCCATGGCCTCCGAACTGATGCTGACTAGCCGTATGCAGTATAATTAGGCAATTGCCAAAATAAGTACGTTATAATTGTTAATATTGGGTTCATCCAAGTAAGGGCCGTACAGTATAGAAAATGGGGAATGGCCAGTGGTGGAATGGATACTTTGATTGTAGATCAAAACTGCTGATGCCATTAAATTTTGAGGAGTCTCGTGGGGATTTTGCATTTTTAATATTCTTAATTTTTCCAGAAGAGTTGAGTGTACTCTTTCAACTGGGCTATTTGAGAGTTTCCGGGGCATTGTGGTAAAATGCATTTATATACCGAAAAGTTGGCAGAACTCCTTAAGGAGATTGTTTTGAAATTCTCTTCCCTGGTCACAAACAATTTTTGAAGACGTATTGTGATGGAAAAAATAGTGTCTTATTTTATTTAAAATAGTGATCGCATTTTTGTCGGGAATATAGTATGCTTGTGTATATTTTGAGAATGAATCGATTATAGTTAAAAATTGACAATTTGAGAAATGAAAAATGTCAATATGTAAGGTTTTGATTGGTTTTTGGAAGAGCAATGGACCTTCATGTGCAATTTGATATGGATGCCTTTCGTATTTGTTTTGGAGACAAAGCTCGCACTTGTTTATAAATGTCGTGATTGAATATCTCAAGTTTGGTCAATAATATTTTTGTTTTAGATGCTTGTACGTTTCTGTAATGCCATTATGGTTTTGTTGGTGATATTGTGCGATAATTTCCTGCTAATGTTCATGGTCAAGAACATCGTTTACGTAGTTGTTGGTGAGGACAAGCTTTGCGGATTCATTGAAATTTGCAGCTATTAACCTTTGAAATTCTAGCTTAAGTTCTGTATTGCGGATGAAGATGGTGAAGGATAGGCCAGGTCTGATTATTTCCTTCATTATTCTCAAAATATCAATCTGTTGGTTTTCTTCGGAAATTTTCACAAAATGGTGATATTTTGTGAAAGGTCTAGTGAGGCTATGTTTAAAGTCATTGCCGTATTCAATCACTAGCCGGCTTGTGGCATAGTTTAGACGTAACTCTGAAATTAGTAGAAATTTGGCTTGTGGTTCGTTATTATGACTGGTTTATACTTCCAAAATTAAGAATTAAACTAAACTGAAAAATAAATTCAAAATTAAATTAAACTAAACTTTAGAAATGCAGTTTATACCTAAAATTAAGAATTAAGGATTTTCTGAAATTAGTGAGCTCTTAACGTAATCACAAATGACAGAAAAAAACATGGAAATAAACAAAAACCAGCTAGAGTGACAACAAACATATTGACATTTAGCAGATCTCCTTAGTTCTTAATTCTTAGTTGAAAGTTAGCCAACTTTTAATTTAATTTAGTTTAATTTAATTTTTTAATTTGACGCATAAACGACAGCATCAAATTATGGAGATTTAACATTTAAATTTTTAGTTTAGTTTAATTCTTAATTCAGAAGTATAAAGCAAGCATTAGAGTGAATGGTATTATCTAATGCGTTATCGATTTGATTGTCATTTTGTTGAGGTTGAGGTAGGTCATTTATAGTCTTGTTTATTTACTACATCGTTGTACCGTTCGTTTAGTACGAAATCGGCGAGGTCAAAGTCGGCGAGTTTTGCCATGGTATTATCCGCATTGGGGAGATTGGATGATGTATCGTTTTCTTCGCCGTTATTAGTATCATGGGTATTAAGTTCTATGCGGGATAAGGCGTCGGCTACTACATCTTCTTTCACTTTTTTGTACTTTATTTCGAAATTAAATTCCTCTAAATTGATTCTTCATCTAATTAATCTGAAATTAGGTTCTTTTACTTTGGATAACCACACTAGGGGATTATGATCGGTCTCGATGACGAATTTTTAGCTATATAAGTATGGACGAAAGTGTTGCGGTTGTCATGCGGAATTTTCGTTTTTTGGAGGCATCAGGTTTTTTAGAAACAATTCAGACAGGGGACATATTGTCCAAAAGTTTTTGAATTTGGGACTGAATTTCAATATTCATACTGGGAGGGTGTCTGAATAATTTGACTGACATAAATGGGTTTTTCGTCTGAAGTTCTGATAACGTGTTTTGTTTTACTTGTAAGCGAAAGGTCAGAATCTTCGTGATACATGATATATTTAAATTCGTGGCAAATGGGCAAAATTTTCGATTTTTCAAGAGCAGTTAAATGGTCAAGCCTTAGTTGTTTATCTGGGTCGAATTTATTTTGAGTTGTAGATGGTGGGTCTAGAAGTTCGAATTGGTCCTGTGGGATTACTTTTATCCTTTGATGGAAATTTATGTTAACATTTGGTATCGGATTTGAAATTGTGCAGAATCCGTTGGTTACTTCTACTAGGGAATCTGGGATAACATGTTCCTGGATACCAAACGAGGGTAAAATAGCATTTCCATTCTCAAAATTTACAGGAATTGTCAGGAAGTTATAATTGAAATTTTTTACTGGTTGGCTTAGAGGCTTGTTGTAAGCTAAAGAAAATGGAATTTTTATATTTTTGAGAGTTAAAGTTTTGGTTTCGTAATCAATAAGAGCCCTTAAATTTCTCAGATCTTTCGTCCCTATGAGGGCATCAAAGTCATTATACTAATTAAGCTACTCACAGCTTTCAATTTCTTCTTCGATATTCCAAAATCTCGAACCTCTTTAGAAGAGGTATCCACAGAGTACACATATTACGAAAATTCCTGTTTGGTTATTGCAAAAACTCGTGACGACCGGCGTTTACTTGTCACGGATAGTTCTGGAGTTTTTTCCAAAAATATTCAGAATAGCACACTAAGATTGAAAAATCACTTTCGCACAACGGAACCGATAAAGGGCGAATTTGTGCTATCTTGTTCGCAGCGTCAATTAAGTGACACAACCGTCGAACTGTGTTTAAAAAACCGTTTATTTTTGCAAAGAGCCTTAACTAAGTTAACAATTAAATGCTACAAAACTATTTCTAAGTTGAACAAAACTACGAACAGCGATCTGGCGTTGACACGCAATTAATGTTACTATTTACAATGATAATTCCTAATTTATAATGTAATAATGCGTATTCAGCATTATTATATTATATTGTTTAGGTTTTCGAACGTTTCTCGAGCATGTTGTAGGATACGAAACGAGCCGCAGGCGAGTTTCGTATATAAAATGCGAGTGTATTATTGGCCATTACATGAGAGTTGCATACACCATTTTTTCTACTGCCATTGATAAAACTTATGATATTTAGATATATTAACATTATGCTCAACTTTGAATAGAGATTTTATAATTGAGTAGATAATCCATACAATTGAAGGTTTCATTTTTTGTTGTAATTCTTCAAAATATACTATCAAAACATTTTCTGAGAAGGACGATGGGTTTTTGGCGTTTCCAATTCATAAATTGTCCATATAATTTTTCGTAAATTTTAAATTTTCTTGGACTGGTCCGGTAGTATATTATTACCTGCATTTGTCGCCCTTTCTCTAATTTCTAGAGGTGTTAGTGAAAATTTTTTGTTATCACTCAATATTTCCATAATAATACCTTATCCCAAACATAACTTTTAATAACAATTCGAAGTATTTTTTCTATAAAATTATTGTTTTTCGCTAAATTACCATCGAAAAGCTATAAACAGAGTATGCTGTCAACATTCAAAAAAAAAATAATTAAAAATTTTGTGGCGTCATTGTTCCGCGAGTCCGTTGTGCTCAACCCTGGATGGCTCAACTATTGTGTACAACCCTGGCGGCCTGACATGACGTGACAGAAGACAGCTGTCCCAGGTTGTGGTTTACTTCAAGTCAGCTTGTTGCCGCGCAATGATGATATCGTATTGTTGTTAAGAAAATAAAAGTATTTAGATTTATTTGTATGTTCAGTGCCCAGAATTAAACCGAGTTATTAGTAAAACAGTGTTTTCATTCGCTAGTGATATATCAAGCAAACACATAGCAGTAGTAGCTATAATTTCTTCACAGGTGGCGCCATCTATTGACAATGTATAATAATGAAAAAAGTAAAAATTCTTCCTTATCACTTATTATTTCCGTAATAGTTATTCTTTGCCCCAAACTTTAGATAACTTTTAAACAATTTGAAGACTTTTTTATAGTTATCAAAATAATTGTTTTACGCAAAATTACCGTTTAAAATGTTTAATATCTTAACTGGTGGTGCCATCTATAATATTGTATAATATTGAAAATCTGTATTATAATGAAAATCTGTATCATAATGAAGTTCATTATGATACAGATTTTAATCGTTTATGAGCGTATTATGAAATGTCAGTAGAAAAAATTTGTTACGAAATCAACAGCAATTATTACTAGATACAACAATAAACTCGATTAAGCAGTTCTTAAGTTTCAATGCATCCGTTGTAATATCAGATATCGAAATCGTAATCCTCCTCTCGATTTTACTATACACCAAAGCACCGAGAATTAGTGTTCAGCTAAATCCCGGGCCAAAGTGCACATAAATAACGGATTTTAGGAATCTATAATGCATAAATCGTTAAACGACGGTTTTGTTATTAATCGGTGCGGTGGGTAATTTTCGCTGGAAGCTCTCTCTCTGCTGGTATTTAACAGAATAATTAGAGATAAAATTATTTGAAATGAGTCTCTTTTAGTTTTTTGCAAATCTATTTTATTGATGAAGCTCAAACTGATAGAAAAAAATTATCATTGTTTCAAGATTTGATATTGCAAAGAAGTAAATTTAGAAGTAGAATCTATGATAGAGAGAAACTGCTCACGAGGATACCAATTTATAATACTCAAATCAATATGCATAATGCCACTTATGTTTCATAATTTTTGTGGTTATTATAGTTAGTTTATATATTCGGATGAAATATTTCATTGGATTTTGAAATACTTTACATTATCAGAGAAATAATTAGTGTTCAGGTAATCTAATGCCACTATTCCCACAATGCAGATTATTACCCGACGAACAATGAAAAAAGTGATCATTACCCTTGTGAATTGAAAAATTATAATTAAAAGACTACTACCTATTATCCGGATTTTCCATAATTAAAACCATTGTAGAGTTGCACAAGACGAGGAACAAAAAAAAAAGTTTGAGCAACAACAAATGACCCAATTTGGGCTTTATTAAATTAAAGCATAACTTTTTTTCTTTTATTAGGATTAGCCTCGGGGCTCTCTAATCAGGTTACAGTAAATTTTTCTCGGAACATTATTCAGTAGTAAATTTGGAAAAGTATCTTTGGTCTGTCAAATTTTGGTGGTTTTTAAAATCTATTGTATAAGTGGTGCTTTTATGTAAAATTTATATTAACTATTTATTTTTTTTATTAAATTTTTTTATAAACAATTAATAGTTAATAATACATTTCTTAAATATTTCAATTTATTTTCTATAACTCATACTTACACCTAGATGGTTGGATTCCACGTATAAATTATAAACGATCATGTTACTTATTGCTATAAAGTAATAAATGCTTCCTAGTTTGCATTGCGTTTGAATTAAAAAAAAAAACATTCGGAACCTCTTATTGGAACACCCTTCACAAAGCTGAAAATCCCAACGATTTTCAAAATATCTACTTGTTGAATGCACTGATCGGTGAACTTCCAGGCCAAGCAAAACTTATCAACATCCAAAATGTCAGCACTTGGGATGATCTCAAAGACACTTTTCGCCGAAAATTTAATGATTAGAGAGATGAGGCTTGTTTAAATAGAAATTTGGTTATGATGAAACAATTACCAAATGAAAAACCAAACCAATTTTATGACAATGTTTTACATATTTTAAATTTCTTATGTTCATTTATCGATTCTCATGAAATCACCGATGCAGGTAAAATTCCAAAGAAGAAGTTATATAACGACCTGACCCTTGAAACCTTTTTGTCAGACTTAAGGGAGCCTCTTGGTACTACAATCAGATGTATGTGATCTCAAAGTTTGATGCTAGCTTTTCAATTGGTCAACGAGAAGCATAATATTTTTCAAAATCAGACTGAATCCGGTCCCAATACTTTCAGAAACGATAATAGTTTCAAAACTAATAATTCCCAATCCAGTTTCACTAACAGGCCGTCTTTCAATCAACAAACTTCTCAATATGCTTTTAAGCCTAGTTTTCCATCACGGTCTGTGCACGTCAGACCCAATTTAAATAGACCACTACAAAAATATTTCACTAATTCTCAAGTTTTTGGAAAATCTGGCTCAAATTTTACTGATTTCAGACCAACAAATCAACAGAAACAATTCCAAACACCTACACCTATTTCTGGTGTAGAAATATCAAAATTTAAACCATTTACAGCCATAAATGCTAATAATAACAACTCGAATATAATTATATTCCACCTAAATTTGTTTTTAAAGAACGTTAAAGTTAAATCCCAAAACCAACCCCAAAATAAACAATTTGAACAAGTTTATTACTAAGATCAAGCGTACGAGTATTCCCCAAATAGAAGTACCCAATATTTTGAATCAAACTTCGACCAGAATGTCGCATCCGGATCAGCACCTGAACATGAATTTACCCAACAATACAATTATTATGAAGAACCCGATAATAACGATTATTTCACTCATGTGTTAGAAATCCCATAAGATAAGTGATGATTTTAAGAATTACAGCGAAAATTCTCTTTTCCATTTTTTTAACTAGAGAGAATTACAGCGAAAATTCTCCCATGTTATTGTATACATGGTTGTCATGCTAATTTTTGATACAAACAAACGGTTCCTAATAGCAACCATTTATTTGTATTGATTGTTAAGATGTTCAAATCGTTTAATACATATTTATTTCCATATTTTTTGCATTCTCATACGTGAAATAATCCTGTAAATACCACTTGAGCTTTAAAATTAACCAGATAATTTTGAAGCTCTCGTGGTATTATCCCCGAAAATTTTCAAGAAACCCTGTCTCAAACAGACAAAACCTTAACACCACCAACTATTTCGTTTAATATGTCAAATTTGAGTGAACTTGTATGTATAGTTTTTTCCAGAAAATAATTTAAAATTATTGATAGATTCCGACTCAACCAAATCATTGACCCAAATATTGCAAAACAATTATGTCCCAATTAAATGATATTTGACCCATTTATAGTTTCGACTGTATTCCAAAAATCAGCCTATCAATACAGCCCTGTAATACCAGCCTATAGTCCAACAAATACCATTTTAAAGTCACGTGATTTTTCTCTATCCTTGTTGAATACATCTCAAACAGCGGTGATAGTAAAATTGACAAAAAAATTGCTGTCTAATTATTGTTCATAATATTCTTACCTGAAATAGAATCCGTCACTGTCATCAATTAGTTTGTCAAAGTTATTTTCGAAAATAATACAACGAACAAACACAGCTAATAATTTTGACCATATTAACCTTTTTCCAACTCGAAAAGAAGCAAATAGAAAACGGGTACCCAGTTTAAGTTCAGAATGTATTACAACAGACATTAGATGCGACAAAAGTGAGTCTCGCAACAATTGCAAGTATTAAAATTGCCCTCTGATTGGTCAATACTACTTTAGAAACGCGTTTGTAAAATGCTAGTGGGAACATATATTAAAATTCAATGGTAATTAACCACCAGTAGCTTTTTGTAGGTGATATCAACGACATAATCAATGGACATACGTTTTTTGCCACCAGTATCACGTGACTTTAAAATGGTATTTGTCGGACCCTAGCATATTTGCCTTACCCGAGACACAAAATCACAATCACAATTTAAAACATTTATAAGCAAATCTTGACTTGAACAAGGGATATCTTATAACCCAATATACAAAATATAAAATTACAGTTACATAAAACAAGCTGTGCAGTCTATAATGTTACAATTGCACCACGTGTACAGCAAGTCATAAGAATTAAATCCACGATGAAAAACGGTGAAATTATAATACCGCATCAAAAACTGCATATCCCGAAATGCTTGTAAATAGCAAAAAATGGATATGCATTAACAACGGTTATAAATAACACTTGTTATAGCATTACTTTGGATATGTCTGAACCCATAGACGTAGAAAAATTCAATATCAAGGAAATGCAAGAAATTGACACACATAGTTTTGATGAAACTCCAGGATCTTCCAAATCAGCCTTTGCTAAGTTTCGCATCGACCATCTCAACGAACTATTCTGATATATTTTATGACAAAAACAAACCGTTGACATTTACTAATAAAATTAAGCACAGAGGCGATTTACAGCCTGGAATAATTTATTTATCAGTACCCAAATACCGTGGGTATTCTTTTGGTTGACAACTTTGACAGCCAAATCTGACGTCAGAGCCCCCCACCCCTCAAAAATCATAACCCAAGGAACTAACTGTTGAAATAATTTGGTCAATGGATTTGGTTATAGCGGTGTATGATTATGCTTATTATTCTTATTTGTTTTTTCGTTTCAACAATGGTTTCTTGTTTAGGTACAAAAAATTTCTCTTTAGTCTCGTTTATCGAAGAAATTTTCTGCGGGGATGATCTAAATATGGTGAGTTGCAGTGAGTGTATACTTTTTCCATTTTGCCAGGTCACAACACAACTGCAAAATCACAAAACACCAATACCAATCCTCAAAATAATAACAATTACATTAGAGAGCTGTAACCAAAAGATTAACCCAAGTTCAAAGCTAGGTTATAATTGGTTATAAGTGGTAAATACCAAAAGCAAATCAGCTGATATGTGACGTCACAACTTCCCCTACTTTAGTAAAAACCGCGACAGCGGAAATGCATTGGTTAAAGCCAAATAATAATCATTTCAGGCTGAAACTCGCCTCAGAATAAGGACATCAGATGAAATACCAGTCTATAGTAAAACATACCGCTATTTATTTATACAAGGTGTCGCCCCTGATCAAATCAAATCAACTGCAATTCTTTAAAAAGTTGCATCACCACCTATCATTTAAATCCTGAAAACTTCATTCAAATCGCTAAAAGCGTTTTTAAAACAGAGGATGTTTTCTTAAAATTTCACAGCCTGTATTTTGGAAGCAACGCATTTCCGACCATCGATGTCCTATTTCAAACTACTTCTCTATGGTTCCTCTATACACCCTAGCACTTTTGATTAGTTGAACGGGAACACCCTGTATGTAAAGAAGAAATAGAAAAGCAAGTAAAAAAGATGCTGGATCAAAACATAATCAGACCAAGTAGTTCACCCTGGAATGCACCGATTTGGGTAGTCCGGAAGAAAGCCGACGCCTCTGGAAGGCAAAAACCAAGAGTAGTTTGTGATTTTAGGGGCCCTAATACAAAAAGCTTTGATGATAGATAGGTACCCATTACCCAACATAACGGATCTCTTAGACAATCTGGGACGCTGCCAATATTTCAACAGCTTAGATTGAGCTAGCGGCTTCTACCAGATCCAGATAAATGAGAACAACATCGAAAACACCGCATTCAGCACAGAAAACGGGAAATATGAATTCTTGCGCATGCCCTTTGGTTTGAAGAACTCGCCGGCTACATTCCAAAGAGTTCTGGATAACATTCTTTACGGCATACAAAATGAAAAATGCCTCGTCTAGCTAGACGATATCATTGTGTTCTCAAGTTCACTCCAGGAACACCCGCAGAGACTAAGAAGTGTATTCTAAAGATTACTGAAATCCATTTTTAAAATTCAGCTGGATATGATAGAATTTCTAAGGAAGAACGTGGCCTATCTAGGACACGTAGTAACAGTAAATGGCGTCAAACCTAATCCCGACAAAATTAAAGCTATCCAATTCCAAAGACGACAAAACAAATTGATAGTCTAGGAAGCAGTGACGATTTTTGGCACTTATTTTTCCAGTCAGAAAACATGGATAGAATTGTAGGGTTAGTAATTCTAAGCAAAATTCATATATTTTTAGGGGGGGGTTTTCCGATGGGTTGAGGCGCAAAATGCGTCAGAGCTTACGAATGCACGTATCCAGTGATAAAAATAGGTCTACTAATGAAAAGTTACGTACAAAAATAGTCCAGCTAATCTGTGAGTATGGATATTACGTCTGGCAAGGGAAAAATTGAAGATCCGATACATTTCAGCCAGACTTACTTTCCACTATCTGAGATAAGCCAAATTGCTATTTTCATATACTTTATGTTCTATTGTAATGAATGTAAAATATTTATGACTGGGAAAATAAGTGTACTTGTATTTTTCATTGATCTTGTGAATCCATTCGAAAATTTTTACGAAACTCAAATATTCTTGAGACAAAGCAACTACCTTCATTAATAAGAATTACCATTATTACCAATTAAATTACTGTATTCTGGCAATATCGATAGACAAATTATCAGCCAAAGTTCAAAAAATATTAAACACTAATATTAAAATTATGATTGATTTAAATCAATTAAGTTTACAAGAGAAAATGAACTGGAAAAACATAAATGTGCATAGCTTTCAAGCTTACTGTAAAATGTGCCTAGTCATTTAAATCCCAATTATCCATGAATCAGGTAAATTGTTCAATGTTCAATGAATTAATATTTAAATGATAATTACAGTGAAAAGGGGCCCTAGTATATGTGCATATCTTCGGTTCACAGTAATATAAATTATAAGTATTCCATTATAGTAAGTGGCTTTGACTGGCTTATAGAGATGACATTTCAATATTTCATAAAATGTAAGTTAAAATTGATAAAATCCTAAAAATATCCATTATGGAACGGACTAACCTGGCATTAGTGACTCTTGGGGTTTAAATCAGTAGCTTGCACATTCCGATGATAAAGAGCCTCCTGGTGTTGACCTGGGGTGCGATTTTCGAAACCATTCGAGTACATTTCGTATACGAAATTTGACTGACAGCAATGTAAATTAAATGGGGAGCATTCAAAATCGTATCAAATTTCGTATGCGAAAATATTCGAAAATAGGACCCCTGGGTCAAGGCTTATCGGTTAGTCGAATAATTCGACCGCATGGTCCGAATTCCATTATTTCTATTCCCAGGAAAACAGGGCCAAAGTCGACCAAAATAAACATGGACATGATGACTGGTGGTTTGGCAGGTAGCTCGTTAGCTCTTAACCCGAAATAATAAGGTAGGTAGGTAGCAATATTAGCTGATATTCATTAAAATGCAGTGGTACGATTTACCAAGGATGTTGTATGGCCCTTTATGGGTGAATTTATTAACGGGTTTTTGGAAAGATTTCTGTTTGATTTCCAAATAAATAAGCAGGATCACTGCTGATAATCAGAACTAGTCTTAGTGGGACAGAATTCCAAAATGCCCATTTAAAATCGACAATATGCCACGAGGATAAGCAGCCTTCTCACCTAAGCAAATTTTTCAAAAAGAAAGAGCTCGTGGAGAAAATTAGTTAAATAGTTCCAGATGGGGTGCGTTTTCTTTTTGACCCATCATAAAGGTATGTTTTCGCTTGTGCGTCTGGCGCTTGCGTCGGGCAGCAGCCGCTAGATGCAGCGGCTGCCTGTGCAGTTGGATGTTTTCATTTGCTGCGTTGCGTAGCACTACATTCTGATCGTCGTACTATAATTCTTCAGGATGAAGAGGAACCGTTTATTGATGGCCCTTCTAAAAGAAGAGGAAGAAGAAGAAGAAGAGTACCTTAGGGCTTTGACAAGAAAATGTACAAAAACTTACGATCTTTTCAAAAGACGACATACAGAAGGATTTCATATTTTAATTGAAAACCACTTAAATTTGGATGAGACTAAGTTTAGGGCTTTCTTCAGACTAAATTTCGCACAGTTTCAATTTGTATTCCATATTTTTTGCACTAAACTATAAGAAAAAAACTCTCAACCGCAGAGCGGCTGCCGCCACACTGACACACGGCTCAGTCGAGACACAGACGCTTGCCGTCGGATGTCTGGCGGTACCGCTGAGACGCACAAGCGAAAACATACCTTAAGGTCGGCGAGAAATCAGGTTCGGAACTGTGCCCTACTCGACGCACTAATTAGAATATTTAGGGCGATCAGTGTACGATCTCAGTACCGATTTGCCGAAACCAAAGTACATCAGGGAAATTAGACCAAAAAAAGGGCCATCTGCGAAATAAGGTCGAATAAGCTGAATTTTTGCAGACTTTCGTTTTGACGTTCTAATGAAGTACAAAAAAATCGAATATGCCTACCCTTGTGCGTCTTGAGATATCGAAGGTCAAAGGTCATGAAAATCGTTTTTTTTTTTTTGCGAAAATCTTGCTCCCAGTGCATCTGACGTCAAAGAACTCAAAACAAAAATTACGTAAACTAGTATTTTCTACAAAATTGTTCATATACATTTTTTTATACGACCAACCGTTTTCGAAATATAGTATGATAAAGCGAGAGCGCATATTCAAAATAGGTGATACTGTATTATACAGGGTGTCGCCGTTCAACTGGTCAAAAATGCTAGGGTATATAGAGGAACCATAGAGAAATAATTTGAGATAGGCCACCGATGGTCGGAAGTGCGTCGTTTCCAAAATACAGGGTGTTGAAATTTAAATAACGCCCTTTCATATCATCTGACGGGCTAATGCTAGGCTGTTCAAATTTTCAGGGATTATTGATGTAAGAATGATATTTAAAAATTCGTATAATGCACCCCCATTTTCTACCTAGAACTTCCACAAAAAAAAAGAAAAAAAAATGGAAAAAAAATTCAACACCTATTTTGGAAATGACTCACTTCCGACCATTGGTGTCCTATCTCAAATAACTTCTCTATGGTTCCTCTATATACTCTAGCATTGTTGACCAGTTGAACGGGGACACCCTGTATAATACAGTATCACCTATTTTGAATATGCGCTCCCGCTTTATCACGCTATATTTCGAAAACGGTTGGTCGTAAAAAAAAACTGTATGAGAATAATTTTGTAGAAAATACTATTTTACGTAGGTTTTGTTTTAGGTTCTTCGACGTCAGATGCACTGGAAGCGAGGGTTTCGCAAAAAACCGATTTTCGTGACCTTTGACCTTCGATATCCTAAGACGCACAAGGGTAAAGTTATATTCGATTTTTTTGTGCTTCATTAGACCATCAAAACGAAAGTTTCTGCAAAAATTCAGCTTGTTCGGCCTCATTCCGCAGAGGAAGTCTAATTTCCCTGGGGTAAGGGCGATTTCGCCTCACTTTGGTACCCCAGTTTGGTCTGTCAAACAGGTAGCGATCAATTTCAGATGGGATAATGATGGGGCGCGTTCTTTTTTCCATCAGACATTCACCAGGTGGAAACATGATGCCACCAAAGCGTTCTTTTATTGATGGTGGAAATATGATGGCCCACCACACCGCGTTCTTATTTTACTGGTGAATTTATGGTGGATTTCATCCGGTGGAAACCTGATGCAACCAAGCTCTAACCAAAATTTTCTATGATTACTCTGGTGGTTTTGGGTTGGTTAACCACATAACCTTAAAAAATTGAATACTGCTTGTTGATTGACCCACGTAGTCTTTAATTTGTTAGAAGCTGTATAGGATAAGAAATGGAGAACCAGGAAGCGGATGACGTAACTTTTATCTACAATGATAAAGGAAATTGAGTTACTTTGAGGAATCTTCTATTTCGCTTTGCAATTATTCTCGGCCCAATGGCAGCTTTGCTCGCATTGTCCATTCCAATTTTTCTGAATTAGAAGCACAGATTATAATATAACATTTATATAGATATTCTCGATTTTGACATTCTTTTATGTAAATTGTGGTAGATCTGTGGTGCTTCCACCAATGGCATCAAAGAGTCACGTGATAGAAATCAGCTGATACAACAGTAAATTTTTCGTGGAAATCCACATAAACTTTTGATGGAAAAAAGAACACGCCCATGCTGTCACGGCAACTTTGGTAGGTGCTTTGGTTTGTCAGATGCTATACCGCGGTTTCACTGGGTAGTGGAGGTTTGGTAGCTTTCTGTCTCTTTTCGTCTCATGTCCAAATAAACATGTCAAAGTCAAAATGTACCAAACGCTCTATCCACTGAATTCAGATGATATTGTTGAGCTACGTCACTTATGTGCCAATTGGTTAACCATTCGCCTACCAAACAGCAGATGAAATCGCCTCAAAATAATATGACCACAACCACAACATCTGATCGGCTGTGTTTATATTAACCTTTAATAACAGATTAATATTTTGAATAATTTACGGGTGAAAGAAAACAAAAGGGCTTGATAATAAACCCATCAAGCGCATCTTAGAGGATCGTGATGATAAATGTGTTTAATGTCCTTCAACCCAAAAATTAGGTCTAATACAGGCAACGGCGTCCTCAATTTAAAAATTTCGCATTACTGCAGCTCCTAAAAAAGGAACTGATCTGCTGCTAAACACTGCGAAACCTCGCCCAAAGGTAACAAAGCTCAAGACGCTGTATTTAATTATTTTTTTTCTAAAGCTAAACTAGTTTCAGGCACGGACGGTATGAAACTGTAACACCCTCTATGTCTTGATATAAATGGCAAAAAGTAATCATAAGAGAAAATCCAAAGTTGTAATTTATACTATGAAAACTTCTACAGCAAGTAATAAATAAGTTAAACACTAAAAAATATTTATTAGTATTCCGTTCAACTACATTTTTTATCGGTTTATTCCCGCCAACAAAAACACTCATCACACTCAACTTGGGTCACTAAAAATTTTACGAACCAAATGAAAATATTCACTCACACATAAAGTCATAAAACCAAAGAAACTTTGCCTCTAAAAGATGCTTCCATGCATGAGATCATTGACTGAAGTCTATTTGTTTTATACTATATTCTCATCTTCACCTTTATAAATTATTATTCCTGTCAACACGAGATTATTAATATTTCGTGCCATTAGCGAAATCCATTAAGTTTTGAAACATTAATCACCAACAATTTCAGATGTGTCCCATTAACATTTAACAAATTATTGACAAGATAAAACTCTTACCTCTGAGAGGGTGCAAAGTAAGGTTGGGCGGTATTAAAAAGCAAAAAAAGTTTTGATGCTGTCTAGACAGGAAAACTCAGCGTCGTGACGCTTTAAATCGATCGACGTTATGAAAAGATGTGTAATTTTTTTTTTGCACTCAGAAAATTTAATGTTGGATTGAAGAAAATTAAAAAAAAAAGGAAACTGCTCACAAGGTTAATAATTTAAAATACTTAAATCCTTATGCATAGTGCCAATTATGTTTCATAATTTTTGTGGTTATTATAGTCATTTTATTATTGAAAGAAAATATTTCCATAACTAGACCCTTCATTAGTAAAAGTTTGTTCAACGCAAAGTAAACAAAAGACCCACTAATCGGTAAAAATGTAAAAATCACAAAGAGAAATTTAAAATTTAAATATTATGCAACTCGAATACCCTCCATAGGCCCGCAGACTATAATTCCAACTTTTTCCGTTTTTAACAAAAATAATAAAACTTTCCGAGCAGTATTACAACTTTAAATATTATACACTTTATGCCGCCGATAAAAACGGAAACTGCAAGTCGTTTGTCACCCCACTCAAGTCTAGGCGGTGTCGCTTTTATCTGAAACTTTTTTCGTTTTTTAAGTGCTGCCTATATGCGTCATTTAACTCGAAGGGCTTCATATAAAGTGCTTTATTTTAGTAGAGAAAAGTCAAATTATATTTTTATCTTTTGAATGGTTTTTACACACGATATTTTGACTTGAAAGGAAAATATAAATTCAAAAAGTTGCAATAACAATTTTACCTTCTTAGAAACCAGAGCAAAAGTAACTTTTGAGAAATATTCAAAGGTTAAATCTTCTCTAAGACATCTTTGCGTCTTGAAGTTTCCCGTTTCTGTAAAAGAAAAGACTGGAAAATCTTCATTTTCTTTTGGATTTAGGAATGTTTAAAGTCTCTTTTGCTATATTTATCTTTCAATAATTGTAAAGTATCCTTAAATTCTTTTTGTATTTACTTTTAAGTAGATTTTAAGTCTTTAGTCCCAAAAAAAAATATAACTTAGATGATGTAATCAAGTTAAATTACCCAATGATTTAAGCTCGTTTAAAAATTGCTGCAACATTTTATTTGCCAAATTTGCAGCTTGTACGAAACGGTGCATAAATTTTAAAACTCTGTTTCTAAACTTTTCCATTTTCCTTTTGCAGCGAACGTGGTTAGAGAAATGTGGCCACTTGTTTCCCGTCTTGTCCAATTTCGAAGTTGATGTCTTAACAAAGTACAGTTTTTTCTTGAATGAAAAATAATATTTTATAACATTTTCCTTTTAAGCAATAAATGACTGTAAATCATTTGAAAGATTTCAAGCTGCGAAATGATAAAATGTGAAACTTCTTTAGCCACAAAAGCGCTCTTTCTACTAAGTAGCCCCTTTAAAAATACGTCCAACTTTATTCCTATTGTCGGAACAACCTCTGGAACACGGACAACATCCATAAAGTTAACTACACCGAACCGCAAAATAAACCGCGAGGTTAAACTCGTTAACAAACAAACCGGAGGATAATCCCGTTAAAAAGCCGATAGTATTAAACTTTACGATTTCGACTTACCATAAAATCAAGCAATATGTTCCAGTGTTGTGAGACTTTTTTTTTACTACCGTCCGATCTGGCCGAATGAAAAGGTTTTAACCTGAATTTTTTTCTCTTGTTTGGGACAAAACAAACTGTTTATTGGATTTGTAAACTAGATATTATGGTTCTTATTTGTAAAACACTTATTATCCACATAATAGTGCTTTCATCCCCATTTCGCCTAAAGGGTTTAGAACACAAGACATTTTGCGGTTAAATGTTGTTTTGCCTCATTGTACACCTAAATCTGATGCTAAAATGTTTTATGTTAACCATCTAACAAAATAATTTTCCTTGTAATCTTTAGGCAACCGCTCATAGGAGGGTTATTACAAAACCGTCGTTTTGTTTTACTAAAAGTAACGCTCCAACAACTATAAATTACTTTAAAGTTCCATTCTGAGACAAGTTGCCTGAAAAGTAAACTTTACTTTGGGTTTAACTTAAATAATGAACGAGGAAATTGGTTAATAGTTGAGCAAAGAGTGGATAGTTTATTTTTTGAATTAATTTCTCGAGCAGGTTTGAACTGATTTTTCTCCTAATACAATCACTAAGAAAAGTATTTGAGAATAAATAATGAATTAAGTGAGATTTAATAATCACAGTTTTGATTTCCTTTTATATACAAGTTGAATGCGAAAAATAATTTTATTATACAGTGTGTCCGTAAAGTAAAGGATAAATTCATTATTTTGAAAACGGTAGAATTTTTGAAAAATCGCTCAGACACGTCAATTTTGTTTTTTTGTTTGAAATTTTTTGATATATTTTTTATTATACAGGGTGTCTCAAAAATAGCTCCGCGGCTATCAACTTTGTTTTTTCAAATGGCTCACCCTATAAGAAACCGTTTTTAAAAAATTAACTTTAATTTAAAAATTACAACTTCAAAAATAATAAAGCAAAAGTACTTGTGAACAGCTCAAAGTCTATGTCTAATCTGAAAGTTAAAAGTTTATTCGCATGGGGCATCCTGGTTTCAAGCTTACACAGTTCTCAAGAAACTGCTTAGGTCGGCGATGCAATGGTCAGCATGTTCCCACGAATGGTACACATAACTCCTCCATCCCTAGAAGGAACTCGAGGGTGGAATCACTCGTGTTTCGTCAATGGTCTCATTAGCGGGAGGTTTTCTCAGGATTCTTGAAATTTTCATCTTGTTATTTTTGATTGCGAAATATATGCCGCAAATCAATATTGCAGTTATTAGGATCCATGGAAGCCAATTCATGTATGTACTTTGGTGAATTTTGGTAAATTCTAGAAAATCTTCTGTTGAACTCCGAAGTTGAAGTTCATGTAGCTTGTCCAAAGGGATTTTCTCTAATTTGATCTTATCGGTCTTTGATACTGGAATTTGAACTGGATTTTATTTCGTTGAGGGTGACTGGATGACCGTGAAATATGTCCTTTTCATTTTTGTAGACATATCTAGGCATTTTTATTGAACATTTTGGCGGGACTGTGAAAAGGCGGGTTCCTGTTATTGAAGTTACTTCGCTTTCTACACAGTCAGTTTGAAGTCTTTGTTCTTCCGGAAAGATTCCAATATAGTGGGCGGAATCGATTTCTTCCATCATGGCTTTTTGGATATGTACTGGTACTTGTTGACATTGGTCCAAATTGTTGTTTAATGTCAGCAGTGATGTGATACAATCAAGGTTTTCGTGTATAGGTAGAAGTCGATTGTGTTTGCAGAAATAGTTTGGCTTGAGGTCAATGCATTCTTCATTTTGGTATTGGTAAAGGTCCGTACTTAGGGTGAGGTAGGTCGAAGGTGGTATTATGATGGATTGATTCTTATAAGGTACGGAAAAGAGGTGGTAATAATCGAAAATATTTGAGTGCACAAGAGGGAAATCCAGTGAAAACACGATTTAATTTTCTATCGCAAAAACATTTGTTTTCCTACGACCACATATGAAAATGACAAAATCCGCACTAGTTGGTTCTTTGGAAAGCGCTAAATATCACACGCGTGCTGAAAATACTTTCAATACGCGTGCTTAAAGTACTTTCAGCACACGTGTGGAAAATACTGTTGACATTATTTGTGATTGACATTTGACATCACAATTTACTTTCAGTACGTGTATTGAAAGTACTTTCAGCGCGTGTGTTGAAAATGAAAAAAAAATAAAAATAAGAGAAAATTGGTGTAAATTGGTTTCTGGTCGTAGGAAAAATGGTGTACATCACTTGTGAGAAAGCGTCTTTCATACACTCGTGTGATTTTCGCACTCGGCTACCGCCTCGCGTGAAAAAACACTCGTGTGAAATTTGTCACTTTCTACACTCGTAATGTAATATACTATTCTATGACTTCGTAATAATTCATGTATTCGTTTTGTGAAAATAACAATTGTGCGTGGTGGTGAGAATTATGAAATTCTTTGACGATTTCTTTTAATTCTTTTTGTGGAATTATGCTATGATGTAAGGTTTTTAAACTAGCAAAACTTATGGCATTTTCTATATCGTTTAGAAAATTAAGCACAGAGTCCAAATTTAACTTAATTTGGTCCATTATTTCGTGAATTTCTAGGTAATGCACGTAATTGGATTTTGTTTGTTGTAAATCACTAGCAATGTCATTAATTTTATTTTCGATTGCTTTTTGATTTTTCGAAACTACACTCATTGTTTGATTGATACTTGTCATTAGGTTAGAGGTTAAAGATATTTGTTTATTTACTTTTTCAATTATTTTGTTTTGTTTACTTTCGAGTTCCAGAATATTATCATGTATTTCCTTTGCGTCTTCTTGGTCCAGATTACCAGTAATGTATTTCACTAGTGAGCCTAAAGGGTTAATTAAGCCTCTTTTTGATCTATGTCCTGGACTGATTGATTTTAATTTCTGATTGACTACGTTTACTTCGTAGCTTAAGTGTTTATAAGTTTCAAGTAACGGAAGTCTGTGCGCAATTAAAGAGGAATTAATGATGTTTTCTAGCTTTTCATATTGATAGGTTATAGAATCAATTTGCTTTTGCAAAGATGTCAAATCGATGTAATGTAAGAATGTGTGGGTGGCTATTTTCATCTTGGCAGTTCCTAGTTTGAAGGGAAGTATGCCAGGATTGTTGTCAAGATTCTGTATCTGAACTTTCTGTGCTCTCGTCAGGTGAAGTAGTGTCATCAACCTGTAAAAGGGTTTGGTCAGTAAATTTTCGTGGATTTTTGAATACTTGTTTGTGATAAGTATTTTGGGTGGTAGTGACAGTTAAGTCATTACTTTGTAAGACGTGTTCTGGTTTATATAAAGGATTTGTCTTGCCCTGGCGGTCGGTTAGTTTTTTATAACCTATTGTTCCGGGTTGAATTTCGACAGGGTCTTTTCGTTTTTCGTTGGCTTTAGAAATTACTTTTTCTTTATGCTCGGTCATTTTATTATGAATGTTTTTATAAATATCTGAGATTATCTCTTTATGCTTATTTAGTTCGTGATTAATTAATTGGGTATCGTTATCAATATCGATTGGTTCCTTTAATTGGAGGTGACCAAAAATTAAATCGATTGGTTTCTGCTTTGTTGCTGAATGGATTGAATTGTTATACCCTATAATAGCAAAGTTCAATTTTTCAAATGGATTTAGGTTTGGACAAAACTAAAGTCCGCATGTGCTCTAATAGTGTAGAGTGAAATCGTTCAACAATAGAGTTGCTATTCGGGTTTAAGGGCAAGGTGTAATGCCAATTGATTTTATAAAGTTTGGCGAATTCTTTAAGAAGATTTTGATTGAATTCGGTACCATTATCAGATACGATGTTTTCTGGGATTTTGTAATTTGAGACAAATTGTAAGAGAGATTGATAGACGTGTACGGCAGATAAGCTTGGTAGGACATAGGCTTGTCCAAATTTCGAGAAACTATCACAAATTGTTAATGCAACAGTTCTTTCAAATTTGAAAGTATCCACATGAATGGTTTCAAATGGTTTTTTAGGCGTGGGTGTTAATTGCAATTTTATCAATGGTGGGTGACGTTCATATTTCACTTGTTGACAGATTGAGCAACTATTTATGAATTTTCTGACATCATCATTCATTTTGGGCCAATAATATTTTAGGCGTAGTTGGTCTATCGTTTCGTGAATGCCTCTATGATTGGTGATACCTTCATGTTGGCTTTTAATGATATTTTTCTGCCTATCTTCTTTAGTTACATCGCAAAGCATTTTATTAAATTTCAAAAACTTGTAAGATGCATGTTTAAATGTTTGCGGTATAAATCTACACATTTGCTTAAACAGCATTTCGTCTTCGTCATTTTGAAAAAGAAAGACGTATTGCCTTTTTGGTTCTACGTATTCTTTTATGTATTGGATAATTTATGCTTGGAAAGAATCGTTTGTTACGTAAATATACCATCGGGTTCTATTTACAGGATTTTGGAAAATTTTCTTTATTTCAATTCGGGGGTTATTTTCGACTTTTATAATGACTATTTGACAAAGAAAATAATTTATTGGTTTTTCACTAATGTGAATAGATAAAATGGGATTTTCAGAATCGGTATGTATTGTGTCATTATCATTAAATTCGTCAGGGTCAGCTTGGCCAGCAATTGACTGGTTGTCGGTCGCAACATCGGGATTGTTTTCATTATTTTCAAAAGCTGTTGTAATTTGATCATTGGGTCCGTGACTTGTGCTCGGAAGCTGATTGTCTAGAACGGGATTATTGTTGTATTCTTGCATATACTGCAAAACAGGCGGTAAATTTGAGTCAAGGCTGTTGTCGTTATTTTCAGGTGGTGTTGGCGAAGTATCATTTACTTCATTTTCGTTTATCTCGACTCTAGATTTTGCCTTTTTTATAAACTATCTGATAGTCGAATTGCTCGAGTTTCAGACGCCATCGAACTAAACGTGAACCTGAATTTTGTTCTTTTAAGTTCATTAGCCATTGAAGGGGACAATGGTCGGTGATAATTTTGAATTTTCTACCAAATAAATATGGTCTAAAATAGCGCGTTCCCCAGACAATACTCAAGAGCTCCTTTTCAATTACTGAATAATTTTGCTCGGCAGAATTTAATGTTCTAGATGCATAGGCTATTGGTTTATCTTGTCCGATCGGACCTTGTGATAATACACAACCTATGGCAAAGTTGCTTGCATCTGTAGTTAAGTTAAATTCTTTTGAGAAGTCGGGATATTGCAACAACGGCTCGTTAGTTAATAATACTTTACAGTCTTCGAATGTTTTTACGTAGGTGGGATCGTTTATATTAATGGTCGCGTGCTTTTTGAGACAATTAGTAAACGGTTTTGTTATTTTGGCGAAATTAGGAATGAATTTACGATAGTAGCTCAGAAGTCCGAGAAATCCCTTGATTTCTTTAGTTGTTTTTGGGATCGGGTACTTTAGTATCGCCTTGATTTTGTCAGGATTTGGTTTTATGCCTTCTGTTGTCACGATATGGCCTAGGAAAGCCACTTCCTTTCTAAGGAATTCTGATTTATCGTTTTGGATTTTTAGGTGACTGTCGCGTAGTCGTTTGAAGACTAATTTTAGGTTTGTCATGTGTTCTTGTAAGGAGGTCGAGTAGACAATAATGTCGTCCATGTATACGAAGCATATTCGGTTTTGTAGGCCCTTAAGGACACCGTCCATAACCCTCTGAAACGTAGCGGGGGCGTTTTTGAGACCGAAGGGCATTCTTACGTACTCGTAGTGCCCATTCTCGACATTGAATGCGGTCTTTTTTATGTCGTCGGGATGCATCTTAATCTGATGAAATCCGCTCGCGAGGTCTAGGGTAGAAAAGTATTAACAACGGCCTAATTTGTCGAGTATGTCCGTTATGTTAGGTGTCGGATAACGGTCGTCGATGGTTTTGGCGTTAACGTTCCGGTAGTTCACTACGATACGCCATTTCCTCTTACCCGAGGCGTCCGCTTTTTTGGGTACGATCCAGATTGGTGAGGACCACGGAGAATCGCTGTGTCTAATGATGTTTTGTTGTAACATGTCACCGATTTGTTTTTCTACTTCAGGTTTGTGTATAAACGGATATCGATACGATTTGGTATAGACCGGAAGTTCGTCAGTAGTTTTTATCCTATGTTTTACTTGATTAGTGAAAGTCAAAGGTTGGTTTTCGAGATGAAATATGTCCGAATATTTTTGGCATAATTTTTCTATGTGAAACTTCTCTTCCTCGTTCATGTGTTGGGTTCGAATGATATCGACAATATCGAATCTATTAGGGAATTCATTAGGTGTGTTTTCTATAGAAATATTATAGATTTCAACATCGGCTTTATTGAACGCTTGTACAGGAATTGGGTTATACAAAGATATTTCCTGGACGCTATCAGTATTGTTATGAATTTCTACTGGGGCATAGCCGTCGCTCGCAGTTGTTAAGCATTCTTTTAAAATACAGTTAGGCAACGAGGTTTTGTAAATACTAATGTCGCCGTTTGTTATTGTTACAGGGATGTTTAATATTTCTATAGTGTTGGGTTCAATTCGGGTAAAAAATAGTAGTTTTGACTTTGCTTCATAGTGTGACAATTTAATTTGAGCTATAGGTGTTTTAAGTAAGTCATTTTGTAAGTCCAATTTGACATTAAGATCTTTTAAAGTGTTATAGCCAATAAGGCCATCAAAATAATGATGAAATTTGAATAAATAGAATTTCAATTGATTTTCGGACTTGAATTCTTCGAAAGCTGGAATTTCGGCACATTGGTCTCTAGTAGTGGTTTGAAAAACACGAGGAAATTGTGAATGGCTCTTTTCTTATGAAATTTTCGAAATATTTTTCAGCAATTTCCGGATTGATAAAGGATTTTGAAGCTCCTATGTCTATTAATAGCTTTAAGGGTGGATTTGCTATTTTAACATAAGGGAGATCCTTTTTGTCATAAATAGAATGTATTTCTACGGCATCTCGGCGGGAGGCTCCGCCTCTTGAAAATTTTGTTCAATGAGAGTTTGATCGTAATTTTCAGGTTCATTGGTTTCGGTTTGACCGTTACTTGGGTCATTGTAAAAATCTTGGGAGTCAACCTGATCGTTTTGCATTGAATAATTATTGTCCTTACTACCATCACCATAGCCTTGGTAATCATAATAATAATTATAATTTTCGGCGTAGTGAGGATTTGGAATTAGATAGTAGGGTGCATTTTCTACATTATGTAGTTGGAAATTTTGGTTATTGAATCTATTGGTACCGTGAGATACGCCACTCATTGGTACTGGCTTTTGGAAATTAGATATGCCACTCATTGGTACTGGTTTTTGAAAATTTTGGGCAGCTTGAGGGTTTGGTTTCCAAACATTTTTGGGTGAACCAAACACTTGTTGGTTGGTGAAAAATTTTTGTGGTGGCATTTGTCTGGGATTAACGTTTATTGGGGCACGCGGAAATGTGTTTCCGGGTGATTGAAACGTTTGTGTTGGCGTGTAATTTTGCTGAAAAGTGTTGAAACGTGGAAAGTTATTTTGATGAAAATTCTGCTTCTGTTGATTTTGATGTTTATTTTTATTAGCAAAATTATCATTTTGGGGTTTTTGTAAATGTCTTATGTTACTTTCCGAAATGATGTACTGTCTAGCTTCGGCTAGATCTTTTAGTTTCATCGAACGGATCGTTGAACCTAGTGGTTCTTTTAAACCTGCCAAAAATATTGTTAAAGCATGTAAATTTTAAAAATTCTTTTTAACAATACTTGTTGGATCATTAAAATTATTGTGGGTATCAATATAATTATGTAAAGCACTTAAATTAGACATAACTCTAGTATGGAATTGCAAAGGGGGTTCATTTGCGTATTGTTTGAGTTGATCCAAATCAAACAATAAGCCATTTTCGTTTCTTTGATCACCAAAATGTGCAATCAAAGCGTCTTTGACTGTCTTCCAGTCCTTAGATACGCAAATGCTGTAAACTTCCCTAGCTTTACCAATTATTTTAGCATATATTCCATAAATTATTGCGAGATTTTGCACACAATTGAGATCTTCACTATTCCAATAAGTCGAAATCAGTTTTTGACTTATTTCAAGGAATGAAGCTAACTCTAAAGGGTTGCCATCGAATTTTGACACTATTTCGAGTAGTTTGGTTTCGAAATGTGGTGGAGCCATCGTTTCGATTCTCTCGCTTATGGAAATATTCGAAAATAAATTTTCTAAATGTAAAGAAGTATTTAAATCTAACTGATTTGAATAATTACTATTATCAATTAAAATTGACCCGTTTTCACTGGTTTCCGTCTCAGAATCAGATAAATCCGGGGAGTTAGACATAGACAGGTAAAGAACAATGTAAAGAAAATGGGACTTACAATAGGAAGCTCTTCATTTTTCTTCTTCAATCTTCACCTCTCTTCACAACTATTTCACACAAGTCTTACACAATACACAATGTTCTTATCCGTTTAACAGAGTTTTTGTTTCCGGGTTCAAGGTTCGTTTCTTGAATTAACGATTAGGACCGAAGGGTTTTTCGACGAGAAAGCCCTTTCAAGAATCCGTACGACTGCGCCACTTTACGTTTCAGGTAATAAAGAAACCGTTTTTAAAAAATTAACTTTAATTTAAAAATTACAACTTCAAAAATAATAAAGCAAAAGTACTTGTGAACAGCTCAAAGTCTATGTCTAATCTGAAAGTTAAAAGTTTATTCGCATGGGGCATCCTGGTTTCAAGCTTACACAGTTCTCAAGAAACTGCTTAGGTCAGCGATGCAATGGTCAGCATGTTCCCACGAATGGCACACATAACTACATTTATGGATTCTGCGGAAAATTTTTGACATATTTCATGTACAATGTTATATACCTATCTTCAACTGTTTCGGAAATATTGATAGTTGAAAATTGATTTTTTTGCAACTTTGACGGGCTGTAAAACCTGAACGGTTAAATTTAGAGGAAACCCGATTTTACATTCCTATCTTAGATTTTCATAAACTATCATTTGACACCAACTTTGAATTTACCCCGAGATTAGATTTAAGCGGAATTTTTATTCACGGATTAACTTCAAAGTTGGTGTCAAATGATAGTTTATGAAAATCTAAGATAGGAATGTAAAATCGGTTTTCCTCTAAAATTAACCGTTCAGGTTTTACAGCCTGTCAAAGTTGCAAAAAAAATCAATTTACACTGTCAATATTTCCGAAACAGTTCAAGATAGGTATACTCAATGAACTATAGCCAAAAACTGGAATGCGCACACATTGCCATATCTGCCAAAAAAATGTAGCCATGAAAGACAGATGCCATAAGGGGGAATGTTGTTTTTTTCTGTTGCTCGCTGACATATGACGTTTTCGAAAGATTTGTCATATTTTCCTTCACAGGTTTCATCAATTGGAATACGTGTTGGAAGCAATTTCCGCCATTTAATATAATGAGTACGACAGAAACAGGTTTCCCCTCCGAAGCAGCGGCACTAGGCTTCACGTTCGTCAATATGTGTACGCATTCCAGTTTTTGGTTATAGTTCATTGGGTATACTTATAACATTTTACATGAAATATGTCAAAAATTTTCCTCAGAATCCATAAATGTCATAATATACAGGGTGGTCCATTTGAAAAAACAAAGTTGATACCAGCGGAGCTGTTTTTGAGAAACCCTGTATAATAAAAAATATATTAAAAAATTTCAAACAAAATTGACGTGTCTGAGCGATTTTTCAAAAATTCTACCGTTTTCAAAACAATGAATTTATCCGTTACTTTACGGACACAGTGTATATAAGAAAATCACACATCTGTAGTGACGTCACAAGGGTATCGGCGCTTGACAATAATAGGTAATCCTCCTTGCTTATAATCCTTGGTTTGTGTCTATCTTTCGTCGGCTGTCATTATCATTAGCTGTTTTTCTCCGTCTCTCTACGTTATATCTTTCTTCCTATCGTGTAAAGAAATTTCCCAAAACATGACAGGGTTTTTAGAGCTTATTAAGAGCTGCAGATGCTGAAAATTTCAATGCAATTTACTCAACGGTTAATGAGCAATCGAGGTTTGTATTTTTTGAAATCAGAATTCAAAGGAGGTACCCTTATAAAAAACTAATTTTTTAATTTTCAGTTTTGCTCAATTTTGACTTCACCAATCGATAGAGCGGGTCAAAATTAGTAAAAAACATCCCTGACATCAATTCCAAATGGTAATTTTAAGCAGGAAATTCTATTTTTGTCTCTGGAAAATTTTCAAAATCTTGACATGATCATGAACAATTGCCCATATCTGTGTTAAATTTCCAACAAATTGAAATAAATTATACACCATTGGAAAGAGCAGTCACTTTTCTATAAATTTGTGCGAAACTGAGATCGATAGCTTAAATAGCTTTTGAGCAATTGAGCCTCAAAATTGACTTTTAGTTTAAATTTTGTCAAAAACTTCAAACTGAATTTGCTCAAAAACTATAAATCTGGAAATATTGTAAATTACAGGCCATTTAGAGTACAATAAGAGTTACAAAAGCTGAAAATTTCAATATAATTTGCTCAATGGTTACCGAGCATTTGCGCTATGGATATTTTAAAATCAGAATTCAAAGGGGGTACCTGAGGGATGGTTACCTCCTTAAAATATGTACACAGATTTTAAATCTTCATTGATTTTGTAGGATTTTAAGGATTTTGAAAATCTTCATATGATTTTACAGGATTTTAAAAGATTTTATGTGATTTTAGAGAATTTAAGGGAAGTTAGAAGGGTTTTTAGAGATCCTAAAGGATTTTTAGATACGATTCTATGGAATTCCACTATAAAATTCAATGGAATTCTTGCATAAAAATTCCTCGGAATTACAGGAAAAGGTTTCATGAAATTTCTTTGAATTCCACTAAAATATTGTGAATAAGACAGAAATTACTCAGAATTTCACTAAAATTTAATTAATTTCTTCGGAATTCCGTAGAAATTTCTCGTAGTTCCATGGAAATTCTGTCTAATTCCAAAGGAATTCTTCGGATTCCATATAATTTCATTGAAATTCCACAATAAGATTTCAAGGAATTTCATGTAGGTATGTAATTCGACGAGAATTCCTTGGAATTTTACTCGACATTTCATCGAAATTTTATGTAAGTCGACACAAAATGATGGAAATTCTGGGAATATTTCATAAATTCTTTTTTTTTTCGAAATTCCACTGAAATTCTCCAAAATTCTATAGAAATTCCAAATTCCATAATTTTTTTAAAAACTTTACTGAAATTCCTCAAAACTACACCACTGAAATATCCTTTTCATAAACTTTTACGGAATTTCACTGACATTTCCTGTAATTTCTTAGAAATTCCTCGGAATTTCACTAAAGTTTTATGAGAATTTTTTGAAATTTGACTGAATTTCTACGTTATTAGCTGAAAATTTCTCGAAATTCTAATAAAATTTAATTTATTTCCATAAGAATTTTTCGGAATTTCACTGAAATTCTCTTTCAATAGTCAGGAATTTCTGGGATGAAACATCAAGTAATTTTTTGAAAATTCACCGAAATTCCAAGTTTTTAGCCGGAAATTCCTCGGAATTCTACTTGTAAAATTTTCTGTAATTTTACTAAAATTCAGTAATTCGATGGGAATTTTCCGGAATTTTAATTTCACTGAAATGCCATGTTTTTAACTGGGAATCCTTTGAAATAAAAATAAAACTTTATGTAATTACATTAAGATTTTTCGGAATTTCATTGGAATTTCTTATGAAAAGAGTTGTTCAAAATTCCACTTAAATTTCATGTTATTCCTTAAAATTCTATGCAATTGCATCGGAGCTTCATATAATTCGACGAAAACTCCTCGGAAGTCATGTAATTTTTTGAAACTTTATAAAAAAAATTTATGTAATTTAATTTAATTTAGGAATTTCGGTGTAATTCAATGTAATTGTTAGAATTCCTCCATGCAACTCATTCAGGATTTCATGTAATTCGATCAAAATTCTACTGAAATTTCATGTAATTTCTCGAAATTTTATGTAGTTCAAGGGGAACTAAAATTCGATGTTAATTCTATGGAAGCTCTGTAAAAATTTCATATTTCACATTTCACACCATAAAATTCAATGGTATTCTTGAAACGGAATTCCACTAAAATTTCAAGTTATTCCATGGGAATTTCACGAACATTTTAGTCAATTCCATAGAAATTCCTTTAAACTTCACCAGAAGATTTTATGGAATTCCTCGAAATTCCATTCAAGTGATAAATTTGAATAGAAAAACGTAAATTCTTAGAAATTTCACTATAAGATTTCATAATACTTTTCTGAATTTCACCAGAAGATTTTATAAAATTCCTCGAAATTCCATTCAAATGGTAAATTCCTAAAATTTTCACTATGAGATTTCATAATATTTTCCCAAATTTACCATAAGATTTCATGGAATTCCATAATAAAATTCAATGGAATTCTTGAACAAAAATTCCTGGGAATTACACTATGAAATATCATGAAATTCTTCGGAATTCCTCTAAAATTTTAAGTTATTTCATAGGAAACCCGCGAAAATTTTAAGTAATTCCATAGAAATTCCTCAACCTTTCACCAGAAGATTTTATGGAATTCTTAGACAATTTTTTTTCGGAATTAGGTACAGTACAGGATTTCATGAAATTCTTCGGAAAATTTCAATTCTAATAATTCCATATTTTTTTTTGTTTTATTTTACTGAAATTCCCCCAAATTTCACTACTGAATTATCCTGGAATTCCACAAAATTTTCATAAAATTCTTCGGAATTTCATTGACATTTCATGTAATTTCTTAAAAATTCCTCAGAAATCACTAAAATTTTATGAGAATACCTATTTTGAAATTCCACGTTCATAGCCGAAGATTTCTCGAAAATTCATTGAACTTTCGAGAAATCTTCAAGGAATTTCTCAAAATTTCATTTATTTTCATAATTTTTTTCGGAATTTTCTCTTTTAATAGCCAGGAATTTCTGGGAATATCAATGAAACTTTAAGTAATTTCTTGAAAATTCACCGAAATATATTGAAATTTCATATTATTTCATTGAAATTTTTCGGAATATCATCGAAATTCCATGTTTCTAGCCGGAAATTCCTCGGCATTCCACTTCTTCAATTTTATGGAATTTTACTAAAATTCAGTAAGAACTGAAATTATATGTTAGGAATTTCGGTGTAATTTCACATAATTATTTAGACTTCCTCCATGTAATTCATTTAGAATTTCGTGTAATTCAATTAAAATTTCATTGAAATTTCATGTAATTTGAGAGGAACTAAATTTTAATGTGAATTCTATGGAAACTCCGCAAAAATTTCACATTTAATTCCTTTTTTAGAATAACATAATTAATTCTACCGAAATTCCTCGAAATGCCACTAAATTATAAAAATCTGAAATACTTCAACAGATTTTCGGGGATTCCAAAGGATTTTTGGAATTTCAAAAGAAAATTTTTTTAGGAATGATTTTATGAGATTTTGCAGGATTTTTTTGGTTTTAATGAAATTTTGTTAGATTTTGTAGGATTTTATGCAATTTCAAGAGGTTTTGTTAAATTTTTAAGGATTTCAAAGATTTTTAGAGATTTTGAGTAGATCTTATGAGATTGTCCGGGATTTTAACCAACTTGTACACGAATTTTGACCAGTTAACCACCCCTCGGGGGTACCCCTGAAAAACTCGATTTTTTCATTTTCCAGTTTTGCTCATTTTTGACTTTACCACGCGATGGAGCGGGTCAGAATTGGTGGAAAACAACTCTGACATCAATTCCAAATGGTCATTTTAAGCAGGAACAAAAGGAAAAAGAAAATCCTATTTTTGGCTCTAAAAAATTTTCAAAATCTTGACATGATCATGAACAATTGCCCATATCTTGATTACATTTTTATTACATTGATATAAAATATACACCATTGGAAAAAGCATTAAATTCTCTATAAATATGTGTAAAATTGAGATCGATAGCTCAAATAACTTCTGAGCAATTGAGCCTCAAAGTCTAAATTTTGTCAAAAACTTCAAACTATATTTGCTTAAACCTTAGAGCAGGAAAGCGCTGTCCTACGGACATAAGGAGTAGGAACGCGCCATTCTGCTTATGAAACTAAAGTGAAGCCAAATTTTTGGCAGGTGTTTGGCACCAAGATACAGGTAAAGCATTGAATTGCCATAAGCGCCATTTTCTTGGTGCCAAAATACCTGAAAAAAAAACGGCTTCATTTTCCAAATCCAGGTTACTATACTCCTCTTTACCTTTACCTGCTCTAAGACTTAAACACTATAAATCTGGGAATATTGTAAAATACAGGCCATTTAGAGCTTAATAACAGCTACAAATGCTGAAATCATCAATACAATTTGCTCAACGGTTACCGAGCATATGCGGTATGAATATTTTAAAATCAGAATTTAAAGTGGCTACCCTTAAGAAAAACTCGATTTTTCCATTTTCCAGTTTTGCCCAATTTTAACTTTACCAATCGATAGAGCGGGTCAGAATTAGTGGAAAACAACCTTGATATCAATTCCAAATATCCGTTTTAAGCAGAAACAAAAATAAAAAGGAAATCTTGTTTTTGGCTCTGGAAAATTTTCAAAATCTTGACATGATTATGAACTTTACCACTTACTAACCCATATCTTTGTTAAATTTCCAACAAATTGAAATAAATTATACATTATTGGAAAGAGCATTAAATTCTCTATAAACCTGTGTAATATTGAGATCGATAGCTCGAATAGCTTTTGAGCAATTGAGCCTCAAATTTGATTTTTAGTCTAAATTTTGTCAAAAACTTCAAACTCAATTTACTCAAAGACTATAAATCTGGGAATATTGTAGATTAGAGGCCTTTCAGAGCTTGATAAGAGCTATCAATGCAATTTGCTCAACGGTTACTGAGCATTTGCGGTATGAATATTTTAAAATCAGAATTCATGAAAATGAAAAACTCGATTTTTCTATTTTCCAGTTTTGCTCAACTATGCCTCCACCAATCGATGGAGCGGGTCAAAATTAGTGGAAAAGAGCCCTAACATCAATTTTTGAACAGGAACAGAAAGAAAAAGAAAATCCCATTTTTGGCTCTGAAAAATTTTCAAAATCTTGACATGATCATGAACAATTGCTCATATCTGTGTTAAATTTTCAGCGAATTAAAATAAATTATATACCATTAAAAAGAACTTTAAATTATCTATAAATCTGTGCAAAACTGAGATCGATAGCTCAAATAGATTTTGAGCAATGGAGCCTTAAATTTGACTTTTAGTCTAAATTTTGTCAAAAATTTCAAACTGAATTTGCTCAAAAACTATGAATCTGGGAATATTGTAAATTACAGGCCATTTAGTGCTCAATGAGATCTACAAATGCTGAAAATATCAATGTAATTTGCTCAACGGTTACTGAGCATTTGCGGTATGAATATTTCAAAATCAGAATTCAAAGGGGCTACCCTTATGAAAATTCGATTCGGTGCATTGCAGTTTGGTTATGTATTTTTCCTAGTTCGTATTTTTGAGATTCTGGTACCTATGAAATTCAAAGAATTTGAGATAAATTAGTTGGAAATATATATGTTTTCAAACTCATTTCCTTTATCAATCTGTACATTTATCAGCTGAAACTCTCATGAAAGGGTGGTCTATCATTAATGAAAATCTTCTTTGTTCCAATAAAACCATGACTCAAAAAACTATAAATAAGCATTATGATGATAAATAAATCATCAAAGTCTTTTTTCTTGTACTCACAACGAATCATCAAAACAAAAATAAAACTCCATGATCGTTGTTTACAAGGATTTATAAAACTTCAGGCTAAAGTACAATCAATAACACGAAACTGCATGGTAAAGATGTCTGGTAAAATGTGAATTATTGAGTAAGCACTGTCAGGAGTCTGGTGCGGGATAAGGGTAGATTTATTTAATACAGAGATATGAGCCTGGACAGGTGGAAGGGAAAAACTTATCAGTGACATGTTTTACCTGAATTTAGGTTTGTATTCGAACTGATTAGATTGAAATGGAGTTTGTTCTAATTAAAATAATACAACTATGAGCTTGAAATTTGAATTAACTCTCAGTAAATAGGCTTGAGAGTCTCTAAACATCCACATCTTCTATGTAGCTTTGAGACCGATTTTGTTTTTTGAAAATAAACTCAGATACTGACTTTGAGACTTGTTGGAACTAAACTCAGATATTCCAAATGACTTTTATTTCTTTTTTAAATCAGCTTTCCTTATATTAAGCATTCGTACGACATTGTGAAATGCCAAAAATTTATTCCTCGTGCGTACAATTCCAAAATGCACGACTTAATAGAGAAATAGCGATAACGCGAGAAAGCTTCTTTGCTCCAAGGATTTCCGCCCTTATGTTTCCAGTACGTGAATAGATACAGAAGCGAATTTTAGTTAAATTAGGGATTTAGTGCAATATCAATAGGGTATTGTTGTTAATTGTTCCATCTAGCATTAATTCGTATTGATTTACTACCTAAAATTTTAGATAATTTGGTCAGTCCCTATAGAAATAGAAAAGTCGACAAAATCCGAGATCATTATTTGCTAGCGAAACTTTACACATTAATATAAATTATAAGAATTAGGTTGACTTGGCCTCTAACTAGTTATAGTCCATACTAGCGACGTTCTAAACTATGGATTTAAAAGTTTTCGCCCATAACGGCCCTAGACTGTTAACTATAGGGTTGTTATGGGCTAAAATTGGGACAAAGTTTTTCGCAAGTTTTAACTTTTAATTTAAACTAATGGTCTATTAATAATAATAATAATAATAACATTGTGGACAAAGGAATTGAGTCAATAATTTTAATTAACAAATCTCAAAATGAGTTGTAAAGCAAACTTTCTCAAACAAGTTGAAATTCTAGCTTTTAATAAACTTGATGAAAGCAATTTTAGAAATCGCTTCAAGAATTCAAATTATTTAGGTAGTTAATGTGTACCTTCTTCTTAATATTGCTTTTATTACGTGAACCTGAAAAGCGTAGAGGTATTTCTTTAGCTAACAAATTTAACTTTCAAAATATTCTTCAAACAATTAAAATCCAATTTAATGGTATATTTAATTAGTCATATTCATTATTTGATTATTCATTCTCACAAAAGCCCGGGTTGATTTTAAATTTGCCTGGTAGGGGCCTTTTGTGACTATTCCTGCGTTTCCTTTATGCATATTATTTTAGTAATTTGCCTTTTGCATGGAAAATTGAAATTCGACAAAGAAATAAGCTTAGAATAAAGTTTCTAAACTGAGCAGCAACTTTTCGAAGAAATTTTATAATAAAATGTATTTCATACATTGGAAAATTGTTAGCTTTAAACAATAATAAGATTCAATAAATTGAAATTGTAAGATAATTATTAGGGAAGTTGAGTACACGGGAATAATTAAACGAGAACCGATAAAGAAAACTAATTACTGTATATTGATCTTGTATTAGCAAAGAAAAGTACAGAAAACTGGTGATAGCTCACGCAGTACTTAACGCGTCACAGTTTATTACGTGCCAATTTATTACGTGGCACAAAACGGACACTTTGTTACCCGCAAAACGCGAGGGAGAAGTAAATAATGAACTCTGAGGGAGTGACTGAAGTGAACGGGTAACTAAGACAAAAAAAAGTAAAAAGAGAAAGAGAGAGGGTTGGTTGGTGGCTGAAATCTAGAAACGTGATTTCGTGTAAAGGGTTGCCGACTAGCTTCCAATACGGAGAGGGGTGTGGGTCAATTAAATAACTAAATATAGAGCGCCACCTGCTTTTTCCCTGCAGTACACGAAATCAACCGATATAACGAAAGCAGGAAACTTCTACGGACCTATAGCAGCACAACCTGAAATATAAACGTAAACAAGAAGGGAGGACAAAAGTGAAACGCTTTGTTACAATCAGGTACGGGTTTTAATTAGAACCAGAACAAGACAGGTTTGATTCCAGAGCAGCCTCGGAGTGGGTTCTCCGACCGCCCTAGAACACTGAAAACTATTTACACTGGAACCAGAACAGAACAAGAAAAGAAATCGTCTAACCATATGTTCTTAAAATAGTATTTACAAAATGATTAATTACACTCAACTTGAGTCCCTAAATAAAAAAATAAAATAAAGAGTAATAACAATTAACAACAATAATACCTGAAATATTAAATAATAAATAAGCTCACTCAATGCAGTACCTTCGTAAATGGCCATTTAACCCCAGTGTACAAGTATTTACCTGTATTCAGTGCAGCATTAATCAAAGTTGAAGTAACAATACGTAACCTGAAGGGCTTTAATATTATATAACAATATAGGTAGTATAGATACCTAGATACCTAAGAAAATTGAAATACCTAATAATACCCAACCTGAATGGTAAATTTCATATAGTAAAGGTAAGATATATAATTGATTAAAACTGAAATAATAACATCTAATCTGAAGGATAATTTTAATATAGTAGAACTGCGTTGTTGTGGTGATTTACCCCAACAAGGGGTTGGTAAGGTTTGATATCAAGACAATACAACACACCTATCAAACCTGAGTAGTCCCTAAACTCTTGGGGAGAACCTGACAGGTGGGATCCATATCTTCCAGTGTTTCCAATGGCCTGGGACTGGATCAGGGCCGCAACAAGAAGCAACCTGACCCTGGGCACTGAAGTTCAGTAACTAGGAGGCTTCCAATGGTCTAGAGGAAGCTGAAGATTGTAGGTACTACTTGAAATATACAGTAAGCTGAACGTACAACTCTTTACTGAAAGTCAGGGACTAAAGCGTGACGAATAAAAGGTGACATCTAAAGGTAACGATTAAAGCGTAACTTCTAAAGGTGAAGATTAAAGGCCTGAAACAAATGGACGTTATGAGACAGGGCGTGGAGCAATAGAGGTAGGTATGTCCGATATTCGGAATTTAACCGTTTAATTAACAGAAAATTATGCTTTTACATAGGAAATAGAGAAACACAGAGAAGATTAATAAGAAAAACGACTCACCAAAATACTTTGGCCTTTAGGAACAAACAATTGGACACTTTTTCGACTCACAAAAAAAATCCGCACAAGGCGATTGGGTGCTAAAATAACGGATTGGCCACCCTAGATCTATGAGCGAAAACGGAGCGCTGTCAATCTAGACAATCTACTCCGATCAGACAATCAGCTGTTCTAGTGTAAATATTGTGATTTTGTTTTATTAATAAATTAATTGTCTATTTATTTTAACCCCTTCTAACAGAAAATCAATTCCATTAATAAACCACTAACTAAATGATTCTGGGAAAAATAAAAAGTTTGATGAAAAGTTTGGCTACAACTATTGAATAGAAAACAGTGGCTTGAGGAAGGTATGCTATTCAGAGAGGTGAATAAGCTTATTTCCTTTTATTTTGGTGCGGGAAAAATCATCCCCTAACAAGTTTGTTACGGTTAAAATTTGAAACTCGTTGGGTTTCCTTACCTTTGCTATTGGCTTACATTTTTTGCATACATTTGGAATTGTTTTGGAGCTACTTTGAGCTTCCTAGTTTGACAGTCAAATCCTGGATATTATTCCTATAGTATTTGGGCTGCTCGTGGGTTGTTGTCCTTGTTTATTTTCCATTATTTGGTTTTAATTTTATTAATTTTCCTTTGTTGACTTGCAACGGAATTTCAAATGTTGCGACAGATAGGGTCAGCTGATTGATTTTTCATTTCGAGAGTGCGATCGATAACCACTCCAAGCGATTCTCGATACGTTCGGATCGCAAATTTTGGGTTCCGGATCACGAATTTTGAGTCCATTCCGTCTTGTTCTTGGTAGAGACGCTCGGGAGTCGGTGGAACCAACCTTCAGTCTGGAGTACTCGGGGTGGTGTGACAATAATTTTTAGTGTTAGGAATTAGTCAATGTCCGGCGTTTGCGCATTTGTTGGTGGAAAGCCATATGTTCTTGTCTACAATAAGAAATAAGTAACGCCTGATTTTTGATTCGCTATCTTTGTATATCTCGCTAATTTTCCAGATTTGGTCCCAGTGCATAGAAATATTCTTGTTGCTGGCTGGATAGTTGCCAACTGAAAATTTTCGTGGTAGTTTTTTATTTATGATTTTGGCTGTAGTGGAAAATTGGTCCCCAAGTAATTTTTTTGCCAGAACCGGTTTCCGGTGTATTTTTGGGTACATGTTGCTAGCGATCTAGCGAAAGGGATTTGGTTCGTTCTCTTTATACTGAACCCTCAACGAGAAAACAAGGCCTCCAGACATCAATTGAAAAAGTTAGTAATTTTCACCCTTAAATTGGGGATTTGATGGTGTCCGGATTGACGATTGAAACCCTCAGACTTTGAAGATAGTTTTCACATCTGTGAGTTTCTGAGCTTTATTTGGCGATTTTAGTTGTGGCCAAGTTAACACGCCATTTCTCCATCGGCAACCATTTTTTGGAATCAGTACATTTGCGACACCCTCCTATCGACGTAAGTTTTGGTATCTATTTTTGTTGTTCCGTGTGTGTAGGGATCATCATAACATAATTTGATTATTTTAGGGTGTTTTCCTGGTGGATAGTTGGGCTTTGAAACGTGGTACCTGGTTGGTACTTGGCTTTGTAGGCCATCAACTCCCTGGCCTTGTGAGGCTGCTGTTCGCTTGAATCCTGAATAGAGAACCGTGCTGGTTGACTTCCAATGGGGGAATTTGGAAATTGACGATTGATTATCAATCACACTGGACCGAAGCTTATTGGACCCAGCTAAGTGCTTTAATATTTGAATTAACCTGGTCATGATTGTCTCAAGGAGTCTTGGCAATTTAGCTGAAGCATAAACTTAATAATTGAAGGTTTTAAATTGTCGGAGTCTAAGCTGAAACTTGCATTTTTAATTGCCAAGACTGTTGAGTCAACATTAAAGTTTTTTATATATATTTATTATGAACCTTTGGGTAATTAGATCAATTTCTTGGTAAGAGCCTCTTGTAATTGGTTAGTACTAAAACTCATTTATTAGGTGAACTCGCGGCCGGCTACGCATCACTTGAGAGTTGATTTTAATTTAATAACTTTAGCAAATACATATTTAGATTTAACGTTTTCAAGGTTCAATGAATGAATTGAATTTATTAACTTTAGCAAATACATATTATTTAGATTCAAAGTTTCAAGGTTCAGTAGTTGAATTAGATTATGAGCTTAGCAAATAGTTAGGTTTAAGGTTTCCAAGGTTCAATATCTGAATTAAATTTAGTAACTTTAGTGAATATTTAGATACATAGTTTCCAAGGCTCAATAGGGTTAGATAAGGAGCATTTGGTAGACTTGAGTAGTTTTGAAATTTATCTTTAATGGGATTGTTAACCATTTGGTAGATTGAGCGTAGTTTGGGTTAGTGTGACGATTCTCCTAACTGACTTGACTTCATTAAATGATTTGATGAAATTTGGGAATGTTGATTGTTTGTTGATTGAAAGTAATTTTTCAGGTGATTTTGATTTCCAAGTTTATATTTTTGGTACCTTGGTTAAACTTGGTGGCGCTCTGGGTATTATCCTTTTAGGTAGAAGCTGGAATATGAGAAGAACCATTCGAACCCACTCGATTGAGCTACCGGGTAGGTAAGACCATTTCTTTTGGGCAACTTTCAGCAATTTGGTAGTTTTCTTTGGCATTTCGTATTGGAAATTGTAGGTTTACATTTTTGTAAACATAACATCGACATCCAAAACGTAACAAGTTGTTCACAATTCGGCTGTTTCTCGGTGATGACTCCCGTACCAAACGAGCGCGAAAAACACCATGGGTTTCGTCGAACAACTACATGAAAATCGCGATCGACACACAATAATCACTACCAGTCTTGAAATTCTTCCTGGCCCCACGTTGGGCGCCAATTTGTAAGATAATTATTAGGGAAGTTGAGTACATGGAAAGAATTAAACGAGAACCGATAAAGAAAACTGATTACTTATTGGTCTTGTATTAGCAAAGAAAAGTACAGAAAACTGGTGATAACTCACGCAGTACTTAACGCGTCACAGTTGTTCACAATTCGGCTGTTTCTCGGTAATGACTCCTGTACCAAACGAGCGCGAAAAACACCATGGGTTTCGTTGAACAACTACACGAAAATCGCAATCGGCACACAATAATCACTCTACCAGTCTTGAAACTCATCGTGGCCCCACGTTGGGCGCCAATTTGTAAGATAATTATTAGGGAAGTTGAGTACACGGGAAGAATTAAACGAGAACCGATAGAGAAAACTGATTACTGTATATTGGTCTCGTATCCACAAAGAAAAGTACAGAAAACTGGTGATAACTCACGCAGTACTTAATGCGTCACAGTTGTTCACAATTTGGCTGTTTCTCGGTGATGACTCCCGTACCAAACGAGCGCGAAAAACCATGGGTTACATCAATCAACTACATGAAAATCGCGATCGACACACAATAATCACTACCAGTCTTGAAACTCTTCGTGGCTCCACGTTGGGCGCCAATTTCTAAGATAACTATTAGGGAAGTTGAGTACATGGAAAGAATTAAACGAGAACCGATAAAGAAAACTGATTACTGTATATTAGTCTTGTATTAACAAAGAGAACTGAAATTTGCGTTATTGCACTATATACGTTGACATCGCTTAGTTGACAGGTCGTATATCAGGTTGACATCATACCGGGACCAGCCGATCAGTGGCGTGGGGATTAGGGAATTTTGTCACAAAATCCATTTTATAATAAAAATGAGAACGAAAATAAAAAATAATTACGTTCAATAAATTAATATCCACATTTTGTCATAAACGTAATAAACTTCAAAAAATATTAGTTGTTTTGAATTTTACGGAATAAAACCCTCGCTTATTTTTATTCGCACAATATTATTTAACGGGCGAGCGAAAATTTAATTCCGTTTCGTGTCAATTAAAACACATACACGATTTTATGTTTTTGACAATAAATTTGCGACTGCGAAAAAAACAACAGAGTAGTTAATCAAGTTGAATGGAAATTAGCGCGGCTATAAACTGAAACTTTAAACGTTTCAATTAGATTTGAGCGATTTTTCTTTTTTAGGATGCAGTTTGAAATGCTGATGGAGTTTTTCAGCATTAGATTCTGATTTCTTAAAGGTCTCGAGTCTGTAAAGTAATTTCTCGTTTTTGTAATTGTTTTGAAGTCGTAAATAAGTTTCAATTTACATTAGGAATGCAATTTAAATATAATCGTCTCTTCTTTGTCTTCCTTCAGGTTCTACATATTTCTTCATCTCTGTAGCTTTTCTCTTTCTTCTCAATGTTCACATTATTTCTTCTGATTTCAGGTAGTGTTACCAAAAGTTTTCTGTTTCTCTTTTGAATATCATTTGGGTTCTGACTATAAATGAATTTGGTTGTGGGTCTTACGATGTTTCTATTTTATTTCATTTCTTTTATGTAAACTAGCTCATTGTTATTCAATTTTGGTAAAACTTTTGACTTATGTTACAGTCATAATTTTTCTTGACTTCTTCCTGTTCCCCTCTCTGCTTCTTCCTAACATTTTCATGGTCAATCAGTTTTGGTTTTCCATTATGGTAGATACATTTTTTCTGTTTTCAAATAGTAGCTCTGATAGAGAGTGGGGATTGAGGTGGTATGCTAATATTCCCAAATAAGAATCTTTACACTTTTTCAACAGTTTTTTCACTAACTGTACAGGGTGTTTTTTTATATGACATCCCACTTACAGCCTTGACCTTTACAGGTAGAATAAAGGTGTAAATACAAAAGTTGTACAGTTTTGGATAAATTTTTAGATTCCATGGTCAGAAACAAAAATTGAATGTTAAAAATGTGAAATATTGCATGCTTTCAGCTTTTTTCAAACGGGATACCCTATATTTAGTTCTATATTCTAGAAGAGCACAATTTCTCGATTCCAAAAATATATACAGGGTGTTTGGTAGGTCGATGCATATATTTTGAAAGGTGATAGAGTTAGTCATTTAGAACCTATTTCGTCAAACTTACCTCAGTACCAAGTCTTATGGTTTTCAAAATATGGCCGATTAATCCTGTAAAATTACATGAAATCCTTGTAAAACTCCAAAAAAAAAAAAAATCCTTAAAGTTACTGGTAATTTCAGTTGAATTTTGAAGAATTTCTATGGTATCACTTGGAATTCTCGTAAAATCGCAATTTTTTTTATAAATTACATAAAATTCTTGTGAAATTACTTAAATTTTTTATTGAATTACTGAGAATTCTCGTGAAATTACATGGAATTCCCGTGGAACAACTCAAAATTTAGGTGAAATTCTGAAATAATATGAAATTCTCGTGAAATTCCGAAAAGTTATTGTTATATTTATAGCAATATTCCCGTGGAGTAAATTGGAATTTTAGTGGAATTAAAAAAAAAAAAAATGTGAAATTCCAGAAAATTTCTTTAAAGTTGCTAGAAATTCCTGTAGAATTGAAAAAAAAACCCTTCCTACGGAATAACTAGAAATTCCATAAAGTTTCCATGAGATAATGTGCTTGAAATTTTATTGAAATTCCCAAAAAATCCTTTAAAATTACTAGAAATTCCAAAAAATTCCTCTGAAATTTCTTAGGTGATTTTACTGAAATAAAATTATTTGAATTTTTCCTGAAACTATTTGGAATTCTAGCAAAATTTGAAGAAATTTGTGCGAAATAAATCAAAATTCCAAAAAATTCACAAGAAACTACTTAAAAAATCATATAAATAATTATGAAATTCCAAAAAAACAGAAACTTGAAATTATTTTTTTTTAGCAGAATTCCAAGGAATTTTTATGAAAAATCTCAGAATTTCAGTGGAATTCCAAAAAAATGTACGTGAAATGACCTGAAATACTCATGAACTATCAAAAAGTATTTGTGATTTGTGAAATTACATAGATTTCAAAAAAATCCTATGAAAATATAGAAAATTTCATTGAAACTAATTGTATTTTTAGTCGAATTCCGAAGAATTTTTAGGGAATTCTGGTGTGCAATTTATGAACATTCCTGGAACATTCTATAATAAGAATTTCAGTGGAATTCTGCAAAATTCTTGTGAAACTACACGAAATTCTCATGAAATATGAGAAAATTCCTATGAACATTCCTGATTCATTCTACGAACATTCTATAAACATGCCCCGAATATTCTTCAAAAATTTTTCAAAAAGAAAACACGTTGAAACATTCCTGAAACATTCTATAAAAATTTTTGGAACATTTGATAAACATTTAATAAATATATATTGGAAATTTTTCAAAAAAAAAAACACGTTGAAACATTTCTGGAACATTTTATAAACATGCCTACGAATTATTTCAAAAATTTAATGAAATATTTTTGTCTTGATGGGACATTCAATGATCATTCCATAAACATTCCTGGAATGGTACCCCCTTTGAATTCTAATTTCAAAATATTCTAACCTCAATTGCTCGGTGACCGTTGAGCAAATTGCATTGAAATTTTCAGCATTTTTAGCTCTTATTAATATTCTCAAGCTTATCGCTTTTGAGCAAATTAAGTTTGAAGTTTTTAACAAAATTTAGACTAAAAGTCAATTTTGTCGGTCAATTGCTCAGAAACTATCTGAGCTATCAAACCTAATCTTACACAGATCTATAGAGAATTTAATGCTCTTTCCAATGATATAATATAATTTATTATAATTTGCTCAAAACTTAACAAAGATATGGGCAATTGCTCATGACCATGTCAAGATATTTGAGCCAAAAATAAGATTTTCCTTTTTGATTTTGTTTCTGCTTAAAATGGCCATTTGGAATTGACGTCAGAGTTATTTTTCACTAATTTTGAATTCTAATTTTAAAATATTCAAACCTTGATTGCTCGGTAACCTTTGAGCAAATTGCATTGAAATTTCCAGCATCTGTAGCTCTTAAAAGGCTCTAAAAACTCTGCAATTTACAATATTCCCAGGTTTATATTTTTTAAGCAAATTGAGCTTGAAGTTTTTGACAAAATTTGGACTATAAAGCAACTTTGAGGGTCAATTGCTTAAAAACTATTCGAGCTAGCAAACTCAAGTTTACATGACTTCATAGAGAATTTAATGCTCTTTCCAATGATACATAATTCATTATAATTTGCTCAAAATTTAACAAAGATATGGGCAATTGCTCATGACCATGTCAAGATATTTGAACCAAAAATAATATTTTTCTTTTTGATTTTGTTTCTGCTTAAAATAGCCATTTGGAATTGATGTCAGAGTTATTTTTTACTAATTTTGACCCGCTCTATCGATTAGTGAAGTCAAAATTGAGCAAAACTGAAAATTAAAAAAAAAAACTCAAGTTTGCATGACTTTATAGAGAATTTAACGGTAGGGAGATGTATAATATCAAAACAAAAGATAAATTGATTAGGCAAAACAAAAAAAAATACATGTCATGACACTGAGGTATTAAATTGAAGGTTTTTCAGAAATAAAACTTTACTATGCAATAGGGACGAAAATGGGGTAATTTTATGGGACCATAGGTATAGGGACAAGATTTTCCTCGGAGTGGGAAATGAGAAAAATCAAGAGCTCGCGAAGGCAGGAGCGCTGTGTTCCTGAACAATCTTTTCTTCGCCGGGATCGCTAGAAAATACTGTCCACTACCCATTGTTATTTTAAAAGAAAATTAAAATTCGAAATTATTAAAGAAATGACGAGAGAAATGCGAAATTAAATTTCCAGGGAAAATATCGAGAATCAAAATGTAGTGAATCAAACTCGGAAAGAAAGTATCCATTGAATCGCGTTCGGTAAACTATTGAAGAAATAGGAAAAGATATTGTAGAAATTGAATAGTTTAGATTTATTCCTGTAATACTGTTAATTATTAAAGAAAATGTTCAAAGAGAGAGAAAATAATTTAAGCTGAAAAAAAAACCTGTGTAATTATGAAATGGTCAATGTCAGATTTTTGAAGATAGTTAAAGATAGTTTACTCTAAACTATCCAAGAATTTAGGCTAAGTTAAGCGTTGTTCAAAGGCCCCACGTTGGGCGCCAATTTATGTAACGCTCTTTTGTGGAGATAAAAGAATGTTCATTATTGTGCTCGACCATTGCTCAGCGGTTGTTAGCATGGGGTGGTTCTTGGAGTTGGTACAGTAGAGAGAGGGCGCCACTAGTTTGTTTAAATTATTTTGATGACCAAGGAATAGCCAAACTAGGCACTATTCCATTAATTAGTTATTGTTTAAAAAGATAAATTCAAAAAAAATCTGAAAAGGTAAAAGAAATCTAAAATCCAATAGCTATCTGACATTCGACTCATTCAACAAAAACACAAGCTTTGGAATTCTAAACATAATTATTTATTAATTAAATCATTAAAATTTGTGACAATATGGCGAACTTTTTTTTTTATATGGTTCAAAAAAAATGTCTCGTATCCAAGTTTTTTTTTTTTTAATAAAAAAATAATCAAGTAGCTTTCTAAAAGCAAAACTCAATTAAAATAAGTTTAGTAGGATTGAAATTCAAAAACAATTAATCGATACCTATGAAGAAATCTACCTAAATATAAATGATGAAGTCACTATATCATTAATCTTCAATTTTTGACTTAAATCAACCAAATCAATAAAATCAAATTTATAAATGCATAAAGGTATTAAGTAATCCCCAGGGAGTTATAAATGCCAGAACCTATAATTAAAAGTATCCGGGAGAGCTCTACCTTTTACCTGTAATTAAAATTCAAAATATGTAACCATGAAACTCAAATCCAACTACCTAAAGATTTTACATTGATTAAAATACCTTGCAGAATTACCACTTTATTGATTTGAAGCCAAAGGTTAGATTTACCTCTAGAAGTTAATGAATCCCAGAAATATATTTGGAATAATTATAGTAATCCATAATTATTGGATACTAGATAAAAATATTGGAAACGATAATAATAGTAGTTATCTGATTACGATAATGATTAATAATTAATCGATAAAAATTACATTAAACTGTAGTTAGCTATTTTAGCTAGATATTACAATAATGTAAATAGATCGATAAATGATTTTATAGTTAATAATTAGCTAATTAAGCTAACCGATAGTGAACGATAAGAAAATAATAATAATAATTAACAGTAATTAATATTATAAAGATAATAATTAGTTAATAAATGTAATCGACAGTGGGCGGTAAAAAAAAAGGTAATTATAATTAACAGTAATTAATATTTTTAACGGTATTAATTAGCTAATAAAGCTAATTGATAGGGAGTAGTAGAAGAGAGATAATGAGTAACGGTAATTAATAAGGCATATTTACGAGACCCATAGGTAAGTATTTATACAAGCCTGGATGGAATCCTTGGGAATTTTCACAAATTTGAGATCTGGAAGTACCAAATTGGCTGGAGGCACTCAAACAATGATCGGGGATCAATCTCTTACACGACACAACTTTCCTTATAGGAGGGGCCCAGACTTTCTTCGGGAATGCAGTACTGCATGGTCTCAAATTCGTCAAATTTTAACCTGGAAGTGTAGGCGTGGATTTTTAAGACTCTCCCAAATTTGCCTGAACGGAATGAAGAAATATAGGGACTCATTTATCAAAGGGAAAAAAGGGTTTACATACCTTAACGGCCGATAATAACCTCACTTTCAGAAATTTACACAAAAATCAACAATTCTTCAGGAAACGTTCCAGCTGGCACAACTATTCCCTCCTCTGGCTACTTAAAGTTAAATAATTTTGGGCTCGATGGCCAAGAATTTAAGGCAAAATTATTGGATTTCTCCTCAGACGACTTGTTCAGTCTCACTATCAAAATGGAAAAGAAAGTCAAAAGTATCAAACCGTGGTTATGTCTTTCTCCTTTTGTCAAGTCTGTCGAAATTATAAAATTGACAGTGCTACGGGTTTTCAAAAAAATAACCCTAGTTAGGTTCGGAGTTGGAGTGGAGTGAATAAAAGTAACCCTAATATGGTAAAAAGCAGTACCCGAACAGCTGGAGAGCGAATGAAGTCACTCGAAGTGCACGGAGTGAGCAAACCGAAACCACCTTTCGATAATATAATTTTCGGTATTAGGTCAGGAAACTAGTCAAAGGAATCATAGATGTCGCCAAGTGTACGAAATAGAATTTTTAAATGAGTTCAAATATAAGAAATTAATTAAGAACAATTAAAAATGTTCTTGTGACATTTCAAATGTTACAAGGCGGCGATCTGATAATTGGACGAGAATGGAGAGATGCGTCACGTTTTGGGAAATTTCTCAAATACTTTTCTAGTGATTGTATAGAAAAAAAGCAGTTGAAACCTAGAGAAATTAATTCAAAAAATAAACTATCCACTCTTTGCTCAACTATTAACCAATTTCCTCGTTCATTATTTAAGTTAAACCCAAAGTAAAGTTTAAAATTATTTTGTTAGATGGTTAACATAAAACATTTTAGCATTAGATTTAAGTGTACAATGAGGCAAAACAACATTTAACCACAAAATGTCTTGTATTCTAAATTCTTTAGGCGAAATGGGAATGAAAGCACTATTATGTGGAATAAAGTGTTTTACAAATAAGAAGATTTTACACCACAATATCTAGTTTACAGATCTAATAAACTGTTTGTTTTGTCCCAAACAATGCTCCCAAAAAACAGAAAAAAATTCAGGTTAAAATATTTTCATTCGGCCAAAGCTGACGGTAGTAAAAAAAAGTCTCACAACACTGGAACATATTGCTTGATTTTATGGTAAGTCGAAATCGTAAAGTTTAATACTATCGGCTTTTTAACGGGATTATTCTCCGGTTTGTTTGTTAACGAGTTTAACCTCGCGGTTTATTTTGCGGTTCGGGGTAGTTAACTTTATGGATGTTGTCCGTGTTCCAGAGGTTGTTCCGACAATAGGAATAAAGTTGGTCTTTTTCTAAATTGTTAAAGGGGCTAATTAGTAGAAAGAGCGCGTTTGTGGACAAAAAAGTTTTCACATAGAAATTTATCATAATAAATTTTATATAAAACAATAAAATATATTATTTTCCAAAAGACACTATACAAAACTTCAAGAAAAAAATATACTCTGTTAAGACACCAACTTGGAAATTGGACAAGACGAAAAACAAGTGGCCACATTTCTCTAACCACGTTCGCTGCAAAAGGAAAAAGGAAAAGTTTAAAAACAGAGTTTTGAATTTATGCACCGTTTCGTAAAAGCTGCAAATTTGGCAAATAAAATGTTGCGGCAATTTTTAAACGAGCCTAAATTGCTTAAATCGTCGAGTAATTCAACTTAATTACAATGTAAGTTATATTTTTGGGAGGACAAACTTCAAAAAATACAATATATCTTTCAAGTTTTAGAGATTTAGATGGTTAATTAGGTAGGTCTGAAAATTACTCACAATACTGTTATTACAATAAATTACGTACATAAACTTCAACCATATTCTTCATTTCAAAATTTTAAGTTACATATTTACAACACCTAAACATTTAACAAACCTACAATGTTCAATGCTGCCCAAACTTTTGGTAAATATATCTGCAGGCATGTTATCAGTAGCCAAATATTGAATCACGATTATTTTGCTAGAAACGACATCTCTAATAAAGTGATGCCGTACGTCTGTGCTTAGTTCTTTTGTAGAAAAGAGGATTACCAGGAAATTTGTGCGCACTCTGATTATCATTATATATTGCTGTACGATTTAACTTACTGCTCAATATTTTCCCTAACAAGTAACGCAAATAATTGACTTCTTTAGCAGCTTCGAATGGACATATGTTGAACAAAGCAACCGGTTTTTGTTTTGAACTGCTTTGGGATTTGATTTATATAAAATATCAAACTGATTTCGGCTGTGAGTTTTATAATTCAAACTTACACAGTAAAAATTTTCAATTAAAATTGAAGATTTAGTTATTGAATTATTTATGTAGCGCCATGATTATGTTTTGGCTTGAAACATTAGCCCCTAAACGGTATTGGCAAACGTTCAAAAAGATATACCCGCACTTGTCTACACAAAAGAAATTAAGTAAACTACCGAGGGTAATTTGGCAAGAGGTTTACTGCGGTCGTGTGCTGACTGAATCTAAAAAAGTGGGACAATTGTCTTGGATTATGGACATAATTTTGTAGTTTGGAATTTAACAAGTGCGAAAAGTAACAAAGATACGACAATGACATTCAAACTTTATATTTCTTCTCTACTAAGTTTTATTTCTATATTTGAAGAGTCCAAATTAGGACATTGTTAGATTAATAGATAACAACTAGTCGTCCGTTCAAACGTGAAATTCAGCAGTAATTTTTGCCCATCTTTTACGTAGGTGAGCGCTCTCAAAATATACATATAAATTTTTGCAGAAGCTGATTTGCATTTTCACATCTAGTTAAAGTGCTGCGCGCCAGCTAAAAAGAGAAACGTTTTATTTCAATTTTTAATATAAAACGGGGTCACGTAGAAGTGGGAAGTTGGGCGAATGTAATTCGGAAAATATTAAATATGAATGCTATAAAAGCGGAGTAATTTATGTTATTGTTGCGTAAATGGCGTTATTACACGTCTAGTTACTGGAATGGGATTTTTATTTTATTCGTAGTAAAAAAGGCGTTTTATTTAAATGACATTCGATTTTGCTACTACATAATCCTGAAATCTTACAACAAATAAACTTAAAATGCATAAAACCTTCAGCAAATAGCCTTTTTATCAAGTACAAGCAATCCCCGACTGGAAACCCCATTTGCAAATTTAAATCATAGAAATTTTCGAGTAATATTTTCTCGATTTATCGATTCGGAAAAATAAAACTTATGTACATGTTTACGATCAAAAACTTTTGCGAGATCATAAAATAATTCCGGCAAGATGTCTGCTGCAATAACGGAATGCCGCGCTGCATGATAAATAGACGAGGCCCCCTTTTTCCTTCAAATAAACGATGATTTATATCATAGGAACGAGTCACAGTCGAAATTTATTCCCGAGCTGGGATTAAATGTTGACGCTAATTACGGCCCTTGTGGAATAATAATTAAAATAATTTTCTCTGGTTTTCAATAGCCACACAAAACTAGTTGATTATATATTACGAAAATTTTTCAGTTTCTGATTTATCTTGAACTTTTATAAGAAGATTCTGTCATTTTTGGATCATCATTTTCTCTAGCTCTTTTTTGAGAAAGTCCTCAGCTATTTAGCCACAAAAGTCTTAAGATCTAGGGTACATTAGACCCTTGAAATGGTTTATCATCGCTTTAAGACCCCATTTATTCTGTTGCTTTGCTCGTTAAATTTCGATGGGCAACTTAACCCTTGCACTAAACACTTTAATGAAGATGCTGTATTATTAATATGAGAATATTTCCCAAAACATCTAGATGCATTAAGGTAGATATCTAGATTAAATTATTATTCTAGTTCAATTATTTCATGTGTCCGTTCAAAGATGAGAGATATCTCTATTTACCCGAGTTTACTAAAAACTTTTCAAGTGTAGTTAACGAGGAAGTTTCCAGAAACGGTAATCAGGATGCAACATTAATAATACTTTCAGCTTCCTGCAGAAAACGAAACTAATCCAGTCAAATTGTTGTTTAGTATTTATAGTAATTTTTAGTTCAACACAATCATATCCTTATGAATTAAACAAATAATAAGGATTTGTTCAGATTATGAAAATGTAAATTACAAATGCTATGTGATGAGCTTCAATATTTAAAAAGAAAGTTATTTGAGTAAATACATTTATAAAAAAACTCCTAATCTAGATTAAAAATATTGCGAATATATTCCTTAACAGTTTATCACGAAGCTATATTGAATTCATAGAATATATTGCAAACTTTATCTATAAAAGGAGATTAAAAATGATAAATTTTTAATTTGTTCTTGCATCCGCATATACAATGGAAGCAATAATCGCGTATGCATGTAGTTCTATGTTGCTATACGATTCTCCACAAAGAGAGCCACTCTGCGGTTCAGATAGTAATGACAAATGGACAGGCTCAAAGGGGTTTTAGGACAACGTTGGTTAGTTTTGTTCATGTAGGGGAGAGTGGAGCAAAGTGGATTGAAGGGCAAAGTGGAATTCTACATATGGCAACGTCGCATTGATGCGCCATTGTCCAAAACATGTGGTCTATTAGCAGTCCATTTCAATACATCAAGCTGTGACCACTGCTCACACGCGTCTTTTCGGTATTCGAAGTTGTGTAAAACCGGTGAATATTTGTTTATATTTTTAAGTGATAAATTTGGGATAAAATCTGGATGGTGATATCTGAATAAGAACTGTTGCCACTATTTTTAAGGTAGGTCATATAACTAACTGTAATAAATAAAACAGATGGATAGAATCACAGGTTTTGCAAAAATTAAATATTTACTAAAAATACTACAAATGGGGCAAAGTGGAAAATATCGAACGGGGCAAAGTGGATTGCATTCCACTTTACCCCATTAGAAAAAGAATATTTAAAATAGGTTCATTTGAATGCATGGTTATTTTTTATTCCTATTTTTTTTAGAGGTCCCACAAAAATGGTTAGGACTTAGGTCCACACATGTTTGGGATGAGGAAGATATGGTTAACGCTATTACAGCAGTTAGAGCAAATCATTTGAGCTATGAACAGGCAGTTTTCACCTACAATGTGCTACGAACGACGTTGTTTCGAAGAGCTAGAAAAAACTGCGCTTCTGAGGAAGCTTCAAGAAAAAGTTTAGGATGAAATATCTTGTCAACTTTATTGAACGCCTAAAAATGCTTTTATGTGCAACTTTGATGAATGAAATTTTCTATTTCACTTTGCCTCGTATAGTGTTCCACTTTACCCCACCGAAGGGGCAAAATGGAATGATTTTCTCTTTTTTTTTTAATTGTATTTTTTTACAAAAAACCTTCACCTTAGATACATTATATCAATGTCCTTTTTAAATAACAGTCTAAACTTTTGTTTGACAGCATTTTTACACCTTCTTTTTAAATATTAAGATCGTCAACTAAAATAAACGAATCATCATTCCGCTTTGCCTCACTCTCCCCTATGTTGTATGTGACCACTAGATGGAAAGATGTCAATTGAATAATGATTAGAAGGGTGATGTAATAATTTTTTATCTCAAGGGCCAAAATTGAACCGTAATAATCCACAATACCAATTCCGCAAAGTGCAATAAATCGTCTTGACAGAATCCAGGGCTGAGGTCCCTTATCAAACAATTATCGGCGGTGGCGCCCTTTCAACTTAAATGCGGCCCTTAACCGAAACAGTCTCGACTGCGGGCCTCGTTCGCTCATGGCGTCCATTTGTTTTGCGCTTCGGCGTTGGCCGAACTAACAGATGGTTCTTATTTCGAAACTTTAGCGTGTGCTTATAACTCCTCGTTTCGGACGTTTCAAAATTAAAGTTAATGGATTATAATCTTGAAGAGAATTCGACTGGAAATGGCATGTTTGGTTTCTTCTAGAAATTATTTGATGTACAATGTGTACAGGCAAAGGATTCTGGAAGCTGTTTTAATGAAATACAAGTGCAAACTTAATTTGATACTTTTAGCTTCAAGCTCCAATACTTAATTTGTCCTGCTGGCTCTCAGAAATCAGAATCTAAATCCAAAGTAGAACTTCCCAATGACAAAATCGATTTTTTTTTGTTGCAAACCATGATTGTTGAATTGAAAGGAGAAAGAGAATCACGTGGAATTAGACTTCTGGTTCACATAAGTCATATGTAACAAAAAAGTTGGCTGAAAAAGTAGGCTACAAACCGAATAGAAAAGAACAGTTAGTTTACTCAATGTTCGGAGGAAGTCAAACCCAAACTGTGAATCACATATGCTATAAAGCTCATCTGTAAAGTCTAACTGAAAATTGCTGTTGTTATTTCGAAACGTTCTAACTTAACACTATTCTTAACCGAAGTAGAAGATGCCAAAAATATGATTTTTAACTCACCCAAAAGGAAGTTTTTATTGGTCCTGACGACGAAACAATAATACATTTAACACCTATTGTAGATAAAAATGGATTATTGCGAGTGGAGACAAAAATTACAGAAAGAAAATATACTTATGATTTCAGATAATCCAATCATTTTCCTTTCAAATAAACATACTGTAATCCAAAGAATGATTTATCAGTTACACATTTCAAATTGATATGTTGAAGTACAAGGATTACTCCGCTTACTGCGAGAAGAATTATGTACTTACCTTTCTTATTCTTTTTACCGAAAGATTATTCAATAGTCTAGTATTTGTCCCTCTTATTGATATTTATTTAATGGCTCTTGTCAAATTTTAGATGTAGAACCACAACATACACTGATTCAACTATAAATATTTTAGATTCGGCACCGCAATGGCCCTGGGACGTTTAAAATACGAAATGTGCCGAATTTTATGGCGAAATTTTCATTAATCAACGCACAGTCGCACAATAAATTATAATGGAAGTATCACATTTCGCCTCGTCTCACCATCAGTCTTTTCTCGTGTCAGAAGTGAGCTTTATATAAAAAATGATTCTCTAACACCCCGCATTCACCTGTTGTTACTTTGATGAATTACTTCTTTATTTACACATCAGGAATTTTCAGTTTTATAACGAAATAATTATTTTTTTTCAGGTAAAAGCCATTATTTTTTTTGCTCAGTTACTTAAGTAACAAAACACCTTCATTAAAATTGTTCTCATAATAATTTGACTTAATTATTCAACCAGAGCGTATTCTTTCAAAACAAAACAAGAGAAAAATTATGAAACAAATAACAGCCTGTTTTCGAGAGAGTTTGTCTTCCGGCAATAATAAGTTCGTATTTAATTTTGTTCTTTATTAAAGTGTTTTTCTCATTTTTCTTTTCCTTGTATTTTATTTGATGCATAAAAGCTTAGTTTATTACGGAAATAATTAATTAAAGACATTGAATAATTTGAAATAATAATCACGTGGCAGTTATATAAAGTTAAAATCAATTAAATTATTGTTTCAAGTTGAGTTTAGCTCATTATTTATTCGTAGGTTCGTCGTTTTTTCTACTGAAAAACTAGATATATTATATAAGCAAAGCTTTTTCTGCTTGTTTGTCAAAAAATTCGATGGCCAACATTCAAACCTAAAAGTAAAAACTGAATTTCAAGAAGCTGTGACATTTAGAATGTTAAATCCTATTTAAAATCTGAGATTTATATTATAAAAAATACCTCTTTACGTCATAAAAATGTTCAAAATCTGACGTTCATGTGCAGAGATCTTCTCAGTAAGGAAACGAGGGCACGTCGCGAAAATTGCCATCAGAGCCGAAAAGCGCCGCGGAAAATGGAAACTTGGCAGACGGGGGAAGAAAAAATAGACAATGCCTGCGTTGAAAGGCCTGAAATATTCCAGCTCGAGGTAATTTGGCTGCTCCAGGAAATATCCTCAATATATGAAGCGCACATTGAAAACACATCTGTATAAATTATGTTTAAAGAGAATGGGGGGATTTTTTTCAGAGCCGATATTAAATGATTGAAGATAGAGGGAGATAAATCTTGGGATAATAGACAAATTGGATTCCAATTTTTATAATAAAGAGGCAATCGTAGCTTTATAGGTTGTGAAAAATATCGGGCACATATACTTTTCACAACTATTGTAAGTTGCAGATAGAATGTATTGAGACTCTAAAGCAATCTCTGTATATCTATAGACCTCCTTCAATACCATTAAATACTTTCTTTGAATTCCTGGATAACAAGCTACTAGGTAACAAAATATTTAAATTGTTTTTTCTTGCTAACTTGAATATTGAAATTGTGAAAAATAATAACAATTCAAGGACACTATTGGATATTTTCAAAACTAATAACTTTGAATTTTGTAATAGAAATGTCCCTTCGAGACAAACACAGAACTTTTCAATTTTGATTAACCATATTGTGACAAACTCCAAGTCAGCAGCTACCCTCTTTAGATTTTTTATGCAAAATCTTTCCTTGATAATAAATCAGTAAATATAAACGGCATCAACTCAAATTTTCCTGAGTTTGTAGCTCTCATTAAGTAATTCAATACCACATTTAGAAAATATTTCTATCGCTTGTGGTTTTTGAGTTATTTGATCTTAAAACTTTTGATAAAATCTCAATCAATTTCCAAATTTGAAGCCTAATTTCTCAAAGCCTGTTGAAATTAATTTAGTTTTTGGAGGTTTTATAGAGAATTTAATCCACTTTGAGAAAATCTATAATACAAGTTGATTAGTTGAGAATTGTTAGGACTGTGAGCAAATTTGTGAGACCATGTCAGATTTTGAGAAAAGTTTTGGGGCCAAAATTGAGATTTGCTTTTCAATTTTTTTTTCTCATAAAATCAACCTCCTGAAAATAATATGGGATTTGTTTCTGACTAATTCTGACCTCCTCTTTGGATTGGAAAAGTCCATTTCACAAAAATTGGAAAATTTTCATTTTTCAAGGCTACCCCTTTGAATTTTTCATTCAAAATCTTTCATTGATAATATTTCAGTAAATATAAGCGGTATCAAGTCAAATTTTTTTGAGTTTGTAGCTCCCATTGAGTACTTTAATATCACTTTTCGAAAATATTTTTATCACTTGTGGTTTTTGAGTTATTTGATCTTAAAGTTTTTTATAAAATCTCAATCAAGTTCCAACTTTGAGGCCTAATTTCTCAAACCCTATAAAAGAAATTAATTTAGTTTTTGGAGGTTTTATAGAGAATTTAATCCACTTTCAGAAAATCTATAATACAAGTTGATTAGTTGAGAATTGTTAAGACTGTGAGCAAATTTGTGAGACCATGTCAGATTTTGAGAAAAGTTTTGGGGCCAAAATTGAGATTTGCTTTTCAATTTTTTTTTCTCATAAAATCAACCTCCTGAAAATAATATGGGATTTGTTTCTGACTAATTCTGACCTCCTCTTTGGATTGGAAAAGTCCATTTCACAAAAATTGGAAAATTTTCATTTTTCAAGGCTACCCCCTTTGAATTTTTCATTCAAAATCTTTCATTGATAATATTTCAGTAAATATAGGCAGTATCAAGTGGAATTTTTCTGAGTTTGCAGCTCCCATTGAGTACTTTAATACAACATTTAGAAAATATTTTTATCACTTGTGGTTTTTGAGTTACTTGATCTTAAAATTTTTGATAAAATCTCAATCAAGTTCCAACTTTGAAGCCTAATTTCTCAAAGCTTGTAGGAGAAATTAATTTAGTTTTTGGAGATTTTATAGAGAATTTAATTAGCTTTCCAAAAATCCATATTATAAGTTGATTAGTTGAGAATTGCCAAAACTGTGATTAAATTTGTGAGACCATGTCACATTTTGAGAAAATTTTTGGGGCCAAAATCGAGATTTACTTTTCAATTTTTTTTCTCATAAAATCAACCTCCTGATAATAATCTAGGATTTGTTTCCGACTAATTTTGACCTTCTCTTTCGAATCGGAGAGTCTATTTCACAAAAATTGGAAAATTGAAAATTTTCATTTTTCAAGGCTACCCCTTTGAATTTTTCATTCAAAATCTTTCATTGATAATATTTCAGTAAATATAGGCGGTATCAAGTGGAGTTTTTCTGAATTTGTACCTACTATTGAGTACTTTAATACCACATTTAGCAAATATTTTTATCACTTGTTGTTTTTGAGTTATTTGATATTAGAATTTTTGATAAAATCTCAATCAAGTTCCAACTTTGAAGCCTAATTTCTCAAAGCTTGTAGGAGAAATTAATTTAGTTTTTGGAGATTTTATAGAGAATTTAATTAGCTTTCCAAAAATCCATATTATAAGTTGATTAGTTGAGAATTGCCAAAACTGTGATTAAATTTGTGAGACCATGTCACATTTTGAGAAAATTTTTGGGGCCAAAATCGAGATTTACTTTTCAATTTTTTTTCTCATAAAATCAACCTCCTGATAATAATCTAGGATTTGTTTCCGACTAATTTTGACCTTCTCTTTCGAATCGGAGAGTCTATTTCACAAAAATTGGAAAATTGAAAATTTTCATTTTTCAAGGCTACCCCTTTGAATTTTTCATTCATAATCTTTCATTGATAATATTTCAGTAAATATAGGCGGTATCAAGTGGAGTTTTTCTGAATTTGTAGCTACTATTGAGTACTTTAATACCACATTTAGCAAATATTTTTATCACTTGTGGTTGTTGAGTTACTTGATCTTAAAATTTTTGATAAAATCTCAATCAAGTTCCAACTTTGAAGCCTAATTTCTCAAAGCTTGTAGGAGACATTAATTTAGTTTTTGGAGATTTTATAGAGAATTTAATTAGCTTTCAGAAAATCCATAATATAAGTTGATTAGTTGAGAATTGCCAAAACTGTGATTAAATTTGTGAGACCATGACACATTTTGAGAAAATTTTTGGGGCCAAAATCGAGATTTACTTTTCAATTTTTTTTCTCATAAAATCAACCTCCTGATAATAATCTAGGATTTGTTTCCGACTAATTTTGACCTTCTCTTTCGAATCGGAAAGTCTATTTGACAAAAATTGAAAAATTGAAAATTTTCATTTTTCAAGGCTACCCCTTTGAATTTTTCATTCAAAATCTTTCATTGATAATATTTCAGTAAATAAAGGCGGTATCAAGTGGAGTTTTTCTGAATTTGTACCTACTATTGAGTACTTTAATACCACATTTAGCAAATATTTTTATCACTTGTGGTTTTTGAGTTATTTGATCTTAAAATTTTTGATAAAATCTCAATCAAGTTCCAACTTTGAAGCCTAATCTCTCAATCCCTCTTTCAGAAAATTTATAATACAAATTGATTAGTTGAGAATTGCCAAAACTGTGAGCAAATTTGTAAGACCATGTCAGATTTTGAGAAAAATTTTGGGGCCAAAATTGAGATCTGCTTTTCAATTTTTTTTCTCATAAAATCAACCTCCTGAAAATAATATAGGATTTGTTTCCGACTAATTTCGATCTCCTCTTTGGATTGGAAAAGTCAATTTCACAAAAATTGGAAAATTGAAAATTTTCATTTTTCAAAGCTACCACTTTGAATTTTTCATTCAAAATCTTTCATTGATAATATTTCAGTGAATATAAGCGGTATCAAGACATATTTTTCTGAGTTTGTAGTTCTCATTGAGTACTCCAATACCACATTTAGAAAATATTTCTATCGCTTGTGGTTTTTGAGTTACTTGATCTTAAAGTTTTTGATAAAATCTCAATCAAATTCCAACTTTGAAGCTCAATTTCTCAAAGCCTATAAAAGCAAATGATTTAGTTTTTGGAGGTTTTATAGAAAATTTAATTCTCTTCCAGAAAATCTATAATACAAGTTGATTAGTTGAGAATTGCCAAAACTGTGATTAAATTTGTGAGACCGTGTCAGATTTTGAGAAAATTTTTGGGGCCAAAATCGAGATTTATTTTTCAATTTTTTTTTCTCATAAAATCAACCTCCTTATAGTGATTATAATCTAGGATTTGTTTTCGACTAATTTTGACTTTCTCTTTCGAATGGGAAAATCTATTTCACAAAAATTGGAAAATTTTCATTTTTCAAGGCTACCTCCATTGGATTTTTTATTCAAAAATTTTGTTTTTTAGATTTTTTTTTTATTAGGGCAGCAGCACACTCATTGAAAAAGAGTTCTGATAATATTTCCACGGCCCCACGTTGGGCGCCAATATAAGGGGTATGTAGGTTCTACCGTGGAAAAAAGGATTAAACACAGAATACTTTTATTACTCAAAATAGAATGTTTACATTTTACAAGTTGAAATAATAATAATTGCAAAAGCGAAGCAAAAAACAACTGATTATCAACAATAACAAAACTTGAAGTGTGAAGTTTGACCTTTTTCTCTTCCTCTTCTTTTTAGGTTAGGAGTATTCCGTTTTTTCATATGGTGCGTTACAATACAACTTAATTTTTAAAATATCCTTAACTAAATCTTGTAGCAAGCTTGTCTCAAAATATGACATTTTTGCTGTAGTTTCACTACTTACTATATTATAACATCATAAAGAGAGTACATTTTTCAAAATTTAAAACATTATGTTAAACACAAGATTTTCTACTTGAGAAGCGCTCCGCTTTTCTCGGCTTTGGATTAAATATTACCATAGTGTCTGTTTGAAGCAGATTTAGCACTTAGGAAACATTCACTGTCTCGTGTTCAATTCGGCAAACATGCACAAGTTTGAAATACGTATAAATTGTTGCAGGGATTACAATTATAATTTCAATGCAGACTTTGATAATATCAATGCCTCAAAAAATTGATAAATTGCTACATCAAATAATAGCTTCATGCCTCTCTAGAGCTAAAATATCGAAAATTATTGAGTGAAAAGTCATCGTAACCCAATATGCATTGCACTGCGAAATGGGACTCACAATTCAGGAACTACTGCAAGCCGAGATGATGAGATTCGAAATGGAAATACGACGAAGAAAATCGTCATTTTCCAGCCGGAGCCGTGCTGAAATGTTACATTGTTCGACGGTAGTAAATAGTGTCAACAACGTAATTGAATAAAATATCCAACGTATTTGATATCACTCTGTCAGGGAATATAATTGAAAAATACACCGAGCGTATTCTTATAAAATAGGGCTACATTATTAAATTTATCTTTTAAGTAAGTTTTGGGTAAATCAAACTCCCCTAAGATAAACGGAAGCATTAAGCAGATTAAATAAAGCAGCCCTCTTGATTCCTTGCAAATTTCCATATGTCTTGCATCTGTCGGAAATCTCAAGCCAAAGATTTCCAAATAGGAAGAGAAATAAATAAGATTAGTATGTATTTTATGTGTCTATATATCTTTGATTCAATCTCTATTAATTGAGTTTCCCTTTAAAAAATAACCGCCCACATCATTTAGGGTGGATTACGGAAATGAAACTGCGAAAATAAAACGTCATTAGTCAATGTCAAAGAGACTGCGGACAAAAAAATAAAAGAGGAATTCCGATTTAAAAAGCCAGAAGTTCCTCTGTCGGATTTCAATACGACAAAAAAGTTCAAAGTCAACTGGATGAGGAAATGGTTTTTGTTCATTAAGTGCAATTCATTGAATCAAATCAGATAAATTGTTGGAATATTTGAGAAATGATACAAGAAAAAATGTAACTTTAAATAAACCATTTAATTCCTAAGCAAAACACCATATTATTATGAATTCTCCCTCAAAACTACGTGTTACATACTGCATTAAGAAAATTAAATACAAACTCTCGGATAATAAAATACCTTGATTCTCGTATCTTCTCTGCCCCTTTTTGACCCTAAAGGTCTTTATAGGCGCCTCGCTTAAATATTGCTAAACGGGTTTATAAAGGTTTTGCACATCTATGTGACTCTTAGTTTTAAGTGGGTTTGAGACCTTTAACACTCATAGATTTAATTAAGTCGAAGAGCCTATAATCAATCTTTAGCTCATCCATCAACAACTAAAAGTTTTGGAGCAAACTTAAATTGTTTTGATGAAGTAATGTGTGATGTCATTAAGCCATTAATAATAAGAGATGGAACTGTAATAATTTTATTCTATTATATATTTTGACTGACGTAGTTCGTAATTAAAGCTAGCTTTTTACTCTTCTATAGAATTGGATGCAAATTAGCCGTTTTAGTACAGCGAGCGGGAAACGGTTCTATAATGGAAATAGTGAAGCCGATAAAACAGAAAACTTTATAGCTGCATCGAAAACTTAATTGAAAATCAGATGTATACGATTACAGTTTTAAGTTTTGAGCTTTGAAGATATTACATTGTATACCTACTTATGTTTGGCGATTGAGACAGTTTACGGAAATTGAATTTTTGATTTAAGGAATATTCACTGTAGTATTTTCTGACGATACTTATCTCTGATTTTCATTATATAAATTTGAAGTCGCACTGGGAAACAAGTTCCAAATAGTCAATTTTTGAGAAATCTGATTTATTTTTGCTTGATTTTTTAGTATCTGCCTAGCTATGCTCAGTGGTTTTCATCTTGTAGCATGTAGATTATGATGGGCCTCGTACTTCATACCACAGCCCCAGATTCTAGTTAATATTTTGATGCAAATTGATAGAAATTAAGCTGATTTTCAATTAAAACTAAACCGCAACTCGCTAATTCAAACTATTCAAAAGTTATCATAATTTTAAAACGTGTAGGTACAGATTGAAATATTACATTTACCATTAAAAAACTTTTAAGCCTCATATTTGAAACCAAAGCAACAAATTCTACTTGATATTTGATGCAAATCTATATATTTTGAGCTCATTTTCAAATTAAATCAAACGGCAAATTCCACATTCATCTTTTGACAGGTGATTTATACTTTCTGTATCAAAATTGTATTCATTTTTTTTTTTTTTTTAAATCGGTACGATTGTGCTGGATTCAGGTTGGATACAAAGATTGTAATTAGTTTAATGTTACAGGATCCAGGGCAACCTCGTTATTCAACATATCTAACCATCAAATATCACGTGCAGATAGTTGACGTAATAGATTATGTATATGCTAGTAGTTGCAAATATTAAATATTTATTATTATATATTTATGCCTAAAATTAGAAACATTATGCTTTGATGTGAACTGTATTACTTTATTTAAATCATTCAATAAAGACATTTGATAGAAACTGGTTGCTTAACTTCTTGGCATGTAGTAGATACTGGCGAACCTTATTCAAGAACTCCAAGAATATCACATGGCGATCCTGCCAGCTACGTGTTGAGAAACTGTAAATTAGTAGTTAATTTCAAATGAAAAAAAATCTACGAAAAATAGACAAAACGGTACGCGTGTGATTTTATTGAATTTGAGTGCGCCACTTAAGAAGCTATAGGGAAATCAAGTTCAAAACACGCAGATATCACTGATTCGAGTAACGTTAATTCGAATTTCATAGAGCAGGAATTAATTTAGATGCTCCAAGACATAAAAGTAATGTTATACGTCCTCACAGTAGCAGTTATATTGTTGGTTCTTATGGAGCTTAAACAGACGTATCGCAGAAACTTGAAGAAAAATCTACTGAGAACCATAATGTTAAGAGCTGCAGCCCGGGAACTAGAGTACATCTAGTTGAATATCGTAGACTGACTTCTACCGTAGTGCACGACGTCGGATTTACCCAAACGTCCATTCCCTTATTGGCCCACTCGTCTGGAATTTCGAGGATGGCAAAACTTTAGGCAAGCACGTAGAATTGATGTTAGTCATACCTTATAAATATTTTCTTTATCTTATTTTGTTGTTAGAGTATTGTCACGGCTTTGGGTTGCCTGACAGAAATCTTGGGTTCGTTGTTCGTTTCGTTTATTCTGTTCGCTCCAGGAGACTATAGTTCTCTGGATGGTATTTTCTGCTTGATCCTGATGGTTTAGGATAGAAGAACAGAAGGGCCTTAGTACCAGAAAGGACTTAAAGTCACGTCACTTGCACTAGGGCGTAAGATAGGTAACTTACAACCAGACTAGAGCACTTGTTGTAAGTTGGAAAAAAAGACCCAAGCCAGACAAAGCACTTGCTATAAGGGTTAAATTAAACCTGTAACCAGACAAAGCACTTGCTACAGGTTCAAAGAAGGGCCTAATGTAACCAGACAGAACACCTGCTACAATAAGGCTAAAGAACAGTAATTGTAATAGCGCAGTCTCACGACTCTACTAGCGTTGCTAGGCCAATGGTGACTTGGGCATCACTAGGCTCAACTAATGTATCTTTTACTATTGGGAATGAAAGATTTTGCAATGATTTTGTTGTGGTTAGAAAGATTGTTTCTTACATACACGGTGTGCTAGCTGCTGATTTCCTCTCGTTTCATGGAGCTTTAATTAATTACGAAAATTTTTCAAAGTCAAAATAGGAGAATAACAGTTCCTCCCAGATGCAAAGTATTTAGATGTCACACGAATAAGACAGATGAATGTGTTGTTATGAATGAAGAAATATGTGAAGGAGTGATTGTAGCGACAATAATAGTCAAATCCATGGGAAATAGAGTGCCTGTAAAAATATTGAATGTAAACGAGCGAGAAGTTAGAATAAAGAATTTTTAGCCATAAATTAGTAAATTAGCTGATAATGAAGGTTGTCAATTTAGCAAATATAATATCGGGTTGAGCGCGTGGAAAAAATACTTGATTTAATAAACATATGTAACGTGCCAAAATTGCCTTTAATTATTTATTACACACTTATTTTCAGTTTTCCATTCAAAATTTCTATCGATATTTAATTTTTCCCTGATCTTATTAGGCTTTGTTTACATTTTTCCATTATAAAAATTCAACAATAATTATAGTAATTGCAGATCCTGTTAATTTTCTAATCTTTATTAGTTAAATTCTATTTTCACTTGTGAGTAGTTCTTGTGGACGACTAATTATTTTCCTCGGTTTTAATCAATATTTTAATTCCATTTTCATTTCCATGTAAACAAATCAAATATTTCTTATTCTTGGGTTAGGTTTTCCAAATAGTGGTCCGTTCACGAAGTGTGTACCTACTGCACCCGGCATGTACTCTGTTCGGTTGCTGAACTTAGTATCATATTTACTTCCGGAATCCGGTTTCATAAACCACCGGCAGGCCTATTCTCTACGAACAGCAATTACATAGCAACCAGCAACCGCCTCACAGTTGCTTTTTTAGAATAGAAAACTCGCGTTTGACAACGATAACTTCGCAATTCTCTGCGGTCGCAAGTTACAGAATATGTTGGCCGGTTGCTCTCTATTTATAGTGACACTTAAGTCATGTCACTCATGATTTGAACAGCATTAGTCGTCAGCTGCTGTCATTTTCTCTGATTATATTATTGTTTGCAATTTTTGGTACTTAAAATTTTACCGATTTATTTTTGTCATTTGTAGTTACTTTGCCTCATCTCTATTCTTCAAATCTACGACAGCTAATTAATTCCCTGTGGTGCATTTTTCTTTCACATTTGGTGGTTCCGAGAAAAAGGGTCTTTCTGATTTGCCCAATATTTATTATTTTTTTTTTGATTTCAATAATTCGATCAAGTTGTAAGGACCTGGAGCCAGATAAAACTCAAAATCCTGGAGAGTCCGATTCATCTGTCCTGAGTGGCGCCCAAAACATAACCCACTCCTACTCTCCGAATTGTTTAATTCTGAGCGAGGGCTTAATTTGCACGTACTTTGACCTTCAGTCCTACAATCTTGATTATTTATTTATTTATTTTCACTTCAAATTGTTCAACACAGAAAAAGCTTGAAAGAAATAGCGAGGAAAAGAATTCTATTGACAGAATATGCGTGAAGTTTGCTGATATCTTTCACTTGGAAGAAGACCCTTTAACTGTAACTAATATCTATTCCAAAAAAATAAGACTGAAAAATGATGCACATCCTGTATATATTAAACCGTACAGACTAGGTACCTCATGCGCTTCAGGGTGTGCAACATTATTAAGGTACCTAATTTATATGTAACATAAAATTAAGTAATTTTTAAAAATCTTTCTCATCTGTAATATCTTCCCACAATTCCCACTCAAGATCCATTTTCAATTAAATATAAAATAACGAATATGCACTTGAAAAAAAATATATATTCAAAAGCAATGGTGATCCCTCATCAAAAAATAAACAAAACATAGGAGAGTGAGGTTAGAATAACCCAAAAAAGACTTGAACTCCCCTTGAACGCCGAAATTCGGATGTTCAAGATCAACCTCAGTTCACACTGTGAACCGACCATGTACAACGAGTTTTTCCTTTGAACCACTAGTCAGTGTGAACTTCGGTTGAACGTCCGTTGTACAAAGGGGCCTAAGAGATTACCTATGGGTCTGACAATAATACCGATTTCCATTCTTCGAACCAGTGCATTCGATATGCACACTCAGTGTGCACTGATTGACAAATGGAAATCGCTATTAGTCCAAGTGCATTTTTCACGACTCATGACGGTTGCGATGTCGGGAATAAATTATGACGCATGCTTTATCTATTTGGACGATTTGATTATCTTTGGCAACTCATTACAAAGTCACAATAGGAATTTGTTGGAAGTTTTTCAAAGGCTGAAAGTGAAGTTAACTTGGAACTTAACCCAAAGAAATGCGAATTCTTGAGGAATAAAATTCTTTATCCAAGGAATGTTATATAGACAGAAGGAGTTTCACCAGATCCAAATAAAATTGGAGCAATGACTCACTATCCAGTTCCAAAAAGTACAGATGAGGTGCAGTGCCGGATTAACCCCTAGACACATAGGGTACGTGCCTATAGGGCCCTCCAGAAGAAAGGTTCGTAATAATAAACTATGTCTAGACCAAAAAAAAAAAAAACAAAGAAAAATTGTCTCATAGCGTCTTCAATCAGATGTGGGTGCATTGTAGCATTATAAAAAACGTATGGAATATAGAATTCGAAATTTGTTTTATTGTCTTCCTGTATAATTATTATGTTATGTTTTTGTCTTCTTTATCAGGATATTAATTTGCTTAAGGGCCGGTTTATTCACCTTCTGATAAACTATCAGGTATCTGACAGATAAAAATGAAATCTGCAATTACATTGGTCGGCCAGTTATCCGTTGACTGATACAATTATAGAACGATTATCTTATCTTACAGATAGTTACCAGCAAGTATATCTGAAGATGAATAAACCGGTCCTAAAATAATATATTAAGTATTTAGATACGCGATTCACCCCCTCCAATTAGGTTGATGCATGGGAGTTCTTGTCGTCACAACAAACATCAGTTTATGAATGAGATGCGGTGTCTATCTGTGTTAAGATGTCATTGGGTCCAAAATATTTTTAGTGGGTAGGGCCCGTGAGACTGTTAATCCGGCACTGATGAGGTAAAGCGACTTTTCGCATTCGCTAATTACTACAGAAAGTTTATCAAAAATTTTGCTGAGATAGCGCGACTCCTAAATAATTTGAGTCGAAAAGGAAAGACTTTCGAATGGACTAAGGAATGCGAGCAGGCTTTCGGGGTGTTAAAACAGACTTTGATAGATCCACCATTATTACAATATCCAGATTTTTTTGATTTTTTTAGAGGATGCAAATGGCTTTGCAATAGGTGCGGTGTTATCGAACTCAAATGACAGATCTGTTGCCTACGCTTCAAGGGCATTAAATAAAGCAGAAAGAAACTATTGCACAATCGAGAAAGAACCACTAGCCGTGTGTTTGGGCAGTAAAGCATTTACGCTCTTATTTGTTTGCTAGAAAGTTTAAATCATTGACAGATCATCGCCCTCTAATCTATTTATTCAATATGGCGAATCCATCAAACAGACTCACAAAATTCAGATTAGTGCTCGAGGAGTATGATTTCTCAGTACACTATGTAAAAGGTTCGGAAAATCTCACAGCAGACGTACTATCACGTATAATTATAGAGTCGAATAAACTAAAAGGAATGACCGCGATTATTCCACTCATGTGTTAAATATCCCATAAGACATAATTACAGCGAAAATTCTCTTTTCCATTTGTTTAACTACAGAGAATTACAGCGATAATTCTCCCATGTTATTGTATATATGGTTGTCATGCTAATTTTTGATACAAACAAACGGTTCCTGATAGCAACCATCTATTTGTATTGATTGTTAAGATGTTCAAATCGTTTAATACATATTTATTTCTATATTTTTTGCATTCTCATACGTGAAATAATCCTCTAAATACCACTTGAGCTTTAAAATGAACCAGATAATTTTGAAGCTCTCGTGGTATTATCCCCGAAAATATGCGAGAGTATAAAGGTAATGACTAGAGCACAGGTAAGAGACAGAGCGATGGGTGTGCCAAATGACATAAATATAACAATTGATGATGACAATAGGGCAAGTGCACGATCTGACAGTTTGACACTATTGACAATCGCCTTGAGGTAAAACAAAGATATAATTTACAGTGTTTTTTAAGTTTTTAGTTAGATTTTTCTAAATAAATACCTTTTGTGTGCTCTAGAAGTTTCTTGGACATGCCTAGAGTTTGTTTAGTTGTTAATTGTGGCAGTATAGCGCAAGGGATACAATATTCTTCCATAGGTTTCCATCAATTTTAAATAACAATGGGAAGTTTGATTTGTTAGCTCAAGAAAGAAGAGAAAAATTGATTAATGTTGTTAAAAGAGAAGATCTAACAGAAACATAGATTGAATATAGAGTAACTATACTTATATATTTGTTCTTGTGACACTTTGGTTTTGATATTTGTTGGAAAAAACCTGAATTTAATCCATTATAGAAAAACCTAGCAAACTTTTAGATGAAAAACCACATAGACTGGAACACAAACACTCCGCTCTAACTTTTTCAAAACAAAATAACACCAAAACTTGTGAAAAAGCTGTGAAAACCGCATGAAACATAACCGGCCTAATCTAAACGAATGTAAATAAATGATTTGTTTTACCTCAGGGCGACTGTCAAACTCAGTTGTGACGTCACATGGACATGCCCTATAGACTTGATCACCCTGTTGTAGTCGAGATCTTGAAATGACCTAAAGACACAGTGGAATTGAAACTTATATTGGAGAAAGAAATAACAAAATTAAAAAAGCTAGGCTTTTGTAATAAAGTCTTTCACTATTTTAATGATTTAATAAATGATGTGAGCTCACAAATTATTTATTTTAACCAGGGCAGCCGATCAGCGTATGACTTAGGTACATCCTTGAGGCATCTGGAAGCATTGTGCACAGAAAAAAATATTCCGGAAATATATATGATACGGAACACAGAAAGTGCTGAACTTTCAAAATCACTAGATAAGTATAAATGTCAGTTATTAGGAATGTCTATAAAAATAAATGACTATTGTAAAACGGATGCAGACTAAAATCTTACATTTACCATAAGAAAACATTAACAATTTCATATTGGTGACAAATCAATTTCAAAACTTGTAGAGACTAAAGATTAACCAATATTACTTTGTGGCGCAGTCGTAGTAGCATGATCGCTAAACTTTCAATTGGATGTTTAGTTGCTTGAATTATAATAATAAATAATCATCCATAGAAAAACAAAAAAATGATGCAGGGTTTATTTCAAGATGAAAGAAAAATCTCTAAAATCTACACTTATACAGAGTAGTACACCAAAGAGAGCCTAGAACTCAATAATCACCAAAGAATACTGCAAAAATGATCAAGTTTTGATAAATGTTCGCCTCAAATTATTTAAAACAAAGCTTGTATTGTATTTTGAAGGTAGAAAACCTATTTCAATTAAAAATAATTCACACGCGAAACCCCGAACAAATAGTCGAAAATGTTCACTTAACTTCCGGTCTGGCTCTCGTAGCCTCAAAAACAAGAGCATAAATTTACTCCGGTGCCCGTCAACGAAACGTACACATGAAAATAAGGACATTTTTCTTTTCCGAAAAACGGTTATCTCTTTGTTTTGTTTGGTAGCCCAAAGCCGAGGATAATCCCTTTTAGTGTTTCGGCATTTTTCGATAATATAAGAGTTTTTAGTCTGGGGCGGAAATTTATTTGAAGTTTTAATTAAAGCAACAACCAACCAACTCAATTGATTTTTCCTGATTATATATTTATTTTTTTATTGGAAAACACATAAAAGTACCTATAGTAATCTCAAGGGATTTCTTTGGAGATATTTATTTCCCCATCAAAATATTCCCTTTACGGAAACAAGCCCCAGACTTGAGGGAATAAGAAATAAATGAATATGATTTTCTAACGCGGTTTCAAATTTTATTTTTCCAGAAAATCGAGAATCACTTGCTGTGAAAAATAAAAAAAATGTTGCTGAAAAAAAGTTACAAAGATTCAAAGAGAGTCTTTCATGTTTTCGCGCTCGAGTTCAACGTTAACTCTACTGAAAAATTTTGTGCACGTTTGACCAAGAGCCTGAAAAAATCTGCCTTAAAACAAGCAATGTCACGTTTCAACCGTGTAACGGATTATTACACCTTGTTTATTACATACTTGATAAATATCATATTACTCAACAAACAAAATCTATATAGACTCATTCCGAATCAAATTTTAGGAAATTCAAGCCCGAGAGGTAGCTTTGGTTAATTGAACGCCATAAGGTCAAAACGGGTATATTTTGCTTAATATCCCGAAATAACAGGTTATAGCTATACCCAGGGTTTATTTGTAGAAAGTTAGTCAATGTTGCTGGTTCAAAGTTTCCCCCATTTCTGGATAATTGAATCGTTAAACAAATATTGGATTTGTGTTTATTTATTGGGCAAATTTTAAATTTTATGCAGATCTGATTAAAAGAAAAGTAAACTGGAAAAAAATGCAAATTGTTCGCTTCGGGCAATCAAGAAGTTTGCTTGAAATTTCAATGTTTTAATTTCGGGTAAAATAAATATTATTTCAAATTAAACTATTATCAATTCTGCTGGCGCGAAATCCAAACAAAAAACCTTTTTGCCAACAATCCATTCCATTACATCCAACTAATGCACGTTATTCAATATTTAATACAGTTTAATTAGGTTTGGGTTTAAAGTGGCACATTGAAATGCACATTTATTACCATTAATATATTTTATTTTAATAATATTAATTATTTGATCATTTCCAATTTGTTTCATCAAACAGGATTATTTTAATAAAAAAACCACAATCATATACTTAAAAATTGTATTATTTACACCGTAATGTAAATTATTTATTAAAACCAACATTGCATTAGATATGTTCCGCGCGTTAAATTAATAATTGAAATGCGATGTTTAACAAAACCGAAAGTTGCCCCAGGCTCCGGTTTTACATGCGTGGTCTGAAAACCGGATGTGTTCCGGAGTAAAGTAACTGGAAATATTTAAACTCAAAGGCGAAGCTACAATTTTCCTATTATTTTTAAACGGAACGTTAATTATTTTGTTAGGTAACTTCCTGGAAACATAAAAGAAAAAATATATTGAATTGTACGTAAAGCTATCTTAAAACAAAATGACATAAATATTGAGTTGGAAACCGCATACCTACTTAAATGCTGACTAAGCTTCTGCCATCCTGCGTTAAAAGCTAAGACATCAGTATTCGAGGCCATTAAGGTTGAATATCTGTATGTGGTCTAATCAGAAGCAGCCTGCGTTTCAAACTAAAATTGAATCCCATTGAAACGGAATGACATTGTTGTTAAATGCAATTGCGCTGTTTAGTACACTCTACTTCCTGCTGCTTAAAGAACAAGTTTTAATGTTTAATGCCGTTAAGGGTATTGAACTTTTATAAATTGTATATTTTCAAGTAAACAACAACTAAACAATTTATACTAGTTACCATAGTCTCGGATAAATCATTATCGAAGTTGGCCAGGCGCATAATCTCCGGAAATCAAATTAAAATTCTAATTATGAAATATACCCGAGGTTCTCTTTTTCCTCCGGCTCTTTATCTTGTTAACAGCAATTTTGTTCATTATATCCTCCTGGGAATTAGCTCTTTGAGCGATCAGATTTGGAAGAAAATAAAAAAGGATTAGTCTGAATTATGACAATATTGAAAATGAATTTTGTTGGTCTTTGAAAAAGTCTCATTCCTATAGCAAACAAAATCGAACTATTCATAAGCAAATGCAAACAAGAAAAACACATAAAAGCTGACTATGCAAATATTACAAGAGGAGCATATGCAAATATTTCAACGAAAAAAAAAAAAGGTCAGAGAGACCATTTATTCTTGAATAAATTTACTTTTGAAACATGTAACTTATGGTCCGTTTGATATATTCATTTCAAAAATGTTATACAGAGAAATATACACTCATCAAAAAAGTCTAGGGAACAAGAAATATTCGTCTTTTAATTTTTAGACAGAATAACTTTTTTTTAAAAGATACCATATGGGTATTTGTTGAACAAACTTGTAAAATTTATCATATCGGCTTTTCCAGCAGGCTTTAACAAAATTAAAAAAAACTTTTAAAAGTATATTTTGTTCAATTTATAAATGAATTCAGTTGCATCTTGTTCCCTAGACTTTTTTGATGTGTGTATTTATATTAAAGTAAGGTAAAGAGGCCCTATTTTGAAATAATTAAATAGTTCTCGCAAGCTATTTGCAAGCAAAGGCTCCATATTAACCTAATTTTATGTTCCCTTAACTTCGTTTAAAGCATCAGCTTATTTTCTATTAAAAAGGCTTTTGAAGGAAAATCGATTTGACTAAACAAAGTTAAAAATCTATTTTCATCGATGAAGCTGCTGGATTTTATAAACAAGGGCATTTTTCATCCATTATCATATCACTGTGTTATAAATTATAAGTCGCACTATAAAAGCTGAAATTTATAGAGCCATTATGGCAAAAGTTATTTAATTTTTTTCAGTTTATAAATGAATCATTTTATATACGTATACAACTGAAAATTTATATCTTCCCTTTCCGGTTTTTTGACTGCTGTCATTTTGAACTTGTAATATTAAAAATTCACATCATAAATATCAAATTATATGATGATGAATTGACGATGCGAAAATTCAATATCAATTTGGATGCTTCTGCACGTCACACCGGTGATGTTCCAGTGACGTCCCATCACGATCCCTCGGGAATCTGTCGCGTGTATATTAATCAAACTCGTTAATAATAACAAGGACCTAATTCCGGCCGATTAAATCGTATTCTCCGGGCCATTAATCATCCGTAATATGTTTTTGTATTTAACGGTGGACTTGTTTAGCAATAGTTGATAATTATAATTTGGCTGTATCTAGTTTAAAATTTGGAATAGTGGGAACTTTATTATTATAATATATATAATTATTCATGAATTTTGGCAAATTCATTACCAGCTCTATTGATTTAGTAATGTCAGTGGGGTGCTGGTCTCTGACGAACCTTCTATGTCGGACCATCAAATGATTAGGTTGGATTCAAAGGCAGCAGCCAGTAAAACTGAATAAGAAAAAATTCCAAAGCTCACAAATTGGAACTTAGAAGAACTCCCAAAAACCATTAAGACAGAGTCTTAATAGAGATGGAGAATGGAAAAGGAGATATTTGAAAACAAAAGGAGAGTAAAATACTCATCGTATAATTTTACGGTGCCTAGATATTGTTAAAATATGCCTGCTTGGTTATTAATTGGTGTTATTTGATAAGCCTGCTCCTCCGTGTGCGTTAGGTGGGCGCGACACATCGTAATTATGCGAAGAGCACGTAGCGTGTAATGAACCAATCGCGAAGATGGGTTTTCACAATTGAATAGCCAGGTCAAAGGCTTACAATCTGTAAAAATTTTAAATTTCCTAACATAAAGGTACGGACGAAAATGCTTCACCAACCAAACTATGGATAATAGTTTTTTTCCACAGATGAATATGGAATTTCTGCTCCATTTAGTGTACGGCTAGTATAAGCAATAGGAAGATCGTTATTTGGTCCACCTTGCGACAAAACTGTCGGTTGCTTATGTAAATTCCTCGCTGAAATTTGGTAATTGTAATGATGGTACCTTTGTTAAAATACTTTTAAATTCGTCTAGAGAGTCTTGGTTATTTTTTATTCCAATAAAAAATTGAGTATTTTTTCAATAAGTCAATGGTTTAGCTATTTTTGCGAAACTTGGTGTAAATTATCTGTAAAAGCCTACAAGACCTAAAATTTGTTTAATTTTTTTTTTCTGAGATTTGGGAATTAGAAAATTTGAAACACTTTCGATTTTCTTTTAATTTGACTGAACGCCATTTTCTGAAATTTTGAGACCTAAGTAAATTACTTCTTTTTTTATAAACTCACATTTATCAGGTTGTAATTTTTAATTATTTTGAGACATTCTCTGAAATATTAGTTTTAATTTTTGTTCATGATCGGAAACATTTTATCCAACGACAATTAGGTCATCGAGGTAAACAAAGAATTTATTTCTCTGAAATTCGATTAAAACCGTAGGTATTCAATAATTTTTGGAATACTGCTGGTGCACATTTAAGACCAAATGGCATTCGTAAAAACTGATAATGTGTATTAGGAGTAGAAAAAGCATTTTTTGCTGCATCTTCCGGATCCATTGTGATTTGGTGGAAGCCTGACGCTAGATCCAGAACTGTGAAATAAGATGTCCTAACTGGTCTACAATTTCGTCAATATTTGGAATTGGCTGAACTTGGCCTACAGTGACATCATTAAGGCGTCTGAAATCGACTACAATTCGCAATTTGCGATGTTCTGATGAATCAATTTTTTTAGATACCACCCACAGTGGTGCATTATATGGGGAAACAGAGGGTTGAATTATCTTCTGTTTCAATATTTTTTCAATTTGGTTTAAAATTTCAGATTCACGACATTTTGAAAGTCTATAAATTTTGGAATGATTTGGGGTATCAGTAGTCGTATTTATTTTACATTGAATTGCTTGAGTGAAAGTCAAGTCATCATTTGGAGAATAAAAAATATGGTTGAATTCTCGGCAAAGATTCAAAATTGACAATTTTTCTTCAGAATTAAGATGTTCTAATCTTAATTTTTTTCTAACGTTGAAATGCGATCAACCAGATGTTTCTGATTGCGTAGAATTAAAACTGAAACAGTGATCTGCGTGGAATTTCTCGAGTTCCACGTTGATAAAATTTACTTGCACGGCTTTTTCCAAAAAGGTTACGATAGTAGTTACAGCAGTATTGTTTTCATCAACTTTTAAAATAGCTTTTGCTAAGTAAGTGAGAAAAGTCTTGTGATTACCGTTTTATTCAAGTTTGAATTACGACCCCACTCGTGGTAAGTTTCTTTAATTTTTGCCTTGTTACTTAGGGTCTCTCGGAGAGCCGTTTCTCTCATTCCAAAAAGGCCACATTTTCAATAGTAACCCCATTTCTGTGGAGTGTGGCATAGAACTTTGAAGGGATTCCTACTCTACAAGAATCAAGACTCTCACACACTCTCACATGGCTACCGACTACCGTAATCTACCTTTTTGATGGAAGTGAGGCTTGTATAGTTTTAATTATAACTTTTACTACCTACCTTTCTCTATGAAATCTATTTTATTATCAATTACCATATTTGATTGAATTTTCACCGACAATACCTTTAAATTTTAAAGTTTCAATTTTATTCATTATTCCTGACACTAGTGAACTCTATTTTTTCAATTTTTGATCTGCCGTATTTTTGATAGATTTTTTTTTGCTTAACTTTTAGTACCACCATATTTAAAGAATGTACTTATATAAGCCTATGTATTAAAGCCTATATAATAATCTAAACTGAGGTCAAGGTTGGACAACATGCTCTAAATTTAAACTTATTGAGTATGTACCTATAACGTCAAAAATTGATCAATTTTTAACCTTGGGTTCTACGACTAATATATTTGGGGATTTCTATTATATCTCCAGACCATTTAACTATTATATAGGTAGCCCAACCTTTGATTTATTTCAGGTGCAAATTGATTTTATCGGATTTAGTTTTTTTTGCAGAAGCTGACCATATTTATCAAAACCATTTTGATCGTTTATTTTTTTATTAGTTTTCCAGAAACTTAAATCTTTATGTTTTCCTTCCAAGTTGATAAGATGACCAGCGACTGTTGATAAACTTATATGGTAACTTTATTGAGGTACATTGTAATATGATCTTTTTTTGAATTTGTTGAAACTGCTGGTTAACAAACCTCTATTTATTGATGCTATTTAAAGTGTTTTATCAGCAAGTGATGTTATACTTTGAAATTATTCAATTTTCGATTTTCAACCTCACTGTGAAATACTTAGTTCAGAATCAGTTCTGAATTGAACTGCGCATGCGCATTTGTTTATTTATGTTCGATATGAACAAATGCGCAAGCGCAGTTCAATTCAGAACTGATTCTGAACTAAGTCCGAACAAACGTATTATCTATTTCTTTCTCAGAATTACCAATTACCGTTTGATGATTATTTTCTAGGTGTGTTTCTGAATTTTCACCCTTAATAAAAAAAATTCAGTGCCCCCCCCCCTAGCCATTCTGTACTGATTAAACTATCAACCCACACCTAATAATTTTTCGCTGAGCAAATCAAGCATATTATGGGCCACTTGTTAATTCATTAACAAAAAGACACAGACACAGACACACAAAAGGGTACAGTTCTCGGAAGAAATTTATATAGTTCACCCTGAATATTTTCACCAAACCAACAAAGTTTGTCGTTTGAAGAAATCCTTGGATGGACTGAAACAGGCCAGTCGCATCTGGAATCAAAAATTAATCAGCGACTGACTCCTGTATATATTTCAAAATAACTACAAAGTTAATGTTAATTTCAGCGATTCACGTAGATGACACGATCCTATTATCTAATGACAAATGTGCTAAAACTGAACGTATTACTCAAATGATGAATAATTTTAAAATGAAGTACATGGGTGCAGCTGAATCACTCTGGGGCTTTCATATCACTCGTGATAGAGAAAATAAAAAAACATGGATTGATCAATACCCATACTTGAAACAAGTTATTGCTAGAAGGATTCAACATGGAACAGTCTAATTCTATTGATACACCTTCAACTGTTGAAGGGTTATCAGAAGATCAGTCCCCAATTACTGAATAGGAAACAAGAAAAATGAAGGCAGTTCCTTAACAAAAAGCTGTGGACAGTTAGTTTGGGCACATTGGGCAGCAGTGAAGCGCATACTTTGGTATTTAAAGGGCATGATGGATTGGAAACTCCAGTTTATTCGTCAGAAATTAAATGGTTCGGATATAGTTGGCTATTGCGATGCCGATTGGGCCAGTGATCAAGATGATCGACATTCAATTTTACATGTTTTTCAAAAACAATTCACTCAACAGTCTCAACTACTGAAACAGAGTATAGGTAAGCAAGGAGCTTAGCGGAAAAAGTGATCCGGTTTTACTAAACGTGGAAAATCAAAGTGCTCAAAATTTGGCTTTAAACAGTCAGTATCAAGTGCGGACCAAGCACATAGACCGTCACCATTTTTTGAAAAAAAAAAAAATCAACATGGGACTTTTGTGTTTAAAATACTTGCCGAGAAATGCGATGTTAACAGACTCTTTTACGAAAGCTTTGAATCGTGCTAGATTTTTGAATTTTATCAAAGGTCAAGGACTCATTTCAAATAGGGAGAGTGTTGGAACAAATCAATTCGAAATGTCCTATTCCCAAAAACATATTTGGCAACAACCATCGCTCAGTATCGGCGACATTGTTAACTTTCACCGCGGTTGAAGGCTGCCAATATGGTGTCCTCGAAGAAATCTGTCCTTGTACCACAATCGTTAGGTCGTCTGCGTAGCCTAGGCAAGAAAAACCCTCCAGACAGTTTCCGGAGCAAATTGTTCACCAGTGTGGCCCACAATTGTGGGGATGGTACTCCACCCTATGGACATCCTCTTCCTCTGCCTTTATGGTAGTTTTTCAGACTAGTTTCTATTCATTTGCAGTGTCGTTGGAGCTCCTCTCCTCTCCAGCTCCACTCTGCTACAGTTTGTTGAGGCATGATTAAATGCCCCTTCTATGGCCAGGAAAGTGTCCAGAGCTATCTCCTTGTTCTCACTGACTTTGAGAGCAGCCTATTTAGGTCATCCAGTGCTAAGGTCTGTCGACTTTTCCTGTTGGTATGCGTATTGGCATTCACTTAGAGAGAGGGAAAGCCTGTAATGTATTGTCCCCGAAATGCCTATCTACTAACCTCTCCAAAGGTTTTAGCATGAACGAGCATAAGCTTATCGTTCTATATGACTGGGGTGTCTGCAAATATAATAACAATAACTTCACCTGCTGTTACCCATTTGGTACCATGCCCCAAGCCAGACACACTCTGTACAATCTGCAGAGGTGTGGCAATAGGATGTCCTGTCCCTTAGTTAAAAATGAAACTGGAATTTGTTTCTTTGACAAGATAACCTAGGGTCGTGGAATCCAAAAAAATCAAGATAACGTGTAGTCCCTTTATGTGCAAATAAAACCACTCAAAATCCAACAAACAATAATTTAATTTGATATTTAACAATGTTATATGTAACACAGAGTAACAGTAAATGTTACTTTCTGTTACTTGGTTTTTCCGGTGAATATGATACCATGTACCTTTCCAATCCAGAGCTCTTCAATGGGTGTTGGGTTTTCACTTTCGTGAATTGGAGTTCTTCGTGTTGTTAAATGTATCTAGGAGGAGGATAGATTGCTGAGGTGACGTCACTCCAGCTGATCCAGACTCCAAACAGTGATCTTTATGTCGAGTAGGTACCCAGAAAAGAATAAGGCAGCATCAGGTTCACCAATATTTGGAATATTAAATCCCTGAATTCTGTCAAAAATGAGTGTCTTGCAAAGGAAATTGAAATTCAATATTAAACGATTGTTGTACAGACACCCCCTTCCAACAGAATCAGGTATGAACAGCTATTGCAAGTTGAAGGAAAAATATATATATTTTGATATAAAAAAAAAAATACAATTAAATAATTGAGATAATGGTAAGATAATAATGAAATTGAAATAATAGCAAAATTAAATTAAAATGCTCGTTATGATTGAGCAAAATACTGCTTTCCTGACAGCAGCTCTGGCAGGCAAAAATATGAACAAAATAAGGTAAAACAATAAGAAATTAAATCTTTGGATTCTCCCCCAAATAGACATTTTAATTAAGGTAGCCACAATAGATACTACTGGATAAACCTGACGGTGAAATCAATCAAATCCATAATGTGTCAAAATTCTTGAGATGTTTTAATTAAAACGTTTTAACTGAATTTTTGACCTGTCTGGATTTCTATTGAAAAATTACTACCTTTAGTCGAAATAATAATTGACGGAGTCAAACAGAAAATGGCTATTCAGACCTCTACCTGGATTCAATAAAGAGTTGATAGGGATGGACACAAAAATTTGGTTTTCACCAACTCTATTTAGAGCAAATGGTCCAATATTCCCACACTAACAATTGATTCTGAAAACCAGAGCAGCAGTACCTATTTAAAGTCCAAAAATCTGAATTGATTAACCTCAGATAAACGGGGCACTACCAATCAGCACACACAAAATGGAAGCCAACAATTAGATAAAAAAATTAAAATATAATATTTATATTTCAAGAATAGATAAGATAAGATTTATCAGGTAAAAACTTAACAATGATATGATAATATGAATTGATAGCAAAATATATTGAAAAATCTATAAGGGAGAATCCAAAAATTAAGAGCAAAAATTACTAAAAATGAAAAGGACTTGCCTGCCAGACTTCTGTCGAGGAAAGAGAGCGTTTTAGAAACCAAACCTCACAAGAAAATGATCCTGTATTTTTTTATACTTAACTGCATTTTAACCAGTTCAACCAATCAGACAGTACACCCAAAAGATCATATTCACTTCACAATGAAATCACAATGAAAACCCACGTGGAATAGAAGAGAATGGATAAAAATTCACTAGAATTATTCTAATTGTTCACAAATTATAATAATTTAAATTAAAGTTATGTCAAAAATAAAAACTGTTAATTAATTAGGTCATCAAGTCAAAAATTGACTATTTCAGAATCAGAAGTTAGAGAAAGACAGAAATATATCCATTTGCTAAAAGTGAGATAAATATAATTTCTTTCAATGAAAATACAAATGACTGTCAAATGCGAAATAATTGAAATCATACTTTAAAAAATAAATCCATGAGGTACTAAATGGCAGTACCTTCATTTGATAGATATTTGCATTTCACGCCCATGATGGATAGATGGCAGCACTTATATTATTTTGAACTTTGTGGATATTTTTAGAATATTAGGAATTATTATTTTGCTGATTCTGAAATGGGAAAAATACAACTTTATAATGAAAATAAGAAGAGATGGAACATGTTACAAAAAGAAAACAGCATGGTTATTGTTGATGTCATCTCAATAATAAATACCGCTACTTTGACACTGTGTTAATAAATGTCATTTACACTCTATTTGGTTGCTGAACTATTATTCTAGTGAAAATATGTTTAACTATTAATTTCTGGTTGTTATAACTATGAAGGTGGATAGGCGCATTTTCATATCCTCTTTTTGGTTGATTTGACATATCATTTTCGTCTATGGTGTGACACAACAAAAGTCAAAAAAATTGACGTTTCAGAGTTGCACCAAAATGACGTGCTTTTAACCTTTTGGAACTTTTTTGTCAAATTGTTAATAATTTTGATTTAATTTGCATTATTTTCAATCTTATCCATGAAAGTACTAACAACCGTATTCACCAATGACATAACTCACCTGAAAACCAAGAGCTGCTTAAGTGAACTTACCTGAAACAAAAAAAAATATATAGAAATTAAACAATGGAAAAATTGTGCGGAGTTCGGATAAGCTTCAAGTGAATTGAATAATATCAAGTTTGCTTTTCTAATGTTTTAATGTGAGCATCAAACGAGGCGAGCGAACCTGTGCAATGGAAACTATGCACGTATATTTCATAATTTCCAAGATTGGAATCATGACATATGTTTTTTGATTTTGCATATATTTTTTCCACAACTCGGAATTTATGAATGGAAAAGGAAATATTTGAAAACGAAAGGAGAGTAAAATAATTATCCTTTAATTTCATGGTGCCTAGAGATTGATAAAAGATGCCTGCTTGGTTATTAATTGGTGTTATTTGATAAGCCTGCTCCTCCGTATGTGATAGGTGGGCGCGACACATCGTAATTTATTTTTGTAATTCTTTATGGTCCCTTCTTATTCCGGGTTTTGAAGTTTTATCTAGGACATAAACTTGGTCGCCTACAGAAAAATTAAAATCATTAATTTTTTATCGTAGTAGGCTTTGGATTTCATTTTAGAATTGATAATGTTTTCTCTAGCAATTTGAAACGATTTATTTAATCTCAACTGAAATTGTTTGTTATAGTATAGTGGAATTCTGGGTCTTTTGTTATTTTATTGGGTAATGTCGCCTTATGGCCAAACACTAACTCGTATGGTGTAAATTGAGTAGTTGAATGAACTAGAGTGTTATACGTAAACATGGCAGTTTTAATAAATTCGTTCCAATTGTCTTTTATTGGTAAAATACTTTAAATAATCTTTTAGGGTAGAATGAGAGCGTTCTAACGCTCCATTACTTTGAGGTCTATAAACTGACGTGGTAATATGTTTTATTTTAAATAGACTAATAACTTCTTTAAGTAGAAGCAGAGTCACGCCCAAAATATCTGAAAAAGTAGTAGTACTTGAGCAGCTGGAACAAGCTGTAACGACTCCAAATGCAATCTACAATCTACTCTGGACTCTGGGAGTCGAGCAGGTACCGAACAAACAAAATGTATGCTTTTAAGGATTATAAGAAGAATAAATACAATATTACAAAATAACAAAGACATCGGAATTTTTCGAATTGTTCTCTTTTAATTAAAGAAAAAAAGCGTTAAATTTGTCGAGCTTTTACGTGTTTCGAATCTCAAACAAAAAAAAAAACAAATCTCCACCGTTCTTTTATTTTATCAAATCTCCCTCTTCCCCGTGTTCGCAGAAAAACTTTTGAAACGACCCGAAAATAAAATAAATAAAAAAATCCATTAACCTCATAAAATAATTCAGGAGCTGTCTGAAAGCCCTCTCTCTTTCTCCTTCTCCCACTCGAGGCCCCAAAAATTTAATTATCTCGTTCCCCAAAAATTTTATTTTTCATTAAATTCGAAATTTCAATGCTAAAATTCATATAAATTTTAATTTTTCCCCAAGCAGTGTGTATTTACATTGCTGATTTCGGGCCGGTGGTGTACGCAATTAAAATGACAAAAAAAAGGAACTTGTTATTGTTTGAGTTTTCGGCCGGAAAAAAAGTTTTTTAATCATCTAGGGTCCCTATGGAAGGTGCCGCACTTTTACTTTATTGATTAGAGCGCAGGATTTTTCATTTTAAGGAAGGGGAAAGCAACAACGATCAAACCTGAAAAAACTGTACCTACATTAATTGGTTCATTTTGGAATAGCCCTGGTTGTGCTGCACTAGACTGTCACAGTGATTTAGCCAAGGCAGGCATGTAAAATCTCCAATTATTTTCACCGCAGACTTCCCTGAAAATATCGGTCGCCTATTTTATATATACGAGAGCACGCATAGAGTATTTAAAACTGGTTCTACCATTAATACCAATATTTGATGGGCTATCTGCATTGGGTGCGTTAAGTGGAGGAGCTGCTGGAATTGCTAAAGCTGCTAATGATGCTATGTCAGCTACTGAACGACAGTTTGTTTTATCTTGCCTATGTAATTCCAAAACTCCCTTCAAGATTGATAATCGTATGTCATTTTTATATAAGTTGTCGTATTATCACGTAAACAAAGGCCTAACAAACCAATTAAAAGTAAAACTTGGCAAAATAATCCAAATTAGAACATTCCCGCGTTGATCCAATTAAAACTCCAATTTAAATTTAACCCAGACAAGCGTTCTAAGGCTTTAACAGTAAATAGGAAAAACCGTCCTAATCGTCTTAAGACATAAAATAAAGTTAGTGAAAATTAACTCACAGACAAGGCCAATTAAAAACTACGGTGTAATTATCAAGGCCGATGAACTCCGGTTACTAATTTCAGCGGAACGTTAATTGTACCTATATAGCGACTTTTCTTTGTCGTTAATTATCGGATAACGAGTAAACTACTCGGGAGAGATTATGTAGGAGAAAATTCCTCTCGATTTATGTGAGCTTGATATTTCTTGGGAAATGTTCATGTATAGCATTTATGAAAAAATTAAATTGTTAATTATTTTGAATTTTTCTCCACCAAATCAGTAGTAAACTGAGTGGTTGCAATAATTACTAATGACAATGGTTTTTGGCATTTGAAATTAAACAAAATGTTCAAAATTGACATAATAGATAATTAATGAATTATTGTCAGTCTCATACGCCTCAAACATCTAGTGAAGTTAAGGAAAAATTGTAAGTACACGTAGAAAAAATATATAAACATTTCTTGCAATCACTATTGAAATGTATTTAATATATAATTAATTAATTAGCTTGAACTTTAAAACGATAAATATCGTAAATATTTTTCAACAAGCCAAAGCTATAATAAGTCGTACAAATCATTTTACATCTATCAGTAATAATGATATCGATTCCCCCAAGTGCTGTGGAATCCCAGCGATTCCGTAATATAGAGCCAGATACATCCTCTATATATTCAGGGCGCCATTTTCTCTTGCCCTGGCCCAATATTAATCACCGCGCGGTCAGGGTTGGATTAGTAATTTGCCCAGATGATACGAGGCGATTAAAATTCGTATTGACCGTAATAATTGATAGGGCTTTTCGCTTCTATGGTATCGGTTGACCGTTCCATTAGGGACCGAAAGCGACGTATTGTTCTTTCGACTTAAATTGTCGACGCAATTGACTTTTACATGTGAAATGCAGTGTCGGTAGTTTTGTTGAAAAGCGCCTATGGAAATGAAAGTTTTCCATATACCTAAAACAAATTGCTTTATAATATGAAGGAAAACTACTGGAAAAGTGTTTTATAATAAATAATATGAGAGATATATATTGTAAGAAGAAGAGAAAGTTAGAAATTATTATTTTCAAATGAAAATTCAAGCCTCATTATGAAACACTGTGCTATAACTGTTTGAAGCACAAAATATATGTAAGATGTTCTTTTATATATTTGTCTAATTTTACAGCTTAAAGTAATCTGCTTTACCATTATCGTATCATCCTCGAAATAACACGTCTTTTCCCAATAAAACAATTTTCCGGGCCGCCAACAGAGACAGAACGATATCCTAGAGCTGTCCGATCTGACCTAAATCTATTATAAAAACTTGGCCTCGGATGGAAAAACTGAGTTCATTTTAATCTTCAATAAAATTCGAATTTTCCTCCGGCATCATTTTCAATTTAAAAGCTCTAGTGTAGGTTTCATCTGCTTGGGAGCTAATGCCGTAATTGCTTTCAGGAAATCAAAAATAACTTAGTTTTCCATTGGCAGGCGGATTTCCGGGTAGATAATAGAGTTACCTCTTTCTTGGATCGGGGCCAATACACAGATAAAATTGGATATTTATTTCTCTTTTTATTATTGGACACTGTTAGAATGTAACTGATTTCAGAGCACGTTCTATCATATTTCAAAAAGTTTACTTTAATACTATGAATATTTCACCGTAGGAATTTTAGGACGTAATAAGTTTATGGGAAGTTTCTTGGAAACAAGTTTATGGTCGATCTTTTGGGGCCCTCTTGTAACGGTTATTGCCGAAGTTGATTTAACAAGTATTATCTCGTTTTAATGGTTTATAAGTGGCTTTATGCTTACATTAAAGTATTTTTAGGGATGTAAATAATTAGTTTATGAGAAGTTTCGGGTAATTGTTGTTTTATTTTGGACTCAATATGAAAAGTTCCAATCTTCCAAACGAATAGATTTGTTGAAAATTGTGAAAATAACTTTCTGAGAATGATATACTATGGGTAAAACAGGTTTTTGATTGGAAAAAACAGCACTTCTTAAAAATAATAAATCTTCATTTTATATTTATTTTATACTAAAACTCATTTTATTTTTCACTGTCCCTCTTTTATGAATTCCGCAATACCTACAAGTAATGTTCTGAATTTAAAATTGTTTTGTTTGTGTCATATATAAATAATATTTATTATTTAGGTGAAAAAATGAGAAAACTCTAAAGCATTTCACGTACCTACACCTACTGAATTACATTAATTTTAGCTACAATATAAAATTAAGCTTAATCATGATTACTTGTTACTGTCATTTGCATTCAATTTGTTGAAAATCACATAAATGGTCATTCCAATAAATATCAAATAAATAAAATGTATTTCGTTGCAACGCGGTTGAATTATTAATTTTGTCAAGCGGTTAAATTCAATTTTGAAAATTTAATTTTAAAACTTGTATTTATTGCGTTTTGTGTTGGCCATAATTTTTATAGAATTCGATATTAAATAAAAATTCCAATTACTAATATTCTCGACAGGGCCGCAATTTTCGACAAGATTTTCTAACGTAATAAGCCCGTCGTGGGTTTTCCAATTTCGCCCCTTATCTAGACCATCTATTTTCGAGCCACGATATTTTCAAAGATAATAATTTACTTTGGAGCTTGTTACTTTTGGGAGGCGACGACGAAAGAGACTTTATTTATGGATGATTTTTTCTATGATAATGACATTATTCTCAAGATTTAATGGGCATTAAATTATATGTTTTGCTGTCAAAATGATAATAATTGAAAAAGGATGGGAAACAAAAAATATATATCGTCAACTTGATTTTAAAAAAAATCACCGTCTTTATTTGATGTTATAAATTAGAAAAAGACAAACATGGTGATTGTTGCTTTCGTTTGCCCGACTTTCAACTCCTGATTATTGGGACCATATTTTTCAGGTTTTCCTTTGGTTAATTTTTGGTATGAATCCATGGCCTACTTGATTTGGAACTTCTGCCAGAAAGTCCATCTGTCTCTTTTTAATGTCTTCAATTGAAAAAGGATGGCCAACAAAATGGCTATGCCGAAAGCGCGTGTACACAATTAAACAAGTTAACCTTGTAATTAATATCGATTTATGAGTTCATATAAAATTAGGTCAAGAAATCTTGTGTCACTTCCGGTTGCGTATTTTAGTTTATTCGGGCCGCTTTCGGTAAAGGTAAGTGAAAAAGGGGGCTCCGTATAATAATTGTTAAATCAGATTTTTGACCCTTCTCGCTGGCTTATGCAGCGAAACAGATAACTATGTGAATAGTCATTTTAATTTTGAACCAAGAGAATTCCAATTGGAAATATTGAGAGTATTTTATTTACTTTATTTCTTTCCAATTGTAACTTTGATTCATAGACTAATATATATAGGGAGTTAATAGACTGGACTCTCCAATGTTGACATATCGTGTCGTATTTTAGCACCCTCTGCCGACTGAGAGAGAACTATAAATACTAGTTAGGTCATTCTCCTAAAGATGACACTTTATTATTGATAGTTCACTGTAATTATTACAATAATTCGACAACCCTCTTCAAACAGTGGCGACAATAAAGGTCCCGCCGCCATATTCTTGCAAATTTTTGATATGAATAATAGGAAATAAATGAATAATGAATATCCTCTCGGTCGGATATCCATGTCTATCATTAAAAATTGAAAATAACGTATTTAAATTTTAGTCAGAGAAATACGTTACCTTCAAATTTTGATGAAAGATATCCATTTATATTCAATAATTCCTATGTATTCATATCTGAAATTTCAAAAATATGGCGGCGGGGCCTCTATTCATCGTCGTTACTGTTTGCAGGGGTTTGTCGAGTCCCTAGTTTTTCACAAGAATAAACACAATTCAAAAGACAATTAGGCAATTCAATCCATCTGTCAAAAAGGAAAATTCAATGTGGCGTGGCGGCCAAGCAAGTTTGTTTCGAATATGTTTTTATGCGTATTTTAAATTATTTTGCATACAGTTTTGCTTACAACTTTGATTTTCATTATTTAATAAAATATTTGTTGACTAGGTACCTGAACTATTAATTCGGGCAGAAACTAGATATTTTTTTGTGTTTTTTGGCCCATGTGTGGCCGCCACGCCATCTTGAATGTCACGTGGTTTGAATTGCCTAATTTAAAATTAAATTTTGAAATGTCGAATGAACGAAAAGGCCAAATGACAATGACATTTCTGATGAAGGATTCGGTATTTGTTTCATTTTCACTTTCATAACCCCAGTTTTATAAGACCAGCAGAGCTATCAGCGGTCACGAGTGAACTAAAAAAGCTGGCTCTTTCTCCTAAATTCCCCTTTTTCACTTTTTAAATCCGTATAATTTAGACCCACTTTTGGGATCTTCACAATTGTATAATTTGGTTAATTTCAGAAAGCGCCCTGACTTTTGACACTTGCTGTAAGTGCATGGCCAACTTGATCAAAAGTGTGCTATTTATCTCTATTCAATATCAATGATTAGAAAAGGACCTACCAAAATCGTTAAAAGAAGGCACAAATATCGCAACGGTATGATTTAGTTGATTTTTGGAAACGCCCATCTCTTGACATTTGATTGAGTAGGTGAATCATGAGCTGTTTTCTCGCGTTCACTTTTTTGAAACTGGTTCAAACCAGGTTTGAAATAGTAGATATATTCTCGCAATGAACCCATGACGTCACACAAAATTGGTTCAAACCATTTCGAAAGACAATCCAATACACGTTTTTAAACAACATAATGACGTCATTGTGAAAATGTTTTAAACCAGTTTCGAATAATGTTTCAAAACTTTGAGTTTGCCAGAAAACACCTATGGCCTACTTGATGAAAGATTGTGTCAGAAAATTTAGCCGTCTCTTTTTGATATTATTAATTGAAAAAAGACGAAAATAAACAAAACATCGTCAACTTGATTAGAAAAAAAAAAACACTGTCTTTGTTTGATGTTATTGATTAGAAAAAGACAAACATATAATTATTGCTTTCGTTTTCCCAACTTCGAATAATGCAATTGGTGAGTAGGTAGGTAAGTTTCAATTTTTCCTGGCTTTTGGGACTATTTTTTCTTTCAAATTTTTGTTTGGTTAATTTTTGGTGTAAATCCATGGCCTACTTGATTAGAACTTCTGTCAGAAAGTCCATCTGTCTCTTTTTATTGTCATCATTGAAAAAGGATGACTAACAAAATGGCTACATTGTTGCCACTGTCGAATTATTATTGTTGTTATCCAATTTGATTCATTTTATAAAATATTGTAAAATTGTATAATGTTGATTTTAGAAAACGCCCTGACTTATGACAATTGAAAATGCACAGCCAACTCTTGATCAAGAGTGTCTATTTGTCTCTTTTCAATATTATTGATTAGAAAAGGACCGATGAAAATTAATATAAGAAGGTACAAACATCGCAACGGTATGATTTGGTTGATTTTTGGAAATGCCCATTTCTCAACATTTGATTGGGTGGATGCATGCAAGGAAAATACACACCAAGGATAATACACACTACTAAGGATTGCTTATCCTCGTTTTTGGTAATCACCGCCATATTGGTGTGTCGCCATTTCCGACGTCATAACTAATACGTCAGCTATCCGTGGTAATTTAGAATTTAAATTTATAAAGAAAATTATTACTTAATTTTAATTAACATAATAGACAAAAAGGAAAATGGAAACGAGATCTAAAAAAGAGTTGTTTTAGTGAAACCAAGTATGCATAAACCAAAACCCGCGGAATTATAACCTGTAGTGCAAACAGCCTACGTCAAGGGCAAGGCGAGAAACGACATGCTGCCTACGTCACAACTGGTGATTTGGCGTGGTGGGAAGTTTCAGATTTGTTCCACACAGGCCTTATGAGGATAGGCTATCCTGTGATAGTAGTGTGTGTTATCTACGTATTATTTTTGAGATGCATAGCCTACTTAACAAAGGATTGTGTCAGAAAGTTGAGTCGTCTCTTTTTGATATAACTGATTGAAAAAAGACGAAGATGAACAAAAAAAAAAGCTTCTGTTATTGCTTCAGCTTTTTTCTTCAAATCAGTATGCTTTGGCTGATATTGGTAAGCGCCTATTTTTTGACAATTCCCTGCCTAAATACATGGATGGCCCACTTGATTCAAAACTTTTTCACTGTCTTTGTTTGATCTCATCGACTGGAAAAAGACAAAAAACAAATAAATGACAAAATTATTACTTCCTTTTTCATGACTTCAAGAACCGGGACGGCCTGAAATAATTAAGGCTATGGTCCAAATATAGCCAAACCTTAACCAAAGTAATCGAATCGGCTGACGGGATAGTTAACAGAATTTACAGATACAACCAACAGAACCGACATCCGATAGCCGGTTTCTATTTTGACATTTAATTAACCAGATTTCAGGAAACGAAGGTCCAAAAGTACCACTTTTCCAGGAACCAGAGTAACTTGATTACTTTCGGACCGTGAAACCACAGCCCCTCAGATTCAAATTTGTGATTTTGAAGCTTTTGACGTTGAAATTAATGACCAATTTAGCAAATTTTTCCAAATTCCGATAGTCTGCTGAATTCAAACTCGTACTTTTTCTATTTATCAGCAGCAACAGTTGTTTTATATTTTTCAAATATTAATTTATATTGGATGAGAATTTCTCAATTTTTATTAAATAATAATTTTATTGTCAACTGCAATTATTGGTGAATAAATTTGAATTTATTGGTATAGATCCATGGCCTACTTGATAAGAACTTTTGCCAGAAACTCCATCTTTTTCTATATCATTAATTAAAAAAGGATGGCCAACAAAATGGCTATATTATTGCCACTGACTTTTGACAATTGTAAATGCATGGTCAACTTGATTAAAAGTGTTTATTTGTATCTTTTCAAAATTAATGATAAGAAAAGGACCATTTCAGTGGGTGAATGCATGTAAGGAAAATACACATTACTAAGGATTGCTTATCAGCCTTGTTTTTGGTACTCGTCGACATATTGGTTGATCACCATTACCTACGTTAATCATAACCTGTGGTACAAACAACCTACGCCAAGGCGAGAAACGACATATTACCTATGTCACAACTAGTGGTTTGGCGTGGTGGGAGCTTCAGATTTGTTCCACGTATGAGGATACGCTATCCTGTAGGTAGTAGTGAGTATTATCCTTGGGCACAACTACCTAATTTAATTTTGACAGCAGTAAGAGAAAGAGGAAATTAGCGCGATTGAGATTTAATCGAAACGAAACTTTCCCTAGAATAAATTTTGGCAATGTTGCCGATATCATTAATAAATTTTTAATTGCTTGTAAAAGGTTAAAGGTTATCTGGTAACGACAAACAAATGACGTTCAAACCAAGGATAATACACACTACTACTACAGGATAGCTTATCCTCATGAGGCCTATGTAGATCAAATCTCATTAAGCTTCCCAGTACGTCAAAGAACCAGTGATGACGTAGGTTGTTTGCGCCACAGGTTATGATTCCGCGAGCTTTTGCTTTATGCATAGTAACTTGGTTTTACTACATTCATTTTCTAATACAACTCTTTTTTAGATCTTGTTTGCATCTTCCTCTTTGCCTAGTATGGAAATCAAAATTAAATAATATGTTTCATCATAAATGTATATTCTAAACTATGACCGCTGGCGCAAACAGTTAACTACGTAGTTGATGACGTCGTCGGATCCAAACCAAGGTTCTGGTCGGATAACTTGATGACGCATCTGGAGTGCCTTATGGAGATTTGCATTATGTTGTTGCACCCCACATTATGTCATGTTATCAGGCAACCTACCCCTCTCAAACCAAGGATAATAAACACTACTACTACTACAGGATAGCCTATCCTCATAAGGCTGTTTGTATCACAGGTTATGATTCCGGGGGCTTCTGCTTTATGCATACTTGGTTTTACAACATTATTTAACATTCTAAAACAATTCTTTTCCAGATCTCGTTTTTATCTTCCTCTTTGTTTATTATGTTAATCAAAATTAAATAATACCATAGATTTAAATTATAAACCACGACCGCTAGTGCAAACAGCTGACGATTTAGTTATGATGTCAGAAATGGTGAAACACCAATATGGCGACGATTACCAAAAGCGAGGCCGATAGCAATCCTTTAGAGTGTGTAATCTCCTTGCTCTCGAACTACCAAACCACAATGCCAGAATTCAATATGGCGGCAATGGTCAGGCATTTCTAATGTTTGTTTATTCAACCTATGTTTTCAATCGTTTTGATTTTTGAAATTTTGTGTAGTCTAAGCACGTACCTTATTATTTCTTTAAATCTTTCCTGGGCTCTCTTGGTGCGTACGATAAGTCCAAACTACTGACACTTTTTACCCTGACGCTGCATTGATGTCGCACTTTCTACACCATTCGTACCGTTTAGCGTTCCATATTCCCGGTGTAGTTTAGATGGTTTCCAATTTTTTATACTCAACTGAAATTTCAACAAATCGTACGCACCATCTATTGTGTTTGTAGTGCAGTTGGTTCCTCAGCGAGCAAAAAGATGACAGGCCTACGTGATCAGTTTTCATCTTGCTCTTTTGGTAGTAACCACTTTAACCTTTCTCAATATTTTTTTCCGATTTTATACCTAATATGCACTGTTCCAAAACAATTCGGAAGGAAAAACCGAATGATTGATACAAAAAATATGTCAACTTATGTGGTAAAATACATGGATTCAAAATATCTAAAAATGGCGATATCTTAGTAAACGGCGAAACTTTGCATGAGGGTAAATATGGTTAAACAGCTCCCAAATTACCCCAACTATCACTCATTGAAAACTTCCTATCGATGTACCAAAACACCCTGTATATCTAACAATCTATAGGGATATATTGGTAAATGCATTTAACATATTTTTTATATATCCAGTGTTTGAATATATACGTACATTTATGAACAAAACAAAATATTTATTGATGTACCTATGTTTCAGACTCCCTGTATCTACTAAACCATCAGCAACAACATTGTATAATTCAATTTTGATAAGGCATTTGGGTAAACTCTCAGCACAAAGAGGTCCAGAGTCAGAGTCCAGAATAACAGGCAGAAACTTTGACTTTTCATAACTTAGAGAAATTTTCACGCTTACCGCATTCAGTACACCTAATTACACCTTGAAAAATGCTATATGCTCCTAATTTTAGAGATAAAGCTTGAATCTTAACTTCATCAAGCTTTAGAGAGTGGTATTGATGAAAGAATCTCTGATATACTCGTTTTGATTTTTTTCAGTGCTGACAGCTTAGATGTTTCTAGTGTTTGTAAGTCTCTCCAAGTTGCTGCTTCTTGATATAAGGCAGTGTCAGGCAAAATATTTCATTTTCAGGTTCAATGAAAATTGAATCCAAAATCTTAATAGATTCTGAGTAGTTGTGATGTACATGTTTTACCAAGAGTTTTAGTTTTCCATCATCTTCTAGCTTATCAACGAATTATATATAAAATTGATTTATTGCTTTCTAGTGAGTCCACTCTTGAGCAGCTTTTGGAGAGTTTTAATTAACGTCGAATCGTTCAGGTTTTAAAAGTTTATCTATCTTGTTTATTAAATTGTAATGAATTACCCTCAGAAATAAGGCTTTATTAAACAAGAATTATACATGGGATTCAAAAATGAGGAACAGCTGATGACAATGTAAACAGAACTATAACAGAATATATCAAAAGTATCGCAGGATCTAAAATAAAACAAAAATTACCCGAAACTTCCCATAAACTAATTATTTACATCCCTAAAAATACTTTAACGTAAGCATGAAAGCCACTTTTAAACCATTAAAACGAGATAATACTTACTTGTTGAAACAACTTTGGCAATAACCGTTACGAGAGGGCCCCAAAAGATCGACCATAAACTTGTTTCCAAGAAACTTCCCATTAACTTATTACGTCCTAAAATTCCTACGGTGAAATATTCATATTATCAAAGTAAACTTTTTGAAATATGATAAAACGTGCTCTGAAATCAGTTACATTCTAACATAGAATAATAATTTAAAAAAAAATAAATATCCAATTTAATCTGTATTGGCCCAGATCCAAAGAAGAAAGAGGTAACTCTATTATCTACTCGGAAATCCGCCTGCCAATGGAAAACTAAGTTATTTTTGATTTCCTGAAAGCAATTACGGCATTAGCGCCCGAGCAGATGAAACCCACGCACACCTTTTAAATCGAAAATGATAGCGGAGGAAAATTCGAATTTTATTGAAGATTAAGAATTCAGTTTTTCCATCCGAGGTCAAGTTTTTATAATAGATTTAGGTCAGATCCAACAGCTCTAGAATATCGTTCTGTCTCTGTTGACGGCCCGGAAAATTGTTTTATCGGGAAAAGATGTGTTATTTCGAGGATGATACGGTAATGGTAAAGCTGATTATTATTTTTATCTGTATTTTTATATATTGTCTGTCGCTTTTAAACTGATACTTTCCGTATGAGGAACGAGGGGGTGAAGCTTATGGCAAAAACAGGTGTGAAGTCAGGTGAACATTGGCGTTCTAATGCGTAGGGAGCCACCAGCTCACATTCCTTTAGAGTATCAGATTAAAATCGATGGACTTTAGAACATCAACTGTGAAATCAGATAAATAATGTCCTATATTTTGTGTTTCAAACAGCTATAGCCATCTTTAGTACTGATGAGGCAGTAGATTCTAATGTTTATATGAGACTTCAATTTTCATTGAAAAATAATAATTTCATAATCTGAGAATCATTATAGGTATTGTTCGTCGATTTTTAACTGACACTTTCCGTATGAGGAGCGAGGGGGTGTTTCATATGGCAAAAACGGCTCTGTGTCATTTGCGCGACAACCGTTTGCGCGAGGGAGAAAAGCGCGATACGAAAAGCGCGAGGGACAAAAGCGCGACGGAACAAAAACGCGACAGGAAAAAAGCGCGATGGATACAAACGCGATGGATACAAACGCGACTGGATAAAAACGCGAGGAACAAAAGCGCGACGGAACAAAAACATGAGGGACAGAACCGCGACGGAACAAAAACGCGACTGGAATAAAGCGCGATGGACACAAACGCGACTGGATAAAAACGCGAGGAACAAAAGCGCGAGGGACAAAAGCGCGACGGAACAAAAGCGCGAGGGACAGAAGCGCGACGGAACAAAAACGCGAAGAGCAAAAGCGCGACTGAACAAAAACGCGACTGGATAAAAGCGCGAGAAACAAAAGCGCGAGGGACAAAAGCACGACGGAACAGAAACGCGAGGGACAAAAGCGTTGTTGAAATGGCTGCCAACAAATAAGGGACCGGGTATAGAAAGCCCCCAGCGACGAGTTCAAAATATGAGCAAGTTAATTCTCGATTGTTAAACTTAGTCCAAGAATACCCTTTCTCCAACGTACAAAATCCCCTTAAAGCAGTAGCTTTAAACTCAACCATTTAAACTTAGCATTCCATAATTTGTATTTTTAACTAATTTATTTTGTTTCTTTTGTTAATAAAGTTTATCATGCTGTCCTACTTAAAACTATAAAATAAGTGATAGAGAAATTGAATCAATAATAATCAAGAAAACGCAGACTTACTCAATCTAAACCAAACTAACCCGTCCGCCTAGTGCGATTTAGTCCTCGTAAGTTAGCATTTTATTGCAGACTTACTCAAACTAACCCAAACTAACCCGTCCGCCTAGTGCGACCTAGTCCTCGTAAGTTAGAATTTTATTTTAAAAAACTGTCAAACTTGTTTTTCAAATAAAATGCTAACTTACGAGGACAAGATCGCACTATGGAGACAGGTTAGTTTGAGTAGTCTGCATTTTTTTGCTTATTATTGATACAATTTGATGTGTCCCTGTTTTGCTTAGAGGTCGACGTTGTTGATGTCGCTGTTCTAAATCTCGTTCTTTACATATGTCGCTCTTCTGCAATGTCGCTGTTTCAAGTATCGCGCTTTCGAATGTTGCTTTTTTGATATGTCGCTACTTTTTTCACATGTCGCTGTTTTGGATATCGCTATTTTAATAAGTCGCTGTTTTGAATATCGCTATTTTGATGTATCGCTTTAAAAATATGTCGGCTTTTTAATGTCACTATTTCAAATATCGCTCTTTTGAACCGGAGCCACTGAGAATTTCTTAATGTCTTGTATTTTGGAAAGCGTTCTATATTCCTCGTAGATAGTTGAGCGTTCTCGTCCAATCGCGCTTTATTCCAGTCGCGTTTTTGTTCCTCGCGTTTTTGTCCCACGCCCTTTTATCCAGTCGCGTTTTTGTCCATCGCTCTTCATTCCAGTCGCGTTTTTGTTCTGTCGCGCTTTTGTCCCTCGCGTTTTTGTTCCGTCGCGCTTTTGTCTCTCGAGTTTTTGTCCCTCGCACTTTTGTTCAGTCGCGTTTTTGTTCCGTCGCGCTTTTGTCCCTCGAGTTTTTGTCTCTCGCGCTTCTGTTCAGTCGCGTTCTTGTTCCGTCGCGCTTTTGTACCTCGCGTTTTTGTTCCTCGTGCTTTTATACAGTCGCGTTTTTGTTCCTCTCGCTTTTCTCCATTCGAGTTTTTATTCCGTCGCGGTTTTGTCCCTCGCGCTTTTCGTATCGCGCTTTTCTCCCTCGCGCAAACGGCTGTCGCGCAAATGACACGGAGCCGGCAAAAACAGGTGTGATGTCAGGTAACCATTGGTGTTCTAATGTAAGATGCCACCAGCTCACATTCCATCCGAGTATCAGATTAAAATCGACGGACAATATAAGTTTGAAGCAATCCATAATAAGCCAAAGAAGGTATGAAATTATTGTTGTATCAACTCTGTTTCTAGTTCTCCTCACATCTTTTTCTTTATACGAATTCACAAAAGACAGCTCATAAACCCAATTGCATGTGAAAATAACGAGCTTTTATCTTTTCTGGTACACACAAAGTTGAAAGAAAGCCGAAAATTTCAGTTATGATTATATAGACAATTTTCAGATATTATATTTCTATTGTGAAATGTTTTATTTTATTTATTATAACAAAACAAACAATTCTACATGGCAAGTTCTACACGCAGAGCTAAGTATTATGAAATTATTTTCAAATAAGCATAAACTATGAAATAATCTGAGTGAGATATCTCAAATAAATAAAGGCATTCACAGAAACGCTGATATGACTAACCCGATCACTAGATGATGTTTTTTGTCTTTTTTTCAATCGTACCTATTTATTGAAGAAAGATGAAAAACAAACAGCCTGTGATCGGGTTAATCAGATCAGCGTTTCCGTGAAGGCCTTTTAAATGAGCTTTTTTTCAGTTTGTAGTTTGTAGTCCTTCATTAGAATAAAATTCACTGAAAATTTTGGATTCCTATCTATAATACAATAGTAGGTCACTTCCACATTTTTTCAAAAACATATTTAAATTATAATGGCGTTTATGAATGGTCAACCGGATTCTTGGGTCAAACATCACAAATATTTGACTATTGCCGCCATATTGAATCCTGACATTTGTGGTTCGGATCCAAGGTTCCTAAAGTTAATAGATAGGTTGTCTGGTAATGGGTAACTTGATGACGTATTTGGGGAGCCTTATGAAGATTTGCATTTTGTTGAAGTACCCTAGGTTACGTCATAAAGTTATCAGGCATCCCACCTTTCGAATCCAAGAACACTTATGGATGGTTGGTTGGATTGGTTTTACTACAATAATTACCATTCTAAACAACAATTTTTTAGATCTCGTTTGCCTATTATGTTACCCAATCAAAATCAAATAATTCATCATAAACTTAAATTCTAAACTACGACCACTAGTGCAAACAGGTGACGCCTCAGTTAATGACGTCAGAAATGGTGATACACCATTATAGCGGCAATTACCAAAAACGAGCCCGATAAGCAATCCTTAGAGCCAGGTTCAGCAAGTTACCCCCGGGTTAAGCATAACTCCAGAGTCCAGGGTAAACATAGCAACTGGGCACGAGTACCCTGGAGTTAAAAGAAACTCGGAGGATATTCGCTATTGAGAAACCGGCTCTTATAGTAATGTGTATTATCCTTGGGTGCAAACGGCCATTAACCTAATGACTGCTTATTGAGTTGAAAATGTCTGCCATTTTAGCCGCAAACCTCAACTCTTGGCGTAAAATGTACTAGCTGAGTTTAAGGGCCGAATTTATAGTCGTTCTTTGAGTCTTCCTTGGAGGCAGAGAGTTTAGAATGGACACATGCTACTATTGGACAAGTTAATTCAATTCTAAACGTTCAAGGCTTCCTCAAGGTTTGAGGAAACCTCAAGGAACGACTATAAATTCGGCTCTAAAACAGTATAGGTTAAAAAAACAAATTCCTAAACATTATAATCTTGTCAAAATCACCTTTGCTACATTAATCGAAGAAAAAACAAGTACAACCTGAATCGCAAGCATCACATCGAGGCCTGCGGGTGACGTCATCACAATGCTGCTAATAGTGGTGACATCACTCGAAAGCCTTGCCGAATCGAGAATGGGCTACTTTTACATTTTTCAAAAACATATTTAAATGATTCTTTTAGTTATTCTAATACTATCTGTATTCTTTTTTTCCGAAAAAACCGCTTATTTTTGAAAAAAAATTTATTCAAAAATCAAATTTTTAAACGCACGAAAACGCGAACCTGGTTTGTGACGTCACAAACCAGAAGAATCAACAAATATGCAAGGATGCCAAATTTCTCATTAGTAAATCATTACACATTTCACTAGCTAGAAACTATTTTCGTCCTTTACTACATTATAAAAAAATAAGGGATAGATATAATCCTTATTAACTCATTTAAATGTCGCATTTCAACATGTGTGACAACAAAAACGTCAAAATTGGCTTTAGCCAATCAGGTGATTTTTTGTTTACATTTTTAATTTTTATTTATTAATTTATTTAAATAATAAATAATCTGACTAAAATCTTGCAAAATATTGTTCATTCTCGGTTGCATTGATTTATCTGCGTCAAAAAATATAATAATTTGCCATATTCCCGGCACGTGAAAGTGGCCCATTGGCAAACGTACGGCTTATGAGGATTTAATTTTCAGTGGCAATCTTGTTAGTTTAGGATTCTTAGTTTGGATCAAGGTTGTTTAAAAGAGGGGAGCTTGTCTGATAACCAGTAAACCTATTAGATACAAACAATTAACATTTTGCCAATGATATTGGCAACGTCGCCGAAGTTTGTTCTATAGGGGTAGTCTCGGGGTAGAAAGCGCCCTATTTGACCGAATGAGCGTTAACAATTCGGGCGTGACGGCTGAATTTCACCCAGAATTTTTTTTGTGCTGAACATGCCTAAAGAAGTTTTCTCTTCAAAAACAATAGGATTATTTAGTAACATACTGCTACTACTGATGGCAACGCTGCTTGATGTAATAATAACAACGCAACTCTAAACAGGGTTGCCACGTTTTGTTTTGATTCTCCGGGAATAAACTACTTGCACATTTTTAAATTATATTTATTTTCGAATATTCTGCATAACAAAATTATAGATTTTTTTTTCCCAAAACGATTTACATTTGAAAATTGGATCTGAAACTTTAAAACTCGTACGACGAAAACGACTATTTATTGGCCGTGACGTCATTACAAAGTAAATGGCGGTATTGTCCTGTGGTATTGTCAAATGTTCGTATAGTACAATTTTGTGCAATCACGTAAATTAAATCTTCGTATCAAAGCATATATTATCCATCTTCACTTTTTATTTACTGCTATTTGATGTTCATTTACTATTTTATTCTTTATCATATTCAACATAATAAATGTTAATTTCCCTATTCATGTCAAATGTCTTAACTTAACTAGAGATGACATTGAAACTAGAAAGGCATACGAATTTTATAGTCGGCGCTCCTTAATAAGTAGCTTGATTTGGGGTGGGGTGCCTTATGGAGATTTGCATTATGTTGAGGCACCTCTCATGACGTCATAAAGTTATCAGGCAACCCAAGGATGATACACAGTACCAGGGATGTGCGTCGACACGTAGACTTTCATTGTCTACTTTACGTGTAGACAATGTAGACAATGTAGACAACGTGTCAACAATGTAAAATAATATAAATGACGTTTAATTCTAACCTCACACTTTCCTTTTTTTAATTTTTTTTTATTTTATTATTGGTTTTCCTGATATTTTATAATCAGTGAATGCTGATGTCGAAGTGATAGTGATAGTATAGTAACTTTTGATATTTTTTTTCGAATTTTTTAAAATAAAGTTATTGTTTACGCAGCATGTAGACAATGTGTAGACAAATGCTCACGTAAACAATTCGAATTGTCTACGCGTAGACAATCGTTTACGTTGACATTGTCTACAGGCACATCACTGCACACTACTACTACAGGATGGCTTATCCTCATAAGGCCTGTGTGTAACAAATCCCCCCCCCCACCCCCCCGCGCCAAACAACCAGTTGCGACGTAAGCAGCATGGCGTGTCTCGCTTTGACGTTGGCTGTTTAAACAGCTGACGACTTAGTTATGACGTCGGCAATGGTTGAAAACCAATATGACGGCGATTACCAAAAACGAGGCCGATAAGCTCTCTGCTTTAGAGTATGTATTCTCCTTGCAGGCAACCTACCTCCCTCAAAAAAACGGTTCTCAAACTACCTTGGACAAGGTTGTTTAAAAGAGGTAGATTGCCTAATAGCTTTATGACGTCATTCGGGGTGCCTCAACATAATGCAATTCTCCATAAGGCATCCCAGATGCGTCATCAAGTTACCCATTACGAGATAGCCTATGAACTTTAGGAACTTTGTACCTTGGATCCAAATCACAAATGCCAGGATTCAATATGGCGGCAATGGTCAGGCATTTCTGATGTTTTAATTTATTTAACCTACGTTTTTAATCCTTTTGATTTTTTAAGTTTTCATTTTTGTCGAGCAAAAAGATGACAGGTCCACGTGATCAATTTTGAAACTTCAAATCAAAGATCACGTGGGCTTTTGCCAACAGTGTCATTTTTTAGCTCGCGGAGGATTAACCAAGCTCGCCTTGTATTCCATTAAGGGCCGGTTCCACAATTCAAGTATATCCTTGTATACCTAGCATAAAAGATCATTTCAAAAATGATTATATATAGCCTATACTGAAGATATACTTGAATTGTCGAACCGGCCCTTACGAGAAAACGTTCAGATTACGTCGAGCTATAATGTTGTATCTTCGTCTTTTATTAACAATCTGACAAAGACATCGCCCTCGCCATCTATTTTCATTTTTTGTTGTTAGTAGTTGAAAAGAGACAGAGATAGCTAAATAAAATAGGAACGCACCTTAACAGTAGTGACCGCTAGAGAAGGGTTTATCGATACTCATATAGGTATCGATACGATATTCTTTCTAAGTCTCTACTTTTTTTTCTGATCGGTATTAATATGAGAAAATATCAATAGTTTCGATACGATATTTTTGTTTTTTCTTTAATTTTTTAAACTTTTCTTTGGTATTTTGGTATTTATCAATATTTTCGTCTCAATTATAAATCAATTTTTACCTATTTATTCCCGGCTTTTGAATTTTCATTTTCTTCTAAATTTTTCCAAGTAGAGAATATTCAGGAGCTTGGAATAAGGAACGAAATACTTACCTTGCGTTCGGTATTTTGCTCAAAGTGTAGAGCGAGCTGAGCGGAGCCGTAATCACGTGACCAGCGAGCGAACGGAGCAGTTGAACGCTGTATAAGAGTACCGGAAATTTTAATAAACGAACGCGAATGAGGCTGCACCGAGTACACTTTTTAAATAAACGAACGGTAAAGTCAAGCTCGGAGAACTCAGACCAAAATAACGAACGCACGGTTTGTGTACCAATTTTTTCTCAATTTCTCTTAAATTTCTTTGCTTTATTTCTCAATTTTTGGCTCTTGAAATTGTCGGAAAAGAAAATTCAAGACCAAGAGCCAGGGATAGAAAATACATGAATGTGTATCATTCCAGGACTTTGTATTCATTCTATTTCACCGCTATCTCTCTTTTACTAATTGAATTTGTGATACTTATCATTGTCTTTCTCCTATTATTCCAGGTTTTTGATTGTTTAACCACAAAATTTAGGTATAAGCCTACTTAGGCAAATTCGTGCTACAATTTTTCTATTTTACTCTATCTTCATCATTTCTTTCTTACACGTTCAATTTTTTATATTCTTATCTCCCTCTCATTTTAGGCCTTGCCTTTGGCTACAACGTTACTCAAGTGTCAGGAATAATCACAACTTGTGCCACAATTTCTTTCATCCCACTTTATCTCTAATTCTTTTCTACTCATTCGATTTTTCAGATTCTTATCTCTTTCTTATTTCAAGCATTCACTTGGAGTTTTTCTTTTCTAAATTTTCCAATTCAATGTTAACTGTCATTTCTGTCAAATAAGAACCTGAGTCATAATATGTCAAAGTTTTAATTATCCTTTTCTATTGAAGAAAAATCTTAAATCTTGAAACGTTGGAATGTTGGAAAGATGGAAATTGAAAATCTTGGAAAAAAGAACATCAAAATTAGCACTCCCATTCGGCATTCCACCCTAGCACTACCTACAGTGGCACTACGTAACACTAATAAAAAAAATGAGTGCAACCAAATTATTTATTTCTGTTGCACTTTTTGTACTTACTTACGTCATCGATGACGTCATAATTTAGAAAAAAGTATTTGTCGTTGATTAATTCATAGAGCACGTTCGCAATTATTATTGTTCTGGAAAATTGATTTTTTCAAGTAAAATTAAGGAAAATTCTTCCTCTCACATTTCAATTTATTTCTGGAAAACAAATAAAGCAAAACTTGTGAAATTTTTCCAGGAGAAAGAAGAAAATAAGAAGCTCATTATGGGAAAATTTTAAAATTTTCTAGTGAAAATCACTCCAAGGAAAGTCGAGAGGAGAGTTCTGGAAAATTAACTTTTTTAAGCATCCTTTCACATTTCAATTTTTTTCTGGAAAACTGGCAAAGCAAAAATTGTGGAATTTTTCTAAAAGAAAGAGGAAAGTGAGGAATTCAATAATAGAAAATTTTAAGATTTTCTAGTGAAAAATGACTCCAGAAAAAATTCTGGAAAATTGACTTATTTAAGCTAAATTAAGAAAAATTCACCCTGGCAAAGGGAAAATTTTGAACATTTTCCAGGAAAAAGAGAAAAGTGAGGAGCTCATTATAGGGAAATTTCAAAATTTTTCAGTGAAAAATCACTCCAAGAGAAATTTATTTATATATTTTCGGATAACTGAATAAACTCTATTCTAAGTTAAAAAATATATTATAAAACAATAATTCTGAAGGTGCTGTATGAATTAATCTATGACTTAACTTTTTCTCTAAGTTATGACGTCATCGATGACGTAAGTACAAACCCTCGTGAAACTAACTTTTTTTTACGCGTCTAATTTCCTTTCCATCAAACCCCATCATTGCGCTAATGACGAACCCACTCAGGCAGGAACTGGTAAAAATCAAAATTCTAATATATCCTATTTTATAATCGTCTCTATCTTACTCATTGTGTTTCCAATGTAGTTTCTCACTCTCCTATTGCAAGCCAATGATTGAGACACTCGAGAAGAAAATTCAAAAGCCTGGAATAGAAAAAATATGAATATCTTTGAATAATTATTAAAACATTGACATTGCGGTCCTTATCGATATAACAAATTTGTATCGATATGCTCCATCATCGATAAGCCCTTCTCTACTAGTGACTGCACACTGACGTCACACTGGTCACAACTGTCAAAAAAAAAATAGGAAAAGTTTCAAGCACGTTTTGTTGCATTTCATTTGTAAACTTCGTCCAAACAATACAAATCGAATGCAAAATCAATTCCAAGATGAGCTGCAGCAAGCCAATTTGCAAATATTTCCTCAAAGATTGCTGCTTATTCGGAAACGACTGTCGCAACCTGCATCCACCATCCATCCTGTTAACTCGGCTGTCTCAAGAAGAAAACAGGGAAATGCTTTCGAAAACGTGTGGCATTTGTTACGAGGTGATAATGGAAAAGCCCTACAAGTATCGGACATTTGGAATTTTGCCCAATTGTTCACATTGTTATTGCTTTTATTGTCTGCAACAATGGAGGCGTACCAGCGATTTCCCTTTGCCAGTTACCTTAGGCTGTCCCGAATGCCGAACCATTTCCGACTTTGTATATTCGAGCCGAAACTGGTACGAAAATGAGGAGAAAAAGGCAGCTTTTATTGGCTTCAAAAATGTGCAAATGAAAGAGATTGAGTGCAGATTCTTCAGAAGAGGAGAAGGGATTTGTTATTTGGGTGAGGATTGTCATTTCTCCCATGCCTTATTACCAAGAGAACAAGGAGTTGCTCAGCAGGAACCTTTACCACCAATTCAACGTGAGAGAAACCAAGTTGGGGATAACTTGGTTAATTTGCCGATGGGATATTATTATTATTTACCCATACATATTATGATAACTATTCATTGGCCTATCGTTGTGCTGTTTTAATTTGTTTGAATGTTTTAATTTAATTAAAATTCAGAATCTTTTTATTGTGTTTTATTTAAAAAAATATTGAAATCGCGTAGGTACTATGGGAGCTCACCTTTAACAGGTTGCTGGCACCTGTTCCTGGGAAATCTATCAAAAAATGTCAAAAGAAAATCGAGCCCTCTGTCTCAGGACGAATCAGTGGCGTAACTACAGGGGGCAGTGATGGTAACATTTTTTTCACGATTTCCCTTATCAGACAAAAAAAAATCTCTACTTTCCCCTACCAACCAAAAAAAAAATCCCTACAATTTTCCCTACGCTTTAATTCAATTAATAGCGAATTCTATTGGAAGGGTTAGTGCGCCCTGAGTGTATTCGAGTATTTTTCTAAACAGCCTATATAAGAAAGAGATTAAAACACATTTTTTCTGCACTAGTTTTACCAATAGAATTCGCTGTTGGTTGACTCAGTTGGCTGCATGAAATTGCAGAACAAACAAAATACCTGGCGCCATCTATTGACTACTGTACAAAAGTCAAATTTTCCTTAGTCGCCATATTGAAAAATCACGTGGTTTAGAGAGCCTAATTAACAAGAAAGTCAAAAGTTTGTTGCTACGTTGCCAGTGCTCATCTTTTAGAAGTTATCCGTTTTCCTTTTTCAACTTATATAGGTAGGTACCTATTGAAAAAAGAGAGAGGTATTCTGCAGTAATGTGGCTTGAATGGAAATAGGAAAGATATAGGTACTAGGGATGTCTCGGTTGTCTCCTCTCGTGAGCAGTAAGAGTACGATCGATAATCGGAAAGCCGTATTTAACAAATATCATTTCTTCGAATTCTTCGTTTTTAATTTTTTTTTCCACAATATTCGACCAATCTCTGAATTTCCCTACATTTTCACAATTTACGAATTTCTGTCCCTTTTCCCTACACCAGAAAAAAAACATCAATTTTTCCCTACGTGTTACCATCACTGACAGGGGGGGCCTGGGAGGGCCGGGCCCCCCCCCCAGACGTCGCTAGCCCCCCCCCCCCAGAAAAAACTTTAATAGTTCATACCAAATAAACTTATAGTTGGGTTGTCAAGCTCGGTCAGCACAGCGTTGCCGTCTCTTGCATATTTTCCTTTGGTCAAAATATTTTCAGAAACAATAATGGATTATATTATAATATAATGCAAACATTATTTATTACCTAAATTATAAACATTGTTTCAAAGCTTGGTTTGATAGATATTCAATAACAACTCATTTGTCAATCATCACTTAAAATATAATAGTAACGCTCAGTACCTTTTTTATTTACAGCCACTCTAAATACTATAAATAATTAAACATTATGAATATTTGGACCATCAAGAATATTTTCAATTATTCTGATTCTGATTTTCCCATGATAGTCGTTGAGTTTTTGATGAAAGTACCAGCGATGCACCTTCAATGAATCCAAATTTTCATTGCCAGTATGAAGTATGATATATCTAAAAAAAGCATTTCATTTGTACATATAATACAACTGCTCTCTGTATTCATGAAAGAAAACAATCTGGTACAAAGCCTCCTGCTTAAATCTTAGATAAGACCTCAAAAATGATATGTGTTTAACAGCAATATTAGTCAGTTTCATGAGCCTTCGTCTTGGGTCATCTTTTTTCCATTTGAAGCCTATTTCTTTTAACATTCTACTCAATGACATATGTGACTGCCATCATATAATTGTTTGGCTTTCAATTGGTCCCATATACAAAATAATGTTACATGTTGTTCTGCAAGAAGAAAGAAGGCGATTCATAGATATCTATGTACCTTTATCTCAGACGATTTACTTTTTGTAGTAAAAAGAACCTTTAGAATTAAGGCTTTAATAAGCTAAAATTCAATACAGTATTTTCTGACAATAACTGACAACATGACATACAACATACAGGTACATAAATATAGGGAACACAGTAAATAGTAAAGTAATGAAATATATAACATTCTTCCTCGCTCATTTTGTGACATAATCTTGAAGATATGAAGGTGGCCTATGATTTCTCTTTACCAAAACACAACTGGATTCATCAGTAGGTTTCACTGGAGGATTTTCATTGTGTGATTGTTCAGAATTTTGGGGAAGAGAGCAATTTGAATCATTCAAAGGGAACGAAGATGACAAACGTTCTGAACTGACTGATGTAAGGTTTTCTTCAGGAATAGTTAATTCATTCTTATCTTGTTCTGGTAGTGTTATGGTATTTTGATCTTGTTCTGACAGTGTCACATCTCCCCTTGGTGCTAAATGACGAGTTGATACAGTCATTTCTCTACCATTGGATAATCGTACATGAGCATAATCTGACTTTGCTTCCAGAAGATCCACTTCTTCTACTAGTGGATCAAATTTGCTATGTCTAACATGTTTCTTTAGAAAAACTGGGCCTGGGGTGCTCAACCAAGTAGGCATTGAGGTACCATTAGTCGATCTTCTAGGATGGTTGAACATGCGTTCATGAGGTGTTGAATTAGTCGCAGTACACAAAAGGGATCTTATTGAATGTAGAGAATCGATTAAAACATCTTGCCATTGTTTTACTTCAAGGTTTCTAGATTTAACCTTAAGTTGAATAGTTTTCCAAATTGTTCCATTAATTCTTTCACATTGTCCATTTCCCTCTGGATTGTACCCAGTTGTACGACTTGTGGCAACACCATGACTTGTTAAAAATGATTTCACATCAGCAGATAAAAAAGATGCTCCTCTATCGCTGTGAATATAACCTGGTGTGCCAAACATTGAGAATAGTTGAGTCAAACAGTTTATTACCGTTGCAGATGACATATCCGAACATGGAAATGCAAACGGAAATCTTGAATATTCATCTACAATGTCTAGTAAGTATTTGTTTCTATTATTGGAAGGTAACGGTCCTTTAAAATCAATGTTTAATCTTTCGAATGGTGCTATGGCTTTGATAAGAGTTCCTTTGTTTTTATGAAATCTCGGCTTTATCTCTGCACAAACCGGACATGCGGATATAACTCTTTTGATGTCTTCTAGTGAATAAGGTAAATTTTTGCATCTAATCCAATGATAGAATCTTGTGACACCAGGATGACACATCGCGTTGTGTAAATTATACAAAGTTTTGTCTGATGTTGATGGTTGAATAGCAGCAGATATCCTGGAAAGTGTGTCAGCTACAATGTTTTGATTTCCTGGCCTGTATATAATATCAAATTTGTAACATGATAATTCTATTTTCCAACGCAATATTTTCTCATTTTTGATTTTTGATGAACTCTTATTATCAAACATAAATGCAACGGATCTTTGATCAGTTATTATACTGAAATGTCGTCCCATTAAATAATGCCTCCATTTTCTTATAGCTTCGATTATTGCGTATGCTTCTTTTTCTATACTGGAATGATTTTGTTCTATTTTTGTTAAGGTTCTTGAGAAAAATGCGACAGGTTTACCATTTTGTGTCAGTTGAGCACCAATAGCAAAATCAGAAGCATCTGTTTCTACTGTAAATGGAACCTTTTCGTCGATGAATATTACAACTGCATCAATAATATCTTGTTTCAGCCTTTCAAATGCATGAATTTGTTCTCTGTTCATGGGAAAAGTTTTCACGTTTACAATGGGATGTATCTTTTCAGAAAATTTGTATATAAATTTTGAGTAGTGTGCAAACATACCTTGTACTCTTCTGAGAGAAGCAACATTTGTAGGGGCTGCTAAATTGATTAATGGCTGTAGTCTATCCGCATCTGGTTTTATGGTTTTTTTTTCTATTGTATATCCAAGAATATTGATAGTTGTCATTGAAAATTTGCATTTCTCATCGTTTAATGTTAGATTATACTTTCTTGTAATATTCATAAATTTCTCTAAGTTTTTGTCATGTTCTTCTTTTGTTTTTCCACATATTGTAACGTCATCCAAAAATGCATATGTATCAGATAGTCTTTCATTATCTATGATATTGTTAATTATACGTTGAAAACATGCTACTCCATTTGTGACACCAAATGGAATTCTTGTGAATTGATACAAGTTGTTACATGCTTCAAAGCCAGTGTAAATTCGCTCACTTTCCAAAATAGGTATTTGATGGTACGCACTACGTAAGTCTATAGAACTAAAATATTCATATTGCGAAACTTGGCTAATAATTCTATCAATATTAGGTAGTGGATATGCATCTAATAAAGTGAACTTGTTGATTGTCAACGAGTAATCAACAACCATGCGTTTCTTATGATTTACGTTACTTGCAACCAATACTTGTGCTCTCCACGGTGAATTACTTGGTTCAATGATGTTTTCTTTCAATAATCTTTGTATTTCTGTTTGTATAAATCTGTAGTCATCATTAGAAAACCGTCTAGATTTAATAGCAATAGGCTGGCAATTGTCTGTTAAATTCGCGAACAGCGGATAAGGTTGAATATTTGCTGTTACTAGATTACAGATAGAAAGTTTTGATTGATTTCCACCAAAATTGAATTCTACTCCAGAATGATTTTGAAGAATATCATGTCCAATTATAACTTCAGAACAGAGATTTTCCATCACGTAAAACTTGATATTTTTGTACACATGATCTGATATTTTCAAAATCACAATACAGTATCCACAAACAGGAGAATTTAAAGATGAAGCAGCCATTGTGACATTGAGATTCGTAGGAAACACTTTGATACGTCTCTGTGTGGTGACAGTTTTTGAGATATAACTGTCCGAACTTCCAGTATCAATTAATGCATCAGTTGGAATATGATTGACTTCAATTTTAATAATAGCTTTCGATAAACAAGATGTTGAGGCTGCTGACATCATTCCAATCATAGCAGCTGAGGTTTTATTTGAATAATGAGATTGTTTTTGATATTTTGATCTACATACTTGTGTGAAATGACCAATTTTTCCACAGGAATGACAGGTTGCATCTCTTGCTGGACATTTATCTCTAGAGTGTCTGTTTCTTCCACAAAAATAACATTTTGATGTAATTACGGCAAGTGTTGTATCCATTTGTTCATTTGATTGTTGAACATAAGTCGATGATTGATTTGCTACAATTGAATTGACGTACGAATTTGAGGTATAAGATTCTGACTGTTGTTGGGCCATTTCTAAAGACCTAGCTGATTTATGTGCTTCTTCTAAGTTCAGAGTCGTATGTTCTAGAAGTCTTTGCCTAATGTGAGATGTGGCCAGACCACTAATAAATGAATCTCTTATGTAGTCATTTTTATTCTGTTCAGCAGTGACTGCTTTGAAATTACAGTCCTTACTTAATTGTATCAGAATTTGTAAGTACTGGTCTATAGATTCACTTACTTGCTGTTTTCTAGTGGATAAAGTATGACGGGCAAAAATTTCACTCTGTGTTTTTACATATAACTTTTCGAGTATGGCGACTGCTTCTATGTAGGAAATACATTCACTAATAGACTGATAAACTGAAGAACTCACATAGTTTACTAGAAGGTTTAATTTGTCCTTATCTTCTGATATTTTGGCAGCTTCTAAAAAGTTCTCAAACGTTCGTTTCCAGTGGATCCATAACTGGCTAGCATTGTTTGAATGTGTGTCAATTTCTAGTCGTTCTGGCTTGAGTAATTTGTCCATTGATTGGGTAATTATTAGCTTATTAAATTGTAGTAAAAAGAACCTTTAGAATTAAGGCTTTAATAAGCTAAAATTCAATACAGTATTTTCTGACAATAACTGACAACATGACATACAACATACAGGTACATAAATATAGGGAACACAGTAAATAGTAAAGTAATGAAATATATAACATACATATCATAAATGGTGTTACATATAGCACTGCTATCGAACTTTGAAACATCACAGACTCTCTTCGAAGTGCATCGCTTCTTAGAAGGCGATTCCAAAACTTCGTTATTTTTTACTTTCTTTGAAATAGGACAGACAGTGGACATACTTAAGTTCAAAGCTTCTGCTACGCGCTAAAAATGAGAGAAAATAAAGTTCAAATTAGGCAATCTACTGACCTGTCAAAAACGAAATTCAATATGGAAGTTCGGGTCAAGCATTGGGTCAAGCACTGTGTTGTTTATTCTGTATGTCATTGATTCTGTCACATTCTGGACAAACGTCAAGATTTGAATTATCGGATTTTGTGTTTATTTGTGTGTTTAGGTATTGTGTTAATTAAAATGCCAGCGATTTTTATCGTAATTGGGTGTGGAAATTGAGGTAACAGGGCTAATGTGAAATTTTATTCAGTTCCTGCTATTTTAAATCATCGGCTTTTGATCTACAAAAGTGAATTATCAAAACAACGCAGGGCTTTATGGATTGCTGCAATTAAAAGAAAGGATCTAACAGAGGCTCGATTTTCCCTTAATAATACCTTAAGATATTCACTCTCCATCTCAGAATTTATTATTAAATTAAAAAATACGTAGAAACATTATAAACACTATAAAATTCACTTTGTAAACAAGGGCCAGAACACTAAAAAATACGTAGACGTAGGTACTAAAAACTATAAAATTCACTATGAAAACAACAATATGACCAAAACCAATGGAAAATGCGTAGATACACATAAAATTCACTTCGAAAGCAACAAGGGCCAGAACACAAATGCTCTCCTTATGAATGTCACCGACTTGTCACCGCAATATTTGACCCGAACGGCCATTATAAAATCACGTGATTGAGATTGCCTAATTGAAAATTCCTATTTGATCACACCCACCTACCAGCATTTAAGGGCTATTATTATCGCGTTCTCGTTCAAAATATTGTAAAAAGGATGCGATTAGTTCTTTGCAACGGCTATTAAGCTGCTTCGACATCTTGTACACTTCACACTACAAGCTGCTTTGAAAAACTAGCTCACAATTAATAGCACTTGAACCAAAAACTCGTAAACTGTCAAAACGCAATCAAAATTCAAAATGTCAAGAATTTAATTTGGCAACATTACATTTTTTGAAGTGTTGTTACCAACTGAATGGCCAGCGGGAAATTCAAATTCCAATTAAGTCAATCCGACGCCGAATATTTTCACGGTTGGCGATAACGATTTTAAAAATGGCGTCATCGATGATGTCACAACTACAAGTTTATTTGGTATGAACTATAATTTGGTATTTTATGAAAGCGTTACATCCGACTTTGGCGCCCCTAATTCAAATGAGAATCGTTCTCGCATGAATTTTGCCCAAAACCTATACAGGGTGTTTGGCGGAGGGTTAGCCAAACTTGGTGGTCGTATTAGATCGGCCCATTTTGAAGATATTTTATTAATACACTTGTGCCCTTAAGGTTCTCGTTTTTTTTATATCATTGCTTTTGTATTATTCTGAAGAATTTTCGAAAATGGTCCTTTTGACTTCTGTAACTTTTTTTTAAATGTTTATAAAAATTCTAATTATTTCGGTAGTATTTGTGCCTAATTATTATTTTATTGGATCAAGGATACCCCTCGTGATACCATACCCTACAGACCAAAAACACACGAAACACACATTTTCATAAACATTTAGGGGGAAGTCGGGTAAACGTGCGCAGCGGCTAATGGTGCGCACCATAATACCAGACGAAAACGCCTATTATTTGATCAAATTCGTACACGTGGCGCCGTCTCATAGATGTCTTTGAAAGTAACGCTGACTTTCGTGCGATTTGCTGCTTAAACATATGGGTGAACGTGTTTGGCGGTTTAGCCGACTGTTTATATTAAAATTTAAGCGGGTGAAAACAAGCGATAACTTTGAAAATAAGAACATTCCTGTTTCGGAAATTTCACCAAAATAATCAGTGGGGTTCCTACTATTACTGGAGAAATTTTTCCAAGGTAAATAACGTACAATTTTATTTTTGTGAATTTTTATTACAATTAGGTCCATGTTGGTTAATTGTGCGCATCGCGCACAATTATCCGTCCTCTTACATTTTCAAACTATTTATTATGAATACATATTTTCATTGTTTCAGATGCCAAAATATGCCCGAAAAACAAATAAAGCAACCTGGGACGTAGATACAATGGAAAAAGCTATATTATTTGTTGCAAATGGTGGGGCAATTAGAGATGCTGGGCGAAGGTTTGGAATACCTGAATCCACAATTCGCAAAAGAAAGAAAGACTACGATGAAAGACATGTTATTGAGGGGCCTTAAATGGGTAGACGTCCTATTTTTTCACAGAATCAAGAAAAGGATTTGGCTAGTCATGTATTAAAAATGGCTAAACTCTTTTATGGCGTATCAAGAACTCAACTCCGGAGATTAGCGTACTCCTACGCATTAGCTAATAATGGGTGGTATGAATAAAAACGAAGTACATGCTACTACTACAAGTATTAGTATATTCTTCGAAGTATCTACTTCACAAAGAAGCATTTACTAACTTCCGGTAGTTTAGAAATGTAGTATCTACTTCGTTTTGAAGTAAATACTACGTAGAACATACTAATACTTGTAGTAGTAGCAAGTACTTCGTTTTTATTCATACGACCCAATATCCCAAACAACTTCAATGCTACAACGAAAATGGCAGGAAAAGACTGGTACTATAAGTTTTTAAAAAGGAACAACGAAATATCTCTAAGAAAACCAAAACCAACAAGCATAAACCGAATAACCGCATTCAACGAACTACAGGTTACTAATTTTTTTGCGAACCTTAAGAAGATTTATGAAAAATATCAATTCAATGGTGACAAGATTTTTAATGTAGATGAAACCGGCATTTCTACAGTCCAAAAGCCTTCTAAACGTCTTGGTCCCAAGGGAGTGAAACAATTCGGAGCAAAAACTTCTGGTGAAAGGGGAAAAACGGTAACCGTAATTTGTTGTTTCAATGCTGCTGGTACATGCTACGTGCCCCCGATGTTTATTTTTCCCCGGGCTCGGATGACAAGCACGTTGGAAAAAAACGGGCCGCCCAATGCCAAATATTGTTGCTCAAAATCTGGCTGGAGCAATGAACAATTATTTTGTCAGTGGCTTCAGCATTTTAAAGAAACTGTTAAACCTTCCAAAGATCAGCCCGTTCTAATAATTCTGGATAACCACTCGAGCCATATTTCTCTGGAAATTTATGAATCCATAGTTGCCACTATGGATAAAGCACAGTCCGGGTTCAATACTCCAGGAATATGGCCTTTCCAACCTGAAAAATTCACAAAAGAAGACTTTTTGCCATCTAGTCACCACATGCCTGCAGTGACAATAGATGAAGAAGATCATCAGAATGGCTCTCAGGAGCAGATGAAGTTTCTGGTCCAAGTACTTCTAAAGTTTGCCAGCAAGTTGAATCTAACGCAAATACTTCAACTGCCGTGCAAACAGTTTTAATTTCAAGTGGCACTCGTTGCACACAATTGCATGTTTCCTTTGAAGAATTGAGCCCAATTCCAACTCCATCTACAAGTAAAATTCAACGACGTAAGAAACAAAAATCTGAAATTTTAACGGAGACACCCAATAAAGAAGTTTTGATAGCCTGCGAGTCAAAAAAAAAATAGGCAAGCAAATTTGGAAAAAAAATTAGAACAAAAACCGTCAAAAAAAGGTAAAGCGAGTGCAAAACATCCCGCTAAAAATAATAAGACCGTTAAAAGGAAGGTTTTTGAGGAAAGTGAATCTGAAGAAGAAGTCTCAGACAGCCAGTTATGTGATGATGATGAACTTGATGACACGGAGGTCAATCTCGGAGACAGATGTTTGGTTTGCGACGACTGGAGCAAGAAAGACGAATACTGGTTTCAGTGTGTGATCTGCGGCAAATGGGCCCATGAGCTTTGCAGTGGGGTAGACTCCCCCGAATGTTACATCTGCGACTTTTGCGACCACTAGTTATGGTTTTTATGCAATAATTTAGTTTACTATTATGTTTGCAATAAACGTATTATGTACTTTGTTTCACTTGTTTTTAATCCACCCTTTATATCCGATAGTTGTCAATAGTTTTCTGTTGCGCACAATTGCCCTGACTAGTGCGCACCATTAACCGCATAGGGTGGATAATCGTGCGCAGTGTCAGTTTTTATCTAATTTTGTCCCTAGGCTCAGAATATTTTTTTGTGATCTTTGGTTGATTTGGGCTGTCAGATATAACACAGAAGAATATCTATGCCAAATTTCAGAGCTCTATGAGCCATATTTCAGAAAATATTTTTCTTTTTCCTTAGGTGCGCACAATTCACCGACTCTCCCCTAAAGAAAAAGTTATTCAAGGGCACTTATCTGTACGCCTACCAAGTTTGGCTAACCCTCCGCCAAACACCCTGTATATCCCTATCTATCTTATCAATTGAAATTTGAAAACATCCATGTTCATTGGTACCGTTGGTATCTACTTTTTTCCTTTTGAGACTGGATTCAAAGTAGAATGACAAGCAAATAATGAAAGTTGTGTGAAAAATGTATTTATTTATTATATATTTAATATTTATTTTTTAAAGAGATCAGTAATCATCATTTTAACAATAAGGTAGGAAGCTCTCTTCTTTACCAACATTTGTTCCACATTCGTTGATGAGATCAATCGATAATCAACTTTGGTGGTAATTATTGATTAACACTTATAAACATAAAAATCGAACAAACAAAACGCAAAATTTTAGGTAAATCGCTGTTTGCGCACTTTTGTATGATCTCCTCATATTATGACAATGTCTGAGCTATATCATATCCAAGGACAGCAGGGCCAGATCAGAAAGGTTGTCTTCTGCTAGAGTTGACCCCTTAGGTACCATCGTCACCAAAAGTATCTGGGACACAAATAATGCACTTTTGGTGACGATGGTACGTTTTAGGTTGCGTTCGGTATTTTGCTCAAAGAGCAGAGCGTGCTGAAGCGCAGCAGTAGTCACGTGACCAGCGAGCACACAGAGCAATTAAACCTCGAGTTAAACGCTGTATCAGAGCCAATGATGAGAGCCCTCGAAATTTTAATAAACGAACGCAAATGAGCCTGCACCAAGTAAACTTTTTAAATAAAGAACAGTAAATTCAAGCTAGGAGAACTCAGATCATAATACCAAACGCACGGTTAATTAACCTAAGCTTGCTAAAGATCCGTTCATCTTCGCCACCCACAGGAATGGTTACAACAAAAATAAGTGCTGTCCAGATATTCAGGAACTTATCTTGCCAATTATTTAATGCTAAGGTCTGAAGGACTGCCGGATAAAAAGGCAATCCGCAATCCCTTTGATCGGCCAGACAGTCACCAGAAAATTTATCTGGAAGTGAAGAAACCGGGCCTAAACGTTCTATAGGATTCACATACTAACCGCACACGCTTGCTCGCAAGCAGAATAGCAGGATATCGAAAAGCGAAGACAAGATTCAGAGCAGAAATATATTATTCTCTTTTTTTATCATCAACGATTTGGAGGCGCCCCCCGGGGTCTGGCGCCTGGAGCGCTCGCTCAGTTCGCCTTATGGTAGGGCCGGCCCTGGTCAGTGCAAATTGCAATGTGCAGAAGTGATACAGTATACCAAAGCCATTAAATTAGCATTAGCAATATAGCAGATTAGTTTGGGAGTTTGACAAAATATTTTTCCTGTGAATCCGTGAATCGGTGTTGCTGATATATACTTTACAGTGGCTGATAAGCTGGGTTAGCTAGGTAAGCGATTTAAGCCCGGTTTAGTCAGCTAATCGCCTATAATTGCACTGTTCTACTTTTTTAAAGATTCCAATAAGTCGCAATAACAGACCCTAGGCCACTGGCCCCAACTACAAGGGAGCATTGGGGCAGGTGCTCACATGAGTAACCTCTCATGGGTGCTCGGAGCTCTCGTAGAGAATGCGAAAGTACAAACGTATTTAATGGTAATTCGGCGAGCTTCCCCCTCCCCCTATGAACAAATTTATAAAAATATTATCCTGCGCCTACTTATGAGGACAAAAATCGGCGCCTCTGCCAGGCCCACCCTAGGCCCCTCCCAGGTCAGATGGCTAGTTACGCCAGTGGGACGAATACGTATTAAAAAGAAAAACAAAAACTCAGAAAAGAACCAAGAAAGGATAATATTATTAAATTGATACACAACAAAGTAATGAATCATTGACAAATCTAATTTCAGTAGTTCGCCCAATTATCAATATTAAGGCCTTAAAGATGGGTGGACAGGGTGAGCATCTTTTCAAAATCACCTATCGAAAATGTACTATACTCTCTCCAACCAACCTACGGAGTGACAAACAACAAAACCTTCAAAAAGGTTCGTTACTAGTTACTATTGGTCATTTATCAACCGACTTTACATTTTACATTGTAGAGTGATATATTTTATAAGATTTTGAAATAAATAAATGGCATAAATCAGTGTTCAGTGTGAATCTGGCCGCCATTTTGACTCTGTCATACTCCGTAGGTTCGTTGGACCACAGAACCAGAAACCAGAGTTTATAGTTTCAACAGCTGGCCTTTGGCAATTCTCATTCAACTCAAAAGAAAAGTTAGAAGACAACGAAAATTCGAGAGCTGAAAATAGACAAAAGTTGAGACGATATAAAAACGAGAAATGAAGAGGAAATCAAATTCAAACAAAATGATGGTTAAACGTGTATAGACAAATACCTAGGCTTTCGGTTCCAGACTTCATTCGTATTAACTAGGTATATATTATTTATTGAATTTTTTTGATTTTTTGTGTATATTTTTGATGAAAAAAGCTTGGATTTTTGAAATTTCGAAATCCGCCCACTATATTGGCTATAACCTCTCTTGTTTGGCTATGAAGGGCTTTTCCTTGCGCATATTTATTCATATTATTTAACACCTTTCTGTTACGCCACTGAATGAAACGTTGATCGAACAAGGAACGTTAGGCAACCAACACGCCAGTGTAACAAGATTTGAAATGTGCCGACATCTCGCTGGTGGGATTCCAATCGCTCAGTTATTTTTTGCTAGTTCACATACGGGAAGTATGTCTAGATTTGAAACGTTCCACATTAACCCGCTTTGAGTGATCTCAGTGATGTTGGATTTTAGAAATAAAATGGATTTTTGATGATATGATTATTAATTAAATGATGAAATATTAAGATTTGATGTTTAAAAAATGTTAATTATATTATCATTATATTTTTATGTCATTCTTTAAATATTATTGTATAATAGTAGATTATACCACGAGTCAATAATGATAGCTTTTATTCCCGAGGATTATTACGAACTGAGCCGCGTTAGCGGCGAGGGAGTAACATTCCGAGGGAATAATAGCCATTATTGCGAGTAGTATACTCTACTTTATTTACGACAAATTAATTTATTTGAGATTTTCAATGAACAAATTTCATCCGTTTCATAATTTTCAATACAAATCCACAAGCACTACACGTTTGACATTGACACTTATGAAGAACATATGTCATTATACTGCCAAAATCACAAATATAACACACACATTATACATTACTCGTAAATAAAGAATATTATTGTTCATATTATTTCAGAAACGAAGGAGATTTCATTGCAATTTTTATGTAATAATATTATTGATATGACAACGCCGCAATAGCGAATTTCCCCCTCTGCCTCTTCAGACGTCATAGTTCTAGAACCATGCAACAACTAACTTTATTACAGGATAGCCTATCCTCATGAGGACTGTGTGGAACAAATCCCCCCATTCCCTCCAAAGTAGGCATGAGATAAATTAACCGGTTAACCTAACGTTCAAAAACCGGTTATTTTCGGTTATTATTTTCAACAGGTTTAACCTAATAACCGGATTCACTTACCAATAACCGACATTCGTTTATTCAGTTGATATATATTTTTTTTTATGGCGTTTCCGATTGGTAGATCTAGTGCGGAACTAGTGCAATTTTTTCTATTTCTGTCTTTTTCTTCTACATGTCGATTAAAATAAGGATGCAAATACACTCAGTGCGCTAGTGCGCATTGAATCTACCAATCGAAATCGTGCATTTTTTACTCGACCTTCATATTTATGATAAGAGATGGCGCGACCACACGACAAGAAACAAAAATCCAACCATGTGGAAACTTGAACTTTCCATGGGTATTTTTGCAAAATAGAAAAAGAAAAGAAATAAAAATTCCCCTTCTCGATGGACATAATTGGTTTGCGCATTTTTCTTTTTCTCTGTTTAATTGTGTAAGATAAAAAGATATTGTAGTAGAAGTAGTAGAGAGAGAGCAATAGAGAGAGAAAATTATAACCGGTTATTGTGATAACCGGTTTTTTACTAAAGGTTAATCGTGTGAGGTTATTTTTCTTACAAAAATAAACCGGTTAACTGATAACCGGTTATTTTCCAATAACCGCCCATGCCTACCCCCAAGCCAAATCACCAGTTGTGACGTAGGCAGCATGTCCTTTCACGCCTTGACGTAGGATAGTTTGTACCACAGGTTATGATTCCGCGGGCTTTTGCTTTATGCATACTTGGTTTTACTACATTAATTAACATTCTAGAACAATTCTTTTATAGATCTCGTTTTCATCTTTCTCTTTGTCTAATTATGTTAATCAAATTTAAATAATATTTTTCATCATAAAGGACCCCGCAATATTTAAATGGAAATTGGTTACCCGTGATATTTAGATGAAATTTAAATATGTTATTGGGGATGCCGTAAGCAACATTTTTTACCATGGGCACAACCCTGTATATGTGACAGGTGAGGCGTGGTTAGCTGTCAAATATTGGAATCTGATATCCAAAAGTAGAGTAACTATGGCAGATTTTGATGAACAAAAAATCTATTTCTACTAAGTCGACCAAGTTAAGTCGAAAAATGTCAACCGTTTTAACACCTGTCAAAACCCTACCAAACGGCAGCACTCATTTTTTCCAGTTTTCAATATTTAATGTTGTCATTTGACATTTTTAACTTATATGTAAATTCTGAATTCAAAAATTGAAGAAAAAAAAAAGACAGCTGTCAAAATGTGACGTGCATGAACTTTGTTCAATGTTTTATCACCAATAAACTACCTTAAAACGAGGAAGGACCAGATTAGAGTATTTTTTCTACCAAAACAAATGACAGGTTTTGACAGTTCTGTCATTTTTTTTTCCAATTTAGGAATTTAGAATTTACATATAAGTTAAAAATGTCAAATGACAACATAAAATATTGAAAACTGCAAATGGTGAGTGCTGCGGTTTGGCAGGGTTTTGACAGGTGTTAAAATGGTTGACATTTTTCGACTTAACTTGGTCGACTTAGTAGAAATAGATTTTTAGTTCATCAAAATCTGCCATAGTTACTCTGCTTTTGGATATAAGATTCCAATATTTGACAGCTAACCACGCCTCATCTGTCATATATACAGGGTTGTGCCCATGGTAAAAAATGTTGCTTACGGCATCCCCAATAACATATTTAAATTTCATCCAAATATCACGGGTAACCAATTTCCATTTAAATATTGCGGGGTCCTTTAAATTCTAAACTACGACCGCTAGTGCAAATTGCTGACCACTTTGTTATGACGTCGGAAATGATGGCGATTACCAAAAACCTAAAAACAAGCCCGATAAGCAATCCTTAGTAGTGTGTATTATCCTTGACAAATTAATAGGTAAAGTTCGTTTCACAAGGGTTTATACTTTTGACATCGAAGACGTCATAACTTGAAAAAAGAAAGAGTTGTCGTCAAAGTTGTTTGAGGGCCGGTTTATCAATCAAGGGATAACTCGCAGAGTTTGCTGACCCTGGGTCAACTCTTACTCTAGAGCCGCTTTCCATCAGTATGCACATTGGCGCGATCTGGCGCGCTCCAGAGCACCTCGGGGGCGCCACGCACTAGATTTGTACCGTTCCAGTATCATGACGTGAGACGCCCGTTTTAGTGTCAAATATGTCAAATTTTAAAAATAATTATCTGTTGGTTTGTGCAGTTTGTTTTTTTATTTATCATAAATGAAAGATAATCAAAACTATATTTTATTAAATGTTCAATCTTGAGATATAACAAGAAATAAATAAATAAATAGCCACCCACGGATGTGACAGCTGACAGGTTGACGCGTACGTACAGCTCGGGGGCTCAACGCCCCGAGTAGCTCCGGGCGTCAAACTCCCATACTGGAAAGCGGCTTAGGCTAACTACCTAGTCAAGTCGAAAGGTGTTTATCCAAGCTTTTTTAACCCAGGACTGGAAAACTCTCGGGTTCTTCGAAGATTGGCATTACTTATGCAACGTTGCCAGCTAACTTTTATTGTTTTTTGAACATTTTCTCCTCATAGCCTTACTTATTTATGTTATTTTTTTCTTCTTTTTTTCCATTTCCGTAACGAAAAGTTCAGTTTCGTGTAACTATTCTGTTTAATATGTTGTTTTGTTTTAAAGACTAAAGAGAAAATTTCTGAAAGAAAACTCCAGAAGCATAGGTACCTACTTACGTACCTGTCTGTTGGGAATTCGAGTCTATGCTCGATTTGTTCTAGAACAAATAAAATTGTTTCTTTCCGCAAGCGAAAACGCGTCGACGTCATCGAAATCGTCAAAGGCGTCAAAAGGAATAGGGATTAGGGATTTGACATCAACCTTACGTGGTAGTGGCGCCGCTCATGTTTTAGAAATTCTCATTTCATCTATCGATCATCATCACTGAAATCTAGGTTCTCCATCTCTTCAGAGTTCAGAATTTCAAAATTTTAACCACATTTCAAAAAAATGCAGGTTAACCCAGGGTCAAATACGCTAACTTGCCTTGAGTGCGCGGGTTAACTTTTTCCTGGAATAACTTTCGAGTTAGCAGTTGATCCTGGATAGATACTTAAACACTTGTCACAAATGGGATAACCCTGTATTGATAAACCGGCCCTGAGAGAGGTAGATTGCCTGATAACTTTATGACGTCATCTGAGGTGCCTCATAATGCAAATTTCCATAAGGCACCCCAGGCATCCTTTGTCGTAGATTAATGAAAATGACGTCATGACGCAAGGATATTGTCATGAGGTACCAGGTTTCTATTGGTTTAACTTCAATTTTAACCTACCAACTGAAAAAAAAAAGGTTCCTGTATCTACATTGGACATTACCACAAGCTATTGATAGTGTGGGGATTTTATGTTAGAAGGAAGCACAATTATTTTAGTAGCTTTTTATTATTATGAAGAATGTTAAACTAAGGTTAACATGACGACATACAATTGTCTTGTTGACTAGCAACCAAACACAACTAACTAGAGCAACTAGCGACTAGACTAAACTATTACAAAAAGGAAGAAGGCGGGAACCAGAACATTCTGTCATCTGTCAATTACAACCTAATTTGACAGTAGCGACATCTATTAAAATATACAAATAACTCAATATATAAATTCCTAGATTATCACTAAATAAACATTCTACAATTACCAATATTAGAAATACTAATGTTAAATGTGAATATATTACAGATAGAAGGCAGCACTTTCGACAAGACATTCAGAAAAAGTAATTTGAGCACAAATTTCAAACATATTTTTTACTTTCTACTAGCAGTAGTAGAATGACGGTTTACGAAAAAAATCACAGCAAATGTACAAATAACGAAAATAACATAAACATAATGATAATAGTATAACAAAAGGGAAACGCGCATCTGTAATGTCGTCACAAGGATATATCCTTGGCTTGAGTCAATCAAAAGCTATCTTCCTTCGTCTCTTTACCTAGGTTATATTTTTCTTTTCTCTCGAGTAACGAAATTTGCCCGTGACGCGTTTTTCAAGTCACTTCATCATCTTTGACGTCCCAAAATCAGATTAATTGCCGCCAAAGAAGTTTCACTTCAAAAATAGAACACGATTTGATACTTGCACTACACGTAACACTAATCAAGTACACTTGGCCAAACAAAACTGGTACGCATTTTCCTATTGTGTTGTTTTGTGTGAATCGACCTTTTTTGTCACCTCAACAATGACAAAAAGAGTCAAGTTAGTGTCATATTTAAACCAATCATGTTGCATTTACTTTTGTTCAGCTTTGACGTTGACCAATACGTTGACAAAAACTGTCTGACCTAAATTTTTCAGAACTGACTTTTTGTTGTTAAGCCTGACTCACGCTAGGCAAGTTTAAGAAATATATATTGGCTGTACCAGTTTTATGTTTGGCCAAGTGTAAACTACTGACTTTAGAAACATGTAGGTAAGTACAAGGCTTTATGAAAATTTGCATTATGTTGAGGCACCCTAGATGACGTCATAAAGTTATCAGGCAACCTACCTCTTTCAAACAAGCTTGGGTAAGTACAATATTTCCATTGAGGTAGAATATTTTCTACCTGGCCCTACCGGCTCTTCTATAACTCTTGAATACATGCATAACATTTTTTTAAAGCCTGTTCTGAAATACGAGACACAAGATCATTACCAATCTAAGGTTTCCATGCATTTCAACAAAAACCTGTGTTGTCATAATTCAAAAACTACGTCGAATGGGGGTTCAGTATTTTAGGGGTTTTAGTAATGTTGGGACGCTGAATTATTCACAATAAAGAGGAATGTTCATTTTAAAAAAATGAGGTACATACAATCATCTTAGAAACTCGGCAACATTGCATATTATACCACTAATGACTCGGAGATTCCGAAACACCATAGAGTAGGAAATATTGTACATTTTTCTCAAGCCCGTTCTGAATAAATATAGGGCCGTTTCCATACATAACAACATAACGAAAACCCTGTACCTATTCGCATGCAGATAATGGTGATTCCCAGAAATGATTCTGGCTTGATATAGGTATTGATCCTTCTTCTGCTTCTGTTCTGATCAGTGTTGCCAGAGTTTTTCAGCGACATTTCTTCAACTAAGTGGCTAATGGCCGTTTCCACCCAAGGATGATACATACTACTAAGGATGGCTTATCCTCATAAGGCCTGTGTGTAACAAATCCCCCCCTGCCCCGCCTAGCCAAAAAAGCAGTTGTGACGTAGCATCATGGCGTTTTTCGCCTTGACGTAGGCTGTTTGCACCACAGGTTATGTTATGATCTGGCTGCTGGCTGGAAATTATGAAACTAGTTTCTAGTATAATTAAAGTCTAAAATTATAAAATTATATCAGATACATATAATCATGACTTTTAATCATTACTGTTGTGTTCCTCAATGCAAGTCTTGGGCTAAAAAAAAAAGCTGACAAAGGATTGAGTTTCTACATATTTCCCCTTGAAACAGGCCACACAGGTTTATTTGGAATCGAAAATGGAAAAAGTAGTGTCGAGAAGAAAAGCCTACTGGATTTTAAAACTTCGTATTGGCAAACCAGTCACCAAATTCATGAAAGTGTATTCTCTGCATCTCAAGCAAGAATTTTGTGTTAAGGTAAACAAGCATAATGGGTAGTTTTGTGCCCTAGCTTCATTTTATTAGGCCTGCTTCTAGGCATTGATCAAGTACTATCTATTTTTAAAATGTTTTGATTGAAAATATTGACTGTTTTTTTTATTTACAGGTGAGAGTACAGGTCTCAGAGGTACAGGTAGAGGTCGGATATTGAAAAAAACAGTTGTACCATCCCAGAATTTGCCCTCTTCTATAGTGATCCATAAACCGAGCCAAAAAATAGATTCCATGGGTGCTGAAAAACTTGCCAAAAGAAAAAGAAATCAAGATTCTATTGAGACTATACAAGTAATGAATGTAGTTATACTTTTAATCAATTATTAAACTCTTCTCAGATAGACATACCAATGGCCGAGCAAACAGCACAACGTGTAAAGTTTTTATTGAATCCTAATTACCAGTATTATATTGTTATAGGTAGTTCGAGTAAAAATCAGATTTGTGTTCAAGTTATTTGACTTTGTTAATTTAATTTTCACCCATTAATAAATAAAAATAAAGAGTTATTTATAAAATATTTATTTATTTATTACATATATACAAGTTATTCAAATACAGACATTATAAGGGAGATACCATACCTGCCTTTAGACCCTTTTGGCAATGTCCTATTGTAGAAAGTTTACAAAAATATAAGAAAAAGATCCGGTTAGGCTGTTGTATGGATATAATCATTTCGGATCAGGTAAACGAAATAGATTATATTGAATTTTGGCCTGCATCATCACGAGCAGCATTATGGGTGAAAATTATTACCCAGTGTGAAACTTTCGAGAACAGTGAATAAATAAGTCGATATTGCATTTACAGCACATTGTTCTTCCTCGGCTGCTACAGTTTTGACCACCACATCGTTTTTTTTACGTTCAGGAAAAGTGTTTGAATGATGATGCAGTCCATAATACCTTATATCATTATTGACTCAAAAATCACTTGCTGCAGCCCGAAGCATATTCTTTTGTAGCGCAAGGTGGTACTTTATATTTCCTCGTGTATGTCTGAAAATAAAAATAAAGTTAAAATTGTATGATTTCTCAAAAAATTGTTAATTCTGCTCTACCTGTGATATATTTCCCATTCGAATAAACAATGTTTGCACTAGCACAAAGTTGCCTAGTAGATAGGTCAGCTAAACCACGTTCCTCATCTGCTGAATCTTAGTCAGTGAGCTCTTTGCTTTCTGTGTGGGCTCAATAATATGCCATCAACATTTTCATTATCATAAGCAGTATTCAAAACTTCCTGATGGCTAATTCCACTAAAACAAAATGTACAGCTAAAAATGTTAGCTTCTGCCCAGGCCCATATGCCATATGGGACAGTAATGTTTACAAGAATATAATACATAAACAAACGATCAATTTATGCTCGAATAGGAATATGTTTTTATAATAATATGAGAAAACCCTAAAAACAATTAAATAGTATAGAATAAATTATCTTATAGTTATTATACTTACATAAAGAAATGTAAACAAAACGCCGCGTAATTCTCCTAGGGCTCCATTAAATCATACATGCTGAAAACGTGTAAATAGGCGGAATGACGAAAGCTAGCCAAATATCGAAATATCGCGCTCAGATCGCACTTTTGACCTTGATGTTTATTGGTTCCGTCATAGGGTACCTTTACGCGCTATAATGGTTAATCAGAATCAAAATAATATATTTTTCATGACAAATTTATAAATTTATAAAACCGCTGGCGCAAACAGCTGGCGACTTAGTTATGACGTAGGCAGTGGTTGGAAACATTTGAAAACCAATATGGCGGCGATTACCCAAAAAGGGGCCGATAAGCACTCCTTAGAAAGTTTATTCTCCTTGGTTTCCACCAACTAATTTAGGGAAGCTCTAACGATAGGTATGCCTTAAACTGACATTTCTCCATGTAAAAATGTCATTTTAGGGAATACTTAACGTTAGGGCTCCCTTAAAATGGTTGGTGGAAACGGCCATATAACCCTTCATATCCTTCAAAACAGGGCCGGCTCCAGACATTTAGGCGCCCCGTGCAAAAGGTATTTTTGCCGCCCCTCTTAGGTACCGATTACTTTCCTACTTTATAGTTCCAGTACTACTCTCGGTACTACCTATTTGCTAAACTTACTTTTGATTTTAATTTTGTTCAGTGTCCTTATATGATATCGGAGCTGTTTCTAGTACAGACAAAATTTACTCGGGTACCGTGGTACTTTGCTCAAAATGTACTCGAGTACAGAGTACAATCAGAAGTATTCAATATCCAAGTACTCAAAGTACCGAGTACATTTATGAATATATTCCACACAATGCCATCGCATATCAAATGACGTCTTAAAGTTGTTACGCACCTCCTCTCTTTTGAACCACCCTTGATTATTGATATGAAAGTCTAATACCACCTTAGGCCGCAAGCGCTGATGTAACTGCGCACTAATCACTGCGCATGGGTTATTACGTCACATCCTTTTTCACACTCCGTTCCATTTCCCAGAATTTACCCTCAAACCGCCGGTATAGATGTTCACACATCAAAAATTGAAAAACACATTTTGGTTTACTATAAATCAGTTCAGCAATTTCACGGTTTGGTTGGGTTAACCAGAGTCCAGAGTTTATAAGGGCTCAGATTTTTCAAATTTACGTTCTCAGGCACATCGTTATAGTGCACAGAAAAGTTCAAGATTTTCGTTTGCAAATCACAACGAATGCTACGCATCCGTACGCTACACAAGAAATGCCAGAAAATTGAAGCCACAGATTTCACAGAAATCACAAACCAGTTAGAGCGTTTTTGATTGGTGCAAATCGCCAACAACCAGTTTTCTTGACTGGCAAGGTAAGTGATTTCTGTGGAAACAGGTCTCGTCTGGAAATGTTCCTGTGGCCAAATAAATGTACTTAGAGTCCAATAATTTTACGCAGTAACTGCAAATGTATTCGAAAACAATGAAAATACTCTGGTATATGTATTCGAGTATAAATGGATGTACTCGGGTATTTTGAAATTTACTCAGTACAATAAAATGTACCGGGTATTTTTTATATTCTTAAACAGTTCAAGTACAAATTAGGTACAATTACATGATTCACAAAGTATATCGTGGCCTGAATACCGAGTAACTCAAAATGTATTTAGAGTAAAAGTGAAGAGTACTTTTACCTTTACCCGAGTACCGCACAAGTCTGTATGATATATATTATATTTTGATTATTTTTAAGTTTTTAATGGAATAATTTTATTACTATATTTACTATTTCAATGCAACCTACAATTATCGGCAATTCTCAAATAACAATTAGGTTTGTTCGGACTTAGTTCAGAATCAGTTCTGAATTGAGCTGCGCATGCGCATTTGTTTATTTATGTTCGATATGAACAAATGTGCAAGCGCAGTTCAATTCAGAACTGATTCTGAACTAAGTCCGAACAAACCTAATAACACCAAAACATAACCTGCAAATCGCTTGCGGACGCGTGAAACTACTAGCGATAGGTGTTTTCGGGTTCTCATTTTTCAAACTGTTCGCTAACCATCATGGAACTGCGCAGAACAAGTTGCGTACTTATTCAGTTATTAGAACTGTGCTCAGATCGTTTGGAAATAATCAGAGTTCAAAAAATGAACATGTTATGTTTTATTTAATTTTTTTACAGGGCAGGCAACAATTTTCCCCGAGATTTTTGCCGCTCTTCGATTTTGTCGCCCCGTGCAGGGGCACAGGCTGCACGGGTCCTGGAGCCGGCCCTGCTTCAAAACAGTGGTGAGGGGGAGGGGGCTGCAACGATATATTTTACAAAAAAAAATACTATAATATAAACGAAATTCTTTTAAGAAAATGAAAAAAAAAAAAAAAAAAAACAGACAAAATACTCATAGCAGTGTTGGTAGATCGGTGTTGTTGAAATTCCCCATACAAGCGCCAAAAATTCCCTAGATTGGTATAAAAATCCCTAGTTTCAGAATACCTATATTCGATTTCTAGTACGAGGGAATCACGTATTCCAACGTGAAACCATTTAAAACTGTCTGCCAACAAGTACAAATAGATGAATGTGAAATCTGAAAACAACAATTGGACGACATTGTGTTCATTACAAAATATTTATTTCGTATCTTTCTCTATTTGTACGCGTTAGAGGGAGATATTCGATCTATGCAAGCAACCTGCAGTAGAGATTGTTTTTCTTTTCTCTCTCTAACACATTGTACTAAGCGGCATAAACGGTGTATTTTCATTATGATATTCTTATTTTTCATAAATAAAAAGCATAGTAAGTATGTATAAAAAATGTTAAAATTATTTTACATTTTGCGCTAAAATATTACGGAAATATAAATTAAAAAATCCCTAAATCTGGCATAAATTTCCCTTTTTTCCTAATTACTGAAAATTTCCCTAAATCTAGGGAGAAATTCCCCAATATACCATCACTGACTCATAGCCCTAATCATTCATAAATTCTGACGCAGTGGCGTAGCGGAAATTGGCGTTTCATATTTTTTTTTTCATGCAACTAATTAATTTAGTTTAATAAAAATTAAATTTGTTGGTGAAATGATTGGACAATTTGCTAAATATACAATTTGCCTCCAAATCCTTCAAATTTGGACAAAAACCTTCAATCCTTCAGTAGTCAAAATTTAGATTAAAACTCTTCATATTGAAGGAAATCCATCAATTCTGGCAACACTGGATCTGATGATTAAGTGGTATTTGGAACACTCCGCTACAATACATTTAATGGCTTCTAACGCATACATTTTTAATCAATCATCCTTGGAAGACTGAATTTCAATTCGAATGCGAAATCTACAAATTTCTTCATTAAATTCTATAAATTGAACATTATGGAACATTTCTATAGACTAATAGGACTTTTTACAGAAATCTCCAAGAAAAATCTTAAGCAAAAACCTCGAAAAATGTTCTCACCTATTACTTAGGTATAATAACAAAACTCAAGAGGGCCATCAGGTGAGAAAATTATAGCAACAGGTGCCCAAACATTTAAATTTTAGAGTTAGCAAAAGAGATAATCTACTTATAAAAGGTTTGAATTTTCAAAATGCTTACAACACTCTCATACAATCTAATCATTTGCATAGGTTTTCTTATACAATATTATTATGTTATATTTCGGATTATCGATCCAATTTCTTGCTGGAAACTTTTTATAAAAAATTACAAAAAATCCTTTGTATATATGGACAATCCAATGATAAATAGTGAATAAATAATAAACTTCATCTGCCGCCCAGCCAGAGAAATATTCCGATCAGGTTATAAGCTGATTAATGTGGTCAGATTTAATTTAATCACAGTGTCAGGCAACCCGCATTACACCTACATTATGATTAATACGTGCGGTATGATTAATGGCTGCGCCTGGCCTCCGCGATATTTTACGCCTCCCCGTTCCTGCTCTATCGCTCTATGTATTATGTTGAGCACGGATCTATTTTGTATCTAGTCTGCGATATCTATTGAGCGATGAAATGAACAATTTCTGCCTGTTGTTGTTGTGGCTGATGATGTATATTTGTTGTATCTGGTTTTGTGGAGAAAGATGTTGCAAGAATGAATGATGGAGAAAATATAAACATCTTAAGTAAAATAGAGCTGAATTATTAGTAAAACATGTAGTTTTCCTTGGACAAAAGCATGGCGAGTGACAAGAATAATAATGAAATAGCTATAATACAGAGAGTAGCATAAAATATCGCAAATTGTCTAGAGACAAAAAAAAAAAATACAAAGTCTTCATTTCAGTTGATGTGAATCTTGAAGAAGAGGACTTCTCCAATTATTCAACTCAAAGGTAAAAAAGAAAAGTCCCAACTTGAGATTCTGAATTCCTAAATTGATAGAGTGTGAAGTCAATGTCTTCTCAGTAGTAGATAATATTGAATTGACAAGAAAATGGGTGCAAATTATTTCGCTAATCTAATAGGTAACTAAAATGCAGAAAGTGATGGAATGTGGAGTTGCAGTTAAATATTCTTCAGTTAATTTCTCAAAAAAAAAGATTCTCACTTAAATATTTTATTGAAAAAACTAACTTTCTAATGTAGAAGATAAGAAATTTTAAACTTTTTTTCTCCACTTCCATATTTTTCTACATCGAAATCTCTGGCAGTTTTGTTTGAAGTTGCTTCACTTTACTTATTTTCTTCGTCATCGTTCTACTATCTTTTTCCTCAAAATGTATTGCTGCCTCATTTGAATTTCCGATGCCATCAATAAATTGGTTACTAAAGTTGTGTGTACTTTTCTCTTTTTCTGAATTGCTATTGTAACAAAACGGCCCTAAAAATCCTTTAATTTTTGCTTCGTAATACAATTAATTGGTTTCTTTTCCCAGCGAGATTAATTCGCTAAATTTCTGACGAAACCATATCAAGAGTCAAAGGTTATCAATCGGATCCCGAAATAGTGTCCTGATTTTGTCTTAAAATACGACTTTCGACTCATGGTTCCATGGAAAACAGCTGTATGTTTTGCGACCGAATCCTAAAAGCGTCATCAAGCTGCCAATATAAATAAGCTGGTGAATCTACTAGATTCATTCAGTTCTGTAACAAAGTTCTGGTGTTTAGTGTTGACGTCTTTCTGCTGATTCTCGTTCCGAAACCTTAGGTAATGTTTCAATTTCAAGTATTTTAATTTTTCCATTATGATTGTTGTCTTCTGTCTATTATTTATTTTCTCCGCTGTGTAAAGAAGCAAACCATTGGATTAGCTTCACAATTTAAATCTCTTTTCCAACATGAATAACAAGGCCGTTTTGTCATTCCCTTGTCGAGGACGCCCGTGACTTTTTACCCACTAAGAATTATAACTTAATCTTTCTTTTCTGTACCTTTTAATCTTAAATTTCTCATGTAACTTGTACCATCAGGAAACGCCCTATACAGGACGCTCATTGATTTCACTCCCTATCATTCCAAATCTCCGTATGTATTTTCTCTCATTTCATTCCAGTAAACATTGTTAATAACCTACTGTATATTCTTCGCTTTACTTTCATTTCCTTACCAAGATTTACCATTTGGTCAATAAACCATTATTAGAGTTTAGTAAGAAAAACTGATTCTTTTATTTCCTTTGTAAAACCCCGAGCTAGCATGCCAACTAACTGCGTACAGCTTAGGTAGCAAGAACCCGCACTGGAAGAGGCGATCTAATCAGATTACTAGAAAGTATCCGCTCAAAGTTACCTAGATTATCAGTGGGACTTTGAACAAAGTCTCTGGTGGCACGCTACCGCAGTACAAAAAGGCCTCTACGAGTGCTAAAACAAAGTCTCCCTTACTCGCCTGTCATATCCAGTTGGAGGCGGTAACACTATTATCTGCATTATATATATAAATATATAATTATCGGTTTATAACATTCTACGTCTTCCGATTCCCGATCTCCAACCATCTCTGTCAATCCAGGCATCCTCTTCTAAGCCTCTGTCTCTCATTTCTTCGTCTACTCCACTTCTTCAGCTCCTTCTCGGTCTGCCACGTCTTCTTCTTCCCCCTGGCTTCCACTCAATAATTTGCTTGGGTATCCTTGTATCTGCCATTGTTGGCTCCACAATAATAGGCATCCCAATTTCATTTATTTGGCCGAAAATATTCTCATTTTGGCTCGCTGCATGTTGCGCGATATCGTGCCACCCTGTACCAGTTACATCTGTCCTCTCTGCGGGGTGCATTCCATCGACTGATGGCAATACGGCGCCAGTAATTTTGGTTTGTGTGTTGAAGAGTTGACCTTGGTGCGCGCAATTATTAAGTTCTATAAACCTAGCAGTCCCAAGGTAAAAAAAAACTTCGGGAACTATATAATAATTAGGTGCTTTTTAGGTGCTAATTAGGGCCTCTAATTAAAAATTAGGTGCTCTTTTAGTTTTTGGGAAAATCAAAAAAAACTAAGGGACTGCTAGGTTTATGAAAGCTAGCAGTCCCCTATAGTAAAAAATATTTTTCCAATTTTTTTCTTTGTATCAGAATTATGTGCATTTTAGGTGCTCCCAAATAGTCCAAGAAAAAATAGAATTGATTAATTATTAACTGAGTTACAGATTTTTTTATAATTATTAGGGGACTGTTGGCTTTACGTTTACTTGTTGGTGTGTCAGAATGGCAAAAGGGATCTATATAATAATTAGGTGCTTTTTAGGTGCTAATTAGGGCCTCTAATTAAAAATTGGGTGCTCCTCTAATTTTTAAGAAAATCAAAAAAAATAAAGGACTGCTAGGTTTATGAAAGCTAGAAGTCCCCTATAGTATAAAATATTTTTTCAAAATTTTCTTTTGTATCAGAATTAGGTCTTTTTTAGGTGCCCCTAAATAGTCGAAGAAAAAATAGAATTGATTAATTATTAACTGAGTTACAGATTATTTAAAATTATTAGGGGACTGCTGGCTTTACGTTTACATGTTGGTGTGTCACAATGGAAAAAAACTTTAAGATTTATATAATAATTAGGTGCTTTTTAGGTGCTAATTAGGGCCTCTAATTAAAAATTAGGTGCTCCTCTGGTTTTTGAGAAAATCAAAAAAAACTAAGGGATTGCTAGGTTTCTGAAAGCTAGTAGTCCCCTATAATGAAAAAAAAAAATTCAAAATTTTCTTTTGTATCAGAATAAGGTGCTTTCTAGGTGCTCCTAAATAGTCTAAAAAAAAATAAAATTGATTAATTATTAACTGAGTTACAGATTTTTTTTTAATTATTAGGGGACTGCTGGCTTTACGTTTACATGTTGATGTGTCAGAATGGAATAAAACTTCGGGATCTATATAAAAATTAGGTGCTTTTTAGGTGCTAATTAGGGACTCTAATTAAAAATTAGGTGCTCCTCTGGTTTTCGAGAAAATCAAAAAAAAACTAAGGGATTGCTAGGTTTATGAAAGCTAGTAGTCCCCAAGAGTGAAAAATATTTTTCCAAAATTTTCTTTTGTATCAGAATAAGGTACTTTTTAGGTGCTCCTAAATAGTCGAAGAAAAAATAGAATTGATTAATTAATAACTGAGTTACAGATTTTTTTAAAATTATCAGGGGACTGCTGGTTTTAGGTTTACATGTTAGTGTAACAGAATGGAAATAAACTTCGGGATCTATATAATAATTAGGTGCGTTTTAGGTGCTAATTAGGGACTCTAATTAAAAATTAGGTGCTCCTCTAGTTTTTGAGAAAATCAAAAAAAACTAAGTGTTCACGAAAATTTGCGTTAGGTTTTCGAAAGTTTAAAGAGCAGCGGGACTGTAGGCGCTAAATTCAATTTTGCCGCACAAATATTAATGGACATAAACCCGAGCCATACAAAGACAATGGAGGATTGGCACTTACTTGGTTTATGCTGGTTTTCGTCGATCCAGAGGAGCTCCTCGTGTCCAGAAAGTCTGCTTCTCAGCGACAAACCAATACAACACAGTCTTAGAAATAATAATAAGGAATTGTTGCCTTGAATTCGATAGGTTTTTTGATTTTTGATAACGACCGAAAAAGCGGACGTGGTTTTAGAGACACGGCTTCGTACTGCTTCCTGCTTCCTTCTCATAAATCACATATTTTTCACATGCGCCGAGTCTGCGCGAGCGGTGCCAATTTTGATTTGAACTTGTATGGCATTTAACGGTTTTTTTTTTTGTAATTTTTGAATGAATATATAAAATAACAAAGTTGCATGAACACTAAGGGATTGCTAGGTTTATAAAAGCTAGTAGTCCCCTATAGTAAAAAATATTTTTCCAAAATTTTCTTCTGTATCAGAATTAGGTGCTTTTTAGCTGCTCTTAAATAGTCGAAGAAAAAATAGAATTGATCAATTATTAACTGAGTGTAGTGTTTGCATTTTATTTATATATTATAATAGTACCTACACTCCAGCGGCTATTCATATCCTAAGGTAAATATGTAGGTACCATGTAGGTACCTATATACAATTAATATTAGTGTATCAATAGATCGGTACCGGTATGTCACGGGTTTTCTAATAAACGGAATTGTCGTTAAATCGTATTTTATTTACACCTAAATATTACAGTGGCGACGATGGATAATGGAAATTAATTATTAAGTGTTTAAAGGATTAAGAAATCAAGTTGGTGTTTAAAAGGAAGTGATTTAAATAGTTGAAATGTCGACCGTTGGAATTCAATTAGAATTTAACCCAGACCTACATGATTTTGACGTTTTTCAAAGGCGACTTGAATCGTTTTTTGTAGCAAACGGAATAGATGACGATAAAAAGAAACGTGCAATATTTTTAAATGGATTTTCGGAGAGTGCATTTATGCTTCTAGAAAATTTGGCAATGCCGAATAAACTGGAATCAACGGATTATAAAAACCTAGTCGCACTTTTACAAACATTTTATAAGCCAAACCGAGCGGTGTTTGTAGAAAGATATACATATTACACAACAAAAAAACTCAATTCTGAATCCAATCAGGAGTTTGCAGCCAGACTCAGGGGTTTGGCAGCTCATTGCAAATTTGGAAACGACTTGGACACAGTTCTGCGGGATAAATTTGTTTGCGGTTTTGAGCGGGGCAGTAAAATATTGGATGCTTTCTTCACCAAAACGGAAACCCTAACTTTTCAGGTTCAGGAAGCAATTCAGTTAGCCTTATCGACAGAAACTGCACAAAACAGTTATGGATTATCCAGTAATGTACAAGTTAAGTGCAAAATGAACCAGTTACAATCAAATTTTCGCGATAGTAGTGGTAGTGCCAGGAATATGAGTGGATACCAGACACGAAAACAGTTCCAGCGACCTTCAACATCGTAGAATGCAAGTACCTCACGTAGCAGCGCTGGTGGACGGTCAGCGGGGAGAGGGGACTCCTTCAAACCAAACCAAACAGGTATGCGATTTTGCAAAGTGTGTGGAGGAAACAATCACGAAAGCGTGCCTTGTTTTTTCCGTGAATATGTATGCGATATATGTGGAATTAAAGGTCATCTTCGTAAAGTTTGTAAACAAACAAAAAATCGTTCATCTCATTTTGTTGATATTAATCAGGACAATTCTGAATTGAACCAAAATAATGCGTTTGCTGATAGCACAGATGAATGTCCAATATTTTGTTTAAAATCTGTAAATGATAATCCTATTTTAATCAATGTTAAGATAAATAATTGTAACCTTAAGGCGGAACTAGACATAGGGGCAGCCAAATCGGTTATCTCGGAAGAATTGTGGGAAAAATATTTTTCGAATTTTTTGCTTAATGATACCAAAATAAGTTTCATTACTTATGTTGGTGATAAAATTGTTCCTTTGGGGTTTTTTGCCGTCGAATTAGAGTATCAAGGTGAACTTAAAAAATTATTTGTATGTAATCCGCCAGGGTGCCACCTTATTATTGGGTCGCGATTTTATTAATTTATTTAAACTTGGATTTAGTCGCATCAATTTTATGAACGATAGCGATAAAAAGCATCTTTGCGAATTAATGGAAAAATATAGCGACGTTTTTAGTAATAAATTGGGCACGTTTAATAAAAGCAAATTTACAATAAAATTAAAAGATGATGTAGTACCAAAATTTTTAAAGCCTCGTTCTATTGCTTATGCTATCAAAGAAAAGGTTAACATTGAAATTGAAAAATTGGTGAGTATGGGCATACTTAAACCAGTACAATATTCAGATTGGGGTACTCCTATAGTGCCTATTCTTAAGCCAGATGGTAGCGTGCGCATCTGCGGCGATTTTAAAATCACTTTAAATCCACATATTGAAATGCATCGTTACCCCATACCTCGTATTGAAGATTTATTCTGTAAATTATCGGGTGGAGAGCAATTTTCCAAATTAGACTTGGCGTTCGCGTACCAACAATTGCAACTGGATGAGGCCTCAATCAAATACACCACGATCTCGACTCATAAGGGATGTTATGCTTACACTAGATTGCCTTTTGGCGTTTCTTGTGCTCCGGGAATGTTTCAGGAAATTATTGAAAAGGTTCTGCTAGGGATTCCCGGAGTTTGCTGTTTTTTTGATGATATATTGATCACGGAGGAGGATAAAAAAATACATTGCGATAGATTAAATGCAGTGTTAGGGAGGTTAAGCAATAATTGTGGTCTAACAATTAAAAGGGAAAAATGTCAATTTTTTCAGGACTCTATTGAGTATTTGGGCCATGTCATTGATAAGGAGGGGTTGCATAAGTCAAAAAAGAAAATTGAGGCAATTTTGGAAATACCCCGGCCTGTAAATATGGCACAACTACAATCATTTATCGGCTCAATTCAATATTATCATAAATTTATTCCTCATACATCAGATATCTTATATCCATTATATAAGCTTTTGAAAAAGGGAAATGACTTTCTTTTGGACAGTAGAATGTGACACAGCCTTTGAAAAAATAAAACAAATTATAGCTTCTGATCAGTTTTTGGCACATTATAATCCAAATTTAGACTTAGTTTTGACTGTTGATGCATCCTCTTATGGGCTGGGAGCTACGCTGTCACACGTTTACCCTAGTGGGGTGGAACGACCTATTGCTTTTTTCGTCAAAAACATTATCAGATGCGGAAAAGCGTTATTCACAAATTGATAAGGAAGCTCTGAGTATTGTATTTGGAGTAAAAAAGTTTCATTCCTTCTTATGGGGTAGGAAATTTTTATTAAAATGCGATCACAAACCTTTAATCTCAATTTTTGGAAAAAAAAACAAGGGTTACCAGTTATGGTTACGAATCGCTTGCAGCGTTATGCTTTATTTCTTTGCTCTTATGATTTTGATATTATTTATATCAAGAGTAAGGAAAATTGCGCAGATTTTTTGTCTAGATTGCCGTTGGAGAATACTTATAGTTTAACGGAGCCGAAAGAGGTTAATGTAACTTTAAATTATGTAAGTGAAAATTGTCATACTATCTTGGATCTCGAAAAAATGAAAATAGAAACTGCAAGGGATGAACTTTTGAAAACTGTTATGTATTATGTAAAAAATGGATGGCCTGATAAAGTGAGTTGAAACCTGTTACCATATTTTAAACGGAAAGGGGGAAATTGGGGTCGAAGATAATATTTTAATTTGGGGTTATCGTGTTATTATTCCAACATCACTTCAGGGGGCAGTACTAGCCGAATTGCACAAATCACATTGGGCATAGTGAAATGTAAATCGTTAGCGAGATCGCATGTGTGGTGGCCCGAACTCAATAATGACATTGAAGATATGATTAAATCATGTCAAAGTTGCTTGAGTTTGAGAAATAATCCTCCTAGAACGGAGTTGCAACCCTGGCGGGTTCCAGATAAATTATGGTCACGAATGCACGTGGATTTTTTTGGGTCCACTCAATGGCAAAGTTTGGTGGTGCTAGACGCTTTATCTAAATGGCTGGAAGTTTTTATAATGTCCAATATAACGGCACAGAGCACAATAGATAAATTAAGGGGACTTTTTTCTAGATTCGGTTTGCCTGATTCAATTGTTTCTGATAATGGGAAAATGTTCGTATCTCGGGAATTTCAAGAATTTCTAAAAAATAATGGTATTAATCATGTGACGTCACCACCTTATCATCCAGCATCAAACGGTGCTGCTGAAAATAGCGTTAAGACTGTAAAATATTACCTGCTCAAGGAGTTGAAAAGTTCATACAATTTCTTAGATAATATTTCAAAACCTAAGAATTTGACTCAAAAGGATTTAAAAAACTTTTTAATTCTTTATAGGAATACTGAACATTGTAGCACGGGGGAGTCGCCAGCCCGTTTGATGCTCGGAAGACCATTAAAGACTAGATTAGATTTATTAAAGCCTTCAAATGTTGGTTTTAGACCATCAAAGTCTTTGGAAGAAGTAAAGAAAAATCTTGAAAATGTTCAAAAAAGGCAGAAAAAGTATTATTCTAGTAAATCGCGTAAATCGTTTCAAGTTGGACAAAAAATGTTAGTTAAGGATTATAGAAGGGCCAAACCTCAGTGGATAATAGGGTTAGTGGTTAGTGTTGTTAATGCAAATATTATATATGTAAAAATTCCAAATACTTCATTAATGTGGAAACGTCACATGAATCAAGTAATGCCCCTGAGAACTAGGAAATTAGATCCTAATTTTAATGTAGTAGAGCCAGCAGAGTTACTTTCAGAGACAGCAGAGTCATCTTCAGAAAATGACTTGATAAACGCTAGTAGTATTATTAAACTAAGCGATAATGAAATGGATGACACTTTTTTTGAGGTGTCTGGTGGTTCTCCTTATTCCGGAGTATCTGATGATTCTGCTGATTCGCCCTCTCCTAGGCCACAGAGAGTGCGGAAGCCGGTAGAACGGTTCGTACCATGTTAGCTTGTAATAACGTTTTTTTTGTTATTTTTGGTTAGTTAATTTTATAAATTGGGTATTGGGACAGAATTCATCTATTTTTGTTTGGTAGTAATTTAAAAGGGGAGGAATGTAGTGTTTGCATTTTATTTATATATTATAATAGTACCTACTCTCCAGCGGCTATTCATATCCTAAGGTAAATATGTAGGTACCATGTAGGTACCTATATACAATTAATATTAGTGTATCAATAATAAACGGAATTGTCGTAAAATCGTATTTTATTTACACCTAAATATTACACTGAGTTACAGATTTTTTTTCATTTTAAGGGGACTGCCGGCTTTAAGTTCACTTGGTGGTGTGTTAGAATGGAAAAAAACTTCGGGGTCTATATAATAATTAAGTGCTTTTTAGGTGCTAATTATGGCCTCTAATTAAAAATTAGGTGCTCCTCCAGTTTTTGAGAAAATCAAAAAAAAAACTGAGGGACTGCTAGGTTTATGATAGGTTTAGCAAACCCCTATTGTAAAATAGTTATTTACATAACAAATGCGGAAAGTGATACTTTACCGCACGCAACGGCAGTTAAGAGCGGTAAAGGCACTTTCCGCATGTGTTAGGTACAAAATTTTACCTATGAGCATCTACATCTCCAAAAAAGGGCATTGATAAAATTAATTATTGAATCAGATTAATGAATGAAATTAGATTAGATTTAGAAGTTATCAAAAATCCATTTTCTGGAAAAAAAAGGATTTTTGATTATAAATATCAAATTCTACTTTACCGCACACTATGCGGTAAAGTGCACTTTACCGCATACTTTGTAGTTCACTTTACCGCATACTATCCTGTAAAGTTCACTTTACCGCACACTATGCTGTAAAGTTAACTTTACCGCATAGTGTGCGGTAAAGTGCTACTTTCCATTTGCAAATACGTGCGGTAAAGTACACTTTACCGCACGCTCGTAGGTAAATATTTTTTCAAATTTTTCTCTTGTATCAAAATTAGGTGCTCCTAGAGCTAGTCAAAAAAAAAAAAAATTAAATCGATTGATTATTAACTGAGTCACCGATTTTTTTTTTCATCTTAAGGAGACTGCTGGCTTTACGTTTACGTGGTGATGTGTCAGAATGGAAAAAATATTTTTACAATAGGGGTTTGCTAAACCTATCATAAACCTAGCAGTCCCTCAATTTTTTTTGATTTTCTCAAAAACTGGAGGAGCACCTAATTTTTAATTAGAAGCCCTAATTAGCACCTAAAAAGCACCTAATTATTATATAGACCCCGAGGTTTTTTTCCATTCTGACACACCAACAAGTGAACTTAAAGCCGGCAATCCCCTTAAAATGAAAAAAAAATCTGTAACTCAGTTAATAATTAATCAATTTTATTTTTTCTTCGACTATTTAAGAGCACCTAAAAAGCACCTAATTCTGATACAAAAGACATTTTTGGAAAAATATTTTTTATTTGCAATCATATATGTAATCTTGTCATTACTGACTTTTTAAAAATTTGGAAGTGACACTTTACCTGTGTCACTTCCCTCTTCGATTTCCCTCACCGATTTCCCTATTCGACTTCCCTCACCGATTTCCCTCACTCTAATTTATTCACCTTTGCTGGCAACAATGAAAACAAGTCAGGTAAAAATGTCAAAGCAGCGAATGACACATTTTGGCATGTTTGTTTTATTTTTTTTAATATTAGAAAAATTGAATGACTAATCATAATTAATGGTGTGCTTGCAAATAAAATAGTATACAAACCTCGGAGGGAAGTTTTCATTTCTGTCTCGAGATTAATAGTCAATCTCGACGCTTCGCGTCTCGATTGACTATATAAATCTCTCGACAGTAATGAAACACTTCCCTACTCGGTATGTAATATACTATTACTATAGGGGACTACTAGCTTTCATAAACCTAGCAATCCCTTAGTTTTTTTTGATTTTCTCGAAAACCAGAGCTTCCCTACAAAGACAAAAAAGTCTAATCGCAAAATTGCCATTTGTTTTTTTTACATTTATGTGATGCGCAGAAGCTGTTCTAAATTTTGGTGCAGGAGCGGTATTCCTAGGCTAATTAGTTTAAAAATAAAAAAAAAGGAAAAACAGTCTATTGTTACAACTTTGCCGGCCATTCAAAGGCAAAAGGGTCTAATAAACATATTTTGAAAAAAAAATCAAAGGCATAACAGTTTATTGTACTTTAGATTCTTAGAACCCAGTTATGAACAATGACAGAAAAAGCTAATGTACTTTAGATTGTTTTGCGTTTGGTTGGGTGATACATTTGCAAACAATCTATTGTATATTAGACTATTTTGCCATAGTTCAAATCCAAAACTTGAACAATAGATTCTTTTACCATTGCAAGTGTATGAAAATGCGCCTATTTATACAAAGCGCTAACACACATTAGATCTTTTTACCATTATAAAGTAGTAGGAATGACGTCCCGCGCGACGGTTAGTCACAATAACCTAACTTTCCAGTGCAAACCTGTTACCCTCCTACCTGTTTCCTTTCAAAAATCACAAGGCTTATGATTGGTGGTTTTGGTTCGTGGTTATCAAAGGCAAGTTTAAGCTATCAGAAATGTCTTCTAGAGCTAAGAGAATTGCCCAAATGGGGAAAGTTGCCTTTGAGAAAATGCAGGAGATGGTAAGTAGATGACACTTTCTTATTCTATCCCAGCTAAATTAATGATACACGGTGAAGTTAAGTTTGTTGTAAGGAGGTTTTGGTTAGTTGAGTTTGTTTCTACCGCACACAGTTTTGTTTTAGTGCATTCTGGCACTATTATGAGTGGAAATACATAAAACATACGTACCTACCTAATTTAATATGTGGTTTAAATTTCAATCAGGTTGTATAAAATCAAAATAAATCTCTTACGAACATTTTCTTAACATCAATTATTTGTGAATACAAATATAAGGTAGTCGACATTCCGCTCGTGAATTAACTTTTCCGGTCAACGATAAACTATAATTTTTTCGTCTTGTATAAAAAATAACTATTACCTCTCATACCTAGGTAATAATTATCATTTCAGGAATACGAAAACCAAGATAGCGAATCTTCTGACTCCGGCGATGACCAAAATTATTTGCCAAACGATGAAGACTACAATAATTCAACTGATTCCGAGAATGAAGCGGTAATCATTAAAAAACGCAGAATTCAGAATGCCAAGAGAAACCTATTTAATTTAGTAAACACGACATTTGATACAATTTCTATTCAAAACTTTCCTGCGCCTGTATTGGAATCAAATGTATCAGAATGTGTGCCTAATGTAAAAATTGTACCCGATGGTGATGAATGTTTAAATTTAGGAGAAAAAAAAGTTAACGAGCATCAGAAAGAAGCACAAATATTCCGGAAATATCGAAGAACCTTCTGGAACCGCGCTTGTACCAGAATCAAATTCAAATTCATCGGAATGTATGCCTAATAGAGAAATTTTTTCCGATAATGAATGCTTAAACGGGAATGAAAATGATATGATAGAACATCAGGAAGAAGGACAAGAAGTAGGCATAGAAAATGTCGAGAATGTCGAACAACATCCTGGGACAGTAGTAGGCCATAATAATACTGTTCAAGAAGAACAACCAGCAATAACATCCCAAAATATAAATAGAAAAAGAGCCAGAACCGAAACGGAGAAACAGAATAATGCCAGAAATAAGCATCCATTTATAAACGAAGTGTGCAATTGTAAAACAAAAAAACTGCGACAAAAAGATAAACAGGGAAGCAAGAAAAAATATCCATACTCAATTTTGGAATATGTCTAAAAACGATCAAACAATCTGGTTATCGACCCGAATAATTGAAATGTGTGCAAAACGAAAGGTGCAGGGTACCAAAAGAAATTATTCCAGACGATATTACTTTGATGAAAATGATGATAGAATAGAAGTGTGTCAAAAATTTTTTCTTAGCACGTTGGGTTATAAAAGCACCAGTGTTCTTCAATCTTTATCTAAAGCTTCAAAAGATGACCATGGTACGAAATTGTTGAACTTGAACCTTGCGTGTATTGAACTTCAGCCTTGCGTCGTTGCTTTTCTTTGTGCAAAGATGGCCGAGTTTAAGTGTGACTCCTGTCAAAAAATCACCTCTGACAAGGACAAGTATAAACTTCGCTGTAGCGGTGAATGTCGCCGGCATTTCTGTATGAGCTGCACTGGTCTGGATAAAATGACAACAAAGATGCTCTGCCAACAAAAGTGTCACAATATTAGATTTTTCTGTAGTGTCTGTGATTCTCCAACGTTAAAATATCTTCACGATAAAGTGTCTCAGCTACAGAAAGGCCAAATCCCTCTGGAAATTGTAGAGGCTCTGGGTGCATGTCTTAAGAACAGTGAAAAACTTCATCCGGTCATTTCGGAAATCTACGACACCTTAAGCGCTCATGATTCCAGGTGGAGCGACTTATCCAAGAAAGTGGATGACATACACAACCACCATTCTGAGTACTCTGAGAGTGGACAACAATCTCTATTCCATTCAATTAGGGAAATGAAACGAGACTTGTGCAACATTTCGTCGATCTTCATGGACGGTCATGATGAGTCTATAAAGGTTCAGGTACATGACTCTTCAAAAGAAGAGTTAACAAGGGAAATGGCAGATTTGAGGAAATGTGTCAACCAAATGGCGCTCACGTTGGAAAAGTTAGCAGGCAAAGAGAAACCGTCTACTAGGAGCAGCCCGCCACCTGTAAAAAAGTCAATTACAGCGTCGATTTCAACCCAGACCGATAGTGAAGAGACATTCCCTGTTACGCAAGTGGTCATTGATTCCCGAGTCTGTCCCCCACCTCAGAATTCCGCCCTAAAAGAAAACTGGCATTATGTGGTAGTGTCAAAAATCCCCCATCCTTTTACAGCAAAACAGCTTGCTCATTTTGTAAAGGAAAAACTTGGAACCACGGAGTTTATCAGATGCTTTCCAATGCTCCAAAATAAAGACTGCTCTCACACTGATTTCAAAGTTGGCGTTCAAAACAAAAATCACCTAAAGCAGCTTTTGGACAGAAGCATGTGGCCTCCAGGTACGGGTATAGAGACTGCTAATTCATCTGCAACACTTTTAAAGGCATGACTCAACCCCGATTAACCCGACTAAGGATGATAAAACTATCAGGATTGGTTCTGACAGGGAGGCTATAGCTGTTTCTAAGTCCCTGGCACTAGACAGCACAAAAATTGTTATGGATACAAGTAGAAAAAAAGATGAATCAATCATGGACCCGATGACTCCACCCATTGTGCGATTATCGCGAGCTTCTGATACAGCTGATGGTCGATATTTATTGGCTAGACTAAGAGACCCTGCCATTCTTAAAGCTCTTAGGCTATTCCTGGCTTATCTCCATGACCAACCATCCACCGTGTGTTTTGATGGGCACACTAACACCAGCATCAAATTAATGTTAGCTTCGGAGGGACTTCCTAGTGACTTGGACTCATTTGCGGAAGTTATATTTCCGTTTCCACAACGCGTATGGCATTAGTCTGGCTGAAGTTGACGCTGATCTCTCCGCCTTCAGGTCTTACTTCTCGTCCGAGAAACTTCTCCGGTTACAGAATATTAGGGAAAGTCAGAGCAAATATTTCTCTAGTGGCTCTCCACGTAATAATAAAAATTTTTAGAGAAGGTGACGCGACCAGAGGATCAAGCACCCTCTGTAAGGTTGGACGATGGCAAGCTTAGTGTATTTCTTATTAATATTCAGTCCTTAAGACACAAAACAGATGAATTATTTCTTTTATTAGAAGAGCTTAATTTTCCAGAAATCATCGCCATTACTGAACACTGGTTAAATATGGATGAACCTGTGTTTGTCAAAAATTACACCTCAATAGCTAGATTTAATCGAAGTAATTTATCTCACGGAGGCACTATGATAATGTCCACTAATAATGACTTTACTGCAATAACCAAGTTTGATAATTTATTCCTGTATCATGATAGGTTATTATAAGTTATTGTTTGTTTGTTTTTTTAGTACCTATAATATGCTTACTCGCACAGTATAAGCAGTTAGACCTAGATGTTTGTTTGTTAGTTTTAATCAAATTTTGACCATGAACTATTTGTTCAAGTGTTTGGTTTTGTCTGTGCTTTTGCATTTGTATGTTTTGTTTTTTATTTTTTCAGCTTTGTCCACAAAATTGTAAAATTTTCTGACAATAAAGCAAATTCTTTCTTTCTTTCTTTCTTTATTACTAGTTTCAATCCCAAGCCTTCCCATTACAGACGAAGTCATGCCCCAAACCGAAAATATTTGCCTCCAGATCTGACAATAAAATATATGTATACAGATTTTAAAGAAAATAATGATATGAATGTATCTTACGAGAAATATAGACAGGTTGTTGATAATTTAAATATTGGATTTTATGACCTGGAAGCGGACAAATGCGGGTTTTGCATAGAGATGGATATGAATCCTACAGAAGATAATTTAAAATTAAAAGAAGCTCATTTACAATCGGTGGGTTAGATCCTTTCAATAAAAAAATTGCTTTAACTAACCATAATTTTGTTTTCATTAGGTTGAAAAAGTACGGTCCCAGTATAGAAGAGACGGCGAATTATCAGCTCAGTTGAATCTTCTCCGAGTCTACGCTGCTGATCTCCAGAAGGTTTTTCTCTTACCAAGAATGCTAAAAGTGAAGGATTCCTTTTTCACATCCCATCTTGTGTTGTTTAACGAAACATTTGGTGCTATGGCAAAAAAATATGAACATTTTTGTATACTGTGGCACGAAGCAATAGCGGGCAGACGGGCTGAAGATATAGCGTCCTCGTTTTTGAAATTCTTGGAATGTAACAGAGATGCGGAACACATTATACTTTGGTTAGATAATTTTAGTGGTCAAAATAAGAATAACATATTAATTTCTGCTATATTGTCTTACATAAATTCTTCCTTATGTACCACGAAAACTATCACGTTGAAATATCTAATATCAGTACACACTTATATGGCTGCCGATAGATTACTCGGGAAAATAGAACAAGCTGTTAGGAAAATGGGAAATGTGGAAGATTTCATGGATTTTAAAGAGTGTTGCAAAAAAGCTTCAGCCCGCATGAATGTTTTAGAAATGCAATATAATGACTTTTTAAAGCTTGAAAATAAGTTAAAAACTTTCAGCCGAAAAAAAAAATTGGAACAAGAAGTCACTGACCAGTTACCATATTTTAAAGATATTGTAGCTATGAAATTTATAAAGGGATCAGAATGCTTATACGTAAAAACCAACTACGATGAAGATGACTACAGTTGCCGTAGCAACATATTAAAGAAAAATATCTCTTTAGTATTACCGCAGCATATTCAAGAAGCAAGAGGCATTTCCACTGCAAAAAAAGAAACGATAGTGAAGAGATTAGTTTCTAAAATGACAGAAACTAGAAGGCAGTTCTGGTTAAATCTTCCTGAAAACAATAACGCCGGTGACGTTTTGAATGATGGCATTTGAAATATGTTCTTTTTTGTTTATTCGTTGGAGATTTTTCTTGTTTATTTTGAATTTATATTTTTGAATTAATAAAGATATTTTGCACCGATGTTTCGTGATTTCATATTAATTTGATTGATTTCTTTTTAGATTAGAAAAACAGCTAAAGTACATTAAAGGTAAATGTGATTGCTTTGTTGAGGCATAAAAATATTATACACAAAGGCAAAATAATCTAATGTATAATAGATCCCTCTGCCTTTTTAATATATATTATTATCTGGATAAAAAAACTAAGACAAAACAATTATCAGCCATAAAGTAAGCTTAAAACCATACCAATATGACGGATATTTTAGTACATAGTTCTTGTAACACTCCTTAAAAATATGCACTAAATCCGTAGTCCAAATAGTACATCATTTTCAATTGATATAAATTAATCATAAAAAGTCGATTTTCTCGAATTTGCATTTTTGAAAATAGATCATTTTGCCTTAGTAGGGAAGAGAGGAGCACCTCATTTTTAATTAGAGTCCCTAATTAGCACTTAAAAAGTACCTAATTATTATATAGATTCCGAAGTTTTTTTGCCATTCTGATACACCAACATGTTAACGTAAAGCCAGCAGTCCCCTAATAATTTAAAAAAAAATCTGTAACTCAGTTAATAATTAATCAATTCTTTTTTTTCTTCGACTATTTAAGAGCACCTAAAAGCACTTAACTCTGATACAAAAGAAAATTTTGGAAAAATATTTTCCACTATAGGGGACTACTAGCTTTCATAAACCTAGCAATCCCTTAGTTTTTTCGATTTTCTCAAAAACTAGAGGAGCACCTAATTTTTAATTAGAGGCCCTAATTAGCACCTAGAAAGCACCTAATTATTATATAGATTCCGAAGTTTTTTTGCCATTCTGACACACCAACCTGTTAAACCAAACTTGTTTTTTAAGAATTTAAGTGTTCGGTTGTGCAAAGTGTATTTTGTAAGTAACGAAATAAAATAATCGTTTGTGCAAACTGTGAACATTTACATAACCTTCCCACTCCAAGAATTCCCAAACAAAACAGCTAACATAACCACAATTCAAAGATCCAAAACAGCCATTCTTTGTACATGTCCGAACCAAATTAGCTATTTGTCCTTTATATCATCTACTATTGTATGTTTTACGTCCATAATCTCCCTTATTCTCAGAATTGTTACCCTTTCCATCTTTGACCTGCCTGCGGATCTCCTCCAAAAGTCCATTTCAGTTGCTTCCAGCATTTTTGCGGTTCTGTATTATCTGCATTAATTTATTAAATCAGCTTTAACTTTCTTTTCAAGATTGGTTGAAATTACATAGTTTGAAATAATTTTTCTCTTCTCCTTAATAGGTACATCTTTTTTTCATCTTTATTTTCTTCCCCGTCAAGATTTCTAGTCCGCATTTCCTTTCCTTTTTTCCTTTCACACCTATTTTCTTCACCATCAAAGTTTGTGAAGTACCTACCTAGCTTCAAATTTCTATTTTCCTTGATCTCTTTTTTTTTCCTCGTCGAAATTTATTGAAGTTGTTCCCTAATTTATTTTCCTCTCCGCCTCCATTTGAACAAACTTCAGAATTTTTTTTTTTGTTAGGAAGAAGATAGATTATGAAATCATTTGAAACAACTTCTACAAATTTCAATGAAAAAAGGATTTTACACATCGAAAAAATGCCTCATTTCAGAACAACTCACTCTAGGAAATTCAATTGATTCAAATTCAAACAAATAGATTTACAAAACCAAGCAATTAGGTATTTTTAAAAAAAAATGGCTCATTAACCAACACTTTGAGATAAGATCAAAAACTATTATTGTTGCGGGACAATAGCAGGAAATATTAAAATACGAGCATTATAATAAAATAAGATTTTTCCATATCGGATTTTTTAGATAAAAATGTGTTTTTGCAAATGGCTTCCATTACCAATGCCCGGCGAAGAAACCATGTTGATTTACATTATAATCTCCATATTGTTTGGAATTTATCTCAGATATACCGAAGCGGTAAGTAACTTAGCTTGTAATTTTCAATTTACCCTATACACATATATGAATTCATCTCCTAGTTATCTTATTTGTTATTGGAAAAGCCGTAACTCAATCGTCGAGATTTCCTCTTCTGGATTTTTATCCCGGAACAAAAATGCAATCTTGAAAAGAGCATTGTATTTCATGTTCTGAAACGGTGTGTTTGCCTTATTTTTCCCCCAAAAACAAATCCCCGTGTTTATTTATTGCCGTATATCGTGTCTGTGATGGCGGATCTTTCCCGCAGCTTAATTTTGAAGGGTTTGTTTTATTTTGTCTAAGATTTGAAAATAGCCTTGTGTATATCATTCAACAAAAAATATCAATCGCATCGAACCGAGACATGTTTCGCGAAAATCAAACAAAAATAAGCCAGCCGGCTCTAATGCGATTTTCTCAATTTTGCACGCTCTATAAAACCCGATTTTTACGAGCAGGAAACTGGGACATATAGTGCACTTTCTATTTCTCTCATAAAACTCAATACAGACAGCTGGTTGTTATAATAATTGAAAATTGTTTTTATTATCAGTATTTTGATTCTTTCACAGTTAATTCCAACAACAGAAATCACCATTAATTCCCTGGACCAATGCAACCGTAAAAACAACACAAATCTGGACGTCTCGATTGGAGTAAAATGGCTGGAAAATCACACTTTCCAGATTAATGGACACCTTCATTTGAATTTCGATATCGACGATAGTATCGATTTGAATGTTGTAAAACTGGATAGAGAGGGTGGAGTGAAAAGGCGCTATTTGAAAGAGGTCAAATTGTGTAAATTGCTGGACAGGGCAGTTCGGAACAGGTTAGACAAGTCCGGACGGGTGTTTGTTAAACCGATGTGTCCTATAAAAGCACAGAAATTCGAGGTAAAAACATTTGCTTGGAGAGTGTCACCTAAATTTATTATCAATCAGCAATATTTATTTATCAATAATTTATTATCAACATCATAATCACTTTTTTTTTGCATCATTCATTGTCTTCATTAACGGCATCATCATCTTCATCATTATGAAAAGTGTCCAGAGTGGTTTCAAAAAAATCTGGAGCAAATTCCAAGGAGTTGAAAAAGCAAACAACAAATCCAAAGTCATTTTTATATAGTCTATAGCTTTAAAATTACAAATCGCATTCGAAGTAATTTGAGCAACTTCCAAAGTCACTCCATAGAAATTTCAATTTTCGAAAAAATACCTTCTAAATGTCTAGATTACCTTCTGAAGAATCGCTCTTAACCTTTATGAAGCTACTGAAGATACTTTCAAAACAGTTTTCGGCGATTTGGTGCATTCAGAATTTCTGAGAGTGACTTAAAATACTTTGGAAATTATTTTAACAGCTTTTGAAGATTTCGTGCTCATTTCTCGGTGATTTCATAAGTCTAGAACATGCGAGAATGACTTTGAATGGACCATAAGATGATTTAGATACTTTTGAAGCTACTTTGGACAATTTCCAGTAAGTTTTTCGACGATTGTAGTGATTCAGAACTGTTGAGAGTGACTTCAAATGCATTGGAAGTCGCTTAAAAAGATTTTGAAGCATGGCAACTACTTTCTCTGTGATTTTAAAAGTCTAGAACATGTGGGAATGTTTTTAAATGGAACATAAGATGATTCAAATGCTTTTGAAGGCACTCTGGACAATTTTCAGTAAATTTTTTGGCAATTGGAGTGATTCAGAACTGTTAAGAGTGACTTTAAATGCATTGGAAATCACTTAAAAAGATTTTGAAACCTTGGAGCTACTTCCTGTGTGATACAAGTAAGAGTAAATTTGAATGGATCGATCATAAGTTGATTCAGATACTTTTGAAGCTACTCTGGACAATTTCCAGCAAGTTTTTCGAAGATTAGAGGGATTCAGATCTCTTGTGAGTGACTTCAAATGCATTGGAAGTAGCTTAGAAAGCTTTTGAACCATGGGAACTACTTTCTCAGAGGTTTTGAAAGTCTAGAACAAGTAAGAGTTACTTTGGATGGATCATTCAGATACTTTTGAAGCTACTCTGTACAATTTACAGTAAGTTTTTCGACAATTGGAGTTATTCAGAACTGTTGAGAGTGACTTCAAATCCATTAAAAGCCACTTAAGAAGATTTTGAAGCATGGGAGCTATTTTCTCAATTATTTTAAAAGTCTAGAAGAAGTAAGAGTGACTTAAGATGGATCATAAGATGATTCAGTTACTTTCGAAACTACTTTGGACAATTTCCAGTAAGTTTTTCGATTATTGTAGTGATTCAGAACTATTGAGAGTGACTTTAAATGCATTAGAAGTCGCTTAAGAAAATTTTGAAGTATGGCAGCTACTTTACCATTGATTTTAAAAGTCTAGAATAAGTAAGAGTGACTTTGGATGGATCACTAGTTGATTCAGATACCTTTGAAGCTACTCTGGACAATTTCTTGTAAGTTTTCTGACGATTGGAGTGATTCAGAACTGTTGAGAGTGACTTTAGATGCATTGCAAGTCGCTTAAGAAGCTTTTAAAACATGGGAGCTACTTTCTGTGATTTTAAAAGTTAAGAACAAGTAAGAGTGACTTTGGATAAATCATAAGTTAATTCAGATACTTTTGAAACTACTCTAGAAAATTTTTAGTAAGTTTTCCGATGATTAGAGTGATTCAAATGAATTGAAAATGACTTGAAAATATTTTGAAGCATGGAAACTACTTTCTCAGTGATTTTGAAAATCTAGAACCAGTAAAAGTGACTTTGGATGGATCATAAGATGATTCAGATACTACTGAAACTACTCTAAATAATTTCCAGTGAGTTTTTCGACCACTGGAGTGAATCAGGCCTGTTGAGAGTGACTTCAAATGCAATGGAAGTCACTTAAAAAGATTATGAAGCATTGGAACTATCTTCTCAGTGATTTTAAAAGTCTAGAAGAAGTGAGAGTGACTTTAGATGGATCATAAGATGATTCAGTTACTTTCTGGACAATTTCCAGTAAGTTTTTCTATGATTGAAGTGATTCACAACTATTGAGAGTAACTTCAAATTCATTGGAATTCGTTTGAGAAGCTTTTGAAGTATTGCAGCTACTTTCTCAATGATTTTAAAAGTCTAGAAGAAGTAAGAGTGACTTTGGATGGATCATAAGCTGATTTAGATACTTTTGAAGCTACTCTGAACAATTTCCAGTAAATTTTTCGACGATTGAAGTAATTCAGAACTGTGGAGAGTGACTTCAATTGCATTGGAACTCGCTTAAGAAGCTTTCGAAGCATTGGAGCAACTTTCTCAATGATTTTGAAAGTCTAGAAGAAGTAAAAGTGATTATGGATGGATTATAAGTTGATTCAAATACTTTTAAAGCTACTCTAGACAATTTCCAGTAAATTGTCCATCGATTGTATGGTGTTTCAGAACTATTGAGGGTAACTTTAAGTGCATTGGTCGCTTAAGAAGTTTTCGAAGCATTCTCAGTAATTTTAGAAGTCCAGAACAAGTAAGAGGGACTTTGAATGGATCATAAATTGATTCAGTGACTTTTGAAGCTACTATGGACAATTCCTAATACTCATAAGTTTTTCGACAATTGGAGTCGCTGAAGAAACTTTGAAAGCCTGGGAGCTACTTTCTCAGTGATTTTGAAAGCCGACGACAAGTGGGAGTGACTTTGGATGGATCATGAGATGATTCAGATACTTTTGAAGCTACTCTGGACAATTTTCAGTAAGTTTTTTTACGAATGGCGCGATTCAGAACTGCTGAGACTGATTTTAAATGCATTGGAAGTCGCTTATAAAGCTTTGGAAATATAGGAGCTATATTTCCAGTAATTTTAAAAGTCTAGAACAAATAAGAGTGACTTTGGATAGATCATAAGTTGATTCAGTTACGATTGAAACTACTCTGGACAATTTGTAGTAAGTTTTTAGACGATTTGGAATGATTCAGAACTGTTGAGAGTGACTTCAAATGCATTGAAATTCGCTTAAGAAGCTTTTGAAGCATTGGAGTTATTTTCTCAATGATTTCAGAAGTCTAGAACAAATAAGAGTGACTTTAAATGGATCATAAGTTGATTCAGTTACTTTTGAAACTACTCTGAACAACTTCTAGTAAGTTTTTTGACAATTGGAGTGATTCAGAACTATTGAGAGTAATTTTAAATGCATTCGAAATCGCTTAAAAAGCTTTTGAAACATGGGAGCAACTCTTTCAGCGATTTTAAAAGTTCAGAACAAGTAAAGTCTATTTTTTTTTAAAGATAATTCCCCAAGTCAAAAATTTAGTAACTATGTTGGCAACACAAGCTTTTTCTACATAAAAACATTTGAAATCATTGATAATTTTACATTGTTTTGCCAACATAATGTCATTTTGATTTTTATCTTTGAAAAAAAAAACAAGCTTTAGGAGTGACTTTGGATAAGTTGATTCAGAGCTACTCTGGGCAATTTCCAGTAGGTTTTTCGACGATTGGAGTGATTCAGAACTGTTACAAGTAACTTCAAATGCATTTTGGAAGTCGCTTCATTCTGAGTCACTCCAGTCGTCGAAAAAATTACTGGAAATTGTCCCTAGTAGCTTCAAAAGTATCTGAATCAACCCATGATCCATCCAAAGTCACTCTTACTTCTTCTAGACTTTTAAAATCATTGAGAAAGTAGCTCCTATGCTTCAAAATCTTCTCAAGTGATTTCCAATGCATTTGAAGCCAGTCTAAACAGTTCTGAATCACTCCAATCGCCGAAACACTTACTGGAAATTGTCCAGAGTAGCTTCAATAGTACCTGAATCCACTTATGATCCATCCAAAGTAACTCTCACTGGTTCTAGACTTTTAAAATCACTGAGAAAGTAGCTGCTGAGAGTTTCCAAAATCTTGCTCGAAAGTATCTGAAAACTGAAGCCATTTACAAAATTCTAAAGTTACTCTTATGAACTCTATATTTCAGAAACATTACCTACCTACCCAAAAACTAAAAACTACTCAGAGTTAATTTCGAAGCTCTTCAAGCAAATTCCAAAAAATCTAAAATGACTGTTACAAATTCTAGAATTTCAGATTTTGGTAAAACTACTCGAATCTGCATCTGAAAAATCTGGGGACAAACTTACAAATTTTTTACTTCAGCAGTTCCAGAAACTTTACTCAAAAGTGTTCGGAATGACTTTGAAAGTATCCGAAGCTAGTTTTCCACTTCAGTCACTCTCAACAGTTAAAATCACTGAGAAAGTAGCTCCAATGCTCCAAAAGTTTCTTAATAAAGGATTTTCAATATATTTGAAATCACTTTTAACCGTTCTGAATCACTCCAATCATCGAAAAACTTACTAGAAATTGTTGAGAGTAGCTTCAAAAGTATCTAATTAACTTATGATCCATCTAAAGTCACTCTTACTTGTTTTAAACCTTCAAAATCACTGAGAAAGTAACTCCGATGCTTCAAAATCTTCTAAAATGACTTCCAATGTATTTGAAGTCACTCTAAACAGTTCTGAATCATTCCAATCGTCAAAAAATTTACTGGAAATTGTCTAGAGTAGCTTCAAAAGTATCTGAATCAACTTATGAAATATCCAAAGTCACTCTCACTTGTTCTAGACTTTTACAATCCTTGCGATACTAACTCCCCCAATGCTTCAAAAGCTTCTTAAGCGACTTCCAATGCATTTAAATTCACTTTCAATAGTTCTGAATTACTACAATCGTCGAAAAGCTTACTGGAAATTGTCTAGAGTAGCTTCCAAAGTATCTGAATCAACCTATGATTCATCAAATAATTATTGGTTCAAAAATTTCAAAAACTTTGCTTGAAAGTATTTAAAGTAATTTGAAAAGTATTCGAAGCAAATTACGAATATACGTCCAAACTGCTCTAAAATTTAGAGTTTCCAAAATCTTGTTCGAAAGTGATCTGAGTGACTTTAAAAGTGTCTGAAGACTGAAGCCACTAAAAAAATTCTAAAGTAATTCTGTGGACTCTATATTTCAGGGGGGCCAGCCTACCTACTCAAAAACTGAAAACTGCTCAGAATTACTCTCGAAGCCACTGAAGCAAATTCCAAAAATTTTAAAATGACTGTTACAAATTCTAGAATTTCAGATTTTGGTGAAACTACTCGAATCTGCATCTGAAGAATCTGGGGACAAACTAACAAACTTTCTACTTCAGCAGTTCCAGAAACTTTACTCAAAAGTGTTCAGAATGACTTTAAAATTATCCGAAGCTAGTTTTCCACTTCAGTCACTCTCAACAGTTAAAATCACTGAGAAAGTAGCTCCAATGCTTCAAAAGTTTCTCAATAAAGGATTTTCAATATATTTGAAATCACTCTCAACCGTTCTGAATCACTCCAATCATCGAAAAACTTACTAGAAATTGTTGAGAGTAGCTTCAAAAGTATCTAATTAACTTATGATCCATCTAAAGTCACTCTTACTTGTTTTAAACCTTCAAAATCACTGAGAAAGTAACTCCGATGCTTCAAAATCTTCTAAAATGACTTCCAATGTATTTGAAGTCACTCTAAACAGTTCTGAATCATTCCAATCGTCAAAAAATTTACTGGAAATTGTCTAGAGTAGCTTCAAAAGTATCTGAATCAGCCTATGATTCATCAAATAGTTATTGGTTCAAAAATTTCAAAAACTTTGCTTGGAAGTGTTTAAAGTAATTTGAAAAGTATTCGAAGCAAATTACGAATATTCTTCTAAACTGTTCTAAAATGTGGAAGTTTTCAAAATCTTGTACTCGAAAGTGTTCTGAGTGACTTTAAAGTGTCTGAAAACTGAAGCCACAAAATTTTAAAGTTACTCTTATGGACTGTATATTTCAGAGACTAAGAGTTTCCAAAATCTCGCTCAAAAGTGTTCTTAGTGACTGTCTCGAGAAAGTTCCAAAAAATCACAAGTTCCAAATTTTGGAAAAACCATCTGAATTTGCATTTAAAGAATCTGGAAACAATCTTTACAGTTTAGCAGTTCCAAAAACTTTTTTCAAAAGTTTCAAATGATGACTGATCTGAAGCGAGTTTTCCACTTTCAAAATCACCAAAAATAAGCTTCTAAATCTAGAGTTCCAATTACTAGATTAACTCGAACCTGCTTTGAATTCATCCAGAATCACTCTTAATTGTTCTAGACTTTTAAAATCACTAAGAAAGTAGCTCCCATCCAATCTTCTCATGCATTTGAAGTCACTCTCAACGGTTCTGAAATAGTCCAATCATCATAGGAAATTATCCAGAGTAACTTTAAAAGTATATGAATCAACTTATGATCCATTCAAAGTTACTCTTACTTCTTCTAGACTTTAAAAATCACTAAAAAAGTAGCTCCAAGGCTTCAAAAGCTTCTTAAGTGATTTCCAATGCATTTGAAGTAACATTCAACAGTTCTGAATCACTCCAATTGTCGAAAAACTTACTGGAAATTGTCTAGAGTAGCTTCAAAAGTATTTGAATCAGTTTGATCCATCCAAAGTCACTCTTATTTGTTCTAGACTTTCAAAATCATTCAAAAATGAGCTCGAAACCTTTCAAAGTCTCTAAAACCACTCCTAAAGACACTCTTGAACATTCTGAATACCTCAAATTGTCAAAAACTTTTTTTTGAAAAAATCCAGAGTAGCTTCAAGAAGGTTTGGAGTAACTTCCATGGAGTAAATAGTCAAAAAAATTCAAAATCTTGGTTTGAATTAGTTTAGAATGGCTTTGAAAGTTTTTGAAGCAACAATCCAATAATTTAGTCACTCAGTTTTGTGTTGAAATCCCTGGAAACATATTTCTAAACTGCCTAGAATTGCTTTTAAAGCTTCTGAAGCGAGTTCTAAAGCATCTGAGCAGGTCCCTATAGGAAATTCGGATTTTTGAATCGTCCAAAAACTTGCTAAAAACTGTTTAGAGCTGCTCCAACAAGGTCTAATACAATTTCCAAAGAGTTGATAGGTTTAGAAGATTCACAAACCTTGCTTTAAAATTTTTGGAAGTGTTGGGATTAACTTTAAAATTGTCTGGACTAACCACTGTTGCCAGATTAAAAAAATTAAATTCACTAGAAATTGGAATGAAAAATCACCAGAAATCTTGAAATTTGATTTTTCAGTAAAATTCTCGCCTTACGGGGTTATATCAAACCAAGTAAGCTTTGGAAACATGTATGTATTGCAATGTCGGTATTACAGGGCGCTATATTTAAATTTTAAAATTTTGCAATGCCTACTTTGTCCCTTGTCAAACAGTATTGCCAACTACAACTTATAACAAATATTGTGTCAATCATTGAGGCTCAAATTTATACAAAAAAAAAAGCCCAAGTAGGCCTTGCAAATTTCAAATTTTCCATAACAGTAATTATACATCGGCAACACTGTTGGGCAAAATGTCAAATATCATTTATGACAAGCGATAAGATTATTACTTATCAAAAACTAAGTGAACCTTAAAGCAATCCTGGACTGGGATCATGACAAGTAGAATTCTGTGAAAAATTTTGGAAAACCCGAATAACCCCGAAAATATAACGGAATATTCTGTTGACCGGAAATCTATAGAAAATCATGAGTTAAAAAATAATGTCATATCCTCGGTAGAAGTGTTAGAACCAAAAACTCCTACTTCCTTGCCTATTCCTATTTCTCTTACATCTAAATATCCCATTTAAAAAAAAGGTTATAGTTTCTGATAATTCAGTGACATCTCCACGCTTGTTGCCCAGGACATCTCCACCCTTTTTGCGTAGATCTCAAAGATATGCCAAGGCTCCTGACAGGTTGAACCTTTGAACGCTAGGATAGTAGAGAAAAGAATTATTTACGCAAAATAGCGCAAAATGACAAGACCTGTCAGTCTGTTGTTCCACTTTTTGTGCCTACCCAAAAACTAAAAAATGTCCAGAGTCGGTCGCTTTTGTCTATTCTGAACACTCACCCTTTTGCAAATAGCTTCCATAAGTTTTCCAGTGTCTGGTCTGAAGAAAGTTCCAAAAAATCACAAATTTAAAATTTTGGAAAAACTACCTGAATTTGGATGTAAAGAATCTGGAGACAAACTTACAAATTTTGCACTTTATATAATTCCAAAAACTTTTCTTGAAAGTTTCAGAATGGCTTTAGAAGTATTTGAAGTGAAATCACCAAAAATAAGCTTCAAATTGTCCAGAGTTGATTTTGATTTAAACTTTTCCTCCGTTTTTATCATACCAATTACTAGATTAACTCGGACCAGCTTTGAATAACGATCCTGCCAAAATGTCAGCAATATTCCAAAACCCCTCCGACCTTCTTCGGAAATCGATGAAATATACACAACAGCCGGCAATATTTTCCACTTGCGCCCCTCGGAATTTCTGCAGCCGCAGCCAAAATAATGTATCGACCCTCCAGAGTGGCATTACAGATATTAAACTTAAAAGGGGAGGCCTAGTTGGCGTCGGCACCTTTGTGCAATCATATAACTTGATTGGAAGAACTCCAGAAATCTGGATCATCTCGACTGCTTTTGCAACGTCAAATTTTAATTTGGTTAAAAGCTTACCAGGGATTTTCCCGGATTTAACGAGAGACTTTGTTGTGGAAGGGATTTTAGTATTATAACTTAAAATATATGATAATTTTCTTTGCAAAGTGTTTTCATTTTATTTACCGTCTTAGTAACGTCACAAGATTTTTCACAAATAAAACCGAATTTTCATTTGCCTTTTTCTTTTCTTTAGGTCGATCAAGTTGCAATGGGTGACAGTTCCAGCATCTTAGGAGTTCCGTACCGGTTCTTGAATCATCCCATGCAAATTGAATTGTCGCGAAATGGCGACACTTTGGCTTGTCTGGAATTCGATTTGAAAAGCAAATTAAAAATACTCCAGACAGTAAACTAGAGGTTGTTCCTCAACTATTAAATGTTTTTAATTTTTGTCAATTTTCCAAGTGATAATTTTTATGAAATAACTATAAATCCTGACTTAAAATAGCATAAAAATACGCAATTTATTTCAAGTTCCCCACAACATCTTCCTTACCTCGATATATTATTATAAAAATGACGAGGGTCAGGTTTACAATTTTTTTTTGACGCGAAAAGTAAATTACTTACATAATTTTCGCCTCTGAAACATGGAAAAAAAAAATGGTATATTGAGGGTAAAAACGGGTGAAAAATATAACCTTTTGGCGTATACATATAAATTTTAAAATTTGCTTTTTATAAAATGAAAAAATATACATTAGGTATCGTATTTGATCAGTATTCATCATTCGTTTTAGGGGTAAGATATGATTTGTGACGGTTAGATATCATCTCACTGGAGATTTTAGAGGATTTGCTCATCATATTTAACTTAAATTATAAACATTATTTTGCAATTCCTATCGTGTTTCATAATTTGAGCGGATACGATACGCATTTCTATTTCTATATTACTATTATATGGCTGGCATTTAATGTCATTTAGTATAATATAGAATTTACAATAATTTTATAATTTAACAATAAATACAGAATTTCTCTCTCACAAGAGAAACCTAGCGTGTGGGAAAAATATTACTATACGTCTACTTTAATAGTTATTTTTGTATCTAGTGCGCGAAATGCAAATAATACTCACTCAGCTACTTGCCAAATCCGTACTATGAAAATATTAATTTTTGTTTAAAGGTTCTCAAAACACTAAAGTCAACACGCAGATTTTGCACACTCACACTTCCTGTATCACGCAATCTTTATAAAACGGGCACAATGTTTTTTTATCAGGTGGGTGCTTTCTTTCCCCGTAAATTCTGGCGGCTGAATGAGCATTTTGCAACGATTCTGCCTAAACAAGTATCTGCATATTCGAAGTTTGTAAACATTTTATTTTCAAAAAAGAATGAATTTGAATTAAGCGCGTTTCCCAACTAGACAAGACAAATCAAGAATCAATTTATTCACTTATACTTACTGAGCTACTTGCCAAATCCTTATTATGAAAATATTAGTTTTTGTTAAAAGGTTCTCAAAACACTAAAATCAACACGCAAATTCTGCACACTCTCTATATAAATTCTGGCGGCTCAAGCATTTTTCAACGAGTCTGCCTAAACAAGTATCTGCATGCATATTCGACGTATTTAAACATTTTTTTTTTTTTCAAAAAAGAATGAATTTAAATTACGCGCGTTTTCCAACTAGACAAGACAAATCAAAATCAATTTATTCACTTCTTATACTTACTCAGCTACTTGCCGAATTCTTATTATGAAAATATTAGTTTTTGTTAAAAGGTTCTCAAAACACTAAAATCAACACGCAGATTTTGCACACTTCCTATAAATTCTGGCGGCTAAAGCATTTTGCAGCGATTCTGCCTAAACAACTATCTTCATGCATATTCGACGTTTTTAAACCTTTTTTATTTTTCAAAAATGAATGAATTTAAATTACGCGCGTTTTCCAACTAGACAAGACAAATCAAGAATCAATTCATTCACTTATACTCACTCAGCTACTTGCTAAATCCTTATTATGAAAATATTAATTTATGTTAAAAGGTTCTCAAAACACTAAGATCAACACGCAGATTTTGCACACTTCCTATAAATTCTGGCGGCTGAAGCATTTTGCAACGAGTTTGCCTAAACAAGTATCTGCATGCATATTCGACGTTTCTGAACATTTTTTATTTATTTTTTCAAAAAAGAATGAATTTTAATTACGCGCGTTTTCCAACTAGACAAGACAAATCAAAATAAATTTATTCACTTCTTATACTTACTCAGCTACTTGCCGAATTCTTATTATGAAAATATTAGTTTTTGTTAAAAGGTTCTCAAAACACTAAAATCAACACGCAGATTTTGTACACTTCCTATAAATTCTGGCTGCTAAAGCATTTTGCAGCGATTCTGCCTAAACAAGTATCTGCATGCATATTTGACGTTTGTAAACATTTTATTTTCAAAATTGAATGAATTTAAATTACGCGCGTTTTCCAACTAGACAAGACAATTTAAGAATCAATTTATTCAGTTCAACCAAGGTTCAACGTTCAACCTCCTATTCTTTATTGTGCTATATTGCCAGATGTTTAGATACCGATTTACAAGTGAAATTTTTATGTTGTTTTTCCAATTTTTTGTAACTTTTGTTGACTAAAAAATGCATAATAACTTAATAATTGAATAAACTAATTTTTTTTACATCTCATAATGATTAAAATTTTCCTTATCTTTAAAATATTCTTCAAAAAATGTCAGAACTTCAAAGGTCTTTTTCTAAAAAATTATTGAGTTTAGACCCCATGTTGTATAAACTTTTTTTGTTCAAAATGGGCTATATTTTCACGTGTTAAAATTTTTGTAGTCAAACCTGATACACCTTGTAAACTGTTGATACAGCAATAGGAGAAACCCGTTATTGATATTTTTCATTACATACAAATCAGGTCATTGAATCAATTCTAATACCATTTTCTAAAGTTTCTCAGTGATATAAAACAATCAAATATTGATAAGAAAAAGACGGAATTCTGGTAAGGACATTCTAAATTGAAGAATTAATTAACAACCGAGTGATTTTTCCGGGTATTCAATTCCAATCAAGAGCCGGGAATAATCAAAAGATGAATAATAAAAATGATCAGCTAATCAAATTTATTCTGTAGTTTCACATTGATATAAACCAATCGAACATCGACAAGACAATGGCGGATTTCTGGTAGCAACATTCTAAAAGAGTGATTATTTCTGGCTTTTGATTCCAATCAGGAGCCCGGAATAATCAAAACTTGAACATTTGAAAAAGATCAGCTAATCGATTGATTGATTGAAAGTACTTTATTTTCCAAAAACTAAATACATGTATCAGTTCTTATTGACAAACATGACACAAAATGTCACATATTTTCCTACTATAAATGAATAGGGACGGAAGGATGAGGATCTTGTGCTCTTTAAAAAGAGGTTTCCAGTGAGTTCTAGGGTCTGCATTGGATTAAGGCACCGTTAACAATATCAGCAAAGAGAGTGTGAAAAACTCTCAATGGGTCTGCTCTGAGAAGTACTGAGTCTCAATTGAAAGTCTTATAAGCCTAACGAAAGTGTTCTAAATTAAAATTGCTGTGAATCTTGCCAAAATTATTCTCGTCGAACAAAGAAAGACTACTTATTTGGCAATTGCCTAATTATACTGCGTACGGCTAGTCAGCATCAATTCGGAGGCCATGGGTTTATGGGTTCCTTGTATACATCTTATCTCTGGGCGCTACCAAGTTAATTGTGACTTAACTAGGAAGATTACTCAATGATGTCATAAACAAAACCTGTACAATTGGAGAGCTTAGCAATAAAACAACTAATTAGGTACAATAATGTATCTGGCTTCTTTATTAAAAATAATAACAATATTAAATAGGGATAGCCAGGACGTTAAAAAAAATGTGTATATTCAGGCTTGTATCTAATTTATAAATATTTGAATATATAAAAAAAATTAATGTAAATAATGTATAGATAAATATGAATTTTAAGTAAACATGACTAAAACTGTTTGGTATTTACACTTGTGAATGATGAAAAAAAATACAGTATTGGTTACACTTTACCAACAGGCAAATTAAACACCAGAGAGGTGAAAGTTATCGTTTGGGCAACCTCAGGGTAAAATTCTAGAATTTTATTTAAGGGGCACGTACTGAACGTAATTCAGTGTCAACTGATTCACATAAGATTTGCCTAAATAGTATAAAGTGTAACTTACATGTATACCAGTGTTAGTTATCTTCAAATGAATGTGACAACTCTGAAGTTCCTGAAGTGTGGTTATCTGCATGTTTGGTCTCATGGTAGATCCAGACAGAAGCAGTTAGCAGTTCTAAGTTTGTTCCAGACTAAGCTATGGTGTGTGAGTCCTATGGAAGCCCTATCCAGTTGTTATCTGTTTAACGTAGAACTCAACGTCTGATAGAACCAGAGTGGTACCAAAAGGGTTGCTGAAGAGAAGCTACTAAAGCCCCAACTAAGAGCAATCTAGATCCAGCCTAGAATCTCTCTAAATACAGCCTAGGACCTTCTAATTACGGCCTAGGATCCTATAACGATGTTCGTATAAAAAACAGATCGAGCCCCAAACATTAGAAATAATCTTACCTCAACCTGACGGATGCTCTAGGCCAAAGGTGAAGTCTTAAACTTCCAAAAGGTGCTCGGAACGATCTTATTGAAGAAATGAAACACGTGTTGTAGGTTAATAATCCTGAAGAAAATCTCAAAACTTACCGAAACAAAATCCAAAATGACCAAGAGACAACTCTAGACAATGATCAACAAGAAGTTAGTCTTCGATTTCAAAAAGTCTCGCCTAAAAATAATTAGGACCAAGACCGACCTCACAGTATCAGGTCTCAAGATCAAAAGGGGAGATTCTTCCTTTTAGATTTGGAAAGAGGGCTTTCATTTGTCAAACTTTTAATTTTGACATTGATGAAAATTATAGAAAAGGGCGTGTTAAGTTTCATCCCAAAAATACGAGCTGAAAAGTGGATTGTGTATAAATGACTCCAGATAATCGGTGAATGTTGAAAATTGCCTATAGAACCTATATCAAAAAGTAGAACAGGTCTTAAAGAAAACGCCTATCCAATGACAGATGTATAATGAAACTGAAAAATCGAAAAAAGTAAACAACAACAACTATCATAACCTCAGATTATATTCATTGGATTTGCCAACTAGAGATGATGGTACTCTCTCCTTATATAAGATTCTAATCAATAACAGCGGACCCTGCCGTACTGAATCAAATCTTCCTAGATCAATTAACTACAATTGCAAACCTGAACCAAAAATTTTTTAGTAGAAGGCAGTACTCAAGGTAATAAAATCTGGGCACAAAAAAGATAGTCGTTTATTCATTATCTCATATCCACTAGAGCAGAACAAAGTAGCATATTAGCCAAGAAATTGAAAATGCTACATATGTTAATTCAAAAAAAGGCAACTCAGAGTACCCACATTGTATCTCACTATGTGAGGATTCCAATAATAATCCACAGGAAATAGCAGAAATGTTCAGCACTCACTTCTCAGAGGTATACTCAGAATATGAACAATCAAATGAGTCTTTTTCATGTGATAAATATGTTAGTCTAGGATGTTTTTAATAGAATTAGTGTTTTAAAACCCAATTTGGGCACTGATGGCATACCTGTTGTCTTAGTGTAAAACTGGAAATTTGTACTTTCTGAAATTTTATGTGAGATCTTTAATCTATCAATGAGTAGCGGTATATTCCCTATTTTTTGGAATAGGTTCTATGTTACACTAGTTTTTAAAGATGAAAACAAAGCAGACATAAAAAACTACAGAGCCATTTCCAAACAATGTATACTTTCTAAAATCTTTGAGGCCATTATCTCAGATAAGATATCCCTTCGTTTTAAAAATATCATAATTGATGAACAGGTTTTATAAAAGGAAGATCAACAGTTTCTAACATCTTAAGCTATTAGCAATGTCTGTTGGGAACTTTCAGAAATAAATATCAGGTAATGCAATCTATACTGATTTTTCGAAGGCTTCTGACAGAGTTGATCAATTCTGAAAGCTTGCCTCAATTGGGATTTTTGGAGATCTTTTTAATTGGTTTGAGAACTTGAGGGGACGTGAACTGTAAAAATTTAAAATTTCATATCATCTGAGATTACAGTGACTTCAGGTGTACCACAAGGTGGGCCTCTCAACATTCCTTTTTAATGTGTTTATTTAATGCTGTAAGATATAAGAGACGCTTTTCGTGCCTGCCAGTTTCTTGGCTTTGCTGATGACTTGAAGGCTTTTAGAATTATTGATTCTCCAAATGATTGTCGGCTATTGCAAGAAGATCTAAATAGATTCTTATAGTGCAAAACTAATAATAATTTAACATAAAAATGTAAGTAAATAATGCAAGATTGTTACTTTTTGTAAAACAAAAAATCTTATTCTTTTTTGAGTATTTTCTAGACTCTGAACCACTAGCAAGTCAAAGTCTAATCAAAGATCTTGAAGTATGGTTAGATTTTGAACTCACTTTTAATAACCATATAGAAATTATTAGTAATAGGGCCATGCGTTGTCTTGGTTTCTTTTTTTGAACTTTGAGATGGTTTAAAAAAAAATTACTTTAGAGAAATGTGCCTTGATTCGTTCAATTTTTGAATATGCAAGTTGCGTATGGAATCCTTATTATAGATAAGATATAAGATAAGATAAAATAGGAAGAGTGCAGCGTAGGTTTCTAAATAGAATATAAGGAACTTTTTTGACATAATGACATAATAAAACTTTTAACTGTAACGCCTTTGGAAGAAATTTTCTTGACATCTCGACAATTTATAAAATTGTTAATGAGATCGTTGATGCACCAGATTTTCTTGCGACCATTGTCCTTCATATTTCTCCCTTTAATACCAGAAAAAGATTGCTATTTAATATTGACTTCCACATTTATGGTTTCAACTTCTCGTTAAGTAGAATGTGTCGATTGGCTAATGATTTATTAGATGGTTATGATGTTGATATATTTTGTGATTCTCATTTAACAACTTGTTACATAAATAGCTATATTATAATTGTAAGCTGAGCTAAGATTTTGTGTTGCAAAACTTGCTAATGAAGAAGTTGGTGCATATATTAAGGAAATTATTGGTCTTAGAGATAATGTTAGCTTATGTATTTTTGGTAACCCATAAAACTTAGAGCAAACTGAATTATAGATATTAAGATTCTTTGCTTCAGTCTCAGAAATTTGTTTCATTGTTTTTAATTTTGAAACTAATTTATTTGATTTTTGTAGTATTGGAATTTTAATATAGTATTTATTGTCATTTACTAAAAGTTCAGCTAAATTTATATGTTGTTCTTTATATAATGCAACAGTTACATTACCTTTATCAGATTTAGTAATGTAAATTTCAGGATAATTTTTAAGAACAATTTGTGTTTTTTTTTGTACCAAATACGTTCTTTAGAAAATGATTCATTCTTTGTATGTATGAAATTAGTTTTAAAGTTGGTAGCTTGGGCAGTGTATATATTTTTTTTTCTGTTTAATATTGTTAACAGATTTCAAAGACAACTCAAGATCTGCAAGTAAATGGGGAATTGAGAGATCTTCAATAGTTGATGGAAGATAAAACTTTGGTCCTAAAGATAAAAGTTTTGTTACTTCTTCAGGAAAAACAACATCAGTTAGATTTTTGAACCAATTGTCGTTAGTTTTAATTCTAGTTTCCCTCTCTCTTTTTAAATCATAAAGTTTCTTCATATTTTTTACTTTATCATTTGAATGAAATTTGTTATATGCTATATACTGACGGCGAAAAAATTTAATATATACATATATGTAATGGTAGTTGATTAATAATGTCCCTTCTTATTTTACGTAAATTATCCTCTTATTTGTCTATGTTTTCATGAGTTATTTTGATTTCTAAATTTCAAGAAAAAACCAATCTCTATGAATAAAAGAACAGTTATTCAAGACTTAAATATAATATTTCAATATGTATTACATATAGGTTTAGAAAATCGAAATAGTAACGATCCATTAAATACTCAAATATCTCGATCGATTAAATGCGAATATATTATCTAACTTTTATTATTTCAATTTTTTTACACCTTAAGGTCGTGTTAAAGCCGGGACACATCTATCATGCATTCTTCCGATCCGACTCCGATCATACAATCAAGGTCCTTATTCTTGGAACAGGAGAGCAGCAGAACACTCGTTCTCCTGTGAACGCTGCTCCCTGTTCCAAGAATAAGGACCCTGATTGTATCATCGGAGTCGGATCGGAAGAATGCATGATAGATGTTTCCCAGGCTTTAATGGCCGATATGTTTAAATTTAGTTTTTGAAAATGACGACTGCGCCACTCTACACATACGGTTCAATATTTTATTTTTTGTCCAAAACAAAATTTGTTTGTCGGTGAAACACTTAGTGAAAGAGAAAGACAAATATACAATTATGATGCTCTCAATGTAACTTGTGGCGTCATTGTTCCGCGAGTCCGTTGTGTTCAACCCTGGATGACTCAACTATTGTGTACAACCCTGGCAGCCTGACGTGACGTGACAGAAGACAGCTGTCCCAGGTTGTTGTTTACTTCTAGTCAGCTGGTTGCCGCGGAATTATGATATCGTGTTGTTGTTGTTAACAAAATAAAGTATTTCGATTTGTTTGTATGTTCAGTGCCCAGAATTAAACCGAGTTATTAGTAAAACAGTGTTTTCATTCGCTGGTGATATATCAAGCAAACACATAGCAGTAGTAGCTATAAACTTTTTTGCTGTGGCACCATCTACTTGAAATTGCTTAAACTGTTTTCACCTTCAAAATTCGTTTTAAGGTCATCTCAAAAAATCCGCAATTATGTCCAAAATCCGTTGGCATAAACATTATTTGATATATTATCTACATTCTCTACAATTAGCTTTTTTTTAGTTTTTCGTGGTTATCAATAAAATATGCTTTTCACGGATCCAAGCTTCATAAACATGCAAATATGCAACCACCAACACATTTAGTTGTTTTGCTGGTTGCGAACGTGATTTTTGAATTTAAAAAAAAAGCCGAATATCGAAAAACTAAAATAAGGAATTGTAGATAATCGGTCAAATAATGTTTATGCCAAATTTGAGCCAATTCTAATGTGCCGTTTTTTTAAAGACCTTAAAACAAGTTTCGAGAAATCAACCAATCAGAGCACTGCATTATCATCGTTGTTGCGGCCCTGAACCTGATATTTGTTCTGAGCTATTGTCAACGTTTAATCAAAAATATTTAAATATGTCTACATTAGTAATATATCCTTTTAAAGGTCTCTTTATTTCTAATTCAATCCACGATTCTAAAAACATTTGATTTAGCGGTTTCCAAATGATGACGAAACAACATGGCGTTATTTTGGTCATAAAAAAAAAATTGAAAAAAAAAAATTACTGGAGATTTTTCGAGGATGTTCTCACCATATTTGTAATTTAAATTATAGAAATTCTTTTGCAATTTCTATCGTGTTTCATAATTTGAGCGGCTACGATGCGCATTTCCCTTCAAAGGCTAAACATTTCCATATCACTCCTGGTTTTTAATAAATTGCAGTTATTAAGTTGATTTGGAAACTCCTTTTATATGGTTGAAGCAGAAATAAATTAGATAAAATGAATATTTATCTTTTTTTATACTGTTTTTCACTGAGTAAGCTAATCTCAAGGAAGAACTCGATTTGAAATACGAAAATAGAAAAATCCCTTATGACGCTGGACAAAATTATTATCCGACTTCGGCCGTTTAGGCGTCGCGACGCCTGCTTACCTGTAAACAAGTGTAGGCTGTAGGGCTGTAGACCACGTGGTCGCAGGCGCACTGACAGTCGCCGGCCGACGTCAGGTGGCGCTCGACTCCCGGAATTTCGTGGCCGGAATCGTCGACGCTCGAATCCATGCCGTCGCCGTCGGGACGTCGCTTATTATTGCCCGGCGTTTGGCTCCTGAAACAATACAATAATGATTAATTTACTGTAATGAAATTTTTTTATAATACATATTTCAATTTTTCCGCTGCAATATTTTCAATAATGGCTTTAAATTTGTTTGAAACATCTTGAAATATACACCAGCCTTAAGAAAAATTAAATTTTCTTCTAAAAAACCTATCTTATTCCTCAGCAAATGATTAAAATTTCTTATTAAGTATAGGTATATCCATTGAAATTTAAAGTAAATTTCAATGCCTCAATTAAAGGATTCCAAACCAAAGTAGAAAGCTCAAACCCGTTTAATTACCCTCGGGAAGAAACGGTTGCGCTGCTTCCTACTCCAAAATCCGAACCTAAATAGAGCGGATTGCATTAAAATGCATGAGCATGAATGAAATGAACATTTAAACTGGATTTTGAATTTTAATTATTGTCCCGAAAATTTATGAGGAAGCAAAAAAAAAAGACAGTTTTATAAAGTGCTGATTTTATTGAAAGGATGAGGATACCTACTCTATTTTGCACTCTAGAATCGATTTAATCTTTGAGGGCTAGCTACTTCTCAAAGTGCTTTTGCTGCTATTTCAAGGATAAATATAAAGTATATTATGAAATTTATATGGCAGCAAAATAGTTTCTTGCATTCTAATTTTCAAAAGTATAATTTTAACCAAAGCAGAATTCAACACCAGCTTTGCAGTTTATTTTGTTTCATAATTAATGAGGCGTGCTTGAGATAGATAACGAAACCTCGTTTAGAATTATATTTCAGACAAACAATAAAATTACTATATTGATATGTTCGAAGAACCACTAGAAACTTTTGATGATTTGAATATTTTCCTGGAGCGAAAACTAGGACGATTTTAATCTTGCAACATCGTGTCTGAGGCTCTCTAGCTGGAAAAAGTTTCAACTTCTTTTTAAATTAATTTGAAAGTTTGTCGGAATATATAACGGATATTATTTTAAGCAACAGCTTGAACAATCTTGGAACTTTTTGGTGTCTATATGGTGTGCTCAATAATAATTTTATAGAATAGTTTTTAGCTGATAATTTAGCAATGAATATTTGTCAGTCTTGCTACAAAAGATCGCCATTATTCTTCAAACATGCGATTGAAAATAACGAGCACGTCTATGGTTTTTGAAGTTCCACCAATTTTACATTTATGATATCGCCCACAAAACTCAAAAATCATTGACTTATTGGCATTACAAAGTCAGGCGAAGCCTAAGAATCCATTACCGTACCTTTTTATTTATAATCTTCAATCTTCAATACATAAAAGCCAAATACTGAATCGATTTTAAATGTGATTTAACCTTTTCAAAGAAACAGCCTTTTATAAAACTGTCATTAAATCAAAATCCCATTTTGATTATTTATTTCTCACCTAACTGTAATTTCAATATACCGTCGTTATAAAATTATTTAAGTGCAGCAAGTCAAGTACACTCGAAACTGAAAAACTTAAACACTTTTAGTGCTCGAAAACTTACTCACTTTTGAAGTTTTCGAGGACCGCCAGAGCAATTCATTTTGCTTCATAATTAATTAAAAAGTTTAGAGCTTTATAAAACTAAAGCGGTACTTTATTAATTTGTATTCAATCTTGTTAATATTATAATGTTTTTTTTTCACGATTCATACATGTATTCAGTGCAGACCTGTCAATTCTACTTCAAGTACCTACATAATGTAAGTACCTACTTTAAGTATTTTACTTGAATTACCTTTTTTATTATGTGTACTGTACTTGTACTTGTACTTCCCATATCTATTTTAAAATACTTGGAATTTTACTGGATTATGTCAAGTATTTTGCTTGAAGTATTTTGAGTACATACTTATAATAAATACGTTTCTTGATTCTCTTTAAATAATAATATATATATTGCAATTTTTTTGTACAGTCTACAACTATCTTACCAAATATGAAAATATAAAAATAATTTTCGAATCTTAAATTAGTACAGACTTTTTGATTATATGTGAACCCATATCTTTTTTATAGAGAATTTAATGTTCTTTCCAATGATACATAATTTATTCCAATTTGCTTAAAATTTAACAAAGATATGGGCAATTACTCAAGACATGCCAATAAGATTCTGAAAATTCTTTAGAGCCAAAAATAAGATTTCCATATTTTCCACCAGTAGCAATTCGTTCTGATTGTATTCCCGTTGTATTTTCTGCGGACTCATTAGGCATGAGTGCAATAAAGTGGGTAAATAAAAGATCAATTAATAACTGGAATGACGCATTGACTGTGTACCATATGCAGTCTCGTTTGAAACGTTTGGCGAAGTCATGGTATAACAGTTTAGATACTTATGATCACACTTGGGATCAATGGAAAACTATGCTCACTAATGCGTTTCCAGACCAACACGATTATCCAACAACATTGAAAAAAATTATTAATTTGTTGAAGACGCCTAAACAAACATGGACTGAATATTACTTTACTAAAGTGGATGTTAAATATGCTCTAAAAGTAACCATTAAATGTGCAAAATTGCAAGCGCTCGTGTTCGTGACGCAGACAATCCCTGGTGTAAAACGAACGAATACGAAGCGCACGCAGCCAAAAGGACAACCCTTGTGACGAGCGTACGATGCCAGGTACCTACAAGCTGCCGCCGACACCCTCAGCGTAGCGAAAAAATATCACTGTAAAAATCTGAATTAATTTCCTATTTTTTATATGTTTTGACAGTAAATAAATAAATAAAAAGTGTATTTTCATAATAAACATTGGTCCTTCGATACCGGATCTCAGGTTACTGCCAAAAAACCAATGAGCATCAGCTATAATCTGTGGTTAAAATCGATCAATAAATCGATCCTGTGAATAAGTGTGAATTGCCATTGATCGCCGTCGACGCCGAGCATTTTAATTTATCCTATTCTATCCTAGCTTGAATTTGTAGTAGTGTGGTTGATTTATTCATTAGGGAAAATGGGCGATGAATTGATAATTCTTAAATTACGGCGCGGTTTAATCAAGGGTAATGTTACGCGATTAAAAACTTATTTTAATAACGTCAAATCTTTAGAAATTACACCAGAAACTCTATCACAACTTTCTTCTAGATTATTAGAATCAGAAAAGTATCTCATTGAATTTAATCAAATCCAAGAGCAAATCGATATAAAATTCTTTGAAGCAGAGCCTTTGGCGGGCACCTCGTCCGAGACTTACGAGGAAAGCATTTTGACTCAGAGTTTTTTTTATCTAGAGAAGAGTTCGAACAGAACCTTTATGATATGAGTGCCCAGATTCGTGTTTTTATTCGTGAAAATGAGAAAAATGATTCTGCCTCTCTTATTTCTAATAGATCTGATTCCTCAGGTTCACCACAAGCCAGTGGCGTATTACCCAACATCAAATATCCTACAATCAACTTGCCTAATTTTTCTGGTCAGTACTACGACTGGCTTGAATTTCACGATATTTTTCAGTCGCTTATACATAATAATAGTAATTTAGGAAATGTAGAAAAATTCTATTACCTAAAATCTTGCCTCAAGGCAGAGGCCTCTGATGTAATTAAATCTTTGGATTATATCTGACAGCAATTACGCAGTGGCGTGGAAACTGCCCACAGAGAGATTTCAAAATAAACCTTTAATTACGAACAATCATGTAAGAAGTAGGTATTTTAAATTTGAACTCCATCTCAAAGGAATCTTCCACGTCGCTTCGTGTGCTAAGTGATGAGCTCAATAAGCATTTAAGATGCCTCAAGACTTTAGGACATCCTATAGATATGTGGGATACCTTGTTAATCCAGATTTTAATCCTTTGACCCGTCGAGAGTGGGAGCAGTTTGAAATACTGGGTGAGTATCCTACAATTGAAGAGCTTTTAACCTTTCTAAAAAAGCGATGCGATCTTTTAGAGGCCGTTAATCAAAATTATGCGCCGAAGCATCATGATCATCAAATCCAGGTTGTTCAGAAACATAATAAAGCCACAGAACAGAAAATATTTAATACTTATTTCTCTTCCACAGAATCTGTTTGTGTTTTCTGTAAGGGTTCGCACATTATTTATGACTGTGGAGATTTTTTGAAGCTCGGACCGCTAAATTGTATTTCAGAAGTTAAAAAGCGTAGTTTGTGTTTTAATTGTCTCCGGAAAAATCATATACTTAAGGATTGCCGTGTGTTGACTTGCAGGAAGTGCAACAGAAAGCATCATACACTCTTGCATTTGGAGTCTGTAGAACCATCTCGTAAACCTGATCCTAGTGGTCCTGAAAATACTGAGAATACCCAAAATCATCAGGTCAATTGTCATTCTTCCCTCACAAAGCCCAATGTGAGCCCACAGATTTTATTAGCAACTGTTATGGTGTCAGTTAAGGATGACCGAGGCAAGCTACATCTTTGCCGTGCCCTTCTCGACTGTGGCAGTCAATCCAACTTTGTAACTGAGGAACTGTGTAATAGGTTGGATATCCGTAAGGAAAATGCCAATTTGGTTGTTTCTGGGATTTCAAATAACTTATCCAATATCAGACACAAGACTCTTATAGAAATTCGATCCAACCATAATGATTTTAAAGCAATGGTACATTGTTTAGTACTAAAAAGGATCACAGAAACCTTACCATCATATCCCTTCAATCTTGATAACTTGAATAGCCCAGCAAATGTTCAGCTTGCAGATCCCGAATTCCATAAGTCGAGTAAAGTAGATCTTCTGTTAGCAGCCTCTTTATTTTGGCAACTTCTCTGCGTTGGCCAAATATCTTTAGGTGAAGGAAAACCTATCCTACAAAAAACTATCTTTGGCTGGGTAGTGGTTGGAAATTGCCTAGCATTAAGTCCTTCATCGACCAAACCTTGTGATTCTTCTAACGTATCCTTATCCTATCATTGCCAAGAACGTAGTTTATCCTTAGACAACATAGTCGCAAAATTCTGGGAGTTGGAAGAGATTGAACATACCAAGAAGGTGACTTAGTGGAAGCACACTTTGCTCAGACAGTAACAAGAGACATTTCTGGTCGTTTTATCATTCGAATACCCTTCAGGGATAATATTGATCTGCTTGGAGAGTCTCGTGATCTAGCCTTGAAGCGATTATACGGCATTCAGAGAAAACTTTCGAAGAATCTTGATCTAAAAAGGGATTACAACTCATTCCTCTCTGAATATGAGAATTTAGGTCACATGTCTGAAATCACTGAAGAAAATTCTGTTCCAAATGAATGTTGCTACCTTCCTCATCACTGCGTTCAGAAGCAGTCCAGCACAACAACCAAGGTACGCGTTGTGTTGATGCTTCTGCTAAAACGTCTTCAGGCCTATCTTTGAATAACGTGCAAATGGTTGGTCCAGTCATCCAAAGGGACCTGTTAACCTTAATCCTCAACTTTCGTTTACACACCTACGTTCTAACAGCGGATTTTGAGAAGATGTATAGGCAGGTGGTTGTATCATATAGAGATAGAAATTATCATAGCATCTTGTGGCGATCCAACCCAGATGATAAACTTAAATGTTTCACCTTGAATACAGTGACGTATGGCAATGCGTCTGTCAGTTTTTTAGCAACTAGAGTACCGAAGCATTTGGCTGAAGAGTACCAAGATCAATATCCGGTTGCCTGTAAGATTATCAAACATTCTTTCTATATAGACGATCTTCTAACAGGAGCCGAAACCCTCGATGAGCTTCTTCAAATTAAATGTGAGGTATCAGAGGAACTTCAGAAAAGTGGTTTTAATTTGAGGAAGTGGCAGTCAAATGATCCTTTATCAGTTATTTTCAATGGAAATAATCGTCATACCTTTGGCAAAGACGTAAGCCAATCAACTTTGGGCATCATTTGGAAACCTAACAATGATGTCATTAAATATTCTGTTCGTGATTTTTATAACGAAAGCCCTGTTACAAAACGAGCGATTCTCTCTATAGCGTCACATATTTTTGATCCTCTTGGGCTATTGGCACCAGTAGTTGTCGTGGCTAAACTAATTATGCAACAGCTTTGGCAATTAAGGGTTTCCTGGGATGAGTCCATCCCTATGAATCTTCAAACTTCTTGGAAACATTTTGGTAACTATCTGCATAAGCTCAATGATTTAGAAATACCCCGGCATGCCATAGCTTCCTTTAGCTATCCTGTGGAACTTCACGGTTTTGCTGATGCAAGTCAGAAGGCCTACAGAGCATGCATTTATCTCCGATCTTTGCATCCTAATGATGATATTTTTGTTAAACTTCTCTGTGCTAAGTCGAAGGTCGCTCCTATAAAGAATACCACCACCCTTCCAAGATTAGAATTGTGTGCGTGTTTGTTATTAGCTAATCTCAGCCAAAAAATACAGTCATCTTTAGATTTGAAAATTGGGAGTTATTTTTATTATTCTGATTCCACCATAGCCCTATCTTGGATAAAATTCGAACCGCAAAGGTGGAAAACCTTTGTAAATAATAAAGTGGCACAAATTCAACTTAAGACGGATATCTGCAACTAGTATCATGTGAGGTCCGCTGAGAAGCCTGCGGATTTGATATCACGTGGAGTTGATCCTAGACATCTTGAAGATTCCGCGTTGTGGTGGAATGCCCCCTCCTGGCTTCTCATGGATTAATCTGAGTGGCTCACTTCGAGTAGTTCAGCCTGTAACATAGAAATACCGGAGTCTTTGGTTAGCTCTTTGGAACAGTTTGACATATTCTCGAAATTTTCATCCTATCATAAACTTCGTAGAGTAATCGCATTTTGTCTTAGATTTGCTACTAATTTGTGACTTAAACAAGCAAATCATCCATTATTCTTGGAAGTTTTTTCTGTCGAAGGACTCGAAAAATCTTCTCGCTGCCTTGTATCCTTAGCGCAAAGTCAATCTTTTCCAAATAAATTGAAAGCTTTATCTTCTGGAGAACCTTTATGCCGAAAAAGCAAACTGCTTGGTTTGAATCATTTTCTAGACGATGAGAACCTAATCAGGGTTGGAGGTAGATTTGGTAACTCACCGTTTGATTATGGAAAAAGGCATCCTATTATCCTACCAAACCACCACTTAATTTCGAAACTAATTGCTAGAGATGAACACAGAAAGCTTTTGCATTGTGGTCCTCAGCAATTGTTGTCTTCATTGCGTGAAATTTATTGGCCTCTTTCGGGACGTAATCTTGCTCATAGACAAATTGTTTACAACTGTGTCATCTTTTCAAAAGCTAATCCTAAAACCCTTAAGCAGATAATGGGAAAACTTCCAGCTGAAAGATTAAACGGGTCTTATCCCTTTCAGACAACTGGTGTAGACTATGCTGGACCTTTTCTGCTGCGTGACAGAAAAACCCGTAACTATAAACTTTGCAAGTCCTATATCGCTATATTTGTTTGCTTTTTAACAAAGGCTATGCATATTGAGCTCGTCACCGACCTTACATCTGATTGTTTTATAGCCGTCTTGCGTCGATTTGTGGCTCGAAGAGGCAAACCCTATGCTATCTATTCAAATAACGGCACCAATTTTGTAGGGGCAAAAACTAAATTGAACGAACTAGCCAATTTTTTGAGTAACAGTGCTGAGCGGAATGCGATTGCCGAGTTCGCCTCTAGCGAAAGTGTTCGTTGGCATTTCATTCCTCCTAGGGCATCACACTTTGGTGGGCTCTGGGAGGAGGAGTTAAGAGCGTGAAGAATCATTTAAAAAAGATAATTGGGACAACACATTTCACCTATGAGGATTTATCGACCGTTCTATTATGTCTTCCGATCCCACTGAACTTAATCCTATCACTCCCAGCCACTTCCTAATAGGGCGTCCTGCAACAGCATTACCAGAACGGCCATTGCAACACATACCCGAAAGAACTGTATTCTAGGCTTCAAAAGCTAATTCAAACCTTTTGGGATCGCTAGCGAAAGGACTATGTAGTACTATGTCAAAATGGGCAGATGACAGGTGCCAACTGTCATGATGACAGGTGCCAACTGTCATAATGACAGCTATTGCATTTTTTTAAATGGAACACCCTGTATATTTTTAGCGCAAAAACAACTGAACCAAATATCAACATATATGATATATTTGGAATCAGAAGAAAAAGATCTATCATTCTAGGCAAAAATATACTGTGTTCTATTTAAAAAAATGTAAGTGCTGTAATTATAACAGTTGGTACCTGTCATTAGCTCATTTTGACATGTGCAAAACATAATAGAGATAAAACCCTACAACTTTTGTATTAAACTTTTTTTCGTATTTTCTTTTGTTTAAGTTGTGGGAGGCGCACTAATTATGAGGAACAGACCCTGTACAGTGAGTTGTATAATCAAATGTAATACCACAAGAGGTTTCAGGATTACCGGATAATACTTTTACCTGCCACGAAACGCGTTACGCAGCAATACCACGACTCCGAAGGAGGAGTGGTGTTGCTGGTAACGCGTTGAGTATCAGGTAAAAGTATTAGGTAATCCTGAAACATCGAGTGGTATTCAAAAGGTTATACAACGAACTAAACTTTAATAATTAAAAAAAAATTCTATAATAGAATTTGCTATAAATACCATCAAGTGCGATAATCCCAAAAGGCTTATCAATTGTTAAGCCTCTCGTGTCATATGGGAATAATGTACAGTGAGTTGTATAACCTAATAAATATCGACATTGTCTTGCTGAAAAATTATAAAAATTGGGTTGAGTGAATGCCTGAGATGAGTATTAAGTTGAGCGACTCCAAGCCTTTGACGTATCGACCTTACCGTCTTTCAATGAGCGAGAGAGACGTAATACGAGAAATTGTGCAGGATATGCTGAAAGTGGATATAATACAAGAGTCCAACTCTCCTTACGCGAATCCCATTTATTAGTCAAAAAAAAAAAGAATGGAACAAATAGAATGCGCGTTGATTATATGGCTTCAAATCAGAAAACGCTAAAAGCCACCCTCTCCCTCGAACTGATGATCATCTGGAACAATTGAAGAATTGCGAATTTTTACATCTTCAGACATGGCTAGTGGTTATCACAAAATACCGTTTGCAAAAGATTCCAGGCAAAAAATGCTTTTATAACTGCAGATGGGCACTACGAGTACTCGAGGATGCCATTCGGATTAACAAATGCTCCAGCAGTTTTTCAGAGAACAGTAAACCAAATTTTGGAATCTTTAAGATTTACTATCGCTCTTGCATACTTGGATGACATTTTGATTCCTTTTACTGATCATATAATGGACAATAGACTCAAAGTACCATTTTTCATGGACAATGGAACAGACGTTATGAGAAATTATCATATATAATATCACAAGAGAAAAAAATTTGTCGGCAAAATTTTCGAAAGGTATGAAAATTTGTTGCTTGGCAAAATTGCCAAGCAATGACATTTGAGTGATTTTATTAAAAATGTCATGAGCGAAATGCCGAAAATCATCAAACTTTGAATAGAACCTTGAGAACAATTTTGCCTACACAATTTTTTCTCGAGTGGTATTCGTCATGACTATTTCACGTAAGATTTTGAAAATAAATAGACTGCAAAAATATGAATAAAAACTTCAAATTAAAAATATCAGTTTGACAATGTCAAAAAATGGTCGCTGAAATACCATGTTGTTGGTATTGTCCAGGTAACAATATTGTTAGCTGAATACCGAATTTATTACCGATGCAATACACTCTAGTGAAATAGTCAATATAAGGTTTTGTTTGTAGTAAAAATTAATTATCGCTTGATAATTAGCAAAAATATTTGCTGGCAATCTCTTTGGAAATGGTGCCAGCGCATCCATCAAAACTAGGAGAAACATCTCTAGTGCCAAACTTTTCATTAATTGACATTATTTCAGATATCAAGAAAAGTAATGAAAATTAAGGGGTTTCAACAGAGTTTGTTTATCTCCTGTTTGTCAGTCGCGCTACTATTTCCAGCGAAATATGTTTGCTATTGATGACACAAATAACATGGCTAATAAAACACTTGGCTTATTCTGGCAAGAAATTTTTTTTCCTGAGAAAAATGCTTTCCTGTTTCAGAAAGCATTTCTAATAACAACAACAATAGTTATTTATTATACAAGGGAAAAAAGTACTAGATTTTAGCGCGAGGTGTGGTTTGTCTCCCGACGCGAAGTGGAGTTTCACAAACCATAGACATCCGCGATATCTTTAATCAACTATCTATAAAATATATTTGAGATAACTGTATTATGGAAGTATTGATATTAGATTTTGAAAAAATTCCCAGCAATAAATGTTTCCATCGAATATGAATTCAATTTTAATTTTATCAGGCATTATTATTCGATATTCGAATCCGAATAAATTTAAACATGATTAAAACGAAAGTTTCGCATTTAATCGGATTATTGAATAAAATATTATAAATGTATTATGCATGCCTAGATCCTAGCACAAATAGAATTATTTGTAATATATTTTTGGAATAAATATCTCAATTTATAGATTTTAATTAACAATTAAACCATATATCTAGGTATACATAAAATAATAAATAATAAGGTTAACAAAAATCAAGAGCTGGAAATAAACAAATTATGAACTTTTTGTAAATGTTCTCATATAAATATATCATTTACCATAAAATATAACTTATAATAATTGTGTCTAGAATATTTTGTCCCAATGACATTTCTCCTATAGATACCTATTATCACCAAAAATAGAATATTTCAATATATTTTTATCTAGTTTATGAATTTTTAAAAAAAGAAATATATCTAACCTAACGACGCCATTACCTCAATACATCCTAGAGGAGAAAATATGTCACTAAAGAGTTCTGAAAATTGAAATGCCTCTCCGATATTCCCGTACCGAAATATTCCATTATGACCCTCGACCTACTTTTTCGAAATTTCATAATAATATGAGATGTAGAAATCTAAACTAGTTTTTATTATTTATTTTTGTATTTTTAAAATTTTCTTCTCCTATAATGAATTTGAATGAGATAATGAACAAATAATTAACATTAACATTAAAATCAAATTATAATTATTTTCTTGTATAGTTGAATGATGGATTCTGGACTGTTAGTTTTAATAGTAATCGTCAGCAACAAAGTATGTAAATTAATATAGTCAATAATAATTGTTTTTTTCGAATATAAATTCATTGTAAAATTCATACAAAATACCTATAACCCGATCCTCGTTGACATTTATTGCCAAGTGTCATGTGTTTCAATAATTAATCTTGTCGTTTGCGCCCGGCTTAATTAGGCAGAGAGAAAAAAGGGCTCATCTGGTGACAGTGTCGAGTTGAGAAATAAATGTTTTCCGGACGTCGTTCTACATTTTTGCCGACGTTACGCAGTGCGGAATTTTTTTTTTTCCATTATTTTAAAACATTTTACCGCTCCGCTGGCACAATAAAATCGGGACTTAAATCTTCCATAGAAAACGTTTATTTCTCGAAACACAATACTTAGTGCCCGGATAATTCCAAATTAATAGCAAATAAAACAAAAGGGCCTTTCTCTCTCTCTCTCTCTCTCTCTCGCTTAACAGTTTTGAAGACAAATAGTCGGGCGCAACCGGATTTTCACGAAATTTATTGCACGTCCGCACCGGTTTCTCGCACACAACACAAAATAACAATGAATTAGAGCCGCACAATTCCTTGTAATCGAGACAGCTCCGAAAAATATCCATTAATAAGCTCCTACTTAGAGGACTTTTTCAAAGTAAAGTATAGTTGTCTTCATACAGAATCCAATAAAAGACGAAAAAGATATCAATGTAGATATAGACTGGTCAGGTAAAGTACATTATTTATTATTATTGATCGACCCAAAATTCCTTTTTATTTCTTCGAATGGAAGTGGAGCAGTTTCTAAGATGATTAAAGCTAAGGCGGTTTGAGCCTTATTGGCTGTTTTATCTCAGAATAATGCCTGGCCTATGCTCAACAATTGTTAGCCTGGGGTAAATTATTTTGAGAAAGATTGAAACAATGAAAACTTGAATTCGGAACTATAATAGGTTATAGGGAACCCACCAATAATAATCCTGAACCTGAAGATGAACTTATAAATTGGGCATTAAAAGCAAGACTAAAGACCAGTTTATTTACCTTCTGATAAACTGTCACGTATGTAATCTGATGGAGAATGACGCAATCTGTAATCTCATTGGTCGGCCAGTTATCCGCCGACCAATGGAATTATAGAACTGTAAATTTATCTTGCAGATAGTTACCAGATCTGAAGATGAATAAGCCGGGGCTAAAGTAAATAAATTGTAGGGATCAGGTGACAGATAAGATGACATATGAAAAAAACAATATTTATGACCGGTACGAGTTGGCACTTGATTGGCCAGATACAAGACCACTCAAGCGCCGGGAATAATCAAAATTTGTGACACTTCTTCTTATCCTACTTTATATTTGTCTCTTTCTTAATCAATGAATCCTTTATATGTTTGTCTCCTACTTTGATACACCCAAGCTTTTGATTTCCCAGACACAAATAGTCATAATAATTTGTGTAATATTTGGAGCCGGATACGATGAAAAAAGGCACTCAGAAGATTTTGCTTTTGCCCAATACACATCTATAAGTCTGTAGCAGAGAGGTAAACAATGGTATGTCCATAAATAAAAAAGTTCAGTAAAGAAGAAAACAAGTTGTAATGCTAACTCACTTTAAAATTTGAATAATTTTTATACACGGTACCAAGGTGTTGTTATGGTATACTACTTAACTTAATTAGCAGTTTTGATAATCAATACCATTATTTCAGCCATACTTACCTGTATCTTGATTTTGGATTTACGACTTTTTACCTCAATTTGAAAACACAAGTAATCATTAATATGGAAGTCTTATCTCGAGTCTTATATTGCAAAACCAGTTTTTTTGCTTATCGCTAACATGATTAATGAGCACAAAATACTTAAAAATGTAATTCTCTTGAAGAAGATGTCTTAGACAAAAAAGATTATGATTTGTACAAGGCAAAATTTATTCGCTGTCTTCTTCATCGGAACTATCTTTACCTTTTGTTTAACAACAATATATTTCAAAATAATATGTCTTTTATCACATTCCATCATTTCAAAACACTAAAAACACTTAAAAAAATCCGCAGCACGCCATTCCGTGGAGTTACTACTGTTTACCACTAAGAATTTTGATGGTAGGTAAACATTAACAGAATAGTATGTAAAGGATATACTATTCTTTACCCCACTAATACATGGAGTTACTGTCTTTTCAAAACTAAAAATATAGGTAACCAACAAACCAGGCCGACGATTTTTTGCCACAATAACAAATTGAAAACGGGAACTTTGAAAATGATATTAACTCAATATTGATCAAAAGTGGAGTTACGACTATTTACCTCTCTGCTACAGAAGTGCAATTGAACTAAAATTTTTAGAGATTGTAGCCCGCCAGTGGGATAAGAATCGCTGAGAATTTCAGCTTTCTATCTTCAATAAAAAAAAAGTTATGACCTTTCAAAGTTTTCCAAAATCTAAATCATAAGGTTCTATCTATCTTCTATCTACCTTCTTACTAAAATGATGAAATTTTTTTTTTTTTTTTGTTGAGATTTTGTATCCTTATAATCAATTAACATCCCCCAAACTCCATACAGTAAATTATTCTCAGATTTGAAGCCGAAATCTATGAAAAAAGGCATTCAGAAAAATTGAAAAATTGATAAATCATTCTAAATTACTTAACACGATTTTATCTCAGGAACTATAAGTGCAACTGAGCTGAAATTTTCAGGGATTGTAGTCCCTTGATTGAGATAAGATTCAGTGAAAATTTCTGCTTTTTATCTATAATAGAAAAAAAGTTATGACCTTTCAAAATTTTCCACTACATTATTCTTAGACTTGAAGCCGAAATGAAAAAAGGCACTCAGAAAAATTGAAAAATTGATAAATCACCTTAAAATCTAAATCATAAGCTACCTACTTACTAAAACGATAAAATTTCAAATTTTTTTCTGTTCCTTTCTTATCCATTAAATTTTGCATACCATTTCTCTCTATTCTAGGCACTTGATTGCCAGATACAAAACCACTCAAGTACCGGGAATAATTATTTGTGTCTTTTTTTCTATTTCACTTTATATTTGTCTGTTTCTCAATCATTGAATCCTTTATGCATTTGTTTCCTACTTTGTTATACACAAGCTCTTGATACCCAACATTTGTGTAACATTTTCTTTTCTCATTTTATGTCTGTTCCTTTCTCACCTATTCAAATTCTTATGCCGTGTCTCTCTTTTTCCTGACTTTTCAATACTCGTAATTGCTCAGACACAAAAATTACTATATTCTGTGAAATCGATTTTTGCACGTGCGAATTTGCAATTTGGGGAAGTAAAAATAAATAAAAATAAATATACTTAACTGATAATATAAGTATTTGTGCTTAAGCTTTTTTCCAGGCCTGTATCAGTTCATTGTCTTCCTTTGTTTGGTCCTACGATACTATCAATTCAAAATAATGGCTCTGGATTTTCCCAGAAAAGTGTGATTACCCACATTTTATAGTATGTATTTAAAAACTCACAGCCATTATCGATGTGTATAATGGAAATTGGACTTTCTGTATGAACTTTCTTAGGTATAGCTTATCATATTTGTGTGTTAAAAGATATAATTTAGTGAAAATAAGGATGTTTTTGAAAGAATGAATAAATGCGAATGAAATCAAGAATGATTTTTGAGAGTCGCGGGACTGTAAACGCGTTAGGTCAGCAATTTGCGTAGTTTTGATCCAATAATAAAAAAGAAATAAACATGTACTGAATTTTATCTGAAACGCGTAGCCATACAGAATCGAATGTTTTAATGGATGTGGCACGTACCTGGTCTTCGGCAAGGCGAAAAACAGGAATTCTTGTAAGACTTCATTCCAAACTCCAACAATTTCACAATATTCGAAAATGTCCAAAGGATTTTACAGCGAGAGAATGGCAATGCTACCGATACCGGAAAAGTTCTTTACGCTTCAAAGTACGCCGGCGATTTATATTAATCGAACCACAAGAAGGTACCCAAAATTGCGCCCACCAAAATACGAGAAAATGTATGGCTTTATTTTCTGTCTCTCTTAGCATGAATTATCAAAAAATTCGAGTGGCCAAAGCTAAATTAAAGTTGCGTATTTGCGTGAACATTTTCCGCCCACCAAAACGAATGTTTTGCGTTATACAAAAAAAAAAACATATATACAGATCCACATACCCATTTCTATTTTACCTTTAAATAGAGAAAAAAAGGGTAGGAAAAAATATCTAATAATCAAACAAAATATATAATAATAACAACCCAAAGTTAAAAAAAAAAAATGATGAAATAAAAAACCAAAATTGAAAAAAACTTAAATGTAAATGGCACAAAAACACAAAGGTGGTGTGCCTCAGGCTAATATTAATATTAGACTGGTAAGGGGCACAGTTTGACCACTGGACCTTTCAACAGCCTATGTTATGTCCTCACTATAACCACCCTGACATGTTCATCTTTGCCCGGATGCACCCCCACTACCTTGCCCAATAACCAGTGCAATGGAGCTTTATTTTCGTCCTTTATTAAAACTAATGTATTAAGCGTTATTTCCGAAGTGGGGTTTGTCCATTTGGAGCGCTGCTGCAATGTATTCAAATATTCCATACGCTTCCAAAAATCTGAATGCAACCTCTGGATCAATTGCCATCGGTTCAAAGCATTGAGCTTTAAATGAGAAAGATCGAGGTCTGGACCTGAATTCAGGGGTTCTAAGGTCAAAAAGTGGCCTGGAATTGAGGGAGATAAATCATTGGGATCAGTACTCTGCACACTGATCGGACGCGAGTTCAATAGAGCCTCAATTTGAGTTGTTAAGGTGTACATCTCCTCATGCGTTGAAATTTGGTCGCCTAAGACTCTACAAATGGGTTTTAACAAACTTTACGCCAGCCTCGCTGAAGTCATTAAAATGGGGGGGCCCCGGGTGGATTAAAATTCCATTGGATGTAAAGACCGGAAGATTCAGAAGCCTGTCGGGCGAGTTCTTGAAGTTGTCGATCAGCGCCGACAAAGTTAGTGCCACAATTGCTCCAAATTTGAGTGCAAGCACCCCGTCTAGTTATAAACCGTCGAAAGGCCGAGATAAATGCTTCAGAAGTAAGGTCCGAGACTAATTCAATGTGAATAGCCTCCGTGGCGCAACACACAAAGATACAACTTTTGAGACAGTGGCTCGGCGAGTTCTTCCCATATTTACCTTTAAAGGTTCAGCATAATCCAAAGTAACATGCGAAAAAAACTTCAGCTGAGACGTTCGGAAGGAAGGCACATATATGGGATACAAGCTTTGGGCTTCAGTCGAAAACATCGCATTTTGACAAGACCTGATAGACAAAATCTTTGTCGTAACAAATATTGAACAGTCATTACACCAGGATGACAATTTTCTCTATAAATCTGTTCAATCAATAATTTTATAAGGCGATGATTCCAAGCTAAAAGAAGGGGATCTTTAGCTTTAAAAGAAAGTTCCGATTGTCGTAATCTTCCGCCCACCCTGACAAAACCAGTCTTATCAAGGAAAAGAGCAAGCCTACGGTAAGGTTTAGGTAAAAGATGATAATTTTGTAATTGTAAAATTAAATCCTGAAAATTTTGTTGCTGAGCCTGTTTGACCAAGAGCACCAATGATTTATACAATTCCAAAGACGTAAAACCGTAAGAGAAAGGGTTGCGATTCAAGCTAAACTTGAGTGTTTATTTAACAATTCATTCAAGATATGCACCTCTATAGTTGCCACCAAGGCCAAAGGTTTCTCCTCTTCTTTAATTGCTGAGGAATTGGAACTGGGCAAAGTAGTTTCGAAATTCCCCTCGGAACGAGGTAGATTTAACTAAGGAGGTTCTTGAAACCAAAGCCCGTGATTTTTGAAAATTTGTAGCATCAGCCCACGACTGGCACAATCTGCTGGATTTTCTACCGAAGGAGCATGGTACCAAGGGACTTAGGGTATTAATTCTTGAACGTGGCTCACCTGATTAGCTACAAAGTTTTTCCATCTATAGGGTGAAGAGGCCAACCAAGTTAATATTACCTGCGAATCGGAAAAGGCGAAAACTACTTAATACTGACTAACGAAGAATACTGTCGAAGAACTAAGGCTAGAAGATCCGCTAGGAGAGCAGCTCCAAGAAGTTCCAAATGGGGCAATGAAACAGTGCGTGGTGGCGCAACCTTCGACCTGCCCATAACTAACGAACATTTTACTAGATCATTGGGAAGCTCGATACGCATGTAGATGCAGCATGCATACCCGATTTCTGCATGTTAGTATCAAACAAGTAGCGGGCAAGGGAAATTTTCGAAACAGCGGAAAGTCCATTTTTGAATTGTGACCAAAAATCCAGGATAGATTGTGATGGGGTTTCATCCCACGAAATATTGGAAGCCCACAGCCTCTGGATGATGTGCTTTGAAAAAAACATGTTCTGAAGAGACACCATTTTGACAAATAAAGGTATTTTTCACATAATGAAATTTTTTCCGTATTAATAAAAAACTTCCAACCCTTTGAAAACTTATCGAATTTCTACTGCTAATAAATTTCAATAATTTTCCTGGAATTTTTTTCAGACTAAAAATATCAACCGACCTTCCTGTTTTTGGACATGAGTATAACCTTAGATTAGGGAGGGAAGAGGATACCGCGCACTGGTTTAACGCAATGCTGGGTTTTGTTACATCAATTGACCGGCCGCCATTTTATTTGTGGCAAACAAGCTTCTGTGACAGTGTTGATATTTTGTGATTTTGTGACTAAAAAGTTTTAATATTTGACTAAATTTTGTGCTAATAGACATGGTGAATTGTTGTGCTTTTCAGTGTAAAAGTCGTAGCGAGAAAAAGGAGCCGGGAGTATCTTTTCACAGGTAATTAATAAACAATGCATAATAAAACCATCATTATACAGGCGCTTTTTTTATATTTGGGGACAGATTTTATACATGCCCTATAAATATCATATTATACTGTGTGTAAGCAAATTACGGGCCTAAATATAATTCGCTATTTTAAATGTTTCCATTGAAAAATCAATAATTTTGTTAATTCGATCTGTCAAATCCTTTGAATCTACCAGTGGCGTAGAGCATTTAAATACTCGATTTTAATTTAAAAAAGTCCTAAAAACTAATTAAGAGCGAATAAACTGATTATTTCCTAATTTACGCCCCAAAATACGTATATCCTGAAAAAATCGTAAATTTTGGCATGGTGATCAACCATTTAGACATTTACCGTTTTAACTACGTATGATTTTGTGATACGCCACTGGCCTAAACGGTCTTGGGCCAGTCGGTAACACGCAGGCTTGATGGATTACCAGTCCTCTCTCTTTTCTTGTCTAAGAGTATAACACTCAAAAGGGTAACATCCCTTATTGACAATTTTGCCTAATGCCCAGGTATTGTTCCTCGCATCGACCTGATTTTGACAACTCTCATTATTATTAAATATGTAAGTTACAGTTTTTGGATATTAAGATTAATATAACCAGGTTTAGAGGTTGATTGATTCAACGAAAATAATACAACCTGTGCTTATTGTGATATTTTTGAATTTTTAGTCTTTTATACCTGAAGATGAAGCGTTGAAGCTTCGAAACCGGTAGTATATAAATAAAAGAATTTTTGGGATTTTCAAGACTGTTTTTCTTCAAACCTATCATCTGCCCAAAAAATGGACCACATACAATCCTTATAATATTATTTCTTTAATTGGTTCACAAACAGCAAAAAAATATTCTTTTTTACCCGCAAAAATATGTAAACACACAGGCTGGAACATGGTCACGCACCCGGCCACGTTAATTGTCCTAACGCGGGCGATCTGTATCTATGCGTCAGGGCGCTAGTTCCCCGGCTTCGTCACAGAATATCGTCGACGGCAAGTATACGTACTTACACATCTGTATTAAATGATCTGTGTTATTACTCTTTTGTTGTTGAGGATTTGAGATTTTCAAATATTTATTTGTGGAAAATTGTTGAGGACTGCCCGACATGTACTGAACGGATTCTAGAGCCTTGCAGTGATTATCTAGAAAATCCCTAAGATTTTGAAAGGTTGGCATATCTCTCTTACAGTGCTCCACTTCGAAGGCCGTTCTAGTAACATTATCTAATTTGTAGAGGAGCATATTGAATAAAATGAAACACCATTCTTTTATTGGAAATTTTAAATTCTCCAAAGCAGCGACATTCTCAGAAAAGGTGTCCAAAAGAGCCCTTAATTCTCTAGAACCGGTTATAATAAAATTTAAAAATTTGGTATTCACAGCAAAAATTAATAATTATAATATGTGTATGTATGTAGGCATAAAACAGCACACGAATTTTCAATTTTTCTTTAAATCAAATCCCAAACTTACGCAAATTTAATTTAACTGTACAAACAATTTGGCTAGAAGGATCAAAAAATGTTTTCGAAAGAATGAATGAATGCGAATGAAATCAAGAATGATGTTTGGGAGCCGCGGGACTGTAAACGCGTTAGGTCAGCAATTTGCGTAGTTTTGATCCAATATAAAAAAGAAATAAACATTAACTAAATTTTATCTGAAACGCGTAACCATACAAAATCGAATGTTTTAATGGATGTGGCACGTACCTGGTCGTCGGCGTGGCGATGAACAGGAGCTCCTGTGGGACTTCCTCCCAAACTCCAACAATTTCACAATGTACGATAATGTCCAAAGGATTTTACAGCGAGAGAATGGCAATACTACCGATACCGGAAAAGATTTATACGCTTCAAAGTACGCCGGCAATATATCGATTTATTTAGTCGAACCACTTCCTGGGTTTTCTGGCCAGAGCAAGAAAGTACCCATAATTGCGGCGGCGCTAACCAAAATACGAGAAAATGTATGGCTTTATTTTCTTTCTCTCTTAGCGCGAACTATTAAAAATTTCGAGTGCCCAAAGCTAAATTAAAGTTGCGTATTTGCGTGAACAAAGAAATAATTGTAAGTACATGTAGGAAATATGGAGAGCTTTGAAATTAATTGATTGATGATAATCGATACTGAGTTAAAAAAAAAATGCCGCATTTTGCCAGATACAATAACTATGGAAGAAATTATAAGATTATGTTGAGTGAAAGGTGTTGTAAATTTGGAAAAAAATCAACAAAGTGCCAAGGTAAATGAAATAAATTTGAATAACAAGACAGATGTTAAAAGAAAATGTCCCAGATGCAATAATTTATGGCATGAAAGTCTGCCAAAAACGTAAATGTTCCATCAGAGGACATTTCTGCAAGAAACCGAGGAACAATTTAGAACTTCAAAGATTGGCTCGTTCAAAATAGATAGTATTGGAAATCTTGCTACTAGAGAACATCAAAGAGATATTTATATAATGATATACGGAAAAGTATAAAAGATATATTTTAAAGCTACACACCTGACATCGGAATAGAAGTTTTGTTGCTGGAAATAATTTTATTTTCAAGATATGCAAAAATCAATTTCAAGTTTGAAATCTGCAGATGGCAAAATTCAAAATAATTGGCTTTATAGATTGTCATATTCAGTACGGAAATTGCAATGCAGAAGTTCCTGTTTTTAAGTGTAAGAGATAGAAATACAATGGAAGAACTTTCCATAATATATAAAAAACGTCCAAAACTTTTACCTGACGATTATAAAGTAAATAAGCTTGACACAATGAAGATTTCTGAAACTTCTTAATTCGCGACCGTCAACTATTAATACTTTCCATGACTTTTTTACTTTACAAATTCTACTTTAAAGATGCCAATTATACGCCTGTAACCAAACAAAATAATATTCTTACCTTCTCGAACTCCTCATGGATTGTCCCCTCATCATTCCCACATAATCCTCGGGAATATCGCAAGGCCTCATCGCGCAATGTTCCACCCCGTACCCGTCATAAAACACACTCGTAGGTCCCCGATGTATATTTATAATTTCGGGACTTTGCATCCGCCTCAACGAAGCAGTTTTAATCTCCCTCAAAATCCTCTGGTTTTGTTCGCAAATGTAAGTATGCCTAGGGTGGTACTGGTAACTGGCCTTGCGATCGAGCAAATTTGGATCGGCACTCGCGAGTCGCGGCAACGAAGAAAACGACCGATTCAGCACGATTGTTTGTTCGGCGCTAGGCGGTACTTCGTCGACGAACCGGGTTTTTTGACGGCACATGCTCATCGGGTCCTTGTTCTGGACGCAATGGCATAAAGTTTCTTTGTCCGTTTTTTTCGAAGATGATGCGTTTTTTAGTAGAAGCTCCGAGCTTTGGTTGACGTTGTAGAAGACGCTTTCCGCGTAAGTGACTTTGTCTTGGTCGTCTACGATGGTACCTTGAGGCGAGAGTGGGATGATGGTTTGGCCGATGTTTTGGTACTCGATGACGTCGCTGGGTGAGGCTTGGGTGTACTTGGAGGTTTTCGTTACTTTTTGGGTCTTCATTTTTTTCTCTGGAATAAATGGAAATTTGATTAATTAAACTGGATTTGACGATTGGTCCTACAGTCATTGAACTTTGAAATCGATAAGAAACAATAGGGATACAGAAATCGTTTTAGATTTTGCGATCGAGACAAGATGAAAACTAATAAAAATTACTCTGAGTTATTCTCGTCTCGTCTTAAAGTTGATTGAATCTTGAAATCGAGAAGAGACGAGATTAATCGATTAGAATTCTCGCCTAGTAGACATTCTAATGCTACAAAATGATCGTGTGAAAGGTATTTTCCGAACTCTTTGTTATAGTAAAAAATATTGTACTAGTTACGAATATTTAGTAATGACATGTAGCTCTTCCTGGCCTTATGGTGACGTTAATAAGGACAATTTGGAAAAAATAGAAAGTGCACTGGAAAGCTACAATAAATCATGTTTGACAAGTTTTTGCTGGAATGTTTGAGAAAAGTAAAGTAATAAGTGTTAAAGTTGAAAAAAGAAATTTTAAAATTTTTATAATGACATGTAGCTCTTACTGGCCCTCTGGTGACGTTAATAGGAAAAATTTTGAAAAAATAAAAAGTTCATTGAAAAACTAACATTTCAAGCTACATTAACCTGTGTTTGAAAAGTTTTTGCTGAAATATTCGAGAAGGGTGAAATAATTGTCAAAGTTGAAAAAATAAATTTTAAAATTTTCGTAATGATAATATGTAGATGTTTCTCGCCGCCTAGTGGCGGAAATAAGCACATTTTGGGAAACATAAAGAACTTATCGGAAAGCTGACATTTCAAGCTTCAATAATATGTTAATGGGAAGTTTTAACTGAGATGTTTGAGAGGGGTAAAATAATTGTCAAAGTTGGAAAAAAAAAAATTAAATTTTTTGTAATGAAATGTTGCTCTTCCTCACCCCCTAATGAAGTTAATGGAAACATTTAAAAAAAATAAAATAAAAGTGCATTGAAAAGCTAACATTTCAAGCTACATTAACCTGCATTTGAAGATTTATGCTGGAATGTTTGAGAAGGGTAAAATAATTGTCAAAGTTAAAAAAAGAAATTTAATTTTTTTTTTATGAAATGTAGCTATTCCTTGCCCCCTAATGACGTTAATGAAAACATTTTAGGAAAAAATAAAAAGTGCATCGAGAAGCTTACATTTCAAACTACATTTACTTGTCTTTAAAACGTTTTTGCTGGAATGTTTGAGAGGGGTAAAGATAATATCAAGGTTGAAAAAAGAAATCACAACTTTTAAAATGACATGTAGCTCTTTCTGACCTTCTGGTGACATTAATAATACCAATTTTAAAAAAATAAGAAGTGCGTTGGAAAGCTGACATTTCAAGCTACAATTAACCATCTTTTAAAAAAAATTTGCTGGAATGTTTGAGAGGGGTAAAATAATTGTTAAAGTTGAAAAAAGAGATTTTAAAATTTTTATAATGACATGTAGCTCTTACTGGCCCTCTGGTGACGTTAATAGGAAAAATTTTGAAAAAATAAAAAGTTCATTGAAAAACTAACATTTCAAGCTACATTAACCTGTGTTTGAAAAGTTTTTGCTGAAATATTCGAGAAGGGTGAAATAATTGTCAAAGTTGAAAAAATAAATTTTAAAATTTTCGTAATGATAATATGTAGATGTTTCTCGCCGCCTAGTGGCGGAAATAAGCACATTTTGGGAAACATAAGGAACTTATCGGAAAGCTGACATTTCAAGCTTCAATAATATGTTAATGGGAAGTTTTAACTGAGATGTTTGAGAGGGGTAAAATAATTGTCAAAGTTGGAAAAAAAAAAATTAAATTTTTTGTAATGAAATGTTGCTCTTCCTCACCCCCTAATGAAGTTAATGGAAACATTTAAAAAAAATAAAATAAAAGTGCATTGAAAAGCTAACATTTCAAGCTACATTAACCTGCATTTGAAGATTTATGCTGGAATGTTTGAGAAGGGTAAAATAATTGTCAAAGTTAAAAAAAGAAATTTAATTTTTTTTTTATGAAATGTAGCTATTCCTTGCCCCCTAATGACGTTAATGAAAACATTTTAGGAAAAAATAAAAAGTGCATCGAGAAGCTTACATTTCAAACTACATTTACTTGTCTTTAAAACGTTTTTGCTGGAATGTTTGAGAGGGGTAAAGATAATATCAAGGTTGAAAAAAGAAATCACAACTTTTAAAATGACATGTAGCTCTTTCTGACCTTCTGGTGACATTAATAATACCAATTTTAAAAAAATAAGAAGTGCGTTGGAAAGCTGACATTTCAAGCTACAATTAACCATCTTTTAAAAAAAATTTGCTGGAATGTTTGAGAGGGGTAAAATAATTGTTAAAGTTGAAAAAAGAGATTTTAAAATTTTTATAATGACATGTAGCTCTTACTGGCCCTCTGGTGACGTTAATAGGAAAAATTTTGAAAAAATAAAAAGTTCATTGAAAAACTAACATTTCAAGCTACATTAACCTGTGTTTGAAAAGTTTTTGCTGAAATATTCGAGAAGGGTAAAATAATTGTCAAAGTTGAAAAAATAAATTTTAAAATTTTCGTAATGATAATATGTAGATGTTTCTCGCCGCCTAGTGGCGGAAATAAGCACATTTTGGGAAACATAAAGAACTTATCGGAAAGCTGACATTTCAAGCTTCAATAATATGTTAATGGGAAGTTTTAACTGAGATGTTTGAGAGGGGTAAAATAATTGTCAAAGTTGGAAAAAAAAAAATTAAATTTTTTGTAATGAAATGTTGCTCTTCCCCACCCCCTAATGAAGTTAATGGAAACATTTAAAAAAAATAAAATAAAAGTGCATTGAAAAGCTAACATTTCAAGCTACATTAACCTGCATTTGAAGATTTATGCTGGAATGTTTGAGAAGGGTAAAATAATTGTCAAAGTTAAAAAAAGAAATTTAATTTTTTTTTTATGAAATGTAGCTATTCCTTGCCCCCTAATGACGTTAATGAAAACATTTTAGGAAAAAATAAAAAGTGCATCGAGAAGCTTACATTTCAAACTACATTTACTTGTCTTTAAAACGTTTTTGCTGGAATGTTTGAGAGGGGTAAAGATAATATCAAGGTTGAAAAAAGAAATCACAACTTTTAAAATGACATATAGCTCTTTCTGACCTTCTGGTGACATTAATAATATCAATTTTAAAAAAATAAAAAGTGCGTTGGAAAGTTGACATTTCAAGCTACAATTAACCATCTTCAAAAAAAATTTGCTGGAATGTTTGAGAGGGGTAAAATAATTGTTAAAGTTGAAAAAAGAGATTTTAAAATTTTTATAATGACATGTAGCCCTTTCTCCCCCCCTTGATGACGTCAATGAAAACATTATGAGCTGTAGCGCTACTTTGGTTTTCCAGGAGGAAAGCGGTTGATTTCGGAATTTTCGGAAAACTCGGGCGCCACCCTTAGGATTAATGTGGTTAAGGGCCCACGTGCTCTAGGTAGCTTTTAAACAGTGGAGACGGAAAACCAGGTGTCCCTACGCATTTCCCAAAAATGAAACACACAATCCAACCAAGAAAGTAGTTTTTATTGACTACCCAATAATTTATAATACAAAAAGGAAATGCAAGAAAACTTAATTAAGATACAGGTTTAATAAAAGGAAATGCTAAGCGGAGAGTGAGGGGGAGCGAACGAAGTGCGTGTGCGTGACGGATTAGTCGCGTGAATTTAACGGTTCGAGATTACGGTACGGTGACGGTTACGGTAACGGTTAATCGGCAAAAGAAAGCTCCAGGAACCAGGATCGGTCCAGTATCTACACCGTCAGCTTGCAGGATTAGGCCTTTGGGCCTCGTGCGCGAATTTCTTACTCCGAGCAGAATGCAGGTCAGAGAGAATAGGTGTGAAGAGTAAAGAGCACTACCCTGGTCGTATCACAGCCCGTAGCCCTATTTACTCTGTCACGGAACGAACGGAGCTGCCCTGTTTATGTGTTCCAGCCCGCAGTTCCGGTCACTCCGTGCACAGAAGAGAGAAAGAAGAACTGTGTAGAATAAAGCGCGCCACCCTGATACCAGCCCGTAGCGTGCGTTATTCTGCCACGGAATGAACAGAGCTGCCCTGTTTATGTGTTCCAGCCCGTAGTTCCGAACACTCCGTGCACAGAAAATAGAAAGAAGGACTGTGTAGAATAAAGAGCGCCACCCTGTCACCAGCCCGTAGCGTCCGTTATTCTGTCACGGAAGGAGCAGAGCTGCCCTGTCCGTATTCCAGCCAGCAACTCCGTTCAACCCGTGTACAGAAGAGAGAAAGAAGAAATGTGTAGAATAAAGAGCGCTACCCTGTCATCAGCCCGTAGCGTCCTTTATTCTGTCACGGAAGGAACAGAGCTGCCCTGTCCGTATTCCAGCCAGCAGCTCCGGTCAACCCGTGTACAGAAGAGAGGAAGAAGAAATGTGTAGAATAAAGAGCGCTACCCTGTCACCAGCCCGTAGCGTCCTTTATTCTGTCACGGAAGGAACAGAGCTGCCCTGTCCGTATTCCAGCCAGCAGCTCCGGTCGACCCGTGTACAGAAGAGAGGAAGAAGAAATGTGTAGAATAAAGAGCACTACCCTGTCACCAGCCCGTAGCGTCCTTTATTCTGTCACGGAAGGAACAGAGCTGCCCTGTCCGTATTCCAGCCAGCAGCTCCGATCAACCCGTGTACAGAAGAGAGAAAGAAGAAATACCTGCATTCTTACCCGTACTTACATTAAACGGTCGGCTAACATCTGGCGTCGCGGCGCTGCTGACGGCGGCGGTACTGGCGGCGGCGGCGGTGGTTTTACCTTATCGGTCGGCTGCGGCAGGTCGGAGCGGTCTGGTAGGTCTGGTCGGTTTCGGAGCTCGGAGAGAAGTGACCAAACGCAGTGCGTGCTGCTATATTTATAAGCGGGAGGCACCGCGTCATGTCGTCGTCGATCGGCAGCGCAGATATCAGCGGTGGGGAATTGAGTTTTTGAAGCGCGTCGCGCACGTCGGTTTGTACTGGAGAGTGCTTTGCAACCGAGGTCACGCGTAGCCACAAAATATCAGTAGCAAATTAATTTAATTAACGGAAACGCGGATAAATTAGTAAAAATCTAGTAACCTACGTTACACACCCCCTCCTCTTCGGAAAAAATATTTTAACCTAAAATATTTTATTAAATTAATTGACTACAATTCAAATACCATTGAATTCCCTAAAACAAAAATAATAAAAATGAAAATAAACTCACTAAAAAAAAAACTCTTCTTCCAAAGCTTCTAGCTGTGGACGATCCATTGTGTCGAGGATGGTTACAACTGGTGGCTCCTCAGGCGCCCCCTGGCACCTCACCAGCGATTCGGTTTCACCCCGGAGCCGGCACGGCTCGTGTCGTGGCTCATTTGTCCATAAGGACATCCACAAACCCTGCAGGGCCGGAAACGGAGAAGGGTCTTGCAACAACGGTCCCCTTCTTCCACTGTCGCTTCGTCGGTATGCCTGCGGGTACTGGACCGTCTGGGTGGGAGACGAGTCCCTTCACTCCCTTCGGGTAGGGCACGGTGTCGGCGAGTGTCCGAACCAGATTGTTCGGATTCGGAACGGAGTCGTGCGGATTGTTTGTTACTTGGATTACCCGAGGAGCGGGGCCTGGAAGCTTCAGCTACCAAGCCGCCGACGGCTGCTTCCGGCGGAGAGGCCTTTGGCTTTTGTTTCGAGCACTGGCATTCTTTTGACATCCACCCCACGCGGCCGCAACGAGAACAAAACACCACTGGCTTGTTTTTGCAGGACTCCCGGCGGTGTCCAGGATGTCCACACCTCCAGCACAGACCGTGATCTACTGGTAAGTAGATGTCGTCGTTGGGGAGACGGGGGTTTGCGGTCGGCTTTCTAGTCGGGGTGTCGATTATTTGTTGCGAAGGGTGGTCGGACGTTACGGATGACGACGGTGCGGATACGGATATCCGACGGTGTTTAGATGTTGTGGATGGCGGACTAGGAGAGCGGCCGTATACGGTCTGTCCAAAAGGATCGTCGAAGGGGTCGAACTGGTCGAAGTCGGTATAGAACGGTCCTGGCGAGCGCCGTACGGGTGGGTCTACGGAATCAGCTCCCGAGTACAATGATTCGGTTCCAGCTTCGACTGTATCAATAGCGGGGATCATATCGGATACGGTAGACGGTGAGTCTTGCCTTGGAGCGGTTTTTAGCAGGGTGTTCGGTGACGGTAAATCTTCGGTATTCGGTAGCGGTAAATCTTCGGTATTCGGTGACGGTAAATCTTCGGTGTTCGGTGGCGGTAAATCATCGGTGTTCGGTGGCGGTAAGTCTTCGGTGTTCGATAAATCTTCGGTGTTCGGTGGCGGTAAATCTTCGGTGAATGTCTCGGCGGATTCATGACGATTACGATCTAAAACGGAAGAGAAGGAAAATGGTACACGTAAGCCGGCTTAAGGTCTTTAATGTGTATATGTCGGAGCTTTTTACCGGAACCGTCCCGTAAATCGTAAACCACGGGTGACACGACTTTTGTTACGGTATAAGGTCCGGAGTATTTCGGTGCTAGCTTTGCGGCAAATCCTTTAGCTGCGGAGGAGAGCGGATTCTCCTTTCTCATTACTTTATCTCCTACATGACATTTCCAATCTCGGCGGCGCAGGTTGTAGTTATGGCTCTGAGCCGTGAAGGCTCTGCCAAGATTGACACGGACGAGTTCAAAAACGTCCTGCAGTTGTTTCAAACGTCCAGATCGTGCGATGACGTCAGCAGGTTCGGTATCTTCCGGTTGAGCATCTTCCGGTACGGGATCACGGTATAACGCTTTGGGCGGATCTAGTTCTCGGCCAAAATTCAGGAAAGCTGGTGAAAATCCGGTTGAATCCTGTCGGGAACTATTCAGAGCGAAAGCGAGTTCCGACAGGTGGGCGTCCCATTTCCGGTGATTCTCGTCACAAAACTGGGCGATCATGACCTTAATTGTTTTGTTAGTGCGTTCTACAGGATTCGCTTGGGGAGTGTAGACTGGGCTAAGGCGGTGAGCGATACCCATTTCCTGTAGAAGCTCTTTGAACGGTCGGCCGGTATATTGGGTTCCATTATCCGTCAGGACAGTATGTGGACACCCAAATTTAGTGATCACCTGCTCGTAGAGAGCCTGTGTAACTGCTCTGGAAGTTGCTTGTCGGATCGGTCGGCACTCTACCCATTTTGTGAATCGGTCCTGGAACATAACCAGGAAGTTATTACCTTTCGAGGATCGAGGTAAAGGGCCTATCAGATCGGAAGTGACGGTTTCCCATGGTTGTCGGTTTCGGGACGGGTGCATCTTACCGGGAATCTGTTGTTGTGACGGCTTATACCGTTGGCAGGATTGACAGCTTCTAACATAGCGTGCTATATCTCTCATCATTCCTGGCCAATAGTATTTACGGCAAATTCTGGATGTGGTTTTGGCAATGCCTCGGTGTCCGGCCATAGGGGAGTCATGATTTTCTTCCATAATGGCCGGGCGGGCGTCTTTGGGAACGCAAAGTTTCCACGGATCGGATAATTCGGTTTCGGATAGATCGGTTAAGTCCCAGAAATGTCGGTATAGTTGCCCATTTTTAACACAAAAGTCTGGAAAGGCGGCGGAATTGTTTTCTACGGAAGTTTTCTTTGCCGTGTACCAAGCACACGGTGCGAAATTTTCTAGACTTAAAATCGGTTCCGGTTCGAGGTATTCCTCGCCAGGTATCGGGTCTCGGGATAGAGCATCAGCAACTTTATTGAGGACTCCTTTGCGGTATTTGATCTCAAAGTCAAATTGCTGTAGATAAATGCTCCAACGAGCTAGTCTTCCGGACGGACTTTTCATCGAATGCAGCCATTTCAAGCTTTGATGATCGGTAACGACGGTGAATCGGTAGCCTTCTAGATATGGTCGCATCTTCTCGATTCCCCAAACGATTGCGAGACACTCTTTTTCGGTGACGGAAAACTTTTTCTCTCCTGGACTGAGAGTACGGCTGGCGTAAGCTATGACATGGTCGCCATCGGTTCCATGTTGTATCAATGCCGCACCTAACCCATTATCGGATGCATCGGTCTGCAATACGAAAGGCTTCGAAAAATCGGGACAAGCCAATATTGGGGCTTCGGTGAGGCATGTTTTGAGTTTTTCGAAAGCCGCTTGTTCTACCTCGGTCCAAGTCCAGCGGACTCCTTTCTTGAGTAATCGGTTTACCGGGCTGGCTACTTGGGAAAAGTTCGGTACAAAACGGCGGTACCAAGAAGCCACGCCTAAAAAGCGTCTCAAGCCTCGAAGGTTGGTGGGAGCGGGAAGCTCACGAATGGCGGCAACTTTGTCTGGATCGGTTCGGATACCTTCGGAAGTCACAAGGTGACCAAGATAACGGAGGGAGCGTTTCCCAAATTCACATTTATCGGGATTTATTCTCAAATTGGCTTCCCTCAGACGACGGAATACCTCTGCCAAATTGTTGAGATGTTCCTCAAAAGTTTCGCCGAGAATAATGATATCGTCCAGATATGCAAAACAGAAATGATCTAATTCGGGTCCTATTATTCGGTCCATCAGTCTCTGAAATGTAGCAGGAGCGGAGTGTAATCCGAACGGCATTACACGAAACTGGTAAAGACCCATGCCGGGTACGGTAAAAGCGGTGACGGGTTTGCTACTTTCAGCTAGCGGTATTTGCCAATATCCTTGTTTTAAATCGATGCTAGAGATGTATCGAGCCCGGCGGAGTTTATCCAGAATGGCATTGATGAATGGCAAGGGGTATGCATCCTTTCTGGAAATGGCATTGACTTTCTGAAAGTCAATACAGAACCGGTACTTGCCATCTTTCTTTCGGACAATTACCACAGGAGAGCTCCACGGACTGGCGGACGGTTCGATGATTCCATCATCTAGCATTTTTTTAACTTCAGTGTTCACGATTTCTTGCATGCGTGGATTTTGCGGTCGGTAACGCTGCTTTATCGGTTCGGGATTTAGTAGATGGACATGATGTTTTACTAAAGGTGTCGTGCCTTTAATTTGTTCAAACTTGGGCAATTGTTGATCTAAAAACTCGGTTAACCTTTGCTCTTCTGTTGGTGTTAAAACGAGGCTCGGTTTAGAATCTATGGGTCCGATAGGACTGCATAGGGTCGGAAACGGTAAAAGCTGATTGCCTAGGCGGACTTCCCCGGTACCTAGATCTAGATGGAACTGGTGGCGGTTTAAAATATCCATTCCAAGTACGATTTCGGATGTCAGCTTTGGGAAGTAGCTGAGGGATTCTACCAAGGTGATATCTCTGAATTTCAGCGGTATCTGATAGGCTTCGGAGATGTCAATTATACCACCATTGGCTACTTTAGCACTGCGGACAACCGGTGGTACTTTCGGATAATGGTTCAGACGGCATATATCGGCAGCGATGTCCCCGATATACGAATTAGCAGCTCCGGTATCTATCAATGCTAAAAACAGGGCATCATCAATGTAGATGCATACATGGGGTCTAACGTCTGGGAGGCGAATCAAGTTCATTTCGTTCGGAACGGTTCGGGTATTAGGTGAGGTCTTCGGCGGACGGTGCTGGGCTGACCTCTGATTAGGACAGCACCTTCTTAGTTTCCCGAATGTGAACGTGAACGGTTGCAAGTGCAGTCTCGGGACATTACGCCATTTTTCCCGCAACGGGAGCAGAATAGCTTAGCAGTGCCTCGACACTCGGTTCTAAAGTGTCCGGTTTCCCCACATCTCCAGCAAAGCTGTCTTGTGGTTCGGTCATCTGCGTTATCGGACCTACGGGTTCGGTTGCCAAATTCCCTTCGATTAGGCCTTTCGGTTCGGTCTGGTGTACGGGGTTGGGTTACGGAAAGACCAGCTGGTGGTGAATTCGCTCTTCGGGAAGTGAACGGGGCGGCCTTTAGCTCGGATAGTAAACTTTCAATTTCCCTTACGGTGCGGGAAAATGAAACCACATCGGTGACGTCACTTTTGCGAATATGCTGGCGGTAGTCGGGTAATAGATTCCTGCACAACCACTGAAGTTCTTGTTTTGGAGTTATGCCACCGTGCCTTCTGATAAGCGCCTGTAGATCGGTTATATAACGGTGCGGCGGTTCATGCGGTTTCTGAAGACGGCGGCTAATTTCGATTTCTAGATCGGCGGCATAATTAATCGGAAAGTAAAAACTTCGGAAATCTCGCAGGAACTCATCCCAGGAATTCCAGTGTGCTCGGTTATTTCGGTACCATAGGGATGCATCCCCTTGTAAAATTTCGGGCATGTGTGGTAATAAACGGTCTATGGCAATCCCTTGGGAGGCACAAATTTCCTGGAGCATTTCGATGAATGTCACTGGGTCGGTTCGACCATTGAAATTGACATTCCATTTCTGCACCTTCAGTGGTATTATCGGAGATCCGGATGTGACTGGAGAAGACAGCGGTCGGTGAACGGTAATAGTCGGTAGCGGCGGATTAGGTATTTGAGTTGTAACCGGCGTTCCAATATTTGCGGTACTGGTTTGAGCCTGGACAGCGGTACCACTTGCCTGCGTTGGATGCATACTGGCAAATGTCGGGAAGATGAACCCTGTCATAGTAGTCGGTGCTGGTGAAGCCTTTCCCTGGCGATAAAATGTTACCAGTCGCTTCTTCAACGTGTCAACGGTACCCGTAGTATCTAGTCCGAATTTATTTAGTTCCGCAGTCAGTTCATCCTTCTTTAATAGGTAGACAAAACCAACACGGCCATCGTTGGGATCGTACCAAGCGGGGTAAGTGGTTATGGATACACTAACGGGCGGATTCACTGGACTGGTTGTCACTACGGTAGAGGCGGCGGTATTCGGTGTACTAGTAACTGGTGGGTTGTCATTGTTGCCGGTGCCTCCTGGCATCGTAATTTGGTCGGTAAACGGTAGCGGAATATAGACTAAGGGCTCAAATGACAACGGCCTTCAGCGGCTAGTTAACAGCAGGTTCGTTAGCAGGCTTACGGTTACGGTTACACTCGGCGGTACGGTACGGTTAAGATTCGGAATGTTTTCGGCGGCGGTCGGAAGAAAAAATAAAAATAAATAAAAATATTCAGGTGGACGGTGGCTCAAGACTGACCAAGTGATCAGGTTGACGGTCGGACGGTAAGTGTTTGGAAAATATTTCGGTGGACGATTGAGTCTAGAGTGGCCAAGTGATCACCTCGACGGTCGGGCGGTAAGTGTTGAAGTGTTCAGCTTGACGGCCTGACGGTAAGTATCTGAAAACTATTCGGGTTGATGGTCGGACGGTGAGTGTCTGAAGTGCTCAAGTGATCAAGCGATCAGGTTGATGGTCGGACGGTGAGTGTCTGAAGTGCTCAAGTGATCAAGCGATCAGGTTGATGGTCGGACGGTGAGTGTCTGAAGTGCTCAAGTGATCAAGCGATCAGGTTGATGGTCGGACGGTGAGTGTGTGAATCTCGCTTAATCGTCTTGTCATATACTCCATTGCGGTAGTAGGGAGAGGTTCGGCCACCAAAAGTTGGTGGGGAGTTTTACGGAAAACCTCGGAATTTTGAGAGATGTGGCAACCTCTGCAAGATACTGTTATTCCCTCCAGGGAATTAGACTCGGCAACCTCGAATTAGTCGGAAAAGATGTGTAACTCGGTTTGCGCATGCGCAAAATGAATCGGGCAGAAAAGGGGTTCGGTCTAGGTGGATCGGTTCTCGGACAGCGCAACTTCGTTCGGGCGGAAAAGGGGTTCGGTATAGATTGATCGGTTTTCGGAGAGTGTGGCTTCGTGAAACTGGCGGCGGACGGTTGGATTGTGTCTCACTACCTTAGGGAGACTATTTACAGATGGAGAAATTGAAATCAGCTACCGTGGATTACGTGTAAAGGAACGGATGCTCAGATTTTGGCCCGCGCATGCGTGCACAATACTTCCCAAAACGGAGGACTTCGGTCCAATACGGTACGGTTTACAGGAACTCTTTTTCCACGGTCGGACGGCATTGGGTAAGACTCTCAGGTCCTGGGGCGGATGATAAGGCACGCGCGGAACTGTCCCAAAAGGAGCGGTTTATTTGCTCCGGCGCTATGCGGTCTAGCAATCACATAAAAAACGGTACGGTAACGGTCAGACCTACGGGTGTCGCCAAAACAAACGGCCTCTCTGTAGAAATGGGGACTAGTGATGACGTAATCAACTCGGTCATGTGCTTAAATCATGGACATGCGCAGAACGGTCCCTGCTCGGGCGCCAAATTTGTAGCGCTACTTTGGTTTTCCAGGAGGAAAGCGGTTGATTTCGGAATTTTCGGAAAACTCGGGCGCCACCCTTAGGATTAATGTGGTTAAGGGCCCACGTGCTCTAGGTAGCTTTTAAACAGTGGAGACGGAAAACCAGGTGTCCCTACGCATTTCCCAAAAATGAAACACACAATCCAACCAAGAAAGTAGTTTTTATTGACTACCCAATAATTTATAATACAAAAAGGAAATGCAAGAAAACTTAATTAAGATACAGGTTTAATAAAAGGAAATGCTAAGCGGAGAGTGAGGGGGAGCGAACGAAGTGCGTGTGCGTGACGGATTAGTCGCGTGAATTTAACGGTTCGAGATTACGGTACGGTGACGGTTACGGTAACGGTTAATCGGCAAAAGAAAGCTCCAGGAACCAGGATCGGTCCAGTATCTACACCGTCAGCTTGCAGGATTAGGCCTTTGGGCCTCGTGCGCGAATTTCTTACTCCGAGCAGAATGCAGGTCAGAGAGAATAGGTGTGAAGAGTAAAGAGCACTACCCTGGTCGTATCACAGCCCGTAGCCCTATTTACTCTGTCACGGAACGAACGGAGCTGCCCTGTTTATGTGTTCCAGCCCGCAGTTCCGGTCACTCCGTGCACAGAAGAGAGAAAGAAGAACTGTGTAGAATAAAGCGCGCCACCCTGATACCAGCCCGTAGCGTGCGTTATTCTGCCACGGAATGAACAGAGCTGCCCTGTTTATGTGTTCCAGCCCGTAGTTCCGAACACTCCGTGCACAGAAAATAGAAAGAAGGACTGTGTAGAATAAAGAGCGCCACCCTGTCACCAGCCCGTAGCGTCCGTTATTCTGTCACGGAAGGAGCAGAGCTGCCCTGTCCGTATTCCAGCCAGCAACTCCGTTCAACCCGTGTACAGAAGAGAGAAAGAAGAAATGTGTAGAATAAAGAGCGCTACCCTGTCATCAGCCCGTAGCGTCCTTTATTCTGTCACGGAAGGAACAGAGCTGCCCTGTCCGTATTCCAGCCAGCAGCTCCGGTCAACCCGTGTACAGAAGAGAGGAAGAAGAAATGTGTAGAATAAAGAGCGCTACCCTGTCACCAGCCCGTAGCGTCCTTTATTCTGTCACGGAAGGAACAGAGCTGCCCTGTCCGTATTCCAGCCAGCAGCTCCGGTCGACCCGTGTACAGAAGAGAGGAAGAAGAAATGTGTAGAATAAAGAGCACTACCCTGTCACCAGCCCGTAGCGTCCTTTATTCTGTCACGGAAGGAACAGAGCTGCCCTGTCCGTATTCCAGCCAGCAGCTCCGATCAACCCGTGTACAGAAGAGAGAAAGAAGAAATACCTGCATTCTTACCCGTACTTACATTAAACGGTCGGCTAACATCTGGCGTCGCGGCGCTGCTGACGGCGGCGGTACTGGCGGCGGCGGCGGTGGTTTTACCTTATCGGTCGGCTGCGGCAGGTCGGAGCGGTCTGGTAGGTCTGGTCGGTTTCGGAGCTCGGAGAGAAGTGACCAAACGCAGTGCGTGCTGCTATATTTATAAGCGGGAGGCACCGCGTCATGTCGTCGTCGATCGGCAGCGCAGATATCAGCGGTGGGGAATTGAGTTTTTGAAGCGCGTCGCGCACGTCGGTTTGTACTGGAGAGTGCTTTGCAACCGAGGTCACGCGTAGCCACAAAATATCAGTAGCAAATTAATTTAATTAACGGAAACGCGGATAAATTAGTAAAAATCTAGTAACCTACGTTACAGAGCATTGGAAAACTGACATTTCAAACTACAATAACCTGTGTTTGAAAAGTTTTTGCTTGAATGTATGAGAGAAGTACAAATTATGTTAAAGTTGAAGAAATTATCTATACATATAAAACTTTATTTGGCCCCCAACCACAAAAAGAAAAGTACATCGGAAAGTAACATTCTAAAAACATATATTCATACAAATTACTATGAAATTTATTCTCTAAAATGCTTTTTGTGCCTGACCGGTCATAATTCATCTTCTTATCCCGCTTTTATCCTTTTTGGTCGGAGATAGTAAAGGGAAAGATAGATAGAGTCGTTGATTCAGAACCCTTGTACATGTGTTTTCATAAGCTAAGGAGAACCCTTTTTTGTAATGCAAAAAAACTACATAGAAATGAGAGCCACATAAAATAAGTAATTTACATTTTACGATATCTTAATAATAGTCCTCAATTTATCATAATTTTCTTGGATGTGATAACTTATATAAATATTATGTCCCTGTAAAACGAAATATTTGTCATATAAGTTATCTTCAAAGAATTCCAATTACGATTTTAAAGCACCAATTTCACAAAATATAACGTTTCAACAGTCGCACGCCATTAAAAACCTCTAAATCGTAAAACAGAGAGCCGACTTCCGTTAAAATCCGGATTAAAATAGAAGAAAATTCGTCGGACAAATAAGCAATCCTTTATTTCGTCCCGGCGACTGCAACAGAATCGGAGGGTCGGGTAAAGTTAAATTACACTTCAATTTGGATTTAGGTAGTGTTTACCTTACGGCTAAGTGATAGCCGAAACGATTCCCTCAGGAGTAGTTTGTATATTTGGATGGCTAGTTTTTCTTTGCGATAAATTTTGGTTTAAATTTATAGAACTCAAATATCTTCGGGCTTTTAATAAAAATATACCCCAAAGTTATATTTTCTTAAGTGATTCTTGTCGTAAAAGTTTTAAGGGAGAAAAGGAATTCTTTTGTTGGAAAAAATAGGATCGATATAAATGTAAGAAATACGCGCCAGGATATGAAGATAATATCGTTATAAGGATTGAGGGAGAAAATATCTGGAAAAAGTTTCAGAAAGCGAAAGCTATCGAACCTTTATTGAATTTTTAATGGAAAATTTGTCTGAAACTAGAAACTGAATAGTTTCTAGTGAAAATAATGAATAATTGGTTACATTACAATGACAAAAAAATACCAGAAGAAGTAAATATAAAGCCTCAACGAGATTTTACCGGAAATTCCTGGAAAACTTGGAACTTCCCGGCGGCGCGGTTCGTAATTAAAGTAAAACTTTTCTCTTTGGCTGTTTTTCGACGTTGCCACAACTGGGATCGTGATAAAGTGGTTGTAATTCATAAGGGAAAGGGATTTTTCTTGCTCGGTTATTTTTTTTATGGTAATTCTTTTATTAAACAGAAATCCCTACAATATCGACAAATATTTAACGTTTATTTTTGCATTTGGAAAAAGTGCTTATTTTACGTGTGTATAACGAAAATAACACGTTTTGATATCGATGTAATCTGCATGCTTGTTTAGCATAAAGCTCTCATCAATAATTATTCGTTTTTCGAATGGTAAATTGGAAACGGACATGTAATAGTTGTTTGTGGAATTTCATAAAGTTCATTGTTCAGGTTTTTTTTTTTTTAATATTTAAATTTATTTATATTGGTTTTACAAAATGAGCATATATTTTTGTAGCTAGTTACATGGCCAGAAGATTCCGCGTAATCACTTTTTTTGCTGACTTTAACTTAATATTGTCATAAAAGCTTTTCAGCTTAGATTTGCAAGAAGTCAGTTGAAAGTATTCAATTTATGATTGTATTTTTATCCAAATATTGTTAACGCCAAAAATATTTTCCCAATCATATATTACAATAAGCGTTTCCTTGAAACGCCTCATACACGAATCAAGTAACTTTCCCATAAAACACAACCCGAGATACATAATATTACGATATCACCTCGCTGTTCCCAAGTAGCAAAATTAAAAACCTACATACATAACGGCGAAGTAATAATGCCTTACCAGAAAATTCATAACTGTAAAATTCCTAGTTGTCTGACGATTGCGAAAAACGGTTATGCGTTAGCAACTGTTTTAAATAATACATGCCAACCGATAACACTGGATATATCAGAACAATTTAAAGTAGAAAATTCTGATTACAAAAATTTCGAAAACATCGAACTTAATAATTTCGACAATAATTGTCCACAACCCAAATTCGACTTTTCTCAAATTTGTACAAACCACCTAAACTATGAAGAAAAAAGTGCGATATTGAATTTATGCAAAGAATATTCAGACATTTTCCGTCGTGAAAACACAACTCTAACATTCATTAGCAACATTAAACATTCAATTAGAACCTTTGATGAACGCCCTGTATATAGGAAGTCCTATAGGTACCCGTTCATACATAAAAAAGAAGTAGAAACACAAATTAATAAGATGCTAAATCAAAAAATTATAAGATCAAGTACTTCACCATTGTAATTTGGGTAGTGCCAAAGAAAATGGACGCCTCGGGGGTACAAAAATTGAGAGTAATGAACGACTATCGCGCACTTGAATAAAAAACAATAAAGGACAAATACCCCCTTCCTAACATCACTGATCTTCTCGACAAACTTAGGAAATGCCATTTTTAATTTAGCACACCGGAACTAGCTAGCAGGTTCCATCAAATTGAAATGGAATAAGCCGATATACCCAAGACTCGCATGTTATTCGGATTGAAGAATGCACCCGCGACCTTTCAAACCCAAGTAACATATTAAATGCTTTTTGGCCTTATCTATGTTATCTGAAAGCTTTAAGAAAGTGAAATTGAAAGCTTACTATTTTAAAACTATTGTGTTTTATTGAAGAGCAGTAACAACATTGTAATCACCTAATATTACAGCCTTTTAGCATTAAAAACGCAAATAGTTTTAAAGTAGCCGTGATAATGTTGCAAACATTTCCAGCTTAGAGGGGGTGTGCGCCAAAAAAACAACTTCATCTCAAAAAAAAAAGAGAATAAAAATCTAAGAATAACAGTGAAAATCGCACCCCTCCATGACAAATAATATCGAAGATATGGCTATATGAAGGTACGGCTTCTCACGTGAAAGTGGTAGGCGACATCTACCGTTCAATAAAATTAGTATTTTAAAATCTTATTTTAACCTAACAAAAAGCTTGTTTGTGGTCTGTAAGGCCGTGTCTATATCGTAACGGTTTGTTTCAGTCCACAACAAAGAACAGGTGGTTAGGGTGGTTCACTTAGAAAAGGCCTTTTCGGAAAGATAGAAAACTGCTGGTGATCGGATTAATGAGAATGATCGGATCTGGGTCAGCGTTTCCGAAAAAGCCTAATGTTTTCAAAATATTACAAGATTCAAACCCTCTCAACGCACCAAGCAAGTTCCAAAATCACGAGAGCATTGAAAGAGTTTGAATCTTATCCGCCAGATGGAAGCATACAAATTTGAAAGCACCCCTAACAACCTGTTTCAGACAAATAACTTGGAGTATTATGGAGGTTTTATAGAGCCGTTTTATCCACCAGAAGCTCTAGGAATCACACGCTTTAAAGCAAAATAGCTTTAAGAACAATTAATAATAATATTTTCACGCAATTTAGATTTGTGGTATAATGAAAAGAACTGTTAGCTTTATCACTATTTCGCCATGTTTGATTGTCATTTGAACGCGTTTGAATGGAATCCATTTTGTAGAAAAATATATTCGCTGTTTATTTTCAGGTATTTTGTTGCATCTCATAATTATGATTTTACAGCTTATTATAATTGATTCATTATTTTTATGCTTCGAATATACATAAAACGTGTAAAAAAATTGACACATTTTAGGTTAGTATTTTTATATTTTGTCAAAATTAGGGTTTTTTCAAGGCCCACGAGTTATTTGAACCTTTGAATTACACTTTCATCAGTAAACTTGGGTTTGTATATGACTTTCAATGCAGAATCACGTCTATCTGCGAATTATATTTGTGTAATACCACTCATAGTAGTTATCATAGATCGTCCATCACAGATGTAAGTTTAAATTATGTTCGTGGGAAATTATGGCGAAGTAGAAAAATTGATAAAGTTTGGGTAAGCCCCTGAAGTTTTAAGAATATAAATTTTGTTGCCAGTTTTATTTAAATTTTTTTTATTTGTACTCCATTTCTTCTATTTGACATTTCAAGGCGGCCTAATAGCATTATCATAAACTTGAAATAAGTTTTATGGACGCTGTCTGTATAGCTATAAAACTTTGCCTATGGAAACCTAAAAGCTTTAATAAGGTTTTACAAAGGATATCGATTACCATTCTCGTGAAAAAAGTACCTTATCGGCCGTCAAGCTTTAAAAAAGTCTTGTGATTACCGTTTTATTTGAGTTTGAATTTCGAACCCCCTCGTGGTGAGTCCTTTTTGATTTTATTTTTTAAGTAATGGTTGTTCCTAGAATGCCTCTATTACTTAGGGTTTTACCGTGGAGCTGTTTTTACCGGAGAGCTGTTTTTCTCAAGGAATCCATTTTCAACAAGCCATATCTCTGGGCATAGAGCTCTTGAGTCCTTCACGTTTCGATACCTGTACCTCCACATTTGACGAAGAAAACTGAATTTCTAGCCTCTATCTACCTCGATTCCAGGCTAGAATCTGCAATTTAAATCTGCAACTACTTTAATTTGAAACTTACTAATTGTTTTATTGTTTTATCCCATTATTATATGTACAATTTGAAAAAAGAAAATCACTGGCGCCCTTGCCATTCTGTACTGATTAAACTATCAACCCACCCTTAATAATTATTCGCTGAGCAAATCGAGCATATTATGGGCCTCTTGTTAATTCATTAGCAAAAGAGGTTACAACCAACAAGAAGAATGTCAAAAAGTCATTCCTCAGAACTACGCATGGGGAAACGAAAATCTCCAAGAGATCCAAAAAGACATGTACTGTGCCATCAGGTTATTGAACTCTGATAAAAACACTTCAATATGCAAACACAGGTAGAAATTACACAGCCTCTTACGAACCGACTAGCCGACACATATCAATGGACAATGATCGCTCCATCCAAATCAAATGTAACAACCAAGAAGAAACCAGAAGCGTTTTTGGAACTTACCTATGCAGTATTCCCGAAGGTTGCCAAGTCAACATAAAATCGAAGCTGATCTCCAACATTAAAAAATCAGTCAAAAGTAGCAGTCAACCTATACTGCTTCCCGATATTCAAGAAACGCCAACTCTGTTGCCTACTTCAAATTTAAGTACCCACTTAAACGACTTGAAACTGGATGACTTACACAAACTTTAAAACGAGGTCCTTAGTAATATACATCCTATTAATTCTTGGCTGTATACTGTATAATTTTGGTATACAAGAAAATTGTTCCAAAATTTGAGAAGAAAGTACCAACCCCTAGAGAAGAGAAGGACACCGACATTCAACTACCTCGGCTAGGCGGATAGTTGAATCTGAAGAGGGAGGAGTCACATGGCCAGTAGATACCGAGTAATCACTTTTTCAGCTGACTTCAACTTAATATTGTCATAAAGCTTTTCAGCTTAGATTTACAAGCAGTCAGTGGAAAGTATTCAATTTAAATGTATTCTTATTTTTATCCAAATATTGTTAGCAAGTTGAAATAAAGTTTTTCAAGAAATAATTCTCGGCTATCAATCTGTAAACAAGCTTGAAATGTTAACTTTCCAACGCACTTTTTATTTTTCCTGAAATGTTCATAGTGACTCTACCAGAGGGCTGATTAGAGTTAATATTTCCAAACAATTCACATAAATCACATATAGATTGTTGTAGCTTAAAATACCGGATAGAAATAATCAAATCCTTTAACCCTTTGGCTTGAACTTTATCTCTTCAACCCCAATGTTATCTTTAAAACCGTTAATATCACTCTCCTTTTTTCTCTCCGATAGACTAATGTTATTCATATCAATATCGGAATATCTTTTTTTTTGCATTTATTGATCTCTTTTTTTCGGCCCACACGAGAATAGCTGGAAAAAGTAAAATTGAAGTAACTTTTTTTTTTTATTTTCAGGACGAATGCCTGCTCGCTTGTTTGTGTAAAAAGTTCGGATAATAAAAATTGATATTGGAAAGTTTTTAGAGGTTCTCTTATGAAGGTATTTTTATGTTGTTTGCAACTGTGGATTTTTAGAGTTTGTTTTTATGTTGCTGGCCAAAACAAGTTTTTATATTAAATATTTTGCAAAGTTAATGAAACAAATAAACGTATTGTCCCCAAACTCGGATTTACACTTAATTTCAAGTTTTTTTCATCTCGTAAGCCTCGAAAAGAAAAAAAAAAACGAATTTATAGCACCCATCCACTCATTATAATCGCTTCAACACTTTATATAAAACGCGTAATATTTTCAGATTTATTTTGACAAGGGTGAGATATAAATTATTACGGCGTCGAAAAGTGAGGGCTGAAAATTTAGGTACGAGTGTGAAGGGAGGGCAGTTTTTGTTTTGTAGGAAAGGTAACCAACTTTCTGGTTTTGGTGAAAGGGTTGATTGATGAACAAACAAACAAACAAACAGGAATTTTAACAAATGATCCACTTCATGTTATTGGTAATTTTGTAAAATGATGTTTCAGGAATCAGTTGATATTTCTTTTTTTTTTTTTGTTTCAACCCTTGTTAGAAAGTCCATTTTATATTTATTGTAAAAAATAATTACCTGAACATATTGTTAATATTGGTTAATGATATATGAAATAAATTATTCAACCCTACCTGCACAATCATTTCAATATCTCATTAATCCTGATGCGAAAATCGAAAACAGTAATAATAATTACGAGTAATAATCGGATTTTGTGGTTCATAATGTTATTCGGCTATGTATATTTTGTTCAATAATATGAATATTGTTTTAATATTTAAAAAAATACCATTATTGCGAAAATGTTTATTAATCTGACAGCAATTTTAATCATTCTCCCATGTGAATTTCCATGAAAAGCTGAATCAAATGTAATTTTTACATGTAAAAATAATTGAAATTACTGCCGGAGCGACATTGCTATACTACTTTTACTTATTTATGATTTCAAGTTAATTAAAAACAAGAATTAATTTCACAATAATTTAATAAGCTCAAAAGTTTAGTTAAGCCGCCAATCAAAAGTTACCAAACAAACGAAATTTTGAAACAAGCCATCAAGATTCCAATCTCAAGCAAATGAATATTACCAGAATTTTTGGTATTTAATTAAAATCGGGATCGTAAAAATAGCAATTTTCATTTCGGAACCTTAATTAACATCTAGCGCAATGATAATTTCAATTAATTTTATAACGTACGCCGGGACGTTATTGTCACGACCAGAGAGAGAATATTCGTCCATTGTCCAATTTCCAACGCAAAACTACCCCATTTAATCGGACTAATTCGCGATATTTTGGGGCGGCCATGAAATTCGCCTATGATTATTCATGGAACTAACAGATTAAAATTGTAGAGGCTCGGAGGGTTTTGTTTACGATGTGGATTTTGTAAAGCGAGAGCCTCAAATTTTAATTTATTTGCTTGTTTATTGGGCGGGTGAGTGAGCTGATATGTTGACGATTAGGTTACGAGAGGTTTATATAATTGAATGTCATTTATTCGTGTGTATATATTTGATTGTGTTAATGTTAATAAGTCACTATTTCTGTCTTAGTATTTATATGAGATTTAGATTGATGTTATTTTACCCTTTCACCTAAGATAGGATGGCTAAGTCACCTGCTAGACATTTGAAAAAAAATGTATGCAGTTGTCTCCTCATCTTCCATACATAGCCTGCACTTAGCAGCATCTGCCAGTCCAAACCTATACATGTGGTGTTTTAGCCTACAGTGTCCAGTGGTTTTCTTATGATTGCCTTTTATTTATTTATTTATCAATGACCCTTAAACAGATAACTGATATCAGGGTGTAATGCTTATTACTAGACAGGGTGTCGCGATCGTGTGAATCGCGCTTTATGTGCCGTATGGCACCGCCACATTTTGTGTCTTTTTTTAACGCCCGACCCACAGAACCCAGCTGACAGAATCAACGAGCTAGAAGAAGAGCCCTTTTTTGCCGCTACTTTACAACTTTGTTTTTGCCATAAAACTCACCATTTTTGCTAAAAAGTTAATAAGATAATTTTGTATCAATATCAGTACATTGTAAAAGTTCAGTTAAAAGAGCTGACCTATAAAAATACAGTCCACATCGACGATTTCTGTTTTATTTGTTGCATAAGCGACGTAAATGGAATCATAACCTCAACGTATGAACATGGACCTTCACCAGATTTTATTTGTTGAAAATTAAAAACTGATTGCTTTGAAAAAACCGATGGAATCGACAAAATAAGCATATGTAAGTCTGTTCCATATTATTTTTCCTACCAAACCTATATTGTTTTCTTTTGTGATTGCATTTGTTTGAGCGGATCGCCGCAAACTTTGACTTTGAAGTACTTTGAATGATTTCAGCAATATACAGGGCTGTTCAACTTTGTAGCACAGATAATAAACGCTTTGAAAACGTAAAATAACGTAAAAAATTTGCATGCATTGCTTAAAATATCAGGAAATATTGATTGTATCCGCATAACTTTGAAACTGCAGGTACTATCGATATTCAATTGTTGGTAAATCTTTGTTTACTGCTTTATCTTTAAACTCAATTATACTTTGACTATAATTTACTTTGAAAATATTCCAAACCTTTGATGATTTGACTCTGCATTTTGATTACTTTGATACAAATAGGTACTCGACACTTTGATTTTGATTTTGAATTTAACATTAGGCAAGTGAGCTTTGAATTTATTTTGGCTTTGCTGAATATTGTTTATGTGTATCTCATAATTTTGATTTGAGCTTTCAATTTGATATTTGAATTTTGATTTTATTTAAATCGTTTATGTTTAATTTTGATTTGTGTAAATTTTAAAAAATAAATTTATAAACAATGGCAAATGAACTGCGGCGTCTCACACAAAAACGCACTACGATAAAGGGAACTTTGACACGATTTATCACGTTTGTCGACAAGTGTACCAGGGATAATATTAGTACAACAATAACGCAACTTGAAACTCGTTTGGATAATGCGTACACATTGCTAGACCAGTTTAATAATGTACAGAGTGAAATTGAATGCTTTGACATCCAGGAACCTGACACTTCCATTGCTCACGAGGTAGATGGAATTGCAGATATGGGTGAAGGAGAGCGAACTGAGTTTGAGAATAAATACTATGCGGTCACAGCAAAGGCAAAATCTTTAATTTCTTGGCATTCTAAGGATAATCCTGCAAATACTCCTTTGCCGGCTAGCTCGGAAAGTAGTACTACTACTGATAGGGTACAAAACCATAATGTGCGCTTTCCTGTCATTGAGTTACCAAAATTTTATGGCGAATATTCTAAATGGGGTCAATTTCGTGACATGTTCACTTCACTGGTGCACAGCGATGACACGCTTGACAACATCAAAAATTTTTATTACCTCATTAGTTGCATAAAAGGCGACGCTGCAAAAATAATCGAAAACATTGAAGTTACCAATGAAAATTATGAGGTTGCTTTCAATCTTTTGAAATCCCGTTATCAAAATAAATACATAATCATAAAAAATCATGTGTCTGCTTTATTAGATTGTCCTCCTGTAAATAGTAAAGAACTACATATTAGCCTTCGTAATTTGACAGATAACTTACAAAAAAATATCAGGTCTCTGAAATCCTTAGGTGAGCCAGTTGACACCTGGGATACCCTTTTATTTCACATAATAGCCAAAAAGCTTGACCCTACAAGCCAACGTGAATGGGAGACTTTACTGATTAATGCTGATACAAATAATAAAAAAATAATATTCTCTGACTTAATAAATTTTCTAGAAAAGCGTTGCATTTTATTGGAAACAATCCAGCGTGAAAAACATTGCCAACCTGAGAATAATGTAACAAAGCAACATTTTAATAATAATAATAATAATTATAAAAAATTTGAAAAACCTTTTGCTGGCATTGTTTCTCAGAATAAAGCACATTCTTGTCCTATATGTAAGAATCCTAAACATGATGTTTTTGACTGCGAAAAATTTAAGGAAATGTCTATACAATCTCGATATGAAGAAACAAAAAAGCATAAGCTGTGTACAAATTGTTTGCGCAGTGGTCATCAAACATTTGAGTGTAAGTCACAAAAATGCAAAAAGTGTAACAAACATCATAACACACTGCTTCATTTTGAAAAAAACCCTGAGTGTTCCAATGCTTCTCCAACTTCTCCTGCTCCTAATGATCAAAGGTATGCTTATACAGCTACAAATTCTTATGTAAACTCAGCAGAAGTTAATTGTTATAGTTCAAATTCACAAGTACTTTTATCAACTGCTATTATTTTAATTGCTGATTTTCAAGGAAAGTGGCATGAAGCAAGGGTTCTTTTAGATAGTGGCAGTCAGCCAAATCTCATGACTAGTAATTTATTGAAAAGGCTTAAATTACCTTGTGTCAACGTTAATATGCCTATAACCGGTATAGGGAACTCTAGTTATCAAATAACAAATAAAGTTAATGCTATAATAAAATCGAAAAATAGTAACTTTGACGCAAGACTTTCTTTCTTCATTTTGAGCAATATTAATGGAAAATTGCCTTCTTTTTCTTTTGAAAAGCACAGTTTGAATATTCCCCATAATTTAATCCTAGCAGATCCCCGCTTTAATTCTTCTCGTGACATAGACTTGCTACTAGGCGCAACAACCTTTTCTGATTTACTAGGTACCGAGCAAATAAAACTTGGTGCAGGACTGCCAGTTCTGCAGGAAACGCATCTTGGCTGGATAATTTCAGGTAATATGCCTTTAATTTCTCATACATGCACAGCAGCATTGCGCTGCAATTTTTTGAAAAATTCTGATCCTATTAATGATATATTGAACGAAAGCATTAAAAAATTTTGGGAATTAGAGGAGCTTCCTCTAAAATCGCATCTTTCCAAGGAGGAACAAGAATGCGAAGACCTATATGTCCACACTGTCTCACGTGTCGATTCTGGTAATTTTATTGTCACTTTGCCTACCCGGAATTGCCTTAAAAATTTAAAACCAAATTTTGACAACGCTCTAAAATGTTTAAAAGGTGTTGAAAATAGATTAAACAAAAATGAAAAATTAAGAGAACTTTACAATTCTTTTATGAAAGAATACGAGCTGCTGGGCCATATGAAAAAGGTAAATCCCTATAATAATTCTTTGATATCTACCCCAATTTACTATTTACCCCACCACTGTGTTTATAATGAGCAAATTGAAAAATTCCGTGTCGTGTTCAATGGTTCTTCGCGATCCGAGAGCGGCCTTAGTTTAAACAATGCACTCAAAGTTGGACCAGCAGTTCAAAACAGCCTCTTTAATATTTTATTGCGATTTCGCGGCCATTCAATTGTTCTGATAGGCGATATTGAGAAAATGTATCGAATGGTGTATGTTTCTGAAAATCAGCGTGATTTGCAAAGAATTTTGTGGAGGGAATCCCCTAATTTGAAAATTGAACATTATCAACTACTTACTGTAACTTACGGTACCAGTAGTGCGGCTTATCAAGCAATACGCAGTTTACAGCAGGTAGCTATTGAAAATCGTGACTGTTGTCCTGAAGTGTATCAAGTCATCATGAACGATTTCTATGTGGATGACATGGTAACCGGTACTGATAACATCAAACAGGCCATGTCATTAAAAACAAAAATTTTCGATCTTTTGAGTAAATATGGTTTCAAATTAAGAAAATGGGCATCGAACCATAGGAGTCTAGTTGATGACAGCACTAATAACTATGATTATCACATTACGGACAAAACCGATGTGCGAAAGACTCTTGGTTTAATATGGCAAGCAAATAATGATTTTTTAAGCTTTGTTGTAAACGATTTCGAATTTGATAATAAAAAAGCGACAAAAAGACTTATATTTCCAGCCATATCAAAAATTTATGACCCTCTCGGTCTGTTAGCACCTGTTACAATAAGGGCTAAAATAATGATGCAAAGACTGTGGGAAATTAAATTAAGCTGGGACGATAAGTTACCCAATCATATACTTAGCTCCTGGAATCAATTCACTAGTAATTTATCCTGCATAAATGACATAAATATTCCTCGCCATGTATTGTTGAGAAACTACTCCCAAATTGAAATACACGGCTTCTCCGATGCTTCGGAACAAGCATATGCAGCTTGCATTTATTTAAAGTCGGTAGATTCAGAGGGAGCAACGAGCGTCAATTTATTATGCTCCAGAACGCGTGTCGCGCCTTTGAAAACGATATCGGTTCCGCGCCTTGAATTATGTGGTGCCCTTCTTTTGGCACAGCTGTATAACACTGTGAAAAATTCTGTGAAATTTCATATAAACCATGTGGTTTTGTGGTCTGACAGCCAGATAGTACTTTCTTGGCTCGCATCTACGCCTGGAACATGGAAAATATTCGTCGCGAATCGCGTTTCCGAAATCCAGACATTAACACAAAACGCAGAATGGCGCTATGTTCCGACGGAAGATAACTGTGCCGACGTTGCAACAAAAGGTATTGATCCTGCTGATTTAGGAAATTTCGAGCTCTGGTGGAATGGCCCTCAGTGGCTTGCCAAGGATCAAAGCTGCTGGCCCAAAGCAAACAATTGTTTTATAGAAAATGCGAACATTGAAAGACGTGCACTACAAGTTTCTCTTTCCAGTATTATTTCTGATTTTGACATTTTTGAGCTATACTCATCTTGGTATAAATTGCGTCGTGTTGTAGCTCTTTGCCTAGGATTTATTAATCTGAGTCGTAAAAAGATAACGAAACCTGTAGGAGATCTTTCTCCAGAAGAATTTGATAATTCTGCGAAAGTATTATTGAGACTAGCTCAAAAACAAACTTTTCATTCTGAAGTATCATCTTTGCAACAGCATAAACTATTAAGTAAAGACTCTCGACTCAAAAACCTGAATCCTTTTTTAGATAATCAAGGTTTGTTGAGGGTGGGAGGACGTTTGTCTAACTCTTCTTTGAACTTTGACTCTAAACACCCAGTAATATTGGCGCCTAAGCATCCCTTAACAAAGATGATCATTCGTGATGAGCACCACAAGCAGTTACATGCTGGACCACAAACCTTGCTAGGTATATTGCGCGAAAAATTTTGGGTACTCAATGGCAAGCCAACAGTTTGCAGTATTTTGCGAAAATGCATAACATGTTTCAGGATTAATCCTAGGACACTTGTTAGAAAAATGTCTGACCTTCCGATGGACAGAGTAACTCAAAATCGAGCATTTCTTATTTCAGGTTGCGACTTTGCTGGGCCTTTTAATATGAAGGACGGTAAACTACGAAATAGAGCTATCGTAAAAGCCTATCTCTGTGTTTTCATATGTTTTACCACAAAAGCTGTGCATTTGGAAGTTGTCAGCGACTTAAGTACAAAGTCATTTCTGAACGCATTGAAACGCTTTTTCTCTCGTCGTGGCATTTGTAAATGTATGTACAGTGACAATGGAAAGAACTTTGTTGGTACTAGCAATGAATTAAAGCGTTTATATTTATCTCTGGATACTGTTCTCGAGGATCGTGAGACGATCGATTTTTTTCTTGAAAGTTCTTTATTGTTTAAATTACAAAATTTCTTGTTCACTTATAGAAACACTCCCACCACTACAACTGGTATTTCCCCGGCGGAAAGTATTTTTAAGATGAGACCTAGAACGAGATTTGACTTACTTAAGCCCATAAAGTTACTCAAAAAAGGTCACAGGAAATGTCTTCTGGAAATGTTAAAAAAATCTTATTTAAACTTCATGATCAAATATATTTTAAGAACAAGCAGACAAAACTATGGCAGAAGGGTGAAATTATGAAGGTGCTCAGTTTCTGTACTTATTTGGTCAAGGTTAATGACGTCACTAAGTTCATGCATGCGGATAATATACGTCCGAATCAGGGCGTGCCATTGCCAGCAGCCTTAAAAACAAATGAACCATCCGGGGTGTTTGGTGCGGACATGAAAGAATCTTCACTACCCAGTGTTCCAGCAAATAGCCCTGACTCGCACCAAAAGAACCTGATATACCACAATCAACATCGTCTATTGTAATGGAGGTCAAGCCTGAAGGTGTAAAGCCACCATCTTCTATTCTTACTCCAAAAGGTTCAACACCCACAGCTTCGACTTCCAAGTCTTTTCAGACTCATTCAGGACGAATTATAAATCCCCCAGTAAAATTAAATCTTTAAAATAATTAAGGGGGAAATGTAATGTTTAGTTTTTAGTGTATTAAGAGTATTTAGTATTTAGCGAACTTACCTTCTGGTTGTCGTATCAGTGATAGTGTGAACAGGGTGTGAAAAATGGCAGGCAGAAGGTTGGGGGTTGGCTATGAGCATGAACAATGGAAGGGTGGTTTTTTGTTGATTTAGATACAGTAGTGTAGTAAATGGTTTTATTTGTCACTCATTTGTAAAACGTCATTTATCAAGTCAAAATATAAACAACGAAAATTGATTTTTACCAGTTAATGGTTCTACTGACTTGTAAAATTGACAGCTAAACTGTAAAAACTTTTTACAAGTCAGTAGGGTCAGAGAATTATTTATTAAAATTGTATTACCTATATGTATTAATTTTTTATTTATTATTTAAGATTGTTTACAAATGAGTAACAAATAAATTATTGTACATCATACGCCAGGTATCAGTTTTTACTGGCTCTTGAAGGTGACAAGCTCGCCTGACGGCTCGCTAGTCATTTCCTTCAATCACCAGTAAAAACTGTTTTACCTGGCTAATAATGTAAAATACTATTGTTCAAGTTTGCATGTGCATTTTCCTTTTCCCAAATACATAACATAGGTGAGGAGTTATTTTCTACTATACCATTACAACTTTTTGGACCTCAGGCAGATCAGTCAGTACCAGTTCTGTTCTTCTTCATCTTTGAAGTGATGATTCACTGTGGGTATTTTGTTTGCCAAGTGTGCGCTTACATTAGCAAAATGATTGTTGGTGAATCAAGCAATTAACTCATTTAATACATTTCAAGTTTTCTTCATGTAATTTCTCGCATTTTGGATTTTTCTTTCTGTATACCTACTCCGTTTCTAAATTGTTTCCCAAGTTTCTTACTTAAGTCTTTGCCATTTTAAAATTTCTTCGGGTGTAATCATTTGGGTTTTTTTTCCATCTCACATTATACTCTTTGCATAACTTTTTCTCTTGTAATCCTGTGCAACCCAGTAGTTTTGGTTTATTATTTTTATTGTATATTTTGTTGTGTTTTCTTCTCTAGTATCATTTATCAGTCTTGCTAATTGTTTGAATGTTGTAGTCGTCTGTCTTGTTAACATAGCTTGTATACTTTGCCTCCATGCATCAATGTTTGTTTTAGTTCATGTTACTTTCTCTGTCTTCAATGGGATTTTTCCATTTTTAACACTTGAGAAAATTACGTTTTGATAGGAGATTATGTGGTGCTCCTTGTGTAGATTGCATTTTAGGCCATTCATGTCAATAATGTTTTTGTATTCCCTTATAGTTGCTGTATCCCTTAGAAGATGAAAATTCCTATAACCGACAAATATTATACTTATCTTTACTGTGTTGTTCCATTAGTTTGTCGAAAATTTTCAGAGAAGCAGCACCATCACTTAAAGGGGGTGTGCGCCAAAAATTAAAGTTTCAGTGTAAAAAAATCTAAGAATAACTGTTCAAACCTCATTATTCTACGATAAATCATCGCTGAGATATACCGCTTTAAATTGTGTGTGACGTCATGAGAGCTTCGTCCAGCCGCGCTCCGAATTGTTAATTTGATTGTTCCCGGCACACGTGAGTAGTTTTTGTTAAGATTATTGCAGGTGACACAGGAAAAACATATGTAAATTCAATTTACTTCACTTTCTCGTGCGTCACTTAAGCTTTCGTGACGTCATAGAGTGAGATTCGGTACCTTCATAGAGCCATATCTTCGGTATTATTTGTCTTAGAGGGGTGCGGTTTTCACTGTTATTCTTAGAATTTTTCTTTCTTTTTTTTGAGATGAAGTTGTTTTTTTGGCGCACACCCCCTTTAAAGGTGGTCTATAGATTATACATTCTTACATTCTGACGGTTTTATATACACTTTTACAATAAGTATAACAATATTTACAACGTCCAAATTATCATTGTTAGAGTCTATACAATAATTCAAACCATCTTTAACAATGCACACTGCTTCACCACAAGTATCTCTACAATAATGGATTGAGAAATATCCAGGCAAGTTATAATACTTTTGTTTAGTGCCAAAATATGGACTGACTGGTAAACGTCTGGTTGTTATCTAGCAGGTACTTTCTATGCTCGAGATAATAGAAAGTACCTGTTAGGTAACAACCAGACACTTACCAATTGGTCCATAATTTGGCTCTTATTGGTATAGATCCAGGTTTCTGTCAATACAATTATGTGAATGTCATCGTCTTTCCCTTGTACAATACTGTTCAGTTCATCCAGCTTATAGCGAAGGCTTCTGATATTTATGTACAGGGTGGCCCGTTTAAGAGGGGCCTATACCTTATCTCGAAATCTACAAGGGCTGTGAAAAAAATGTGAATACAAAAGTTGTTTCTAATAAAATTATCTACAACTTTTTTGTATTGTTTTTGTTGTCACTTTACTATATACAGGGTGGACAAATGAAATTTCATTTTTTTTTAAATAGAACACCCTATATTTCAATACATTTTTAAATAGACCTTTGAAAGACAAATTCAACGATATACTGGTCATGTGTCTGTGATAACCCGTTTCGAACTTATTAGCGATTATCTTCATGGATTTGGGGTAATTTTCAACAGTCATTATTACGTGACTCATAAACTTTTAAAACTTTTTTTTGCATGATATCTTCTATAAAATAATGCTCTTCTTTAGACTCTATTCAAATTTGAAATATTTGCTTTAAAAACGCGGTGTTGCCACGTTTCGCAAAATGTTACGCTTTTCAATTTTTTTAAATGGGACCTCCTGTTAATTTTCGAGTTTTTGGATAGCCCTTTAAAATACAAATTCAACGATATACTGGAGATGGGTCTGTGATGCACCGTTTCGGCCTGATTAGCAATTATCTTCAGTTCTAGCACATTTCATCTGTCCAAGTCGCCCGGTGAATAAAAACATATGTCTATTTTCCTTCAACCATCTATTAACGTGGTTTATTAATGTATAGAAATTGTTCATTAATGCATAAAAAGCACTATTTTAGCCAATCTACTACAAAATTAGACATTTTTTTCATTCAACAGGGATGACATAAGATATTGTGCTAGAACTGAAGATAAACGCCAATCAGGTCGAAACGGTGCATCACAGATCCATGTCTAGTATATCGTTAAATTTGTCTTTTAAAAGGCTATCTAAAAACTCGAAAATTTACAGGCCGCCTGAAGACGAAACGTCGAAATTTAAATTTAATAGCACCATCTTCTAAAGGGGAAAAAGTGACAATGATGAAGTGACATTTATTTTTAAATTGCTTTTCAAATAAGCCCGGGAAAAAATAAAAACGATTTTACAAAATTTCGGTTTTTCCCGAATATCTCCGGAAGTATTCGGAATCTTTCTAGTTTCAAAACGGCAATCTGTTGGTCGTAAAATTGCGCAACTTTGCCATAATTTAACCGGCCCCGTATCTCTTACAGTTACCGAGATCCCAATGATGAGGCTCGAATTTGGGCCACCGTACATACAGTATATTATAATTTGTGCTTATATTATCCATTAGTATCTATAGTCATTATACTTGTAATCTGGGTATGGAATAGGTTGTTGGCATCTTTCCATTAGACCCTTAAGTCCATTTCACATCTTATTCTAATGGGATTTTCTTGGTGAGATTTTTTTAAAAAAATCTTACCATTCCTAAAATATGTTGCCTTCATTCTATTTACATTCTTAAACTATCGCACCTTTTTAAATAATTGCTGGTTGAATCTGATTAGGTCATCATTCAAATATATAGTGGTTGCCTCCCAACAGGTGTCACTCATTTACCTTAAAACCTTTGAGTTCTTTGATCCTATTTTGTAGTTTTAGTCTTAAGTCCTTATTGATAAGTTTAACGGTTTTGTACCATAAACGCCTGCTTCCATCCCACTGTATGTCTTGGATCCATCCGTAAACATATATCTGCTTTTAGTAAGGCATGCACATTGTACACCCACTCTTTTCTTCTTGGAAAGGCCACTGTGTAAGGTAGGGCACTTGTTATGTTTGTTCTTGGTAAAAGGTCCGTAGGCATTCACAAACCACTGCATGTTTTGATAAACTCCAGTAGTTTGGTGTCTTTCACGTTCCTTTTGTCATCCACTTGATCTCTGTTCGTGTATATTCTGTAGGTTGTTTTCAGGGCCTCCCTCTCCAGATAGGTATGTGTAGGAGGAATTCCGAGGAGAAGCTCCATGGCTGCTGTTGGCGTAGTGCTGAAAGCTCCCGTTATTGCCAAACAGTGTAGTCCATTGGGGTTGGTTTAGGCAGTGCGCTGTTGCCTATTTGCCTACCAGACTACTGAGCTATATGTTATCATTGGTCTAATGACCATGATATATAGCCAGTATATTTTCTTGGGCCCAATTCCCCATGATTTTGCCACGTATCCTGCGGCAGGTCCATAGTGAGTAGCTGCTTTATTTTTGCCACATGGAAGTTCCAGGTAAGCCTTTTGTCTAGAGTTATTGCTAGATATTTGACTTCATTTGCAAAGAGTACCACCACCCTTCGTAGTTGGTGGCGTTAAAAACAGGAGGCACCAAAATATTTCAGTGCCGGATACCAGCACCAAATTTGGCACACAGCTTGTGTGGTCAACATTCATACCTTGATGACGTCATGAAAATGGCAGATTCAAGTCAGAGTAGCAAGTTATCTTATCGCACGTAACTTCGTTAATTTGTAGCATTTTCAATTTCTTGGCTAATATGCTACTTTGTTTTGCTCTAGTGGATATGATTCCATATAGAACTATAAAGAAATAAATGAATAAACGACTATCTTTTCTATGTCCCGATTTTATCACCTTGAGTACGGCCTTCTACTAAAAGTTTTTTGGTTTAGGCTTACAATTGTAGTTAATTGATCTAGGAAAATTTGATTCAATACGGCAGGGCCTGCTGTTATAGATTAGAATCTTATAAAAGGAGAGAGTACGGTCGACTCTGTTGGCAAAGCCAATCAATAATTAATCTGTTATGATAGTTGTTATTGTTTACTTTTTTTCGATTTTTCAGTTTCATTATACAACTGTCATTGAACAGCTGTCGCTGTCTAGGCGTTTTCTTTAAGACCTGTTCTACTTTTTGATGTAGGTTTTATAGGCAATTTTCAGCATTCACCGGTTATCTGGAGTCATTTATACACAACCCACTTTTCAGTTCGTATTTCTGGGGTGAAACTTAGCACGCCCTTTTCTATAATTTTCATCAATGTCAAAATTAGAAGGTTGACGTTGGAAGCCCTCTTTCCAAATCTAAAAGGAAAAATCTCCCCTTTTTGATCTTGAGACCTGATACTGTGAGGTCGGTCTTGGCCCTAATTATTTTTAGACAAGACTTTTTGGAATTTTGTGCCAGAAAAATTCAAATTAGATTAATTTCTTGTTGATAATTGTCTAGAGTTGTCCCTTGGCTATTTTGGATTTTCTTTCGGATCGTTCCGAGCAGCTTTTGGAAGTTTAAGACTTCAATTTTGGCCTAGAGTATCCCTTAGTTAGAGGGTTCTAGGCTGTATCTAGAGGATTCTAGGCTGTATCTAGACTGCTCCTAGGCTGTATCTAGAGAGATTCTAGGCTGGATCTAGATTGCTCTTGGTTAGGGCTTTGGTAGCTTCCCTTCAGCAACCCCTTTGGTACCTCTCCGATAGATCTACGTTGAGTTCTACGTTAAGCAGATAAAACGTGGATAGGACTTCCATAGGACTCACTCACCATACCATAGTCTGGAACAAACTTAGAACTGCTAACTGGGGCCGTATTTTCGAATATTCTCGCATACGAAATTTGATACGATTTCGAATGCTCCCCATTTAATTTACATTGCTGTCAGTCAAATTTCGTGTACGAAATGTACTCGAATGAATTCGAAAATACGACCCCTGCTTCTGTCTGGATCTACAGTGAAACCAAACATGTAGATAATTCCACTTTAAGAACTTCTGAGTTTTCACACATTTGAAGATAACACTTGTATACTTGCAAGTTGCACTTTTTACTATTTAGGCAAATCTAACATAAATCATTTGACACTGAATTACGTTCAGTACGTGTCCCCTTAAAAAAAAATCTAGAATTTTACCGTGAGGTCGCCCACACAATAACTTTCACCTTTCTGGTATTAAATTTGCCTGTTGGTAGAGTGTAACCGATACTGTAGTTTTTCATCTTTCACAGGGGTGTAAATATCAAACAGTTTCAGTCATGTTTATTTAAAATTCATATTTATACATTATTTACATTCATTTTTTTATTTAAATATTGAGAAAGACGGAACACTCGTTCTCCTGGGAATGCTGCTCCCTGTTCCAAGAATAAGGACCCTGATTGTATGATCGGAAGAATGCATGATAGATAGATGTGTCCCGGCCTTAAGACTGCAGGTCGATCTCCCACAGTTAGATTATGACAAGCAACCTCTGGCAGTTCTAAACGGTTCTATTTTCCCTTGTAAGTTCGTCGTTATATATCTGTTCTCAAGCATTTATCGAATCCATTCACACATAAGAGGCTCAAATCCTCTGGAAATAGCCGATTCATAGAGGGAGTTGTTGAAGGCTTCCTTTATGTCGATGAACAATGCTAGCGTAATCTTCTTGTTGTCAAGAAACTGTTTTTTTTTTTGTGACCAATCTCTGAGGAGCAAGTTTGGTCGATTTGCCACTTTCGTAGGTGTACCTACTGATTAACACTTAATGGGTTGTGTCCTAATGGCTCTTCCCTGATATGTGTGTCCAGCACTTTCTCCAGAGTTTTCAGAAGGAATGATGTAAGACTTATTGGTCTGCATGATTTAGGCTGGTTGATTTTACCTGTCTTGGGTATATACATACAGGGTGTCCGGAAAGTCAACGATAATACTGAAAGGGCTGATGGAACAACTTATAAGCATCCAGAAGAACAAAATATGACCTCAGTAAGAAATCGATCGAAAATCGATCCTCTCGAATCAGATTTTCAAGTGACACCTAAAAATTTTCATCATTCTCGTATTTCTTTTTTTTTTTGTTCTTTTCACGTTATTACTGCTCTATAGGTACCACAAACATCTGTATGCAGTTTTTAACTTGTTCTGTCATTTTTTTTTTTAATGGTCATACCACCTGTTAAATCCAATAATTTTTTCATATTCACATTTCCTGGATGACCCAATTTTCTATATGCCAATTTTTGCTACTGCTACTTTCTTCAATTAAAAATCTACATACCTACTTCTAACACTTCCTTTTCCTAATGCTTTCATGTTTTCATCTTTTTTAGCAACCGTAATATTTGAACTTATTTCTTCCATGGTAGAAAATAGGGTCTTCCCTTTTATCATGTGTGATAATACCACAAGAGGTTTCAGGATTACCGGATAATACTTTCATCTTTCACGAAACGCGTTACGCGGCAACACCACGACTCCGAAGGAGGAGTGGTGTCGCTGATAATGCATTGAGTGTCGGGTAAAAGTATTAGGTAAGCTTTTGATCTATTTTCTTAGCAGTTAAGCAATAAGTTTTGTTAATGTTTTTTTTCTCCTACAGATGTAGATTCCCTTGCGATGATAAAATATTTATATTGTGATGGTAAAGTCGACAGGATTAACGTTATAATAATATTGTCGTCTATGGTTTGGTTTAAAGTTTTTAGTTTGTGAGCCAAATTTTCAATTTTACTGATGTTTCAGTCATGTTGCTGTTATTATCGACCGTAAAGTTATAAAAGTCTTGGAGTAGTAACATATAAACTTGGATTTTGAGTTGATTTTTCAAAAATAGCTTTACATAAAAAAAAATTCCGGTCTAAGCGCTTTGGGGGCACTTAGTGGTGGAGTTGCAGGCATCGCAAATACTGAAACGATGCACACTGAAATTCCAAATTTGGTTTGAATCTTCACTATACAATTTTTCTATCAGAACAGTTGCAGCCATTTAATTTTTTTTTTTACTTTTTATTTTAATGTTTTTAGTTTTAAAATTTCCTTTATCATCTCAATAGAATCTTTATTTATTTTATTGCGGTAACGTAAAATTAGCTTTTCCGATTTTTTTTAATCGTGGACAACAATGAAAAACGCGTCCAAACATAAAAAAAGATAAAACCCTAATGCTCCAAGATAATTAATTACATTTTGTAGCGAGTTTTTTTCTTTCTCTCTTCTGCTGGCCTGCCGAGCGGCGTTGTCGGGGCTTTTGTGCTTTGCCCCTTGTTTTGCCTCATTTTTCTTCTGGGGGCATTTGTTCCAGATGCAGGTAAAAAAAAAAGAAAAACGAGAAACCGCATGATATGGTAACTCTTGTTTTATCGTTTTTTTTTTTGTTCAAACAACGTCCCATGGGATGGATTCTTTTGCTTTTGCTCCAGTTGGATATTATACAGCAGAAAAATGGAATTTTGAATAGGAATCGATTCAAGGGAATTTCAAAGTGAAAAGTAAACTACGATTTCTTGAACTTTACCAAATGACAAGGACCATAGTTCAAAGGTAACTCCATTTAGATAAACTTAAGGGCAGGTTAGTTTTAAGTTAAAATAGCCATTAAAAAAAGGTATGTGTTTAATATTTCCTCATCAAATTAACAATCAGGGTCTTAACATCCCCTAAAAAAACTCTTTAGTACCGGAATTATGGTCCTCAGTTAATTTATTTTCCAATTTCCTTGTGTTTTTTTTTTTTACGGAGAACAAAAACGGTATTGCAGGGTCGAAAGTTAAACACCATTAACTGGGTCGAGTTAAACGGCAGTTAAAAAAGCCCTTTAAAATCTGCCACCAACACCGAAAAAGTTTTCGCGAGTGATTAATGGGCGTTCTTAAAGCACGAAATTGGCAACACACCTAATTTTTCCCGTCTGTTTTTGATGGATTTAATTATTTGTTTATTATTTAAATTTTAATATTTTTTTAATCTTAATTATTTTTTTTCTTTAATTTCAACTTTCTATCTATACATTTGCAACTTTTCAATATGATATAAACTTTTTTTATTTGTTTTTTCAGTAACAATGTAGAAGTAAGTAATGGAGAAAAGAAATTTGATGAGGATGTCAATGAAAGAGACGATATTGAAAATAACAGAAAATTTTTTCATCATGTTACCAATTACCAATAAGAATCTTCTTATCTAAAAAATTACCTACCCCAAAACTAACTAAAACTAGAATTGCCTTTTGACTAATTGCCCTGCCACAAACAAACAAAAAAACAAATTCGATACAAATCCCTCCCGAAAAAGCTTTATCTTCCTTATAGCTTATTTTCCCTTATCTCGTTTCTTTCAAGATAAACTATTTCAATTTATTTGCGGTAAATGGTTCAGCGGCAAACTGCCGCTTTTTCTCTTGTATTCCATTATTTACGGCCGTATTTCATATTATGCAAAGTTCCAGTTACAAAGTGCCAGTTTCAATTAAAACTGTCAGGCGTTAACGAAAAATGAAGTCGACTTCATTACCGAAAATAGACCTGTTTTCAATTTGAATATGGAATGTGTCACGGCAACGATGAAATGTAGTTTAGTCTTTTCTTTTGTCTCTATTTCAATTTTAATCAATCAATCAAAAAGTCCTATGTATATAGGATTTAGCGATTATCAACTATTTAATTGCGATATCAGCTTTCCTTGCAAATTACCAACAAATTACGCCAATTTAGATTATTGATGGACTCCAGCCTTTGGGCAGTTTGGACGTTCGATTACTTTGGGCCTATGTAATAGGTAGAGGCAGGTCGTCTATTTTAATTGCTATATACGAAATATAATAGGTGTATTATATTAATTGATGTTATTGGAATTGATTTAATTTATTATTCTGATTGTTTCATATTTTATTGTTCATTGTTGTACGTATTCCAAAGAAAATATAACAAATATTAAAACTAGAAAATCATAAACTAATAAAAAAAATAAACATTATCTTCAAAAAATAATTAATTCACTGGAATTGAATGTTTGAGTTAATAAAATGCATGATATTAAGGAATTTGAAATTGTTATTGAGTAAAATTCTATAGAGAGTATTGAAAAACTCAGAAAAATAAGCGAAAAAAAAATTAAATGGGAAATATAAAGTGAAAATTTCAAAAATTAGATCGCCGATATTGGTTATTGTAGGTTGTGAAAACCCCTATAAAGGAAATAAACTTTCGAATTATTTGATTACACTTAATTATTGAGACAAAGAAGATAGATCAAAAATAAAATATGTACATGTAAGAAACAAATACCAAAATGCATAAGCTCTGTAACATCTAACGCAAATATTAAAACCAATTATTACAAATACACGCATGAAGCGAACAATGGTGAGTGTTCAATTCATCTTTTAAAAATAGCTAAAGCCAAATAAAAAATAAATTATAATTCCCCTTAATACCATTGAAAATATCAAAATCTCATATGTATATGAATGCAAGATCTATTAAAAATAAAATGGATGAAATTGAAATATTAATAAATAATGAACGTTTCGTGTGGTTCGAAAAAATAGACCTGCAGTTTTTCGCTTGCCGCAACTGGTTTCAATCAAGACGGTTTCGTTTGTACTCCTTCGCATTGGATTTGAACTTCCTGAAAGAGTTGGCCAGCTGAGTGGAGTTTGGAAGTAAAGCCAGATAAGGTGAAAAAATATCCTTTTCAGTTTCGATAACTTTTAATATCAATTTAAAATCTTTCATCGATTACCATTCTATCAGCAACCTGTGGATTTTCCAGTTTTGATTTTGCACATTAATTTGGTGATATATATTGCTTATAACTGAAACTTGAGTAAAAATAAATGAAATAAATTTTTACAATTTTCAAAATTATAAATCGGCCTATGCTACTAGAGATAAGAGAGGTGGAGGACTGGGTATATTTTTCATGAAAAATTGTATTGTTGAAAAAATTGAAAATGAAATTTCCTATATTGTTGTGTATCATCCGCGCCAAGTAATTTATTATTTAGATTAGATGGTAAATTGCGAGCGGTCGTATTTAATGGTAATTATTTCCTTGGGCAGCTAATGTAAAATAAAATTGTGATGGCGGGTCCATCCATTAAACAATATTATCCATTAATATATATACTTTATTCCAGAAAATAAACAGAGCTTTACCAAATTACAATATGATACAATTTTTATACCCTAAACTCCAACAAACCAAAATACACAATTCTAAATGATGTTAACTTACAGCCACCTCTATACTATCACTGAGCTTGTAATAAAATGTTACAATCAAAAACCTTCTACTTGAATAACTCTTCAATAGAGCCCTACTACATTAGGCTACAATATCAAAAACTCCCGAATTCGCTTACTGCCAAATTTGTACAAAGCTTTACTCAAAATCGAAATTTTAGCCAGAGTGAATATTATTACAAAACAATAAACATCTGTTGTGTATTGGACTGTCAACAGTAGCAACACTAAGAATAAACTAAAAAAGAAGACACGCTTGACAAGATGGAATGTTCTCCTAGTTTTCATAGGTTTTCCTAGTTGTCAGTTGTTCTCCTAATTGTCATATTATGTTTTGCTAGTTGTCATGGTTTTAACCTTAGTTGTTTTTAACACGTTTAATCAGTTTTCATTGTATTCATCGTTGTTGTATGTCTTGTTCTTATAGAACATAAAGAGTTACATAACATAGCTTTGTTCGTGTTGCTGTACTGAGAGGTATTCCTACCACGGACAGAACAACATGGTAATTGAATCTTTACGATCTAAACTCAGACATAACAATACTATCTCAAATCTATATTACGCATTTAATTTAAATTATTTTTAATCAGATAGAGTTCAAAATATTTAACCATAATCATTATTTCAATGTTCATTAATTCTCTTCATTAGACAGAGCTCATAGATTCAATAGTCATTGAAATTTCCTATTTATACTTAACAAAACAAAAAAAGGATATTCAAAAGTTCACTCAAGTTAATAACATAATAGCAAAGTCCCATTGTCAATTCTCTTACTTTATAATCTAATCAATGCAATCATTGATAAATGTCTCAAACTGTTCCAAATGTATTTACAATTCAAATGATTCTAATTCCACTAAACTATTATAAAATACTTATGTAATTCTTTTGATTATTTAGAGCTCGCACATAATGTTGAACGAAATTAAATGTTCTTTCTTCCACAATTTTTTGTTACTTTTTCAAAGATTCGATTCAACGCGTTTCTCCGAGGCAACAAAACAAAATAAACTCTTCACGAATTTTATCCGAACTAACTCATTAATCTTACTGTAGACTCAAGACTGAAGACTCAATGCTAAACTGATTCCGAAACCGCTGTTTTTATATTTTTCAATCCCCCCAAAAATTCCGGGTCATGTACATTCATTAACCATCTTCTTTTCTAAGAAATATAATTATTTGTCTTAAACCGTATATGTCTCAATTTCGGATTACCGGGGTCAACAGATTTGAAAGAATGCGAAGGACACCTAATTCAAAGAAAAGCCGCTATCGATATCAGTCATTGACTTGCATTCTATAGTAATACGAAGAGCGAATTTTGGTCGTGGCGCCATCTAAGACTAGGAAAAAAAAATTACATTCTATAGTAATTTTTAGATATTTTAGTATTTCTGCAGTTTGCTTAGTGCAGCTGGTGTAGTATTCAGGTGTAACGTTAGATGTCGCCACAGGTACTCATTCCTTAACAAGTAATGGAATAAATATTCTTTCATTAGTGATGGAATTAGGCTATTCCGTAATCAAAAACTAAGTCGGAATGGACAAATTCTCTAATAGTCATAGAAAAATAAAATTCTATATTAACTATCTTGAACATTCGCTAGCAGACATACCTAACACAAAATTGCCATCATGTGCCGTGATTGCGAGACCCAGATAGCTACACCATCGACGCCTTTACACTAAATTGGCAAGATATTTATTTCTATGCTTTCCCACCTTTTTCGACGATCTCAAAAGTACTTTAAAAGATAATAGATGACGAAACGGAAGGTATAGTAGTAACACCATACTGGACCTCTCAACCGTGGTATCCACTCTTTAATAGCTTATTGTTTTCAAAACTCTCAATGTTCCCACCGAAAGAAAATCTCCTTTTATCTTCTGATAGGACCCCACTTCCCTTATGGAAGATACTTATCAGAGAAACTCTCAAGAGGAGAGAAGTTCCGGAATCAAGTTTAGAAGCAAAGACCTTTAGAAGTATGTGTTGCCTTCATTACAGAATCCACAATACAACAATACAATAGCGGACTGAAATTTTGGTGGCAATTTTGCAAGGAGCGAAACTTGAATGTTTTTTGTATAGGAATACCTAGTGTATTAGAATTTTTAAATTATCATTGTAACATAGGTATGGTACTTTGAACTCCTACAGGTCGGCAATTGTGCAGATTGCCGGCCCGGACACAGCATACGACTTTAGAGTAAAATGGTTTTTTAGAGGAATCTATACAATAAGACCAAACCAAAGTAAGTACTCAACCACTTGGGATTCTGCAATAGTGCTAAATTATTTGGAAAATTGGGTTTATTACTCAATAACGACAATAACTTTAGAAAACCTTACCCTTAAACTGGCAACTTTATTAGTTTTATTCACAGGACAAAGAGTGCAAACTCTAGCAAATATAGAATTGAAATTTACAATTCCCATCAGAAATTAGAATAAAGCCCAAACAATCAGTAGATGAGTAAAAATAATACTAAAAAACAGTGAGATAGACACCACAACCTTTACAGCCCATAGCATGAGATCAGAAGTTGAACATTGAGAGTGACTGAATCCGCTAACGCTAACTGTGTGCATCATTCAGGCATTCAGATGCCTCCTGAAGCTGAAAGCATTCGGAGCCGCTCTAATAATCTTTGGAATCATGTTAAAAACTTTTGCTGTACTGTACTGAAGTATCTTTCAAATAGTGCAGTCCTATGTTTACGTACACTCAATAGGCTACCATAATGGGTGGAGCACTCATGGACCGAGCCAGACCTAATTAATTTGTCTGCTAAGTACCTAGGCGTGTTAGTTTTACTGACCTTGTGAACTAGACAGCCAAGCTGCACTTCGAATCTCTGCTGGGGATTGAGCCATCCGGATTGTATACATTTTGGAGATATGTGGTCGTATTTACGAATACCAAAACTGAACCGAATACATGAATTTTGAATTTTGTGCAGACTGTCTCTATCTCTTTGAAGCGGAGCTGGCCAGAAAACAACACTGCATTACGCAAGCTGTCACAAAACTGAACTGTCGCACAGTCTAAGTTTAATGTCTATGCTCAAAATTTTCTTGTGAATATAAAAAGTTTTTAGATCAGAATAGAGACATGTTGTGAATATCTGAAATCCGAATCCATTCACATTCCCAGATTCCCACAATAGTTGGAAACATTAGGAGTGGTATTATTGAGACAAATCTTGAAGTCATTGTGATTTATTAACTGCACTCTATGACTCCCATAAACCAATATTTCTGTCTTCAAGCTATTCATTTTTAAGCCGTGCGTGCTAAAGAGTTCATAAATAGTTTCCAGGTTGTTAATAATGTTTTCAATGGCCAGTCGGACGTTACCAATGGGGAAAGAGTAATATAGTTGCTGATCACCAGCAAACTGGTGCGAATTACAAAATTTTAAATAAGTTGAAATATCAGCCGTGTAGATGGAAAATATCAGAGGGCCTAAGAAACTCCCTTCGGGAGCACCTTTATCCAAAGTAATAGAATTAGAATAACTATGCATTATGTATGTATCAGCATCCCCAATGTCGGTGTCTGACTCAGTACTTTTTGTAATGTTCGCATCATTACAGGCAGAAGAATCCGAAGTGACTAGAACGTCGTTTAGTTTGGCTGTATGATCTGTGACACATGTGGGTTTCGATATAAGCTGATGCAACCCATATGGTGCATTTACATTCACTTCTGTTGTTATTAAGGACTTCCGGGCTGTTAATAAGACACACACGACACTACTTTCAACGAAATATATTTTCAGTGAATTAACACGTCTGATAACTTTTTACAATTCTGACTGACTTTCTTGACTGACAGTTTTGTCAACTAATAATAATTTTATTGATAGACTGTCAAACCAATAACACGCCCCCTCAATAAAATTATTTTACAATTAAAATAGGTACTATTTCCTATTTATTCAACTAAACCTAAAGCTAACCTGAATTTGTTAAATTTAGTTCGAGCCAAAGACTTTCCACACCACGTTCACAATACCCTCGTCGATTTTCTCTTTTATGAAATAAAATTTCACATCAATATGTTTTACACGCTTATTATTTTCTGGATTGTTGGCTATACATATTGCTGATCTGTTATCCTCAAAAATATTAATAGGTTTATCCATACCAAAATCAAAATCAATCAGTAATTTTCTTAGCCAGCAAGCCTCTGTTATTGCTAAACTCAAAGCAACATACTCAGATTCGGTTGATGATATCGCAACTGTCTGTTGTTTTTTACTAGACCACGCGATTGTGCATCCGAACATCTTAAACACATAGCCGGTTGTTGATTTTCGATCTACGGTATCTCCACCCCAATCTGAGTCAACATATCCAACTAGTAATTCTTTTTCATTTGTATTAAACATAAGTTTCAAGTTTAAAGTTCCTTGTACATACCGTAATACTCTCTTCAATGCTTTATACAAATTTTCAGTACCTTTGTCCTGAAATCGACTTAATAAACAAACACTTTCACACAAATCAGGTCTTGACCCTAATGCAGCATACATTAAACTTCCAATAATTCTTCTACATAAATTTTGCATTGAAGGATCATTTTTTTCACATTCAAACATTTTTACATCTAAATTACTATCTAAAGGAGTAGTAATTGATTTACAATCTTGCATGCCAAATCTTTCAAGTACTTTTATTAAATATTCTTTTTGACTTAATTCTGTTAACCCCTGACTCAAATTTTGTTTTACTTCTATCCCTAAGTAATTTGAAATAATCCCCAAATCTTTCATGTAAAAACTTTCATTCAAAATTGTTTTCAATAATTCTATTTGAACAATATCTGTGCTTAACAATAAAAGATCATCAACATAAACCAAAACATAGGTTTTGTGAGTATTATTCAAGCTCATATATAAACAGTAATCATTCTGTGACCTTACAAAACCTTTACTTTGCATTAATGAGTCAAACTTTTTGTTCCTACATTTTGGAGACTTTCTAAGTCCATAAATTGACTTGTTAAGTTTACACACAATGTCACTGTTAGATTTGTTCTTACCTGGAAGGCTCATAAAAACTGTTTCTTCAATGTCTCCATATAAAAATGCACTTCTCACGTCCATTTGGTGTATTGGCATACCCAGTTTGTTGCTCACTACTAGAAAAATTCTGAAAGTTGTTAATTTTGCAACTGGTGCGTAAATGTCATAAAATTCACTGTCACTGTCTTGTTGAAAATCACGAGCTAGCTTTGAACTCATTGTCACTCTTTTTCTTAAAAATCCATTTGCTTTCAATAACCTTTTCGTTGTTTGATGGCCATGGCACTTCAGTCCATGTATGATTTTCATAAAGCACTGACAGTTCTTTTTCCATAGCAGCTTTCCATTGTTCACTATTTTTATTATTTACCGCCTCTTCATATGTTAAAGGTTCTTCTGATTCGGTATAAAACGTCATTTCATCACTTGTTTCGTAATCGAGTTCGTAATCTTCCAACCAAACTGGCTTTCTAATATTTCTCCGTTCTCTTGGTTCAGGTGTAGGTTCAGGTTCATCTTCGCTATCACTTCTTATCTCTGGTTCTAATTCATCCGCTATATTTTCAATTTCCACATTCTCGTCTTCATTAATTTCTACTTCATCTTCTATAACTTTGGTAGTATTTAGCTCTTGTTGTTCTTCGCGATTTGGTTCTCCGTTTTCTGGAATAAATATGACATCTCTATGAATTTCTATGTCCCCTCTGTGTGGAAAATAAATTCGGTATCCTTTTGTTGTTTCACCATACCCCACTAAAATTCCATTTTCACTTTTGGAGTCTAACTTCTTACTTTTATTTTTATTTATGTGCACAGCTACTTTTGTTCCAAATTCTTTGAACATTTGTAAAGTACAGTCCTTTTTAAACCATATTTCATAAGGAGTTTTGTTTTTTACTGTACTACATCCAGCTCGGTTTATAATGAAAATTGAAGTGTTAACAGCTTCTGCCCATAAGTTTTTGTTTAAATTTTTGCTATGCAGTAATGTTCTGACAGCTTCTACTAATGTGCGCATTTCTCGCTCGGCCCTTCCATTTTGTTGGGGTGTATATGCACATGATGTTTCATGAATTATACCCCTATCATTCAATTTATTTTTAAGTTCATGATTAATGAATTCCAATCCATTATCGGTACGAAGCTTTTTAACTCTATTTCCCGTCTGTGTTTCCACCATATTCAAAAACTTTTTTATATTTGCTACCGCTTCTGACTTTTTCTTGAGAAAATAAACAAATCTAAAACCGGAAAAATTATCCTTCAACAGCAAAAAATACTTTGCTTCTCCCAACGAAGACAGTTCCATTGGACCTTCCAAGTCACCATGTATAAGCTCGCCCACACTATTAGCTCTTGACTCACTATGTGGAAATGTCAGTCTATGTTGTTTTCCTGCTAAACATTCTTGACAGAATGGATTATCTATATCTTTATACTTTATTTCACTTCTTTTTAACAAGTTTCTCACTTGATTAAAATGTATGTGTGCTAGTTTTCGATGCCAATCAGTTAAACTTTCTACTTGATTGCATTGTGACAAAATACCTTGTGTATATTTGAAGTTCATTTTGTATAGCCTCCCTTTTCTATTAGCAATAGCTTTTATTTTCCCATTTTCATCCAACAATTCACATTGATTTTTGTCTGAATGCATTACAAGGCCTCTATCAAGAACAGTACTCAATGAAAACAAGTTAACATCTAATTCAGGAACAAGCAAAACTTCCAGCAAGTTTGTATCAATCCATTCTTTTCCATTAAATGCTTGGACGTTGACCATTCCTATTCCTTCTACATTTAACAAAATTCCATTTCCAACTTTTACTTTTCTCAGCTCTGTAGATTTTCGAATTTCAACAAACTTTTCTTTGCTATAACACATATGTTCTGGGGCACCGCTGTCTAGCCACCAATCATCATTCCTTCTAGTTTCTCCAGTTTTTTCTAGGATGTTTGTGTAATTTAACAAACTAGACATTCCCACCAATGCCTGTGTTGAATGGGCTTTTGGATTTTTTCCATCCCTTACTTGATTACCCTGTTCTTCGTTTCTTCTATATTTGTTTCGATATTTTTGACCATCTTTGATAAACCAGCAATCTTTTATTAAATGACCTTCCTTCTTACAACAATGACAAACTCTTTTTTCTCTATGTGGACAGTCTTTCTTCCAATGTCCCATTTTATTGCATTGAAAACATTTTATTTCCTTCACTCGATCCCCTGATGAGTAGTTTCGCGTTTTCTTTCTTCTTATAGCTAATGCTGCTCCTAAATGTTCTGATTTAGTTCTTTCTTCCTCTACTAAAAGCCTGGACATAGGCTCTGACAATGTCTGTTTATCTTCTGGTGTCGAATCCCAAGCTGAAATGAAATGCTTTAAAGTCTCTGGTAAAGTCATGAGAATTTTTGTAATTGCCATTTTGTCACTTATTTCTTCATTTTGCTGCTTCAACTTTCCCTGTATTTCTTCTATATGTGAAACTAGTTCAGCTATGCCACCAACTCCATATTCAAGACTAAAAAATCTTTGTTGTAATAAATGCACACTCACCTGTGATTTATTTTCATAAATTGTAGCCAATTTTTGCCACATTTCTACAGATGTATCACATGCCAACACATGGTTAAGTGGTTTTTCTTCTAGCCTACTAACAATTACTTCTTGTGCCTTTGCATCATTCATTAACCAATCAGTCACCTTTTTATCTGTAGATTCTCCCAAAGGCTTCAATATGTCACCTTTTACTATGCCATAAAGGTTTTAAATGTATCATTGTTTGAAATTTCCAAACAGTCCAGTTCTCTCCATTCAGTTTCACGACCAGTGTGTAATTGTCTGACATTTTTCTGTGGCCTTTCTACCTTCTAATTTTCAATCTCCTATTTTTTGTGCCCCTTTTTTTTAACGTCTGTCAATTACCTGAATTAACTGACGGACATTTTTTTTCAACCAGAAACTACCAGCAGCAGGTACTATTAACACAATCTGATAACTTGACCAGTTTTCTCTGTCAGTTTTAACCAGACACTTCCAACAGCAGGTACTATTGACACAACCTGACAATTTGACAAATTTTCTCTAGGCTGGGTTATGTTTTTATCTATTTTTTCACTCCCGAAATACTTTTTCTTCCTTCTTTATCGACCAGGCATGTCTGGGCCCATAACCTGTTGTAATTGAGGACTTCCGGGCTGTTGCTGTTAATAAGGCACACACGACACTACTTTCAACAAAATATATTCTCAGTGAATTAACACGTCTGATAACTTTTTACAATTCTGACTGACTTACTTGACTGACAGTTTTGTCAACTAATAATAATTTTATTGATAGACTGTCAAACCAATAACAAAGGTGAATATAAACATGAATATAGAGAGGGGTATTATATGTACAACGAAACGAAATGCTTTTTTAGATATATCATACTTTATGCTAGCACTGGAAATGGATTCATTGAAGGTGCATCGCTCGTATTTTCATCGAAAACTCAACTTAACGACTATCATGGAGAAATGAATCAGCAAAACTTTTTACGTTGGTTCGAAAATCAGCTGTTGAAGAACTTGAGAAGTGAACCGTGAACCATCTGTCATTGTTATAAACAATGCTCCTTACCACAGAATGTTATTAACAAAGACACCTAATAGTTCGTCTACTAAGGCTGAAATTCAAAATTGGTTAACCGAATAGAAAGTTGAGTATCGAAATACAGCATTGAAATCTGAACTTGTGACCATTGTTGCACGGTAAGTAAGTACCTACAATACCAAAGTTGTTTGCATTTTATGCTCAAATTCTCAAGTATTGCTTTTTTCAGGAATAAACCAACAAAAAAGTATGTGGTAGATGACTTAGCAGAACAGTATGGACATAAAATTTTACGACTACCTCCATACCACTGTACCTTTAACCCGATTGAACTTATTTGGGGAATTGCAAGAAACTATTATAATCAACATATTGGCAGAGATGGTTATACTCAAGATGCTTGTTTAAAAATGTGGCGAGAGGCACTGGGAACTGTTACTCCTGGAATGTGGACATACAGAAGGAATAATTGACAAGTGGTATAACAGGGAACAAGTAATGGATAGGCAAGAGGTTCTTCCACTTATTATCAATGTTGATGAAGACTCTAGCGATTCTAGCGATATCAGTGATCCAGGATAATTGCAAATATTCTTGATGGTTCAAATATTCATATAAAATTTAATTATTTATAGTATTCAGAGTGGCTGTAAATAAAATAGGTACTGAGCGTTATTATTATATTTTATGTGATGATTGACAAATGGGTTGTTATTAAATATCTATTAAACCCAGCTTTGGAACATTGTTTATAATTTAAGTAATAAATTTTTGCATTATATTATAATTCAGATGAAGAAATAGAAATATCTGTTACTCCACCAGATGTTGCACGAGTCGCAAATGAGGCAGTACAAGACCTTCTTCCATCCAAGTCAGAAGCCAGAATACATTATGAAAAAGCATATGATCAGTTTCTCAAATATCGAAAAGAAAAAAACGTTGGATCGGTAAGTGAAAACGTTCTTTTGGCCTATTTAGCTGAAAAGGCAAAATCTGTAAAAGGGTCTACATTGTGGTCCACTTACTCCATGCTCAAATCTACCTTAAACGTTAAAGAAAACGTAGATGTTACAAAATACTTGAAGATAGTCCCATTCCTCAAAAAACAGATGGTAGGATATCGAGCAAAAAAATCCAAGGTATTCACAAGTGCGGATATTTCCAAATTTCTAACTACTGCTCCAGATGACTCTTACCTTCTGTTCAAAGTTCTGCTCATCATTGGAGTCTCTGGAGCTTGCCGGCGTGATGAGCTTGTAAAAATGACCGTTGATGATATTCAAGATGAAGGATCCGTGTTAATAATTACTGTTCCAGATACTAAAACTAATACCCAAAGAATATTCACAATCATCAATCCTGAATACATTCGAATATTCCGGACATATGCAGAATTTCGGCCCCCTCATGTAAGCTGCAAACGATTCTTCATTAACTATCAGAAAGGAAAGTGCACAAATCAAGTTGTTGGCATAAATAAAATGGTCTACCTCAAACTGAATTGTATACCGGCCACTGTTTTCGCCGTACTTTGGCAACTTTATTAGCCAACACCGGAGCTGATATTACCATGTTGAAGCGGCACGGAGGCTGGAAGTCCACAATGGTTCCAGAAGGATATGTCGAGGATTCTGTGCAAAATAAAATGGAAATTGCGAACGTATTTCAAGCAGTACAAATGAGGACTCTGGTCAAAATTATTATGATAATGGTAGTGATCATTCAACTCTTCCAAATGTTGAGTCAGTAATTGCACCATCCACAACAAGAGTATCTTCAGATATTTCAGCGAAATCAACATCAACAGGAATTACTATCAGTAACTGCAATAATTGTACTATTCACATTGTTAATAATAAATAAAATAAAAAAATTACAGTTCAATTAATTCAGAGTATTTTTTGTTTTTTGAAATATTTCGCGCACTAGTGCTCTAAAATATTTCGCGCACTAGGGTGCGAAATTTTTAGCGCACGTTGCTTTGGAAAATTATCACCTGTTAAAAAATGACACATTTGTCGCATTAAATACCGTAAAATAATAATGACATTATTTGTCAGTTGTAGAAAAAAGCAATTTGTTTCATTTGTGCAATTTCTCAATATGCGTCAACTGAACTCTTAAAAGAACAAAAAATTATGTCAAGGTAATGTGCAAAATACAATTTAAATGGTTATTATTAAATTAAAATAAAAATTATTTATTTCTAATTATTATTATTTCTAAACTGCCTTGATCTTATAATTTTAGACCAAGTCAGTTCAGCGATCACAAAATTCAAATAATTTACATTACCATTACTGGCATTAGGTTTGATACTAATAATCTCAAAATGAAGCCTTTAGATTGGATTATAAAAAGTTGCAATATACTGATCCAAATATATTTTACACACACAACAGGAAAATTCAACAAAAAATTTTGAATCAGAATCAAAATCAAATGATCAACCAAAGTTTAGCAATAATGATCAAACACAGAGAAAATTGGTATAAAAAATGAAATAATTTCCTAATAACCATGAATTACGGGAATCCCATATTAGTTGCAGCAAGCAAATAACATTCGACGAACAAAACAGTCCTATTTCAAATACAATTTTTCAAGCGGAAACCAAAAAATTATATGGAAAAGTTTAAATGAAGTAATTACCAATTCTAAGAAAAAAAAGACTGCATTATAGAATATCTCATAGTTGATAATAGAAAGATTAAAGATCATCAAGAAATAGGCTGATTATGAACGATCACTTCACTAGCGTGGGTGAAAATTTAATGGAAAAAAATTCCAGAAGTTGACTTTATTGAACCATTTTTCAATCCAGAATCTATGTTTGTTGATCCTTAAGAAATTATGCTTAAAGAAATGGAAGATATAATCGATAAACTTGATTCAAAAAAGGCCACAGGTCAAGATAATCTTCCAGTGAAATTCAACAGAGGCTTAAAAATCTCATAGAGCTGAGATTTGAGTTATGCAAGCATGAAAATTCCATTTACAGCTTTTCCAGAGCTGGATTTGATATAGAGAATTATAAATACCTATGTAAGTTGAGCGAAATTGATTTATAGAGGTCATTTTTTAGAAGCTTGAAAATCGCATAATCGGCTCCCCTAGAGCTAAAATTTGAGCCAGAAGACGCTGATGTTTGACCATTTTCAATTTAAAGCAACACTTGTAGAGTCAAAATGGCACTTGTAGAGCCAAGAATCATTCAAAAACTTGTATAATTCTACAGGCTAGGAAGAATCTAAAGGCCTTTTGATTCAAGACTCCCAAATACTTTGAAGATTATGACTAAAAGACTTCACAGATTCTTGAGATGCAACACTGAAAACTAAAAAAAATACTTCAAAGATCAAATAGTTATTTGCGGCTCATCATTTTAGAGACTCTAAAGAATTAAAAGCAAAACTGAAAAGATTGACGAAAGATTCTAGAGACCTATTTAAAATAAATAATTGAAAGACAGTATTGAAGATGTCAAATACTCCGAAGACTCCGAATAATTTATAGAATGTTTGAGCTCATGCTTGAAGAATATATAAAACTGAAAGCTAAAGATTTCAAAGATCATAAAGAATTTGAAGAATAATAAGAATCTAAATACTTGGCCTTGAAACTTCAATATTATTATTATAAACCGTATTGAATATTTAAATAAAATGAAAGCCCTAATCAATAGAATGCACATTGTGTCGCAAATAATATGTCCAGCACAATATCCATTCAATATTAGGCCGATAGAAGCCTAGAATGGATTGACCTATTTAATAATCCTATTCCAAAATATTCGCCTGGAGAGCAGTATTTGTAGATATTAATGAAATTATTGTTAATTCGCCGTATATTGATATTAAACAAATATTTTGTTAGGCAGCTTTTTAAATTTAGTATGAACAAACAAATAAATATTTTGCTGGATTGTGAATTGTTGCAAAACCAGGTCTTATGATACGACGTTTATACAGTGATCGCCAAAAAGATTGCAACAAATAGGAAAATATTTTATTAAAAAAAATGATACGTGGGATCAATTCAGCATACCCATCAACAAAAAAAAATCACTTTGACAGATGTCATGTGACCATAGTCATGGCGGCAAATTTAAAAAGTTCGCCTTAAATATGTGAAAAGTGGGGTTAGACGACCAGAAATCGAAAAATTGTAGAGAGGAAAGTTGTTCAGGATCCGATTTTACGTCTATGTGTCAATTTTTAAAAAGGTACAAGGATTTTTAATAAATATCAATTTTTTAGCCTGTTTTCTGGTAATTTGAGAAATATCGAAAACATTTCGCAAAAATATTGGCTTGATTTAATTTAGAAAAGGGGTATTGGATCATTTAGAAACATTTCATGATAATTCTAAATTTGTTATTCCAAATTTTTGTTCTCTGTAGGTCATTGCAACAAGATCAGAGTAGACTGAAAATGAATTTTTGGTTTTTTACAATTTGACGCGGAACAATTAAGCAGTACTACCGCACTGATTTTTTTTTGTTAGTTTCACTTTGAATTATGTGAACCATGCGAAAAGTTTTTGATATTTTTCAAATTACCAGAAAACAGGCTAAAAAAGTGATATTTTTTAAAAATCCTTGTACCTTTTTAAAAATTGACATATAGACGTGAAATCGGATCCTGAACAACTTTCCTCTCTACAATTTCTCGATTTCTGGTCGTCTAACCCCACTTTTCACATATTCTGTAACGCTCTTTTGTTGAGACAAAAGAATGTTCATAATTGTGCTCGACTATTGCTCAGCGGTTATTAGCATGGGGTGGTCCTTGGAGTTGGTACAGTAGAGAGAGGGCGCCACTAGTTTGTTTAAATTATTTTGATGACCAAGGAATAGCCAAACTAGGCACTATTCCATTAATTAGTTATTGTTTAAAAAGATAAATTCAAAAAAATCTGAAAAGGTAAAAGAAATCTAAAATTCAATAGCTACCTGACATTTAACTCATTCAATAAAAACACAAGCTTTGGAATTCTAAACACAATTATTTATTAAAGTTAATTGTCATAAAAAAATTGTGACAAGATGGCGAACTTTGTTCTTGAATTATGTCATCAAAAATTTGTGACAAGATGGCGAATTTTTTTTATATGGTTTAAAAAATTATTGTCTAGTATCCAAGTTTTCTTTTGAATAAAAAATTATTAAGCTTTTCAAAAACAGAACTCAATTTGAATAAGTACAATAGAATTGAAATTTAAGAATAATCAATAGATACCTATGGAGAAATCTACCTAAATATAAATGATGAAGTCACAATATCACCAACCTTTAATTTCTGACTCAAAGTCAATCAAATCAATAGAAAACAACTTATTCCATGCAGAAAAATAATAAATAATCCTTAGGCAGTTATAAATATCAAAAACCTGCTACATGAAATCAAAAATTTACGGTTTCCGGAAGAGCTCTTACCTTCTTACCTTTAAAGTTCAAATAGGCAACCATAAAACTCAAAATTGACTACCTAAAGATTTTACATTAGTAACCCTGGTATAACTAAGTACCACATTATTGATTTGAAATCAGAAGTTAAATCAACCTTTTAAAGATTAATGAACTCACCCATATTATATCGATCAATACTCGATATAGAGGAAACAAAATTTATAATAGTTATAATAATGCATACTTATTGAAAATAAATGATTACTGAGAAAACAATAATAAAAGTAAAAATTCAAATATGATAATGATTAATTAATTGAATAGATAATAATATCTAATTTGTAGTTAGCTATTCTAGCTAAATACTACAATACGGTAAACAAGTCGGTAATAGATTCTATACAGTTATGAATTAGCTAATTAAGCTAATCGATAGTAAGCGATAAGGAATAGATAATAATAATTAACAGTAATCAATATTATGAAGATAATAATTAGCTAATAAAGGTAATCGATAAGGAACAGTAAAAAGATACTAATAATCGGTAACGGTAAATATTAAGGCACAGTTACGGGACCCCTAGATAAGTATTTATACAAGCCTGGACGGAATCCTTGGGAATTTTCACAAATTTGAGATCTGGAAGTACCAAATTCGCTGGAGGCACTCAAACAATGGTCGGGGATCACTTGACAAGTCACTTACAGGACACAACTTTCTTTATAGGAGGGGCCCAGACTTTCTTCGGAAATGCAGTACCGCATGGTCTCAAATTCGTCAAATTTTCACCCGGAAGTGTAGGCGTGGATTTTTGAGACTCTCCCAAATTGCCTGAACGGAATGAAAAAATATAGGGACTCCATTTATCAAAGGGAAAAAAGGGTTTACATACCTCAACGGCCGATAATAACCTCACTTTCAGAAATTTACACAAAAATCAACAATCGGTCGATTCTTCAGGAAACGTTCCAGCTGGCACAACTACTCACTCCTCTGGCTACTTAAAGTTACATAATTTTGGGCTCGATGGCCAAGAATTAAAGGCAAAATTATTGGATTTCTCCTCAGACGACCTGTTCAGTCTCACTATCAAAATGGAAAAGAAAGTCAGTCAAAAGTATCAAACCGTGGTTGTGTCTTTCTCCTTTTGTCAAGTTTGTCGAAATTATAAAATTGACAGTGCTACGGGTTTTCAAAAAAATAACCCTAGTTAGGTTCGGAGTTGGAGTGGAGTGAATAAAAGTAACCCTAATATGGTAAAAAGCAGTACCCGAACAGCTGGAGAGCGAATGAAGTCACTCGAAGTGCACGGAGTGAGCAAACCGAAACCACCTTTCGATAATATAATTTTCGGTATTAGGTCAGGAAACTAGTCAAAGGAATCATAGATGTCGCCAGGTGTACGAAATAGAATTTTTAAATGAGTTCAAGTATAAGAAATTAATTAAGAACAATTAAAAAATGTTCTTGTGACATTTCAAAAGGTGAACTTTTTAAATTTGCCGCCATGACTATGGTCACATGACATCTGTCAAAGTGATTTTTTTTGTTGATGGGTATGCTGAATTGATCCCACGTATCATTTTTTGTATAACGTTGAATAGCTACTTGGACAATTTCAAAAGTTCTAATGGCACTGGAAAATCTATATATAAGAGAGAGCAAGATAATAAGATGAATTGTACAGAATTCAAGTAATCATCATGACTTATGATCATCAAGGTTTGAAAAGTTGATGTGACAAAATCCAAATGTTATTCTACATAACAGCAGATTCGGGTAGTAAATCATTCAAACCTTTAATAATGTATAAAATAACTTTGGAATTGGGCCAGTTGACTTTAAAAATTCATTTATTCTCCGTGCAGTGCAGAGTCCGGCCATTGCCAAATTTGGCTTTTGTAAAATAACCTGGAGCCAGAAAATTCAATGAAGAGATATTTTTACTTTATACGTACACTGGGCGTTGTTAGATTGAATTTAAAAGTTTCTCAATTCATATTGCCAGATATCGAAGTTTTTGATCATTCTATATAGAATTGTTTTTCATTTTCAAATTGTATATAATTCCTGTGATGTGATATTTCCCGAAAAAAAGTGTCGCAGAATTCCGAAGGCTATCCGTCTTAGTCGCAACCGTAGAAAAAAGCTCCACAGGTTAAATAAATCTCGAGAGTGTTGTCTGCATCCCTACATGACCTCGCCATTATGTAGAACTCCGGGACGGCCATTAATCATATAATACTTACAGAGTTCTTTTTCGTCGAATGGAAACGCGTCTGCGGTGAAAAATTGTCTTTTGATTCAGAGATAATTTAAAATTGGAACCAGAACTTTTCTTTAAAAAAAAGTAAAAACATTTCGTTGCTCCTTAATTAAGTGAATTTTGTAGTAAACATTCATTTGACATTAAAATTTTCATTTTAAAATTTAAAACACAAAAATTCTGTTACAGTTTTAATTTGATGCGGATATCAATGAGGATTTGCATGTTATCATGTGTGTATTTACAATTTTGTGTTTTTTAGATTCAGCGCATGTTAATTTTGTTTTTTAATTACTAGGACAATTGCATAACTCTCTGGTTCATTGTTGAATGTTAAATATGTTGAATATTAAAATCTAATAAAGTAATAGTACAAGAGGCAGTGAAAAAAAATCCGGCTGATTTTATTATGGCTAAAAAATTCAGGAAATGTAGAATCAATCATGAACAATACGAAATCGCGTGCCTGCGTTTATTAATAAACAAATGTTTAACGAAGTTTTGTGAAAGCAAAAACCGACTCATCGCGTTTTGCATGAAAATTTGTGTGAACATAGAACAAACACCCCCAAGTATGATTTCGAATGCCTGTCTACCTAAATCAGTTGCTAAATAGCGCCTATCAAATAAAAATTGACTTAAATTTTTCTCAAAATTCGACTCATCGCGTTTTGAGTGAAAATTAAAAATATATCACAGTTAAAGGCATTAGAAGAACATTTCTGACTGCCTGCCCGATCAAAGCCGTTGCTTTCTAATGCCTGCCTGGTCCCAAAGTTCGCAAAGTATAAAAATATGCCAGGTGGAATACTCAAATTCACAAAATAAAAACGCATGGACCGTGCCGACCCAGAGATGCACAAAGAACAATGATGTCGTAGCAGTGTTGTCAGACTTTTTTGACGACGATTTTCCTTCAACTGAGTGACAAAAACCCTTCAAAATCATTCAAAACAGTAGCAGGTGGCCGGCACAACAATAGTTATTATCCTATCAAGTGCAGAAAGTTATACTTTCCTGCACGCGACTGCCGTTGACCCGAACGACGCGAGTTCAAGTAAGCAGTCAAGGGCAGGAAAAATACTTTATGCCTGAGTTAGGATCAACATTTTTTCTAGGACCTTAGCAGAGTAGGCCACAAAGAAAATATGGGTTTTTTTATTAAACATTATATTGCACATACACACATTTTTAAATAATCGACATTCATTTATTCTTATACCTAGATAGGTAAGTACTGATAACGATTTTTCAACAAGCTGGTAATATTAGTACCTACTACTGGGATTCTGGGATGAGTGTTTGACGCCATTGCCAAGCCGGTTACAGGTGAAGTCACTGGAGACAAAAGTTTTGATCTCAGATCTGGTACTGGGACTTTGTGTATAACTGGGACTCTCAGTTACTTTTTGATTATTGAAAATAGAGTGCATGTTCAAGTTGGAAAATTTCTTGGTAAATTGCAGTCTTAAGTGCTACACCGATATTTTTTTTGTCTCCATAGGTATAAAAGGTGCATTAAAAAACGATTTTTTTTTCAATGGAACGTCCTGTGAATTTTTGTTATCCTAATAGTGTTTGAAATTTTTGTGAAGCTAATTTTTTAGAATTTAAAAAATTCAAAAACATACAGGGCAATCCATTAAAAAAAAAATTACTTTTTTGGCGCACCCTGTATACCTATGGCGCAAAAAAAATATGGTTGTAGCGATTAAGATCCTTGCAATTAACTAAGAAATTTTTCAATTTATACATGGCCTCTATTTTCAATAATAAAAAAGTTACTGAGTGTTTTAGCTATAGGGGAGAGTTGGATATTGGTGCGCGTTCGAGAATGGTGCGCACCATGATAAACGAAAAACATATGGATGAAAACCATTCCCACGCCATCTATTTATCATGTGCTAAACGCATAAAATTAACTAACACTAAGTGGCAACGCTGTATATTAAATATGGCCGATTCTGCAAAGGACCCCGCACCGGATGCATGGGATTTTGGGTTTCGGTGAAAATCTGTGAAATTTTCAAATTTTGTATAAATTAACGTGCTGAATAAAATTCCAAATGGCAAAACTTTCGTAACCCCCATAGTTTGCCTTTTATAGGCTCTTCTTTTCCAGAATCTTCCTAATCTATACAGAACGTTTATTGATTGATTTGTTTATTATTTTGGTGTATTTATATCTATTTTTTACAGCTTGTTTGTTTAAGTGTATATCAGGGCCAGAGTTCTTATTCTCAAAACCGAGGCTGAGTAAGAATGTTTGAGTATTGCTTTTGGAGGATGCGCATATTGTCATTTTTAAGCTTCATTATCACTTGGGCGAAATTCGCTCTTTTTTTGATATTACGTCGACAATTTGACGTTTAATACACGTATTAAACGTCAAAATATCGAAAAATTGTAAAAAAGCGAATTTCGCGCAACCGAGTATTAAGCCTTACGATATAAGTCAACTCCCCACGTTCAACAATTCGATTAAGCACACATCTCAACTATATACTGTATTATATTCAAATATCGCTATGGATCATTGCTTCATATGCAATAGATATTCACGTTTAAATCAGCTTCAAAAACTAAAGGATATTAACGATAATTGTAGAATTGATATTTTTGTTAAAGCCAATATTTATGTGCCAGAATATGTTAAGTGTTGTGATGTACATATGACCGACCGCCAGCTGCTTCAGGAGTACTTACTTCCTGGATTACGTTCTGTTCGTAGGCCATTCGTTTTTAGAGGTGTGGATTTGTTATCTTTTCTGGAAGGTCTTCGTGCCGCTATCACAACGCAACGCTTCCATAGGTTTGATGATGTAAGCAATATTACAGATGATGAATTTAAGTCTATTTCGTCACTTACAAAAGCGCAATTTGACGAATTATATACATTCTGCGATAATATTCCTCACGATAACCGATGAGATCGACATATAAGAAAGAAACACTTGATAACTTTTTTATGCAAGCTTCGACATGGACTTTCCGATGAATTTCTAAAAGTTATTTTTAACTACAGTACCCGACAGGCTGTCAGTTTGGTTATTTCATCTGTTAGAAAGTCCTTGTTACTACGGTTTGTACCAAACAACTTGGGATTTACAGCAATTACAAGAAATTCATATATTGACCGTCACGTCAACGACTTCAGTAATGCGCTGTATAACCCTGAACCTGAAGTCCGTAGAGCTATTGCGTATATTGACGATACTTACAGCAAAATCGAGAAAAGTTGTAACGTTCAAGTTCTGCAACAATCATATTGTCGTCATAAGGGCCATCATCTTTAAAAGCCAGCTCTTATTGAAGCCACCAAATGGCTACATTCTAAGCGTACTTGGACCGTACTTTTCAGATACTAGAAATAACCACGCAGCAGTGCTACGCACTGAGCTTCAACATGATGTTGACGGGATTAGAAACGGGTTTAATAATGATGATATTTTTATGTGGACAGGGGGTATAGAGATGTTGTGCCCTTTCTTGAAAATATCGGAATTGCTCTTCGGATGCCTTATGCCTTACCTCGAAATCAGCGACAATTAACAACCGAAGAAGAAAATGCATCCCGTCTCGTTACTAAAACCAGATGGATCATTATCGAAGCCAGAAATGGACACTTAAGACAATTTTCAAGTTTTTCGCGGGCGTTATTTCCGTAACGCACGCAGTTAACCTTCGTGATTTTTATAAAATTGCAGCTGCAATTATCAATAGATTTCATGGCCCAATTCCCGAACCCCCTTTGGAGATTGCTCACCGAATGTTGGCTCGCTTACATGAACCAAATGTATTGCGAGCACGAGTGGAGGCGGACGGCTTACAGAGAAGGAACGGTCAATGGACAGTGCTGGACGAAAACCATCTACCAGGATTTCCACGCTTGCCTCTTGATTATTTAAGGGATTTAACATTCGGTACTTACCAACTAAAACTGGCGCCATCCTATGTACAGTACAAACTACAAAGGGACCAAACAGAGATACTAGAATTAGACCTTTTAGCCAATGACCCTGGATTTATTAGATTAAGAATATTTTTCCGATTTAGAAACGCCACAAAACACCAGCTGTGGATTGCCTTTAACGAAGACGTCCAGGACGTTGAACAACCGATTCAGGGATGTTATTGCACATGCAGGTCTGGTGCAGGGACTATAGGCACATGTGCCCATGTTGCAAGTGTTTTGTGGTATTTGGGATATGCACGACACGATCACAATGTCAAGTATCCGTCGTCTATCCTGCTAGATGTTGTTTTGGATGCTGCTAACAGAAACCCTCAGGCATATGTCAATCACGGCATCAACATAATTCCCTGAATGAAAAATCTCAGTATTAATCATCACAGGAGCCCGTTAGTGTTTACACCATAATTATTTAACCCTTATTAGCTTAGTGCCCAATCTTCTAATATATTTTCGCAAAAATAAGCACATAATATATTATGTTCTTTTAATAACAGACCACTTTATTTACCGTTACTTATTCAAATAACCATTGCAGCACTTCAGTATCATATAAAGCAGTAAGCTTATGTTTGTCTTTTAACCTATGCAGCTATTGAGCGATGCTTGTGTAGCTTTGATGTGGATTACTAAAGGAGAGGGTTTGGAGTCGAAAAATACTGCGGAGATGACGAGCCACAGGGTCCTTTTATCTCCTTCCTATTAATTTTTACACTGTAACGCATCAGCCATCAAAACATGAACCCCAAAAAACAAATACAAATACACTAAAATAATAAACAAATCAATCAATAAACGTTCTGTATAAATTATAAAGGTTCTGAAATAGGAGAGCCCATAAAAGGCAAACTATGGGGGTTACGAAAGTTTTGCCATTTGGACTTTAATTCAGCACGTTAATTTATACAAAATTTGAAAATTTCACAAATTTTCACCGAAACCCAAAATCCCATGCATCCGGTGCGGGGTCCTTTGCCTGTCTCAGTGTTGTTTTGTGGCACCAGAAAATAAGCTGTAAGTATTGCACATTAAGCGATAAATACATTCTGATTAGACAGTTTTGTTCATTTTACTTTTCTTTATATGTTAGTTTATTTATTTGTTGAAGATTTGTTTAATTTTTCTTTTGTTTTTAATCTAATAAATAAAAATGCCAAGTCGTCTAATGGTGCGCAGGTGCGCACCATTACCAGACGTGCGCACTTTTAGACGACTTTATTTATATCTATACATAACCCACAACTTCAATTTATTATTATTAAAGATGTCCAAATATACACGCAAAACCACAAAGGCGTCATGGGACACAGATTCAATGAGAAACGCAATTAGGCACTAGCTGACGTCACACACATAACCTCACTTCCGTTGGGGGGACAAACAAATCATTTCAAAGGTCTATTAGCCTATCCAAAACACGTGACTTTGACAAGCAAACAATGGGTTTGTGTGCCTCTTGGCGGACATTTTAATTTAAGTTTGACAGCACCTTGGATGGTCAAAGCCTATCCAAAACACGTGTGACAAGCAAACAAAGGGCTTGTGTGCCTCTTGGCGGACATTTTAATTTAAGTTTGACAGCAACCTGGATAGTCTAATTCAAGACACCGGCGCTAGCTTGTCACCAATGACATAACGTAACTTTCGATACGGGGACAAACATGTCATTGAGGTTATGTGTGGGACGTCAGCTAGCACCTAATAAAGTTCATTTTTCTTTCATATTCCTTTTTGCTTTAGCAACAATTTTTGTCATTATATATGCATTTAAGTATCAATACATTACAACCGCTTAGCGTGCGCACGATTACCATACCTATGCGCACCATTACCCGCTTCAGTATGGTAATTGTGCGCAATGCAACTTTTTAGAAAATCGGCTGTTGTCATTTTCCTAATTCAAACTGTACCGTTTTGACATGGGAATATAGTAGCTTATATATCAAACTATCGATATGCATCGCAGAAAAATATCCTGACCTTTTAAATTTTCCGAAATATGGTGAGTGGCTTAGGTGCGCACCAATACCCGACTCTCCCCTAAATAAACACCCTGCACCATTGGCGAATGACTGCTTGACATTGGAGATTTTGAGTCAATTGTCATAATTTTGTTACACACATTTTTCTTTCAAAAGTTACTTTTCCGCTTTGCAAATTCATGTTAGGTATAGGTGGTGTTTTTTTTTTTAAATTTGGTATAGTATATTGTGTATTTAGGTGGAAAAGTGACACATTCTCGGCCAACGGTGTGAGTTGACGGGCGAGGCGTAGCCGAGGCCGGCAAACACCGAAGGACGAGAATGTGCTTTTCCACCGAAATACACATACTATTTTTTCTGCGATTGGTTAAATATCTGTTAAATGTTTGTCTTTTCGTTTCAATTGTTCAGCAGTACGAGAATCACTTTCCCGGCCTAGGCCGGAAAAGTGTTTCCCGTATTGTTATTCATTGATTCCTTAGCAACTATTGAAACATAATTGAAATACCAGAATATTGAGTTTTGCGACCTGTCAACCGGTCAAAAATGTTGACATTTCTTGTCAATCGCAGAAAAAAATATTTTATCTACTGACGTTTCATAATACGCTTCTAAACGGTTAAAATCTGTGTTATCGTCGAAAACTTTGACGACAGTAGTACACTGGGGTACCTAGACGGATTATGGATTTATAGACGTCAGAAAGTACACACATGGGAACTTCGGAACATTGAGGTGTTGATGGGAACACTTAGCTGTTACCCTTCATCGGAAGTAGCTTATGTAAAAACTTTCTTTCTTTTCTCTTGAAGAAGCTTATTGTAATTTTCATAAATAGATCAACCTAATTACTTAAATTATAGAGTCGATAATATCTGTTTCATAATGAACTTCATTATGATACAGATTTTCATTATGATACAGATTTTTCAGCCACTGGAATCGAGTTATTTTGAACATGAACAATGTTTATATAAAAATAACAGACTTGTTTTGGATTGTTTCTATTAGTATTTACCAAAAGAAACAACAACAAATTAATAAATCGAGTGCAGAATTTATCTCCAAATAAAGTCCTGGGGCCTATTTTATAAAAATGAAGGGTTGAAGAGTTGAGGAGTGAAGAGTGACATAATGTTACATTTCATTTCATAAAATTTTGGAGAGTTGAGGAGTACACGCAAATTTATTTCCAAACAAAATCGGCATTCACTTTTCACTCCTCAACTCTTCACTTTTCACTCGTCGCTCATCAACTCTTCATTTTTATGAAACAGGCCCCTAAGGCCTATTTCATAAAAATGAAGAGTTGAAGAGTTGAGGAGTGAGGAACGACATTATGTTACATTTCATTTCATAAACGTTTTGAACAGTTGAGGAGTAGACGCAAATTTATTTTGAAACAAAAACGACGTTTACTTTTTACTCCTCAATTCTTCACTCTTCACTCGTCGCTCATCAACTCTTCATTTTTATGAAACAGGCCCCAGATCTTAATTTTCGAAATTGTCAATAGTTGTCAACAATTGTGACCGGTTGAGAAGTTTACTATTCTTAATATAAATATTTCGTTTATTAATGAAAGTAAACAAAATACCTAGTGTATGCAACTCTCATGTAATGGCCAATAATACACTCGCATCTTATATAACGAAAGTCGCCTGCGGCTCGTTTCGTATCCTACAAAATGCTCGTGTATTACTATCATTACATGATCATTGCATAATAGTATATTATGCAATGATCATGTAATGATAACCATTAATACACGAGCATGTTGTAGGATACGACACGAGCCGCAGGCGAGTTTCGTATATAACATGCGAGTGTATATATTACCAAAATTTGTAGTTTTCGAAGACTCGTAATTTTTCTTTAGAATTTTTTTTATTCCTGTCATTTCTCAAATAATTCTTATAATTTTTTATCAATTCCTGTTGTTCTTCAAATTTTCGTAATTTGTTAATTCCCGTAATTTCTCAGACTATTTCACTAGAGTGTATTACACCAACAATAAATTCGGTATTCACCTGATTATACAACTCACTGTACATTATTCCCATATGACACGAGAGGATTAATAAGTGATAATCCTTCCCATATGACACGAGAGGCTTAATAAGTGATAATCCTTTTGCACGGTAACTGGTGTTTTGACATTTTTTGACAAAAAATTTAAATTTTTGAATCATGAAATTATTAATTAATAAAGAATTAAAGTTTAGTTCGTTGTATAACCTTTTGAATACCACTCGAGTTTTCAGGATTACCTAATACTTTTACCTGACACTCAACGCGTTACCAGCAACACCACTCCTCCTTCGGAGTCGTGGTGTTGCTGCGTAACGCGTTTCGTGACAGGTAAAACTATTATCCGGTAATCCTGAAACCTCTTGTGGTATTACATTCGACAATAACGCTACCTGGACAATACCAACAACATGGTATTTCAGCGACCATCTTTTGACATTGTCAAACTGGTATTTTTAATTTGAAGTTTTTATTCATAATTTTGCATTCTATTTATTTCAAAATCTTACGTGAAATAGTCATGACGAATACCACTCAAGAAAAAATTGTGTAGGCAAAATTGTTCTCAAGGTTTTATTCAAGTTTGTTGCTTTTCGGCAATTTCGCTCATGACATTTTTGATAAAATCACTCGCCTGACGGCTCTTGCCAAGCAACAAACTTTCATACCTTTCGAAAATTTTGCCAACAAAATTTTTTCTCTTGTGATATTATATATGAAAATTCCTTTATTTTATTAATTCCACGTACTTGTATATTTCGAAAATTAGTTACCTAGGTAATTCCCGTAATTTCCGTATTTATTCTGGGCATTTTTCAAAATTTGTATCGTTTCCCGAAAGCCTTTGTAATTTTTGTAACTTTAATTTCTAATTCTCGTAATTCCCGTAACTTTTTCGTAATTCCCGTAAAGAAAGAATTTGCTTTATTGTCAGAAAATTTTACAATTTTGTGGACAAAGCTGAAAAAATAAAAAACAAAACATACAAATGTAAAAGCACAGACAAAACCAAACACTTGAACAAATAGTTCATGATCAAAATTTGATTAAAACTAACAAACAAACATCTAGGTCTAACTGCTTATACTGTGCGAGTAAGCATATTATAGGTACTAAAAAAACAAACAAACAATAACTTATAATAATCTATCATGATACAGGAACAAAAACAAAACCTGTGAGTAAGCTGCTCAAAATTTAGAATTAGGAAACCATAAACAACTCGCTTACTGTGTACAAGGCTCTCCTCAGTAAATACACCCTCAACGCCCTGCGAAATTCGAGAAAAGATGCAATGGACCTGATGTTAGGCGGTAGATGATTATGCATCTTTTTAGCATTATAAAGTATTGAACTTTTAACTAACTCTGAGCGCGGGATTGGCAGATAAAGATCCAACTCTGCGTTCCTCAGTAGATAATTGTGAGATGGCCTCTCTGAGATAGCTGATATTAAGTGCTTACGAATTAAGCAGACGGATTCGAAAATAAATAAAGATGGAAGAGTCAATATACTAGACTTGATAAAAAATTCCCGGCAGTGAGTTCTACTACCAAGTCCCAAAGAATAACGAAGAGCTCTCTTCTGCAGTCTAAAAATGCGTTCAAATTGAGACGCACAGCACGTGCCCCAGAATGGAAGGGCGTAACGCAAATGCGACTCAAAAAGAGCATAATATACCATCCTGCAAGTTGCCGAGTTAAGCTCCCTGGAAACAGATCTCAGTGCAAAACAGGCCGAACTTAATTTCTTTGCTAAGGCGTTGATATGCAGGTCCTACTTTAGAGATTTATCAACAACAAGCCCCAGGAATTTCACGGAATCAACGGCCTCCATGGTATTGTTATCCAGTACTACAGATTGGAGCGAAGCTCTGTAAGATAAAACTTTGGTTTTAGAGAGGTTGAGGCACAGGAGATTTGAGTCACACCATGATTTGATGGTGATTAAGTCACTAGATACGGTTCTATGGAGTTCCGTAATATCCGGGTTGCTCCAAGTGAAACTAGTATCGTCTGCGAAGAGACAAACTTTGCCGCTAATATCCAGACTACCAATGTCGTTAATAAATAGCAGGAACAAAATAGGGCCAAGAACTGAACCCGAGGCACACCACATTCAATTGGTTTACAAGAGGACATGGTCGAGTCCACCCTCACAAGCTGACTTCTGTTACCAAGATAAGACTTAAACCATTCGAGAGCCATTCCTCTGAAACCGTAGAACTGTAATTTGTTAATTAAGATATTATGATTAACACAGTCGAAAGCTTTGGAGAAATCACAGAAAATTGAGGCTGTAGAGTGGTGGCAGTTCAGGCTGGAGTATACATTATTGAAAAGGGAAAACATTGCATCATTAGTACATTTGTTACTTAGGAAACCGAATTGACTGGTAGTTAGAATATTATATTTAGAGAGAAATGATAGAAGCCTCTTTTTAACCAATCTTTCTATGATCTTTGATAGCGTAGGAAGGAGTGCAATGGGGCGATAGTTTGAAGGTAGCTCCTTATCACCTCCCTTATGCAGTGGGATAATTATCGCCATCTTAAGACAATTTGGAAAAGCTCCATTTAAAAACGACTTGTTGATCAGAGTAGTAAGATGTTTTAATGTGCAATCAGGAAGATTAGAGAACATTTTGAGGGTGAGTCCATCAGTCCCAGATGAAGATTTGTTTTTAATATCTTTGATTGTACTGCGAAGCTCTGGAACTACTACAGGCGTGAAGAAGAAACTGTGTAAGTTCACCTTAGCATTCGGGAGATATGAAAGTGGGTCCTGGGAAGGAGTTAAGGTATTCACTAAATTCTTAGCCACATCAACAAAGTAATCGTTAAGGATCTCAGGTGAAGTAGGAATTTTGCTAGATGAAGAAGCCTTATTCCTCATGTCATTAACAATTGACCATGTTTCTTTTGCAACATTTTTGGAGTTTGCCAGCCTCCTATTATAATAAATGTCTTTGGCGGCTTTTATGGTTTTCTGATAGACTTTTCGGTATAATTTTACGTAATCATTGAAGAAGACGCTATCCGAGAATTTTTTTAGATGAGACAAGGATCGCATATTTTTTCCAGAAGTACGCAAGCCACTAGTGGACCATGGTTTATGCCGTTTGACTTTGATGGGTCTGAGAGGAAAGGATTTAGTCGCCAGGTCAGATAGGGTATTTATGAATCTAGAGAACTCGGAGTCAACATCATCTGAGTGGACGACCCAGTCAACTGATAAGCAAAGTTGACTGAAATTTAAAAAATTTCCATCCGAAAATATTCTGCCCAATTTGCGGGAAGCACCCTTACGTAAGGAATTCAATGAGAAATTCGTTAATACTGCTTCGTGGTCAGAAAACCCTGCACTAAAAATAGAGCAGTTGACCAATTCTGGATCAAAAGATGAAGCGACATAGTCAATGGTAGTAGAACTAGTTTTGGTTATTCTGGTTGGAGAGTTTACATGCATCACAATCCCAAAGGAGTCGAAAATGGACTGGAGAGATTCTTGAGCAGCGCACACACAGGAAAAATTTATATTATAGTCACCACATAAAATTATTTTGCAATTCAAGGGCAAGGAGTCAAGCAAGCTCAGCAAATTCCGACAAAACATGTGCGCGTCTGTGTCCGGTGATCGATATAAACAAACAATATAAAGGTCAAAACCACTATTATAGACGATGGAAAATTCAAATATTTTTTCCGATAATAAATTATCAAACTTGGTTATTGCAGTAAAGTCATTATTAGTGGACATTATCATAGTGCCTCCGTGAGATAAATTACTTCGATTAAATCTAGCTATTTAGGTGTAATTTTTGACAAACACAGGTTCATCCATATTTAACCAGTGTTCAGTAATGGCGATGATTTCTGGAAAATTAAGCTCTTCTAATAAAAGAAATAATTCATCTGTTTTGTGTCTTAAGGACTGAATATTAATAAGAAATACACTAAGCTTGCCATCGTCCAACCTTACAGAGGGTGCTTGATCCTCTGGTCGCGTCACCTTATCTAAAAATTTTTATTATTACGTGGAGAGCCACTAGAGAAATATTTGCTCTGACTTTCCCTAATATTCTGTAACCGGAGAAGTTTCTCGGACGAGAAGTAAGACCTGAAGGCGGAGAGATCAGCGTCAACTTCAGCCAGACCAATGCCATACGCGTTGTGGAAACGGAAATATAACTTCCGCAATGAGTCCAAGTCACTAGGAAGTCCCTCCGAAGCTAACATTAATTTGATGCTGGTGTTAGTGTGCCCATCAAAACACACGGTGGATGGTTGGTCATGGAGATAAGCCAGGAATAGCCTAAGAGCTTTAAGAATGGCAGGGTCTCTTAGTCTAGCCAATAAATATCGACCATCAGCTGTATCGGAAGCTCGCGATAATCGCACAATGGGTGGAGTCATCGGGTCCATGATTGATTCATCTTTTTTTCTACTTGTATCCATAACAATTTTTGTGCTGTCTAGTGCCAGGGACTTAGAAACAGCTATAGCCTCCCTGTCAGAACCAATCCTGATAGTTTTATCATCCTTAGTCGGGTTAATCGGGGTTGAGTCAGAGTTTAGTGGTCTACTTCGGCCCTCCGCAGTGTTGGGTTTGAAATGGTGATGAGACTGATGCTGTGGATCTACTGTAATTGCTGCCGACGGTGGCGATGCCTTTAAAAGTGTTGCAGATGAATTAGCAGTCTCTATACCCGTACCTGGAGGCCACATGCTTCCGTCCAAAAGCTGCTTTAGGTGATTTTTGTTTTGAACGCCAACTTTGAAATCAGTGTGAGAGCAGTCTTTATTTTGGAGCATTGGAAAGCATCTGATAAACTCCGTGGTTCCAAGTTTTTCCTTTACAAAATGAGCAAGCTGTTTTGCTGTAAAAGGATGGGGGATTTTTGAAACTACCACATAATGCCAGTTTTCTTTTAGGGCGGAATTCTGAGGTGGGGGACAGACTCGGGAATCAATGACCACTTGCGTAACAGGGGATGTCTCTTCACTATCGGTCTGGGTTGAAATCGACGCTGTAATTGACTTTTTTACAGGTGGCGGGCTGCTCCTAGTAGACGGTTTCTCTTTGCCTGCTAACTTTTCCAACGTGAGCGCCATTTGGTTGACACATTTCCTCAAATCTGCCATTTCCCTTGTTAACTCTTCTTTTGAAGAGTCATGTACCTGAACCTTTATAGACTCATCATGACCGTCCATGAAGATCGACGAAATGTTGCACAAGTCTCGTTTCATTTCCCTAATTGAATGGAATAGAGATTGTTGTCCACTCTCAGAGTACTCAGAATGGTGGTTGTGTATGTCATCCACTTTCTTGGATAAGTCGCTCCACCTGGAATCATGAGCGCTTAAGGTGTCGTAGATTTCCGAAATGACCGGATGAAGTTTTTCACTGTTCTTAAGACATGCACCCAGAGCCTCTACAATTTCCAGAGGGATTTGGCCTTTCTGTAGCTGAGACACTTTATCGTGAAGATATTTTAACGTTGGAGAATCACAGACATTACAGAAAAATCTAATATTGTGATACTTTTGTTGGCAGAGCATCTTTGTTGTCATTTTATCCAGACCAGTGCAGCTCATACAGAAATGCCGGCGACATTCACCGCTACAGCGAAGTTTATACTTGTCCTTGTCAGAGGTGATTTTTTGACAGGAGTCACACTTAAACTCGGCCATTTTTGCACAAAGAAAAGCAACGACGCAAGGCTGAAGTTCAATACACGCAAGGTTCAAATAATTTTTTATAATTCTCGTAAATTTGATAGTTTACGTAATTTTCAATTCAATTTTCAATTGTAATTTTTTAAATTTCTTGGACGTTTTTGGAAATTTTATAATTTCCCGAAGGTCTTTAAAATTTTTGTAATTGTAATTCCTGATTCTTGTAATTCTTGTTATTTTCTAACTTTTTGAAAATCATCAACGGTTTTTTCGATTTTTGCAATTCGTTAATAAATGAATGATTTATTTCCAGAATTTTCGTAATTTTTGTAACTTTTCTAATTTCTATAATTTTTTAAAAATTTAATTATTTTCGGTAGTCCCGAAATTTTTCGTAATTTCTGCAATTTTTGCAATTCCCTTAATTTTCGTTAATTAACAAATTCCTTAATTTTTGTGTTATTTCCGATATTTTTTTTTAAATTTTTGGTAATTTCCGTAATTTTTGCAATTCCTATAATTATTCTAATTGTCCTAATTTTTTTTATGATTTTCCTAGTTTCCGTAATTTTTTATGATTTTCGTGATTTCTGTTATTTTTTTAATTCCCGTAATTTTTTTATTTTATTTTTCAATAATGATAATTCCCGTAAGTTTTTGAAATTTCCGTTATTTTTGAAATTCTCGTGATTTTTATTATTTTTTCGTAAAACGTAATTTCCAATAATTTTTTGCAATTCTACGTAATTTTTGAAATTCGCGTAATTTTTTACAATAATTTTCATTGTTTTCCGTAATACTCGATTTTTTTTCTAATTTTATAATTCTTCTCTCAATTTTTTTAATAATTAAGTAATGTATTTTCCGTGATTTTTTCGAAATTTTTGTGATTTTTGTTAATATTTTTCCATATTACGTAATTTTTCAATAATTTTCGTAATTTTACATAATTATTGAAATTTCCGCAATTTTTTTCGTAATTTTATAATAATTCTCCTAATTTTTCAATAATTGTAATTCCCGTATTTTTTTGAAATTTCCGTGATTTTTTGCAATACTTGTTATTTTTCATTTTTGTAATTCCTGTAATTTACCTAATTTATCAATGACTTTTGTAGTTCTTCGTAATATTTGAAATTGCCAATAATTTCCATTGCTTTTGTAATACTCAAATATAATTCTCCTTTTTAGTTTTTAATAATGGTGGTTTCCGTAACTTTTTAAATTTTCCGTGATTTTTGCAATTCTCGTAATTTTTGTTATTTTTTCGTAATACGTTATTTTCCTATGTTTTCGAAATTTTAATAATTTTTGAAATTCCCGTGATTTTTTTCATAATTTTTTAATTCTCCTAATTTTTTACAAATTTAATTCTCGCAATTTACCCATGATTTTCGCAGTTCTACATAATTTTTGAAATTCTCGTAATTTTTGTAATCTTCGTGATTTTTCTAATTTTCCGTAATTTCCCTAATTTGCCAATGATTTTTGCAATTTCACGTAGTTTTTGAAATTCCCGTAATTTTTTAAAATAATTTCCATTACATAAGTATTTCCATTCCGGGTTTTTTTCGTAATTTTGCAACTCTCATCTTAATTTTTCAATAATTGTAAGTGCTGTAATTTTTTTCAAACTTTCATGATTTTTGCAATTTTAATAATTTTTGTAATTTTTTTGTAGTTTCCGTATTTTACGTAATTTTTCAATTTTTTTTGTAATTTTACATAATTTTTGAATTTCCAGTATTTTTCAAACTTATATTCATTGCTTTTGTAATACCCGATTTTTTTGTAATTTTCTAATTTTCCTCTTAGTTTTTTAATAATTAATGTATTTCCCGTAATTTTTCAAAATTCTTGTGATTCTTGCAATTTTTCCGTTTTTTTTTTTTTTTTTTCATTTTTTCGCGATCCCTGTAATTTTTGAAATTTTTCATAATTTTTCAATTTATTTTTATTAATTCTATATTTTCCGTATTCCTGTATTTTCCGTAATTTTTTAATGAAATTTTTATAATTTTCCTAATTTTTGTGATTTCCGTACTTAATTTTTTGAGGAATCTTTGCAAATTCGGTAATTTTTGATTTTTTCGTAGTTTCTAATATTTTTTAATTTTTGTAATTGTTTAATAAATTATTTTCGTAATTTTTTAATTCTTTTAATTTTTATAATTTTCATATTTTTTTAAAAATCTAGTAACTTTTTGTAGTTTTGAAATTTTTGTAATTTCTACTAATTTCATTTTTTGTAATTTTCGTAAAATTTTCCGAAATTTTTGCAATTCTTATATTTTTTAAATTATCAATTCAAAACTATAGGAATTATATACAGGGTGACTGGTAAGTGGACGTATTCCTTTGAGGAGATGACATTAGAGCCTATTTGCTACCGATTAAACACTATTTACCTCTATACCATTCTTAACGGTTTTCGCGATATTTTCATTTTTCTAATTTTTATAAAATTCACTACCTTATGAGGCAAATATTTAAAATTAACGAAAATAATAAGGACCTTTCTGAAAGTCGTGTTTTAAATTTTAAGCTGACACACTGACAAAAATATCAGCATTGAAAATTATCGAAACACTAATGTTAACTATTGAGTTATTGCGGTTTAAACTTAACTTTTCTTGTTAAGTTTCTAACTAATGACTTATTTAACCCTAAAAATATCGAAAATTTCATAGTACTTCAAACGTACAAATAATTGGCAAAAGTACTCCATTTTATTGTCTCCAAGATAAGGTACATTATTTCAGAATTAGCTTTTTGCTTTCTTGTTAAATAAATTATTTTTATTTTAAGGAGAGACGATATAATTTTCAACAGAATACTAATTTATACCTGTTTTGGATATCAAGTGTTGCAATAAAAATTTTATCAAATTTTTTAGTAGCTAATAGTAATAGTTTTTAGTAAAGAAGTAATTATTATTTTCTGCTTGAAAATTTTGAAATTTTCATAATAAATTACTGGCACTCTATGGCCAAGCATTGTTGAATGCATTCTCTTTCAAATAGTTCACAATTGGCACCTAATTTTTTCGTTCCATAATAAAACAATAATTACCATTTGAAAAAATGTATTTCCTATCATAATAAAAAAAACAACATTCTCAAAATGAAATGGAAAAACTTTTTGATACAATTTAATCAATAACTCATTAATTTTCAAAATGACTAACCCCATTCCTTATGCAATTACGAGCCCGTCTTCGTATTTCTGTCCTGGTTACTCGATTTGAAAAGTTCTGTCGCAATATACGATTCACAGTTTTCTGAACCATTTGGAAAGCTTGTTATCGGAAGTATTTCGAACTGGAAGCGAGAGATTGGTAGTGTGTGGTGATTTTAATTTAAATTTTCTAGTGCCATCTACTGAAAGGCAACAAATACTGTCAATAGTCGAGTCCTTTAATATGCATCAGACTGTAACCCAACCCACACGAGGTCGAAACTGCCTTGACAATATTTTTACCAATATAGATGAGTTTGATGTAGACTTGAAGGACAGTTGCCTTTCGGACCACGAGGTTGCACAAATATTGCACATAAAAATGGACTCATGTAATAAAGTAGGGCAATATTTTGAATTCAAGCGTTTTGTTACTAAAGGGCGTGAAGAGAATTTTATAAGCTCACTTAATCAAATGAATTGGGACGGGACGTTTAGCCAAACTGAATGTAAGTAAGATGAAGACAGAGTCTCCATCTATTTTCTGATCGGCACACTAAAAATTGCTACTAACAACCGTATAAACCAGTATCAAACCCAGTTCCGGGAAGGAACCAAAAATGGGTTGTGTTTTCTCTCTGCGGGACCTAACCGTGCTGAAGAGCTGTGATACAGCGAAACGCGTCCACGGATGGTCCCGCAGAGATAAAACACTTCTCAATCGGTCCTTAATTGGGCCGTTACCTAATTAAAATCAAACTGAATGTGTTGAGTCAAAGTTTAGAGTATTTTCTGACGTTTTGATTTCTCTCTACGAACTAAATTTTCCCCTCAGAAAGGTAAGAGTTAAGAATTCAACAAAAAATTGGACAACTCTTGGAATAAGAACTTCCTGCAGAACCAAACGCAAATTACTGCTTCAATGCAAATTTGATGACAACATTGAATTGCATAACCATACAAAAATGTATTGCAAAATTTTAAGAAAAACAGTTGTTTTAGCTAAAAAAAAATCACTACAGGAGAGAGATATATTCAGCAGAAAATAAAACAAAGAAAGTTTGGCAAATAATTAAATCCGAAACAAACAATAAACCTAAAAAACATGAGATCCAAGAATTGGTCGTCGATAATGAGAACATAAAGCATCCCGAAGCCTTGGTCAATCATTTTAATTCTTATTTCCTAAATTTGGTTACTCCTCGCGACATTTCTACCCAGGAAGAAACAAAAATCTTAAGTAAAGTTACGTGTCAGAACAATTCAATCTTCCTGTCTCCGACAGATGAATACGAAATTAATAGAATCATATCACAAGTCAAGTCCAAAACCTCCTGCGGCTTTGATCTTATATCATCTACATTACGGAAAAAACTTTCGCCCGTGCTGTCTAGTGTTTTAGCCTATTTATTTAACTTAAGCCTCGAAACCGGAGTTTTTCCGGATGTTTTTAAACTGGCCCAAGTCATTCCTTTATACAAAAATAAGGGCGAAAAAAAATGTATGTCAAATTACAGACCTATATCCCTGTTGTCCAGCATTTCAAAGATATTAGAGAAAATACTTTACCTGCGGTTAATGTCCTTTCTAAACACAAAAAATATTTTGAGTAAGGATCAGTATGGGTTTTTACCGGAAAAATCTACAACCGAGGCTGTTTTTGACTTGACGAAAGATGTGTTAATGGCTCTTGACCGTGGTCTCTGTGTGACTGGATTGTCTTGCGATTTTGAAAAGGCATTCGATAGTGTGAACCACCATATTTTGGCTCTGAAGTTGGAGCAACTTGGGATCCGAGGAGTCGCAGGGAACTGGTTCAGTAGTTATCTAACAGGCAGAAGGCAGGTGACAGTCTTGAAGGACGGTACTGGGGATTCACCTCAGGTCTCTCGAGAAGGCGTACTGGTCAGCGGAGTCCCTCAGGGTTCTGTTTTGGGTCCCCTTCTCTTTATAATATACATAAACGATTTACCGCTGTGTGTTCGTTCTAGTAAGTGCATGATGTTCGCGGATGACACGTTCTTTTTGGCAGTCGCGGACAATCAGGTTGTAGCAGAGAGGAAGACCCAAAGCATAATCAACGATGTAAAGGATTGGTGTTCCTACAACCAAATCAAAATAAACATAGATAAAACCGTAGCTATTAGATTTAGCTTGTCTAACAGAAACACTGCTGATGTCATCCATAACTCAAACTCTATTCAGTTTGTTAACTCTACAAAATGCTTGGGTTTTTACATTGACGATCATATTAAATGATCTATGCACATTGAAACACAAAATCGAAAACTAAGTAGATCGTGCTATTGTCTTAAAGTGTTGTCAGCTAAAGGGTTGGATCTCGATTTGTTAAAAACAGTTTACTATGCCAACTTTCATTCAGTGCTGGGTTATGGTATCATGTTGTGGGGTAATGCAAGCGCTAGTCAATCAACATTTATCATTCAGAAGCGGGCCATTCGAACAATGTTAAGAATGAAACCTACTGAGACCTGCAAACCTAGATTTATACAGTTAAATATTTTAACCTTGCCCTCCTTGTATATTTTTGCTTGCACGAAATTCGTACATCAGAACAAACATAAATTCACGTTTTTTGAATCAAATACCAGACAGGCCAAAAATACTATAAGCCTGGAGAGACATTCAACAGCAGCATATCAAAAAAATTCTTTCTATATGTGTGGTAAGCTTTACAATACACTTCCGAATCAGTATAAAGAACTCTCCTTGAACAAGTTTATAAATAAACTGAAAAAATTATTGATATCTAAAGCTTACTATACTGTAGAGGAATTCTTAACTGATAATCTTAGTTATTAAGTTGTTGATAATCGTAGATAAATATAAATTTGGTATATTCTTCTCTCTACAACCTATCTATAATTTTTGCTCTATTATTATACATACTGCAAAACTTGTGAAATTTTTCCAGAAGAAAGAAGAAAATGAAGAGTTCATTATAGGAAATTTTCAAAATTTTCTAGTTAAAAATCACTCCAAGGAAAGTCGATAGGAAAGTTCAAAATTCATCCTTTCACATTTAATTTTTTTTCTGGAAAACTGGCAAAGCAAAAATTGTGGAATTTTTCCAGAAGAAGAAGAAAAAAGTGGGGAACTCAATGTAAGAAAATTTCAAAATTTTTTAGTGAAAAATGACTCGAGAAAAAATTCTGGAAAATTGAGTTATTTAAGCAAAATTAAGGAAAATTCATCCTTTCACATTTAAAGTTTTTTTTGGAAAACTGGCAAAGGGAAAATTTTGAATATTTTCCAGGAAAAAGAGAAAAGTGAGGAGCTAATTATAGGGAAGTTTCGAAATTTTCCAGTGATAAATCACTCCAGGAAAAATTCGTTGACTTATTTAGGCAAAATTAAGAAAAATTCACCTCTTGCATTTTATTTTTTTTCTAGAAAACTGGTAACGGGAAAATTTTGAAATTTTTACAGGAGAAAGAGGAAAGTGAGGAGCTCAATAGAGGAAAATTTCAAAATTTTTTAGTGAAAAATCACTCCAAGAGAAATTTATTTATATATTTTCGGATAACTAAATAAACTCTATTACTAAGTTAAAAAATATATTACAAAACAATAATTCCGAAGGTGCTCCATGAATTAAACTATGACCTGACTTTTTCTCTAAGTTATGACGTCATCGATGACGTAAGTAAAAACCTTCATGCCATGCAACGAACTATATGTTTGAAATTTCAGACATAAAAAAACCTATTTTTTAGAAAAAAGGCAAATGATGACGTAAGTACAAACCCTCGTGAAACTAACTTTTTTTTACGCTTCACATTTCCTTTCCATCAAACCCTATGAAGAAAGAAAAAAAATGGTGCTGCAGCACCCCTAAAATTTGGAGCCTAGTTGCGCTTATGGGTATGGTACACTGATAAACTAACAAAATTAAGTAACAATTTTATCAAGTAAAACTTATTTTCCTAGATTTTATTTCAGCGAAAATAAAAATGGGTAGATAGGTACATACTTTTTGCAAATGTCTATTTTTTTCACTAACATAGAATAGCATTATGTGAAATTTGTGTAGCGTGTTTTTATCCGTTAAATTGAATACCTGACAGTAAGTTTATCAGAAGGTGAATAAACCAGCCCTAAATAGGTTATTAATAAATCTGATTTGAATTCGCTCTTCCTCCAGGCGTACGGGCCTTAATAAACAGAACATCCTTAAATTAGATACTAGATAGGTATCACTATTCAGAACTTACACGAAAAAAATCGAATTACAACTGCTTCCTACGCTCTATTTATACAGGGTGTTAATGAATAGTGCGATGGGATCAAACTTCTGAATAAATAGTACCTATATACTTACTCATTAAAATAGGAAAAATTTAATAGAAACAGGGGTCCGCGAATGCTTTGTGTCATTTTTTTCTACTTTCACCAACGTAGTAGCCACTTGAATAATTACGGCAAATCTAAGTAAGAAAAAAGATACCCTTTTGTTATTACAAACAAATCTGCCAAGTTTATAGAAACTCGGAAAACGCATTTTGAAAAATCGATATTTTCAAGCATTGACACCGTGACACCGTGTATCAAGAAAACTAAGCATTTGCGGACTTATGTTTCCATTAACTTTTTTCTTATTTTAATAAGTACTTACCTACTATTTATCCTAGAAGCTTAATTCCACTATTTATTGACATTAACACTCGTATAGTCGAAATTGCACTCAGGATTTAACTAAAGAAACATCGAATCGAATATATTAAAATTCCAGGAAAAGGCGCACTGCCCGACGTAAACAAGTGACTAATTTAATTTCTTGGATTCCCAGCACCGCGAAGTCAATGCATTTTTTCAACAATACCTCATATTTTAGTATTTTGATGAAAATGGAAGCGAAGAGAGCAGGGTTGCCGGTGCAATGTTGCTAATTAGATTACCGGGCTGGTAAACATTTATAAAATTGTTCATAAATATTATTCTGAATACCGTTCGATTTTTTTTTATAATTTTTATTTTGATTAATTTTCTCAATTTACCGCCTCTTAAATTTTACCGCCGGGTGCAGTTAGCACCTCTGCATCCCCCTAAGGTCGGCGCTGATCATACTTGGGGGTATTTGTTCTATGTTCACACAAATTTTCATGCAAAACGCGATGAGTCTTCTTTTGCTTTTACAAAACCTCGTTAAATATTTTTTTATTAATAAACGCAACCGATACGAGCAGGCAGGCACGCGATTTCGTATTGTTCATGATTGATTCTACCTTTCCTAAATTTTTCAGCCATAATAAAATCAGCCGGATTTTTTTTTCACTGGCTCTTGTACTATAACAACCGCTGATAGTTCGATCCAAGGATTTCAATGCAAAATACTTTGAAATTGCCAAACATGCTAAGAATTCAACAGTTCAAATTCGAAAAATACTCCATCCCACGTTTAATAATCCTCTTCCGAACAATCTATAATTAAAAAAAACAATACGTCAAAACCTCGCAGAGTTTATTAGTTTTTTTCTCCTTTCACGTGACATTTCGACGCCAGGTGCGAGCAGAAGTTAATTGATAAAAATGACTGACTCGGCGAGTTCTCTATTTTATTATTCGTGTCGGCTGGATTGACTCTGTCCAAACACTGGAATTTTTAAATTAATCTGCGTGTATTCACAGTCGTTTATAACTGATGAATATTTGGATTTGTAAACTTTTGTTAGTGATTATTGAATGGTAAACGTGTATCACATCCCAGTAAATTGTGTAACATAAATTGTATTTATTTTCAATATAATTTATATGTATAATTCGTCTTATACATTTCAACTTCATTTTACTGTCCCTTTGTTTTTTTTTCGGCCTATTGCTACATTAATCATTATCCTAAAAATGCCTGTATCCATTAAAACTACAAAAAAATCCAATCACAAGCTTCAATTAGAACGAAATTTCAATACTTGTTTGTTTTTTTCTGAATCAGCTTTCCCCTGTTTCCTGTTTCATTAATCCCTAAAACTCAATATGTCCCCAAAAAATCCCCGTTCTATTGTCCCAGCCGGTTATAATACATCCGGCCGGACGAAAAACAATGGGCGCGGACGAAAAAAAAAAACAGGCATCTGGTTTCAATAGACATCATATCCAAAAGGTAAATACGGGACGAAATTTTTCCTGAAAGAATAAAAATACATGTTTTGTGGACAAAAAATTTACCTGGATGGTTTTTTTTTCTGACTGGAAATAGATATGTATATATGATGATTCAGTTTTTGTGTTGAAATATTGTTTCCAAATTAACATTTTGAAGATGTTGTTAACAGGGGATTACGTAGCCTCGGGTTTGTTATCCGTAACAGTGCTCAACTCTTGCCATATTCTTTCAAGTTGCTATATTGCTTACTCGTTTATTTTGTTTTGCAGTATGCCTCTGTTGTATGGCCTCCATACGACGCACGTCATATTAGTGACGTTGAGTCTGTGCAGAGAACATTTTTGAGATCATTTGCTTTCCAGGCAAACTATAACTATGGTCTAATCAGCCAGCAGTATAATATTGTCTTTGTGGGGATTTTAGAGTTCCTTCGATAGAGTGGACCAGATAGACCTTGGGTGGTTTTAATAAAACTCGAACGCGGTTAGTTTTTAATCGGTTTATTCCAACTCAAAACACTTTTACTACCGCAAACAAACGGATCAGCAAAGACGAACAGTACAATGTTACGATTAAATTAATTATAGCAATTAACAGTGTTGGTTTTTAACCACGTGGAGGAAGTGCATTGACACGGAACTTGTTGCGCTTAGAGTGTAAAAACTGGATGAAACTGGAATCTTCCAGACCGAAACTGTCATAAAAAATGTTGGGTTATATTCATTTGTCTATTTTTTGAGGGGCGTTCGATAACATGGGGCGTTCGATAACATAGGGCGTGTTATGGACCGTCGATGACGTGCAACAAATGACTGAGTTAATAAAGAATTCTAAACATCCTCCCCCCCAGTTGAAGTCTCGCCTTCAACTTAATCAAAAGGCAAGGGAGCCAATTTTGTAATAGGCCTAACAAAACAGCCGGTTTGTGTTCTCACCTCGGCCACTCTAACCTTGCCATCTGGACCAGTCATTACCCTCTGAATCCGACCCAGCATCCAGTCCAGAGGGGGTGTGTTATCTTCTTTCAGTAACACCATCATGTCGACCTTTAAATTGGATGCGGGTTTGATCCATTTGGGCTTATGTTGTAACCTGTTCAGGTATTCTGTAGAATATCTCTTCCAAAAAAGTGACCTAATTTTGGAACATTGTTCCCAAAACGAAAGTCGGTTGTCAGGAACTGAAGACACATCCTTTTCAGGAAAAGATGTAAGAGGTTGACCTATTATAAAATGACCAGGTGTAAGGCATGTGAGGTCAGACGAGTCAGTTGAAGCAGGACATAGAGGTCGAGAGTTGAGAATACTTTCTATTTGCGCTAAGACCGTAGTCAATTGCTCGAATGTTAATATTGTTTTACCAATAATTCTCCGCAGATGAAATATGGTTGATTTTATGCCTGCCTCCCAAAGTCCACCCCAGTGAGGGCTTGAAGGCGGAATAAACTTCCACTGAACTTCCTGGATGAATCTGGATTGCAACTGATGTTTTCTGAATTACATTTGAAAAATCTGAATTACAGTGAGATTCTCTGAATTACATTTCAAAAATCTGAATTGCAACTGATATTTTCTGAATTACAACGAAACACGTCCGATTACAAACTTCAGCTGAACCGTTATTTGCTACTTATCGGCCTTATAACATTAATATAACGTTTCCTGAAATACACTTTCTGAAATACATTTAACTATTCTGAAATATATTTGACGCTTTCTGAAAAACATTTAACTATTCTGAAATAGGTTTGACGTTTTCTGAAATACATTTGGCTAATCTGAAATACATTTGACACTTTCTGAAATACAATAGAAGATTTCATTATGAATGACTTTGGCAGAAAGTCGACAAACAAAGTCGCGTAACCTATAAATAGCATTGTCACTGTTATTTTTTTTTTTTCAATTTTGGGCTTAAATTTAATAATTATGGCAGTTTTGAGAGAACGTGATATGTTTTATCGAGAGGCGATGAAGCGATGTGTGTTTGGTGATTGTAAAAGTGATAGTCGAACGAGTTCCATTGAATTAACGACCCCCATTTGCCTCTACTGGAGTTTTAGGTAAGAACACTTGTCACATCACTTTCTGTTAATTTTATCAAACGTTTTGCAACCAAAGAAGTCATAGCGAATGCACCGAATACTTACGAAAGCGTAGATTTGACAAGATGCTGTGTTACCTTAAACTCCAGTGGAGGCAAATGGGGTCGTTAATTTAATGGAACTTGTTCGACTATCACTTTTACAATCACCAAACACACATCGCTCCATCGCCTCTCGATAAAACATATCACGTTCTCCCAAAACCTCCATAATTATTAAATTTAAGCACAAAATTGAAAAAAAAATTAATAACTTAAAGAGTGTTAATTAATTAAAATTAATAACATTGACAATGCTATTTATAGGTTATGTGACTTTGTTTGTCGACTTTCTGCCAAAGTCATTCATAATGAAATCTTCTATTGGAAAAGGTGTTAGGCTTGATTGTATTTAAACGAATTGGTATAATAATGCTAGCCTCATGGAAATTAGTATATTAAGTGGAAGAAGAACTTGAAGACCAAAAGCCTCAGATGTATAGCTAAACGCATAATTCAACTAATCTTGGAGGAATGTCAGATTTTTATTGTAAAGAGAAAGAGAGAATAAATTTTCTTTTGGAAATTATACAATAAACTATACCTATTCTATTGTCGTACAAAGAGACGGCAATATATTACCTCCGACTTCAATAAGGCCTATCACAATTTAACCTAATATTAGTTGAAGAATTTGATCGTTTTCAGCCAAACAAACAAAACGATCAAATAAATACAACGCTTCTCTTGTACCGCAATAAATTACCGAAAATATAACTCCTTCCATTGTGATAGTCTCGTTCGCGTCCGAATGACCAACTAATGAAAAATCGATACTTTCAGCCGACCTAATGGACCATTTTATCTCTCGTATACAACAACAAGAGAAACGAAATTTTCACCCGAAAAATTCCCTAAACGACCCCAGAAATCGATCCTGTGGCAGCGTAAATATGAATATTTATTGGTAATTTGATTGCAGGCACAAAAATTGTTGTTTGCTCAAAGGAATAAATAGATTCTTTTCTTTATAATTATTTATATCGTGTGTATCATATACCTCAAAATTATTTGCCAAAATCCTCAATGTAAATTTGTGTCGAGTAAGAAGAATTTCTAGCCAAAAATCGACTCTTTTTCGCCGTTTTCACCAACTGAAATAAACTTTCCGAGCAAGAAAATCCACCTCGGTAAAATTTGATATTAAATCACGTACCTACACGTTTTCTCTTTCTATCACAATCTCGAACGTATACTCTAACGTTTTCGGTTGGAAGTGTGGGGATTACGAAGTCTGGGTAAAAGTTTTTTTTCCCTTAATCCTTTGCCGCTTGCTGTACGATATTAAAATTTTTGCCTCGAACTAAAAGAGCAAAAAAAAAATAACTACCAAATAAATAATCATATTATTTATTGAGCACTCGAAAACTGAATTGAAAGGCTCATATAGAGGATTTGCAGCACTGTAATTAAACCAATACAATACAAAAATACAGCGAAACTTCTGCTTTTTATCGTTTTTTCAATAACAATAATAATATTTATGATAAAATGCCCAAAAAATTAATAATTTCCTCTTGTATCGAAACGTGGACGTTTCTATTTTGCATTTTATGAATTTGCGGTCGCGTAATGCGGGAATCGATTTTGATGTTATTTTACTTTCGAATTCTGTCGGTGTACTGGGTCCCGCGAAATTGCGAGCTTTTAAATCTGGAAATTATTTTTTCACGAGTGGATGAATTTTGTTTATAATAATATGGGAAAATTGAGTATTCACTGTTCAAAATAATAACAATAATCTGTAATTACAAAAATGAATTTTACGTTAAGTAGTTTTTACAAGTTTACAACGTTTTTTTACTGAATTTGTTGAAATTCTAGCTATTTAGGTATCTCTCTAATAGAGGGCGACACTATTTAGTTTAACTTCTCTGTAAGTAATGGCAAAGGCAAAACTGTTCTTTCAATTTTAACAGAGGTACCCAATAAACATTTTTCGCAACTTATAGTAACGCCAAGTTATATAATGGGTATGTAATAGTAACAAAGGTATATAAGAAGGTTTCCAAGTTTTATAATGTGCAACCTATGGTAGTTTTATTAAGTATTTATAAGTTTACTATAACTTACAGGTATATAATAAGGTGAGTAACTATTTCCGTGACTATTTTATAAAACTTTTAGTATCCGTTACTAAAGTATTTATAAGAATTTTTTATAAAGATTACCGTAACCTCATTTATATAACTAGAATACCCCTAGTTATATAAAAGTGTTGTCAATCACCTTTATAAAAACTGGGAACTAGTAGTGTTTGCAGTATATGGTATAAAACTTTTGGTAACGATAATTTCTTTTATAATACCTTTAGTAAAACCAAACTACCTAATTTGACATATGAGAATAATCAGGTGTCTGTTGTTGTTTATTATTGTTATAAGAAATCTGTGGACACTATACACAAGTTTCTGGACAAGAAAATAAATTACTTGAGGGAACTGATAAACATGATGATTATAGCAATAACACTATTTTGAGACCAAAATTGCCGATAGCGGCGCTGACGGCATCTGGTTAAAAGTTATATAATGTTGCGAATAGTTATAAAAAATTACCTTAGGTGATATTATAGTTTCCAGAGTTTACATTGTTACTAAAGTGATCCACCATATTTTTCTACCCAAAATCATAATAATAAAAAAGACGCGTAGCAAAAACACAAGTTTTAGCTGATTTTGATGCAAAATATACAATAATTGTTCAATGCTGGCATATGCATAACAGAAATGACATTAATTTGTTCTTAAATCTCATTTTAATTAATATTTATACAGTGTGTCCACTTAAGTTCGCAGCATATGGGAAACTTTTTTATTATCAATTTTACGAAAAAAAGTTATTCTTTATAAAAGTTTCTGCTTCTTGAAAACATAATATTAAACTATTAAAACTTTAAATAGCACGTACAGGGTGGTCAAAGAATAGACAAATATACAGGGTGTTTCTCAAGTACAGTTCGTAACTTCAGCATGTGATTCGGAAATGCGTAATTTCTGAGATACAGGGTGTCAAAGTTTTAGAAAAAATTGCAAAAAGTATTTTTCTATTGTAGAATAGTTACATTCTGCTTGATTAAGGGTTCTACTTGCATAAGCTATAGGTCGATTAGTTCCAATAGGACCTTGAGAAAGAACTGCGCCTATTGTGTAGTTTGAGCATCTGTTGTAAGGACAAATGGTTTTGAAAAGTCAGGATATTTAAATATTGGGTCATTCATTAAGATATTCTTACAATACAAATTATTTTAACATTTTTCTTTAAACATTGAGTTAAAGGTTTGATAATTTTAGCAAAATTTTAAATGAATTTCCTGTAGTATCCTACAAGTCCGAGAAAAGATTTTATTTCTTTTGGGTGTTTTTGGAATTAAATTTCCTCATTGCTTCTATTTTTTATTTTTTTTTCATTTGGTTTTATACCATCTGAGGTTATTGTAAGTCCAAGGAATTCAACAGTTTTGTGGAGAAATTCACACTTATCTAGTTGAATTTTCAAATTGAATTGAATGAGCCGTTCAAATACTTGTCGTATAGAATCAAGGTGTTGTTGAAGTGATATTGAGTATATAATTATGTCGCTCATATAGACTAAATATATTTTACCAAGTAATTCTTTTAATACGTTTTCTATAGCTCTTTGAGATGTTGAAGGAGCATTTTTTAATCCGAAAGGAATTCTTGAGAATTCGTAATGTTTATGCTTTACATTAAATGCTGTTTTTGGTATGTTTTTTCGATCCATTTTGATTTGGTGCAATCCGCTCGTCAAATCTAAAATTTCTACAGTGACCTAGTTCGTTTTTATCATCTTTTTCGTTCTTTTCACAGTTGCCAACCTATAAATATGAGAATTTTGACATTCACCACCTGTCAAAGTCAAATTCAATAGTTGGATGTTCAATGAGCACGGCTAAGTGTTCGTTTTTGTCATCTTGTCCGTCGATTTGCTCCGAAATTTTGACAGGGACGTGATATTTGTAAATTGAAAGTCACATGCCTGTCAAAATTTCAAAGCAAGTCGACGGAAAAGATGACAAAAACGAACACGGCTAAGCTCATTGAACATCCAACTATTGAATTTGACTTTGACAGGTGGTGAATGTCAAAATTCTCATATTTATAGGTTGGCAACTGTGAAAAGAACGTTGTCTAGTAATGGCAAAGAGGTGACGCCATATCAGGCACTTCTTATGAAGGTTTGCATTATGTTTAGGCATACAGATGACGTCGTAGAAGTTATCAGGTAACCTCCCTCTTTCAAACAACCTTGATCCAAACCATAAATGCCAGGATTCAATATGGTGGTAATAAATGTCAAAAGATTAACATTTGACAGACTGAACTTTTTTTAGAAATTCATGACATTCAATTGTCAAATTCAACTTGTGGAAATTGTCCAACTCAGGAGAGACTATTTTTTTGTATGGAAATGACATAAATTTTAATGCTCATTGGACATCAGAGCTTCTCTGACTGTCACAACAATAATATCTGACAGATGACAATTTTTCTACAAACACATCTATCAAATTCGATATAGACAGCTCATATAAATTGCCCGATCAAGGTGCGTCGATATTTTTCATAAAAATGGTCTACAATGCGTATAAAGCTTAATGGAAATTGGATGTTCTATAACTGTCAAAACGATAATATTAAACAGATGTCAATATTTCTATACCCTCCATTTGACATACAACTATCAAATTAAACTATGACAGCTGTCGAAATCCTTTCATATGAAAATGATTTTTTTTTTGTCTTTCTACTATTTAACCAATGACATTTGACAGATGATATACATACAACTGTGACAGCTTAACAGGTGGTGAAGACTACTCAATTCCAGACCGGGGTTTTTTTTTTCCCATTGAAATGCAGAAATTTTGAAGTTCGATGCACATTAGATCTTTAACTATCAACCTTTGACAGCACTATTGGATGTTTAACGATCAAATTTAACTTTGATAGTTGGTGAATGTTAAAATTGTCGTATTTATTGGCAACTGAAAAAAACGTTTCGGTCTGAAGTGAAGGGGGAGGAAAAAACGTTATGGAAATATACAGTTGCAATGTTTAATTTAAGCTGGTCACACAAGAGGCGGAATGACGATTTTTTTACAAAAAAAAAAAAATCACACAGGATAACAATGACATTTGACAGATAACGATTTTCTTTGAAGTTTATTGCAACATTTATTCATCAAATTTAACTTTGATAGCTGGTGGAAATTGCTTTGATTGATATTGACAAAATATTAAGTTTAGTGGGAAATATAGCTTCTCTAAACAAAACAATGACTTTTAAGGTATGACGGTTTTCTTTCAGGCTCATTGGACATTTATTTATCAAATTCAATTTTGACAGCTTCTGAAAATTAGGCGACGTTCTGTCAATTTATTTAAAATTCAATATGACGCCGTGGGCATAACAAACTTGGAGATTGTTCTATTCAATTACAATTTGAATTGGAATTGAATGTAAATGTACCTTTACTGTTGTCAACTATGCCCACGACGCCATATTGAATATCAAAAAATCCACAAATTGTCTGGATCGCCCTATTGCTTAATTTAATTGTGTTTCCGGTTGGTAGAATTTGTACAAAGAAGATGTATTTCTATCTCTCTCTTTGAAAGGCTGAGAGAAAGAGATGAAAATACACTCAGTGCACAAATTTTAAGTCTCAGTGGAAATTAGAACTTCTCTAATGGCATTTCCGATAGGTAGATTTATGGCGATTTCCATTTGTCAGTCAGTGCGCACTGAGTTCATCCGCATCCTTTTCTAAAAGCATGTAACATGTAAAGATAAGGAAACATATTTTTTTGCATTGGTTCGACAAATTGATGAAAAGGATGCAAATTCACTCAGTGTGCATTGAATTTATCAATCGGAAACGACATAAATCTCAAAATATTGATATATTGACGTATGAAATATTTTTTATTTTCTACTTAACTAACGAAATACGTTAACATACCTATAACAACCTGAGGGCATTATTTTTTGTGCGTTTTGCGGGCTTTATGATCTATAGCGCCCTGAGGTATTTTTGTTGTTGTTGTTTTATCAATTTGCACTTTACCCCACGCAGCCACATGTCCATTTTGTAATGTACAGTTTGTAACTTTAAGATGTGATTCCTTACAATATTTGAGGGGAAAAGTTCCCATAAATATGTATCCAGAAATGCGTAGTTTCTGAGATACAGGGTGTCAAAGTTTTAGAAAAAAATCTTTTTTTCAGCTCAAAAATCCCTTTTCCATAGGCGCCGGAACCATGGGGGGAGGCAATGGGGCTTGAGCCCTCGTAGTGAATTTGCTAGAGGGCGGAGCCCCTATAGTGATTTTGGTATTGTATGTAATGGGTGTAGTGAGTAGGTGTATAATATTGAGTTCCTGATCCTAACTAATTAAGTCTGTTTCTGCAGAAATCACAAACCAATAAAATTTCATTGGTCGAAACTAGGTTTCTGACTGTTTTCAACCAATCAAATTTGCTCTGACTGGTTTGAGATTTCTGCAGAAACAGACTGTTTATTTTTATATCAAACTTGTGTGTTTTATGTTTTTGTTGTTTTTGCTATACTGACTTTGAAACACAGTTTTGAATATTTTTATAGTATATTTTAGGAGCCTGAATACAAAAAGCTTAGATGACATATACCCACTACCCAACATAACGGATCTCGTAATCAAGCTGGGACGCTGCCAGTATATCATAAAAACGACATCGACAAAACTGCATTCAGCATAGAAAATAGGCATTATGAATTCTTGCGCAGGCCCTTTGGTATGAAGAACGCGCCGGCTACATTCCAAAGAGTTATGAATGATATTCTATATCCCAATATATTGAGCAACTTAAACACCGAAAGATATAATATCGCATTGATAATAGTTATTCATTATACAAGGAAAAAAAGTATTAGATTTTAGAGCGAATCTATGTGTCTAGTAGTCTAGTCCTGTTTGTCTAATTAATTCTACTTATCTTAATTTTTGAAGCCCAAGCCCCCATTGTAATTTTTGAATTCCGGCGCCTATGCCCTTTTCCAATAATTTTTTTTTCAAATTTGGTAAGTTCATTTGTGATAACGAAAAGTATCTTTTGACTGTAATCTGACTTGCTTAATCTCAAAAAAAATATCAAATATTTAAAGAGAATAGTGATGTGCCATTTTTCATCTACTTTTACCAAAAAACCCTGTATATTATTCTATTTTCTGATCACCCTGTACATACTATTTTAAGTTTCAATAGTTTAATAGTATTTTTCTTCAAACGTCAAAAAAACGTCACTTTGTTAACCCCTGTCAAGGTGTCAGACATTTAATTTCTATGCTGCTAGGCAAATCCAGCTGGTTAACACCTGTCAAGGTGGTAGAAATTCAATTTCTATGCTGCTTGGCAACCCCAGCGACAGCAAAAGTACTTTTAGTGCCGCTCGTACTTTTACTGCCGCTCAACCATCCACTTGCCTCCTTGCACCCCATTAGTTTGGAGAAAAAATAACGTGTAGAAGCACTTTTTTGTGCTTCAGCAGTATTGCAAGCCTCACTACGTTCGGCTTTCAAACCTACTGCTTCAGCACAAAAAAGTAAAGCTTCTACTCCTAATACAACAATATACTATTTTCCAAGAAGCAGAAACTTTTATAAAGAAAAACTTTTTTTCGTAAAATTGATAATAAAAAAGTTTCTCATATGCCGCGAATTTAAGTGGACACTGTATACGTATGTATATTTTCTGAGAAAACTTATTTGAAATAAATAAGAAGTGAATATTTCAAGGGCCCCTGCGTTTTTTCGAAGTACCAGTTCTACTTTTGCAGTAGAAATTTTCCCAACTCTATTTTGAGTCTACCAATGTTGTAAAGTTATAACAAAGTACCATCGTTTTCTAATAGGTACCTAAATATTATTAGTATTTGGACTCCATATTTGTTTTTATTTAGTAATAGACATCTTGAAATATAATTGTGGGAGTAGAATAGAAGGAGACCATTTAAAGCAACGTATTTGAGAGAGAAAAAATATGTATTTACAATGATGACAGAATTGACAAAAGTTATATAGTGGTTACCACAATATTCCCATTACTAATAGTTACATAAATTGAATTTATATACTGTTAAAGAACACAGGTTTTCGAAACCTTCATAAACGCTCAATTTAAGCTCTTTAAAGAGTATATAGGAGTAACGGTAAATATATATAAAACCTTAAGTTATATAAAGAAGGTGATATAACATTTACGGTAAATAATATAAAAACAAAAATATTTATTGGTAGCTCAAATCACTTCATTCTCAAAAGATAGACCAATAATGGCGCTTCACACAAAATTAAACCCATAAACATAATCCCTTTCAAACTCTGATTCGGACGATTTATTTTTGATTCGAACCCATTTATTCGATCCGTATGAGCTTTTTTTCAAATTAAAGTGAAACAAACGCATTTGATTAGAGGGCCACGTTACCAGATTTATTGCACCGAAACGTTTTAATGAAATCCAAGATAAAATGTGACGATAATTACCGTTCGCACTCGCTGAAAACATTTGTCACTCTTTGCTGAAACGAGATTGTTTTTGATCGTTTGAACGTTTCAATTTCTATAATGGGAATTTAAAAAATACACTCTAGCAAATGTATTTTATAGACAACCATAAATATTTTTGAAACTCTAATTAGGTTTAGGAGGGACAAGTTCCAGGAAACGGGATAAAGCCCCCCCGTCCGAAAACGACAGCTACTAAACTTCTGGATATCTTCCCAAAAGCAAGCCCGTATAATCTTGTTAGTAAATTGTTCTGTTTGTTGTTCCATCCCGAGTTTACGAATGGTCGGATTAGAGATTTATTAAATTTATTATATTTTTAGCTTTAGGGAAAATGAAACGATAAAACTCGGGTAACAAGAGAAATTTTTAGAGTCGTTTAACGTGATTATCAAGTCACAAACTTGTTTTTGAAGAATTTGTCCAGAATCTTGATGCACCCTTGTTGTTGGGTTAAGTTTGCAGATTCTAAACTAAATATTTGAGCTAAAGCAGACTTAAATTTTATGCATGTATTGATTTTTTGGAATATATAATTTGAGCTTCCACTCATAGAAAGTGTATAATAAACTTCAAAAATCTCTCCACAATACGAATCATATTTCATAATTTATCGGCACACGAAATGCCATTTTCTTTCCATGAAAAGTTCCTTATTTCAAAATGGAATTTTCATCTCCCGAATTGCATCATACAGCGACTTATCTAGAATCGCATACTCTCGAAATATAACGGCGGTAATATAGAGACACTCGAGACGCTTATTAGGTTTAGCGGTAAAAAAAAAAACGACATTTTTATTTCGCTTTTATCAGATCTATACCTACTTAGAGCGAGCGCAGCAGCGCCACCTGTTGCCGCTCTAATATCCAGTAGATAAACATCGCGTTTAAGAGATTTTCGTCCGAAAACTTTTCTTCTTCTTCTTTGGCCGAACTTGATAACGATAATGATTTCAATTTAATTTCGAAACCGAAGGAATTAGGATGAAATCATAGGAAATGGAATTATGAGTTTTGAAGGAAGTTTTAAATGATTTATAATTCCTTATTTATTGAGTTTCGTGGATAAGGATGTTTTTGAGGAGGATGAGAATAAATAGAGCAGACAGTGGGGTGTCTATTCCAGACTAATTAATGGATTGTTGATGGAATGTTTCTGGATATTCTAAACTTAGATTAAATTAGTCGTTGTAGGGTTTATACTTTATCGATTCTCATATATTGAATTTTCTAGATGTTGCCATGAGTTTTTGAAATTTCATAAACATGTTAATCACGATTTTTTTTTCGTTTCAAAAGATGAGAAATGCCATCTTCCACTAAGTGAGTAATTTGTGTTCATAAGAAGGAAAACATTTTAGAAAATTTTCATCCCAAATTTTGAGCAAGTACTTAACCTGAGTTTTCTCTAAAGAGACTATCAAAGTGAATAGATTCTCAGTTTTTTCACATCCTGTTAGAATTCACAGCTGTGTCAAATTGATCTTTTGCAAATGTTCTGTTCTTCTTTGAGAAAAGTTTACAGATCTTGAAATTCTAGATTCCACCAACCTTGAAGATTTTTTAATGATTTTATATAAACTTTTTTGAAAATTCTGGCCCCGAATCCCTTGTCATATTTTCTTATTATCAGCTTCAATTTATGAAAAAAAAAATCAATTTTAGGATTTTTTCTCTTTCAAAGTAAATTATTAAAGTGTGTATAGGCAAATTAATAACGGCTGATAAGTAAGGGTGTATTTTAAAAGTAGGTCAAGTTAAAAGGGTCCTTTATGTGTTCAGGTATTACAGTAATTGGTTGTATTTTCAGAGGAGAAAATTTTATACATTGGGAATTTACATCATTAGTAATTTTTGAGTGTACTACAATGTGAAAATCTTTTGGAAGTTAATCTCAGTTAAATTTCTATTGCATTTGTTGAATAAAATATAATCCAAATAGTACCTGAAATCAAACAATTATTTGTTCACGTTTTTTTTTTTATCTCAAACAGTAAACTTCATTTATCTTTTGTTCCAGCACTGAAACCCTTTATATCAATTACAATCGTTCAGATAGTTCCAATGTTTACGAACATCTGCACACAGGCCTCGACACTTTCATTTCATTTTATTTTTATAGGATTCTTTTCTTGGTTTACGACAAACTCGATGGAATTTTATTTGGTTACTAAAACAAGGCCGAAACTGAGGGAACAATCAATGTACCTACTTTTTCCTTTAAAGAATCTTAATTGTTCCAACGTTTCCTGCATTGTATAGTTTCAAGAGAAATTCCAAAGCTGACATTTATTAATTTCAATTGTTACATTATAACTTCAATATAATAATGGATTTATATATATTTTTTTAAGCAACTTTTTCCACAGGTAGATTTCCATTATCAAAATAAACCATCTCCCTTAACTATAAATTAAAGATTCCTTTTAGCTACGGCAAAATTATCCTCTAATCTCTTTCGGCGTTCCATTCGCCTGGCAAAAACACCACCTCCTGGAAACTTAGTTAAATGCTCGTAGCATAAATAAATACAGGGAGGACCTTCTAGGATAATAATGTCCGTTTCCACTTTATCCGCTCTGGCACAAAAAGCGTCCGTAATTTCACAGCCCTATATTAGATCACACGTACAATTTGAATCTTCTCCTCGATGTTTTTCTTGAAAGCCAAACAATTTCCCAAGAGGATATTTCAATGGCTGTGAGTTAGTTTTTCCATTAATTTCCTTGAGGAAAACAAGAATTTTTGTAGAAGACGAACAGTTTTGCTTTAAACAAAACTTTGCATGGAATAAAAGATAATAGAAAGTAATCATCATGGAATAATTAACATAAAAAACATGTTTCATTATAAACCCTAGACATATAAATATCTAATTCAAAATAGGTACGCTTGTTTCTTCTGCAATTAAGTTTTCGCTCCAATAAAATAAAACCCTTAACGCCGGCTCAATGTTCTGTAAACTAAACCCTGGGAAATAATCAACAAGAATTTTCGGGCCTCTCGAATTCCCGTAAGCAGAGTGTGGATATAAAAAGGGTTTTTACGGGCCTCGGGCCAGGATAAAGTTGGACGTAGACTGCGTTGGGCTTTGGGAAAGGAAAAGGGCCTTTAGTTCTTGTGTGTATTTATTTTAGGTATATATGCTGGCTGGTTCTATATCCAACTTTAGGGATACAGTGAAGACTTAACAGGATTAAGAGATATTGTGTGTAATATTTGTAATTTTACTGGTATATTCTTGAGAATACATTTTATACTCTATTACCTACTAACTATTAAGGAAGTTTTTCCATATTAGGATAATTCTACGGATATTTTGGTCTTTCTGTTAGTTTTTAATAGATTATACATAAACATTTTTCGAAATATATCTGTTTCTGCTTATGTTTATGTGGGAGAAAATTCAATATATACATATATTTTAACTTGAAGTCATTCTAAATTTTTCAAATCGTCAAAAAACTTGCTACAAAGTTGGTATTCAGAGTACCTAACTTTTAATAGATCTGGAGTAAGTTCTAATGAGTACAGAGTCATATATGCTCTTGTATTTTCAAAATTACTTAGAATTCAGCTACAAACTGTTTTTTTTAAGCTTCTTAAGCGATTTACAAAATGCCTGAGCTTGTTCTACTTTAAATATTGTTCAAATACCTTTTATTAGTTCTTCAGAATGCATATAAGGTGCCTGAAGCAAATTAAAAAGAATCTATGGACACAATTTCAAATTGTTTTGAAAAATTACGTTCAAAGTGTTCAGAGTAGAGTGAATTTTGAAGAATTTGAATCTGCAGATTTTAAAGTTTCAAAAACCTTAGTCCAGAAATGTTCAGAGTAGCTTCGAAACAATGGTTTCGAAAGAACCTATCAAAATTTCACTCAGAAATGTTTGTTATTTTAAATTTCATGCATATACAAAAAATATACACAGACATCGCGTCACCGCAACATTTTTCCCCTCAGATTTTTTTTTTCCGGGCTCGTTTTCCTAATTATTTTGCAACTAGACGGCCAACTGCTTCCCCCTAGCGCATGAATATTAAATTAAAAAGTAATTAATTCAATTTTTTTTTGCATTTTTCGGGTAATTAGTGACAGCGTTTGGTATTTAATGGCCGGTTACGGTCACAGTGGCTGGTTTTTGTTTTTTTTTTTTAAATTACTTCCGGAAACGATAATTAATTGATAAGGGGTTTAAGAATAATTAATTCCTCAGGAGCGAAATCATCGATGTTTGTTAAGTGATCAAAGAATGGAAATAGTAAGTATAGAAATATTGTGAATTATTGATAATGAACATCATAAATAGAATATTGATTAATAGAAATAAAACTTTGTTGAAGAACCATGGTAAATCAAATAGGTATAGTTGAAGGTGTTCAATATAGTCTTTGGGTAATCCTTAGTTATTTCTCTATGATTTTTTAGGTTGTGACAGCTGAAAGCTTGTTGAATAAATAAAAAAATATGCGGCACTTTTAGGATTACCAACTTTTGGAAAAAAAAATGAAGAATGCGAATGAAAGTTAAATAACAAAAATATCACTTACTGTAATCATACGTTCTAAAAATTACAATTTCGTAATCCTTGGCTCTTCCTCTATAAATTTTAAGTGTATTCAAGTTAAAAGCTTGCTGAATATGTGATAAAATATGTGGCACTTCCAGGAGTGCCAACTTTTGAGAAAAAAAATCAATAATTCGAATAAAGGTCCCATAGCAGAAATATCAGTAACTGTTCTCATACGTTTTGAAAATCACAATTTCGTTATCCTTGGCTTTTTCTCTATGAATTTTTAGTATGTTAGAGTTAAAAGCTTGCTAGATAAATAAAAAAATATGCGGCATTCCCAGAATTAGGTGCTAGCTGACGTCTCATACATAACCTTAATGACATGTTTGTCCCCCTAACGAAAATCACTCTATATTCTGTTCACAATCCGATGTCCACAGGTGCACTAAAATTTATCACCTTTCCCTATCAAATAGCATTGAAAGGTGATAAATTTTACCTGTACCTGTGGACATCGGATTGTGAACAGGATATAGAGTGATTTTCGTTAGGGGGACAAACATGTCATTGAGGTTATGTGTGAGACGTCAGCTAGCACCTAATTGCCAACTTTTGGAGAAAAAAATCGAGAATGCGAATGAAGGTTAGGTAAATAACAGAAATGTCACTTACTGTACTCATACGTTCTAAAAATCACAATTTCGTAATCCTTGGCTCATTCTTTATAAATTATTAGTATGTAAGACTTGAAAGCTTGCTGAATATGTTAAAAAATACGTGACACTCCCAGGAGTGCCAACTTTGAGAAAAAAAATCGAAAATTCGAATATAGCAGAAATATCAGTGACTGTACGCATGCGTTTTGAAAATCACAATTTCGTTATCCTTGGCTCTTTCTCTATGAAATTTTAGTATGTTAGAGTTAAAGGCTTGCTAAATAAATAAAAAATATGCGGCACTCCCAGGATTGCCAAATTTTGGGGAAAAAAATCGAGAATGCGAATGAAGGTTAAATAACAGAAATATCACTTACTGTACTCATACGTTCTAAAAATTACAATTTTGTAATCTTTGGCTTTTTCTTTATGAACTTTTAAAATGTAGGAGTTAAAAACTTGCTGAATATGTAAAAAAATACGTGGCATTCCCAGGAGTGCCAACTTTAAGAAAAAACATCGAGAACTCGAATATAGGTGCCATCATAGCAGAAATATTAGTGACTGTACGCATGCGTTTTGAAAATCACAATTTCGTAATTCTTGGCTTTTTCTCTATGATTTTTTAGTATGTGTTAGCTGAAAGCTTGTTGAATAAATAATAGTACATTAAAATACAAGTTTCATAAGACGTCATTTTATCGCACGAGCCCTATATTAGAAAACGAGCCGGAGGCGAGTTTTCTAAAGGGCGAGTGCGATTAAATGTCTTATGAAACGAATATTTTATCTATTTTTTCTATTTTGGTATTGTTTAATTAAAAAAAAACAGATTTTTCTTGGAAATTTGATTCTCATATTTTCTGATTTCATATATTTAGGTTGGTAACACTACATGCCAAATATAGAAATCTTCTATTATAAAATCACGAATGACAGTTCGATGGCCATCAGTCAGCCAGTGTTACCTACCTCCGATAAGTAAAAAAGGAGTGTCACAAAGAGCTTCTTTTCGAAACTACTTTTAGTGTCGAAAAGACTTCGATATGACACCAAAATAGAAAAAAAAATATGTGGCACTCTCGGGATTACCAACTTTTGGGGAAAAAAAATCGAGAATGCGAATGAATATTATATACTATCGAAAATTCGAATATAGCAGAAATATCAGTGACTGTACGCATGCGTTTTGAAAATCACAATTTCGTTATCCTTGGCTCTTTCTCTATGAAATTTTAGTATGTTAGAGTTAAAGGCTTGCTAAATAAATAAAAAAATATGCGGCACTCCCAGGATTGCCAAATTTTGGGAAAAAAAATCGAGAATGCGAATGAAGGTTAAATAACAGAAATATCACTTACTGTACTCATAAGTTCTAAAAATCACAATTTCGTAATCCTTGGCTCTTTTTCTATGAATTTTCAGTATGTTAGAGTTAAAAGCTTGTTGAATATGTAAAAAAATATGTGGCACTCCTAAGAGTGCCAACTTTTGAGAAAAAAAATCGAGAATTCGAACATACTTGCCATCATGCAGAAATATCAGTGACTGTACGCATGCGTTTTAAAAATCACAATTTCGTAATCCTTGGCTCTTTTTCTATGAAATTTCAGTATGTTAGAGTTAAAAGCTTGCTTAATAAATAAAAAAATATGCGGCACTCCCAAGATTGCCAACTTTTGGGAAAAAAAATCGAGAATGCGAATGAAGGTTCAATAACAGAAATATCACTTACTGTACTCATATGTTTTAAAAATTACAATTTTGTAATCGTTGGCTCTTTCTTGAGGAATATTTAATATGTAGGAGTTAAAAGCTCGCTGAATATGTAAAAAAATACGTGGCACTCCCAGGAGTGCCAACTTTGAAAAAAAAATTCCAGAATTTGAATGTAGGTGCGATCATAGCAGAAATATCAGTGACTGTACGCATGCGTTTTGAAAATCACAATTTCGTTATCCTTGGCTCTTTCTCTATGATTTTTTATTATGTGACAGCTGAGAGCTTGTTAAATAAATGAAAAAATATGCAGCACTCTCAGGGTTACCAACTTTTGAGAAAAAAAATCGAGAATTCGAATGAAGGCTAAATAACAGAAATATCACTAACTGTAGTTATACGTTCTAAAAATCACAATTTGGTAATCCTTGGCTCTTCCTCTATAAATTTTTAATATGTTAGAGTTAAAAGCTTGCTGAATATATGAAAAAATATGTAGCGCTCCCAGGAGTACCAACTTTTGAGAAAAAAAATCGAGAATTCGAATATAGGTGCCAGCAGAAATATCAGTGACTGTACTCATGCGTTTTGAAAATCACAATTTCGTTATCCTTGGCTATTTCTCTATAAATTTTTAGTATGTTAGAGTTAAAAGCTTGCTAAATAAATAAAAAAATATGCGGTATTCTCAGGATTGCCAAATTTTGGGGGAAAAAATCGAGAATGCCAATGAAGGTTAAATAACAGAAATATCACTTACTGTACTCATACGTTCTAAAAATTACAATTTCGTAATCCTTGGCTCTTTCTTTATAAATTTTTAGTATGTGAGACTTGAAAGTTTGCTGAATATGTTAAAATATACGTGACACTCCCAGGGGTGCCAACCAGTGACTGTACGCATGCGTTTTAAAAATCACAGGTTCGTAATCCTTGGCTCCTTCTGTATGATTTTTTAGTATGTGACAGCTGAAAGCTTGTTGAATAAATAAAAAAATATGTGGCACTCTTAGGATTACCAACTTTTGGGGAAAAAAAATCGAGAATGCGAATGAAGATTACATAACACAAATATCACTTACTATACTCATACGTTATTAAAATCACAATTTCGTAATTCTTGGCTCTTTCTTTATAAATTTCTAGTATGTTAGACTTAAAAGCTTGCTGTATATGTTAAAAAATAAGTGGCACTCCCAGGAGTGCCAACTTTGAGAAAAAACATCGAGTATTCGATATAGATGCCATCATAGCAGAAATATCAGTGACTGTACGCATGCGTTTTGAAAATCACAATTTCGTAATCCTTGGCTCTTTCTCTATGATTTTTCAGTATGTGACAGCTGAAAGCTTCCTGAATAAATAAAAAAAAGTGGCACTCCCAGGATTGCCAACTTTTGGGAAAAAAAAATCGGAAATGCGAATGAAGGTTAAATAACAAAAATATCACTTACTGTACTCATATGTTCTAAAAATCACAATTTCGTAATCCTTTGCTCTTTTTCTATGAATTTCTAGTATGTTAGAATTAAAAGCTTACTGAATATGTAAAAAAATACCTGGCCCTCCTAGGAGTGCCAACTTTTGAGAACAAAACTCGAGAATTCGAATAAAATAGCAGAAATATCAGTGATTGTACCCATGCGTATTGAAAATCATAATTTCATGATCCTTGGCTCTTTCTCTATGATTTTTTAGTATGTTACAGCTGGAAGCTTGTTGAATAAATTAAAAAAATATGTGACACTTCCAGGAGTGCCAACTTTAGAGAAAAAAAAATCGCTAATTCGAATAAAGGTCCCATAGCAGAAATATCAGTGACTGTACTCATGCGTTTTGAAAATCACAATTTCGTTATCCTTGGCTCTTTTTCTATGAATTTCCAGTATGTTAGAGTTGAAAGCTTGCTAAATAAATAAAAAAATATGCGGCACTCCCAGGGTTGACAACTTTTGGAAAAAAAAAAATCGAGAATGCGAATGAAGGTTAAATAACAGAAATATCACTTACTGTACTCATGCGTTCTAAAAATCACAATTTCGTAATCCTTGGCTTTTCCTCTATAAATTTTAAGTATGTTAGAGTTAAAATCTTGCTAAATATATAAAAAAATACGTGGTACTCCCAGGAATGCCAACTTTGGAGAAAAAAATCCATAAGTCGAATAGCAGAAATATCAGTGACTCTAGGTACTCATGCGTTTTGAAAATCACAATTTCGTTATCCTTGGCTCTTTCTATATGAAATTTTAGTATGTTAGAGTTAAAGGCTTGCTAAATAAATAAAAAAATATGCGGCACTCCCAGGATTGCCAAATTTTGGGGAAAAAAATCGAGAATGCGAATGAAGGTTAAATAACAGAAATATCACTTACTGTAGGGGAGAGTATGGAGACTTGATCACATGGGAGACTTGATTCCCCATTCAAATCTCGCGCTCAATTTATTTTTTTGCGACAATATTGGCAACAATGCATGGAGCCGACCTCATGTTAGCTTGTAAACAACATTTAGTTCAAGACGCGCCGATTGTCGGCATGGTGTAAAAATTTTGTGGTTTTTCGAATGTGAAACTTATTTTACGGTAAGTCAAATATTTGTTTTGGTTCATTACGATATTGCTTGACAGGGGATTGTGATTTGTGGCTGGTTTCTATGCTTTCTTAGAAACATTTTGATATTTTTTGAAACCTGGTTTAAGGGGTTAGGTATTTAGTACTAAGGATATTAAAATCAAATGCATGGCGAGGAGAGTTGATCCCTGTTGAGAGAATGAGACATGATCCCATGATCAAGTCTCCCTTACTATTATTTTTGCCATTTATGTTGAGTACTTCGATTTTATTTCATTACAGATGCCAAGAAAGTATAAGCCAAAGGAAGGATCAACACCGAGAGTACTTCCTGATCCCGAAACCGTTGCAGCAGCTGTTGCAGATGTTCAAAATGGGGCTTCCTATAAAGGCACTGCAAAGAAGTACCATCTGAATGTTATGACGTTGAAACGAATAATCCGTAGGGGTGAAAATCGTCTACCTGGGTTTCAAAAAGCACTCATTTTTACTAGCGCAGAAGAAAAACAGCTTACGGACTACCTTCTGCATGCATCCCGCCTAAATTATGGTCTACCCATTCTGAAATTGAGGGAATTGGCATACGAGTTTGCAATTGCAAATAGTAAGAAAATTCCGACCTCTTGGGATAAAAAAAAATTGGCTGGCCGGGATTGGATCCGAAACTTTATGTGCAGAAATCTGGAGCTGTCTCTTAGAAAACCAGAGCCAACTAGCTTAGCGCGTAGCTCAGCATTCAACCGACATACCGTTGACACATTTTTCGAGAAATTAAGAACTACGATCCACAAATACCAGTTTACACCTGAGAGGATTTGGAACGTCGATGAAACGGGTGTGACAACCGTGCACAAGCCATCAAAAATTATTGGACAGAAAGGTGTCAAGCAAGTGTCAAAGGTAACTTCGGGCACAAAACATCCCCCCTTAGAAAGGTAAGTGCCGTGTTGAGAACCTGTCTATTACAGTGGCTAGATAACATACAGTGGCGACAATAGAGGTCCCGCCGCCATCTTGTTCCCAACCTTTTGTTATTTTTAAGTATTATTTATAGGATTTTTAATAATTTAAATGAACAGCCAGCAAAAAAAATTGAAAACGGCGTAAGGTAAACGCCCCTAGATAATATTATGTAAAAATTTTCGTAAATACAGTTATCGACACCATATTTTACAAACCATTTAAAAAGTGTGGTTATTAAAATTCTTATTTTGATTATGTACATTTTAATGTCGATGATAGGATTAATTAAAATAATTCTTTCAGCTTCAAAAGCTCACTCACAATACTTCGAAGAGGCGATGAATCAGGCAGTAAGCAGTGCAATCGGGAAAAATGTCCGCATTTCGGTCTCGTAAAGTTTTCCTAGGCAAATAGGAATATTAACAGTCCTCAGTAAACAAGATGAAAATGCATTGATTGAATGGATATTATCCCTGGCTGGTTGTGGATTTCCAGTCATTAAGGATCAACTAGACAGTGTGGAAATGCTTGTGAAGTGGTTGAAAAAAGCCCATCATTTTAAAGCCGGAAGACCTCGAAGGCATTGGTTTGGTACGAGGGGTTTATGAGAAGAAATCCAAAAATATCTGCAAGAATCTTGAAAAACTTAACCAATCCAAGTGCTTCTGTCTCAGAAATCAAAATTAAAAGATGGTTTTTCCAAAATTACTCAATATTTAAATTAAAAACAACTTTAAAAAACCGTATGTCCATGAAAAGGTCTTACTGTGTTGATGCTGGAGGCAATCCTAAATTTCAAGTGTCGATAATAGGTGAAAAATTGAACTCTGTTAAAAAATCAATACATACAATAAATACTTACTTAATTTATTTAACTAACTTGAGACATGGGAATGTGATACAGTAAAATTTATTTTATATGAACCTCTCTATCCCTCATCCGAAGTTCTTTTATTTTGAACTTACATATTTTTATATTTTGTGCTCACTGTATAAAAAAACATGAATACATTTATATAACAAGCAAAAGAAATTATGAAGAACTACTTTTTTTCAAAAAATTGAAAATACTTTTTTTCCCAGTAAGTATCTAAAGTTTATCCATGGACACAATGTAAACATATTCTGCTTGAAAACCTCATCAAGCTGTGCATCATCCTTCCTCTAATTATAGAGTTATATACCACAACTAAATTTTAGTTTCAAAGACTTTGTCACAGTGTCATTAGTCCACTTCATCAGTTTTGTAGTTTTTTTCCTTTTTTTCTTTTTCAAGGCTGTTATCTGATCATTGTTGAATAACCGCTTAAACAATTCATCACATTGTGGAAAATCTGCTGTTTTTTGTACTACCTTCAATTTATTTCTTGCTTGCCTTAGAAGCTTTTTGTATCTTACGGCCTTGTTTCTCTCCCTAACATACAATGTCTCGTATCTGTTTAATTTTGCTTGCAGTTCGGTTATTATGTCTTTGCCCTTGGTTATTTCCAGCAATAATGATGAAACTGGATCCCTATTTTCTTCATTTGAAAAAATTGAGGATGACTTCTGAGTTGCTGGTAAATTACCTTCCAAATCTACACTTGATGTAGATAGACCTTCTACAAAAGGTAATATAACTAAAGCTTCATTTGTAAAAAACTGAGTAAAAAACATTTTTAATAAAGAAATATTAAGAAGAAAATTATCAAAAACTTATTAGAGTAATACCTAATGGTGAATTTGGAGTCCTATTTTCTCTACTCGAAAAAAATGAGGATGACTTCTGAGTTGCTGGTAAGTTACCTTCCAAATCTGCACTTGATGTAGATAGGCCTTCTCGAGGGCCTTCTATAGGAGGTGATAGACCTAAAGCTTCATCTGTAAAAAAACAAGTAAAAAACCCTATTTTCAATAAATAAATATTAAGAAGAAAACTAAGTATTAAAAACTTATGGTAGCAATCATGATGGAACTGGAGCCCTATTCTTTTCGTTCGATAAAAATGAGGATGAGTTCTGTGTTGCTGGTAAATTACCTCCCAAATCTGCACTTGATGTAGATAGGCCTTCTACATAAGGTAATGGAACTAAGGCTTCATCTGTAAAAAACCGACTAAAATCCTTATTTTTTATAAATAAATATTTAGAAGAAAATTATCAAAAACTTATTGTAGGTAGGTAGTTACCGACTACGCATGCAATGTTATTGCCAGATGAAAGTTCAGGCTCTTCTGGAGAAAGAAGCTTTCCTTGAACTGGAGATTTCCTGATAGTTTCCCCTTTTACAAAAGAAAAAATTGTAGGAATAGCACTGGACTTTAACTTTCTTTCGCCATCTACATGAGGCTTTTCCCACATTTCAGGAGCAAAATGAACCTTAAATAAAAATCAGTTTTAGTATCTAAAAACAAGACATGGTGTGCCCTCAAGACAGTTGAACACAAGTGAAAAATTCAACAACAAAAAAAATGTTTAAAAAGTTCTAGTTAGTTTTACTTCACATAAACAGGAATAGTCAGTTGGTTTCCAATAGCTTCTCTTCATATTAATAAGCCAAGTTTGTCTTCTGAGTGGATCTCTAGGAAAGCGTTTCATTAAAAATCCCTGCTCTCCAGAATTTGTGCAATTTATTGCAGCACAAAGAGTCATTTCAAAAATGAACAGGGTACACGCTAGAAAACCTTAAAAAAAATCAGAAAACGATAAATTTATGATAATTGAGGCATTGTTGTCACAGTAATAGTAGTTTATTACCTAATTTTCATCATCTATTCTGAATAATACAAATAATCCTTCAAAATTTGAAAATAATCTGTGAATTGACTTTGTAGAAAATTCTTAGGCAGAAGCACACAGCACACATGGTTTAATTTTTCATGCATAAATTATTAAATAGGACATAAATGTAATATTTACCAGTATAAATAGAAGTCTGTATCAGGCAAGGGGCACAATACTCACTATATTATAAATTTAAAAAATTTACAATAAATAATTATGGAATGTATAATAAATTATCCAATCCAATTATTTTAGTTTTTTTCAACCATATATTACACAAAAATCCTTAAAATTCAACACGAAAATAAAAAAATACATAGGAAACACGGGCAAACGAAAAACGTAAACAAATCAACTCGGGAACAAAATGGCGGCAGCCTGGGAAACCAATCAAAAATAGGACAGCAATTGTCGCCACTGTAGGTTATTTAGTCACTGTACTGTCTATAAGTTTTCAGCGCCTCTAGTGACTGGGGGGGTAAGCTTTTGTAATTCTGGATTTATTGGCGAATGCAAAACGCAATTAGGGTTCGTTCGGTATCTTATTCGTTCCGGTGGATCGTTTGCACCATTGTTTGATTCTAGCGATTCAACACCACCACTTTAAAGTTTCTACCATTTTTTGGCATAAAATAATTGTGCCAAAAAGAAGAAACTCATAAAATCGGTAGTGTTGAAGCGCCTTCAAGGTAAAATTGACTAAGAATTAAGATAACAAATTTAGATATTTATTAAAGTTTGAAACAGAAAATATTAAAGAATATGGAATTAATTACAATTTATGCGAAACAGTTTTTTTTTCATGTAAATACATACATAGGTAGGTAATGCTAGTTAAGTTAAAGATAATAAGGACAGTTACAAGAAGTAATGACGTACATTTAACAATAGCTTGATGAAAAACTTAAATCGTAAATAAAATGACAAAAGAGGTCCTTTTCTCACAATCCAAAATCGTTGTTAACCTAACAAGTGAGGAAAGTGTTTCTGCACGTGATGGAAGTTGCAAGAATGACAACAAAAAGCAGAGTTCGGACAAGCCTTTAAGTCCAGAAAATACACTTTCCGCGTGTGTTAGGTAGAAAGTTTATGTAGTTATACATAATATAAAGCTCATTCAAGAAAATGATTTCGCCTGGATGATAGAATAAATATTTTTGATAATAGTCTATACCCTTACCACTAGCTTTAAGCAAAGACAACGCCAACAACTTCTCGTTCAATGTAAATCGTCTAGCTTTAGGCTTTTGGTTTTGAGTACGGACTTGGCTTAAAATAAAGCTGTATATCAATGGATTGACGTGGTCTACGAGCCTTTGAAATTTGGTTTATGATGCAAGTAATTCAGCAGCAGAAACTTTGGATTTAAATGACGACAACCTTCTACTGATTCTTCTTAACTTATTGCTGGATTCTATAACTTTGGAATAAAGATATTTTTCCCTTGGGGATAGGAATTTTTTGCCTAGTGACGTTAATGTTCTTTAAAATTTGGCATCGTCTCTCATGACCTGCAAAAAAAAAATAGATCAAGATTGGAGACGAGCTTTTCGCACATTTAGCTTCTAATTTTTCTAGCATTCCACTGCAAGTTTTAGTAATTAGTAGTCTTTTATAGTAGTAGTCCTAGTTAGGATGTTTTAAAATTCACCTACTCCCAACTGGGTGGTTATTCATTAAGCAATAACACTTAGGTACCTACCAATAAAAGTTTTAAGAGACAAAGTTGGTTGCTGACTTTTTCATGTTTGTAGATGTGATGGTTCCACTTGGTGTAGCAATGTCTGCCCGAATTGCAGAAGTTTCAGTAGATAAAAATTGACGACATGAAGGGCCTGGTTGATCTAAAACAGAAATTTCGTTAACAATGATTCTACCAAAAAAGTTTGGATACACACATTGTAGAATATGGTGTACCTGTATGTAACCAGGAATATTTTAATTATTGTGTCTCCTGATAAAGGAATAAACATTTAAAAAAAAGAAATGAATAATATTAGCTTTGTTCCAACACAGCAGAAAACCGTACAATGTACCGTCACGATTCTGCGCAGAAACTAAAATTGTTATACTGAGTGGTTTCGAAACCGTTCATGGGACGATTTTTTGACGTGTTGGAACAGAGTTATTATGTTTACCTACCTATGTCAATCATAGTTGCGAAACTAATTTCTGAAGGCGTCTTAGGACTCTTCGACGAGTTTCAACTGTGTCGATCTCCACTTTTTGCCATTTTGGTGATTGTGGTTTATCAATTAACGACTCCTCACTGTTTTTGATAATTGCGGCTAAAATTGAAATTAATTTTAATGTTTCTGACCTATGCCCCTTTAAACCTGAATTCTAACACGTTGTCGTTAATCAGAACTATGGGGAGGAGTAAGTGAAAATGTAAGTACGTCTTTCTCACATATATCTAGTATTAACTTACCTTCAGGGAGATACAGCAAAAGCGCAGCATTCCATGTGAGTCCTCGTCTGCCTTTTGGATCGCCAACAATAAATTCTCGACGAAAATGTCTTGTTCACACTCTATAATTATTATAAGCCTTCTCGACACTGAGGCTATTTAGTAAAGGATTGCGAACTTTTTCTAGCCATTGTTTCATTTTTTCGGCATCTTTTGGAAACCGGAAATAGCTGCTGTATTTGTCACCGCACCCCGGAACACAGCATTTCTGATGCTTTTCAATTAACAAACTGGGAGAAGACATTTTGAGATAATAATTATTGATAATTGATAGGTAATTGATAATTCTAAATGTTGGGAGAAGTTCAAAATTTAAATTTTGACGACTGGAAATGACAAAATAAACTTCAAATCTTGGCGAACGGGCCGGCAGGAAAAAGAAAACTTTAATAGGTTGATTGAAGCGCCTCTAGTGATTGGAGGGGAAAGCTGAAACGACTAGACTGACGTCTCTCATAAGACTTACATTTCTAAGGGGGGATGTTTTGTGACTTCGGGTGAAAGAGGACAGCTCGTAACTGTTTGTTCTGCAGTGAACGCATGTGGAAACCATATTCCTCGATTTCTTATTTTCCCCCGAATTAACTGGCAAGATCGCATGGTGTTAGGTGCACCACCGGGTTCGGCAGGAGCATGTCATCCATCTGGGTGGATGACAAAAGAAAATTTTGTCAAGTATTTGGCACACTTTAAAAAATATTCCAACTGTAGTTCTGATAACAAACACCTCGTTTTCCTTGACAATCATGACAGTCACGTGAATCTTGAAGCGATCAATTTTGCTCGAGATAATGGTTTGGTTTTGTTGACGCTGCCGCCACACACTTCACATAAATTACAGCCGTTGGATCGTACAGTGTTTGGTCCACTGAAAACTTATTATAACGCTGCAGCATCTGATTGGATGACAAATAATCCTGGAAAAAACCTAAGCATTTACGAAATACCGGGAATTCTCGGGGAATCTTACCCAAAGGCATTTTCTCCTGCTAATATATTAAGTGGCTTCCGTGTGTCAGGACTTTCTCCATTCAATTCGAACATTTTTAGAGACGATGAGTTTCACACTAGCTTGGTGACTGACAGACCAAATCCAAGAGGAGAAAGCGACCGCTGTGAGAGCCCTGACGTTCGTTCCATAACACCAACTCAACAGCCTGGCCCATCGAGTTTGTCACTTCATTCGAAAGTGATAAACTTAGCTTCAAAAACACCAGAGGAAGTTCGACCATTCCCAAAGGCACCTCCCAGGTCAGAAAAATCTTTATCAAAAGGTTGCAAAAGAGGTCGTTGTAGGGTTATAACTGAAACGCCGGAAAAGCAGGAGATAGAAGCGGAACGTGCCGAAAGAGAGAAAAAGGCATCAACTGTAAAAAAAAATTTTGGGGGAAGAGCAGAAAAGATTGAAGTAAATAAAAGCAAAAAAAAGAAAATAGAGAAGAAAATTGAAAGTGATAGCTCAGAATGCGAAGAGTCTTGGAAAGCTAGCGACGACAGTTTAGATGATATTGACCCCTTCGCTGAAGAAAGTGACAGCTCAGATATAAGTGAGGAAGGATTCTTTGAAATCTGCTGTCCAAAAGTCGAAGACTTTGTATTGGTAGAGCTTCAAGGGAAAAAAGAAAAAACATATTTTGTGGGAGAGGTGATCGAAAATGATATTTCAATCCCGGAAATATTGGTAAACTTTTTGAGAAGACGCAAAAAGCACTTTCATTTTCCCATAATTAAAGATGAAGGATTTGTGTCAAGGGATGGAGTAAGAAAAATTTTGTCAAAACCTGAAATAAAACGTGGATATTTCAACTTTAAAATTAACTTTCCCAAAAATATTACCATTGGTTAAATTTGTTTTTGATTTTTAGATATGTTTGATTTGTTTCTTTTGTGAGTTCCTACCTTAAAACCCATGTAATCCGTTCATTAAAACTGTTTATTTTCATAAGTATTGTTTTTTTTTAAGGTAGAACAATATTCCGTTGCAAAAATTAGCGAGGTCACCATAGGGCATTGTAAAAGCAAGACATGATTAGGGTAATCATGTGTCCCCACACGAGGGATCAAGTCTACCTTAAGGTGGGAGACTTGATCCCTCCTGCAATGGGACAAACAAAAGCCTATAACTGGAATAAATACTTTTTTCTTTTAAGTTTGAAGCAATCAGTATTTGCTCTATGAATGGGAGATCACATTGATACCAGCAGAAATTCGACTACTCTCTTCTAGATATCATTATACGAAAAAAACAAAAAATGGGATCAAGTCTCCCTAGTCTCCCCTACTCATATGTTCTAACAATTACAATTTTGTAATCGTTGGCTCGTTCTTTAGGAATTTTTAAATATAGGAGTTAACAGCTTGCTGAATATATAAAAAAATACGTGGCATTACCAGGAGTGCCAACTTTGAGAAAAAAAATCGAGAATTCGAATATAGGTGCCACCATAGCAGAAATATCAGTGACTGTACGCAGGCGTTATGAAAATCACAATTTCGTAATCCTTGGCTCTTTCTCTATGTTTTTTTAGTATGTGAGAGCTGAAAGCTTGTTGACTGAATAAAAAAGTATACGGCACTCTGAGTATTACCAACTTTTGGAGAAAAAAATCGAGAATGCGAATGAAGGCTAAATAACAGAAATATCACTTGCTGTACTCATGCGTTCTAAAAATCACAATTTCGTAATCCTTGGCTCTTCCTCTATAAATTTTTAGTATGTTAGACTTAAAAGCTTGCTGAATATGTAAAAAAATACGTGGTACTCCCAGGAGTGCCAACTTTTGAGAAAAAAATCCATAATTCGAATAAAGGTCCCAGAGCAAAAATATCAGTGACTGTACTCATGTGTTTTGAAAATCACAATTTCGTAATCCTTGGCTCTTTCTTTATGATTTTTTAGTATGTGACAGCTGAAAGCTTGTTGAATGAATAAAAAAATATGCGGCACTCTCAAGATTACCAACTTTTGGGAAAAAAAAAATTGAGAATGCGAATGAAGGCTCAATAACAGAAATATCACTTACTGTACTCATATGTTTTGAAAATTACACTCCCAGGAGTGCCAACTTTGAAAAAGAAAATCCAGAATTTGAATGTATTGTTCGTCGATTTTTAACTGATACTTGCGGTATGAGGAGCGAGGGGGTGTTTCATATGGCAAAAACAGGTGTGACGTCAGGTAACCATTGGCGTTCTAATGTAGGGAGCCACCAGCTCACATTCCGTCCGAGTATCAGATTAAAATCGACGAACAATAGGTGCGATCATAGCAGAAATATCAGTGACATTACGCATGCGTTTTGAAAATCACAATTTCGTATTCCTTAGCTCTTTCTCTATGATTTTTTAGTATGTGACAGCTGAAAGCTTGTTGAATAAATAAAAAAATATGTGGCACTCTCAGGATTACCAACTTTTGGGAAAAAAAAAATCGAGAATGCGAATGAAGATTAATGGCCGTTTCCACCAACTATTTTAAGGGAGCCTTAACGATGAGTATTCCCTAAACTGACATTTCTCCGTGTAAAAATGTCCTTTTAAGGAATACTTATCGTTAAGGTTCCCCTAAAATAGTTGGTGGAAACGGCTATAAATAACACAAATATCACCTACTGTACTCATACGTTCTAAAAATCACAATTTCGTAATCCTTGGCTCTTTCTCTATGAATTTTTAGTATGTTAGAATTAGAAGCTTACTGAATATGTAAAAAAATACCTGGCACTCCCAGGAGTGCCAACTTTTGAGAAAAAAACTCGAGAATTCGAATAAAGGTCCCATAGCAGAAATATCAGTGATTGTACCCATGCGTTTTGAAAATCCCAATTTCGTAATCTTTGGCTCTTTCTCTATCAATTTTTAGTATGTTACAGCTAAAAGCTTGTTGAATAAATAAAAAAAATACGTGGCACTTGGGAAATTTTTTACAGCATGTAAAAATTCCGATTTGTCTAGTTGTATCTTAAAATTTGATTGTCTAAAACGCTCAAAAAGTAATCTTAGTCGTTCAATGTGTTCTTGAAGTGATGTACTATATATTATGACATCATCTAGATAAAGACAACATATTACACGTAATACATTATTCATTACCCTTTGAAACGTAGCGGGTGCATTTTTTAACCCGAATGGCATTCTTTTAAATTCATAGTTCCCTATATCAGTTGAAAATGCCGTCTTATGTATATCTTTTGGTTCCGTTTCAATTTGATGATAACCATTTGTTAAATTTAGCGTTGTGAAATACTGAGCTTTTCCTAACTTATCCAATATATCAGCAAGGCTAGCAAATGGGTATTTGTCTTCTATGGTCTTGTCATTTAGTTTTCAATAATCAATTCAAACGCCATTTCTTTTTACCTGATGCGTCTAATTTTTTAGGTACTATCCAAATTGGACTGGACCATGGTGAATTGGAAGGTTGAATTATTCCATTTTTAAACATTTGATTCATATAGTATTTCCATCAAAATGAGGAATATTATCAGCTTGGTATTTGATTAAATGATAGTTTGAATTAGCCATATTGATTTATTCTTCAAATAAATCATTTATCACTAAGTTTTCAAAAAAACCTACTAAGTCTTCTATTTCGTTATCACGTTCCAGTTTTTTGAAAAATGATAAAACAAATGTTTACACTTTAATAAAAGGAAATAAAAGGGCTACACTCAATTTTATGAGGAAAGTAAGTAGGTATGGTAAGTTGAAATACGCTGATGTGACATTTTGTATGTAATTTAACTATCATCAGTATCATCCATATTATTACCAATTTATTACCGATAACACAATTTTTGTTAAAATCAAAATAAACCTTTGAAAAATAAATGAAATAATCATTATAGGTGAATGTCGAATAAAAGAGGCTTTCCAAAAAAAAAAAAAACAAAAATGGCAATATTCATTCAAAATGTTTCCGATTGAAGTTTAATCGTTCGCGGGAGTTTATTGAGTTTTTCGATAGCCCGGGATTTATTATGATACAGTGATTTATGGGACAAGATAATAAATCAATAGTGTTTTGCTATAACAAGGGAATAAACTAGTTATATTTCTAGTTGAAAATATGTATATGTCAAGACTTAGCGAAGAAAATTCCAGATTTTATAATTTTCTGATAATATATAAATCAAACTGGGAGTTGATATGAGACTCAGTGTCACAAATTTCATCTCAGAAAAGTCACAGCTTTAAATCCATATTCCTCCCTAAGAGACACCTCAATTCAAAATGAAAAAAATGATAAATTCTCATTCAGGTCGTTTATTCCTCAAGGGCTTTCTTACAGGCCATTTACTCTCGCCTTTTTCTCTAGTCGATTTTTATGCGCTTTTCATGCCAAATTAACTTGTAAGTTGAAAAAAAAAAAATCGGTTGACACAAATATTATTTATTTTATCCTCCATACGCAAGACACAGAATCGAGTTTTTCTAATATTGTCTATAGAAAGCAAGTTTTTGAAATCCAATTTCCGTTTTTTCTTTCAAAGATCAAGTATCTATATTGGATACAATATTTCGTTTTATTAGGTTCTGACGTATGAAGTTATACGGGTAAATAAGTTTTAAAAAGTAACTGAATGTTGAAGTAGGTATAAATTTGAAGACAGATGTATCAAAAATATATTTCTAAGTTTTTAGGTAATTTGTTTAGTTCAAAGATTTTTTAACTCCTTGTTCCTAGAACATATAATACATATTTAGAAATCTCATAGCAAAGATGAGAATCTAGAAAATACTTACACATACAAATCTTTTGAGAATATTTTCAAAGGTATAGAACAAGTTTTTGTTATTCTCTTCACACAAGATATATTTTTCTTGTATTGTTTACCGTCCACAAATAGAATAAAACTTTCAGGAAACACCATCGAATCCTTAAGCACAATATTTGAACAAAAGACCCACTCAAAGAAATATTTTCCAAGTGCCATAATAGGACTTTTCCGTGTGTGTTTCCAAGGGAATTGTATTTTTTGATTTCTCCACAGGGATTGTCTTTGTCTTAGCTAAATGAATTGTTTTTGCAAACATTTCAAATATTCGGAGATGAACAAACATTAATTTCTCAGCCCCCTAGCAGCATATATTATTAGAATAACAAATTTGCTAATTATTCTCTAGTTCCTTTTAGCCCAAACTATCCTTCCTTTCTTCCCACGCCCGTTTTGGGCAAATTTATCATTTCCGTTCCGGAGGAAATCCTCAAAAAATGTATAAAGGACTATCATTCATTAAACTAGAAGGGAGGAAGGAAGTGTTTTTGTGTAAAAATCTTAGAGCTGAGGCTTGGGAAATGGCAAAATTTACTGAATGTACCATTAATCGAAAGTGAAGTTATTCTTCTCATCTCAAAAGTTTCAACATACCTATATTCCCCATAAGTTTCTAGAGATATTGTTTTTCACAAGCAGAGCTGTCAAAGTAAATTACTTGAAATACCCTCTTTGAATTCTAATTTCAAAATATTCAAACTTCAATTGCTCGGTAACCGTTAAACAAATTGCATTGAAGCTTTAGGCATTTGTAGCTCTCAGTTAGCTTTAAAAACCCTGTAATTCACAATATTCCCAGGTTTATAGTTTTTAAGCAAATTGAGTTTGAAGTTTTTGGCAAAATTTGGACTAAAAATCAAGTTTGAGGCTCAATTACTCAAAAACTATTTGAGCTATTGAACTCAATTTTGCACGGATTTATAGATAATTTATTGCTCTTTCCTATGATGTGTGATTTATTTCAATTTTCTCAAAATTTAACAACGATATGAGCAACTGCTTATGACCATGTCAAGATAATTTACACCATCGGCCGAGAATGTATCACTTTCCCACCTAAATACACAATATACTATTTTTCTGCGATTGACAAGAAATGTCAGCATTTTTGACCGGTTGACAGGTCGCAAAACTCAAGATTCTGGTATTTTAATTATGTTTCAATAGTTGCTAGGGAATCAATGAACAACCATTTGACAAATATTTAACAGATCGCAGAAAAAATAGTACGTGTATTTCGGTGGAAAGGCACATTCTCAGCCTTCGGTGTTTGCCGGTCTCGGCTACGCCTCGCCCGTCAACTTAAATTGTCGGCCGAGAATGTGTCACTTTTCCACCTAAATACACAATATACTATTTCGAGAATTACAGTTTAATTAAATAAATTTGCTATCAAAGACTAATTAAGTTACATTATAATTTCATTTTCTAAAGTCTATTTAGCTAAAGTAACTTTTAATTCTCTATTATGAAATTGGCCGTAATTCCGTCTATTCATAAGTGCTTCCCTGCAGCTATGGTTCAATTGCAAATACAGTGTGTTATATCAGTTGTTCTCTTAGGGTTTTTCACCGAGGTTTTTAGTAACGGTGACATCATACACCTACAATTGTAACCGAAATTGTAGAGATAAGGCTATCAAACGCCAGCCTAAGCCTTCTAAGATCAAAATCCCACAAGGGCAAAGACAAAATTTAATTCTTCAAAAAAACCTGTGAAAAGAAATGTGCTACACATAAAATTAATTAGCTGACCTAAAGGTAGGGATTCAGAGATGATTCAGAATAATGACAGATGTTGAAAATTAATCGATAAAATTCTTACTTACCAAAAATTGCACACAACAATATAATCAGAGAAAAATTACTACAGCTGATGACTAATGATAATAACCACAAGTAATTATCCAATGGAACAATCATAATTTGAAGAATAGGACATGGAGTAAGCGATCCGGGTTGTAAATCTTAAATACTTAACAGGAATCGACGATGCCAAAAACATTACTAGTCGAAAGCCAGTTGACAAGAATTAATGACACTTCAAAAGTCAGCTGAGATGCAAATCAAGAGTGACATGACTTAAGCGTCAAGTGTCATTATAAAATAGAAAGCAAGGATAGCACAGAACACATATCAAAGATTATGGAACCAATGACTGAAACGGGTGCAACTAAAACTGGTACTGAGTTCGGCAAACGAGCAGTGTACGAAAGTCCGAACAGCGTAGGGTACATACACATTGAAAACGGATCAAACGGTTGGAAACATAACTCCAAAAGAAATATTTTTGACAAATGGAGATTGATTTTGAAATTGAATAGAAATATCGATTAAGATCGAGGAAAATGATTAGCCATCACAGGAACTAGTAACAAATGAAAATAGAATTTAAATATTGGAAATTAGAAAATTTACAGGATCTGCAATTACTGTACTTAATTGTTGTTGAAATTTTAGCAAAAAAAAAGAAGGTAAACAAAATTGAAGGAATCTGGAATAAAAAACTGAAAAACAAGCATGAAATAGTTAGACAATTTTGGCTCGTTACAACTCCCCCTCTCCTACGATAGGAGGGAAAGTTAGAAAGAAACTTTTCCGACGATAATCTAAGCAAACTCGAGAACTAAGATAATATAAAGAATGTAAAATATATATATTTATAATTTAAACTTAAAAGAAAACAAAATGACTATCAAGGTACTTTGCCTTGAAAAACACAAAGGTAAAATGAAAGGGAAGATAACTAAAGTCAGCGAAGCTGAAGGTAGAGGCAAAAATAAGCAAAGTCGTGAAGGAAAGAAAACTAGAAGTAAATGAATGAAAAGAAAATTGACCACTTAGAGTTAAACGCCAAAAAGGCAAAAGGTATACGCAATAAGCAAGGTACAAGGTAAATGCAACCAGCAAAAGATAAGCTAACTAACTTCAGGTACAGGGTAAGGTCAGGTACGGGGTAAGGAAATATGTAAACAAAAACAAAGGTAAGAGCACCATCTTGAATACAAGAATCTAACAGAAAGTCAATAAACTATTGACAAAAGCAGAGTAACGGAGAACTCAATCGACCGAATGACATGACACTGTCCCGTTTCGCGCCAAGACAGTAACACGCAACCAAGACAACCAGCTCTTCGCTCAGCCAACAAAACAATCAAGTGTATCAGGAGTCAACAAATGGAGGTAAGAGAATTAAAGACAAAACAAAGAATAAAATAATACTATGATGGAAATAGGTTTGTTCGCCAAGCAATAAAGAAAATAGCAAGATAATTGCATTTGTCAGAAATGGTAGGACAACCAAAAACCTATTCCTCAATGACCTAACATATTTCATTCCTAAATGACATGTTAGAGTGATGCTAAAATTGGCAGTGAGATGTTAATGGTTAAGGCTTAAGACAGTATGGCTTGCCGAGAGTACCATAGCAAGGGATATGAATAATGATTGTTGTTGATTAGCATCGGAAGTTAACCCTTGGTCTGACGGGAATGACAAAGAAAAGGAAAGGTAAAAGAAAAAGAAATGAATTGATTACTCAGTATCTGACTGATTGGTAGCTGAATCAAGGACACAGGAGAGGGGGAAGGCTTAGGCTGGCGTTTGATAGCCTTATCGTTACAATCTCGGTTACAATTGTACGTGTATGATTGTGTCACAATGTAACCGTTACTAAAAACCTCGGTAAAAAACCCTAAGAGAAAAATTGTTATAACAACTTATAACACACTGTATTTGCAATTGAACCATAGCTGTAGCGAAGCACATGAATAGACGGAATAAGAAAATGAAATTATAATGTAACTTAATCAGTCTTTAATAGCAAATTTACTTAATAAAACTGTAAATCTCGAAGAAAATTATTTTAATAGAAGAATTGAATAATAATGTATTTATGATAATAATTAATTAAACTAGATGAAATCAGATAAAGCTTTAATAGTAAAGAAAATGTGTCTCGAGTTTGCGAAGAAGATGTGAGGTTATTTTAGGCTATGTCTTACCTGTTGAAAATAGGATTTTGTTTGCCTCGAAATTACTCTGGAAATCTGGATCGAGGTCTGGATTCGATATCCTGGAGTGAGTGAGATGGTCTTTATTCTACTCTTCAGGGCAGCTTTTCACTAATGATTAAATAGAAAAACTCAGAATTCACTGTGAGAAAAAAACGTGCACAGCAAAACTTATTACAGGATGTTGTAAAAATCCGAATTAATCGGCGAAAATAATAACATTCATCATGTGACTTTGAAGGGTGGCATTGCATTTGCATTTAGTCTTTATTTCCATTATTACATTAACTTAAAACTACCTTAATCTACTATAATCATCAAGTACTTAATTCTATGTGCGCCAGAGGGGCACGGCCGATGTTTGTGGCCTGAATTAGGTAGGAATACAGTAGGCGTGGCAGTGACAACCAGTCCGGTGTGACTCTTTTCTGGGACAATCTATGTTGCTCCTTATAGGTCAATTCACAGTCTTGACTTTATGTCGTGTTCGTGGATTAAAGTGTCCAGTAGTCATTTCATAGTTGCCAAGATATTTATGAAGGGAAAAATTGAGAAAAACCCTTCTTCACGTTTCTTTGGTGTTGATTTTTAAGCTTGCGCTAGTACCGGCTGGCCTCGGTCTGCAATTAAATTAGGTGGGCGTGTCCGTGGGTGATACCCCGGAGCTCCAATTGAGTTGCCGATCCTAGTTAACTATTCTAAGTGTAGATTCTAATTCAATTACATTCCGTTCGCCGGATTCAAGGCGGCGCGAAATAAATTGGCAACCTATGGTGTATGGGTCGGTGTTTTACAGGGTTGTGTGGGTCGAACTTGAGGGTGGCCAGGTTTCGGGTTAGGGTAGGTCCGTATGCGGAACGATTGAAGAATTTGATTGAGACTTCATTGAAGTATTCGATGATGGTGTTTATACCGGCAAGTCGATGTACTTCTATCGTTCGGGCGTCCATTGGCAGTGAAAGGGCGTTTTTAAGAATTTTATTTTGGAATACTTGGAGCCTTTTCTTCTGTGTGTTGGAAATAAAGCTCCAAGCAGGTGCTCCGTAAAGTAGAGTAGGCCGTATTATGGTCTTGTATACGCTGATTTTATTTTTTGGGCTCAGAAAGGAATTGGTCTTCATGATGGGAGATAGAAGATGCTCGGCGATCTGTGCCTTTCTGAGGGTGTGAGTTACCTGGGGGAGGCCCTTGAGGGTCTTATCAAGGACTATTCCCAGGAACTTAGCGGTGAGTTTGGGTTCTATTACGACGTTGTTAATCGTCAGAGGGGGGTTCATGATGATGTTCGTACGCTTCCTGGTAAGCGTAAGAAGTTCTGTTTTGGGGGTGTTGAGGGTGATTTTCCAGGTCTGAAGATAGGGAGTGATGAGGTTAATGTGACGTTCCAGCGCCCTTCTCGCGTCTTCTGCAAGAAAGGCACTGGTGTAGATGGCGGTATCGTCGGCATACATCATGACTTTTGTGTCATTGGTTTTGGGTATGTCGGCGATGTATAAATTGAACAGGGTGGGTGAGAGGACTGTGCCCTGGGGCACTCCGGCCCGAATTGGTTTGGTTGGGGATAGCGAGCTTTGAAATTTGATGTTGAATGTTCTGTCATTAATGTAAGAGGCAATTAAAGAAATCAGGTGGAGAGGTAAGTTATGTACAGTCAAGAGTTTGTAGATAAGGCCCTTGTGCCACACTTTGTCAACGGCCTTCTCTATGTCGAGTAGCAGTAGGAATGTGCTCTCTCGGTTATTGAATGCGAGTGAGGCGTCCTGAGCTACCCTCGCTACTGCTAGAGTCGTGTTATGCTGAGGGCGGAATCCGTATTGTTCGTCGGGAAGACAGTTCAGTGAGTCAATTACAGCGGAAAGTCTACGTGAAATTATTTTTTCGGCAATTTTGCTTAGGGAGTTGAACAATGAAATTGGTCTGAAGGACTGTGGTTGTGTTAGGTCTTTGCCGGGTTTTGGGAAGACTATTATGCTCGCCTGTTTCCAGGGTTGTGGGAAGTGCTGGAGAGTCAAGATTGCGTTAATGATTTGCAGGAGATGCATAATAGTCTTTCGGGGGAGGTTTTTGACCATTTGATTGGTGATAGTGTCAGGTCCGGGTGCTTTTCTGTTTTTTAGTCTTTTCAGTGAGTCAGCTAACTCAGATGGTGTGACCAGCATCCGCTGGTGAACTCCCGGGGGATAGGGTATTTGCGCCTCTCAAATGCGTCGGCGATGTCGTTAATGTTCGTGTGTGTAATAGTTGCGTCGGGTGTTTCGCTATAAACCCTAGCGAAGTGGTCTGCGAAAACGTTCGCTTTGTCCTGTTCATTGTAGTAGCTGACACCATCGACTACCAGGTCCGATTGGGTCGTGCCTGATCTTCGAAGATTCTTGGCCAGCTTCCACAGGGAGTTGTCTTGGGTCTCCAGAGAGGAGACATACCTCATCCAGGACGTGTTCCTGTGTTGACGTATGCTCCCCTCTATCTCCCGGCTGAGTAAGTTCAGTAGCTGTTTGTCTAGTAGGTTTGGACGCCTTTGCCAAGCGCGCTTGACCCTATTCCTCTCCTTGATGAGGGCAATAACGGGGTCTGGAATGATGTCCGTCCATGCTTTGGGGGTGATTTTTAGAGCTAGCTGATTTCTGACTTGCGTGATGTTGTTTGTAAAGTGTCACTTGCCGCTCAAGTTCAGGGATGGTAATTATGGGGTCGGGGATTGTTGTGATGTCGTTCAGAAGTTGCTTGTAGCATGTCTAGTTGAAGTTTTTGTAGCTATGTATTTTTTGCGGTTCCTGCACTGGAGGGTTTTTCCAGTACAGGAAAAGCGGTATGTGGTCCGAGTTAAAAATGTTTTTGGTTTTGATAGTCAAATCTCTGAATCCCCTCGAGAGAGCGATATGTATCGTTGAGGGGTTCAGTCCGTTAAGCGGGTAGTGCGTGGGGTTATTCGGGTGGTGTAATGAAATATCTGGGTTGTCACTTAAAAACTTGAAGAGTATTCTACCTGTCCTGTTGTTTGCGTGGTTGAGCCAAGATGTGTGCCTGGCATTAAGGTCCCCCAGCAGTAGTGCCCTTCCATTTCTGGGAAAGAAGACCTTAATGTCAAGGGCGGTTCTAATCGCTTCGGGGGGAGCGTAGCCACCCTAGATCCACAAATTGTTGTCTATTTCCAGCTTTATGTGCTCGATGCTGGTGTTTAGGGTTGGAATTCGCTTATAGCTGACTGATTTGTGGATCAGGCATGCTACGCCCCCGCCTCTGCGATTTCTGTCCATTCGTTCTGTGTTGTATTGTTTGTGCTTAAGGCTGTCCTTTGGTAGTAGTTTAGTCTCGTTTAAGAAGATTAGTTTGGGACCGTAATGGTTCATGGCCTGATATAGGTCTCCCCTCTTCGAGTTGAGACCATTACAGTTCCAACTAATTATGAGCCACATTTAAAAGTCAAAACTGTGAATTCCAGTGGTGAAAAATTGCATGGTGACCTGCAATACCTGCGATTTGTCTCCATTGCACTGTTTAAGGAGCGCGATGTAGTGGTTCATAGCTTTGAGTAGTTCAGTGATATTGACAAGAGAATTTAGCTCATTCATTGTTGTCGCCAGTTTAAGAAAATCGGATTGGTTGCCACTTACCGCTCCTACTATATTCGTATTCGTATTAGTATGTGGGATCGCTGATGTTTGCGGTCTTGAGGTTCTGGGAGGAGGGAAGTCCTCATTGTACCTCTCGGGTCTGGGCCGAGGTACCAGGCTTGTGGGTGGAGCTTGGGGGAAGCTGACGTTCGTTTACCAGGCAGGATTTTTGGGGGGCGGGGCCGGGACAAGTCTCCGCCTTGGCTCCAGCTGTCGAAGCTTGTAGAGGTATACAGGACAGCTTTCGTTGCTGCTCCTGTGAGCACCTCCGCAGTTAGCGCAGATGTCCATAGGGCTTTGGCACTCGGTGACTGCGTGTGGGCCTGAGCATTTGCTACACTTAGTTGCTCGTTTGCAGTATGTAGTTGCGTGCCCTAGTTCCTGGCATCTGCGGCACTGCATTACAGGCCGCTCTGACCGACGATTCTCCCATGTGATTCGGACGTTTAGTATTATCTTGTAGTGCTGGTTGAGCATTTTTAGAGTGTAGCTCGCATCCAAGATGACAAGGTACATCGGTTCGAATTTTGTTTTCATCCTGAAAATGTTTTTGGGAGTGATTGAGTACCTTGTCTTGAGATCGTCGGTCAGTTCGGCGATGCTAATGTCCCCATCGAGGCCGCGGAGAACAAAGGCGTGTCCCTTTGTAGTCTTCTCGGCGTAGGTATGGTGCTCGAGTTCCTCGGCCTCGAAGTTCCGGAGCAGGGTCCTCGGTCAGGTCGCAGTAAATTATAGTTGAATTTTTTGCCTACCTGACATTGAACTGGGTTATGTTTAGTTTTAGGAGGACGTCTTTAAGTTCTTTATGGCTTTTGAACTTCCCCTTTACGACGATTGGGGGAGGTTTCGACGGCTTGGCAGGTGTTGTTTTGCCCTTGCTCCGGTTGGGGACATTAGGGCGGCTTGAGGTGCTTGGTGGGTTCCTGGATGAGGTGGCGCTGGCCTCCGAAATATTGCTCGCCAGCTCATTAAATTCATTGTCCGACGGCAATCCATCGAACATATTCCGTGTTGGAATTGGGGCACCAAAGTTGAGTTGCCGCTTTACGACCATTTGCTTGAAACCCATTGTTCTTATTGGCACTTTGAACCCATCGTCGGTAGCTGCCGGATTTGTTGTCGATAAATTATTTGCGACGTTTTTTGTTGCTGCCGAATTTGGGCCCGGCAATTGTTGTTGTTGTTGTAGGGTTTTTTGTGCTTCGGTATTTGGTTTACTCGGTGTCCTTGAACTGGGTTTCAGCTTTTTGGTCGTATTTACCATGTTTTTGTGGGCGGTCTCAAGGTGCGAGATGGCGTTATTAATTGTGGCTGTGTTATATGGCTTCGGGTTGGTACTGGAACTCATCTCTCGAAGTTCCTTGTAAAGTGTGTGGTACTCGTTACATTTGCTTAATGCGACTCCCAGCTTTGGTTTGAGGAATTTGATTTTTTCTTTAATACAAAAAATCGTCGAGCTTTCGTTCGCAAACGAAATATCGGAGGCGTTTTCGTCTTTTTCTTCAGACATGTTCCTCTTTGAAGAGGTTTCAGGTTTAGGAGGCGGCGAACGTACGGTTCCGATGGTAGGTTTGAGAAACAAAAAATTTAAAATTACAGAAAGCGGTGCGAATACCCAGACGCACGAGCTGGTCTCTGATCGGCGGCCGAACAGAGAGTGGTGCGTTCCTAATTACGCGGCGTGCCACAAACACATTAACTGCGCCCTTGGTATATAAATAACTACCTATAGTAGAATAGTATATTTACAATTTTTGGAGCCGAATATATAAGACACTGCTTATTCAAATATAGACAAACTATATATTTTTGGAATCAGGAAATTGTGCTCTTCAAGAATTTAGAAATGAATTTAAGGCATTCTACTTAAAAAAAGCTAAAAGCTTGCGAAATTTGACATTCAATTTTTATTTCTGACCATGGATTCTAAAAATTCAGCCAAAACTGTACAACTTTTGTATTTACACTTTTCTTCTACCTGTAAAGGTGAAGGCTGGTGAGGTGTCAATATATAAAAAAAACACCCTGTACTTTTATAATGTACTTGTGCCGGCTCTGTTTACAAGTGAGTAGGTAATTTCAGCCCAAAATGCATTCAAAACATAAACTAAAAGCAATTGAATTTAATTTATAACTATTCTAATTATAATTTACGATAATTAGACTAGTTTCCATTCCAACTAGATCGCTTCTCATTAAAGTTTAAACTTCATGCCGGAATTTCCAGTCGGAATTTCTTTTGGGGGTGATTGAGGCGCTAATCATCTAGAGCTAGAAATAAAGTTAATTTTAATCTAAAAATTTTACTTAATTAACATGTTTTAACTATTTCTAGTTTTGAGATTTGGTTAATCTGGAACTAATTAGGCAAAGGATTATTACGTTGTATTTTTGCTTTGTTCAAGCTCAAAAAATTCCTTTAGTAATAATCCATTGTAAGTTTCCCCATTCATTAAATCCAAAGAATAAAAGAACCAAAGACGAATAGTCTTTCGATTTACAGTTCAATAAAAGACATCAAGACTTTCACCCCGAAAAAAGCTTTTTAGAAATTTCCAACCCCTCGTCACTTATGCCTGGAAAGAAAAGCGGGGTTTTTCTTTAAAACTCGATTCGCTAGGGTGTTATCGATATTAGAAATTGACTGATACGAGCCAAATGGGGGGAAATTGAGTAGAAAATGTCAAGACGAACGATTATGTGAAAAGAACTATACATAAATGGCGTTCATTGATTATATTTCTGTCTAGATTTTAAGTTTATTTTCAAATTCACAAAAAAATCAAAATTCCTTCTGTTACATTTCATGCCGCATTACCCATACTCATAATAAAAAAGATAACATTTTCATACTGTTATAAATTATTCCTTATAATAAACTTTCTATATCCGTTAAAGTACATTACCTACGAGAAAAAAAAAAAGTACATCGTTAAGATTGCGTTATCTTTTGCAGAATAAATATTGTACGGCCTGGAGGGGCTCTACGAAAACTTTTCTTGGGTTTTCGAGTGCTTTTAAATTAGAACAGAGGCAGGCAATGTTTTACGAACGAAGCATGATGATAATAATTATGCAAATGATGACGCAATTTGAGATTTTTCGTGGTGATTATGTGGTAAAATGATTAATTACTTGATAATTCCTGTTTAATCAACATAAAATTTAATTAAGTCTGAAACTTCTACATATTATAAAATCCACAATCTGTTATTAATTTGGCAAGGTAATTAAAGTATCACAAACCTTGCCCAAATTTACTAAAAAACCACGATTCATCATTCACGGTGTCAGTCACCTTAATTTCCGTAATGCTACAGTGTAGCGCCAATGTTTTAGATACCTGCCTAAACAAGGACAACTCACAGTTCATTGTTATTAGTTATGATAAATTTAGTAAGGTTCAAGTTGAAATGTACGATATAAATAGGAACCAATTTGATTAATAAAACCAGTATTGAACAATATTACTTAGGTACTCATTTAATTACGCAAACTAGTCATTTGTAATAATTATCCACAAAGTCCTTCTCAAGAGCTTTGTACTCGTTATCTTGGTTAAAGGTAACTAGTGACCTTCAGGGAATTATTCCTGAACGTCACGCCCAGAGATACGGACCTTGGAGACCTTACAACCCTCTAGTGAACTACAACAAAGGTCCCAACTCTGTTCATATAATATGTTGTTTCTACAAATGATACTGAGAAAAATAATTTATTTGAGGCTTGGATTCATAAATTACAAGCAAAATTAATAATATTTTATTGACATCAACTATTTTTCAATACTTATTAAATCCTTTCGAAACTTTTTGAGAAAACTAATTTTCAAAAATAATAGCAAATTTCCGGTTTTCATTCTACTGTGAAAAGATGTTACCAGAAAGTTTTTTAGTTATAACTGAAAAGTTTTCTTGTTTACAGAATAAATTTTCCATCAGGTGGTATGAATTTAAATTATTGTTTATCTTTTATTAGATTTTGCCAATAATTTGTTTTCGATTATAACAGGGAAATATTGACGTTTCCAAAACAAATTTTGCCTCATTTAATATTGACTCTGTTTTGTTTGTTATTAATCTTCCCTTGTTTGTTAACTATTAAATGTTGGTTTAACTTTGTCAATAAAGTTTGTTGTTGTTGTTATGCTTGGTTGCAACCTTTTAAATCAAGCAAGTTTGCAGAGAACTCGAAAACATGTTGAAGTTACAAATTCAATCATTTCTGGACATTGAGTGCCAGATATTCATAAAGTTTCACGTACTAGAAACTTTTAAAGAAAGTACAATATTTTTGAAATAAAATAAAAATGCTGGCATAATTTTATAGTTTATGACAAAAAATTAAGCTAAAATATTAAAGTCACTCTTCTACTCTATTACATCCTTCTTCTTAGACTAAGATAACGCCATTATAATATATAGATTGACAGAAAATTTAAATTGCACTATTAATTTCTCGCCTTATAAATATTTAGCATTTTAGAAAACTAATTTAGGGCCTTAAACTTGCTGGAAAAATAATGATAATAGTAAAAACCATGATTTTTGATAGAGATTATATAATGTCAAAATAAAATCCTACATTTTATTAAATCGTCAAAGCACAATCGTAAAAATGGTCCGCTTAATTCTAACAAATAGTAGCCATTCCGGAGTGAAAAATCGGCAATAGCGTAGGTAGTTTGGCCATTTTTAGAGTTTCTAACTCTAAGTAGGTCGTACATCTAAATGTCAATTGTGTAAAAAGTTCAAATTTAAATTAATCTGTTGCTTTTATCGTCGAGCTTTTAGCACAGAGTTAATTAATTTGGTGCTTTCAAGATTTATTTTGATCATCCATAAGGAACTAAGTATGTGATGTAATTTGTTAATGTAAAATCGTCTTTAGCATCCAAAAACACCTCTTAGTTAAATGCACTCTATTGCATAAACGCTATGGCGCATTAAGGACAGGATAATATTTGTCTCCACCCACTCTATCCATTTTCTCTTTAGCTCTAACGAAACTGTTTTTATTTCCTGCAGTGCTTTCCAGCTATTATATGAAATTTTGCGACGTGCTTTTAAAAGCTTAGCAGCTGATTAGTTTTGTTGAGTGGGTGGATTTGAAAATTATTATTATGACAGATATATTTTCCATTTAATTTTTTTTGCAAAGTGATGATTCTGAAACTTCTATTACTTAACTATTCACCGGTTGTTGAGTTTAATATAAAGTCTGAAAATGGTTTATTGATGAAACGTAAGAATGTGTGTCCAAACATCCAAAGTTGAGACTGTAGCATTTCCAATTTGAGCTACTTTCATTTTAATCTAACATAATTATTTTGGATGATATTTGAATTTGATATATTTGAATGTCTGGGATTAATAATACTAATACTATAATCAAACAATATTGGAATCAAGATATTTATTATCAATGATTCACAATATTTCTATATCTACAGTAACAGTTCCATCTTTTGATTATTTAAATTTATTATATTTTTAGTAGCTTTAGGGAGAATATTAAGAAAAAACTCGGGCAATAAGAGAAATTTCAACCACCCCTTTCCAGAGTCGTTTACGGTGATTATCAAGTCACCAAAATGCCTGCCAATATTGCAACCCTTGTCACAAACTTGCTTTTAAAGAATTTCTCCAGAATCTTGGTGCAGCCAGAACTTGTTGTTGGGTTAAGTTGACAGATTCGAAACTAAATATTTGGGCTAAAGCGGATTCAGATTTATGCATGTATTGATTTTTGAATTAAATAATTTGAGCTTCCATTCATAGTAAGTGTATAGTAAACTTCAAAGATCTATTCACAAATGTGAATCATAGTTCATAACTTATTAGCACATGAAATGCCATTTTCTTCCCATGAAAAGTTCCTCAGTTTTAATAATACAAAAGAACGAATAGATTTGTCTTGACTTTCTCTATGGGACATCAATGATTGCATCTGATTTGTCAACTTGAAATCTTGTCTTCATCAAATTTTATTAATATACATTTTCTGAGTGATGCTTATGATTTGAGAAGTTCTTGTTATCTCCATTTCAATGAATTTGCTGCTACTTAAGTCTTTGGCATTTTGTTTATTAAAAAAAAAAAATAGACAAAAACTAACTTTGTTTTTGTCTGCATTTCAACCATCTGGTATTTTTATAATACTTGAGATCAAGTTTTCCAGTTGAAGAAAGCACTTTGGATGTCTAGTTGACGTACATTATAATTATTTTGTAAGGGCATTTTCTAGAAATGCTTTAATAGTCGAGAATCTCGCAACTAATGCTCACATTAGGGTAAAATCGTTCTCTTTCTAAATCTGGAAGCATTTGGCTACTAATAGAACCTTCTTTGTACCACATTTCTTGGTTCGAAGCACCCAATTTCAGATTTATTATCAGGAGGCTTACACAAAAGGTTTGCTTATATTAATTATAGTTAAATTACATGCAAAACTTTATATAAGCGGTATTGAACCCAAAGAAAAAAAATTCACGAAAAATCGAAGCAATCATGATGCCATAGCCACAAAAGACACAAACAAAACAGATTGTCAGGTGAACACTGGAATTTTTATTTTCACAAAATCAAGGTTTAAAGTTCCATAAAGAGGTGCAAAACTTTTCGATACACTACTAAAACTATCGATGAAAGATATCCATTACCTAATATCACGGATATATTAGACCGACTTGGTCGTAGTAATTATTTTACGAGACTAAATCTAGGCCTCTGGCTTTCATCAAGTCGAGATGCATGAAAATTCGATACGCAAAACAGCATTTAATGTTGAAAATGGTCATTACGAATTTAACAGAATGCCCTTTGGATTAAAAAACGCCCCAGCAACATTCCAAAGAATAATGGATAATGTATTACTACGATTACAGAATAGAATATCTCTAGTGTACATGGATAATAATTTTTTCCACTTCACTTCATGAACACGTGAAAAATTTAAAGAAAATATTTGAGAGACTCGAGAAGTTTAATTTAAAAATACAGCTAGACCAATCAGAATTCCTACACAAGACAATCGAATTCTTAGGATACATAATTACATCAAATGGAATAAAACCGAATCCAAAAAAAGATAATGGCAATTAAAAAATTCCCAATCCCAAGACGGTGAAGGAAATAAAATCATTATTAGGATTAGTAGATTATTACCGAAAATTCATAAAGAATTTTGCCAAATTGACAAAACCAATAAAATCATGTGCATCTTGCGCATCAATGCAGAATTTCTTAATAGCTTTGAAACCTGTAAAAATGTATTAATAAATGACCCTATATTACAACATTCTGACTTTAAGAATCCTTTCTTATTGACAACCGATGCTTCAAACTATGTAATTGGAGCTGTTTTATCTCAAGGTCCTGTAAGAGTTGATCTTCCCATTGCATATGCGTCTAGAACCTTAAACCCAACTGAATGTAATTATTCGAAAATTAGCAATCGTAATGGGCAACAAAATATTTTCGACCTTATCTTTTTGGTAGAAAATTCACAATCTTGTCAGATCACAAAACTCTACAATGGCTATTTAATGTTAAAGAACCAAGTTATAAATTAGTCAGATGGCGACTAAAGTATCCGAATTTGATTATGAAATCAAATACAAAATAAAAGGAACATTAAACATGAATGCAGACGCACTATCAAGAATTCCTGCAATACAACTTCATACCATTCAAAAATCAGATCCAGATGCCAGATTAACATCTTCAGATGAAGAATTTTACAGAAAATTAGGAGTAATGCTGAAAGATACACCATTATGTAATGATGAAATTATAGCAAAATACTTTACAGATTCTAAAGTATATCTTCCTAAACAAAGCGAGATAGCTAAAGAAGAAGAGATAACAATGTCTGAATCATCTCAATCAACAAATACAGCATCAGAAGAGGAACCTGAAGAGGAACCTAAGAAAGAAAAACCCAAAATAAAAATATTATCTCAACTTATAATACCTCCAAGAAAAGGGAAAAAAGAAATTCCCATAGAAATAGGAGAATCTTTGAAAACTCGAAAAAGTAACAGACAAATAACACCAACTGTTCGTTCTTCAACAATTTCAGCCTTGTCTGAAAATGACCAAACAATACATACGTCTATGAAAAATCCAAATATTCGGAGCTCCATATACTAAGAAACATGTAAATGTATTTGGAAATCAAATTGTATTTCGATATTCCAATAATAACACAATTAGAAAAGAGATAATCAAACTATTTGGTAATAAAAAGAGAATAATATTCTTCTTACCAAATAATCCAGCAACATCACAAATTACTAATTTAGTAAAGGAAAACATGCCACCTGGTATTTATTGCCTTCATTTCCTAAATAAATCTTTAAAACCTATTGTGATACGAGCATTACAAGAATCGTTTAATTCGAATTCATTTACTTTGTACATCTCGAACTCTTTATTAGAAGACATCACATAAGTTGATCTTCAACAAGAGAAAATTCAGCAAAATCGTGAGACTAAAACCTCTCATAGAGGAATCACTGAAAATGTTGCAACCTTAAAGAAAAGATTCTATTGGCCCAATATCAAGAAAGACGTACAGAATTATGTCAAAGTATGCGAGATATGCAATAAAACCAAGTATGAACGACAACCATACAAAATCATATTCACCAACACCCATTGGTACGAAATCCTTCGAACATATTTATATTGACACGTATATAATCAATAACCAGAAATTTCTGATCATTATTGATAGCCTTTTAAAATTTGGTCAAGCCTCTCCTGTTAATACGAAAACAGCAGTAGAGATATCATCACAGTTATTGAAATATTTTAGTGATCATGGATCATCTCAAAAATCACATCAGATAATGGAGCAAAAATGCTATAAAGACGGATCTTTGTACATTATACAAAATTGAGTTTCATTATACAACTCCAAGAAATCCGAACTCGAATAGTCCAATCGAAAGATTCCATTCGACACTATGTGAAAGTAAAACGAGTTTAAAACTCCAAAACCCGAATAAGAGTATTATTAATCTGATGACAATCGCTATATTGAATTATAACAACAGTACTCATAGTACAATGAATCACACCCCTTTTTAAGTGATTAAAGGAGAATTGAATTATGCTATACCAATTAAACAAACAGAAAATAAACTAACAACTGACTATATAACAAGTTTGGCAAAATCCCTTGCAAACTTAAATAAATAAATACGAGAAAAATTGTTGGCGAAACAAACAAAGTCTTTATATTAGCCATTTCGTGTCCTTAGTTTGAATGATGGTGGATTTCGTGGGTTATAGGACGGGACAAAATAGAAACTACCAGATGTGTGGCAACGTTTCGGTTTTAATTAAACCTTTTTCAAGCCCTAGAAATAAAGATAGGCACTTTAATATGGTTTTTTAAATATAAAATATGTGGGATGCTCACTCAATCTCCTGTTTCATAAGTCCGTTAGGGATGGAACAAAGCACCTTAGTCATTGGAAAGCAGTGAATTATTTCGTTAAATAAGTATTTTTGAATAATTTTTGTTTAATTTTATCATTTATATTTAGAGGTTATGTCATTTATCTGTCAATGATGGGCTTTCAATTATTTTAGTAGTGTCATATGTTAGGTGTGTTCACTTGTTTTTCCCTAACCGACCATTGAACATCGTACTGTTCGGAGAGAGTAGTACCTATAACAAATGGAGTGGTGTTGAAAATTAATGAAATTAAAATATTGATCAATTGAAGACAATACAGAAGTTAAAACACAGCACACTTACACTTACACTTGGGACCTAAAATTATTTTACAACTTTTCAAAAGGAACTTAAATTAATTATCACAGCTCACAACCAAAGAGACTAGATAAGCGTAGGTATACAATGCAATGATACCCCGCATCACCAATACTGGTCATGAACCATCTTATTACTGAAGTTTTGAAAAGACTAAACTTTGATATTCGTATATGTTGACGACACAGTCTTGTCCGCTCCTTATGACCAGCTAAAAACACTGCTTAACACTTTTAATGGCTTTCACCCATCACTCCAATTTACTATGGAGATAGAAAGGGATAAGAAAATTTGCTTTCTGGACATGGAAATTTACCACCAACCAGATGGAACTCTCATAACAAATTGGTATTCTAAGCCTACCAGCTCGGGCCGGCTGTTGAATTACCTATCAAACCATCCAATGTCAAACAAAATAGGAATCATTCAAGGATTGTTGCATAGAGCCGTTAATTTGAATCATCCAGATTTCCACACAGACAATATGGAGAAATTAAAGAAACTATTAGTGAATAACAATTACCCATTAAGTTTCGTTAATAGGAACATAAGTAGGTTCAAAGCGAAAACTAATCACAGAAAGAACCAATTGTGCAAATACTTTAAGTTTCCCTACATTGACGGCCTTTCCCAAAAAATAGGAAGATGCTTCAATAGAACAGAAGCTCAATTAGCCTTTTACAATATACGAACAACAAACTTTTTGTTTACACCACTAAAAGATGAAACTCCACAAGAAAAAAGAAGCTCAATTGTGTATAAAGTACAATGTGAATGTCAGAAGTGCTACATTGGAGAAACAATGCAATATTTGGACAAAAGAATGAAGCAACATAAATATGATTGTCGTAATGACAGAATGCTATATGAAGACAAAACTGCATTGTCGAAACATCATTTCCAAACAGGTCACCGATTCAAGTTTAATGATGTGGAGATATTAGACTCAGAAACTAAACACAAGTTTCTTAACTGTGGCTGATAGGAATATTTTGGTATATTGTTAATCTTGTTTTTTTTTTCCCTCTTTTTCTCTTTTTTTTTATTGCTTAGGTAATTTGCAATTGGTTTGAAATTTCTCGGTGTTCCTTATATTGTCTGTATACCTACGCTTATCTAGTCTCTTTGGTTGTGAGTTGTGATAATTAATTTAAGTTCCTTATTTTGAAAAGTTGTAAAATAATTTTAGGTCCCAAGTGTAAGTGTAAGTGTGCTGTGTTTTAACTTCTGTATTGTCTTTAATGTATCAATATTTTAATTTCATTAATTTTCAATACCACTCCCTTTGTTATAGGTACTAAAATCTGTTTTTTTTTTAAAGATAAAAGTCAAAATGACATTATATAACGTACTTATTTTGGCAATTGCCTAATTATACTGCATACGGCTAGTTAGCATCAGTTCGGCGGCCATGGGTCTATGGGTTCCTTTTATACATCTTACCTTTGGGCGCCACCAAGTTAATTGTAACTTAACTAGGAAGATAACCTAATGATGTTTACACAAAACCTGTGCAATTGGAGAGCTTATCAATAAAACAACTAATTAGGTACAATAATGTATCTGGTTTCTTTATTAAAAAAATAATAACAATAATGAATAGGGATAGCCAGGACGTTGTTAAAAATGTGTATACATTATGGTTTGTACCAATTTATAAATATTTGATTATCAAAAGAATGAATGTAAATAATGCATATATAAATATGAATTTTAAGTAAACATGACTAAAAACCTTTTGGTATTTACACTTGTGCGGCAGGCAAATTAAACACAGAAAGGTGAAAGTTATAGTTAGGGCAACCTCAGGGTAAAATTCTAGAATTTTATTTAAGGGGCACTTACCGAACCTGATTTAGTATCAAGTGATTTACATAGGATTTGCCTAAATAGTAAAAGGTGTAACTTACATGGGATACAAGTGTTAGTTATCTTCAAATGTATGTGTAACTCCAGAAGTTTTGAAGGGAGATTATCTACAGGTTTGGTCTCACTGTAGATACACTATGGTATGGTAACTGAGTCATGAGTCCTATCCTCGTTGTATCTGTTTAACGTAGAACTCGACGTGGTTCCACCAGAGTGCTACCAAGAGGGTTGCTGAAGGGAGGCTACCAAAGCCAACTAAGAGCAATCTAGATCTAGTCTAGAATTTCTTTCTAGGAGCTGTCCAACTATAGCCTAAGACTGCCTAGCTACAGCCTAGCACTAGGATTGTCCAACGATAGCCTAAGAGTAGGACCCTATAACGATGTTCGTATAAAAAAACAAATCGAGCCCCAAATATTAGAAATAATCTTACCTCAAATTGAAGGATACTCTAGGCCAAGGTGAAGTCTTAAACTTCCAAATGCTGCTCGGAACAGTCCTATTGAAAAAAAGGAACACGTGTTGTAGGTTAATATTTCCTGAAGAAAATCTCAAACTTACCGAAACAGAATCCAAAAAAGACCAAGGGACGACTCTAGACAATTATCAGCAAGAAATTAGTCTAAAACTTGAGCTCCCTGGCACAAAATTCCAAAAAGTCTCGCCCCAAAAATAATTAGGGCCGAGGCCCGAGACCGGACGACTACTCAGCGTGAGGTCGCAGATCAAAAGGGGCAGATTCTTCATTTAGATTTCGGAAGAAGACTTTCATCTGTCAAACTTCTAATTTTGACATTGAAGAAAATTATAGAAAAGGACGTGTTCAGTTTCACCCCAAAAGTACGAACTGAGAATCGGTTGTGTAAAAAATTACTGGTGAATGTTGAAAAGTGCCTATAGAACATATATCAAAAGGTAGAACAGGACTAAAGAAAACGCCTAGACAAAACAGCTGTTCAATGACATGATGGAAATGACAAGTCAAAGAGTAAACAACAATTTATCATAACCTCAGATTATTGATTGGATTTGCAAACAGAGATGATGATGGTACCACCTCCTTTTCCTAAGATTCTAATCAATAACAGCGGGCCCTGCCGTACTGAATCAAACCTTCCTAGAACAGTCAACAAAACTTGCAAACCTGCACAAAAAAACTTTCAGTAGAAGGCAGTAATCAAGGTAACAAAATCTGGGCACAGAAAAGACAGTTGTTTATTCATTCATTTCATTGTAGTTCTATATAGAATCATATCTACTAGAGCAAAACACAGTAGCATATCAAACAAGAAATTGAAAATGCTACAATTATGTTGGCAACACAATGTAAAATTGTCAATGCTTTCAAATTTTTATGTAGAAAAGGCTTGTGTTGCCAACATAGTTACTAAATTTTTGACTTGAGGAATTATCTTTAAAAAAAAAAACAGACTTTACTCTCTCCGAACAGTACGATGTTCAATGGTCGGTTAGGGAAAAACAAGTGAACACACCTAACATATGACACTACTAAAATAATTGAAAGCCCATCATTGACAGATGAATGACATAACCTCTAAATATAAATGATAAAATTAAACAAAAATTATTCAAAAATACTTATTTAACGAAATAATTCACTGCTTTCCAATGACTAAGGTGCTTTGTTCCATCCCTAACGGACTTATGAAACAGGAGATTGAGTAAGCATCCCACATATTTTATATTTAAAAACCATATTAAAGTGCCTATCTTTATTTCTAGGGCTTGAAAAAGGTTTAATTAAAACCGAAACGTTGCCACACATCTGGTAGTTTCTATTTTGTCCCGTCCTATAACCCACGAAATCCACCATCATTTAGAATCACGCAATAAAAATCGTAAACCTGAACCAGAATTAATTACAAGATCCAATCTTCGTGAAACAATTTAATAGAAACAAGATAAGTCCACGTTATGATAGCAAAACACAGAATCAAAATGTTAAACGACAATAATTTATTTCAGGTATCTCGAGATGAATTCCTTAGTATTCCTAACTCTCGTTGGAGTCACCCAAGCGTATACATTGATGACGGTAGAAAATCCTATCTTACCAATTTCCTTAGGAACTACTTACGTAACAACATAGCGCAGCCTATTAAGACATAAACACCACAATTATCATACAAAGTATCCATAAAATGGAGATTACCTTACTGAAATTATCTGACACTCTAAACAAAACAACCATGGTCAAACCAATTTGTTGCACTGTTTCAAACAAATATTGAAATCAGTCATTCTCAAATTAAGATTATGAAACAAGTATCAGAACCTATCAAGACCGAAAACGTAATAAAAGAGGTCTATTAAATTTCATGGGCACAGCACAAAAATGGCTCTACGAAACCTTAGATGCTGAAGACGGCGCAAGATATAATTCTTATATCCAGACGCTTAATGATAATCAAAAGACTCTCAATCAAGATCTAAAAACACAAGCTCAAGTATTGAAACAAGTTACAAAAACATTTCACGATCAATTTTTAACTATTGAATCTAACCAAAAGGTTATCACAGGAAAATTACAAAATATTTCCTTGGGAAACCAAAATTTCCACTCAATGTTAACCTTTATTCTAATATTGAACAATATCAATATCCAGAGTAATAAAATAAGGAATCTTATTGATTATGTACAATTAGCAATAAATTTTGCATAATTGGGAATAATGCATTATACTATTTTACAGCATAATGAATTAAATCAAATATTAAGAAATATATCCAAAAGTTAGCAAATACCTTTTGATAATAAAATCAAGTATTACGAGAAAATGAAAACTCAAGTAAAAATTCAAAATGAGTTAATTATATTTGTTATACAGACACCAATGATTAATCCCGAGCCTTTTATATTGTATAAAATCTAACCAATTCCTATCCAAGAACTTACCATTAGGAATAAGTACCCTTACCTATTACTTATTACGGACATTTAATACAATACTTTATGGGAATGCCCGAAAGTCGAAAATGTGTACCTTTGAAACCAAGAAGAGCTGAAGCAAGAACTGACTGACCTACCAAAACAATACCCTTTCACTAAAGTGAAACATGAGAAACCAACAGTGAGACAACTCCCGAATGGAGAACTATTAGTCATCCCTAAGAAAAGTCTGACGATAGTTATTCAATGTGACAAGACAAACAATATGGAAATTATATTCAATCCAACGCTAGTTTCTTTTAAAAAATGATTTGTGAAAATACAAAATGAAACCAGTGAGAACTTCAATTTTGAACTGAATATTCCAAAAATAGACATCCCTGAACTTCCAGAGAACGAAATAACATTGCAACTTCAAGAAATCAACCAAGAAGACTTAGAAGAAGCCTTCAAGATGACGAAACAGATAAGAGTTCAAAATCTTAAAGAATTGTCTTTTGAAAACTCTTATTTGAATACATAATGTAATCATAGGTTTAAGTATTGCTATTTTATTTATAATTTTATCGTTTCACTGTTTTAGGAAGTTTAATACTTCAGAAAAAGGTTGTGCAAATGTGCAAATTGAATTGTCTGATTTGAATTCACAACAATCCACGTTTGCAACAAGTAATGTCAGCTCTATTTGCTGACCATTCATATAAACTGCTTAATTCGCTTTTCTTTATTATAAATATCGCTGCCCGCCTAGAATAGTCAGTCAGTTGAATTGTAATTATATTTCTTATTTGAAACTTTGTAACGCGAACGCGAAAGTATTTCTCTATTGTAATTTAGTGAATAAATTGTTTTTTTTAAAAACTTGTTATCGGCCTACGTATTGATAACTGGCGCAGTCGTCCGGATTTTTTGTTTTTGGAACTGGTTTACGAACTTTTCGGAAATCGGACTAACCGGGAACTCGAATCTACACCCTTGTGTGAAAATCGTGTTAAGTGTTTGCGAGAAGTGTCGGAGTGGCTTTACGAAATCGAAAACCAAAGAACTGCCTTCAAGCAATCGGATTATTGGACCAAAATAGCCAATATTCGCGAGACCAGGATTAATTTGGAAGGATAAACATAGCCTACCAGAAATTCTTGGCCTTATAAATGTTGCTCTACGGAATAATCTTCATGTAAGTGCAATGTGCAATTTGTAATTTCTTTAATGTCTGATATTGATGAATTAACAGAAAGATTATTATCTCTATCTCTACCTTCAACTGACTCACCTTCTGATACAGAAGAGTTTATAAGAAATATTAATCAAACATTAAATAACAGTGCTGCAGTTACTGATACAAGCACTAATCAAAATAATTTAATTTTAAATAATATTAATACAATTAACAATATGGCTCAATTTAAACCTGAGTACTTAAATTGCGTACCACAATTCGATGGTAACCCTAACGATTTGAATAGATATTTGGCAGTATGCCAAAGTTTAATTGATAATTTCTATGATGCAAATCAACCAAACCATTTTCAAAATATTTACTTGATAAATTGCATCATTGGAAAACTAACTGGGAACGCAAAATTGATCCTAGGTACAGAAAATGTTACTACTTGGGATAATTTGAAATTAACTTTGAGCAGGCATTTTGCAGATCAAAGAGACGAGGCATGTTTAAACAGAGATCTCGTAATGTTGAGACAACAAAACTCAGAAAAGCCTAGTCAATATTATGACAGGGTTATGCATATTTTAAACCTGCTTTGTTCTTATGTAAATAGTCATGAAGTTGACCAAAATGCGAAAAATTTAAAGCGAAACTTATACAATGATCTTGCCCTTAAAACTTTCTTATCAGGCTTAAGGGAACCATTGGGAACAACAATTAGGTGTATGCGTCCCAAAGACCTTCCCGAAGCTTTACAGTTTGTCACACAGGAATATAATACACAATATTTTCAGAATATAGCTAAAACTCAACAAAAACATCCCTCACAGCACTTCAAACAAAATACACAACAAAGATACAATAATTCCAACACATTTAATGCTAATACACCAAATAACACGTTCACTCAACAAAAATTTCCATCCCAACCTATTCATGTGAGACCTGATTATAATAAAATACAACAAAAATTCCCAACTAACTCACAGGTCTTCAAAAATAAAAATCAGACCAATGTATTTAGACCAGGTCAAAACAAAAATTTTCCTAGACCTACCCCAATGTCTACAACGACAAGACAAACCTATTCTGCTACCAATGCACCACAAACTTCTGGTAATAATTATTTCCAAGTTACGCAACCACGTAACTTTATTTCAGAAGAACTATATAATACAAATACGACGAACGTCACTGACCTTTCTTACACCGAAAATGATCAAGAGTCATATTATTATGAGACCGAAGTTGACCCTCAACAAAGTTACAATTATTCCAATAATTATAACGATTCAAATAATGAATTCCAAACCACTGAACTCGTAGAATACGACACAGCTGGTTCTTCGGAACAATCAAATTTTCAGGAAATTCAGTCAACCAACCCTGCACCCTAGAATCACCTGAAATAATTTCATTCAATAACGTCAACGCAAGTGAGCTGTCCTATATCGTCTTTCCTGAATGCAATCTCAAATTTCTCATAGATAGTGGCTCCACCAAGTCGTTCATAGACCCCGACTTAGCTCAAAAATTCTTTCCAAATCACATAAGCTATGAGCCATTCATCGTTTCAACTGTTTTCCAACAATCAGCACATCAATACAGTGCTCAAATTCCCGCTTCAAAAATTTTTAATCTACCTAATAGGAAACCTTTGAAATTTTATTTATTTAAATTTCATAACATCTTTGACGGCCTTATAGGACTTGATAATCTAAAAATGTTACAAGCTAGCATAAACTATGAAACAGGATTCTTAGTAACTCCATTTGCAAAAATCAAGTTACAATTCCAAAGAACGAACATAAACCAAGCATATAATATCACTCTCTCACCACGTACCGAACAGCTTGTGAAAATTAAAACCAGCATACATGATGGCGAAGTTATAATTCCATATCAGAAAATGCATAATTGCGAGATTCCGAACTCCCTAAGCATTGCAAAAAATGGATACGCTTTAACGACAATCTTGAACAATACATGTCAGCCAATTATATTAGATCTTTCACGACCAATTGAAGTGGAACCATTTAATAGAGAAGAAATAGAACAAATTGATCTAAATAATTTTGTGGCATCAAATTACGATACTGATATTTTTGACTATACTGGAATTCGCACAGATCACCTTAATTCAGAAGAGAGAGCCAAAATAATTGAATTATGTAGAAAATATTCGGACATATTTTACCAGGAAAATATGCCATTGACATTCACGAGCGAAATAAAACACTCTATAAAAACAACAGATGAACAGCCTGTATATACAAAAACATATAGGTACCCATTCATTCATAAGCAAGAGGTTGAATCACAAATAAGGAAAATGCTGGACCAGAATATTATACGCCCAAGCAATTCTCCTTGGTCTGCACCTATTTGGGTAGTCCCAAAAAAAGCAGATGCTTCTGGGAAGCAGAAATGGAGAGTCGTTATTGACTTCAGAGGCGTCAATGCAAAGACCATGCCAGATAGATACCCTCTTCCTAACATAACGGACCTTCTGGATAAGCTAGGGAAGTGTCAATATTTCACAACTTTAGATTTGGCTAGTGGGTTCCATCAAATTCAAATGAATGAAAAGGACATTGAAAAAACGGCGTTTAGTACAGAAAATGGCCATTTCGAGTTTCTCAGAATGCCCTTCGGTCTATCCAATGCCCCCGCCACATTCCAGAGGGTCATGGATGGCATCCTACGAGGAATCCAAAACGAGAAGTGCCTAGTTTACCTTGATGACATTATAGTCTTCTCGTCGTCATTACAGGAACACTTGGAGCGATTAGAAACCGTATTCCAAAGATTGAGAGAAACGAATTTTAAGATCCAATTAGATAAGAGCGAGTTTCTAAGGCATGAAGTAGCCTACTTAGGACACGTTATAACACCTGAAGGAGTACGTCCTAACCCAGATAAAGTCAATGCAATCAAAAAATATCCCATACCAAAAACAACGTAGCAAATAAAAGGATTTCTTGGACTATTAGGTTATTATCGACGCTTCATAAACAATTTTGCAAAATTAACAAAACCACTAACCAAATGTTTGAAAAAGGGAGCCAAGATTGAACATAACCCAGAGTTCATTGACTGTTTCGAAAAATGTAAAAAACTATTGACAAATGAACCGATACTACAATACCCGGACTTTTCTAAAACTTTTAATTTGACCTGTGACGCTAGCAACGTAGCGCTAGGCGCAGTACTGTCGCAAGGGCCCATTGGTCAGGACCTGCCAATAGCATACGCATCCCGTACATTGAACGACTCGGAACAAAACTACTCTACCATTGAGAAAGAATGTTTGTGCCTAGTGTGGGCGACAAAATATTTTAGGCCATACCTGTATGGACGAAAGTTTAACATCATAACAGACCATAAACCCTTACAGTGGCTGTTTAACTATAAAGATCCCACTTCAAAATTAGTACGATGGCGAATAAAATTACAAGAATTCGACTACCAAATAACATATAAGAAAGGAAAACTTAACACAAATGCTGACGCGCTAAGTCGCATTGAGTTACACACAAAAGACGCCGCCAACATCTCGAGTTTAGTCTCATACATCGAGGAATTTAATAAGCAACTTGAACAAGAAGGCACCTCATCGTCGAACACGAACAACGGAAATATAAATGCAAACGAAGATAACTTAGACCTAATTTCAACGATGGCACAACCCGACCTTGACCCACCAGCAAATGAAGACGACAATGAAACCATACATACAAATAACGAACAAGATCCTATAGTAGGAGTCCCTATTATAGAATCAGCAGTTAATTACGGAGCTAATCAAGTGATTATTACGAGCGTTTTACATTCACCTGCAAAAACAAAACGCTTGATATTATTCGAGAAGAAAAGAAGATTTCTAGTCCAATTATCGGAAAATAATTTTGAAAATGACGTCATGCAATTTGTGAAAGAAAATGTAGTACCCGAAAAGTTATATTCCATTTATTTCGAAAATCCAGATACTTACGAACCTTTCTGCGAAATAATAAGAAAAAACTTTAAATGGCCTTCAATTAAATTTAAAAGATGCTTGATAAAATTAATTGATGTCGTCAACAAAACAGAAATAGCAGAGGTAATTCAAAATTACCATGAGAGCAAGACAAATCACCGAGGAATCGAAGAAACCGAGCGACGAATTAAGGAAAAATATTATTGGCCCAACCTGAAAGAATCCATTCAATCATTTATCAATGAATGTGAAATTTGCCAACGTAGCAAATATGAACGTCACCCAATAAATATGGAAATGAACATCACGCCTTCTGCAACAAAACCATTTGACATCATCCACCTGGATACATATACTCTCGATAAGGTTAAATTTCTTACTATAATAGACAGTTTTTCTAAATATGCCCAAGCTTATGCCCTTACATCTTTATCCGCTACCGAAATATGTGATAATCTCATATCCTTCTTTTCACATCATGGCATTCCATCAAAGATAATCACAGACAATGGAACTGAGTTCAAGAATACTGTTCTTACTGAACTACTCCAACTTCACAAAGTAAAAATACATTTTTGTTCTCCTGAACATCCCCAATCTAATGGCGTAATAGAGAGGCTCCACTCAACCTTATCTGAACACATAAGAATTTTCAACAATCAAGGATTCCTAAAAACGCCAATTACCCAAAAAATTAAATATGCAATCTTAGCATACAATCATACGATCCACTCTGTAACCAAACACAAGCCCATTGACATAATCACAGGACACATAAGTCCCAATGACCCATTCGATCTTAAGTTAGATCAACTCCTAATTACAGATTACGTCAACGAGCACAAAAATAAAACAAAACTCTTGTATTCCAACATAAATGAACGTCTTATGGATACAAAAAATAAAATAATTGGCAAAATCAATGAAAATCGTGATAAGCCAACATTATTTAGACCAGAACAGAAAATATATGTAAAGAAACATACACGCCAAAAATTAGGAGACAAATTTCGACCAGCCACACAAATAGAGACCGTTGACCCCACACGGAAAACAATAACAACGGACACTCTAGGCAAAGTGCATATGGACAATATTAAACGTCCTCTAAGAAACAAATATAGTTTCGATACTTAAGTTAATTTTAATAAATAGGTAATAAGTATAATAATATTGGTACTAATAAATATGAATATGATAACCTCACGCTTACGCTTACTAATCTTTATTTCAGCTTTATAACCCACGCATTAGGAAACCAAGAGCAAATCTCCATAAGAAAATTGGACGATAATCCTGGAATTATCCCAGTGAAACTTGGAAATGCAAAAATTAGAGACTACACCTACACATTGATACACTACTATGACCTAAATCCCATACTTATCGAAATTAACAAACTACACTCTAAATCCAATAATATCACTAACATGCTTAATGGACACAAAGAGTATTCTGAAGATATTAGTAATTATATCAAATTAATTCAACTAATACAAATTAGAGTAGATAACAAAATTAAAGAAATAATTCCCCAGCCACAAAGAACAAAAAGAGGCTTGATTAACGGCCTAGGGTCAATTTTCAAATCCGTAACCGGAAACCTCGACGCTGACGATGGCGAACGTTATGAAAATCTTATAAGGGAATTGCAAGGAAATCAAAAGAATTTGCAAGCAAATATTTTGAAACAAAATTCACTTTCTTTAACTGTTATTGAAAAATTCAATACGACGATAAAACAAATAAATTATAATGAGAAACTCTTAGAATCAAAAATCAATCAAATCGCACACATAGTAGAGAAATCTGCTTATAGAGAAAATTCTCTTTATATTAAGGACATAATTAATCAAATTATTAATGTCTACGAAATAATAGATTCAATATTACAAGATGTCGAAAACTCTTTAACTTTTTCCAAGTTAAAAATTATGCATCCTAGCATAATGAGAACTGAAGATCTCTGTACAGAACTTATCAAATTACAAAAACAACTAAGTAATGAACAAATGCCTTTAGCAGTTAATGTTGAGAACATTCTTTTGTATGAAAAAATCATCAAATTAGAATCATTTATTCTTAACAATAAAATAACTTATTTGGTCCATATACCTATAATGTATCCTGAATCTTTCGATTATTTCCACCTATATTCAATACCAATCAAAAGTCAGAGTCAGTTTAAGGTAGTCCTTCCACAAAATAAATATCTTCTAAAAAACGGATTGCACTACGCACATTATGGCCAAGAATGCCAGGAAATCCTTCCTGAATTCCACCTATGCGAAAAAGAAGAACTCCACGAACTTCAAGACAGCAGTCCATGTGAAGTAAAGCTACTGAACTCTGAAAAAGACACTTCTACTTGCAAGCCAACTGAAGTCAAAATCACACAACCAATAATCAATCGATTGGACAAATCCAATCAATGGGTATTTGTACTTCCGGCTAAAGTACCTATAAAACTCAAGTGCTTTGGACAAGAAGAAATCAGAAAAGTTATTGGAACCTTTCTAGTTCGTATACCAACCAGTTGCCAAATAACTATCTCTTCGAGACTGATTATCAACGAAAAGAAGCCTCTGAAATCAGATGCACAACCTATACTATTTCCTGACCTTCCAAATGTACCTGAATTAATGCATTCCCTGAATTTAGGTACACACTTGAAAACCATAAAATTGGACAATCTCCACCAACTAGCTAATGAGATTGTCGAAAACCGTTTGACGTTTACTGAAATCAGAAGACTACCAAGTTTGGGAACCATTCTGATATATGCTATGATCCTTGCTGGGTGTGCTGTTCTTGGCTATAAGAAACTAGCACCGAAGTTGAAGAAACGAAGAGGGGACAACCACCCCGAAGAAGAAGCCCGACCAATCCAACTTCCTCGCTTAGCATGAAGTTGTATCTCAAGAAGGGAGGAGTAATGTCAGCTCTATTTGCTGACCATTCATATAAACTGCTTAATTCGCTTTTCTTTATTATAAATATCGCTGCCCGCCTAGAATAGTCAGTCAGTTGAATTGTAATTATATTTCTTATTTGAAACTTTGTAACGCGAACGCGAAAGTATTTCTCTATTGTAATTTAGTGAATAAATTGTTTTTTTTAAAAACTTGTTATCGGCCTACGTATTGATAACTAACATCTTAAGGAGGGAGGAGTTATATTAACCAATTGCCACGCTGACTTACAATCAAATATCCATTTTTTATATGGTTTAATATGCTTACCCCTTTCCTGACTTTTTAAATACAATGTTGTAAAGTAAACATCAAATTTCTATATCAGCATTAAATTCTTATTTAAGCCAGCGCAGTTCCATAAGGAATGTTTATTTGTTTTCAGGCTTTTACTGTAGCAATTTAATCCAAATATTTTCTTTTATCACCTCTGCATTTTAATCAATAAAATAAATAATGTTTTTTTAAATACAAGTCTCTGAATCGGAAATATAATCGATATTGGAATTTAAAATGATAAATATTTATATTAGTTTGTATAAACAAGATATATAAAAAGGGGATCAGTCAATAAACGCTAGGCAGAACACGATTGAATAAATAATTACAAAATTAAGGGCCGGTTTATTCACCTTCTAACAAACTATCGGGTATGTAATATGACAGATAAAAACGGTACAGAACGGCAAATGTATCTTGCAAATACTTATCAGACAGTTTATCTGAAGATGAATAAACCATGTCTAGATGAAAAGAGTTGTTATATGAAATCTAATTAGCGACCGACGAGAAAAGTGGATTGGAAAATCAGTGTTGTGTGTTTCAGTCCAAAACGTTGAAGGAAATAAATAGGAAAGTTACTAGTAAGTAATATGCGAAAAAATTTTGAATTGCGTTTGAAATTATATTTTATATTATTTATTAATTTAAATCCTTATCCACCTTGTTTGAAATGTTTGAAAAAAAAAGCATTAAAAAATGCAAAAATCCAAAAATTCATTAATGCGATTTTTTCTCAGGAATTATGAACCTTAATGACCTAAAATTCCCAAGGTTTGTTATCCTTTTTGACTCTTAAGAATAGCTAAAAATTTAAGCCTTCAATCCATGATCAATCAATGCAAGATTTAAAATGGAAATGTTTAAAAATAGAGCAGTTGAAAAATTGAAAATTGATAAAATTTCGTTTTCATTCCTCAATTTTTAAGTTAATATTACGTCATAAATGTCTCCAATAATGTTGATTAAAAATCTCAAGCTGCATAGTTACTGCCTCGTAAATCTTAAAATATGAAAACGAATCACCTGCAATAAATCCTACTATAACAGGCGAAGTCATTCCGAGACTTACCTACACGAATAAGCCGAAACCCCTTACGATCTTAGGACACATTATTCGACATTATACCTTCACCTATCATAAATTTTATACCATCGCTGGCTATTTTATTATATAGCGATGTCTTTCAAGTTTTTTTATTTTTGTTTTTCGTGTTAATGGACCAACGTTGTTAAGCTTGAAAAAGAGGACTTTTAGCTAATTCACAAACCGCATTAAAAACTGCATAAAATATTTCTGAAAGCATTTAACTTAATGAAAAGCTGCTGGAGTTAAAAGTTTTTGAGTAAACTTACCAGTGGAAAAAATTTAAATTTTTAAGCTTTACTTTTCTTAATAAAAGTGTGTCATTCGTTTTAAATAAAAACGGGTTCCAGATTTAAAAGTGAACAAAGGTTTCTCCATTGTGCTGGGTATGTCTTGACAAACGTTACAATCCTTATTTCCACATTTTAACTTGTATGTTTGTATCCAGCACATCTATATATCTATACATCTTCTTATTCTTCGTATTTTGATTCAGCTCGTTCAAATCTGACGAATTTTTGGAGTGATGTAATTCAACAGCATCTCTTCTAGACATTTATATGCTTTTAACAATGGCTTATGAGCATTTTCAAAAGTTAGTTTTCTAATTTCTGATAATCGACTCGAATTTCTTGAGAACGATAACTGATGTTTGGAGTAGCAACAGGCAAATTTTCGCAATCTTGTTGCAGAATAGAACTATTTTGAAGAAAAGATCGGACATGTGTTGATAAAAAGTGGAGTTCCACGAAGTACCGATTAAGTTTGATACATGAACCGAATCAATTGTTTCAGTGTTGACAAAGCTGATTTGATTAAAATAATATATTTTCCTTGAAAGTGTCTAGAAAGCTCTTAACTATACATATAGAGAAGCATTTTAGTTTCTCTACCAAGAAAAAAAGCAACAGTTAGCAATCAACTTACCAATAAAAAATAGACAACTTCTCCAAAATCCACTCAGAACAACCACTAAATACACAAATATCACACCAAAAAAACAAACACTAAATCATCACATCCAATCAATCAACAAATTTCACAAGGAAAAGTTCGTAACTCGCGGTCGCGATGTATAGCCAATCGTACAGCCCGAGCTACAGTCAGCTGTCTATAGCTGTTTCCTGGCTGCTGCGAGGCTACTGACTCCTGCGGCTGCAGCCAAATCTGGAGCTCTTCGGAAAGGACCGCCGAAAGAGACGGAGTGTAGGGGCGCAAGCGTTTTCTTCTCGGTTCGCTCTCTGTATGTTTGACACCTTTCCAGCTTCCAGCCTGCCTGACCCCTTCGGCGTAGGCTCCGTGCTGGACTTTTTCCTTCCCCGGTGAGTCGTCGTTTATTTATACCTGGTGGAGGTTGGATTTTTTCTGATTTAATTTAGTATGTTGGTTGCTAAATAAACAAGAGCAGGAATTGGAGATTTTTTTTTGGTTAAATTACACTCTTTGTGGTTTAATTGGTATGTCATGCTTTTAAAATTATGACAAAAATTATGTCTTATTGGTAAATTATTCCAGCATCAGGAAGAAACAAAATTGCCTATACCTACTTTCCGATTGTAGTTTGATAAAGCGTGGTAAGAGTTGCCAAGAATTGCAGGGATATCAAAATTGCTGCAGAAAATTCACATAACTTGGGCTTGAGCTTATATTCATGAAGTCCTTCGTACTGTGTTTCATAAATCTTAACATACGAAGCACCCTATTGATGGTGAAATCGATATGATCAGCATAGTCTAGCCAAGGATACAAGACGCCCAAATCTTTGATCTGCTCCACGCAGTCCAAAGGAGTGCCATTTGTATAATAAATGTAGTTGAAGGTTTTTTATTTATGATATTCCATTACTTTACGTTTTAACACATGTAGTTCCATGCCATTTAGTCTGTGATATCAAAGAGTTTGCGTGTCAACATCTTCGTGAAGTGCGAGGTACCTACTCATTATGGGTAGCTGTTTTTGGAGAGAATTTAAGATCGTCCTGCAAATAGAAGAAAAAAGCAGTGCCTGAAGAGAGATGCAATGTTGTTGATGAAAATGTTGGAAAGTCAAGGTTTCAAGTGTGAACCTGGTACGCCTGATGAGATTAGAATTTTTGGAAACTGAAGTTGTTAATCATTACCATCTGGACCTATTCAGTAAGATAGCTTTCTATTTAGAGGAGTAGGAAGCTAAAAATGCCCAGTATCTCCAATTTTCTGATCAAGAGTGCATGATAGACTCCGTCGAACGCTTTGGAGAAGTCGGTGTATATTGAGTGTACATACCTCTTCACCTATCTCCAAAGCGTTTGTCAGCATGTCCAAGTAAGTAAGAAAATTAGTTTATGTAGAAGAGTTGTGGGTTTAGGGCAAAAAAATTCAAAGTCCCTTTTAAATTTTAAAAAACGCATTTTTTATTGGTAATTTATTGTTCTTCTTGAGCTCAAATATATCGTAATGGAATAAATATACTTTGCCCTAACTATTCTACCCTTACTAGTAAAGCTAAAGCCTTACTAATCCTCATTAAACTTCAATAATATTCATCATCACATTCTATATCACTCTCACAACTCTCATGATCTCAAAATTGTTCTCTTGCTCGCTTGAGTGTACACTTTCACTATTGCTTAACTCTGAAAAGCACTTTTTATCTATACCTTCTTTCTCTTTCACATATAAAGTTTCTTCAGTTTTATTTGTGTCTTTTACATCCTACTGAACAACTTTTATACAGTGATCTCAAAAATAAATGGATAAACAATCGTACGGCTTGATTGGCTAAAATTGTGCAAAGATTTGGGGTCAATATTCTATGAACAGTTGTGCAACAGTTGCCTAACGCCTGCGCAGTGTCTTATCTTTCGAACAGCTGTTCTAAATTTTGAAATATCCTCCATTTTCATTGGCTTTATTAATTTTCCGCACGCACAGTACAGAAGCGTTCTTTGTTTATCCATTTATTTTATATAAATCCTATTTCTTATACAGGGTGTCCACTTAGTGCGATATCGGACAATATCTCCTTACAGGGTGATGCAAGATTTTTTTTTTTAAATTAGTTGTTTGATACTCTAATATGCATTAGCTAAAAATATTTTTGAATATACAGGGTGCTTCGTTTATGGGGTATGCGACAGAACTTTGTTATTTCAAATAGAAAACCTTGTATGCGATTGCATATTTGGATTCTACGTAAAATTCTGAGCAGATTTTATGTAATATACCCTATACCTAAGTTCAACTGTTTTGGAAATATTAACAGTTGAAAATTGACTTTTTGCAACTTTGACAGGCTGTAAAACCTTAACGGTTAATTTTAAACAAAAACGGATTTCACATTCCTATCTTAGATTTTCATATACTATCATTTAACACCAACTTTGAATGTAACCGCAGATTAAATTTAACTGGAATATTAAATTCAAAATTGGTATCAAATGATAGTTCATAAAAATCTAAAATAGGAATGTAAAATCGGTTTTCGTCTAAAATCAACCGTTTAGGTTTTACAGCCTGTCAAAGTTGCGAAAAGTCGATTTTCAACTGTCAATATTTCCAAAACAGTTGAGCTTAGGTATAGGGTATATTACATGAGATCTGCTTAGAATTTTACGTAAAATCCAAATATGCAATCACATACAGGGTGTTCCATTTAAAATATCAAAGTTCTGTCGCATACCCCATAAACGGAGCACCCTCTATATTCAAAAATATTTTTAGCTAATTGTTCCAACTCGTAGCTCAAAAACCGTAAAATTTGTGGACTGTATTTTTCCTTAGGATTTTTCGACAGTTTCCAAGTAAAATTTCTTCTATCTGGATCCGTCAAAATAAGACACCGTTAATTAAGAACTGAATTTTTACTTTAACTTCATGTAAAACTGGTAAATCAAAACTAAATTACATCCTCTAATAAACTGAACAAAAATCTCCTCTTCTCATCTGAAATTCCAACTAAAAACTAAAAAACTATTTCTTTTGGGGATACACAAAAGAATATGTCTATCCCTTCTCTTGAATTTCAACACAAAAGGCTCAAGCGAGCAAAAACTTCTTATCTACCTTAAATATAAATTTAGCCTATTTTTTATTTTTGAATAAATAGTGAACCCTTGGAGAGTCGATGATAACCAGCGGGCGCACGCTTTCTGTGCCAAAATGGCTCGACCGCAATGTAAATGTAGTAGAGCACGAACTAAATAAAAATAGTATTATATTGTCTGCGAGTTGCAACATACTCCCCCCCGTTGAGGCGATAGCTTCAACTAACCATCTTTTTGTTCTTCCAATGGTAATTGACAGATCTTTGTTATAGGACGCATAAATACACCTTCCTTCGTCCTTATTTTAACCATTCGAACCTTAGTATCAGATCCTGGAAGAGTTTCTAAAATACGACCTAATGCCCATTTTAACGGGGGCAAGTTGTCCTCCTTTACAAGAACAACCATGTCCTTTTTCAAATTTTGTTGTGTTGAACACCACTTGGGACGAGCTTGTAGCCTACTTAAATATTCACGTGACCATCGATCCCAAAAGTTTTGTTTTATTCTAGAACACAATTGCCAGAAGCTCAGTCTGTTTTCGGGTATATTGGATATGTCCTTTTCAGGGTACGAGTTTAAAGGCTGCCCAATTAAAAAATGCCCAGGAGTAAGACATTCCAAGTCTGATGGATCAGAAGAAACAGAACAGAGTGGCCTAGAATTTAAAATGGCCTCTATTTGCGCCAAAACTGTAATCATTTCTTCGAATGATAACGTTAAGTTCCCAACTACTCTTTTGAGGTGGAATTTTGTGGATTTGATCCCAGCTTCCCAAAGCCCACCCCAGTGAGGACTTAATGGAGGAATGAATTTCCATTCAATTTTCTGGTTGGCTAAAAAATCACTTATGCAGTATTAAGATTATTTTGGGATTTAAAAAATAAATATATTTCCTTTAATACATTGTTCGCCCCTTGGAAGTTAGTTGCATTGTCGCTATATATTGTGATAGGACAACCACGCCTTGCTATAAATCTTTTTAATGTGTGGAGGAAAGATTCAGAACTTAGACTGCTGACCAGTTCTAAGTGTATGTCCTTTGTCACCATGCAAACGAAAAGTGCAATGTACGCTTTAGTTGTTACTGTACTTCGCAGCCTTGATTGTTTTATTAGAATAGGTCCTCCAAAATCTATGCCAACCTTCAAAAAAGGACGAGCAACTGATATTCTATCAAGAGGAAGAGATCCCATAAGTTGTGTAGATGTTTTAGATTTGAATCTATGACATATAACACACTTTCGAAGAACAAATTTGACTTCTACCATGCCATGAATTGGCCAATACTGTAACCTCAAATTTGCCAACACCGCTTGCGGACCTGCATGGAAAAGCCTAATATGTTCCATTTGAATAATTAATCTAACAGCATGATGTTTGACTGGCAACACAATCGGAAACTTCTGATTGTAGTCAATATTTGCTTTAGATAATCGACCATTTACTCTCATGACACCTGTGTGGTCCAAGAATGGATTAAGACATTTCAAACTGCTATTTTTAAAAATTGATACATTTTCATCTCTATTTTTTGTCTTTAGAAATTCAATTTCTTTTGGAAACGACTCTGTTTGAATTAATACAATTATTTTATGCAGTGAAAGTTCCAATTCTTGGACAGATATCGGACCAGTAATTTTACTCTTTTTCCCAAATCTCAAACAGTATGCTACTGCTCTTTGGAGTCTCCCAAATTTTGAAAATCGAGCCCATTCGATAAGTGGTTCCAAAACCGTTTGAGACAACGTGACCTTGCGTTGTTCTGGTAAGTTCTCAATAACATCATCATCCCTTATATCTACAATATTCAAATTTAAATTTTCCACGAGAAATGTTGGCCCTTGCCACCAAAGAGTGTGTGTTAAAATATCCTGAGAAGTAATGCCTCTTGAAAGACAATCCGCAGGATTTTCCTCTGATTTGATATGATTCCACTGGCCATTGATTGTGAGCTCTTGAATCTCAGCGACCCTGTTAGCTACAAAAGTTGTCCACCGGTTAGGAGTACCCTTTAACCAGCTCAAAACAATTTGTGAGTCTGTCCACAAATAAGTTTTGGTTATTTTTAACTGCAAAACCGATGTTACTTTTGAAACCAACCTTGCCAACAACAGAGCACCGCATAACTCAAGCCTGGGCAAACTGATAGTCTTCAATGGAGCAATGCGAGATTTAGAACACAAGAGAGAACTTGACGCAGTATTGTTGGAATATATACCTCTTACATATACACATGCACCATATGCTGCCAGAGAAGCATCAGCAAATCCGTGGATTTGTATTTCTATGAACTCACAATTGGAAAATAGATAACGCGGAATTTCTAACGAATTTAAATAATAAATATTTTGTGAAAAGTTTTTCCATCTGTCTAAAATTGATGCTGGCAATTTATCATCCCAATCTATTTTTGATGACCATATTTCTTGCATTAAAATTTTTGCTCTAACCACGACCGGACCTACCAATCCCAAAGGATCATACATTTGTGCGATTTTGGAAAGAACTGCTCGCTTGGTAATGACTTCATAACTGCCTTCATTCGTTTCTGTGATTGGAACAGACACCTTGAATATATCCTGATTTGGATACCACACAACCCCTAAAACCTTGTTAGAAAAATTTGCATCGGACATATCAATACCATTAATCTCCTTTATTTCCATCACATCATTTAATAAAGACATGTCATTTGCACACCACTTATGTAAGGTAAATCCTCCAGAATTTAATAGTTTTGTAAGTTGTTCCTTCAACTCAATGGCTTCCGTTTTAGAACCAGCACCGCAAAGAATATCATCTACATAACATTGTCGCAAAATTGCCTGAGCAGCAATAGGATATAATTCCATTAAATCAGTAGCCAGTTTATTCAAGCACCTTGTTGCCAGAAAGGGGGCAGAATTGGTCCCATAAGTGACTGTTTGAAGCTCTATAACCTTGATTTGTTCACTTATGTTTTCTCTCCATATTATGTTTTGAAGATACCGTTGTTTGGGATTGACTGAAATCATTCTATACATTTTTTGAATGTCAGTGGCAAATACAAACTTAAAGGACCGAAATCTGCAAAGAATATCAAACAGTTCTGGCTGAACTGTATATCCCTTTAGCATAATATCATTCAAAGAATACCCTGTCGAAGTCTTACTAGAAGCGTCGAAAACGACCCTCAATTTTGTAGTCAACGCCTCATCCCTAATCACACAATGATGTGCTAGAAAAACTCTTTTATCTTCATTCATATCAGGATTCATATCTACATACTTTCCATGACCTAGTTCTACATATTCATTTATAAAGTTTTTGTACTGTGAATATAATTCCGTATTTTTACTAAATTTCTTTTCCAATGAATTGAATCGTTTCACTGCCGAATCAAAAGAATTCCCTAATTTCCTAACTTCATCTCCATTACGCATGGGAAGATCTACTTGGAACCTTCCATCTTCTAGACGTTTAGTCGAATCTAGAAATAATTTTTCACAAAATTTTTCATCAGGAGACAAAAACTTTTCCCTTGTTATTTCTTCCATTTGCCAAAACCTTGGAATTAGGTCGTTTATATCATCAGCCCGGTCATGACAAAAAAGATCAACATTCACACAACTGTCAATTCCCTCTTTCATACCTTTGTCAGCACTTTTGATAGATAATAAATTATTGCTCCTATTATTTCCAAATTTCATTGGTGCTGAGCCGCCTATCAACCAACCTAGTTTCGAATTTTGGAGAGTTGGTAAACCTTTTCCTAATTTAACTATTTCAGGTATAAGTAGATCAAAATAAAGTTCTGCAGAAATTAACATATCAATTCTTGAAGGTTTAAAATACTCAGAGTCAGCCAGCAATATATTGCCTGGTATATTCACTTTGTTTGTATCTACTAAGACATGAGGTAATTCACATGTAATTTGATGTAAAACTGCACAATTTATGTCAAATTTATAACCATTAGCCTGAGATTCAATTTCTAATTTTGCCATTTTATTTATTTCAGTAATGCTATTCCCTATGCCTCCTATTTTAAACATTGTCGAATAAAAATCTACGTTATTCAATTTCTGGAATAAATTTTTGGTGATAAAACTTGTTTGGGAACCTGAATCCAGCAATGCCCGAGCTTCTACTTTATTTCCATTGCTTGTAATCACATTTACCATTGCAGTAGCAAGCAAAATTTGCGACTTTGAACCTACAAAAGCCGTTTGATTTATATTTTGGAAACCAAAACCCATATCAGTACCATGAGAAATTCCAATATATTCATCTAGATCTGAACTCTCAGAAGGGATTTGCAGTTGATCGTCTGGTTTTATATGAACAGAAACGCCCTCAGAAACACCTAAGAAGACTTTAGGTTTTGCACCACTATGACCAGCACCTTGACCATTAGTTTGATGTTCACCAGAATTTTCACCTTTATTTGAAATATTTTCACTATTGTCCTTTTGATTTCTTGGATCTTGATTTGCTGAATTTTTATAGAAGTCATCATGAAGAAGAACATGATGTTTTTTGTTGCAAACCTGACAACCCCTCTCAGAACATTGGGCAAATCCGTGCATATTTCCCAAACAAACATAACACAATCTCAGACTTTGAACTGCTTGCCGTCTATCACCTAGTGATAAAGCTAAAAACTTGAAGCATTTAACTATATTATGCCCTTCCCTATTGCAAAAAATACATTTATATTTGATTTGCTGTTGACTCCGCTGTTGATGACCCAATAATGTTTGTTTTGAATATTTTACCCCTGAATTAGTTCCCTTTAAAGTCTCTCCCTCAATATTTTCCAGAGCAACACATCGTTTTTCCAAAAATTGTATAAATTCATCAACCGATGGCAATATTGGAGAAGTTGGCCCAATAGTTTTTTCCAACTCATACGCCTTATGAGTTTGAAAATCTAATTTTTGTGTGAAAAGAAAAATCAACAGAACATCCCATTCCTTTACGGGCAAATTTAATGCTTTCAATGAATTTAAATGTTGCTTAATGTGCGTTAAAAAATGTCTCAATTGCTTACCATTACCCTTTGTAATATTTGGCACATCCAACATACCCTTTAAATGAGCATTTATTACTATTAGTTTGTTCTCAAATCTATTTTTTAATAATTGTATAGCATTAATATAATTATCATTAGTAAGTGGCAAATCATTGATAAGTTTTAATGCTTCTCCAGACAAAGCACCCTTCAAGTACAAGAATTTTTGAACATTATCTAAATTTGAACTATCAATAATAGCATTGAAAAGATCTATAAATGACTGCCAGTCTTCAATCTTACCTGAAAACGAAGGTGTATTCAAATTAGGTAATCTCGGATTATTTTGCATAGTTGAACCTTGCGCCTGGGTGGGAGTTTGTTGCATATGAGGTCCCTGACGAGATATATTAGATTTTAATTTAGACCACGTTGACAAATACTTTTTCTCCGTTTTTTCCATATCCGCAGCTTCGGATTCATCGATCTCCTCAAGTTGCTCTTGAATAACACAATATTGCTCAAAAGTTTTCTGCAAATATGATTCCCTAGTGATAAATTCAGAAATATCAATATTGTTACCTGCATTTGAATCTACAAATGTTTCAATGCGAGTTAGTGCACCTTTAAGAGTAGCACGCTGCTTTTTCAATTTTGCATCCATTATATTAATTTAATTTATGCAAATAAAAAAGAATCCTAAACGCTAATCTCAATAAACTGATCAATAATTCAAATAAATATAAAAATAAATTATTGCCCTTATAACCGTCAAATAATATTTGACCTTAATTAAAATATTTTAGGTATAATATTTTATAATGTACCTGCCCTTTACCTGCCTTAGGTACGTAAATATAGATACATTTGAATGTTATTTTAAGCTTTAAACTAAACTTAATTTTCACAAACAACTTGACAAATAAATCATAAAAAAAATTTCAAAAACCAAAATTGTTCACTTATAAGTGACATGTATTATCCATAAATAATTTCGTAACAACCTTAAAATCCTTTCACCTTTAATTGTTTGTCTTGAAAATAATACTGAACCAAATGAACCTTATTTTTAAATTCTACAAATTACTTTACGCACCACATTGCGAGTAGTAACACTTTTGTCAGAATTCTTTAAAAATCTATAACACGCCACAAAACTTGTTGCCACAAGATCCCCAATAAACCTTATTGCAACTCCAAGTACAATGCCGCCTAGCCAAACCATGTAATGGCCACCGACAGCGCGACGAGATTATAAAAAGGAACAAACTGACCTTATTAATCTTTGTTGTTGTTTTCCAATTTTACATGTCCATGTTTCCATTACCAATCCCAATTCCATTCCCATCCGGCTCGTTATGGACCATGTTCCAACTCGTAGCTCAAAAACCGTAAAATTTGTGGACTGTATTTTTCCTTAGGATTTTTCGACAGTTTCCAAGTAAAATTTCTTCTATCTGGATCCGTCAAAATAAGACACCGTTAATTAAGAACTCAATTTTTATTTTAACTTCATGTAAAACTGGTAAATCAAAACTAAATTACATCCTCTAATAAACTGAACAAAAATCTCCTCTTCTCATCTGAAATTCCAACTAAAAACTAAAAAACTATTTCTTTTGGGGATACACAAAAGAATATGTCTATCCCTTCTCTTGAATTTCAACACAAAAGGCTCAAGCGAGCAAAAACTTCTTATCTACCTTAAATATAAATTTAGCCTATTTTTTATTTTTGAATAAATAGTGAACCCTTGGAGAGTCGATGATAACCAGCGGGCGCACGCTTTCTGTGCCAAAATGGCTCGACCGCAATGTAAATGTAGTAGAGCACGAACTAAATAAAAATAGTATTATATTGTCTGCGAATTGCAACACTAATGAATATTAGAGTATCAAACAACTTTGTAATTTAATTTTTTTTAATTAGCTGGGGAAATATTGTCAAAAATTGACGTAGGTATTTCGATAAAGTAAAGGGTAAGTTAAATATATATCTCTATTTACAACCACATACGTAATGTTGACATTTCTGACTTGTTTGAAAGTGACACTTTTTTGAATTTTATTTTCCTTCCGGGCGGAAAGTGGTCCCGGGTGGAAAATGCTTACTTTCCACCCGGGTGGAAACTAAGTCCCCATTTCCTAAAATGTTAAACACAAGTCCTGCATGTCAAACTTTTTTTTAGATAAGTTAGAACCAGTCAGAACTTGTCCAAAAATTTTTTTAATTTAGTCAAAAATTGTGATGGTTCTAATTATTGTTGTAAATAAAATAGTATACAAACCTTGGTTGGAAGTTTCATTCCTGTCTCAGTTAACTTCGCGTCTCAGTTAACTAACTAATCTCTTGACAGTAATGAAACACTCTCCACCTCGGTATATAATATACTATTGTACTCCTCAGAACTTTTTGGAACAAATTTTTTGCTGTTTGAACATTTCTCTCAGCCATGCCATTTGATTTTGCATAGTTGGGAGAACTAATTATGTGAGAAAATTCCCATTCATCACAAAATTTTTTAAACACTTCTGACATGAATTGAGGTCTACCATCAGCAATTACCACCTTTGGAATACCATGTCGAGCAAACATTGATTTCATAATTTGAACTATTGTGGAGCTAAATGTGTCATTACTTAAATTTTCGATTTCTATGTATTTTGAGTAATAATCAAACCCGCTCGTTGAATAATATACTATCATTATTCAACGAGCGGGTGATGATCACAGCGGATTATTACACTACTCGCCTGCGGCTCGTGGTGCAAACTTCATCCTTCGTGAGTAATAGCCATTACCCACGAGTAGAATACTATACTTTTTCTATGATTAATAGATAATAGGCACAAGTTATGCGGTTTTTTATTTAATTTTCATAACAAATCTGACAGTTGGAGGACAAAGTAAGGTTAGATTAGCACAAGTCTTGTTTAAATCAGCTGTCAAAATTACCGATTGGAAGGTTGAAGTATGTTGTCAACTTGTCAAATTTTTTTATTGGCTTTTAAGTAGTGGAGTAATGAGACCAGGATATTTTCATTGATTGAAATCAATTGAGTAATGAAAAAAAACTCACTGTATGAGTAATCATTCACATTGATCAATAGAAAATGGACGTTTATTACGCATATTATTCAATACTTATAGAAAAATTCAATTTTTCCAAGACCTGGAATTGCAAAAATCATATTTAAATTTTTCATGCATTTAAATTTCAAAAAAAAAATGTTACGGAAATGTGTTTTGACTAAACTTTATCTTCTTTTTTGATTCATGAACTCAAAAGAAAAAAAAAATGTAACAAATACTATATACATTCTTTTCATTTTCCACAGTTTTGAAGCTGAAATTTTATCAAATAAGAAGCTTATCACTTAAAAATATTGTGTTAGTAATAGAAAATATATCAAAATATTGAGTAATTTAGTGCAAAATTTATAGAGGTCCGTTTGGCGTCCCTGAGAATTGTTAGTTTGGAATGGAATGGGCACTTGTAACTATTTGAAAAGTCTATCAAGTCAATTCTAAACGTCCAAGGCTTCCTAGGTCCAAGAAGACCTCAACGAGCGACTATAAATTTATTCCCTATTGCACTAGTTATTATTTTTTTTTTTTCAGTGTGAACTTCAAGAAAAATTAGAAAAATCACGATTTCCCGAACAACGCCGTTTATCGTATGCTAAAGGTGGCCAAAAACAAACCCAACACTCTGCAACAAGGTAAAAATTACATCAAATCAATGAAAAATCTCTTTATTCTTGCGCTCGAAGACCCATTGACCTATTGGCTTGAATGCATAAAGCACAAGCAAATGCTTTTGCTTATGTTTTCTGAGATAAAAACATTTAGCTTTCATGCGGCAAAAAAAAAAAGACGGAGGTGGAGTAAAAGCATTTGCTCCACTTTATTCATACGAATAATTGTGTTAGAAGGGTGGTTCCCTCCCAAATCTTTAATCTGTTCCTCCTTTCTTAGTTTTGTGCCGCGGTGCATGGTTTTTACGAAAATCATTATTTCCATTGTCCCTATCATTCCCGCGTCTTCCAGGTCCTCCAGGAAACTTTTCCCTAGGTGATGTAGACGTTCCTCCTGCAGGGCTTGGCAGTGACATAGTACGTGCTCTATTATTAGGTTTTATTCTTCTCAAAGCATTCTTGACATAGTTCATCGATACCGAGGCTTCAATTATAGATCATTGTTCCGACTTCACAGTGTCCTGTGATTGCCCCTATTAAGGTGCTTATCGATTTTTTATCCAATTTCAATAATTTTCTGGTTTTTTTAATATCCACATATACGGCCACAGAGCTCGTGATGTTACGTAATCATTGCGATTGGTCCATCTTCTGCTGTGCAGCTGCGTCATGGTTTTGTCTAGTAAATCGTCTGTTTCAGCTTGGTTCTTTTTCATTCCCAGTTTTGCCAGTCTATCTGCCATTTCGTCCCTTTCGATACTATATCCAGGAACTCACTTTAGTCCGACGTTACTGTCCCTGATCTAGGACAGCGCTTCCCGGCAGCTTTTAATTTCACTAATATGTGATTTGATTATAGTAGTCTCGGCGCTGCTTTGCCATTTACATGGTGACATTGCCCATCCCATTGTCCTCCCTTAGCAATAGCCTTGCTGCTTTTTCAATAGCAATTATTTCGGCATACAGGATGCTACAATCATCCCTGAGCTTGTATGACTCTTGAATGTTCAGTGCTTCTGAGTATACTCCGGCTCCTATTCTTGCGGCATCTGTGAAGATTATCTCATTTTCCCTGTGTATAGGGATTTGATCCCAATCTCTCCTTGAAGGCATAGTGTTCGTTGCCTTTAGGAATGCATCGGCCTCTTGGCGGTCCATCATTTTTGTTCTATTGTCGAGTATCCGTAATCGGTTTCCTTCCACAGTTCAGATTCTCTTAGTCTAAGAGCTCCCTTTGCAGTTATGCCTCTTGCCTCTTATAAAAAAATCTATTGGCAGCAGATTCAGCACAACCTCTTGCTTCTTTTTTCTCCCGTTGTACCGAGTCCTGCCATTCTTTGTACTTTGGTGAGCATTTTCAAGTTCACTTATCTGTGAGTTCTTCTGGTCAAATGCTCTAAGCACAATTCTAATATAAAAGTTTTTTGCAGATTTTGTAAAATGATCACATATATCTTGTACAGTAACGCAGTTGTCGAGCCAATAACTAGGCACCAGTCCATGAACCATTTTATAAATATATACCATTGTATTATAATTTATTGACTGTCAAATAGGTACTTAAGATACCAACAGTGTCCAACATTTTTTTAATGTTTGCATATGTATTTGGGTCCAAAATAATACGAAGAGCTTGATTTTGTCTTTTTTGCATTATACTGATTTCAGTATTGTTCAGGAGGAACAATATTGTAGGACAGTAACTAAAATATGGCATAATATAAGTCTCTAACACTATAAGTTTTGACCATTCACTCAATGTTTTTCTTGTTCTGCGTTTACCCTACTAGGAATTTTGCTTGTTATATAGGATGCGTGCTTTGAAAATGTTAAATGTCCATCTATAATAACACCAAGGTATTTAAACTCCTTTACATTTGAGTTGCATTTACCATCACTTCCGGATGGTGTGTTACATCTATCAAGCTCGTCCTCCTTGTTCTTACCATCATAAATTTGGTCTTTTCAATTTTGCTGTAGGTACATATATTTGAATCAATTACAGCCTGTATGCCTACTTTTAGAATAAGCACTGAAGTATTTATATCTCTTTATTTGTTTTTCCTTTTCTTCAATGTCTTTTGTTACATGACTTTCCGGTTAGCATACTGAGAAAAACCATCTATTAAAAATATTATTTCTTCAAATTTCAACTTTTTGAAAAAAGCGTTTACTGAATAAAATTAAATGTTGCAACCATGTATGCGCCGTGTTTTTCGAATCGGGACGCGCCGCAACAGAAAGTACCGAAGCGAAGGGTAGAAGATAATAATCGATTAGGCTTTAGAAGAGAGAAGCCAAGCTGGCCGTCCCTTAGATGCGTATCGCGCGTCAGTAATTATTCATTTTTCAATTTTCATTCCTATTTTGCATTAAAATTGATTGTTCAATCGAATTTGTTATTAGTGTGTGTGTGCAAGGAGCGTACAGGTTAGTGGATTAATTATTATTTGGTTTTTGAGAGTTCAATTTACGCAAGTACAGTAGTGTCTCGATAAATGTTTCTGTAATCAGGATTTTACTTGATTCGGTAATCCGAATTCATTCACATGACTCTTGAAAATAAAAGCACAGGTTTTCACTTGTCGTTTTGTAACTGCGTTCAAGTGGATAGGTAGTTTTTACATGTCTACACGCATCATTTAATACGCGGCGTCCTTCCTGACTGTGTGGGTTTTTTTTAAAGAAAATGGAACTTATTAAACGCAAACACAAAACTTTAAGTCTCAACGAAAAGTTATAATCGCTAACTTTTCGTTGAGACGAGCTTTCAAATAAATATAAAGTTTTTTTTTTCCGGATTGGTCTGGTTTTAATTGATCCGGATTATCGCGACACTACTGTATTATTATTTTTTTTTGTTCATTTTTATGTTTTTTTGTTTGTTTATAACCATTTTTTATAACATGTGCATTGTTTATGTATTTAACCAAAATCGTTTCATGCTGTAAACAACACAGATAAACAGTAAATTAAAACCTAACACATTATGTGCTGTCTTTTTGTGCTGAGATTTTGATTTTGTGTATTCAGAGCATGCATTAGAGCCTTGTTGAATTTACTAACATTTTCCTACCCTGACGAGAGAATATCCTAACAAATTGAAATAATCAATCTAGAGATATTGGCTCTAAAACAACTATAGCTGAGTAGCTTCCCGTATGGGACCTCAATACCCGCTGGGAAACTGGCTAACTAACCAAAAACTCTTCAGTATTGATTATAGGTAGTGTTGACTGTATGTAGTGTGTGTAATTAAAATTTCAGCACAAGAACAAAGGCTGGTACCTAATTTAAACTTTTATTGACTTAAATTATTGAATTATTGACTCACAATTATTATTAAAATTACACAGTATGTTTCGATTTTTGGGGAATGTTAGATCGAGGTTTTCTCTGCCGTTCTCTTTTCCCTCGAGAATTATAGGTCGAGAACGGTACGATTTACTTTAATAATAAAATAGACGTTTCAAAAACTTTTCGTTTATTTTACATATCACAACTTCCCTTAAATTTCCCTAATATTTACTATGTCGGGCGCATGTCCAGTAAGTAAAATTGAGTAAGTTTCCACAACGTAGGTCCTATTAGTTTTTCTTTTCGTTTTTCAGAATATTTGTTGTTTAAAAAGTAATAAAAATTCTCATCGTTCAATCTTACTGAGCGAACCCGGGTATGTTATGCTACAAGTTGCTCTAGTGAAGGGATTTCAGCAAGGCCATACTTTCTCAACCTAGCAGATGTAGTGCACTGGATTATTTGGGACTTAATTTCTCTATTTTTATTTCTGAGAAACCACATCTTGTGCTTAATTTCAGTAAACGACCATAATACTCTTCAATACTCTCTGATTTGGTTTGTTTAGCCTGCCTAAAGTTAAAAATCTCAAACTCTATGTTTATTTTTGGTACAAAAGGATTGTTTAACTTCATTTTCGCAATATCTTAGGTGGAACAGGTTGAGTGAGAGGAGGATCGGATAATGAACAGTAAATATCATTATGTTTCCTCACCATACACAGTGGAGTAACACGGCTTCTTTTCGACCATCATCTGTAATACCAGCTGCAACCAGGAAATTATCAAATCGTTTAAGCCATTTTTGCCATGGCAAAGATGTTCTTTGCTACTATCGCTCAATCTTTTTCTGTTATTGTTTTCCGCTCGCAATAACGTTGTTGTGGGTATCCCATCCTCATCGCCAATGTGATGTTTGAGCTACTTTAGGCGTACTGAGGTGTTGATTGAAACATATAAGCACTGCTTTTTATAGTTATTTATGTATCAAGGGAATTATGAGGGTGTTAATACCCCAGGGCAACGTTTGCCAACCAATTGCCCGTAAGTATTACCACCTGATAATTCCCGTGGTACATAGATAATTTTATATCCTACTGAATTTACTGTATTTTGTCTATTTTTATAAAGTTTACAAAGTTTTACCTATTCAAGGTAAAAACGCGAGTTATGAAAATCCTTAACTCCCTTGGGAGTTAAGACCCTGTTTATGATTATCGTAACCAAGGTATTACATGGTTATAATAGTTCAGTAGGATACGAAAGAATTTCATTTTTATTCTTTCAAAGATAAAGATATAGGTGACATGTGTGTCTGGAGCAATGACCGCAATGACATCACATAAAACATAACCTTACCACTAAATTACAGTTTTCTTCAATCAAACCATAGACTATAACAAAGCCTAGACCATTGAGGTAGAATAAAAAAGGAGACGCTGTCATCATTTGAAAACTTTTAAAACCCATCGTTTCATTTAAGTGTAGGCATCTCTTGAAATTACTGAATAGTTTTTATAAATTGAGGTCTTGTAAGATTAGAGATTTCGCCCAATTATGTGGAGTCCTGGTTTCAATATGTCCAGCAGTAGCATATGGCTGGGTGCATACTAAGTTATTTGAGAGAGCAAAGTTTCTTGCTTTTCAAAACTCCTATAATAATAATTATGATAGTTCAATGACTCTTTCTAAAGATCTTATTGTTGGCTTCAGATGGTGGTTCAAAAATTTGGAAACACTCTTCTCCAATAAGGCAACATTGTTTTTCGTTAGAGATTTTTTCAGATAGTACTCCAGTGGCCTGGGGCTTAGCTTGTCAAGGAAAGATTTCAAGGGGTTTTGGAATCCTGATGAAGCTAAATTACATATAAATGCACTTGAATTGAAAGCTGCTTTTTTTGGAATCAAGTGCTTTGCTTCAGATTTAAGTGACTGTGAAATTTTGCTTCGTATTGACAATACAACAGCTATTTCCTATGTTAATAGAATGGGGGGAGTGCAGTATCCCATATTGAATAATATTGCGAGGGAGCTTTGGGCATGGTGTGAAGAGAGAAGGATTTGGGTTTTCGCTTCATACATAAGTTCTTCAGATAATTTTGAGGCTAACCAAGAATCCAGGACTAGCAACTTTGAGAATGAGTGTCTATGTTTTTCTAAAATTGTTCAGAGGTTTGGTATTCCAGAAGTTGACTTATTTGCTACTCGGCTCTATAATAAATGCTCAAGATTCATTTCCTGGCTGCCTGGCCCAGAGGCTGCAAATGTAGATGCCTTCACTATTTCTTGGTCAGATTCTGTCTTTTATGCTTTTCCCCCGTTTTGTTTGCTCCCTAGAGTACTGAGGAAAATCAATAATGATTCCGCTACAGGGATTGTGGTAATTCTATTCTGGCAAGGCCAACCTTGGTTTCCGATGTTTGATAATATGTTGATATCTGAATTGATAATTTTTGAACCTGATAAAAAACTACTTACATCTGTTGACAGGCAACCCCATCCATTATGGCAGAAGCTTACCCCGGCATCATGTCATTTTACTTTTGTTTATTTTAAAGCAGGTCGAAAGTGACAGTTCTCCTGTCACTTTCGGACTGCTAAATTGTTTTTTCACACCTAAACACAAATCTAGGTGCAATGTTTGTATTTAGAAGTAAGTGTCAATAGGTATGTGTTTGTATTGTTGAAATTCCTTAAGATGTCAATGTCGGTGTCAAAGTATCAGTCGAAATTCCATTTTTGTCATACTTTTACCTTATTTTTTTTCAATAAAAAATGTCTTTTTATTGGCTAGCTAATACAGGTGTGAGGTGATCGTTTTGCACGCTGGGCATCTCTTTTTCTTTGTTCATTGCACGTGGTCTGACAAGAATAAATTTAAAGTTGATATTCAACTTGACAAGTGTCATTCAAAAGTTTTTTGACATTTTCATTGACAAATACGTTGCACAACACGCGGTTTTTCTCTTTTCCTTCTTATCCTCTGCAAATAAGAAGGAAGGATTGCTATACGTAAGTCTAACATAATTTAGTACGTTTTGCCTCGTCTTGCGCAATGAGCGTTCTGTGTCTTTTTTTATTTAATGAAGTTTTCGTATTATTACCTCTTTGTCTGGTAAAATAGATAGTTCTATTGGTTGACCTCGGAGCTTCGCACCTCAGTCAACCATAGTGCCTCTCGACAATAATGAAACACTTTCCACCTCCGCATGTAATATACTATCCTATTGATCAATACTAAATGGCGTTTCCGATTGGTAGATCTAGTGCGGAACAAGTGCATTTTTTTCTATTTCTGTCTTTTTCTTCTACAGGTCGATTAAAAGAATGCAAATACACTCAGTGCGTACTGAATCTACCAATCGAAAACGCCATGACAGTTAATGTCAATTACGAACAATGAAAAAAAAAAATCAGTAAATTTCGCGTTGATATGGAACTCAGGCTTTAAGTGTGTCAATATCAGACACACAGTAGAGGCGATTTCGCCCTAGATTTTCATCTGCTATTTGGTAGGCGAATGGTTAACCAATTAGGCCATATTCTCTGTAGTTCATAAAGCCTGGCTTAGTGGAAACGCTTGGCTTTTTGTGTAACAACGTCAAGCTTGTCCACTAAGCCAGCCTTTATGAACTATGGAGAATATGGCTCTTAGTACATATTATGAGTGACGTAGCTCAATAATCTCATCCGAATTCAGTGAGTAGGGCGTTTGGTATATTTTAACTTTGACACGTTTATTTAGAATTGAATTATTGTGTTCAAAGTGAGCCAGAAAGCTACCAAACCTTTACTATCCAGTAAAAATCGCGATATACCATTTGACATACTGAAGCGTATACCTAATTTGCCGTGACGGCATTCCTCTGCTATCCGAAATTGATTGATACCTCTTTGACAGACCAAACTGAGGCGGAATCGCCTTAAAGTTTATTTCACGAAACGAGATAGTGAAAGAAAACAAACTTTGATAGGTAAGTCGAATTTTATTGGCTAGAAAAGGGTTATACTCCGCCCTAGACAGGACCGTCTCAGGTTGTTTTGTATTTCTCTTCTTCGAATATATTTCCGAACGAATTCTTCAGCGAAATCTGTTGAACTTGATATTGTTTTAATTTGAATTGCTCACTGATTAACAATAATTCACCAAACATTACTTGAATAAATGTAAAATACTAGGAAATACGACATTAAACTTATTGACTCATATGACTACCTGACAATAATAAATGTCATTAGTTGTAATACATATTTTTTCAGTCCTTCTCTGAATTTTTAAGCTCCACCTGTTTGTTAACCTCTACTATATCGTTTCGTGAAATAAACTTCAGGTCTTTTTGAAAACTGATCCGATTTACCCGATCATCGGCAGCTGTGTTGTGTATCTTTCTTTAATAGTGTTTATTGAAGAAAGGCGGAAAACAATCATATCAGCTAATGATCAGATATCCGGATTACAGTTTCCAAAAAGGCCTACAAAAAGATACGTTAGTTGTGTACATTATTGTTAGGGGTTAATCAATTTTGGTAAATTCACGGACGTATGTTGGCGGAAAACTTAGTGCCGCATATTTAAATTTAGTCGAATGACCTACTATACCAAAGCTTACCTAGCCATAATAGGTCATATGGCGACGTTGTAGCGACATCCAAAGATAATTTTATTTCAGTCGGAAAAGGACGGCACGCCAACGTTGGCAAAATACTGGTAAGCTACTTCAATTTTCGTAGACTGCTTGCGTGGACGAAGCATCGTTGTGCCGACATTGTACTGCGACTCAAGCTGTGAAGTCGTAATACGACTAATATGTGAACCTATTCTGACGTTGAAATAGGTGCAGATATGGGAAGAAGGAAAAATGTTACTTGGTAGAACTCATTCAAAGAATGAGAAAGTTGGACAGGATCAGCAGAGAACATGGTCTTATCAGAGAGATTGATGGCTTTGAAGTGTTTGAAAGATTTAATTACTTGTGGGATTACTTATAAGTAACAAAGAAGGATGCAAGGACTCGGGCTGACAAGAGTAAGTACTTCGACAACAAAACCAACTCAAATATGGAAAGACACTGCAATATCCCAAAGCAAAGCAACAAGCTAAAACTACTGAGCACTTTGATTTTTCCCATTGCCACATATGCCTCTGAGACCTAAAACTGGCAACTGCTCCAACAAAATTTTACTGTTCTTATTTCTCATTGATCTCGATAATCTTTTTTCCTTCAAATTGTTAAATCTTTATCACCCTTCACAAATCCATTTTCCATCGAAGATTTTTGTGTTTGAAGAAATTATCTGTTCTTAAATAAATAAATCAACTTCTTCCCAAAAAGTTTTCATCTATTGGCATATTCTCTTTTAATTATTCCAGAAAATCACATTTCACTTTGTTCCAAGTTATTTTTGGAATAGAATAAAGATACGTTCGGCCTAATCCGAAGTTGGATATTACATAGTGATTCTTGATAAAATACAATGGTTGCAAAGAATTTCAAGAATATCAAAATTCCTGTATTTTTTTTTTTTATTTAATTTAATAGAATAAATATTACAGTTGTCTCAGGTTCTCTTCTATAAGCCTTCGACCATCTAATCGTTGCACTTTTTGAGGAAAAAATTGAAAAATCTTCAAGCTACAAACCTATTCATTGTGACTAACCGCCAACTCCTCAATCTACTCGAAATCAAACCTCCCGAGGGTCGTATTTATAAGCCTACAACAACCCCTACCGCATATTTTCTTTTCCGGGTTATAAATTCGAGGTGAGAACGAAATTATTTTATGGATAAACTTTTAGGCCTATAATCAGAATAAATGGGGACCGATCGGGTCTGTTTAAATTGTAAAAGTTGCAATATTTATCTGTTATACTTCCCCTCACAAAAATCCAATTTGAAAGGGTCGTTTTCTGTATCAGCAAAAATATTCCTGCTCATATTTAAATCGCGTTCGATTTAGTATTGTCACGGTCCCTATTCTGACACATTCAAATTTCTCCCTCTGGACAACTCCTGCACGTTTTATATGTTTCTTTTATTGATGATCAAATGCCCATTTTCGACTTCTTTTTTCTATCCGATAAGATGATACAAAGTTTAGTTCGGAATGGATTTTTTTTTTCTTGCTGACTTTATATAGGCGTGATTGATAGAATGGTCTTAGGTTTTAGTTGGAGGATTGCCAGCAAGGAATTTCATATAGAGGAGCAATTTTGGGTTTTGATATTTATATGGAGGTGACGGAAGAAGCTTTAGTTGACCTGGAAAATGTTCAAATTCTATTTCAGTCACTTGCAACCAAAAGTATTCTAAAATGTGTATCATATCCAGTGAAATAATGCACAAAAAATTAACTGCGAAATTTCACTTGAACTTCATTCTGCAAGTCACTCAAAGAATGATTAGCTTTATGAAATTTGTGTATAACTTATTTAAAAATGCTTTTTGCTATTTCAATATTTTCAAATACAATTAAAAGTCAAATAGCATGAGTTTTGCCTGATAAAAAGGCTTCTCTTTTAATTTGAAACTTACAGAAGCCAAAAAAAAAGGCCTCAAATTAATTCAATGTATACTGGAACATTTATAAATTAAACTGGAATTGATTTGCAAATTTAGTTTTTCAATTAATTATGAGAATTGCCGGTATTACAACAATGATAAAATTTTCAATTAAAAATGTTCTTTGACTAACTGGCTCGCTTTGGTTTTTGATATTGGCAATTTTAGGCTCTTTTCAATGGTTTCTGGTTGGTGTAAATTGTTTTTGTATTTCGATTTAATTTAATTTATTTCAATGAGCGTTGAATTTGCGATATAGGTAGACTAAAAATCCACTTTCTAATATTATGGAAACTTTTGAAATAATTTTACACATTCAGTCATTGTCACACAAAAAAGAAGAAAAATATAAGCAAATTTCACAAATAAAAAATGACCCTCCAAGATTGTTATTTATAGAGTCCGTTTCTCCAGAGGGTCAGTTTTGCCTAGAGTATATATGCTTAAAGGGAAAACTTGTTACTCCATTGTGTCAGCAAGTGGACAAATTGCAGGGGTCGCATTTTCCCAAGCGACATTATTTTATTCGTTTAAAGTTAAAGTTAAGAATATATGATTCTCTATTTGCCTGAAAAATTGGTACAAGTTTTGTTCTCATTAGAATCAAGAAGTTGTTGAACTATATAAATATCATTTTGGTTATTATTTTCTAAACCTATTGGTGTCACTGAAAGTGTCTACTTATATTACATGTTGAACTGTAAAGAAAGAAGATTACACAGTAGGCCCAAAACTCCAAAAACTAAACTCACAAAACAAGCAACTAGACATAACTTACAATCATTTGAGACATATATACTTTTCAATCCATAGTTTATAGAAAAATATTTCTTTAGAAGTCGTACATTTCATTTACTCTTTTCTTCGCAAATATATTTGTAATGGTCATTCATTCGTTCTTTTCAATGTTAGTTTATTATAGGGTAAAGCACTCCAACGTTTCAAAAGAAAATTACTAAAATGAATTATCAAATGAAGCTTGTGAAAATTCATTTTGCAGTTGAGTTTCCCAATGCGGCTTTGTTGAAACAAGCAAGTGTACGCCTACATATTTACAATTTTGTTCTTTTGATCTAATATTTCAATGAGAAATTATGTTCAAAAGCAAAGTAATGCAAAAACCTACATTCGCAAGAGCCAGAGTTTCTAATATTCTGTTATACCTAGCTATATTTATTTTTCAAAAAATAATAATATACAGTATAAGGCAACAACTTCAAAAGATTTCAAAAGTAGTTATCCCCTTTAAAATACAAAGTTTCAACGAGAAACCAGAAATACCAAAAGTATCATTCACTAATTCAACTACAGCATCCTAGAGTTTAGCTTAGTTAAGAGGCACTCTATATTAGTGCAATCCGCCCTTGGAACTTTAGCGCCTCGGACTCAATTGTATAATCAAGCTCCTAATCTAATTATATGGGACCGTTGCTAGTTGTAATTAAACGCCCACCCTAGCTAAAAACACTTTGCTTTTTCAATTGTGTCAACAATAAAGCTTAATGAAACAAGTTCATTGAAATTTTCTTTTAAAAATCATACAGCAAAAGCAAAGTGTAACCCTTTTGAATATTTAGAAGTCGCCCGGTGCTTTTGAAGATTTATAACCGTTCAATATAGTGCCGGTCTTGCAGGATTTTCAATGTCCGATAAAGTTTATTTATGAGACTGGATGCATTATTTATAAATACATATACTTTGTTACATGCAGCGAAAGGTAGCACCTATTCCTATTCTAATATTAGATTTTGTTTCAAATAGGAGATTTAGAAGCGACCCTGATGTGACTCAGAATTAAAAGACTCTAAGTAGTCAAAACTCAAGATTCATACAGATCTTCGACTCAATATTAAGGCAAGGCCTAACAGTTTTTACTCAAAAATTTACAAATACTATCAACTTCGAGTCAAGATTCTACGAGCTCTGGAAATACATATTATGTATATTTGAAAAACTATTCTTGAAATCTGGGGATTCCTGAATCAATATTCTTTGTTTAAGAGATCAACTTTCCAGCTTTGAAATCTCTGAGAGCTTCAAAGATTGAATACTGAAGACTGAAGATTATTGATTCGAGACTCCATATATTGAGAACTCTTAGTCTTAGTCAAATCAAGAAAACTTTCGAACCATTTATAAACAGGCTCCAAGACTTGAACCTCGGCTCTAATCAGTAAAGATTTGAGATTCTGAGTAACAGTAGATTCTGAAGCCACTCATAACTGAAACAGTAGAGATTTAAAATTTTGATGACATGAATTTTTAGTTGATATTAAGAGATAAGTTACTTCTTGAAACCATTAAATGATAATTTTCTTGCAACAAAAAAATCAAATTTCCTATTTTATTCAGGCCAAAAAGGCTATCGCCTCAAGAAGTTTGATTATATGACGGCGGACAAACAGCAAAGAAATTCTCATATCGCGCGATAAGGTCTCCTTTGAAAACTGACAGCGATATTATACGGTTTTCGGTTCCTAGTGAAGAAAATATTGTTTTTCGAGCGACGAAGCTGGAACGGTTTTATTTGACGCTTTTGCCCTGCAGCAAACTTTCTACTTCGAAGGATTTCTATATTTTTCGGTGTTTTTATTGCAATTTGTTCCTAAAAATCTGTCTTATTGAACTTGTGAAAATAAAGGCCATAAGGTAACTGAATTGATTTTTGGATGTTCAGTGTTTCCGATATCGAGGATAATAATCCAATTTTACAAAAAAAATTGTTTTCTGAAATGTATTTTTTAATATTCTACATGATTTACTAGGATATGATACAAATTTGTTTTTGTTTGATGGAGTTCAGGTAAAGTGTAGGTGGATTAAAAGCAAACTCCTTTGTTTGGTAATAATTCATCGATAAATTCAGTGTAGGCAAGGATACATCATCATAAGTCAAACGATTGGGCTTATAAGTTCGTAGAGTAATTGACTTTATTTGTAAGCTGCATTCATTTGTAGATTCGGCTAAGTAGGAACCATGAAGCGGTACGTTGTCCTTAGAGTTTGGACAAGATGCTGAGACAATTAGTTGTTCGGGCGTGGTGATTACCCATTTTCCGTCCGTTATTTTAGTGATTTGGACATTTTGTAGTCTGATACGGAAAGGGTGGCAAGTAGTGGCATTTTCTTTGTATAAAATCAATTGGACTGCACATGGAGGCTCATGATCAATGTATGCAGTATGGGCTTCTTTACATAAGTACTCGTTGGGTAACAATTGGTTGCAGGTTTGGTCCATATAAGAGTACTTGTTGTTGCTAAGTGCAAGGTATGGTTTGTGTGGAAAGTTCATAAAGAAATCAGGATTTTGTTCGCTTGGAATTGGTATCGGAAATAATTGATAATAGTGATAGACATCCGATTCGACCAATGGTATTTCCAAGATGAAGGTGATAATCAGGCCCTTTGAATAACCTTTAATCTCGATATTTTTTCGTAGTTCAATATGTTATCAATATTGGCTTCTAATGGTAACACGTCATGCACTAATTGTTTTTTAAATCTACAAATTTCTTTTATTAGCTCTAATGGATCGATTATTGAATTATGGAGCGTATTGATTTTAGCAAATGAGATAGCTACTTCCGTTTTTTCTAAGATATCGTAAATTGTTTGATATAGCATTGATATCTGATTAATTATTATGTGAGTTTGGAAGTATTGATAGTTGTCAATAGCAGACAGAGCTACCTTTTTAATTGTGCTTTCAATTTGCAGTATTCTCGATTTTAGCGTTATTTGATTGGCAGATATATTAGAGATAACGTTTTGAAACTGTTCAATGGTTTTCCCTAATAAATTAATTTGATTAAAAGATGATTTTTTAAGTTTATCTTGATTTTCTTGTAATTGTCTAATTTGCCTATCATAAAGATCTGCATCATCTTTATCAAGATTGCCAGTAATGCATTTTATTAATGATCCTAAAGGATTCAAGTTGCCACGTTTTTGTCTTTTTGAGTAACTACTCTAGTGTTGCAGGTCGCAAGAAATCTTGTCTTGCTCGGCTATTTCTTGTCTTGTCTTGCTAAGCAAGACAAGAAATTTCCAATTTCTCGTTCTTGCAAATTTCTTGCAAGCCTATTTCTTGTTCTTGTTGCAAGACTCTTGCTATTTCTTGTTCTTGCTTTATAAAAAGTTCCTACATAGATTTTACATTGGTTATAGTCCCTTTTCAAAGAGGAAGTTAAGTTTCAAAATAATGTGAAAAGTTTGAATTAATTTTCTCCGCTATTCCATCCATAGACGCGTTTCGACCTATCAGGTCTCGTCAGTGTGGCTAGGAAAGCAAAGAAAACCAATCCAAGTTATTTACATTAACAAGTGCGTTTATGAACATGATTACAATAACGAGTGTGAAAGATTAGAACGACGGGGTCGTAGACCCAGTCGTTCTAAACACACAAGTTTTGTAGTCATGTTTTAACGCACGTGTGATGTACAAGGTTTTATCTACAAGCGTTTATTAGTAGTTGTCTACCTTCATTTTACCTTTACAGGTTCAACTTTGACATTTGTTAAATCACCAAAAATAGTTGTGTTGTAGATTCATAACCTAGTCCATAACACCACTGTTATGAGTCTCATGACATAACTTAAATTCTGGGAAAATGGTTATGTAAAAACGTCATAACCAAATGCTTGTAGATGAACAATATTTAGCAAATAGATTCAAATCAAAACTATTCATATCAATCTAAGCATTGGATATAGAGCATAAAAATACCTTTTTTTCTTATTGGTAATTTCGTCTAATTGAAGTTTTTATTTCTGTCGTGTGGTCGCACGATTTTTTAAAAAAATTGTTGAGATAGTAGGTATATTTTTTGTTTGTATAATATTGATAGACCTACGAACGAATGGAGAACTATACGAAAATATACAAAGCTGTATGATTATTCAAATCTGGACCTACATAGAACAGGCCCGTAGTTAGAGTGTTACATGGCAACACGGCACTGCCACTTCGTTACCCGCAAGACCGAGTGAAAGGTAAATAAAAAACTTGAAGGAAGTGAGACAGAGAAGGGGTAACTAAAACAAAAAAAAAAATAGAAAGAGAGGGTTGGTTGGTGGCTGAAATTTAGAAACGTGATTTCGTGTAAAGGGTTGCCGACTAGCTTCTAATGCGGAGAGGGGTGTGGGTCAATTAAATAACTAAATATAGACCGCCACATGCTTTTTCCCTGTAGTACACGAAATCAACCGATATAACGAAAGCAGGAAACTTCTACGGACCTATAGCAGCACAACCTGAAATACAAACCTAAACAAGAAGGGAGGACAAAAGTGAAACGCTTTGCTACAATCAGGTACGGGTTTTAATTAGAACCAGAAACGTGAACCAGAACAGGTTGACTTTAGAGCAGGTTCGGAGTGAGTTTTCCGAACGCTCTGGAACACTGACAATTATTAACACTAGAACCAGAACAAGAAAAGAAATCGTCTAGGAGTAGGTACCTAACCGTATGTTCCTTAAATAGTATTTACAATAATTATTAATTACACTCAACTTGAGTCCCTAAATAAAGAAATAAAAAGTATAACAATTAACAGCAATAATACCTGAAATATAAATTAATGAATGAGCTTACTAAATGCAGTACCTTCGTAAATGGCCATTTAACCCCAGTGTACAAGTATTTCCTGTATTCAGTGCAGCATGTATTTATGGGATAGTTATAAGAGAAATATAGATCAATAATTAAAGTTGAAGTAACAATAAATAGCCTGAGGGGCGAATTTAATATTATGGAATAATATAGATGGTCTAGGTAAATACTTAAAATTGAAGTACCTAACAGTACATAACCTGAATGGTAAATTTCATATAATAAAGGTAATAATTAATTGAAACTGAAATAACAACATCTACTTTGAAGGGTAATTTAATATTGTAGTAGAACTGCGTTGTTGTGGTGATTTACTCCAACAAGCGGTTGGTAAGGTTTGATATAAAGACAATACAACACACTTATCAAACCTGAATAGTCCCTAATCTCTTGGGGAAACCTGACGGATGGAATTAATATCTTCCGGTATTTCCGATGGCCTGGGACTGGATCAAGGCCGCAACAAGAAGCCACTGGCCCTGGGCACTGAAATTCAGTAACTAGGAGTCACTAAAGCTTCCAATGGTCTAGAGGAGGCTGAAGATTGGAGGTACTACTTGAAACACACAGTAAGCTCAACGTTTAACTCTTTACTCAAGTTAAGGACTAAACGTGACGAATAAAAGGTGACGATTAAAGCATAACGTCTAAAGGTGAAGATTAAAGTGTAACTTCTAAACGTGATGAATAAAGGCCTGAAACAAATGGACGTTATGAGACAGGGTGTGGAGCAATAGGTAGGTATGTCCAATATTCGGAATTTAACCATATACCTAATTAACAGAAAATTATGCTTTTACATAGGTAATAGAGAAACCCAGAGAAGATTAATAAGAAAAACCACTTAACAAAATTACTTTGGCCTTTAGGAACAAACAATTGGTCACGTTGCTCTTTTTCGACTCACAAAAAAAATCCGCACAAGGCGATTGGGTGCTAAAATAACGGATTAGCCACCCTAGATCTATGAGCGAAAACTAGACAACTCAGAAAATCGGCAAAATGTGCCTGAGGAATTTTCCCGAACACTTAATCGTGGAAAGTCCTCGACCTGAATGACCTCTGCTTGTCCCTGCAATGTCCTTTAAAAGGCTCTGTCAAAACTCCAAGCTGAAGGGTTCTGGGGATTTTGATGGTAGTTGGGGCATGGGACTTATTCAAATTAAGTTAGTACCGACTATATTTGGAGCGCTGTCAATCTAGACAATCTACTCGGATCAGACAATCAGCTGTTCTAATGTAAATATTGTAATTTTATTTATTAATAAATTAACTATTTATTTTAACCCTACCAAAAGGAAATCAATTCCATTATTAAACCTCTAACTTAATGATTCTGGAAAGAATGAAAAGTTTGATGAAAAGTTTGGCTACAACTATTGAAAAGACAACAGTGGCTTGACGAAGGTATGCTATTCATTGAGGCGAATACGCTTATTTCCTTTCATTTTAACCCAGGAAAAATCATCTCGTAACAAGAGTCAAATAAATGTGTGATAGGGCATGACAAATTTGACATAGGGCATACACTACTTGCCCCCCCCCCATCTTAAATTTTTTATAGGTAAACAAAATGGGGATAATGGCGCCGAAGGCAATTTTCTCAATAAATAACATCTCTGGCAAGTAAACAAAATGGCGCGCACAGACAATAATTTTTGAGGAACCTCTTGTACTACTTTTAGCATCTGCTCCTAATAACTTACTCGATTTCAGGCCTATTCATTATCTACTCCTAAATTTCCCAGAGAAACCTGAACGCATGTTATGTTTTAAAGGTAGGGCATCATCATTTTAAAGATAGGATCCTCCAATGTCCCCCCTGGCTACGCACCTATGTAGGGAACTGTCTGATTATTCAAAAACTGTACATAGGATTGAATTCATACTAACATAGAAAGGATGAGGGAATAGTCAGAAACAGGAAAATACCAGTGGCGTACACTCGATCGACCTACGAACGAATTGAGAACCATACGTAAATATACAAAACTGTATAATTATTCAAAAACTGTACCTACATAGGAAACTGTTTGATTATTCAAAAACTGTACATAGTATTGAATTCATACCAACATGGAAAGGTTGGGGGAATAGTCAGAAACAGGAAAATACCAGTGGCGTACACTCGTTCGACCTACGAACGAATGGAGAACCAAACGAAAATAAACAAAACTGCAAACCTTATTAGAATAAGATTTTCTTCAAATGTTTGTAACTGCTTCTTCAATGAAACATCCTATTTATGTACCAAACTATAAAAAAGGATTTTCTTGTTAATTAATTTGTAATAAATGTTATGCGAGTATAGAATTAATATTATTTTAAATAATTTATGCAAGAAGTCTTGCTTCTTGCAAATTTCTTGCATAAGAAATCTTGTTCTTGCTCATTAGTTTCTTGTCTTGTATATTTCTTGCTAATCCACTTCTTGTCTTGTTCTTGCATGCAAGAACAAGACAAGAACAAGAAAAAGCAAGACAAGAACAAGAAATACCTGCAACACTAAACTACTCGTTGGGTCAATTTGCCTTATGTTGTTTTCTATGCGTTTTTCTAATGCCATTAAAGGCAGCAACGTCTTTTTATATTCTCGTTCATAGGAAACATTATTTGTAATGTTTTCAATTAAATAGTTAGCGTTTTCTTTGATCAAATAAAATTCCTTAACAAGGGGTGTTAGGTCGTGAATTTGTATTAATGGAAACTATTTTGGCAGTTCCCAATTTATAAGGTAGGAGTCCGGGATATTTATTCAGGTTATGGAAGTTTATTCCTACTGCTCCGATGTTGAAGATTCGGATCCATCTGTAACAATAGATTTGATTTTTGTTTCGTTGATATGCAAAATCTCTTTTCGATTTGTTTTGGGGTTTTCAATTTCAATCTTGTTGTTTTCTAATATTTTTGTTAAATGAATGGACCTGTGAATCTGTGGTGTAATTTACCACGTCGTTTGTCTTGTTTTTTATTTATTTGACACCCTATGGTTAGTTTTTGAGGGGTCTTCTTTTGATTATGTTTGTCAATAAGTTTTTGTTTCAAAATAAATTGAGTCTTGTTGTATTTTGTTATACAAAGCTTCCGTGTTAGTTTTGTGATTGTGGACATATTCGGTGAATATTTGCGCGGGCATAAGTTGCATAGGGTCACTAGAAGAAGTGTGTCCTAAAATCAATGTATAGGGAGTAAAGCCTGTGCTTGAATGGATTGTGCTATTATAAGCAATTACAGCATAGGACATTAGGGTTGATACGTCAGTATTTTTGTTTTTTTCTCGTAGTATTCTTATGTGTTCTATCAGGGTCGAATTTAACCTTTCAACGGGTGAATTCGACTCGTGATGATTTGGAGTAGTGAAATGGATTTTAATATTATGTGTTTTTAATAAATCCTTAACTACTTCGTTCTTGAATTCTGTTTCATTATCGGATACAATTAATTTAGAGATACGGAAAAATTAAAAGAAATGGATTAGATTTTGGGCTACTGATATGGCTGTGCCAACGCAAGGAAGGGCTTGTCCATATTTGGAAAATTTGTCTATAATTACTAGGAATTTTTGTTTATCTACAAGGAGTGTATCGAGGTGAATAATCTCGAAGGGTTTTGAAGGTGTTTCTGTCAATACACGAGGTTGGTCTGGTGGATTCCTGTTATACTTAGTTCTTTGACATATTTCACATCCATTAATAAATTTAGTGACGTCAGATTTCAGGGGTTTCCAATAATAATTAATTTTCAGGCGTTTTAGGGTTTCCTGTATTCCTCGATGGTTAGTTTTGCCTTCGTGTGAAAATCTTATTATCATTTCTCTTTCCTCTGGTTTAACATTATTAATGAGTTTTGTGCATTCTACAAGCTTGAAATTACAAAAGTGTTTAGATAATGCTTCTTGAAATAAAACACGTAATTCTTTTGATAAAAAGTGCACATAGGTAGTTTTCTCTGTAAGGTTTTCTTTCAGAAAATTTACTATCGCTTCTTGTTTCGTGGGAATCGTTGCTCGGATTATCCTATTACCGTCGAAGGTTTCAAATTCTCTTTTTATGTAGGCGTCGTATGGTGATTTTTTCACAATTAATTATTTCGTCTAATATTGGGTTTCGTCTGCGTTTGTACTATGAGCAGTGTCAGTACTGGACGTATTATCAATTGGTGGTTTAATTCGGATATCTTCAAGAATTTTTATTCGAGAGGTTGAAGGCTCTTGAGAAGTTGAAGGCACTGGAGGTAATTCAACCGGTCGATTAAGTTCGTTTACAATTATGTTATATTCGTCAGTGTAAACTTTTTCTAGAAGATTTTTATCGATTTCGTTTAGAAATTTATCAATGTCAGTTGTAATATCTCCTGGATTATTAAGGAGAGATTCTGTTTCTAATGCGTTGAGTGGAATTCTTGAAAGAGTGTCGGCGTTTGTGTTTTGTTTGCCACTTTTATATATAATGGTGTAGTCGTATTCTTCAAGCTTTAATCTCCATCGAATAAGTTTTGAACCTGGCTCTTTTACATTGAAAAGCAAGACTAAAGGTCGGTGATCTGTATATATTTGAAATTTCCTTCCAAACAAATACGGCCTAAAGTATTTACATGCCCAGATGATAGCGAGCAATTCTTTTTCAATTGTCGAGTATCTCTGTTCTGTTTCATTTAGCGTGCGGGAAGCATACGCTACGGGATGATCGTTGGGGGGTGTTGATTGAGATAAAACTGCACCGAGAGCTTTATTAGAAGCATCGGTTGTTAATACGAAGGGCTGTGTGAAATCAGGGTATTTAAGGATTGAGGAATTAATTAGAAGATTTTTTAAATGGTTGAATGACGATAAAAATGCTGGGGAATGTTCGACTTTAGCATTTTTCTTAAGACATAATGTCATTGGCTTGGCAATTTTAGCAAAATCCTTTATAAATCTTCTATAGTACCCAGCTAGTCCTAAAAATGATTTGATATCTTTTGGTGTTTTGGGTATAGGAAAGTTTTTTACAGCCTCTATCTTATCTGGGTTGGGTTTCACGCCTTCTTTGGTTATTAAATGTCCAAGGTAATTGACTTCTTTGTGTAAAAATTCGGACTTATCCAATTGAATCTTGAAATTTGATTGTCTGAACCGTTCAAATATTAGTCTCAAGCGTTCTATGTGCTCTTGGAGTGATTTACTGTATATTATGACGTCATCCAAGTAAACGCAACATATTTCGTTCTGGAGGCCACGAAGAACGTTGTTCATCACCCTCTGGAACGAGGCGGGGGCGTTTCGTAAACCGAAGGGCATACGTTTAAACTCGTAATGTCCTGTGTCGGTGGAAAATGCTGTTTTGTGTACGTCTTCCGGTTCCATCTCTATTTGGTGGAAACCATTTGCTAGGTCCAACGTCGTGAAGTACTGAGCTTTACCTAGTCTATCTAAAATATTAGAGATGTTGGGTAATGGGTGTTTACGATTACATCAGGCGCCCGTAGTTCCTAAGCGACTGTGCATCGGACACCCGTCGATTGTAAAACCGGGGTGACCGTAACCAAGGATTTTTTCCCTTAAATAATATAACAAAAAAAATTTTGTAAAAAAAAAACAGCACGTTTTTTATTTCCTCCGGAAAAAATCCCAAAAACGCATAATTCGAAAACACAAAATTCAAAAACAAAAACGAAAACAGAAACAGCAGCATCAACAAAATATCAACCAAATAACATTTTGGCCACATCGAACCGGATAACCTTATAACCAGCAAAAATTGGATTCAGTCCCAGCAAAAAGCAGTATTACGCATACAGGTCAGTCGGTTCCATTTTTCTCATTGGTTTTTCCTTATTTTCTGCAGCTATTTGAGTGGGTCGATGTAGAAACTTCACAAATTGGGCAAAATTTTCATAAAAAGCACATAACACGCAAAAATGTTTGCTGACGAAGACAACACAGAAGGGGAAACCCTTATTCTGCAGTTGGTGGAGAAGCGGGGTGGTTTCAAATCCACATTAAATAAATTCCGTTCATATTTAAGTAAAACCACAAGGGAAAATCTGTCACTTTCCGAACTAAAATTACGGCTAGAGAAATTAAAATCAGCATTTAGCCAGTTTGAGTCAACTCAAGCTCAACTAGTCAGTTTGAACCCAGAGCAGCATGACGAGGGGGACACATATGAAGAGATGTATTATTCACTTAGTGGTGAAGCACTTGATATTATTGAAAATCATGAGTTTGAAAAGAGGAAAACCCTGCAAAGTCTTCAAGCAGCTCCACCAGCAATTCCACCTCCAATTATACAACCAATCATACAACAGCCACCCAATCATAATGTTTTCAAAATTACCCCACCATCATTTTTTGGTAATCACGAACAATGGGAAACCTTTTTCCAAATTTTTAAATCAATCGTTCATGATGACCCCTCAGTCCCAAAAATCCAGAAATTTTATCAGTTAAAGTTGTGCATCAAAGGGGAAGCTGCAGAAATTCTGCAGTCTCTAAATATCACTGAGGATAATTATGATATCGCTATAGATTTACTTAAAGAGCGGTATGAGAATCAAAAATTGCTTAAACACAAACATTTACAGAATCTTTTCGACTATCCTGCCTTACAAGGCGAGTCGTGCATTTTTTTAAGAAAATTTCTTGATCACATAGTACAAAATTACAGGGCTTTGCAAAATTTAAATGAGCCGGTTCAGCACTGGGACACAATTTTGTTATATCTTCTCACAAGCAAGTTGGACAATACAACCCGTCGAAAATGGGAAGTATTCAACAAACAGGACAACGCCACTTATTTAAGTTTTGTAGATTTCCTGAAAAACAAAATACAGGTTCTAGAGACAATTCAAACTAAATTAAATTCTAAACGCACAGAATCTCCTTCAAAATCAAAAGGTTTTTCCACAAGAAAACCCGAGCAGTTATCTCCAAAAAGGTATAGCCATGTTGCCATGGAGGAACCAGCAGGGCAGGAGGATATTGAGTTCTCATGCAGCTTTTGTAGGTTGAATAACCATTCAACATACAAATGCTTTCGCTTACTAGCATTGTCAATACAAAATCGCTACATTGAGCTTGAGAAACTTGGTATCTGTGTAAACTGCCTTCGTGCAGCAGGTCATTCCCTTGATTCTTGTCCCAGTAGGGGCTGTAGAATGTGTTCAAAAAAACACAATAGTATTTTGCATGAAAACATAAATTACAACCCTCAAAATTCACCTAAATCTAGAAACACATATATTGCTACACAACAAGAAACTGAAGAAACACAATACAATAACATAGAAGAAGAATCCGAACAGGTGGGTGACATCATACCCCAAAACAGTCAAAATGCATTTTGCGAAATACATGGCAATCAGGCTCTATGCCAGCCACTTTTGGCAACAGCAGTTGTGGAGATCCTGGATCAAGATAGAAACTTGGTGAAATGCAGAGCCATGTTAGATTCGGGTAGTATGAACAATCTTTGTACCACAGAATTCTATAATAAATTGAAAATCAAAGGGAAACACATAGATATGAGTGTTAATGGCATTAACCAGGCACCAATCAGAATTGATAAGTCGTTTACTACAAAACTGCGTTCAATGAATCATTCATACACGACCAGCATACATTTCTTGGTCCTGGATAAAATCACTGCAAAATTGCCTCAGCTTTCATTTAATCCCAATTCTTTAAAAATTCCGCCAAATATACAATTAGCTGATCCTCATTTTTTTGAATGCCAAAATATCGACATTTTAATAGGTACCAATTTATTTTATGATTTGCTGGAACCTCAACAAATTAAGTTAGGGGCCAATCAACCTGTCATTCAAAACTCAATGCTAGGATGGTTTTTAGCTGGTCCTTTGCATTCAGCACATTCAAATCAAATCTCTTCTACTCAGGTAAATTCTTTATGTCATCTTTCCATTAATAGCTTGCATGATTCTGTTCAGAAATTTTGGGCCATAGAGAATGTACAATCTGATCAAAGTAAGTTAACCGCTGAGGAGCTTGAGTGTGAAATTCATTTTAGAAAAAATGTCACACGAGATCATGCCGGACGATACATAGTAAGATTACCATTTAAAGATAATTTTCAAAATTTAGGTGATACCTACCCAATTGCACGAAATTGTCTTCTTTCAACAGAAAAACGACTTTCAAAAAATCCTCAGCTTCGAAAACAATATTGTGACTTCTTAAAAGAGTATGAAGATCTGGGACATATGTCTCAAATTGATCCTCAGAAAGACCTTCCTAATAAAATTTGTAATTATCTTCCTCATCATCCAATATTCAAAGAATCTAGTGAAACTACTAAGCTCAGAGTGGTATTTAATGGCAGTAGTTCAAGCAGCTCAGGACTTACTTTAAACCAAGTTTTAAAAACCGGTCCCAAGGTTCAAAATGATTTATTCGATATAGTGCTGCGCATGCGAACTTATCCTGTCGTTTTGACAGCAGATGTTGAGAAGATGTACCGTATGATCTTGGTACATAAAGATGATCGATCTTTTCAACGTATTTTATGGCGGGAACATCCCTCACAAAGCATAAAGCATTTCGAATTGAATACCGTTGTTTATGGTCTTACTCCCAGCTCATTCTTGGCGACCAGGGTTTTGAACGAGATTGGGTTAGGATGTCGATCTGAAAATTCCTATATTTCTGATATCATCATCAATGACTTCTACATGGACGATTTAATCACTGGTTGTGACAATCATCAATTGGCTCAGCAATTGAAAAATGAAATATCTCATGTTTTGCAAAAATCGGGATTAAATCTGCGAAAGTGGATGTCCAATGACGTTAAGGTTTTGGCCGATATAGGTAGCGAAACGCCATTTCAAATCAAAAGTGAAAAGGAGATCAAGACCTTAGGTATATTTTGGAATCCGGAGGATGATATTCTTAGTTACGCTTTTCCTACTTGTTTTGGACAGGCCAGGGTCACTAAGAGAACCGTGTTAGCGGGCGTGGCACAGCTATTTGATCCTCTCGGATTGATAAACCCTATTATTGTGAGAGCGAAATTAATCCTACAAGCAATCTGGCAAATCAAGGTGGATTGGGACGATGATTTGCCTGAGCATATTTCAGCCTGCTGGTTGGACTTCGTTGAACAAATAGCATCGATAAATTCTATTAGAATTCCCCGATGTGTCTTATTTTCTTCTATGTCAAAGAATATTCAGTTACACGGATTTTGTGATAGCTCTCAAACGACCTATGGCGCCTCAATCTATCTGACTCATCTAGATGGTGAAGGTCAAATTTGTTCCAATCTTATTTGTGCTAAGAGTCGGCTTGCACCTCTAAATTCCAACTTAACTATACCCAAGTTAGAGCTGTCTGGCGCGTATCTATTAGCTCAACTCATGCATCGAGTCAAATCCAGTCTAAGGATTTCAATCGAGCAAACAACCTATTGGACAGACTCTTCTATTGTTCTGGCCTGGTTAGATAAAGAACCGAGTAATTGGAAAGTTTTTGTTAGCAATCGTGTAGCTGAAATTCAGCATTTAACTGAAAGCACTCAATGGAGACATGTACCAACTGATCAGAACCCCGCCGACATTTTGAGTCGCGGTTCTAACCCTCAATTATTACAAAATTCCACACTTTGGTGGCATGGCCCTTCGTATCTTTGTCAATCCTCTGGAAACTGGCCTAAAACTATTATCACCGGTATAGACTCTATCCCAGAGGCTCGAAAGGAAAACATTTCACTAACATATAATGAAATTCAGCAAAATCAAGCTTTTATTTTCGATCTTTATTCTAGCTACAGTAAGTTAATCAGAACAACGGCTTATCTGCTCAGGTTTTATAAGAATCTCAAAGCAAAAAGATCAAATGCTGATTTGGAATGTTCAAAAGACTTGACTATTGACGAATGGCAAACGGCTGAGCTGCGATTGTACGCTATTGTCCAAAGGGACATATTTCTTAGGGACTTACAGCTTTTGCGCGCTGGTAATACTGTTCCTAAAACCAGCAAACTTTTTCGCCTTAATCCCATCATAGACTCAAATGGGTTGCTAAGAATAAATGGGCGATTAAAGTATTCTAACCTCGATTTCGATCAAAAATACCCTATCATCCTGCCTCCTAAGCATCCATTTACCCAACTATTGATCAGATCTTACCATCTAAAGTTCTTGCATGGTGGGACTCAGTTCACCCTTACTCAAATCAGACACAAATTTTGGATTATTAATGGCAGAAATGAAGTTCGGAATATCCTGCGCAAATGTATAACTTGTTTTCGCATCCAACCTAAAAATATTAATCAACTTATGGGATCACTACCTTCCTCCAGAGTCACTCCCTCAAGTCCCTTCAGTGTGTGCGGTGTAGATTTCGCAGGGCCGTACGCGTTAAAAGATGGCAAAACACGTAGCCGTGTTGTGCTAAAATGTTACCTGAGTATCTTCATATGTTTTGCCACTCGCGCTGTTCACGTTGAGCTTGTGACCGATTTGACTGGTGAGGCTTTTTTGAATGCATTTAAGAGATTTGTCTCTAGGCGCGGGTTATGCAGTCACATTTATAGCGATAACGCTACTAATTTCCAAGGTTCGAGTAACGAGCTTAACCGTTTATGCTCTACAGTTCGAGATTGCTCCTCAAAATATAAAAAATATTTTAGCGAAAATAAAGTTCAATGGCACTTTATTCCTCCTCGCTCTCCCCACTGTGGCGGTCTATGGGAGGCTGCTGTAAAGTCTTTTAAGTACCATTTAAAGCGTGTTATGGGTGGTGCTACGCTTCATTATGAAAGTTTTTACACCGTACTTACGCAGGTAGAGGCAATCCTGAACTCGCGACCTCTTACCCCTTTAACCGACGACCCTACAGACTTGCAAGTTCTAACAGCTGGTCATTTTCTCATTGGGAGAAGCTTAGTAAGCTGTCCACAAGATGAGGTGATTGATGTGAGCATCAATCGATTGAAGTATTTCAAGCAGCTGCAGCAAATGGTGCAGCAATTTTGGTGTGTATGGAGCGCGGATTACTTGCACTCCTTGCAGCAACGCTCGAAATGGTGTACCCCACAGCAAAACGTCAAAGTGGGTACAATGGTCCTTCTAAAAACCGACAACGAACCACCTATGCATTGGCCCTTGGGCAGGGTCGTAGAAATCCATCCCGGCGAAGATAACCTGGTGCGGGTTGTAACCATACGAGCACAAAATGGTTTGTTCAAGCGGGCCATTACCAAGCTCTGTCCATTGCCCATGGAGGAACATTAGCCTTAACATTCAAATTGTGACGAATGACGAATAGTGTGTGTGTATTATGGCATAAATAAGTTAGCAAGCTTTAACTTGAACTTAACCTTTATTTGTGATCAAAGTTCTTAGAGGTTTATTGTCATGCGCTAGGTAATTGTGATAATTTTGTTTGCACCATTGCATTAGCCTTAATATTTCATATCCCTTTAAGTTCAAGATTTTTTTGATGTTCTTGCTAAAATGTTACTTCTTAAGTTAGGAATTAGTTTTTTTTCTCTAGTTTTGAAATGTAGAGACATTCCAATGGGGGCGGTATGTTTACGATTACATCAGGCGCCCGTAGTTCCTAAGCGACTGTGCATCGAACACCCGTCGATTGTAAAACCGGGGTGACCGTAACCAAGGATTTTTTCCCTTAAATAATATAACAAAAAAAATTTTGTAAAAAAAACAGCTCGTTTTTTATTTCCTCCGGAAAAAATCCCAAAACCGCATAATTCGAAAACACAAAATTCAAAAACAAAAACGAAAACAGAAACAGCAGCATCAACAAAATATCAACCAAATAACAATGGGTACTTGTCTTCGATTGTTTTGTCGTTAAGTTTTCGGTAGTCAATTACTATTCTCCATTTTCTTGTACCAGATGCATCTAGCTTTTTTGATACCATCCAAATTGGGCTAGACCATGGGGAATTAGATGGTTGTATTATACCATTTTTCAACATCTGGTCCATTTGGGTGCTGACTTCCTTCTTATGAATCTCAGGGTATCGATAAGTCTTTGTAAAAATAGGTGTTTCATTTGTAAGATTGATTTTATGTTTGATTTGATTCGTAAAAGTCAATGGAATACCTTCACAGTAAAATATGTCTCGGTATTCATAACAAAGATCTCGAATTGCTTGATATTCTTCTTGATTACAGTGGTCTAAACGTAAGTTCTTCAAATTTTGTTTTAGTTTCATATCATTTGGTTGATTTACTTCGATATCCATATTGGTTTCCATTTCCTCGATAAAATTATTTTCAATATCGTTTATAGGTTCTACTTCAAATGGTTCTGTGAAACTAATTTTTATTGGGTTTTCACATAAATTCGTAATTGTTGTTAATGCAAAATTACTTTCAATTTTTACCAAGGCTTCTGGCATTTCTGCGATATCATCAAAGTTAATATGGTTTAGTATTCCTATTCCATCTGTTTTGTTTACAGGTACTTTAACCTTTTGTGAAACACGAGGAGGTATAACAGTTTCATATGACTGTGTGGGCTCCGTTGTGTTGTGTGGGAAAAATAATTTGTTTGAAAATGCAAAGGTAAATTTACTTGTGACGTTTCGAGTGCAAAATTCTTTAGATTTATTTTGGCACCGATATCGATTAGAAAATCGACACCTATCAAACCGTCGAATTTATTAGAAAAATTAAACAAGTAAAATTTGTGGTAACCATTTTTTTTAAATGATGGAAAAATGGGTATATTTATAACTTCGTCATGTATTGATGTTGCATGAGCAGTTTTTACAGTAAAATATTCATTAGAAATGAATTGAGAGTAAACTTGATATTGCGAAATCGGGATATTGAAGGACAGGGGAATTACTGATAAGTTCTTTGCATTTTAAAAATGCGGTTTTAAACTCATGGTTTCCGATATTATTTTCACTACCTTTTCTGAGACATTTTGTTATAGGAAAAGTGATTTTTGAAAAGTTTTGTATGAATCTCCGGTAGTATCCCACTTAAAAAGGCTTTTATTTCTTTTTGATTTTTAGAAATTGGGTACCGTTGAATAGCTTCGATTTTTGAAGGGTTTGGCTTTATACCTTCGAGAGTTATTACGTGTCCAAGAAAGGCGACTTCTTTACACAGAAATTCTAACGTATCGGGCTGAATCTTAAGATTAACCTCTTCAAGTTTTTTGAAGATCTGCCGAATGTGATCTATATGCTCTGAAAGGGATTTCGAGAAGATGACAACGTCATCCATGTAAACGAAGCAAAATTTATATAAATAGTCGCGCAGAATTTCGTCCATCATTCTTTGGAATGTGGCGGGGGCGTTTTTAAGCCCAAAGGGCATGCGCAGGTACTCGAAGTGACCATTGTTTACTGTGAAGGCAGTCTTCTCGATGGAATTTTGGTCCATTTCGATCTGGTGAAATCCTTGGGCAAGATCAAGGGTAGTGAAGTACGTGCATTTCCCAAGATTGTCTAAAATTTCTTCGATTCTTGGTAGGGGATATTTTTCTTCTACTGTGACGTCATTAAGTCGTCGATAGTCAATTACCATTCTGAATTTACGTTTTCCAGAGGCATCGATCTTTTTAGGAACGATCCAGACGGGTGCAGAATAAGGTGAAATAGAGGGTCGAATAATTTTGTTATCTAGTAGCTTTTGTATTTGGGATTGAATTTCCAAATTCATGCTAGGAGGGTGTCTAAAGGACTTTACATATACGGGCCTTTCATCAGTTGTTCTGATGAAATGTTTTGTCTGACTTGTGAAGGATAAATCACAGTTTTCATGGTACATAATATCCTTGAATTCGTGACAGAGGGGAATAATTTTTGTTTTTTCGAGAGGAGTCAAATGATCTAGTTTCAGAGATTTTTCGACATTGAGTTTTGGTACAGAATCGAAAGAGGGGTCTAACAATTCAAATTGGTCCTGTGGGATGACTTTAGCTCTTTGGTGGAAATTAATGCATATATTTGGAGTCGGATTAGGGATTTTGCAAAGTCTATTTTTTACCTCAATTAATGAATCAGGGATTATTTGATCATTTATTGCAAAGGAGGGTATGCCTTTTTCATAGTTAACTGGAATTACTAAAAAATTATTGTTATGATTTTTTATAGGCTCAGTTAGTGGCTTGTTGTATGCAAGCGAAAATAGTATATTGTTGTATTAGGAGTAGAAGCTTTACTTTTTTGTGCTGAAGCGGTAGGTTTGCAAGCCGAACGTAGTGAGGCTTGCAATACTGCTGAAGCATAAAAAAGTGCTTCTACTCCGTATGCAACACGCTATTTTTTCTCCAAATGAATGGGGTAAGCTCGGGGGCAAGTGGATGGTTGAGCGGCAGTAAAAGTACGAGCGGCACCAAAAGTACTTCTACTGCCGCTCCAGCGGCACTAAAAGTACTTTTGCTGCCGCTGGGATTGCCAAGCAGCATAGAAATTGAATTTCTATCACCTCGACAGGTGTTAACATGCTTGATTTGCCTAGCAGCATAGAAATCAAATTTCTGACATCTTGACAGGAGTTAACAAAGTGACGTTTTTCTGACGTTTGGAGAAAAAGGTATTTTGATGTTGTTTAGAGTTAAAGTTTTGTTCTCATAATTAATAAGGGCGTTTAGATTTTTTAGATCTTTAGTTCCTATTAAGGCGTCAAAATCGTTATGCCAATTTAAAATACGTAATTTAAAAACTTGATTTATGCCTAGTTCTTGCAGAAGTGGTATTCTAAGATTTTTGTTTTCTTTATAGGTTTTTTTGCAAGCAGTCACTTCGAAGGGTTCGAAGAATACATTTTTGGGGTATAACTGGGCAATTTTTGGGGAGATGATGGATTCAGAGGCGCCTGAATCGATAAATATTGTTATTTGCTTTTGATGAAGATAGAAATATGGGAGTTCAATTTGCTGTGCCAAATTGTTTATGTTGATTTTTGACTCGAGGCTGGTAGCTGAAAATTTTCAGAATTGTTTTCCTCGAAGCATTCGAAATTTTGTTCAACATTAAAATTTTGGTCAGGGATATCTGGCCTGAGACCTTGAAAAAAATTTTGTTCCTCAGGATAAGCATAAGGTCATGAGAACTCTTGTGACTGTGAAAAATCTGCAGGGTTTTCAAAATAGGAATCATAGTACGAAGCTTGAGGGTGTGTTTCTACGTTGGACAATTCTTGGTATGAAAAGTTTCTAGGTCCTGTAGATTGGAAGAAATTGGGATATCTTACAGAGGGTTGTCTCTGTTGATACATCCGGGAAGGTCCCGCGGTAGATGTAGACATAGGGACGGGAGCGTCTTGTTTGGGAGGAACCTTATTATTTTGTGAGGGTGAAGGTCCTGTTTGTTTACCAAAAACCTGGGCGTTCGTAGGAAAGTGACTTCGTACTGGCTGGGATTGTACGAAAATGGGTTGACTCGGAAAAAATTGTGCTGAGGCGGCTAGATTTGATGACTTACTACCGGTTACATTCCGATTAAATTGATTATTTTATGGTTTATGAACGTTGTTTTGTAGAGATGAATAATTGTTAGTAAAATTAACTTGTGATTCGACCATATTATAATTTAAAACATGCGTATAGGCTTCATTTAGGGTACTAGGGCGTTGTAACATTAACATTGTTTTTAATGTTTGCGGAGAATTTGCCGTTAATATAAGAACAGCTGTATTTTCCACTTGACTAAGAACAAGTAATTTCGCACTGAACTTTAGAAGTAATTCTTTGCACAAAAGATTTCAACTTTTCTACGAATTCTAAAATATTTTCGTTTTTACTAATTTTAAGATACTGTAATTGTTGCATAAGAATTTGATAATTAATTTGGTCACCAAACTTTTGTCTTAGTGCCTCTTTTATAGTTAACCAGGTGCCAAGATCTGGTTTGGAAAGTAAGAAATTACGAGCATCATCTACAAGTTTATTGGATTTAATAGCGGCCAGAACTACTTTTTTCTGATCTTCACTATTATTGAAATAAAGAGTATAGAATTCATCTATAGATAAAATAAAACTCTCTAAATGGTCTTGATTACCAGAGAAAGTTGGCAATAAAGAAGTATAGAACCTGATATTTTCCATTTTAATGGGATTAGAATTAGGATTTAAATTTAAGTTTTCAAGTAAGTTTGCTAACTCTTCTTCTCGCTCAGGAGTAAGAGTGTTATCAAATTCGTTATCAGAATTTTCTGATTCACTATTTTCTGAATCTGAATTATTAAGAGTTAATCCTAAAGAAGCCCTATTTCGCAATAAAATATTTTTTAAACTTTTGGACATTAAATAGCAATTCAGCAATAACTTACAATACAATCATGAATGAATCCATAGAGCTTGTCTTGCAGAGGTTCACGACCAAAGGTAATCCTATTAAGGCGTGGCCAAATGGTTTCTTGTCCGGATTGTTGGTCAGCGTCGTCAGGAAGTCAGGAACGGGACTCAAGGCGTCTCTCACAGCTTCGGCAAGGACTTGTGGTTTCACCAATTCCTGGTTTGACTTTCCAGGGGTTCACGGTTCACAGCAACACAACTGGTACAGTGAGTTCACATCAACACCAACGACGAATCGCGGAAAAAGTTTTTAGTTCATATAGCGCGTAAAGGCTTGAAAACCACTTTCGCACAACGAAAACCAATAAAGTACGAAATCACGCTATCCTGTTCGCAGCGCCAATTAAGTTCCACGACCAACGGAGTGACTTTTAAAAAAGTTTATTTTTCGAAATAAAGGCCTTAACTAGTTTACAATACGTTTCTTAACTAAGGTGAACAATCAATTACGAACAGCAGCGAGCTTTGACATGAAATCAATGTTACATATTAAACACAATCAATTCTTTTTATGAAAACAAAATGTACATTCAGCATTATTAATAATAACATTAAATATAGCCTAGTTCACGGATATTTCTAGCGTATGGGTAAATCCGCCACTGAATCTAGTGGTGGAGGTGTACTTATCTACATGAAAAAATCAATCAGGTTTTTAATAAGCCGACCGACGGTTGCCCTGTTGGCGGTTGGCGCTACCTAACCCAGCCGGTTCACTCTGCATCTCAAGTCTCAATCAACCAACTGTCAGGTATGCGATTTGACGAATAGAAATGCGACCTGTAATCCTATTGGTCGGCCAGTTATCCGCCGACCCTTAGAATTATAGAACAGTAGGTAAATTTATCTTACAGAACAGATCTGCAAGTTCATCTGAAGATGAATAAACCGGGCCTTGTACTTGTCAAACTAATACCTACTACCCTGAAATGTGGGTTGATTGAAAAACAAACAATAATATAGGGGTTTTAATTACATGAAAAAACCCTTGAAATATTCTATATGATTCTAGAAACATTAAAATCTACTCATATACAGGGTGTCCCACGACGTTTTTCCCAGGTAATGCCCGTCATTCAATATAATTGAAATTTTGAGGATCTGGGTAACTATTTGTGCCGCTTCTACCATTTTTATCTAATTTTACCATTTTTGCTTCAATTTCGGTCAAGTGACGTCAACTTTCGAATCTCAAATGTAATTTATGGTATATATTATGTGATGGTGGTAAAAAATTATACAGTGAAACATACGATGATGCGTTCCGAAGTTATCATTTGGGAAAAACCCCGTGGGACACCCCGTATAAAAGGGGTAAAAGAGGAATAAATTTTACCATAATCTCAAAATCATAATCTAGTTTTTCTATTCCAAGCTCTTGTATTTTCTCAATTTTTGTGAATTTTCTTTAATAAAAGTTAATAAGGAAACAAAAATTCAAGAGCCAAGAATAGACAAAAATTAGGTACTGCTGATGCTATCTGTATAAAAAATACAATACCTAATGATGTATACTAAGTAAATCAATTACCGAAACTTAAAGTGCTATTTTTTTTTTTTTTTTTCATTTTAAATCAATATAAAATTTTACTGTTCGTCCCTTCAGAACGTCCCCCATGTTTGAAAAGCTCATAAAAAGCAACAATAAAACTAGAAAATTACGATTACAAAAGAATAAAAGACAAAAACGACTCATTTCGCTCGCTTATCTCCATCAGAAAAAAATTTAATTAAAACTTTTTGAGAAAATTTGTTTTATTTTTTTTACTGCTAGAAGCGATTTTATTCTGGCTTGAATGAAATAGACAACTAATAAATTGATTATTGTTGGGAAATTTCGCAACTTTTATCAAATAACTGCCAAGGATTATCGAGTAGTTCGGCCAATGCGTTGACTTTTTCCTCGTTTTCTTCTTTCACTACTTCGATGATGTGGCGAGTTTCCCACACTTGTTTCGGTTCCAGTCTTATATCAGAAGACAAATGTCCGGCACCAACCTTAAATATAAGAAAAGAGATTTTCTGCTGCAATTATAACAAAAATAAAAGTTTTGCGAGTGTGCAATGTTTGAAAGAATTTACTTACACCGATAAAATGCAAATATTCATAAGGATAATCTTCTTCGACAGGATTAGTCCAAGGATTGAAGATAAACACGTCCTTGGCGGTTTTGGCGCAGGCGGTTACTTTCAATTTGAGGCCGGTGTTGTCGATATTTCGAACTTCGACAGCCGATGGTACGTCCACAAATAACTGAAATACATAAATCAAGAATTGAACAAATTAAAAATATTTACTCAAGTCCATAAAATGCGTTTTCAATGTAGTAATTTAGATTTCCATGGAGGATAATGGCACCAATTAAAATATTTTACTTTATAAATTTTATAAAAGAATTATTATAGTCAAATTAGGCAGATTTTCCAAATCTTTTTTCAATTTTCCCAGATCCTTTTAAAAAATTAAATTTACAAGCTTTTACGCGAGTTCTTATTCATTTTTAAAATTACATATTCTTTATCATTATATTGTTATACCTATTCTTGATTTACTCCTAATTCGAAAGGTTACGATTGTTGATTTAAAATAAAAAAAATTATGTCAAGGGACATTTTGTCTCACAAATTTTTTAGTTTTAGTCCGATTCTAACCTAATTAGCTCCAAATTGAAGCCAATTAAATTGTCTATAAATAATTTTGAAGTAGCTTCAATAATTTTGCAAGTGCGGAACTCCAAAATCATTTATTTTGGCTCAGTGCCGTCGGCTTGACCCCCTAATGAGATAACACTACGTTTTTTCGTGGGTGCAAACTCTCAATTTTTTATCCTCATTCAACGTGCCCAAATTTTTTCGGCCGTCGCCGGCGACCCAAATTTAGATGTTTAAAAAAAAAAAAAAAAAAGATATTCATCCAGGTTTCTTAAATTAAAACTTTCCGTTGCAGATGGCGGCGAATAGAAACCTGAGAAATCTGTTAGAGCTGACATCACTTGAAGCAGGATAATCTAAAGGATGAAGCTATTTTCACTAGAATAAAAACTGAAGCTATTAAACACTTACCAAAGGGCTGGGAGGAATGGAAAGTATCCTCACTCAGAAAAGATAAAATCTTAGGAGAAGATCATGACCCACAGATTTTAAATAGGATCAGATTTGCCATACCCACAATTGGAATGGCCCTAGCGTTCAATCCTAAATCTACCTATATATCGGAGAAGTCCTTCAAGGAAATGAAACTTAAAATGCTTGACTAGCCTTTTTGTGTAGGGTTAATCGTTGGAGGGTCCAACTGTAGCTAACAAAATAAGGGGAACAGCAGTTCAAAATGAGCTTATTTTGCATCCATCCGTGAGCTCAAACCGTTGATGCTATCTAGAAAAGAAGCCAACATAACTTTGGGTAACGAAGTATTTAAAGTGAAGGTAACACAAGCAGGTCCAGGAAAAACTCAGAAAGGGAATCTAGGGATAAATCAAAGGACATGGAAAATCGCTTAGATCGAGTAGAGAATATGATATCAACTATCCTGGAAAAGTCAAATACCCGAGAAAACGTAGAAGGTCGTTTGGAAAATCATACCGAGGATGAATAAACTGAAGCAGCCTGGGAAGATGAGTTCAAAGAAGAAGAAAAAGGGTCTTGGGTTTCCCCCAATCTCTTACCAGAATTGGAAGAGGAAAGTATGTAAATAGATTTCCGCCCATTACGAAGGAACAAGAACCCTTAATTCCTGCTCTAAAGTCTACCATTCTACAACTTGGTAGAGAATGTCAAAGGCTAGGTACAACTTCCTTCAACAAAATTAGATATGCAGAGGTCCATAAAAAACTGCATGCCTCCCCAGTATTTAACTCATTAAAAATTAATCCTCAACTGCCGTCAAAGCTTTACTCAAATCCATATCAAGACCAACTTACAAAGATTGACTCTTGCTTAGGTACTATCCTTCACGGAATGTTACTCCAAAGAGAGGCGTTCTCTAATGCAATAAATGAAATAATAAAAAAACACCCAGGCGCAAAATCCGATATCCTCACCAGTCTGGTAAAGGACGGAGAGTTCAGGCAAATTTCCGATGATCTCGTACAATACGTATGCGGACGTCGGTCGTGCAGAGACAATCGAACAAAGAAGAAAGAAATTTAAACCAAAAAATGAATACGTACTGGAGAATATCCCTCCGTCAGAAACTTCTTTATTCGATGAACAACTTTTTGCCGAATTCTACCAACAACATGGGCGGTACTTTCGCCCCTTTAACAGACCTTCAACTTCCAAAGTATATAAAACGGAAACGACCAATAGAACAAATTCTAATGCTAGAAGACCACAATTTCGGACTAAAACGTCAACGACGAAAGAGTCCAGGAAAACCTTCTCTAATGGAAGTCACAAAAAACTTAGCGGCACTTCAGGAGTTCACAAATCTTACAAGAAAGGGAGCCCCGGGAATCGGTCAAGTAACTGACTACCCATTATCAAAAGTATTTCGGGGAGGACGCTTGTCCGAATTCCTTCATTGCTGGGAAGGAATTGGTGCCCCAAACTACATCACAAACATAATAAAAGGGTACAGGCTACTTTTCGTAAAAAAGCCACCGCTAATACGTCTATCGAGAAACCATACAACCCCTTTTCGAACACCTGGAATGAGAGACGAGATATTCAAAATGCTGGATCAAAAGATATTAGAACCATCCTACCATCAGGGTTCCTATCCAAAATGTTCCCCAGGAAAAATCGAAATGGAAAATTAAGACCAATTTTCAACCTGAAAGTTCTAAACCAATACCTGTCGCCAAAGAAATTTCGTCTCATCAGTCATTTAAAGGTCCCCGACTTCTTACAAAAAGGAGATTTTATCGGCCAAGATCGACATTTATCAAGCATATATCCATATTCCCGTAAGTCCCGAACACTGAAGATTCCTCTCTATGAGTTTCGAAAACAAATTTTATCAAATGACATGCATGCCGTTCGGCCTGTCTACGGCGCCCATAACATTCGCCAAAATAACAAACTGGTTAGCAAACAGACTACGAGATATGGGTATATACGGATAATAGTTTATCTCGACGATTTCCTCATAGCAAACCAAAACCCCCAAATCCTTCTCCGACACACTCAGATAGCGAAAACGATGCTTATCAAGTTAGGATGGGTTTTAAACGAAGAAAAATCGTCAACCTTTCCCCAAATGAAAATCGAATTTCTGGGGCTAATATGGAACACAGACCTTTGCAGCATTTCCCTTCCCTCGAAAAAGAAGATATCCATAAGTCAGGAAATCTCCAAAATACTGAAAACCCTTCACTGGAGTTCGGCCAGCGCAAAAAGATTGCTAGGAAAACTCAATTTCGCTGCCATGGCAATTCCCCTGGGAAGACTTCGAAGCAGAAACCTACAGCGAGCGAGTTCACTCCTTCCGGAATCAAGGCCAAGGAAAATGTTTCCAATACTGGAGGCCGCGCTCAAAGAATGTCGCTGGTGGATGACCCATCTAAACACGATGGCTCCCTTGTTTCACAAGAACCCATCAAATTTTATGACAACGGATGCATCAGACAAAGGGTGGGGAGCAAAAGAACTTGGAAACGCCACCAAAAACGCTGGCACATCAACCGAAAAGAATTATTTGCTGTTTGCTACCAAGGAACTTTTTTAAGAGAAAAGCCGTGTTACTTCAGTCAGACAATCGAACGGTAATATCATACATTCGGAACCAGGGGGGCACGAAATCTCGTCCCCTGTTAGACCTAACGAACCGACTATTAACACTTGCGAACCAATTGGGAATATGCTTGATTGCCTACTACATTCCCAGCAACTACAACTCGGTTGCAGACAACTTGTCTCGCCAGAAAAGTGCTCCCGACTGGGATTTGTCCAAAACAGCGACGAGGAAAATTTTCATAATTTGGGGCACTCCACAAATAGACCTATTTGCTTCGAGGCTATCGAAAATGGTACCAATTTATGTGACCAGGGACAGCAAAGACACAGCATAATACATAAATGCATTCAGTCGAAGATGCTCGTTCCAACTGGCATGGATATTTCCTCCTCCTTGCTTGATTCCACAAGTCCTAAACCACCTGAATCAAGCCAGAGGAACGTACATTCTGATTGCTCCGAAATGGGAACGAGTTTTTTGGCGAGCAGATCTAATGTCTCGAGCAACGGCCCCTCCGATTCCCATCCGAAACTTACATCAGCATCTAGTGGATGCAACGACTGCACGTCCTCTTCCAAAAGCATACCTGTTAAATTTGGAAGCCTGGAGAATACAGGGTGGTCTAGTGGAAAATTGGAATCGGGAAGATATTAGCTTACTGCAAAACTCCTGGAGAACTTCTACTATGAAAACCTATTCGGCGCCCTGGAAGGAGTGGTTATCTTGGACATCCGAGATGAATATCTCGCCCAATAACCCATAACCGGAATAAATAGCTAAATATCTTGCCTTGCGATACAGAGAAAAACAATTAGCACCTTCCACTATAAAATTACACAAATCAGTGGCTATAACTTCTTCAAACCCTCTGGAAATTGAAACAATTGTGAAAAATCCTTTAATAAAACATTTAATTAGAGCGATCGAAATTTCAAAACCCCAACCGAAAAAGAAAATAATATGGAACATAAGTACTCTAATAAACTGGATGAAAATTGAAAATATCGATAAAAACAGCATATTTCAAGTTTCCACACGGGTAGCATTGATCCTCCTTTTGGCCTCGGGACGTAGGATTCACGACCTCTACTGAGAATTGACATAAACTCTATGGAGAGTGATAAGAGCTCGGTTACTTTTTGGCCAGAATACGGGTCAAAAACAGATGGCAAGGGGCACCGCCAATCAGGCTGGAAACTACTCAAAGCTTCAGATACAAACCTAGATCCTGTTTTCTGGATAAATCGACTAATCTCAGTGTCCCAAGACAGAAGAAAAGCAGTGCCAAATCTAAATAACTTATTCGTTACCTCCAGGGGAAAAGTTAAACCCGCTTCTAGGGGCATTATAACAGGATGGATTGAAAATCCTTTCAAGGATTCTGGAATTTCATTCTCTCCAGGAAGCATTCGATCGGCAGTTGCATCGGCCAGGTGGAATAACAATATTCCTCTGGACACCATGGAAAACGGAAATTGGCGGGGTAGCCAAAACTTTTTCAAACATTATTATAAGAAAATTGATAAAACAACCTTTAAATTCTAATATCAGTTTACAGTACGCATTCCACGTCGTCAGAAACCAAACACTTCTCATTAGGGGGTCAAGCTGACGGCACTGTGCCAAAATAAATCTCGTTTTTCCCCAGAATGGAAAAAAAAACGATTATTTTGGATCATGCCTAAGGCTTGACCCCCCCATTGAGTTCTTGACGACAATATTCCTAATGATAAGGTACTAAAACACGCTCACGGCGCCGCCTAACGGCCTAGCGATAGGGCACCTGCGCCATACGCCATGTTGCCGATGTGAGCGACAAAAACGTGGAATGAGGATAATTTTCAAGGAATTGAGTGCGTTTGCACCCACGAACAAACCTGGTGTAATCTCATTAGGGGGTCAAGCCTTATAGTACGAGATACGAGGCCTATTTCATCGAATCATTTTACACCGTCTTGCATTATTGTTATCATAAGTTAGATAACATGGTACTGGAACCCTCTTGTGCAGGGAAATAGATGGGAGTGGGGGATTTCGCTGGAAAAAATGTTTCAGAAAATGTCGTCATAAACGAGGAAAATATATAATTTTACACCGTCTTGCATTTATTTATTGAGTTAATGTGTGTACACAATGTACACAAACAAAATTAGATTAACACATGTGTTAGGGCATCTAACTGAGGTGTCAACATTTAATTTAGGGATAGATCACTGGATCATAAAGGGAATGGGGATGTCACTGTTAAATAATGCACTCACACTTCCAGTTTTATATCTCTCTATTGTTGCCAAAATAATCGTTTAATAAAGTAATAAATACTGTAACCACATTCAAGTACTTTTATTTATTCATAGGTTAGTTAACAAGTCGCATTTGAGTTATTCGAGAACATTCACTAATCGGTATAAATTCACTAGTTGCTAAGTGCTCAATAGTCAATTTAACAATAATTGTCAGTATTAGCGGTACGCTAATATTTTAATTGAGAGCACAAGATAAAGTTTATTCTTAATAGAAATCTTCGGGAGTTGAGAGTTTTTATATTTTTAGAGAGCCCTTAAAAAAGGGGAGTGTGATTAACTCAATGTTTTACGCGATATTATATCACTTGAGTTTTCAAGCCAGCAGCCAGAGAGATAAAAAAATAAGTCTTTTTATTTAGAGAGCGAGAGAGAGAGAGAGACTGCACAAGGGTGCAACTAGAGAGAATAATAAAATAATTAGAGAAAAGTGAGCAGGTTCAAACTTGTATAGAGCTAGACGTTTTTACGCACTATTTACTGCTAGTGAAACCACACTACTAAAATCACAAATCACACTGCGAAGTGTGAGGCTACTTAAAATAAAAGGTGATCAGACGTGTTTAAGTCGAGCTCCGCGTTTTTTGTGATTTACGTACGTGATATCAACCCGAAAATTTTCGTTCAAAGACAATATGAATGATGAAAGTGACGGCAATAAAACAGGCGCTAAGAAAAAAACCACACAGTTCCCAGGAAGGGAAACTAGGAGTAATTCTGTTGAATTCAGTGAATACAGCCTTGAAGAAATAAGTAGGATTATCGGCCTTGCCGGAACAAAAACAGATAAGAAGCACAATGGTCGAGATATAAACAAGCAAGTGAAAAAACCGGACTCATGCCCGCCCAACAAAAACGAGAACATACCAGGGGGATTTAAAAATAGTATTGAAAATAATCATCACAAAATATCTGAGACAAACATCGAGTTTGATGGAAATGAAAAAACTAGCATGCTTATAAATGTATTGCTAGAAGAGTTAGGAAAAATTAACACAATTATCAACAAGGAAGATTTTGAAAAAAATGATCGACCAGAACTAAGAAAGGCAAGTTTTAATCTGCACAAAACAGTCACTGCTTTGGTATACAAAATGGGACAACTTGAAATGGAAAACATGATGGCAGAAAAACAAAAAGGAATGAAAATGGGAAACTCTGAATGTCAAAACATACAAAAACCCGTACAAGACTTTCCAAAAACTTACAGCTCAATCGTAAGAACAAAGGAAAATCGAAGTGAAGGCGAAGAAGAAAAATGGGAAACACCACTGAAACAAAGAACAAATGAAATGTTAATCAAACCAAAGAATCCTGAAAAAACTGAAAGTGTTCTGAAAGAAATCAAAAAGAACTTAAAGGGCACCGGCACCTGTGAAACATTTAAAAGCATCAGGAATCTGAAAAATGGCTCCGTAATCGTGCAATGTAATGATGTGGAACAGAGACAGAGAATACATACAGCATTAAAACAACAAGACACCCTGGAAATCAAAGATTTTGGTAATAATAACCCAATGATAATTATAACTGGGATAGATTCTGGTTATGAACATGAAAACTTTATCACAGAATTCATTAATGAAAACCCAGACATCAAAACAACGTTTGGGGAAAATGTAAAAGAGAAAATAACGTTTGTAGCCAAAAGGAAGTGCAGAAATAGTACTAAGGAAAACTGGTTCCTACAAACACCCCCAGATATCTTTAAATGGCTAATCAGAAAAGAAAATCTTACTTTTGATTTAACCAGAGCATATGTACAGGAATATATTAACCTTACTATGTGCTATAAATGTTGTTATTTTGGCCATGTATCAAAATACTGTAAAGGCGATTTATGTTGCTTTAAATGTGGAAGAAATCATGACGCCAGTGAATGCACATCAGAAAAATTGGATTGTCCCAATTGTAAACGGATTGGGCTGCAGGAAAGGATACATACTGCCAAAGATCTAAAATGCCCAGCTTATTTGAGAAAAATTGATAGACAGAGAGAATATACTAACTTTACTACAGCAGAAGCTCAGGAAAGACATTTTTTATAAAGAAAACCGACAACAAAGAAAATACACATATTGAAGCATCAAAATTTAGTATAATACACCAAAATGTGCAATCTCTAAAAAACTCCACCAATATAATTGATCACTTGACAGAACTACATAAAGACTGCAAAATATTATGCATTACAGAACACTGGCAAAAGAAAAATCAGATAGGCGCACTAGGATTGAAAAACTTTAAACTTGGATCAAGCTTCAGTAGAGAAGGCGGGTATGGAGGAGCAGCAATCTACGTACACAAAGACATACAATTTATGCAGAGGACAAAAATAAGGGATATGTCAGTAGAGGATATTTTTGAGTGTGCTAGTGTAGAGTGCAAAATTGAAGGTATGTGTCTTGTAATAATATCACTTTATACACAACCAAAAAAGGACATGAATAGTTTTATAAACAGATTAGAGTCTGTTCTTGATCAAATTATCAATGAAAATAAATATATTATAATAGCGGGTGACTTTAACATTGAATTGTTGGAACATAGCAAAGATAAATCGGAATTCCTATCTGTCATTAAATCGTTTAATATGTCTCAAACTATTCATGTGCCTACTAGGATTACCGCTACAACTAAACACTGTATAGATAATATTTTTACTAATATTACCAAACAACATTTAGAAAGTTTGGTTTTAGATACTGTTATTTCCGATCATACTGCCCAAAAAATTATACTGAAATCTAATCTTACTGAAACAAAAAAAAGCTATTTTAAAAGATTTTTTGATGAAAATAGTAGAAATAACTTTGTAGCTATACTTGAGGAACAACAATGGTTAAATGTTTATCAGATCGATCGATCAGATGTAAATAAGCAGTGGTCAACATTTATGAATATTTTCATGCCAGTCTTCAATCAGTGTTTTCCTAAAAAGTTAGTGAACCCTGCACACAAACCAAATAGGATATATGTAAATAACGAAAACGTAAGTAGGGTAAAAAATAGGCTAGATATTTGTTTAATGTTAAAACGTCAAAACAGTGCATATAATGAAATGTATTCAAACGTCAAAAAAGAATATGATAATCTCCTTGCAAACATCAGAACCCAAAACTATGCTAATCGTATCAGCAATGCAGATAATAAAAATAAATGCATGTGGTCAATATATAGAGAGATAACAAGCAACGTAGATGTGGGTAATACTATGATGGAGGGAGATCCTAGTGAGATTTCCAACAATTATAATGAGTTTTTATTAAAAACAATACCGAATATATTAAAGGACATACCATATGTTGAATGGACACATAGCATTACCAGAAATAGTAGATCAATTTTTCTTAATCCAGTGGATAGCCAAGAAATCGTAGACATATCAAAAAAAATTAAAAACAAACAAAGCAGTGGAGATGATGAAATACCCACAAGTGTAATTCGACAGGTGGTTCCCGCCATCATAGATATAATGTGTTATATGATTAATAACTCACTTAGAGAGGGTACTTTTCCCGAAACTTTAAAATTATCAGGAATAAAACCGTGTTATAAAAATAAAGGAGACAGCAATCTGATGGATAACTACAGGCCGATCAGCCTGCTTCCGGGTTTCTCAAAGTTGTTTGAAGTTGTGATGTGTAAAAGAATTGTAAATTTTTTAAAAGACTGTGATATTCTATCAGAAAACCAACATGGATATATTGAAGGAAAGTCAACACAAACTGCAATATTTCAATTTACTCGGGCAATTTTGAGAGACTTAGAGGAGGGAAATTTGGCCCTGGGTATTTTCTTGGATCTGTCAAAAGCTTTTGATATCTTAGATCGAGATCTTTTGCTAAAAAAAATGGAAATATATGGTATAAGGGGACGTGCACTTGAATGGCTTGCTTCATATTTAAATAAAAGAACACAAAGAGTCATACTTCATAAAAACGGAATTTCATATAAATCAGAGATTATGCAAAATACAGTAGGGGTTCCCCAAGGCAGCATACTGGGACCGATTTTATTTATAATTTTTATGAATGACATCAACACAGAATGCTCAGATATTGATTATGAATTAACAGAATATGCGGATGACACAAATGTTCTGGTCAGTGGCTCAAATTTGCAGAAAATTATTGAAAAAACTTCTCTTTTATTCCCAGAAACTGAAAATTGGTTCAAGAAAAATAAATTATGCCTAAACACAGGGAAGACAAATGCTATTCTATTCAGAACCAAGTTAAACAGAACAGAGAAACCTGAATATATTTCAGTCAACGAAAATCAACTTACATTAAAAAACGATACCAAATTTTTGGGCGTACATGTGGATGAACATTTGGACTGGTCTTTCCATATTGGGCGCCTAGAAAATAAGTTGAATAGCATTTGTTTTTGCATTCGCACTGTTTCAAGGTATATGAATGAGACATCGCGTAGAACACTGTATTTTGCAAATTTTGAAGGTACTGCTAGGTACGGTATAATTTTTTGGGCATCCAACTCTAGGGCACAAAATATATTTGTTATTCAAAAGCGAACAATACGAACAATGTATAAAATGTCCCCCCTACAATCGTGCAGGGGAATATTTAGGGAAAAAGGGATAATGACAATTTACGCTCTATATATCTATGAGACAATTTTATTTACTTTCAAGAATATGCAATTGTTTAATGCTATTGATGCTAGTCATAATTATAACCCTAGAGCAAATAATATTTGTTTTCCGAGGTACAGGCTAACATTATTGGAAAAAAGTCCATGTTACATGGGAATAAAACTTTTCAATAAACTAAACAATGAATTAAAAATAATGACACAAGAAAAAATGTTTTTCTACAAACGTGTTAAAAATGCAATTTTTAACACCCCCTCGAAGCAATAAAAATGTTACTTTATTGCACTAGTGTTAAAAGTCTTTAAGGCACTAGTGTTAAAAATGAAACATCAAAATTTGAAAGCAAACGTCAAAAAAAGTTTGTATTTTTAATTATTTACATTAATATTAATGGTAAAATTTGAACAACTGAGGAAGCTCCATCGGCCGCCTCCTCTATATTTTTCAAGGGATTGGTGCAACCCTCTTTTTCTTGTGTATTTTGTTGCATTTTTAGCATACTTTCAAGAAACTGACGGGACATTTCATTACCTGTAAAACAAGGTGCTGGTTGTTTGAATTTTTTGACAAATATCAAATTCAATAATTTTACGTAGGAAAGATGCTTCCAATTTATTATTCATTTAAAAATCCAATTTGTCACTGGTTATTGCTTGTTATTGCCGTTTGTAGAAAAAATATTGTATGATATTTGTGTGAAAAGTATTTTTAAGGCACCTATGTGAATTGCAGAATTCGCTTCGCTCATTCTGCAAACTTTCACATGCGTGCCTTAAAAATGTACTTTTAACACTTATATCATAAATAACTATTAAAAGTAAACTGAAAAAAATGCTTATTGAGTTGGAACCATATAGTATACAAGAATATTTGAATTATATATAACTGGATATAAGATAATGTAATTGTTCTGAGTATCATTAGGTGTAAGGTCTTTTTTGTGACGCTATTTCATTTCATAGTTTATGTGTATATTTTTATGTATGTTACTGTAATCTGAAATAAAGTTAAAAATAAATAAATAAATAAAAAAGAGAAGGAATGCATTTTTTCCCTTAGCGACAACAAACCAGACTGGATCAATCCAGTACAGCCTGGTACGGCGCCAGCGGCCATCGAGCTTTCACGGCGGGGGGCTTTTTTGCAACGTTGCCACTGTGATCATAAAAAATAAATACGATTGTTTTGCTGTTTCCACAACAACATGCAAGACGTTTTCATGGAGGTTTTGGGGTTGCAATAGAAGATGGAAATTGTCAATTTGTGAGAAGGATGAAAAATAATTTTCTCTTCGAACATTAAATAATACATTCATTCTTGCTCGATATTGAACTGTTTAATGATACGAATTCTACACGTCTCGTGGATAATAATCGGAATCCACGGCCTATCGACCAATCAAATTCGCAGTATTTTGGGAATACACGGGCCGCAACGAGACAATACAAACAAAACATGACGACCAGACGACCAGATCACGAAACTTTCAATTTAAAAAAATTAAGGCGGGTTTAGACTTTTGATGATTGTTATTTCTTACAAAAACCAATGATTTTCTTTCAAAAAGTTCAAAGAGAAAGTATAGTCTTCTCGCAAATAATGGCTATTATATGATCGTTGAAGAATATACTATTACACCACTCCATTGTTGATTTAGATCAAAGCTTGAATGTAGAATAGCTACTGGATACTGATACAAAACGTCCTGTGGAGGGATAATGGCCTGCAAGACGGATGTCATGCGTTGTCTCATGAGGGAGTGAAAAATTATTTTACACCACTTCATGCTTATGTCCGCCGGAAGAATATATGTTAAGAAATGGTAATACATCAGTCCAAGGCGTTTTTTTGGGGAAAAAAAGTAATTAAATCCGTTTTATTTTTTAACTAAACTGTTGAGTTATTTACTGAACCATTCACTGTTCATTATTTTCTATCCAGTTGACGTAGCAGCTCAACAGGGGAGTCTGCTGAATGCAGGAATTATAATTTCTGTTTACAATTCCAGACAGATCATTTGTTGTGTCATTTTTTTGCTGCTTTAAAATCAAATTGTTCAAATTTACCTATACTTACGATCCGTTATGTGTTATGGCATATCCACCTCAAAAAAAACTTAAAAGATTAAAAGCCGTCAGAAAAATAACAATTTTCAACATTCGAATATGATAAGTCCTTGCTTAGATTCCTTGTATTAGTTATATAGAACGCGCTAATTAATTGTTGGTCATCTGTCATCATCTGTCTTTAGAGAGTCTTGTCAGAGTGACATTAAAAGTGTAAACAGTTTCGTTCTGTCCAATTTTGTATTCACCAAATACCGTCTTGGAATAAAGTATTTCAATAAGTTCTAGTGTTTCAGTGTCCCAGTAAATACACAGCATATTTTGGCGACGAGCTCTGGAAACGGGCCATAGTCTATGAATCGTGGTTTGTAGTCCGCCTCGCTTGGAGGTAAATTAGAAGTCAAACTGTCAAACCTCTGGAAAAAAGTCAAAAGGTCTGTCAAAAAAAAAAAAAAAATGTCGTTAATTGGAAGCATAGAGCCGTTCAATCCAAAAGTAAGCGATATCACTACCTACATTGAGAGGTTAGAACAACTTTTTAAGTGTAATGATATCACACTGGAAGAAAAAAAGGTACCCTTGTTTTTAACTTTGATAGGGGGGGGGGCCTACCTTGCCAAGTTCAAAGGGATATGAAGCATTGGTCACTGAGTTAAAGCAACATTACAGTCCTAAGCGCTTGATAATGGCCGAGAGATTCAAATTTCATACAGCATTTCAAGAATAGAAGCAAATGAAGATATACAGACATTCGTTGTGCGTCTGAAGAATTTAGCCAAGTCATGTGAGTTTCAAAATTTTCAAAACGAGGATCTAAGGGATCGGTTTGTGTGCGGAATCAGGTCGGAGTCTATAAAACGTAAACTGTTGACAGAAGCAAAGTTAACATTTGACAGTGCCCGTAAAATTGCAGTTGCAATGGAGTTAACCGAAGGTCAATTAAAAGTAATGGATCCAGATATTGGTCAAGTCAATAAAGTCTATCAGAAAAAGTATTATGCAAAAGCAGGATCTAGTCGTGGTTCTAGTAAGTCAAACTCAAGTCATTTCCATAAGTTCAGTAATCAGTCAGGTGCGACTATGTCACAGTCGAGGTCACAGGCCAATAATAAAAATTCTAAGTTTAGAAGATGTAATCGTGTTCATTTTGACTATAGTAAGTGTCCAGCAGTGTCCTGGAAGTGTTATTCATGTAACCAGGTAGGGCATACTGCCAAGTCTATAATGTGTAAAAGCAGAGTTTACGAGTTTGAAGAGGAACAAAAAGACGTTGATGTCGAGTCAGAAGAGTCCGAAGATGGCTTCGAGTTAGGTTTGTTATCCGAGGATATGGGTGAGTTTACTATCAAGTCTTTAAAGTCTAATGGTAACGATACGCTAAGGGTCAACATGATTATTGACAATAAGAATGTAGAGATGGAAGTAGACTCAGGGGCTTTTCGGTCAGTTATGCATCGACAGGATTTTTAGAAATTATTTCGAAATTTAGTTCTTGAGCCTGTAGATTTTAAGTTAAGAGTTTTAACTGGTCAAAAAACTGAGATTCTGGGACAAGTTTGGGTGCATGTTACCTATTTGCGTAAAATGTTTTGTTTACCATTGGTAGTACTTAATTCTGAAGTATCATTTGTACCCCTTTTGGGTCGAAATTGGTTGAATGTGCTCAATCTTGATTGGAAAAATAATGTTCTGGATAAAAGTGTCAATTTAAGTAAGATCACAGGAAACAAGTCAGTTGATGGTCAAATATTTCAATTCATGTCAGAAGATATCAAAATTACATTGATTAATTTGATAAAATCTGAGTATGAAAGTTTGTTTAAAGATGATTCGTTTATCAGGGGGTTCAAGGCAGAGTTTAAAGTCAAAGATGGTTTCAAACCAATATTTCATAGAGCATATGAAATGCCTTTTTCACTAAAATCTAAAGTAGAGGAAGAAATTTCAAAAATGGTTGAATCTGGTATTTTAACGAAAGTCACACACAGCAAATGGGCAAGTCCCATTATTGTAGTTCCAAAAAAAAATTCTACTGATATTAGGCTATGTGTGGTTTTTAAAAAAACATTAAATCGGGCTATTGATACTGAGCATTGTGTTTTGCCATTGCCAACCGATATTTTTGCTAGTTTGAATGGAGGTAACTGTTTTTCTGTTATAGATCTAAAGGGTGCGTATCAGCAATTACAAATAAGTGATTCTTCGAAAGAACTTTTCACGATAAACACCCATATGGATCTTTTCAGATTTAATAGACTAACATACGGAGTCAGTTCCGCTCCAAGTATTTTCCAATGTATAATGGATGCAATTTTGGCTGGTTTACCCAAAACTAAGTGTTATCTTGATGACATTTTGGTTCATGGAGAAACCATGGAAGAATGTAATGAGAATCTTAAAAATGTTTTAAAAAGATTAAAAAAGTTTAACGTTAAAATTAATAAGAACAAATGTAAGTTCTTTGAACACTCTGTTGTATTTTTAGGTCATCAAATAGATAATAAGAGCATCCATCCTACAGACGAGAAAATAGAGTGTATAAGTAAAGCTCCTTCACCTCAAAACGTGACAGAGTTGAAATCCTACTTGGGATTGTTAAATTATTATGGAAGGTTTATTCACATGCTATCTGCCAAGCTCAAACCTTTATATGATTTGTGCTAAGGTTACACTGATTTCTGTTGGACAGATGAGTGTGAGTAAACGTTTCAAGAAAGTAAAAAAATGATTACCTCTAAAAATGTCTTAGCTCACAACGATCCAGAAAAGCCTATTTTTATTACTTGCGATTCAAGTGGCTATGGAGTGGGTGCAGTGCTTAGCCATAAAATTAAGGGAGTTGAAAGACCAGTATTATTTGCCTCTTGCACTTTATCAGAAAATGAAAAAAAGTACTCAAATTTAGAGCGTGAAAGTTTGGCCATAATTTTCAGTTTAAAAAAATTTCACAAGTATATATATGGTCGAAAGTTTACACTAGTATCGGATCACCAACTTCTTCAATTCATTTTTGGTAAAAATAAAAATATTCCGGTTACAGCTGCATCTCGTATAACTCGATGGGCACTAATACTGTCTGCTTATGATTATGACATTACTTATAAAAAGGGTTCTTTAATATCAAATGCTGATGGTCTATCTCGCTTACCTATGAATTGTTCAACTGGAGTTTCAGATTCGCTTTTCTCATTTAGTTTGTGCTATGATGCACTTTTGTCGTTTGAAAATATTGCATTAACTACAAAGAAGAATATCACTCTTTCCAAGGTTATTGACCTTACTCTTTCTGGATGGCCAAATTGTATTAAAGATGAAAATTTAAAACCCTATTTTAAAAGACGATTGGAATTTTCTATAGAGGGAGGATGCTTATTAGTTGGAAGTAAGGTAGTCATACCAAAACAGCTTCAAAATGATATTTTAAAATTATTTCACGAAGAACATATTGGCATCGTTAGAACAAAGATGCTTATGCGATCCTATTGTTGGTGGCCAAGTATGAATGAGGCTATTGAAGCTTTTATAAGCTCTCGTGAAACATGTCAAGAAACTCAAAATTTTACAAGTGGGGTATACTTGTTCCTTGGCCTTGTGCTCCTAATAATTTTTATAGGGTCCATATCGATTTTTTTAAGAAATTTAATTTGGTTTTCTTGATCTTAGTGGATGACAAGTCTAAATGGACTGAAGTAAAACTTATGAATAATGGTACTAACATAAGGGAAACTATCTTGACTCTTAAACAAATTTTTTCAGTATTCGGTTTGCCTGCTGAACTTGTATCGGATAATGGACCTCCATTCAATAGTTATGAATATACTACTTTCGTTCAGGCTAATGGAATAAAGTTTATACGAATTCCACCCCAGCATCCTGAAAGTACCGGTCTTGGCGAGAAAAATGTACAAACCATAAAAAGAGGTTTGGTACGCTCATTATTTAGAGAGAGGGAAAAAGAGTTGAGCAAAAATTCAATTTTGAATAAATTGGAAAACTTTGTATTTATACATCGTAATACACCCTCTACGTCGAATGGCTTGTCTCCTGCAGAATCTGTTTTTAAGTTTCGCCCTCGTACTAGATACGATTTGTTGAAACCTTGGTCTAATAAACAGAAACCTGTAAATTCTGATATTACTAGCTTAAAATTGTATTGTGAAAACCAAGATGTCTATGTAAAAAATAAGTACACTCCTTGTGGCAAAAAGGTAAAATTATAAGATGTATGAGTTACTGTACTTATTTAGTTAAAATTGGAGAAGTTATTAGGCTTTTTCGTTCGAATGACATTCGGCAATGTAAAACAGATTTTTCTAAAATGATGTCGCATGAAATAGTTCCTTCTCCTTCCCCAATTATGTCAAATTCACAAATAAGTCAAAACAAGGATAACCAACATTGTTCAAGTAATAATATAGAAGTGAGTCAGCCTGCTGTTGCTGAAGTACCGGAGTCTGTGAGTCCTACTAGTCCTACAGTTGATAAAATGCTAAAGTCAGATAACAACCATACAGTAAAAGTTACTGCTACTCCTAGACTGTTAAGAGACCTTGGTACAGCTTCAACTTCTAGCAAGACTTCTGGATATACTTCTAGGTTTGGACGACTGATTAAACCTCCTCAGAAATTAGATTGTTAAGATTTTTTTTTAAAAAAAGGAAGGAAATGATAAGTCCTTGCTTAGATTCCTTGTATTAGTTATATAGAACGCGCTAATTATTTGTTGGTCATCTGTCATCATCTGTCTTTAGAGAGTCTTGTCAGAATGACATTAAAAGTGTAAATAGTTTCGTTCTGTCCAATTTTGTATTCACCAAATACCGTCTTGGAATAAAGTATTTCAATAGGTTCTAGTGTTTCAGTGTCCCAGTAAATACATAGCAGAATATACATATTATTTAGAGAATTTTGCAAAATAGAATTATTTTACGTGGTAAAGAGCAAAAATATTTGAAATTAATGTGCGTAATTTGTAATTTGGAGTAGTAATCACCTTTGTACCTGATGGAGTGACCCCCGTCAAAATTAGTCAACTTCATCATCGTCTTGCAGTCCTTCCTTTCCATTTAGAACGTCTCGCATTTTCAAAAATGTTATCAATGTGTTCTGTTTTTTCCATAAGTACCAGTGCAAGATGGTGTAAAATGATTTCTCACTCCTTCATAAGACAACACTTTTGACCTCCGTCTTGCAGTCCGTTATCCCTCCACAGGACGTCTTGCATCAGTATCCAGTGGCTATTCTACATTCAAGCTTTAATCTAAATCAACAATGAAATGGTGTGAAATGATATTTTACCCCTCTGAAAAATTGACAATTTCTACCTAATATTACAACTCCAAAACCTCCATAAAAACGTCTTGCATGTGTTAATCCAATTTTGTTTGTGTACAAATTAACTCAATAAATAGATGCAAGACGGTGTATAATTATAGACGGCATTTTCTGAAATACTTTTTTCAGCAAAATTCCCCACTCCCATCTATTTCCCTGTACAAGTGCGTTTCAGCATCATGTAATTAATCTAACTGATGATAACAATGCAAGACGGTGTAATAGTTATTTACATTACAAGTGCGTTTATGAACATGATTACAATAACGAGTGTGAAAGATTAAAACGACGAGGTCGTAGACCGAGTCGTTCTAATCACACGAGTTTTGTAGTCATGTTTAAACGCACGAGTGATGTACAACGTTTTATCTATAAAGCGAAAAATAGGAATGTTTTTTTAATTATTTTCGTTTAATAGTAGTTGTCTACCTTCATTTTACCTTTACAGGTTTACCTTTGACATTTGTCAAATCACCAAAAATCGTTGTGTTATAGATTCATAACCTCGTCCATAACACCACTAGTTGTGTTATGAATTCATAACCTAGTCTATAACACCACTAGTTGTGTTAGGAGTCTCATAACACAACTCAAATACTAGAAAAATAGTTATGTAAAAACGTCATAACCAAACGCTTGTAGATAAAATGATTTGATGAAATAGGCCTCGTATCCCGTACTATTAGGCATGATCAAAAATAATCGTTTTTTTTTTTCATTCTGGGGAAAAACGAGTTTTAATTTTGATTTTTATCAGGATAAACAAACAAAAGGTACTACAACAAATATTATTCTTACGTCCGAAGTACGCTTTTTAATAACCAGTTTCTCATCCTGACTAAACTCGTCCACATCTCCGGCCTGTTTTCCAGACGCCCGGACGCGTTTGCAGTTTTTCAAACCGTGAATTTCGCATTTAGTCAAATCCTCGAGTCGAAATATCGAGTGTCTCAATATTCGAAAAATGAACGGGAAATACTTGCTGGTGTTTTCTACTTTCAGGTCGATTTGGAGTTCGTACATGCACAAAATGAGCTGCAAAAAAAGAAGTTATTTAAAACTATTCTGCAATCTAGATATTAAAAGCTTCATCTGGTAGTATTCCGCTTTCTGCAACAGACACAAAACCCGAAAAATGATATTATTCGCCATGCCAGTCATTATTCTCAAAATGGCCCGCACGAGTGCACTTGTACAAATCCAATCTCCTCGAAAATACAAACTTAATGGAATAAAGGAGAGCTTGAAGATACATAATTTGTTTTTTTGAAAGAGTATAGGGGCTTGGGATGAGTTTACTTTTTAAAGGAAAATCGAAAGAGACGTGACGCAATTTTCCTTTTAATCCACTCGGTGGGAGAGCTCGAAATACGAAAACTCAGTAAGTCGGGTTTTGTTTTGTTGTTATGAGAATTTTGTGTTTTGAAGTCATCAATTTTCCAACTTCGTTTTAGTGTGAAATGGGAGCGAACGAACCTGAACTGTTTTTTTGTGTTTATGTATTCCCTTTTTTTTTTCGCTATTCGAAGTTTTGGGCGCGTGTAAAATGATCTGTGATGTTTGAAGCTTTTATCAGCATTAATTGGAGTTTTTTGGCAGGGTTTTTAAATTGGTTTTGGTAAACGGTATTTTGCTTTTTTCCAATGGTTTAAGGATTAGAATTTTACAGGCTGACGTTTTATTGTACATCAGTACATGGCTCAATATAACATTAAAAGAAAACATAAAATCACGATAACTAAAAACTATACATATTGGTTTTAAAAAAAAAAATGTTTCATATAATATGGCAGTAATTCTGTGTCATTATCGAAAACTGTTAGTCGTTCTAATTGGATGCTATAACACTCGAAGTCTGCACATCCACACAATTCGGTACGACACATTTTCTTTCCCAAGCAGGGACAATATGCTGACTTACACACTTTCTTGCACCCACATTTTATCAGCTTTAGATTCACTTCCGGCGTAGGTTGATCATTGCAAGTTGTAGGGATAAGCGTTCCATCATGTTGCATCAACCTACCATGGTTGGCAGGTGAAGGAAGAACTGGATGACTCTCAGTTGACTTCATTAACTAAAGGTGCCCTCTGGATAATGAGGATTAAAGATCCCTTTGTAGGAGGAAGCTGCTCAGCTAGAGCCTGTTTGTGTGCATACATTGACCAACGCAGTGCTCTGACAGTCGAGTGAACTTGCGATTTGTATATCAAGCATACAAATCTTTCCAACTCAGATAGGGTCATTTCACTCGGGTTTATCAATTTGACGAAGGCTGGAGAGAGCTTTGTGGATTAACTCGTCGCAATCAAGAAAAACTTTGAAACACTAGTCCTTCGTTTTTCCTGCAAATTTTCCCGTAACATCGCGACCTGTGAATACATGCCAAAGAATAGCCCCTACAGGATTCTCCCCCAGTTTTCCACATATTAGTTTTATATATATTTTCCGCGAGGCTTTGCTTTTTCCAGTGAACAGTGAGATGTTGGAAGGCAGATTTTTGTGCAGCCGAATCAACAGGAATAACACGTCTGTATCTGGGGAGTGGACCACAACCTCAACATCCTTGTGAATAGGGTAGTGGACAAGGTATAATTTCAATGAAATCGATGATCTATTGTTCATCTATGGAGTAAATGAAAAATATTCCTATTGAAAGAAATTTCAGAAACAATTTGCTAACTTTGTTTAAAATAATTGTAAAAGTAGAGTTTTGGGACGGACTATTTGAACGAAAATATTTCGCGCCTTAATTTTACGTCATAGCTGTTGTATTTGAGTATGAAATGAATCAAACCTTCGTCCTATATTCGACACACACTTAGGCCCAGTTGTAAAAAAAAGCATGATTATATTTGAAATTTCCAAGAAAAAATGGAAAATTGTCGACTTTTAGACACAGCGCCCCCTAGCGGCAACAATACAATTTAATTTTGTAATTTTTTTTATGCATTTCATTAAACAGAAAAAAACTCTTCCAAATGACACGAGATTTATTTAAATCGGTTGAAAAACAAAAAAGTTATATATCTTTTGTTCCTGACAAGTTTGAACCTTCCCCCACCTCTTATTTGAAGAGTTAGAGCAAAAAATCCTTAACAAAATTTTTTCATAATCTCATCAAGATTTCAAGAATTTTATTTTTAGGATACCTTAAGTGGGCGTTTTTTGAAGATAATCGCAGTATTATGTTTTCGAGTATTCGATGCGCCCCCTAGCGGTCAACTTACAAACTTGAAAACTATTTCCAGCAATTTTTCATAGCCTATTTTATGAGAAAAAATTTTACTTGGAAGCTCTAGGACTAATAGTTCCTGAGATATAGCCGGCGTCCTTTCTTATTTGGACACCCGGTACTTGCATGAAGAATCATGATGGCTGTGAGTTTGTAGTACTTTAGGAACGTCTTCATTACTTCTGGTAGTCGTGCCTGCAGTGACCATGAATTTCTTTAAGCTGTTACTAGATACAGCCTCATGCAGCGTCTTTTCAGCAAGGTATTCTGTCAGTTCTGCTTTTGTCTTATTGTGCGCTAGAAAACTACTCAAAGAAATGTTACGAATTAAAGTATTATCTTTAATGTGATAGTAAGTTGTATTTCCACCAGTCCGTTTCCTTCTAATCTTCTCCTTCATTGAATGTTCTAGGTACCTATCGAACACCAACCTAACTTCATCATATGGCTTTACTGTTTTTATAAGTTTACATATCAAAGCAACTGCAAAGTCTTTATAAGTTAATATCGTGGATGTTTTTTTAATGGTACCTATGTACGATCGCCATTCCATCAATAATTATCAGTCTCACACTTGCAGAATTGCTGCGTGACGCACTATGGATATTACCGTGACACGTTTCACCAGTATCTTCAGAATCAATTACTTCCAGTTGATGAAGCACCTTTGACTTATCGTAAGGTAGAAGTGATGATTCATCAGATGCGAACAACTATGCCGAATTCGTAGCCTCCAATACATTCCTTCAAGATCAAGTTCGGTGCGGCTTCTAGCTGCTATAATTAAACTTTGCAGAAGGCTTTCTGCAGTGGTTTATTAAAGTGTATATCCGGAATGTTTTCTAAAATAAGCTGTTTAAGGTACCTACTTTTTATACGGAGGAGAGTCATCCACTGTTCTCTTCAGTGTCTTTCACTAATAACTGCCGCTTTTGTTTTATGAAATATGGGAGATGATATTTGATATCCTTAGCAACTGCTGTAAGAGCATCTGGAGATGCAACAAGGTTACTGAGACGCACTCTTACACTTTCATTTTTTGTTTTCTCCCCTATCTTTTTCAATTTGCTTTTCCATGTTTTCTGACGTAACTTCATGAAGATCCATGCTGCTACTTTCCTGACACAAAAAGCATTTGTGTCTATCATAGCTCTCTCGTAATTTCTTCCACATGTAGATCTTTCTAAGGTTGTAGAAATAGAAGGTCTGCCTTTTTTCTTTGAAAGAACATATTTGGATGTGGTTGCTTGTGCAAATATTTTTCTGGCTTGTTCTATCTTCTATCTTGCTTGATAGTGCTAGTTAAATTTTGGTAGCAGTCTCTGTGATAAATGATCTTTTGCTTCAATAGCTCCTCAATTAGCAACTCGTGTATTAAATTTTGCAAACTACTGTTCTCTATGTCACCAAATCTGCAATCACTATTAAGTTATAGAATGCTCTGTTCTGCGAAATAAAGAAATGCACATTGTAGCCTCTTTTTTTAACAAAAAGTATACTACAGTGGCAGCTGTTCCCCAGAGAGCAATATTAGGGTGAGTAAGGAGTGTCTATAGTAGGCGCCAGAAGATTTAAATTTTTAAGTTCCAAATCCTCAAATGAACTCTATCAAAAAAAATGCATAACAAAAGAAATCTGAAAAGGAGGTACTCCAAAAATAATTATAACAAATGTCTGCACTCAGTTTTGTTTATTTCATTGAAGCTTTGATGTTTTTTTAAAGCCTGAGTGCAAGAAAAATCCTTCGATAAATCTCTTAAACCTAAAAAGCTAAAATTTTCCTTAATAATTAATTACACCCTTTGCAATGTAACAGTACAAAATAACCCTTGGCCTGATCAGGACCGAAGTTTATTACTTAAATCCAAAGATTTCAAGGTATAAAGTTAAACTTATTAATTATTATTAAGTATAAAAAAAACCTGTTCAATCCATGTCCTTCAGGCTACTAGATCAATGTTCTGCCAATTGAGCCAGGGTGAGTTCAATTAAAAAACCCTCACAAGATCCACCATGAAGAAATGCAAAAACGTGCAGGAGGCTGCGTGCTGCATACTCTCGTAGGTAAAGTGTAGTGGTTTTTGGTGGTTAGTACCACTAAAGTTGAGGCCCCTCGGTAGATCCTAATAATTAAAATTATATTTTACCATAAAATATGGAAACGAGAGCACTGGGACGTGTTTATTTTAGCACTGTCAGCAACTCTTGCATGGTGATTTAAAGGAATATCATAGCCGAAACAAGCTTACCTTGAAAATCAAGGATCTGGACACAAAATGAGTGGTTCAACCACGAAAATATTGATGGAGGGCATCTCCCAGACCATCCAAATGCACTTTAAGCTATAATACACCAGGTAACGCTGATGTGGCTGCCTGGTCATCGAGGCATAGAAGGAAACGAAGAGGCAGATGGCCTCGCAAAGGAAGGGGCCTCAACACCATACCATGCACCAGAGCCCTACTGTGGCTTAATGAAAAGCCACATCATGGAAGAACTCAACAAATGGGAGAAAGACCAACTGTCATCATATTGGAGGCACACACCGGGACTCAGACAGTCAAAAAGGTTTATTACCCTTTCAGCAAAAAGAGCTGAACAGCTCCTAAGCATGAGCAGACCAGACATCAGATTGGTGGTGGGACTGCTCACAGCACACTGCCCAGTAAAATACCATTTAAGGTTAATGGATAGAGCAGAAGACGATCTCTGCAGATTCTGCTCAGACGCAATAGAAACCGCAGAGCACCTGCTCTGCGAATGTCCAGCCCAATTCTGCAAGAGGCTCAAATTCCTCGAGGGGGCAACACTGTCACCAGAAGAAGTGGGCCAACTGACACCCAGGAAAATAGCTTCCTTCGGCAGAAGTCTACGCTTTCTGGAGACAAATTAAGATGTAGAGTCACGCACAAAATATCTGCAAAGGTAGCAGTGCTGAGCGGCTGAAAAGCCGAAACGACTCCCCCGAAATCTACAATCTACAATCTACAAGCTATAATACAAGGCTAAATTAGGCAGAATGCCTTAGATTAATTTGGAAAACCAAACTTACCGGCGATGGTCTCAAAAGAGGTTATGGAATTTTCCGAAAAAAAAAAAACATTTCCACTACCACTAGGCCACTATGAGCGTTTTATTTTTACGCATTTGAAGTTAAAAGTCGAGGTAACTTGAAAAAAAAAAAGGCACGAGGGACAAAATTATAATTTACGGACCTGTACAACTGTAATGTTCGATCGCCTTCAGAAAAGTGCCCTGCAGGGTCCTTATTCTTGAAACAGGAGAGCAGTGTTCCCAGGAAAACGAATGTTCCGTCTTTCTCAATGATATGCAAATGACAATATAAGGAACAAAGACAAAACACTCGTTCTCCTGGGAACGCTGCTCCCCTGTATCAAGAATAAGGACCCAGAACGACAGGAATGAATGACATGACATTCAAAATAATCCTGAGAAGTTAGCTACGTTTCGCAGCTTTTTCTAAAAGCATGTAACACATAAGGATAATGATTTAATGATACATTTTTTTTGCACTGGTTCGACAAATGGAAATCGCTATTAGATTCTTGGGATTTAGCAACATACCAAACAAGAGCCTGTATACAATATTAACTAACTTAAATTTATTTAAATCTTATTACTAAACCACAAAGATAGCCTTAAGCTGTAACATTGTAAATATTGTCGCTCAATAATCTTAACCTTACAAAATAATTATAATAATAATAATAAAGGTTTGTTCCAACCTGCCATAATATTAGGCAATTCAATCTATCTGTCAAAAAGGAAAATTCAATGTGGCGTGGCGGCCAAGCAAGTTTGTTTTGGATATGTTTTTATGCGTATTTTAAATTATTTTGCATACAGTTTTGCTTAAAATTTTGATTTTCATTATTTGATAAAATATTTGTTGACTAGGTACCTAAACTATTAATTCCGGCAGAAAATAGATATTTTTTTGTGTTTTTTAACCCATGTGTGGCCGCCACGCCATCTTGAATATCACGTGGTTTGAATTGCCTAATTACTGTAATATTATCGTCCGTAACCGCGCTAATGCGACTGCGCAATCAAAAACAGTAATATTATACTAAATAATTTTATTTTTGAAAATGACGATAAATGTAATATTGTGATATTGGGGGATTTTAATTTACCGTTCCTGTATGAAACCAGCTGTGATAAAAACCTACTTTTAAGAGAATATTGGTGTTTGTACAATTTCCAACAACATAATATTATAAAAAATTCTATTGATAGACTATTAGATAGTAATTTCAGATTTGGAGGACATAGTGATAGAAAGGTCTAAACTACCAATGGTGCCTGAAGATCCATATCACCCGGCATTATGCCTTACCTTTTCAATGGTGAGGGATGATGACAGAGTCAATAAATCTACAATGGCTTACAGTTACGACTATTCAAGGGGAAACTACACCTTACTTTATCATCTCTTAATCAACTGCGACTGGGCAAGTGTTCTGAGTTGCACAGATATTGATTCTTGTGTTCATGCATTCTATGATCTGCTTTATCATTGTTTTGATCAATCAATACCTAAATTTAAAAACAAGAATATTAGTAATGCTCCAAAATTCCCCAGATGGTTCTCCATTGAGTTGGTTCGTAATGTGAGACATAAAAACAAATTACACTCTCTGATAAAAAAAAGGTCAGGCAAGTATTGATCAAAGGGAAGAATATGCCAATTTGAGGCTATTTATTAAAGATCAGACTAAGTTAGAATATAAAAATCACATTAAATCTTTAGAAATAAATTTAAAAAATGATCCTTCAACCTTTTGGTCATATATTAAAAGTAAGTTTCAAAGTAGTGGTATACCAACTACCATGAAATTAGATGGACAAACCTTTATCGAATCGCAGGAAATTTCCGACGTTTTTGCCAAATACTTTTCCTCAGTCTATGATGCTGGACATAACTGTTATGTTGGGGAATCTGGCTATGATTGGGGTAACTTTAAATTTTCCTTAATAACCAAAGAAATTGTGATAGATAGTATTAATTGCTTAAAACCCAAAAAATCAACGGGGCCAGATGGTATACCGGCATGCATCTTTAAGGGATGTAAGGAGAGCTTGGCTGATCCACTGATTCATATTTTTAATCTTGCGCTAAAGAGTTGCTATTTTCCTGCATCCTTCAAGGAATGTTTAGTGTCGCCAGTTTTTAAGAGTGGTGAGAAAAATTATGTAAAAAATTACCGTCCCATTTGTCTCTTGAACGTTCTCTCAAAGATTTTTGAAACAATTATATATAATAATATTTTTGAACATGTTAGTGCCAGTTTGTCGGTATATCAACATGGTTTCATGCTACTGTGAGTAATCTGCTGGTGTTCTCGCAGGATGTCTCTCAGGCTATCAGTGATAAAAAGCAATTGGATGTAATTTATACAGACTGTACCAAAGCTTTCGATAAGGTGAATCATGAGATTTTGTTGAAAAAACTGGTCAACTTTAATTTCTCAGAACAAGCTTATAACTTTATTAAGTCCTATCTTCTTGACAGATCACAAGTCATAAAAGTGGCAGGATCCAAATCACTTAGTGTTCCAGTGCCATCTGGTGTTCCACAGGGTAGCAAATTGGGCCCCTTGTTGTTTTTAATATTTGTAAATGATCTCCCAAATGTTCTTTGTAGCTCTAAAGGATTGCTTTACGCTGATGATTTCAAACTTTATAAAACCATATCTAGTCAAGAGGACTGTGTCTCACTTCAAAATGATCTTGATTCTGTAGTCAAATGGTTTGATGCCAATAAAATGAAAATAAATATTGTTAAATGCAATAGTATGTCTTTCACCAGAAAATTGAATTATGTCATTCAGGATTATTCAATTGAAAATGTTCCGATTAACAAGGCTGACGCGGTGCTTGATCTAGGTGTCATATTTCAGAAAAATCTTAAATTTAATTCACACTTTGATAATATAGTCAGTAAGGCATACCAAGTCTTGGGCTTTATAATTAGAAACAGTAAAAATTTTGAAATACCAACTGTAATTAAATTATACAATTCACTGGTTCGCCCAAAACTTGAGTATGCTAGCTCAGTGTGGTTTCCAATTGCAACAACAAATCAAGATCAAATTGAAAAGGTCCAAAAGCGTTTTCTAAGATACTTTATGTTAGAAGGAACAATGAATACCCTTTTAGAATCTCCTACCAGTCGATGTTAAATGGCTTTAATTTTCAAACTTTATCATCTAGGCGCAGAGTACAAGCTATAATCTTAATTTATAATATTGTAAACCATAAGAAATATCAACACTGTGATCTTATCAGGCATATCAGTTTTAATGTTCCTAAAATTGGTCTAAGAATTATCAATAGAGGATTATTCTGGGTAGACCCCAATGACAGTTTGTCCCCTTTATCTAATATGCAAATAATAGTAAATGAATTCCTGAACCTCCATAACAGAATAGATATGTTCCACAGCAGTCTGAGACAGATAATTGCCTTGATAACATCATAGACTGTCCTCATATTTTTAAGTTTTAAGTAGGTTTTTTTGTGTATTTTTTTAATGTGTGTCTTTTTTACTTTGCATGTAATTACTGTAGGTGTTTGTAAAGTTATTCAATAAATGAAAATGAAATGAAATGAAACTTAATAACTTGTTGGAACGTTTTTTGAACTATTAGTACTCACAACACAAGATGAAAATACCAAAAACAACATAACTTGCATACTTGCAGGTGAATCATCTTCCACCACAATAAGGAATTCTTCTAAACCTAATATACAACAAAAATCAGATTTATTAACTCTGAGAATAAATAAAATAAAATTACTTTACTTCTATAGCAGTAATTTTCAAATAAATAATTTTAATAAACAAAAAACTGAGGTTCTAGGTTATGTATTATTATTTATGTTTGTTGTTATTCAACCACTGACCCGTTTTCCGTAACTCCGTAACTCCGGTTGGAACAACGAACTGTCAATTATCGCGAATTCTAAATTAGTAATTTTAACTGGTTGGAACAGCATTTCACAATTGCGCATGTGTGCCAGTAATATTACTGGAAATTACTGCCGGATGGAACAAACCAATAATACATAGTTAAGGATTATCAGCTGAAAACAGTACTAAGTTTGGCAAGTAGCAAAATCAAGGTTACAAACTGAAAGAGGATATCTGGTGAAAATACGTTTCAACCTTAGAGCAGGTAAAGGTAGAGGAGTAGTAACCTGGATTTGGAAAATGAAGCCGTTTTTTTCCAGGTATTTTGGCCCACAAAAAATGGCGGTTATGGCGATTCAATGCTCTACCTGTATTTTAGTGCCAAACACCTGCCAAAAACTTAGCTTCACTTTAGTTTCATAAGCAGAATGGCGCGTTCCTACTCCTTATGTCCGTAGGACAGCGCTTTACCTGCTCTAAGGTTTCAACAGTTAAACTACGTCATGAAGAGTCCCGTAGGTACAACCTGCTGTTCCAAGACATTTTTAAATAAAATTTATGTACAAGCGTTTAGTTATGACGTTTTCACATAACCATTTTCTAGTATTTGAGTTATATCATGAGACTCCATAACAGAACAGTGGTGTTATGGACTAGGTTCATAACACAACTATTTTTGATGATTTGACAAATGTCAAAGTTAAACCTGTAAAGGTAAAATGAAGGTAGACAACGACTAATAAAAGAAAATGATTGAAAAAACATTCTTATTTTTCGATTTGTAGATAAAACGTTGTACATCACACGTGCGTTTAAACATGACTACAAAACTTGTGTGATTAGAACGACTCGGTCTAGGACCTCGTCGTTTCACACTCGTTATTGTAATCATGTTCATAAACGCACTTGTAATGTAAATAACTATTACGACCAAGTAGCTTCAAACGCTACAACATTTTCGTAGCTATAATAATAATATTACCTACCAGCCTGTAGATCACTTTCGAAAACATGATTTTGCGATAGCTGCCGCTGACTGGATCTGAGGTCAGGGTCCTTATTCTTGAAACAAGGGAGCAGCGTTCCCGGGAAAACGAGTGTTCCGTCTTTGTTACTTATATCATCATTTACATATCATTGAGAAAGACAGAACACTCGTTCTCTTGAAAACACTGCTCACCTATTTCAAGAATAAGGACCCTGATGAGAAGCCCCTTCGCGAAATTCTGGTATCAATAGATGGCGCTAAGTTATGGCTTAATAGCAATATGGCTGCCGAACTCAGTGAACAACAATGTCAGATTTTCGAAATTAGTTGGTGTTAAATTGTGTTTTGTGGCGTTTTTGTGATTTATATGACAGAAACTATACATATATAAAAACAATAAAATTCTGTAGAAAATTGAAAACTTCCAAAAACAATGCTCAAGCTAAATGCAAATTTGCTTTGTTTTTCTCTTGAGTACCAAAGTTGATCATAGATGATATTCCCTACTTCAAGAGCTTTCTTCAGTGACTCGATAAACCTTTTTACCCACTGACAATGGAAGTAAGCCGCCATCATATTGCTCATGCTCATAAGTAAATATGAAAATAGAAGTGAGCCATGACCTGCCGCCATTTTGCTGCTCCAAATTCCATATGAATGTATAGGAGTTGATAAAACCATTCAAAAATAGGACGGCAATTGACGCTACTAGCGAATCAAAATATGACGTCAATCTTGAATGGTCAATGCACGCATTTTAGTTAGGTTTTAAAGTTGGATTTGGAATAAGGTAAGAAGATGACAATGTGATAAAAAATGGCAACAGGACGATTTTTACTACCAAACATATTGTTGATAATGTAAAATCAACAAATCAATTTTAACACGCGAATCTAGCCAGAGCGTGAATTCTTACAAACCAAGCCGCACTATTTCTAAAATCATCATAAAATTACTTCTGCAAGTTTCTGTCAGAGAACAGTTTTAGAAAAACATCTTCCAGTTTAAACCGTTAAATAAGCAGGTATAATATCTTTATATCAAGTCATTTAAATCAACTTGCCTTGAAAGTGATTTTAAAATTAAAATTCCAAACCGCTTTAGTGTATTCAGAATCAGTCAAACTGAACACGGCCTCAACATTTCTGTCGGCGTTCGTAGTCGGCCCCTCTTCCAGTGTCCAGGGCACGTATCTGGCAATTCCGTGTTTTGGACCGTTCACTCTCCGGCCGTGATACGGAAAAGTGTATTTTATGCCTCCCCTATAACAATTTTCTGCCATTGATTGTTTTGTTCAAAAGTGAGTTTGTTTACCTGATTGGTGAGAAATGGTTGAACGTGGTTCTTTCTTTGAAATAAAGCATTTCCTTGTTGTTGACGCGGTACGAAGAAATTGTACCGCCGTGTAGATGTACCGTGCAAGTTGTGTAATGTCCTCGGTCCATAAATACAACTGAATTTTCGACCTTTGACATGGTTTTGACAGAAATTTTGTGGACAGAAATAAATTATTGGTCCTGAAAAAATCGAAAATTAGAAATCTAAAAATTCAAATAAATCCAAAAACTGAGAGGCAGCACATTCAGAACAAAAATAAATCTAAAATCCACACTCACATGTACGAGAACTATACCAAAAAAGAATGAAACCGCTCATTCGAGAAAAAACTCCAAGGAAGAAAAACAAAAAATGACATTCTCAGAAACGCATTTAGAAAATCTGTCAATTTTAAATATTAACAGGTTCGCCGGGTGACAGCGATCAACTCTATATTTGACCGGCTTGAATCTTAAAACGAAGCTCTTCTGTACTGTTCCATTAGACTGTTTTGTGAAAGTGGACACATGGCTATTGGTCGTTCTCCAATAAAAAAAAGGCACCTTTCTCAATTCTTTAACTTTTTCAAGTTTGCTTTTTACATCATATACTGTTATTGTAAATTTCTCTAAAATTTTGAATATATTTGGGGTATATCTGTGCTACTAGTTATTAAAGATAGATAAGAGCGTGGCCTCCGGATAATCTTCCCATATCATTTCCATTCTCTGTTTGTTCTTTTCAATGCAAAAAAGGAAGTAGTGTCGCACCTCGTAAAAGCGTGAAAGCAACGCAGTGCTAACGATTTTTCAGGTCCCAAATGATTTGCAATGTTATGAGCTGCAATAATAATAATAATATAACGTTTATTAAACAAAATAGTTACAAATAGCTAGATATATGAACAAATTAGAGAATAAACGTGAAAAAATTTATCACTGAAGCACACTTGTGCTTGTGAAAATGACACTGATGAATAATAGTTCCGTGAATTCACTTTTCTTCAAAAAAAAAAAAAAAAAAACAGATTTTACTCCAATAAAACTGAAGCACAATACATACAGCTAGCTATACAAAATAAATATACGAAACGATTTGTTGTTCGGACATTTACAACAATAGCTCGAGATTTACGCTTCCAGAAAGACGAGCCACGAGCGCTAAATAATTCAACCGGGGACCAGACGAAATCCTATACATTTTCTACTATTCCCGGCTACTGAAAAATTCAACAATATTCTAACTTACGCGAACATAAAGAAAATCACGTTTTTAGCGTGTTTCCCAGGCAGAGGCCTACCTCGTTCTTTTAGAAATTTTATGACTCAGGAATGTTGTGAGAAAATAATTTATTTATCAAATGGAATAATAATAATGTGGAATTCATTTAAACAGTTCAAAACTTTCTTACTCATAAAGCTTTTGAGGATATTTTCAAAATAAGTTCAGACGGCAACAAAGCATTTACATTTTATTTGTATCTCCCTCGAAATAAAAAGCCGATTGAATTAGTTTTAATTCGAAAAACAAATTCGGAACAAACTAATTTACAGCTTTAAGGCTTAAAGCCCTGCTAAAAGGGGAGGTTTTTAAGTGAATTGACGTTGTCCAATTTAACCCTTTCTGGTTGATGAAGTTTTTTTTTTACACAGGCGCAAAAGCCTCATCAGTTTTTGTTTTGCAATTAGTTTATTGTCAAAAAATTTATATTTAATCGAATTAGTTCCTACATCAAAATATCCCCTGTGATCGCTCAATGTGGCACAGGGAATTGATTTCTTGTCGAAAAAGGGGGGCCTTGCGGATGGACATGTTTACCCGGGCCGTTCACGGTCGTCGATAATGCCCGATTAAACCGATTTTGTCGGAAAGTGTTCCACTTTGATCGGCACCTTCGTCGGGTCTAAATATGTCCTTCCCCCCATTTGCGAGCTAACTTCAAATTAGTGGCAAAGGCAGACAAAGTAGAAATATGTTGAGGTAGTAAAATGGTCTACCAAAGTGGGAAAGGTGATAACATTGTAAGAATTAATTAGTTGAGTAATTGGTCTTGGTTCTTGATTCGAATTGAAAGCCGGGAATAATCCACAATTGAACATTGAAGAAGATCAGCTAGTCGAATCAATTATGATGCCATTTTATAGCTGAAGTTCATATGTTCGACTGCTTTTTCTTGTGTATGTAGTTGTTTTATCGATCAAGCCATATAGGCACAAACGAATGTAATTTTAACTATTTATATAGAGGTAGGCTGTTATCTATCTTTGAAGTATAAGAGGCACAGGATAAATAGGCATGCAAACATGTTCAAAAAATTTTACGAAGCTACTCATCCTTTGACTGACTTGGAGAATGAAGTGAAAATGAAAACTTGGTAGTTCATTTTTTGTGCATCATTTTACTGGATATGATACACATTTTGTATTTTTGAATACTTTTAGTTGCAAGTGACTGAAGCATTATTTTTTTTTGTCACCTTCATATAGAAATCAAAATCCGAAATTTGCTGCTAAATTTCTCTCTCAAATGAGGTTTGTTGCTGGTAATCCTCCTAAAACCTAAAATTATTGAGACCATTTTATCAATCATGCCTATAAAATCAGATTCAAAATCAGAAGTTTTAGATATTAGACATTGAAATTTTAATATGATTTCCTTATCTGACGAACCCGCTTACATAATAAAACCCACTTAAAGAGAGGCGAAATTCAAAAAAAAAAAAATCCATTAGCGTAATAAATTTCGTTTTTATGGCAAATGGCTGGCAAACCTACCTTATATATTTGACTCATCGTTTCCACCCTGACATGTGTGTAGAGCCGAGAGCTGAATTTTAAACAGCCCCAGGACGCTCTATCACGTACACACGTCACGGAAAAAATTGAACATCGGTATTAAAGTATAGTATTAGAGCAGAAAAGAAGGAGACAACGTCATTGTGGATAAGAATTACCTAATGCAAAATAAATATTTATATAAGTTGATTCATCTACTTAAAATTGAGCAAAGTAATCTCATATAACGTTACACGCTCGGCATCCATTGCAGCATAATAAAGCTGTATTGCCTTTAATAAAATGCACGTCCGGCGAGATATAACGTTAGGGAAATCGCATTAGAATTTCGTTTTATTGTCGTTCCAAAGGAGATTTAAAATTTAAATGAAAAATGTGCTCTTCATTCATTTTAGAATTTTACTGCAGTATAGACCTATTGAATTTCTGTTATAAAGCTTTTAGGAAAACGTTCATTTGCATTATATTACGAGTTTAATGTATATTTCCTGCAAAGGTAACATTATCCAAGTAATACTTTATGAATTGACAGATTGCACTTTCATCCTCTTTTGATCATCAATCATGAATTTATGTCAAGAGAAATATAGATAGGAAGACAAATTAGATTCAAAAATCTTTCACCACTTTATAATGAAACACTTTTGAAATTATCTATTTCTTCTTTTTTACTAGCAATTGTTGTCTTTGGAAATACATTTCAGCTACTGAATTTAGTTTTGTTATCTATTGTTTATTGTTTTTATTTATTTTATATTGTAAAGATGTTGTGAAAAGGGTCATTTCAGGCGCAGTTATCTCTTGTACAGTCTCCAGATGTACTTCTTCAGGTAGGTGTGTTTTCTCCAAGTGTATCTGGAATGATTGGGGTAGTTTTGGTAGGGCCATTTGTGTGAGCTGATAAAGTAAATGGTTCTGTTACGTGCGCGGTCATTTTGCATTTCTCGAACCAATCCTCTTATTTGAATTCGTTTATCGAGTGATAAACGACATTGTTGTTTTCCAAGAATTGTTTTTTTTGTTTAAGTTTTTACTTAGGATATGATGCAACATCCGGCGGAAACATCGGTGTTGCAGTTTATCAGTTATGACGCAATTAAATCACATGAGTATAGTGATTTCCGGTTAACCGCGTCCTAATTTTATAATTTTTTATTGATTTTCTTTTTTCGGAATGTTGCAAGAGTCTATTAATTGGGGACATCGAACTCTGACATCCGGTCGCTTATCGCTTGTGTTGGTAAAATTGTTATGTAATTTGAGTTGAGTTTAGAAATTTCGTCATTTTTTTATTTATACTATTTTTATACGGAATTAGATGCTGGATTGCTAAGAGATTTAATAAGTTGAGATTAAATTATCTTGCAACTGACGTAGGTACTTTTCTAATTAAAATGACTACAAAAATGCTTTTACCAATTGAGTTTAGTTATATTTTCTGGGATTTTGACACCTCGAAATTTTGGGGTCGTCACAGTTTCGTCTAGGATTAGTACATATGTAATTTTTCTCCTTGTGCAGAGTACATTTATCATACCAAATTTTATTAGAGTAAAATTCGGTAGGAGTAAGTACCATTGTATTTGTATTTGGGATGGGTATTTTTGATATTAGCCGAAGGACTAAATTATGCATATATGTAATTATTGTAGAATGTTCTAGCAAATCATAGGGATGGTTTCTAGAGTTTAGTAGCTGGTTTTCATGATAAGTCTGTAACAATTTAGATTCTAAAAGGGATGTTTCTTATGTGTCGAAAAACTCAATATTGAAAAGAGAGGCTAATAATGGGAGTATTTCACGTAAAAACTCTGCTAAAAGTGCTAAGTGATCGATGTACCATCGTCACCAAAAGTATCTGGGACAAAAATAATTCATATTAAATTCCTGGACTAATTCAACCGTCATTCATTTAAATGCATTTAATTCACAGTTTGACAAATATTTGACACTAAAATTCATATAATAGTACAAGAGCTAATATGATTCTGTCCCAGTTACTTTTGATGACGATGGTACATAGTGTAAATTAAGTCATCAATTTTTTGAATAACTGCATCAAGGGCTGACTTTGCGAGCTTTAAGTTGGCATTGATTTGGGTCGTATATGAGGAGAGTCGATAATTTATATCATTAGCGACATATACGAATTTATTTTGAATTGTGAATGACTTCTAATGACTTCTATAGATCGTTATTATCTGGGTTACCCGTGATAAATTGGACAACTGAACCTAATCCGTTAATTAATCCACGGATACGTCGGATATTTTGCTGTCGTGGTTAGCATAGCGTATTGACTTCTCACTTCTTTCAAGTGTCGGTCGTATAAGGGTCGTAATGGTACGTATATATCTGTACGAGTATTAGCAGGAAGTTCTTTAATTATTTCTTGGAAGGGTTGTAGATCAATTTCGATAAGGAATCTATGATGGAGAGATATTTCTTTTTGAGTTCCAATTTTTTCTGAATAATAGCCATTATAATCCGTCAAACGAGATGGCTCATATGAATAAAACAGAAGCAAATGCTTTTACTTAAGTTTTTTGAGATAAACATATTCAGCTTTAATGCAGCAAAAAAAGATGAAGGTAGACTGAAAGCATTTGCTACACTTCATTCATATCGGGTATTGTATAACGTTTGTGAATAGGTGGAAGTTGTTATAGAGTACACAGTCAACCTGTGACAAGGAATTTATTTAGTTTTTCTTACTTGTTGATTAACAGTAATTGGTTTGTTCAAGGATAGTTTGTTATACTTTGCCTTGAATCTGGAATATTGATGGGTGTTTTCTTGTATCTCAGGAGTAGTGTCCTGACTATTTTTATTTGCTTTGTCCAGATTACTGATCATTCGATTTGATGCATTTCTGCTTTTCTTTGTTGAACGTAGTGTTCATATACACAGATCTTCGTCAAAAATAGGTATGGTAGTTTAAGGGCCATATAATATATTAAATGGGGTGTGACCAGTAGAAGTATGTATACTTTGATTATTATATATTGTCACAGCTTCTTTGGGTGATATCTGTATGAGTATTTTCAAATTTTCAGTAAGTGTAGAGTGAAAGCGCTCTGTAGGAGAGTTGGAGCTAGAGTTAACTATAACTATAGTATGGTGTTCTATTCCATGTAATTTTAAATATTCTTTGAACATGACTGATACGAATGCCGGCTCATTGTTCGTAATTTAGGGCATTTTGGTCAAAATTGACGGTGTTGTTTTATCCGGGATATGGTATACTTGGGCATATTTACTGGAAGGGTCTAACATAGTTAAAAACATTACCTTTTACAAAATAAATATCAGAATGAATGATCTCCAGAGGTTTTGTAGGGAGTATTGGTCCTTTGAAAGGGTCTTTATAGGGTTTCCTTTCATACTTTGCTAGTTGACAAATATCGCATTTATTTATAAAAATGGTGATTTTATTCTTCAGGTTAAGAAAATACACTATTGACTTTAAATGTCCATATTGTAGTATAACAACCTCAGGTTCGTTCAGTAAGATTGAACTGTATGAATTTTTATTACCTTTCAAACAACAAATCTTCTGAAAACGAAATAAAAAACAAATAGGACCTACGTTGTGGAAACTTTCCTTTACTTACTGGACATGCGCCCGACATAGTATATATTTGAGAAATTTAGGAGAAGCTGTGATATGTAAAAGAAACGAGAAATTTGTGGAACGTCTACTTTATTATTAAAGTAAATCGTACCGTTCTCATCCTGGAACTAACGAACGAAAAGAGCACAGCAGAGAAACCCTCGATCTACATTTCCCAAAAATCTAAACAAACTATGTCATTTTAATAATAATTGTGAGTCATTAATTCAATTAAAGTTGAAACTAAGTACCGTCCCCACTGTTCTTGATTTAAAATTTTAATTACACACACTACATTCAATCAACACTACCTATATTCAATACTGAAGAGTTTTGGTTAGTTAGCCCATCTGTGGCAGGTACTGAGGTCCCTGATTACGTAAACTCACAGCTATAGTTGTTTTTGAGCCAATATTTCTTTCTTTTGTTTGGTAGGATATTCGCTCGTCAGGGTAGGAAAATGTTAGTAAATTTAACAAGGCCCTAATGCACGCTCTGAATATACAAAATCAAAATCTCAGCACAAAAAGACAGCACATAATTCCTTCTAGGTTTTAATTTACTCTTTATCTATGTTGTTTACAGCATGAAACGATTTTTGTTGAATACATGAACGATGCACATGTTATGAAAATATTATAAACAAACAGGGTACCGCCCCTGTTCTTGTGCTAAAATTTCAATTACACACACTACATTCAATCAACACTACCTATATTCAATACTGAAGAGTTTTTTGGTTAGTTAGCTAGTTTCCCAGCAGGTACTGAGGTCCAACACGGGAAGCTACTCTGCTATAGTTGTTTTTGAGCCAATATCTCTAGATTGATTATTTCAATTTGCTAGGATATTCTCTTGTCAGGGTAGAAGGATGTTAGTAAATTCAAAAAGGCCCTAATGCACGCTCTAAATCCAAAAATCAAAATCCTAGCACAAAAGACAGCACCTAATTTTTTGAGGATTTAATTTATTCTTTATCTGTATTGTTTAAAGCATTCTTTATCTGTATTGTTACAACGATTTTTGTTAAACACATGCTATAAAAAAATCTATAAACAAACAAAAAATAAACATAAAAATGGGGAAAAAATAATACTTGTATGAATTGAATTCTCAAAAACAAAATAACAATTATTATTTAACTGACCTGTGATCACTCCTTGACACACACTAATCACAAATTGGATTGAACAATCAGTTCAATACAAAATAAAAATTTAAAAATGAACAATGGCGGACAAACGGTCTAAGGGACCATCTTCTTCAGTCGCTTTTTTCTTCTGTCTCCCGTTCGCAGTGCCGTTCCTTATAACTCGAACGCGGTCATCCCTAAACTACATAGCGCATTACATGGTTACAACATTTACTTTTATTCAGTAATTTTTTTTTTTTTTTTTAAGTTAGGATTGTGAAAGAAATAATATTTTAAATAGGTAGTTCTCCTCAATATGTACAGGATGGGCATTTTATTAGGGACCTATGACTTCTCTCAGAAACTACAGGGTGTACAAAAAAAATATATAAATACAAAAATTTCTTGGTTTTAAGCAATGTTGTCAATTATTTGAGTTTTATTTATACAGGGTGTCCCAAAAGTGCTGCACCGACTTCAAAACCACAATTTTAAATGGGACACCTTGTATATTTTCACATTTTTGGATTCCCGGAGAAAAATAAAGGTAACTCTCATAAGGACTACCTATTCGAATTTTGTGTAATTTAAGCAGAAATTGAGGTTATGTATTTTTTTTAGCAAATTTATGCCCTCAGCAAATAGTGTCTTGTGTGGCTGGTAGTTGAGATTATTTAATAAAATTTCAACCACATCTTAAGAAGACTACCTCCCAACGATTTACGATGTCTAGGTGCTTTAAATTTATACAGGGTGTCTCAGATCATAGGACATTTTTTTCAATTTTCAATTTTCAATATCCAAGTTTTTTTTAATGGAACACCCTATATTTGATTTTTTTTTTGTTGTTTTGTCTAAAAATGCCTACCCATTTATTGTGTTATAGAAAATTTTTAATACTAGTAGCTCCATTTAACAAATCCAAAAAGTTTCAAGTTGCTGGGATGGCTGAAAGTGATTTTCAAGAATCTTCAAATGTGATTTTAGAGGAATTTTATGATTTTCTCAGGTATCAATGATTAAAAAAAATCGTAACTTTAGTTGTGAGCTTCATATTAACTTCCAACTTGTTTCGTAATATTAAGAAACTTCATTTTACAAATCCTGAAAGTTTTAAGTTGTTGGTATGACTAAAATTATTTTTCAGTAACGTTCAAAGGTGATTTTACAGTAATTTTATAATTTTCTCAGGTATCAACGAGTAAAAAAATTCGTAACTTTAGTTGTGAGTTTCATATCAACTTCCAGTTTGTTATATACTATTAAAAAATTCATTCAACAAATCCTGGAAATTGCAAGATGCTGGCTGAAAGTATTTTTCAGGAACCTTCAAAGGTAATTTTACAGGAATTTTATCATTTTCTCTTTCTTAAGTATCAGTGAGTGAAAAAATTCGTAACTTTAGTTCCGAGTTTCATATCAACTTCCAACTTGTTTTGTATCATGAAGGAATTTCATTCAACAAATCCTGAGTAGTTTCAAGTTGTTGGTATAACTAAAAGTATTTTTCAGGAACGTTCTAAGGTGATTTTACAGTAATTTTATGATTTTCTCAGGTTTCAGTGATTGAAAAAATTCGTAACTTTAGTTGCGAGTTTCATATCAACTTACAAGTTATTCCACATCATGAAGAAACTTCATTTTACAAATCCTGAAAGTTTCATGTTGCTGGGAAAGCTGAAAGTGTTTTTTAGGAACCTTTAAAAGTGATTTTACAGGAGTTTGATGATTATCTCAGGTATCAATGAGTAAAAAAAATTGTAACTTTAGTTATGAGTTTCATATCAACTTCCAACTTGTTCTATATTATAAAGAAACTTTATTTAACACATCCTGAAAGTTTCAAGTTGCTGGGATAGCTGAAAGTATTTTTCAGGAACCTTCGAAGATGATTTTACAAGAGTTTTATGATTTTCACAAGTATCAATTATTTTGTATCATGAAGAAACTTCATTTAACAAATCCTGAAAGTTTCAAGTTGCTGGGATGGCTTAAAGTATTTTTCAGGAACCTTCATAGTTGATTTTATAGAAATTTTATGATTTTTTCTAATATCAATGATTAAAAAAATTCGTAACTTTAGTTGTGAGTTTCATATCAACTTCCAGTTTGTTTTGTATCATGAAAAAACTTCATTTTACAAATTTTGATAGTTTCAAGTTGCTGAGATAGCTGAAAGTAGGTATTTTTTAGGAAACTTTAAAAGTAATTTTGCAGGAATTTGATGATTTTCACAGTTATCAATGAGTGAAAAGATTCGTAACTTTAGTAGTGACTTTCATATCAACTTCCAACTTGTTTTGTATTATGAAGAAACTTCAATCAACAAATCCTGAAAGTTTCAAATTGTTGGGATGGCTGGAAGTACATTTTTCAGGAACCTTCAAAGGTGATTTGTGATTTTATCAATAAGTAAAAAAATTCGTAACTTTAGTTGTGAATTTTATATCAGCTTCCAACTTCTGTTTTATTACGTAGAAACTTTATTTAACAAATCCTGAAAGTTTCAAGCTGCTGGGATGGCTGAAAGTATTTTTCAAGAACCTTCAAAGGTGAGTTTACAGGAATTTTATGATTTTTCCAGGTAGGTACTGTAATAATGGATCTGGTAGGTAAGACCTTTACAGTTTTCGAGAAAGGAAGTTTCAAGTTTAAATTTCATAACAATGTCAGGCAAATTTGAAAATTTCGAGCTTATCTACAATTTGAAAGCAACTTCAACTTGTTACTTTATCAAGTTTTGGAGTATAGAAGTTGAAAATTACAAGTTGCCATGACAATCTGATTCCATAGAAACTTTTCAAAAATATTTACAATGTCGAACCTGTAAATTTTAAGTTGATTCACAATTCAAAAGCAAACTCAATCTCAAGTTTGAAAGTTACGAAGTTGTAAAAAAATTTAATCGCTGGAAGCTACACAAAATGTTGAAAGTCTCTTATCTTAGAAACTCAAGAACTTTTCACGATCAAATCTATTGATTTTGTGCTGATTTACAATTAGAAAGGATTTGCAATTCACTACCTTATCAAGTTTGATAGGTAGTTTGAAAAAGTGTAAACGCTGAAAACTACAAGTTGCAATAAGACAAATTGAAATTCTGAATATCTTGGGAAGTAGGAACTTTTCACAATCATATACCAGTTAAAATCTGTAGATTTTTAATTCATCAACAGTTAAAAAATATTTGCAATTCATTACCTTATTAAGTTTGATAGTTATGAAGTTGCAAAGAAGTTTAAACGCTGAAAACTGTAAGTTGCAGTGAAAACAAACTAAAAGCGTGGATATTTTAGTAATTGGGAACTTTTCACAATCATATACCAAATCAAATCTGTAGATTTTGAGTTGATCTACAAATAAAAAGGATTAACTTATCAAGTTTCATAGTTTGGAAGTTGCAAAGAAGTGTAAACGCTGGAAACTACAAATTCCAATGAGGACAAACTGACCACCTGGATATCTTAGAAGCTGGCAACTTTTCACAATCATATACCCAGATCAAATCTGTAGATTTTGAGCTGATCTACAATTAAATAGAATTTGCAATTCATTACCTTATTAAGTTTGATAGTTATGAAGTTGCAAAGAAGTGTAAACGCTGAATACTACAAGTTGCAATGAGAGCAAATTGAAAGTCTGGATATCTTAGGAAGTATAAACTTTTCATAACTATATACCGGATCAAATTTGTAGATTTTGAGCAGATCTACAATCAAAAAGGATTTGCAATTCACTTTCTTGAAAGTTTGGTAGTTTATTACAGAGGAAAGAAGTTTAGAAAAAAACAGAGCCTATAGAATAGATAAAAATCAAGTAAATCAATTCCCTAAATCTAAAGTGTTATTTTTATTTTTTTTGTTTCAATCAATTTGTAATTTTACTGTTTACTGTTACCCATGTTTGTCTGACTCGTAAAAAGCGACAATAAAACTAGAAAATTACGATTACAAAAGAATAAAATACAAAAACGACTCATTTCGCTCGCTCCATCCTCATCAGAAAAAATTTAATTAAAACTTTTTGAGATTTTTTTTTTTATTTTTCTACTATCACTAGCGATTTTATTCTGGCTTGAATTTCAATAGACAAATAATAATAAAATTTAAATTTAGATAAACTTATTATTGTTGGGAAATCTTGCAACTTTTATCAAATAATTGCCAAGGATTATCGAGTAGTTCGGCCAATGCATTGACTTTGTTCTCGTTTATTTCTTCTTTTACTACTTCAATAATGTGGCGAGTTTCCCACACTTGTTTCGGTTCCAGTCCTATGTCAGAAGACAAATGTCCGGTACCAACCTTAAACATAAGAAAATTGATTTACTGCTGGACTGGAAGAAGTTCATCGATTGTGCGAGTGCGCAGTGGTTCACCTACAGCGATATAATGCAAATATTCATAAGGATAATCTTCTTCGACAGGATTAGTCCAGGGATTGAAGATCAAAACGTCCTTGGCGGTTTTGGCGCAGGCGGTTATTTTCAATTTGAGGCCGGTGTTGTCGATATTTCGAACTTCGACCGCTGATGGTACGTCTACAAATACCTAAAATATAATTGAAAGAATTAAAAATATTTGTGTTATTGCTCATCCTTGATTTACTTTCAATTCGAAAGGTTACGATGGTTGATTTAAAATCAAAAATTTTATTTCAAGGGACATTTTGCCTCACGACTTATTTAGTTTTAATCCGATTCTAAAGGCGAGTTTAAACAACTTCATAACTTTAATTTAGTGCGTAATTCACAATTTAGTGCATAAACTTTAAAGTTAAAGGACCTCGCACATTTCTTATGGAAAATGGCTTTCGGCTAAATTTTCTGAAAATTTGAGATAATGTAGTTCTTGATGTCCTGATTAAAAGTTCTCATGAGCACAACTCAATCCTATGGTCAGTTTTTGAGTTATGGATTGTCAAAATTGGCTTTTTTAAACTTCGAGATATTGATTTTTTTTCAACATATTTGTTTATATTTCCTCGATTAGCACATTTAAATTAAAAGTTTCTACTCTAAGTTTTAGGCGTTTTGGTGTCTTCTTAAAATGTGGTATAAAAGTTCCTACAGCGTCTTACACAAAATGGTGGCGGCAGAGAAATGTCAATTTAGAAAAAGTCGTAAAAAACTAAATTCGATCAATTGTATAGAACACAAAAACGAACGGCTAGATTTTACCGTATTTTCAATATGTTGTTATCAAAAGTATATTTAAGAATACTTACTATAATTTTGGATCCAAAATGTTATACCAGGTGTTCATTTTGTGCCAAGGCCCCGGTGTAGATGGTAAATGCCGACTGCAAGCGGGTTTCAAGTTCAAATGCTATTATTAATCAGCCATATTTAGTTCCGGGACCGGAACTGGTGATTTTTTTGCAAGAAATTCGCTCAATTGCAAGAGGCGTTAACAAATGGCAATGCTGTGAGAAAGACCTCAACGAAGAGGAATTCAGGAGTGTTATTGGTTTAAGTAAAGAACATTTTACCGATTTATACAGATTTTGTCATCCTGTTCGTACTGAAAATCTAGCAGAAAGGTAAGTTACATGTACGTTTACTCAGTGAATTGAAGCTCCTAAAAAACAGTAAATACCAATGCATGTTTTTTGAAGAGAGACAAAAAAACTAAAAAGTATATTTTGGTGTAGGCTTCTAACTTCAAGATGTGATGTAATATGTGACAGTTTCTTGTATAGTCTTCAATTTTAAAGCAATTTTTCCAAAGCACGCACCGGTAAATAATGTATGCTTATCATACAATACCCAGCTTACAACCTTATGGTATTCATACTCTGATATGATCCTTTTTTTAAGGTCAATAAGCAAAAAGAACTTGCTATCCTTTTTATGTAAACTGCGCCATGGTTTATCGGATGAGTTTTTGTGTGTTTTGTTCAAATACAAAAGTAGACAGAATGCAAGTATGGCGATTTCAATAGTGCGACAAAGTCTCTCCGAACATTTTGTGCCCCAAAATATAGGATTTGAGGCTATTGGTAGACAGGAATATATTAACAGACATGTAACAGACTTCTCCAATCAACTTTACAATCCTAATCCAGAAATACCAATAGCAATTGTTTATGTAGATGGAACTTATAGCCCCATAGAAAAGAGCAGTAACTTTAGGGTACTTCGCCAGTCTTATTGTGTGCACAAAGGCAAACATTTGTTGAAACCTACTCTAATAGTTGCACCAGATGGTTATATTTTAGATATTCAGGGACCATATTTTTCTGACAGCCAAAATAACGATGCTGCTATTTTAAGTAGAGAGTTTGAACGGGATATAGCTGGTTTGAGAGCTTGGTTTCAAAATGGTGACATGTTTGTTGTCGATAGGGGCTACAGGGACGTGATTCCACTTTTAAATGAACTAGGAATAGACCACAGAATGCCTCCTTTGTTACCAAGAGGACAACAACAACTTACCACCGAAGAGGCCAATGAGTCCCGCCTAGTTTTTGCTAAAACACTCTCATTTCATCATGCCATCAATTTTAAACACGCAAGATCGCGGGGGCTATTATTAACAGGTATCATGAGCCTATTAGAATGCCCGATGCTCTAATGTTGAGTTTGCAAATATTATGTTGCAAAGGTCAGAACAAATTAATAACTTGCAAATTCGCATTGAAGAAGAGCATTGGCAACGCAGGCATGCCAGATGGAATGTCATCAATATTGAAGACCTTCTCAATTTTCCACCTCTAACGATTGAGTATTTAAGAAATCTAACCATTGGTACATATCAAATAAATCTGGCGCCTTCCTATATTCAAGACACACTGCAAAGACAAGGAGAACGCAATGAATTTCAAATTAATATACTAATTGACGACCCACAACTCGTTCATTTACGAATTTATTCTCGGCATAGAAATGCAACTCGTTACCAGTTATGGATAGCATTTAATCATCAAGATCAAGATCCTATTACAAGCTATTATTGCACCTGCCGATCTGGTGCCAGGACATTGGGTTGCTGTGCTCATGTAGCCTCTTTTATTTGGTATATAGGATACTCAAGGCACCAGGAACAAATTCGCTATCCATCTACTGCCTTACTAGATATAGTTTTGGATGCCGGTAATCGGTAGAGTAGAATTTTTAGCTTGTCTCCTCTACATCCAGCAATTATTAACATTTTTCAACGTTTCAACTCATAGTAGCATCAATTTATTATCTAAAGTTATGCAATGGAGATTATTAGTGTGGTAACGGCAACTACGCATACTGACGTATAGCAACACTGAGCATGCGTCCTACAGAGGACGTCATCCAGAGAGCAGCCTGAGGAGCTCTCTCTCTCTCAATCCAGCCAACCTAGAAGAAGGTTCTCCAAATCGTGTTCGTGAAATAAAATGTCCGATCGTTATATACTCTAAATGTTTTATGTAATATTGGGAGTGAAATAAAAACCCTGTTCAGACGACTACCTTTATTAATATCCTGAACCCCAAGATACAACAAATGGCGACGAGGATTTAAATGGAATGTGGATTTTTTTTTATGGTGAGCGTACCACGAGTCACGACTAGCCGAGTAAGTACGATTCTCACAGTATGGCCGACAAATTTTGCGAATTTAATATTCATGCCGATGACTGGGCGATTTATGGGGAAAGACTTGATCAACTTTTTTGCCGCAAATGCAATAACTGACGATAAAATTAAAACTGCTAACTTACTGAACTTCATTGGATTGAATGCATATAAACTTTTGCGAAATCTTTGCTTACCAAATTTACCTAAAGACAAGTCCTTCACGGAGCTGTGTAATTTGCTAAAAAGTCATTGTTGCCCACGAGTCAATGTGTGGCGCGAACGTAAAAGATTTTATAAAAGCAAACAATTAGATAATGAAAAGGTTTCAGAATGGAGTGTTAGACTTGCAAAATTGAGCGAAAATTGTGATTTTGGGACTGGATTGAATGTAGCATTACGAGACAAATTTATGAGTAGTTTGAAGGCAAATAAAATTTTTGAGAGGCTATGTGAAGAATAACTGAATGAAGCAACGTTCGAGAGGTTCAAAGAAATTGCAGTGCAGAGAGAAGATATATCCAATGCTAATGAAGAAGAAGTCCAATTTCAACAGAAACATCAAATTGGGGCCCATAGCGATAGCTATGCACCAAGGTCAAGGGTTCGGTTCCACGAATCGCGGCAACCGCGCAATAATCAACAACGCCGAGAGGGCAGGTCCTTGAGCCGCGACAATGTAGCAACAGGGAGATGGAAATCTCCTGCGTCATCGATGGCCAAAAGCAATGGCGGAAGCAGAAATGGCGGTAGTAAACAACAAAACCGAAATTGTCGAGTTTGTGGAGGCTTTCATGGTGGTTTGTGCACATTCAGGCATTCTACTTGCTTGACGTGTAAAAGAAAAGGACACATTTCGAGGGTTTGTAACAATAAAAACATTAATTTTTTGGACAATAATGGGTATGTAAACAAAGACTTTTCTGATTCTTCTTTTTCCTCGGACGACATTGCTAGTAGTATTTCGAACAGTAATCCAGTTAATTTATTTCAAGTTTCCAGTAATAAAGACAAGGAAAGTCAATTTCACTTAAATGTAAACATTGAAAATTATAATTTTAATATTTTGTTTGACTCTGGAAGCTCAGTCAGCTGTTTGAATTTTGAAGTTTTCAATCAATATTTTGCAGATAAATTTGAATTAAGGCAAGATGATACTGTGTTAAAAAGTTATAATGGTAGTTTGTTTGCACCAAAAGGGTATTTTAAAGCTAGGGTTACTTTTAAAAATATATGTAAACACATTAAATTTCATGTATTCTAGGTAGAGATTTCATTCAGAATTTTAATTTGAAATTTCAGGTGATTAATAGTGTGGACAGTGATTTGAGCATTAAGAATGAGCTCAAAAACTTAGTAAAAAAATATGACGACGTTTTTTCTGACAGATTGGGTCACTATAAACATGCTAAACTGTCCTTGACATTAAAAGATAATGCTAATCCTGTTTTTTTTAAACCTAGAACAATTCCTCTTGCCTATAAAAAGCCTCTGGAAGATCAACTAGAGAATATGGTGCAGCAGGGCATATTTACTCCAATCGAAACTAGTGATTGGGCGAGTCCTCTTGTGCCTATCTTGAAGTCCGATGGTCAGATACGCATTTGTGCAGATTATAAAAGTACAGTCAACAAGCACATCATGGAGGAAGTCTATCCACTGCCACGCATTGAGGAAATATTCGCCAAACTTCACAAAGGTCAACACTTCACTAAACTGGACCTTTGTCAAGCCTATAACCAGTTTGAGCTGGACGAAGAAGCGAAGAAATTGTTGGTATGGTCCGCTTGCCCTTTGGCGTTGAACCAGCTAGCGCCAAATTTCAGCGTCATATTGAGCAGACACTGCAGGGGGTGAACAACTGCGCATGCTTTTTGGATGACATTATTGTGACTGGTCAAAATAAGAAGTCTCATTTGGAAGCACTGGAAAATGTTCTGGAAAAATTAAGGGATGCAGGTTTGACTGTAAAAATGAGTAAGTGCGAATTTTTTAAATCCAACATAACATATTTAGGTCACAAAATATCAAAGGAAGGCTTAATGAAAACAAATGATAAAGTGTTGGCAATTTTAAATGCACCACTGATCTCAAAAATAAATGGATAAACAAAGAACGCTTTTAATGCTGCTAATTTACGAGATCAAAATCTCAACAAAAACAACTGACTGACACAAAATCTGGCCAATGAAAATGAAGGAATTTCAAAATTTAGAACAGTTGTTCGAAAGATAAGACACTGCGCAGGCGTTAGGCTGTTCCGTTGCACAACTGTTCGTAGAATATTGACCCCAAATTTTCGCACAAATTTTGCCAATCAAGCCGTATGAATTGCTTATCCATTTATTTTTTAGATCAGTGACCTAGGCCAACAAACGTAACAGAAACTAGATCCTTGTTGGGTTGTGTGACTTTTTATGCCAGATTTTTCCCCAATATGTCTTCTATAGTATCACCAATGTATAATTTATTGAAGAGTGTGAGAATGCATTTAGAAGAATAAAAGAAATAATTTCTTCAGACATTGTTTTGACACATTTTGACCCTGACTTACCTATTGTTTTAACCACAGATGCCAGCGATCAGGGAATTGCTGCAGTACTAGCACACCGGATGCCGGACGGTCGCGAGCGTCCAATAAGTTTTGTATCCAGAACACTGCTGCCAGCTGAGAAGAAGTTTTCCACTATACACAAAGAAGCGTTAAGCATCTACTGGGCCGTCACTAGGCTGCACAACTGCTTGGCAGGACGAAAATTTAGGCTCAGAACTGACCACAGACCGCTTTGTGCGATTTTCAACCCGCACAAAGGCATACCAAAGATGCAAGAAAACAGACTACAGCGATGGGCGGCATTCTTGTCAGGCTACAACTATGATATTGAGCACGTCAAGGGTAAGGAGAATTCAGTAGCTGATTATCTGTCCCGAGCACCCCTAAAAGCACAACCAGAAGACGAAACTGATAATAAAAAAGTAAGTTACCTTTTCTTCACTAACAAGGTAGCAGAGTGGCCATTAAATAAAGAAGCACACTAACAATGATAAAATTTTGAAAGAGGTAATAAGTCACGTTAAAAATGAAAAATGGCCCAAACGGGGGGAAAATTATTTAAAACCTTATTTTAATAGACGTTCTGAACTTTTTATAGAGGGAGAAACGCTAATGTGGGGACTTCGCATTGTGATTCCGTCAACTCTGAGAAAACAGCTACTGGAGCAGCTCCATGACGAAGGGGGCCATTTTTGCGCCAGTAAGATGAAAACTAGAGCCAGAGCAATATTTTATTGGCCAGGACTGGATGGTGACATTGAGAATATAGCTAAATCCTGTGCCGCATGCTCCATGAATAAGCCAGACCCTCCAAAAGCTCAACTAACCTCCTGGACACCCGAAAAAGCAGTTTTTGACCGTATTCATGTCGACTACCTGACGTTAAAAGACCAGAAGTTCCTAATCTTGGTCGATTCATTTTCTAAATGGATGGAAGCTTTTCCAGCTAAGACAGAAGACTCCAATTTTGCCATCGAGAAAATCAGAGAAACTTTTGCTAGATTTGGACTATGTAAAACTTTAGTTTCTGATAATGGGAAGCTTTTTACGTCAAGAGAACTTGAAAATTTCTTAATCAGAAATGGTGTAAAGCACATAACTTCACCTCCATATAATCAGCAAAGCAATGGACAAGCTGAGAACCCTGTAAAAACGTTCAAGAATAAACTACTCACCCATTTGGCTGATAAAAACAACAAGAATGTTCCAATTTCAGTATTAACAGCTAGAGTTTTATGCAATTACAGAACCACAGAACATTGTTCAACCGGAAAATCACCAGCCTCACTAATTTTTGGGAGAGACATCCGAACAAGATTCGCGTTTTTGCAGCCAAAAGAAGATTGCAGCAGTCAGACAGAAAATAAGAACATTGTAGAGGCAACAGAAAACATTGAAAAATCCCAAGAAAGACAGAAGAAACAGTACAAAGGAAAAAAAAGATCTTTCAACATAGAAGATAAAGTCTACGTCAGAGATTATAGAAGTGTCAACAAAAAACTATGGACAAAGGCAGTAATAATCAAGAAAATTGGGAAATCAACATATTTGTGCAAGCTGGAAGACGGAAAAGAGTGGAAGAGGCATTTAAATCAGATAAATATGAGGGCAGATCGAGAGTTGTTCGGGGAGGACGAAAAATTAGCCCAGCAAGACAATTCGCCTGATAACACGAAAAATGAAGATTCTATTTCTTCCAAAATAGGTTTTGTTCCAGATGATTCTCATAGTCCAGCAGCTTCTTCGAATGCTCAGGTCACTGACCGAATTGTTTCTCTGCAGCCTGAATCTAATGATAACAGTTTATTACAGGTCGAAAATGATTCCCAACAGATTGTTGATAATATTTTAAACTTTAATAATGATAATGTGCAAACTAATATTGAATTTCCTTTGCAGCAGGAAACGGTGGGTATACCTCCATTGACTAGTAATTCCCCAGATAATGATAATAGAATTTTTAATAGGATTGGTGTTGAGAGAAAGGGCGATTGTTCTGATGTAAACTTTCCCTTGGACGACTTTGCTGATGTGTCGTTTGAAGAACAAACTCATAATGACCAAAAGGGCTATGGTCCTGTCTGTGAAAATGAAAGTTTTCAACCTCCAAAAAGCAGAGAGCGGGTCCTCCAAGGAAAGGAAAAGGGTTTGATGAAATCCAAAGTTTTTACAAACTCCTCAAGGGGAGGGATGAATCTTACGGAAGCAAAATCTGACGATGACTCGAGGAATTTCTCAGTTGCAGGAACAAGTAAAGTAAAAAGTCCTTCTAGACCGGTAAGGTCCAAAAGGACACCCTTCGTCGATTAAAATGTCTATTAAATGTTTTTTTTTTTTTTTTTTTTTTTACGGATATGCGCACTCGCAAGGAAATGTCCTATCACGCTCGAGAAGCGGCAAGTGCGCGGAAATGTCGGTGTATGTTGGTCTTGAAACGGTTCAGGTTGTAACCTGCAGGGAAAACCGTCGCAGGGAGTTTATTCCACAGCGATGCTGTTCTCCAGAGATATGAATTCTGATATAATGAGGTTCTTGGTGCCTCTAGTTTGACAGTAAATTCATGGTTGCCGTCTGTTTGACGGGTTCGCCTGGTAGGTGCTACTTTCGGTGGAATCATACGTGCCAACTCTTCAGAGCATTTTCCGTGATAGTACCTGTAGAAGAGAGATAAATCGCCCACAGATCTGCGATGTTCGAGACCATCCAAGTTACGAGTAAGTGCGGGGTCATTGATCAGCTTGATAGCTCGTTTTTGCACGGTATTCAAAAGCATTAAGGTATGTTTGGGTGCTGCACTCCATATATGTGAGCAGTACTCCATAGTTGGTCGAATCTGGGCTTTGTAGAGTGTCAGCAATTGGCTTGGTGTGTACAGATGTCTTGTACGAAATAGCACCCCCAGCTTTTGGGAGGCCCTTTTAGCAATATCTGCCACGTGACTGTGCCAAGACATGTTGGTCTCTGCAGTAACCCCCAAGATGTTCAACTGACTCTGTAATGTGACAGCACTTCCAGATAGCATGATGTTTGGCTCACCGGTGCTGGTCTTTTTTGAAAACAGAGCTGCTTAGGTTTTCTGCGCGTTGAACTGTACAAGATTTTTGTTACCCCAGTCCTCTATTATCTCCAGGTCGTTATTTATCTGCGATATTTGAGTTAGTCTAAGATGATGGAATTCACGTGCGGAAAGACCTGTGGGTGGTATGAGTGAGGAGACTACATTGCCATCGTCTGCAAAGCAATAAAGTGGATTTACTGTTTTATCTATGAGGTCATTTATGTAAATCAGGAAAAGAGTTGGCGAAAGGATTGCTCCCTGTGGCACACCAGCATTTATTTGGTAAGAGTTGGAGTTCTGGCCATCCAGTGCAACATAAATGGATCTGTCCTTCAGGTAACTTTCAAACCAAGTGCAAAGTTTCGGCGATAATCCCATTGCTTTGAGCTTGTTGAGCAGATTTTCATGCCAAACTTTGTCGAATGCTTTAGATATATCTAAGGCAATTGTTCTTGTTTCACCCCGCAACTCAATCGCTTTTTGCCATAAGTGAGTGACGTATGTAAGTAAATCGCCAGTTGACCTATATTTTCGAAATCCGTATTGCTTATCGTTGATAATTTTGTACTTTTCCAAGTACTTGGTTAGGTGATTGTTCACAACTCTTTCCATTACTTTTGATATCACCGGAAGTAGAGCAATTGGTCTATAGTTTAACGGATCTGTCTTTTTTCCTTTCTTTGGAATGGGTTGTACTGCGGCAGACTTCCATGATGATGGATATACTCCTTGCCTGTAAGACAAATTGAATAATTTTGCGAAAGTTGGGGTGAGTTCGTTGGCGCAATTTTTGAGTACTATTGCGGGAATGCCATCCGGACCCATTGCTTTGTTTGTATCCAGCTGTTTTAGGGATTTTCGTATTTCTCTGTGACAAAAGGGTACCTCTGGCATACTATGGGAAACCCTTTCAATGAACGGTGGAGTTTTTCCGTTTGGCACTGTTAGGTTGGAGTTGGAGGAAAACATTTGGGCAAGCATATTGGCTTTTTCCTCTGATGTTGTGGCTAAGTGATTATTTTTATCTGTAAGTGGTGGTATGGATGACTTGGTGAAGTTAGATCCAACAGCTTTTGCAAGAGACCAAAAAGACCTAGAACTACTTGGACAATTCAGCAACCTGTTTTTTATTCTTTGATTGTATGTTTCTTTAGCGGAGTCAATAGTAATTTTGCAACTATTTCTGGCTTCTATAAATTCTGTGTGGTTTTGAGCGGTTTGTTGTCGTTTCCAAAGGTTATATGTTAGAAATATTTGTCGGTGTTACATAACACCACATCGTTCTTAGCCATAACTGAAAAGTTCTGTGAGTAAGTAGTGTCTATGCTTTCAGCATTACAAATAAATACATATTCATTTGCGAGCATTCACCAGATTGTCAACAGAACCCAAGTTATGATACAATTTGTAAAGATGCTGCAATTGCCAGGAAAATCTTTTGGACAATAAGTTTAAATGAGAAAAAGAAATAAAAAAAATTTATTGCTAATAATTTGTGTAGCTTATCAAGTACAGAAAGAAAACATTTTCCGGCAAGCATCGTCAGATGGTTGTAATTTTTAATGATTGTAGACTTACATAATGATTGTTATTTGTTTCTGAAATATATGAGTTTCAGAACTTTGAGGGGAAGGTGTGTGGTAACGGCAACTACGCATACTGACGTATAGCAACACTGAGCATGCTTCCTACAGAGGACGTCATCCAGAGAGCAGCCTGACGAGCTGTCTCTCTCAATCCAGCCAACCTAGAAGAAGGTTATCCAAATCGTGTTCGTGAAATAAAATGTCCGATCGTTATACTCTAAATGTTTTATGTAATATTGGGAGTGAAATAAAAACCCTATTCAGACGACTACCTTTATTAATATCCTGAACCCCAAGATACAACAATTAGTTTTAAGTATAGGCATAAGTTTGATGGCACTCTTTTCTTACGCTATATTTGAAAATGGTTATTTGTACAGTTTTAAAAAAGGTGAGACTATTCTATGTTTTGTACGCTTAGTCAATATTATCAATTTTAGTGAACTCCATTCCTACGGTGAACTTAAAACAATGAATAATGCCCATTGAAACAGCATTTGAACTAGAAACCCGCTTGCAGTCGGCATTTACCATCTACACCGGGGCCATGGTACAAAATGAACACCTGGTATAACATTCTGGATCCAAAACTATAGTAGGTATTCTTAAGTATACTTTTGATAACAACATATTGAAAATAGAGCAAAATCAAGCCGTTCGTTTTTGTATTCTACACAATTGATCGAATTTAGTTATTTGCGGCTTTTTTTAAATTGACATTTCTTTGCCGCCACCATTTTGTGTAAAACGCTGTAGGAACTTTTATACCACATTTTAAGAAGTCACCAAAACACCTAAAACTTAGAGTAGAAACTTTTAATTTAAATGTGCTAATGGAGGAAATATAAACAAATATGTTGAAAAAAAATCAATATCTCGAAGTCTCAAAAAGCCAATTTTGATAAAACATAACTCAAAAACTGATCATAGGATTGAGTTGTGCTCATGAGAACTTTTAATCAGGACATCGAGAACTACATAATCTCAAATTTTCAGAAAATTTAGCCGAAAGCCATTTTCCATAAGAAATGTGCGAGGTCCTTTATTATTTTCTATGGAAGCGTTTATAGGTACATCTATTTAATGCTCAATTCATAATTTAGTTCATAATGGATAACCTTAAAAGTTCCTAACTTTTAACTTTTATGCATTAAATTATGAAAAAAACTGGACCTTTCGAGTTCTGTCCGTATCAAATTTCAAAATATCAATAGAATATTAGTAAAATTTCAAAAATTATGTATTAAATTATGAAGATGTTTAAACTGGGGTTTTGAGTTATGTATTAAATTACGCATTAAATTATGAAAAAATTACTACTTAAATTTATCAAAAGTTGTTTAAATCCGCCTTAACGTAATTAGCTCCAAATTGAAGCCAATTAAATTCTCTACTAATAATTTTGAAGTATAGCTTCAATAATTTTGCAATTGAGAGGCTTCGCAAAATCATTTAATTTTTGATTTTTATGAGAATAAACAAAAAAATATTATTCTTACGGCCGAAGTACGCTCATGAATAATCAGTTTTTCATCCTGACTAAACACATCCACATCTCCCTCCCGTTTCCCAGACGACCGGACGCGTCTGCAATTTTTCAAACCGTATATTTCGCATTTATTCAAATCCTCAAGTCGAAATATCGAGTGCCTCAATATTCGAAAAATGCACGGGAAATACTTGCTGGTGTTTTCAACTTTCAGGTCGATTTGGAGTTCGTACATGCACAGAATGAGCTGCAAAGAAGTAGATATTTAAAACTATACTGCAATCTAAATATTAAAACCTTCATCTGGTTGTATTCCGAAACGAGCTTTCCGCAACAGACGCAAAACCCGAAAAATGTTATTATTCGCCATGCCAGTCATTATTCTCAAAATGGCCCGCACGAGTGCACTTGTACAAATCCAATCTCCTCGAAAATACAAACTTAATGGAATAAAGGAGAGCTTGAAAATACATAATTTGTTTTTTTGAAAGAGTATAGGGGCTTGGGAGGAGTTTACTTTTTAAAGGAAAATCGAAAGAGACGTGACGCAATTTTCCTTTTAATCCACTCGGCGGGAGAGCTCGAAATACGAAAACACAGTAAGTCGGGTTTTGTTTTGTTGTTATGAGAATTTTGTGTTTTGAAGTAATCAATTTTCCAACTTCGTTTTAGTGTGAAATGGGAGCGAACGAACCTGAACTGTTTTTTGTGTTTATGTTTTCCCTTTTTTTTTGCTGTTCAAAGTTTTGGGCGTGTTGGGGAGTGTAAAATGATCTGTGAAAGTTCGAAGCTTTTATCAGCAATAATTGGAGTTTTTTGCCAAGCTTTTTAAATTGATTTTGGTATACGATGTTTTGCTTTTTTTCATTGGTTTGAGAATTAGAATCTCACAGCTGGTGACGTTTCAAAGGATTTTCGTAATTAGTTTTAGCATTTGTGTGTCTTCCAATCTCACTTGTTTTGTATTTGTTTCAATTCTTTTCTTTCAATCCCTTTAATCTTGGGGCTCACACCTTATGAGCACGGGAGTTAACATTCCCGAGGCACCTTAGTTGAATCCTGGCGCTGCTTTAACTTTTCGTTTTTATCTAGCGATCTCCCTTGTTCAACTCTTTTTTCCTGCTTTTGGACTAAATCTCTCCTCAGACTGTCTCCCAAGTCAACCTGAAAGGCAACGTGCCAAAGACTGGATGGTCACAAGGATAAGTATGATCTCGAACATTCCTCAGGGCGTACCAGGCAGTATTCCATGACTTATCAAGCCATACAGAGTTCTGACTTTGTGTACTATTTATTTCCCTAGCTTCTCGTGTGATCAAATATCAAAGATGTAATGAATGTAGGAAAAAAATCAAGACCCCTCGTAACTTACCCATACCGAAAACAGGTAGCGAACTACCACTTGTTCCAATCTTTGCTGGTCTTGGTGCTTTAGGCGCATTATCTGGAGGTGCAGCCACTGTTGTCAAGAAATCAAAAAAATCGCAAAAGCCAAAATCAATCATGACTGGTATACGTGAAGGGCTTCAAATCTTATTTATCTTGTGTATCAATGTGTCAATTTTTTAAATTTCTTCAATGGAGAATTGATTAATCAAATGATTACCTATTTTTGGCTCTAGTTTGAATTAGAAATTGAGTTGATTGTTCCAGTTTTTCAATGTAACCTTTCTAGTAAGTAGGTATTTCAATTTAGAGCTGTTTACAATCATCACAAAATTGCTTTTACTTTTTTCAGTCAGAATAGTTTTTGAAAAATATTGTCTTCTAAATGCTTAAAGTGTAATTCAAGAAATTTAAACTGTTTAATGAGCAGGTATATTATCTTAGTTACCTAATTCAACTTGCCTTGAAAGTGATTTTAAAATTAAAATTCCAAACCGCTCTAGTGTATTCAGAATCAGTCAAACTGAACACGGCCTCAATATTTCTGTCGGCGTTCGTAGTCGGCCCCTGTTCCAGTTTCCAGGGCACGTATCTGGCAAATCCATGTTTTGGACCGTTCACTCTCCGGCCGTAATACGGAAAAGTGTATTTTATGCCTCCCCTATAACAATTTTCTGCGATTGATTGTTTTGTTCAAAAGTGAGTTTGTTTACCTGATTGGTGAGAAATGGTTGAATGAGGTTCTTTCTTTGAAATAAAGCATTTCCTTGTTGTTGACGCGGTACGAAGAAATTGTGCCTCCGTGTAGATGTACCGTGCAAGTTGTGTAATGTCCTCGGTCCATAAATACAACTGCATTATCGACCTTTGACATATTTTTGACAGAAATAAATTTTTTAAAAACAGATTTTTCTTACCTCTTAAGGGCGAGACCTCACGGGCGTAATTGACGTAAGCGTAACTAATCACGTGATTTAATTTGTACGATTTCATTGGCGGCAGTGCAGCCATCTTGAATTTTTGACATCACGCTGCCGCTACGGCAAAAAGTTGGGTTTTGTTGAACTTTTCGGCGTAATCGTGGCGAAGTTGTGACGTTTGTTTTTGTTTCTTCTGATATATGAGTTGGGTTCGGCTCGCTCACTCCGAGTGACTTCATTCGCACTCCAGCCGTTCAGGTATTGCTTTTTGGCGTATTAGGAGTGACTCCATTAGCGTTCCACTATATGGAGTGGAAAAAATGGAGCTCACTCCAAAATTTCCACCTCGGAAAGAGAATTTTTCAGAGTAAGCATGCGCAGAGCTGAAAACTGTCAAGCTTATGTTGTCACGTTGTGGTTGTTGTTAAAAAAAATTAAAAATCGTTCATGTGTAGATGCGGGAAGTGGTAAAATCATCGAGTAAAATAATTGATCTGATTTTGAAATTGATAAAGTTAAACAGACGCAAAAGCATCATATTATTCATTATTGTGGAGCAGTGGTTCCCAAACTGGGGGGCGTGCCCCCCTGGGGAGGCGTGAAGCAACATTAAGGGGGGCGTAAGTCTTCTAAAAAATTGATAGAAATTTCGAGGGGTTAATCACCACTGTTGTGGAGGGATTCAAGTTAATTTATAGTACACGAAAGACCAAAGACAAAAGTGAAAAAAAAAAAAATGGAAATCCGGAACGTCGTAGTCTCAGAGTAACACTACATAAATAGAGAGGGCAAGTCATTCATTGAGGTCGTAGTCACAGTTGACTGTTGTTTTGGAACAAAACATTTTTTTTTATCATTCGTGTATTAATTTTTCACTCTAAACCCACATAACAAAATTGCATCCTTAGAATGTACTAAGAATGTTCTTTTTTTAGGAGGAATGTGTCTAGAATGTTCGCCAAAACCATTGCGAATGTCCTGGGAATGTTCTGAGAAAAGATTGTAGAAATACTGTTTGCAATACCCAAGAACTTCCTGGGAAATCCATTAGGATATTCCTAGAATATACCTATGAAATTCTCAGTACGTCCTTAAAAGAATATTCCTGTTTGATTCTAAAAATATGCTCGAAACGTATACCTATATTCTCACATTCAAAGAATGTTTCTATGACATTATTTATGTTCTCGAAAGAATATTATACCAATATGCTTGAAATATTCTTAGAATATATCTACATATATCATTCTCAATATGCATCCTAGACATAACATTCTTGTTTGATTCTGAGGATATACTTGGAATGTTAATTTTCGCTTCCAAATAATGCTCGTTTCAGCTCTTTTATATTAAAGGCAGTGGAAGAGTTGTTGGAAAACTTCTCTAGAAAACACGAGTATTTAACCAAAGCTCCGGTTTTGAGCTTGTTATGCTTTCGTCGAAGCACGCCAACTGAGAGAAACAGGTTCCAAGGTGATTCAAATGCGAGGCAAGATGTAGATCTTTAATAACGCGTCGCTCCCTCTCTTGGAAGTCATACAAAGCAAAAGAAAAAGAATATACCTATAATATTCTTAGTAGGTTCTAAATAGAGCATTATTGTTTAATTGTACAATTAAGATTTTTGAGTAGGTACTTTAGATAATTAGGTGAACAATATGAAAATATTCTTATCATGGTTACCTTACCTACCTACATAAACTTCTCAGCACAACTTGGTAGGTATGTTCTTAATACTTGATAGAGATATTAGCTTAAAGAATATTTTTTAGGGTACATTATAATAATGTTCCTATGAGAATATTCAAATAATGTTATATAAAGTAGGTTCTTAGCACAATCTTTCAGGTAGGTGCATAGACGCTTTTTACTCATTGGGCGTCGACCGGTGAGATACCACCATGCCAGAATTGAGTAGCGCTAAGTGGTATCACCACGTTCCGCTACTGCGCTGGCAGTCCGGTTCCAACAATGAGTAACAGATAGCATGATGGCGCCTTCAGGATCAAAATATTCCGGAGGTAAAATACCCGACCACTCGGATCTCCGGGCGTCGGGTGATCCTGGGGGTCCTTCATGCAAAGATATAAAGAGAAGATCAAAAACTCAACTCAGAATTGATTTTAGCAATATAAGAGGAATAAGTACAAATATGAATTCAGTTCACCAACATCTTGAAGAACAAAGACCTGACATCCTTGTTCACACTGAAACTAAAATCAGTTCTGCAACACCTATTGTGAACTATCTTTATCCCGGCTATGACCTACACCACCGATTTCGACATAATTTTGGGATCTGTGTGTACATTAAAAATGACCTTTCATGTCATCGAGAGGAGAAGCTAGAACCAGCGAACCTTGATATCATATGGCTAAAATTCACCTCAAAGTCATCGACCAAGTTTATCTGCTGCCTCTACCGACCGCCAAGTAACACCGATTACCAAAACTTTTTCGCGACATTATCCGAAAGCTGTGATAGTATTCAGTCAAACTATCCACAGGCGGAAATTGTCTTTTTAGGCGATTTCAACGTCCACAATATACCCTGGCTGACACACCACAACAAAACAGATAACGAAGGCAGAGAAGCAGAAGCTTTTGCCATAAGTTGTGGTCTAACGCAGCTTGTCGATGAACCTACCCGTATCTCAGAAAGGGGCGAATTTGCAGCGCTTTTAGACTTGTTCCTAACCACAAATCCTGACTCGTACACAATTCAAGTAGATGCTCCACTTGGTTCGTCCGATCATAAACTTATAATAACAAAGTGCGAAATGCTCATCTCACCAAGCCTACAACCACTTCCTCGTAAAATGTGGCACTATAAATCGGCAAAATGGAATGACCTAAAACAGTACTACCTGGATTTTCCATGGCAAGAGGTTTGCTTTAAAACAGCTGATCCCACTATTTGCTGTAATGAAATAACACAAGTAATCTTATCTGGAATGGACGCATATATCCCACATACAACTAAACGTAGAGCTAATGCAAAACCTTGGTTCAACAGCCAGTGTCAAACGGCTGTACAGAAAAAACACAGAGCATATAACCTTTGGAAACGACAACAAACCGCTCAAAACCACACAGAATTTATAGAAGCCAGAAATAGTTGCAAAATTACTATTGACTCCGCTAAAGGAACATACAATCAAAGAATAAAAAACAGGTTGCTGAATTGTCCAAGTAGTTCTAGGTCTTTTTGGTCTCTTGCAAAAGCTGTTGGATCTAACTTCACCAAGTCATCCATACCACCACTTACAGATAAAAATAATCACTTAGCCACAACATCAGAGGAAAAAGCCAATATGCTTGCCCAAATGTTTTCCTCCAACTCCAACCTAACAGTGCCAAACGGAAAAACTCCACCGTTCATTGAAAGGGTTTCCCATAGTATGCCAGAGGTACCCTTTTGTCACAGAGAAATACGAAAATCCCTAAAAAAGCTGGATACAAACAAAGCAATGGGTCCGGATGGCATTCCCGCAATAGTACTCAAAAATTGCGCCAACGAACTCACCCCAACTTTCGCAAAATTATTCAATTTGTCTTACAGGCGAGGAGTATATCCATCATCATGGAAGTCTGCCGCAGTACAACCCATTCCAAAGAAAGGAAAAAAGACAGATCCGTTAAACTATAGACCAATTGCTCTACTTCCGGTGATATCAAAAGTAATGGAAAGAGTTGTGAACAATCACCTAACCAAGTACTTGGAAAAGTACAAAATTATCAACGATAAGCAATACGGATTTCGAAAATATAGGTCAACTGGCGATTTACTTACATACGTCACTCACTTATGGCAAAAAGCGATTGAGTTGCGGGGTGAAACAAGAACAATTGCCTTGGATATATCTAAAGCATTCGACAAAGTTTGGCATGAAAATCTGCTCAACAAGCTCAAAGCAATGGGATTATCGCCGAAACTTTGCACTTGGTTTGAAAGTTACCTAAAGGACAGATCCATTTATGTTGCACTGGATGGCCAGAACTCCAACTCTTACCAAATAAATGCTGGTGTGCCACAGGGAGCAATCCTTTCGCCAACTCTTTTTCTGATTTACATAAATGACCTCATAGATAAAACAGTAAATCCACTTTATTGCTTTGCAGACGATGGCAATGTAGTCTCCTCACTCATACCACCCACAGGTCTTTCCGCACGTGAATTCCATCATCTTAGACTAACTCAAATATCGCAGATAAATAACGACCTGGAGATAATAGAGGACTGGGGTAACAAAAACCTTGTACAGTTCAACGCGCAGAAAACCCAAGCAGCTCTGTTTTCAAAAAAGACCAGCACCGGCGAGCCAAACATCATGCTATCTGGAAGTGCTGTCACATTACAGACTCAGTTGAACATCTTGGGGGTTACTGCAGAGACTAACATGTCTTGGCACCGTCACGTGGCAGATATTGCTAAAAGGGCCTCCCAAAAGCTGGGGGTGCTATTTCGTACAAGACATCTGTACACACCAAGCCAATTGCTGACACTCTACAAAGCCCAGATTCGACCAACTATGGAGTACTGCTCACATATATGGAGTGCAGCACCCAAACATACCTTAATGCTTTTGAATACCGTGCAAAAACGAGCTATCAAGCTGATCAATGACCCCGCACTTACTCGTAACTTGGATGGTCTCGAACATCGCAGATCTGTAGGCGATTTATCTCTCTTCTACAGGTACTATCACGGAAAATGCTCTGAAGAGTTGGCACGTATGATTCCACCGAGAGTAGCACCTACCAGGCGAACCCGTCAAACAGACGGTAACCATGAATTTACTGTCAAACTAGAGGCCCCAAGAACCTCATTATATCAGAATTCATATCTCTGGAGAACAGCATCGCTGTGGAATAAACTCCCTGCGACGGTTTTCCCTGCAGGTTACAACCTGAACCGTTTCAAGACCAACATACACCGACATTTCCGCGCACTTGCCGCTTCTCGAGCGTGATAGGACCTTTCCTTGCGAGTGCGCATATCCGTAAAAAAAAAAAAAAAAAAAAAAAAAAAAAAGAAGCAACATACCTAGTACATAAATAGAACGTTCAAAAATGAATATTTCAATCGAAACAATCTTAGAATATTCATTGAACATTCCTAAAAGAACATTCCAAAAAGTACTTTGAGGGAATATTCTGAGAATATGAATGTTCTTTCATTGTTATGTGGGACATAGATATCTATAATTAAAATTATTTTTATAGCATTAAATAACGTATATTTTACCCAATTTTACCTAATGTAATAAAAATACAGAAACACCGATTTTTACACAGCAGGCCTGACCTAATCTAACCTCTAACTTGAATCTAAACAAATCTGCGGCGTTGTTCGAAAATAATGAAAGTGATACGTCCTTTGGGACGTTTCAAGCATTTTGTACCTAACAACATTAAAAACGTTATATTACCAAACAAGTTAGTTTCGAATTTGCAACGTTTATTCCGAAACGAAACGAAAATATAAAACAGAAAACGTCACAAACGTGTCATCACGTGAAACGTAGCAAGAATGTAAATAAGATACTGTCCATATAACGTTAAATACTCAACGTTGCTAGGGTAAACATCTATTTCACGTTATTGGAACGTTGGTTTTACAACAGAACCAATACAATTGCAAAATAACGTTCTGAAAACAAGAATATGCATAACGTTTTGAAAAGTAGTAACAATAATGACTTTACTACGTTACATAAAAAACGTTCAATGAGTTTCATTTTAAAAACGATACAAAACATCCCAAGGATGTTTCTTTACGTCCCACTGACGTAAAAGGAAGAAGAGCTTCTTCATCTTCCTAACCTCAATGATCCAAACATTTCAAACAGCGGTTCTCAATAGCCGCCATAGTGCAGAGAGAGATGCAAATCCCACTTGTTTGTTGTCCTTCCTACCACAAACCCTTACGTAGGGAACATTATGGCTATGTTCCGATATTAACTGCCAGTACTGGGTTTACTGTGCTGATTTTACTGTCATTTGCCGTTCCGATTTCAACAGCATACTTTTGTGGTCATTCAGTACTGAATCGACTGGATCCAGTGTAATATCGGAACGGCGTGCAGTAAATTCAGTACTGACAGTTGATATCGGCACATAGGCTATGTAGCCACCGTCCCAGGGTGTTTGTTTAGTTCATTGGTTTCAAAAGAGTGCGAATGCAAGGATAATGCGATAATGCACACTACTACACAAGATTGCTTATTATAAGCCTCGTTTGTGGAAATCCCGGCCATATGGTGTAGCACCATTGACGACATCATCAATTACGTCGTCAGCTGTTTACGCCATCGGTCGTAGTTTAGAATATACATTTTGGATGAAAAATGTCATTTAATTTTGATTAACATAATAGACAAAGAAGAAGATCTAAAAAAGCGTTGTTTTAGAATGTTAATTAATGTACTAAAACTAAGTAGGTACCTATGCATAAAGCAAAACCCCGCGGAATCATAACCTGTGTTGCAAACACCCTACGTCAAGAGAAAAGCGACACATTGGCTATGTCATGACTGGTTTTTTGGCGTGGTGGGGGGTTTGAGATTTGATCTACACAAGCCTTATGAGGATAAGCTATCCTATAGTAGTACTTATGGCAAAAACTATTGGTAAAATCAGTGCAAAAAGTATGTATTTCTGCCACTTTCTTTTACATTCTAGTAAAAGAGGACAGGAACACTCTCAGTGCGCACTGGACTTAGCAATGGATTTCACTATTAGTGTGTATTATCCTTGGTGCGAATGGTCCAAGGCGGCGCGATTATTAGCGCCATTTTGTTTACTTGCCATGTGTTATTTATCGAAAAATTTGCCTTCGGCGCCATTATCCATATAACTAAAAAAATTATTTTTTTTATTTATATGCCATTATCCCCAGTTTATTTACCTATAATTTAGGGGTAGGAGGGGGGAATGCCCTATGTCAAATGTGTCATGCCCTATCACAAATTTGACTCTAGCTACGGCCCTGCTTCCCCCTACCCACAAAACTCCATTTCCATCAATGAATGGATGAAGTTCTAACAAATAATGTGTGTTTATTATTTTTATTAATGCCAAATACAACTCTTCAGGTGCTAGCGGATCCTTTATTTTAATTTTTCCAAGCTTTAGTAACATCCAAAATTTCAAACAATAAGCTAGAGAGTGGATAAGGCGAGACACATTACTATAATTTCTAAAGGGAATTTCACTATTAACTTTTGTCAACCTACAAATCAAGTGTCTTCTTTTAGTTCTGGCAAATCCCCAAAGGCTCTATTTTAAATATCGACTAATCAATACCTATACATATTTTTATCCATCAAAAAGTCAGGAGCATACCACCACCTGGAACACTCCATAATATTTTCGGGAAACATTCCTTGAGACGAATTATCTTCTGATTTACACGTTTCCACATCTCCATTCCAGTTAAATTTTGAATTTGAGAAACTCTGTTTGCAACAAAAACTCCAAGTCTACTTGAACATGTCTTAAACCATCCCAAAATCACGTTTACATCAAACCAAAGATGAGTTTCATTGATATTATGAACCATTGAAACATTGAATTATTAAACAGTATTTAATAATTAAGCCAATAACAAAGCTCCACGAAGTTCCAAGCGAGGTATTACCTGAGTTTTTAAAGGACCCACTGAGCAAGAAATATACTTGGGATGTTTTGTAACGTTTTTAAAATGAAACTCAATGAACGTTTTTTATGTAACGTAGTAAAGTCATATTTGTTACTACTTTTCAAAACGTTTTTCATATTCCTGTTTTCAGAACGTTATTTTGCAATTGTATTGGTTCTGTTGTAAAACCAACGTTCCAATAACGTGAAATAGATGTTTACCCTAGCAACGTTGAGTATTTAACGTTATATGGACAGTATATTATTTACATTCTTGCTACGTTTCACGTGATGACATGTTTGTGACGTTTTCTGTTCTATATTTTCGTTTCGTTTCGAAATAAACGTTGCAAATTCGAAACTAACTTGTTTGGTAATATAACGTTTTTAATGTTGTTAGGTACAACATGCTTGATACGTCTCAAAGGACGTATCACTTTCATTATTTTCGAACAACGCCGCAGATTTGTTTAGATTCAGGTTAGAGGTTAGGTTAGGTCAGGCCTGCTGTGTGAAAATCGGTGTTTCTGGATTTTTATTCGGTAAAATTGGGTAAAATATAGGTTATTTTATGTTATAAAAATAATTTTAATTATAGATATCATCCTATGTGTTTCTTGGAGTGTTTTTTTTTTGTGTGTGGTACTTGGTAGGTAGGTATAGGTACCTATACCTACATATTGTATTGTGCTCCTCTGAAACTGATGTGCTAAACCAAACAGGGCGAGTCTCGGAAGATGGATTTTTAAGTTATTTTTTAACAAAAAGTATGTATGATGTATTTGTTATTTTAGGTATTAAGGTTGTGCTGGTATCATTCTTACTTTTCAATATAAATAGGTACCTATACTTAAGTAGCAGGTAGAAATAGGGCCGAATTCTTAAGAAGAGGATTGGCCAATCTTTTCGCCAGTAAATTGTCTATATATAGGTACATTGTTCGTGGACTGGCCAAAAAAATTATTTCAAAATAAGGGATTTGCAAAATCGAGCATATTCTAAAAGGTTTGATTTTGATCTAAAATATTTTTTGGTTGATTAATTAGTTTGTTTTTTCTAAGTCTTGACTGGTGAAGAGGTGACGGACAAAGGTGGTGATGAGATGGCTTATTCATTCGAATCAGCGCCTCAATCAGAAATTCCGAAAAAATTTATAAATCTTATCTTTTTAAAAGTTAATTAAAAAAATAACGATTCTATATTATTTGTTTTAGCATCACCAGAGGTCAACCCGTAATCATATAATTTTTCAATTTATTAAATAAATTAAATAACTATAAATTCTTCGTTTTATTGTATCTAAGTAACTAATAACATTTTCAACGGTATAGTTTCGAAACAAAAACGTAACCTATTGATATAATAGAACATCATGGGTTTGTTATAAAAACATCGCAAAAACGAAACTACTATAACATAGTTTCGAAACAAAAACGAAACCTAATTGTAGTGTTCTGAATGCACTTCTGGTGATTGACTGGTATTGTTAAAATCAGTCATCATATGTCAGAGTTAGTCATTAGTCATGAAATTGAGTTGTGCATTATTTAGTTATATCGAGTCAATAAATGATTTGAATTTAATGATACAAATGTGTATCATTTAGAAGTCTTAATACACAACATAATTGGCAACGAGAATCGATCTGAAACCACGCCGATAGTGAAGTACAAAGCCGTGGCTGGTGGGCAGATTATTAAAAAGTCAAGTCATTGAAGTCTGTTGTCAAAAAAGTCCGTAAGGTAAGAGTCCAAAAAGCTTAATCATGGCTTTAATTGGTAGTATTGAGTCTTTTAATCCGAAAGAAAACGAAATTACTTCATATTTAGAAAGATTGGAGCAGTTATTTAAGTGTAATAATATTTCTACCGAAGAAAAGAAAGTTCCATTGCTAATTACCTTAATGGGTTATGGTATTTTAAAAGATTTGTTAGCCCCAGTGTTGCCCAGTACAAAAACGTATGATGAATTAACCGTTGAATTAAGGAAGCACTATAGTCCAAAGAGATTGGTTATAGCAGAAAGGTATCGATTCCATACTGCTTTCCAAAAACCACACGAAGATATTACAGCTTTTACGGCAAGGTTGAAAAAACTAGCCAAGTTCTGTGATTTTGGAACCTTTCTTAGTGACTCATTAAGAGATAGATTAGTTTGTGGATTGAAGTCGGAGAGTATCAAACGTTGTTTGCTCACAAAAGATGCTTTGTCGTTTGAAAAAGCCTTTTCCACAGCTGTTGGCATGGAATTGGCTGAAGGACAGACAAAAGTCATAGGTTCGTCTGATGGTCAAGTCCTTGGTCAAGTCAATAGAGTCGGAGAAAGGCCATTCTATAAAAGAAATTCAGGTCCAAGTCAGTCAAGAAGTCAGCATGGAACTTATCCAAAGTCGAGTCATGGAAATAGTTACAAATCAAACAATTATAACAAACAAGGGAGTTGTAAGAGATGTTGCCGTACTCATGTTAATAACTCAAAGTGTCCAGCAGTATCTTGGAAGTGTTTTGCCTGTGGTCAAATTGGGCATACTGGGAAAGTCTCCAATGTGTAAAAACAGAGTGCATAAGTTACAGGAAGAAGAATCAGAAAAGGCAGACTCAGACTCAGAGGACGATTTTGAGTTAGGTCTTTTAGATGAAGATGATGGTGAGTTTGTTCTGAAGTCTTTAAAAACCAAATTTAGTGACAGTCTCAGGGTAAGATTATCTTTAGATTTCAATACTATAGATATGAAAGTTGATTCTGGAGCAGTCCGTTCTGTAATGCATGAGAGTGATTTTAAGAAATTGTTTTCTTATCTTGCTTTGAATCCTGTAGACTTTAAATTACGAGTATTAACTGGTCAAAAAGTATCCATTTTAGGTCAGATTGATGTACATGTCGAGTACATAGACAAAATGTATGTTTTACCTTTAGTAATACTCAAGTCTGAATTCCATTATTAGGTCGAAATTGGTTAGGTGTTTTAAATAGAAATTGGAAAGTTAGTCTTTTAGATAATAGTATAGTCATCAAGCAAATTTCAGAAATTGATAGTATCAGTAAAATAAGTGAACAGTCAGAGTCAAGTAAAGTTAGAGCTATTGCTCAGTTCTCAAATTTGTTTGTTGATGAATCCAATTCTTTCATTAAAAATTTCAAATTTCGAATTTAAGTTGAAGGATGGTGTGAATCCTATATTTCATAGGGCATATGAGATGCCATATGCATTAAAACCAAGAGTTGAGGAAGAACTTTCACAAATGGTCAAATCTGGTGTCTTGTTTAAGGTTAGTCATAGTAATTGGGCGAGTCCTATAGTTGTTGTTCCAAAGAAAAACACAAATGAAATAAGAATTTGTGTAGACTTTAAAAAGACTTTAAACAAAGCTATTGATAGTGACCATTGTGTCCTTCCTTTACCCAATGATATTTTTGCAAGTCTTGGTGGTAGTAGTTGTTTCACTGTTTTGGATTTAAAGGCTGCCTATCAACAACTTTCCATCAGTGAAGCATCTAAAGAGTTGTTTACTATCAACACACATATGGGTCTATTTAGATTCAATCGTATGACATATGGAGTAAGCTCAGCTCCAGGTATTTTTCAGTGTACAATGGATGCCATTCTGACAGGTTTGCCTAAAACTAAATGCTATATAGACGATATTTTAATTCATGGTAGTTCTCTTCAAGAATTCCATAAAAATGTGATTAGAAAGATTAACTAAATTCAATGTTAAGATAAATAAAAGCAAGTGCAAGTTTTATGAGAAATCCGCAGATTTTCTGGGTCACAAGATAGATTCTTTAGGAATACATCCAACTGAGGAGAAAATTGAATGCATTAAAAATGCTCCTTCTCCGGAAAATATATCTCAATTAAAATCATATTTGAGTCTTATCAACTATTACGGCCAATTTATATATATATGCTTTCAGAAAAACTGAAACCTCTTTATGATCTCTGTAAAGGGGATTGTAACTTTTTATGGAGCCTAGAGTGCGAAAAAGCCTTTCAACATAGCAAAAATTTAATTACATCCGAAGATGTTCTGACACACTTTGACCCCACAAAGCCTATATATGTGGCGTGTGACGCTCGTGGTTATGGCGTAGGTGCAGTGTTGAGTCACCAAATCAATGAAAATGATAAACCTGTTTTATTTGCATCAAGTACATTATCTCGGGCAGAATAAAAAAATTCAAATTTAGAAAGAGAAGGTTTGGCTATCATTTTTGCATTAAAAAAATTCCATAAGTATATTTTTGGTCGTAAATTTATTCTAGTGACAGATCATCAACCTCTGCAGTTCATTTTTGGTCGAAATAGAAATATACCTGTTACTGCTGCTGCGCGAATTATGCGCTGGGCTATTAGTTTGTCTGCTTATGATTATATTATTCAATATAAAAAGGGTAGTCAAATTTCGAATGCTGATGGATTGTCCCGTCTTCCGATAGAAAGTGAAACTGGTATCTCTGATTCTCTATTTTCATTTAGTTTGTGTTATGATGCCCCAATGGATTCCACTGATATTGCATCAGCTACACAAAAAGATATAATTTTATCTAAAGTTATCGATTTGACACTTCGAGGATGGCCTCATGCGGTGAATGTTGACAAACTTAAGCCTTATTTTAAAAAAAAAACTAGAATTGTCAGTTGGAAATAATTGCTTATTACTGGGAAGCAAACTTGTCATTCCTCAGTCACTACAAAGTGAAATAATGAAATTATTTCATGAGCAACATTTGGGTGTAGTAAGAACAAAAATGCTGATGAGATCTTATTATTGGTGGCCTGGAATGAATGATTGCATTGAAAAATTTATTGGATCCTGTACAATATGTCAAGAAACTCAAAATTTTTCCAACAGTAGTGTTTTACTTCCTTGGCCAAATGCCCCTAATGCTTTTCATAGAGTAAATATAGATTTTTTCCATAAAATTAATCACACTTTTTTAGTTCTTGTTGATAATAAGTCAAAATGGATTGAGGTAAAGTTGATGAATGAGGGTATGAATGCTAAAGAAACAATAATAAAATTAAAACAGATATTTTCAATATTTGGATTACCAGTGGAACTAGTATCGGATAATGGTCCACCATTTAATTCATCTGAATTTAATTTGTTCTGTCAAGCTAATGGAATCAAGCCAATAAAGACACCTCCGTATCATCCTCAAAGCAACGGTATTGCAGAAAAAGCAGTTCAAACTGTGAAAAGTGGTTTGGAAAAATCACTTTTTTTCGAAAAAGGGAGGGTAATTAGTAAACAGACAGTTTTAAATCGTTTGGAAAACTTTTTATTTACATATAGAAATACTCCTTCTACAAGTACAGGAGTTTCTCCAGCTGAAGCAGTATTTAAAATGCGTCCAAGAACCAGATTTGATCTTCTAAAACCATCATTTAACAAAAAGTCGAAACTTAATAATTCTGATATATCAAAATTGAGATTGTATTCTTTAAATGACAGTGTGTATGTAAAAAACAAATTAACAACGCTATGGCAAAAAGTAAAAATTATAAAAGTGATAAGTCACTGTAGGTACTTATTTGGTACAAATTGACAATAATGTAAAATTAGTGCATGCAAATGATTTGCGCCTAAATCATTATGATGAAAGACCTCTTTTAATGCCTAATAGTGATTTATCAGTTCAAACAAATAATGACAATCATAGTGCTATCCCTACTAGTAGTGTTAGTGTTAGTGCTTCCCCGATTAAGACTCCTATTATGGACAATCTAAGGCCCGAGTTACCCAATTCCTTAATTCTTAATATTTGTCCTTAATTCTTAATTCTTAAAAAGTTCAATTTATTTAACATTGGGGTTTTTAAGGATTAAGAATTAAGAACGAAAATCAAGAATTAAGGAATTGGATAACCCCGGCCTAAGTCCTAGATTTAATAATGTGTTGTTACCCATGAATGACAATGGTAGAAGTAATTTGCCTGTTTTGAACAAAACATTGGATCCTCCGACTCCTTCTAATACTATTACTCGATCTGGTAGAGTTATAAAAAAACCAGTTAAATTAAATTTATAAAGTCAATTGCTTTGAAGAAGGAAGAGAGAATGTAGTGTTCTGAATGCACTTCTGGTGATTGACTGGTATTGTTAAAATCAGTCATCATATGTCAGAGTTAGTCATTAGTCATGAAATTGAGTTGTGCATTATTTAGTTATATCGAGTCAATAAATTATTTGAATTTAATGATACAAATGTGTATCATTTAGAAGTCTTAATACACAACACTAATAACATAAATATAACGTTGTCATGAGTTTGTTATAAGAACATCCCAAAAACGAAACTGTTATGGTAGAGTTACGAAAAAAGAACGTTAATTTATAAACGTAACTGCGATTTTGTTATGTTTGAGGACTTATAACGACACTATTCCATTAAGGCGGCGTAACAGATCCTTTTTGAATAACGTAACGTGTAACCTTAAAAACAAAGATGTGACGAAACTGGGATGTTTTTTTGCTTAGTGGGGAGCAACTCTAACCCTTGAAACAGTGATGATACTTGGACGTTATCATTACTAGAAAAACTCAAAATAAATGCAGGCACCACTATGCATCTTTAGATGCGTCAGCAAAACAATGTAACTCGATTTTAATTGGATTTGGACAGATGACATGCTGTTTAACCATCTGGAATTTAACTCCATTGGTAAAATTTCATCTCATGTTAATTTCTGAGACCATAATTTCTGGAGTAGTATTTTGGCAATAATTATACAAGGTCCAATCCTCTGAGGTCCAATCAATCCAAGAGGATCAAAAATCTTCGCAGTATCTGATAATATTGATCTATTTGTTATTTTTGTATTGTAAACAATAAAAATGAAATACCAAATCTTAAGTAATCTGCTTTATATGCCCAATAAAGACCTAATGTCTTGTGACTTTTTTTTTCTCCAAAATGTATCGATTCCAAATTTGATTTATTCACACTGAATTTTTTCCTTAACAAGAGATCATTAGAAATTCACTTGGGAAGATATATACTTCAAATTAACACATGAAATAGATAGGTTTATTATGATTAAAAGATGCCTCAAACATTGACTCCCATTCTAAGCTCACTTGCGGACACTTACTGTAGATGTACCATATTTATAAATTATCCTAAGTTGCAGGGAAAATGGAATTGGAAATTGAAAAAAATATATTGTAAATATAAAAACCTAGATAGGTATGTATATACAATTATAACACAAAATATCGCAGTGCTTTCCAAAATTGAATAAGAATAATTATTATATAAAATAATAATCTATTATCACAATAAAATTTGAATAAGAATTTGTGCTAGCTGAAAATGGCAACACTGCCTAAAATCTCGGAGCCTGGGGCCTAATTCTTGAAAGTGGTGAAAATATTCACCGGGTGGAATTGCTAAGCTTTCACCAAAAATTTACATAATCATATTCTTGAAAAAAAAAAGGTGAAAATTTTCACCTTTTATTCGGTGAATAGATTCACCACCGAAAAGGGTGGTGAATTTTACAAATTTTGGTGAAAACGTGCATTTCTAACCTTAATTCGGCACTTTGTAATTGTTTATTGTCAATAATTATTGACTATTTTGTCAGAGTACTCTGATTTTCTATTTTGATTCCTATTTCCTATAAAATAACTGGCTTGTGAACCTATTATTATATTAAAAGTATGGAAAACGAGCTATTAGGTTTGTTCGGACCTTCGGACTTAGTTTAGAATCAGTTCTGAATTGAACTGCGCATGCACATTTGTTTATTTATGTTTGATATGAACAAATGCGCAAGCGCAGTTCAATTCAGAACTGATTCTGAACTAAGTCCCAACAAACCTATTGTTAATGAACCTAATTGAAATTGAAGACATCATAGATGATGCAGCGGTTGGCGGGGGAAATAGAATGAGACATAGACGAGAAAATCCTTTTGAAATACTGATTTTTTATTCAAGAAATTATTTAGGTTAACCAAACCTCTTGTTCGCCTTCTTTTAGAAATTTTAGATCCTTTTCTAGAAGCTCCAACAAGAATATCAGCTTTGTGAATGAATGAATCTGAAAATCGTCCTTTCCTCATTCGTCATCATTGTTCATAACTTCTTTTTGCTTCATGGTTGCATGTCCACAATATTTCTTAGACATCTCGTTCAACTGTTGAATTTACACGGCAAAATAGCAATATTTTATGTTTAAATTTTTCGAAAACTAAATTGCTGCGGTCGCCGGTCAGTTGACGGTTGCGGGAAAAAAAACACAACACAAAAGTAAGGTTAAGAAGTAAATTCAGTACGAATCCGGTTCTCGTATCGGTACGACGGTGGGTACCTGAATATTCGGTGCGGCTTATCAGTGAATTTTTTACAGTGAGGTGTTAGAAAAAAAAAAAACGAAATAAGTGAATATTTTATTTAAAATATTGCTATGGAGTTCGATAGCGGGGGCTTGCCCCCCGAATTAGACCCCACAGGGGCTTTAGCAGGTAGTATAGGGAGTGGAAAAAGAAAGGATTATGTAAATAAAAATAAATCAGAAAAAGTAAAGTACACGTATAATAATATGGATATCGGTCCATATCAGGTTTTAGTTGAAAATATTTCAGCAGATTTCAGAGGTAAGTTAAATGCAATCAAAGTTAATGAGATAATTTATTCTACACATCCAGAACTCGATAATAAAATAAAAGAAATCAACTCAGTAGGAAAAAATAGGGTGAGAGTCACTTTTAAAGATGGCCAATCGGCTAATAAATTAGTACAATCAAAAGAATTAGGTAGAGAAAATTTGGAAGCGTACATTCCAAAATATTTGTTGGTTAGACAAGGGGTTATCTCTGACATAGACACAGATATGCAGGATGAAACTTTGATGAAGAAAATAAAAATGCTTGATTTTCATTGTAAAGTTGAAATACAAGCAGTGAATAGAATTAAAAAAAATATTATCGATGGAGAAACAAAGGAAAAAAAACTCATTAACACTAAGTCGGTTATAGTTACATTTAGATGTCAAAATTTGCCAAAATACGTAGCAATCGGACATGTTAGGTTGCAGGTATCGCCATTTATACAAAAAGTAATTCTATGCTACAATTGTTTCAGATACGGCCATTCAAGTAAACAATGTAAAAGCAAAACAAGATGTCTGAAATGTAAAGGGGATCATACTCTTGATAGATGTGAGGAAGAAAAAGAAATTAATTGTTTTTATTGCGAGAAAAAGCATTATACAAATCAAATTAAAATGTGTTCTGAGTTCTCGAGACAAAAACAAATAAAAAAAGCCATGGCAGAACAGAATCTGTCATATATGGACGCGCATAAAAACTTTCCAAAGGAAAGTTACGCTAATGCAGTATCCAAAAACACCAACACTAATGTAGACTTGAGTAAACTGGATAAAATAATTCCAAATAACTATAATGCGGTCAGAAATTCTTCTAATCAACAAAAATCTAACTATTTTACTCAACATAAAGTAGCACCCAAAAGAGTTCGACAAAGTTCTCCCAATCCAATTTTGGCAGAACATAATCAAATATTATCTACCTTCAATTTTTCTCAGAGTTCAGGCTCTATTTTAAATGACCCAATATATCAATCCGGTGTAGTTCATCAGAACACGACTTCTGAAGCAGGTCAGAGTCATATAGGCTTGAACAATGTGAATACCATAGTAGAGATAGTTATTTCTATTATAGATTCATTAAAAGAAAATCAGTTATACAATATAAATAAATTAGAACTGGCTAATATAATAAACATAAAGTTAAGAGAAAATTATCAATAAAGTTTTTTTTTTTTTTTTTATATCTTAGAAATTAGTAAATATGAAGGGATTTAATACTTATTGTAGGGCTAAGAATTAAACTGATTTATAATAAGAGTTAAAATTAAATTTTTTTTTAAATTTGCAATGAACCAATTAAATGTGTGCCAATGGAATTGCCGATCGGCAATTGCAAATAAAAATAATTTAGAATTCATTTTAGCCCGAAATAATATTCACGTTGCCCTTTTGTCTGAGACTTGGTTTAAGCCAGACAAGTATGTCCCCTTTTCCGGATATAATGTAGTTCGAAAAGATCGCCAGGATGGTAAGGGAGGAGTTGCTATTTTGATTAAGTCGAACATAAAATTTACTGAGATTATGGGCCCTGTATTTAATAATATATTTTACGTAGGTGTTAAAATAAAAATTAAAAACAACCCAGATTTAAATCTTTTGACAGTTTATATAAAACCTCAAACAAAAATAAACGTCCAGACATGGTTATCGTTTTTTAAATTTATTAACAGACCGTTTTTAGTTGGTGGAGATTTTAACGCTCATCATCTGGCATGGGGATGTTTGGACAATAATATTCACGGTAAAACCTTGCTGGATGCAATTGATTCAAGTAATATAACCTTTTTGAACGATGGTTCACATACGCGATTTGGCCCAACGAGGGGTGTAAGCTCGGCTATAGACTTGACCCTAGCATCCCCATGTTTCCAGCCATTCACAGAATGGAGCACCATGGACGACACTTACGGTTCGGACCATACACCGATAAAAATAACATGTAATATCTCACCAAAACATATCATAAGCAAGAATTCAAAAAAATGGAATACAAAAAAAGCCAATTGGGATATATTTTATATGGAATGCATGGATAAATTTACTTCTCAAGATAATATTGAATATAATGATTTTATAGAAATATTAAATACTGTTCTTGAAAATAGTATTCCCAAATTTGATAACAATAAATTATGCAAAGGTAAGTTTTGGTGGAATAAAAAATGCGACGAATTAACAGCTATGAGGAAAGAAAAATTTTGTATTTATAAATGTAATCCTAATCTCGATAATCTAATAAATTACAAAAAAGCTGATGCAATGGCAAAAAGAGTTATTAAAGAAGAAAAAAGAAAAAATTGGCAAAATTACTGCTCTTCCTTAAATAGTAATATTCCAATGAAGGAGGTCTGGAAAAAAGTTAATAGTTTTAATCATCGGAAAAAGGAAAACCAAACTCCTATAAGCTTAGAAGATCCCTGGATAGAAGATTTTCACATTCGACTAACTCCCCACTTTGTGACGAATAAATATCCAATACCGAACGAAAATTCAGAAATAGATAATCATTATTTATGTAACCCTTTCAAAATGGAGGAACTGAATAAAGCTGTGAAAGTTAACAATAACACTGCCCCAGGAAAAGACAATATACAATACTCCATGATATCGAATCTTCCCGTATTGCCAAAAAAAATCCTTCTCGACATATTCAATAAAATATTAAAAGGAGACCACCCAATTCCTTCAGACTGGAAGGAATATATCTTAGTACCAATATTGAAACCTGGTAAACCTAAACACCAATCCAAATCATATCGACCAATTGCTCTTGCTTCTTGCATATTAAAAACATATGAAAGATTGCTAAAGAATAGGATTGAGTTTTGGATGGAATCGAACAAAATAATGCCAATTACTCAAAAAGGATTTAGAAGAGGAAATTCTGCCATTGAAGCAGTATCTAGCCTGGTCACAGAAATACAATTAGGACTTACTGAAAACCAAAACACTTCAGTATTGTTCTTAGACATCCAAGGAGCTTATGATAATGTAAAGTATGATATTCTCGTTAGGAAATTGCAACAAATTGGGATTCCTAAAAGAATTGTACATAATATTTTTTCAATATATAGCAATCGATTCGTATATATAAGAACATCCGATGGACTCACAGAAGCACGGATGGCTCAAGTGGGGTTACCGCAAGGAGGAATTCTCAGCCCGATTCTTTATATAATTTATACTAACGACCTGGAAAAACTGTTTGATAATCAAGTCAAAATTCTTCAATTTGCAGATGATGTCTGTATTTTTTCAAAGGACAAGTCAATAGAAGAATGCAACAGTAAAATAGAACCCAAACTTTCAAAAACCCTACAGTGGTGTGATAATAATGGGTTAAGCATTTCTGCAGAAAAAACATCGATATGTATATTTACAAGGAAAAGAACAAACCTACCTAATGAAATAGAAATGTCAGGACTCCAGATTTCATGTAAAAATACCGTCAAATATCTTGGGGTTTTACTTGATAAAAAGCTTTTATGGAAAGACCACATTAACTATCTCATTAAGCGAGCTGAAAATGGAATAAACATTTTAAGGGTTTTCAACCACAAGAAATGGGGAGCTGATCCAAATATATCATTAATGTTTTACAAGGCGTATGTTAGGTCTATCTTGGACTACGCATGCCAATTGTATGGTTCAGCCGCTAATACGCACCTTAATAAAATTGAAGTAGCCAAAAACAAATGTCTAAGACATTGTGTAGGATATCTTAGAAGCACTCCCATTGCAGTAATGGAAGCAGAAACTGGAGAACCACCTCTAACACTACGACGAAATCATTTAGCCAATAAACTTCTTTTAAAACTCATTTCAAAAAATAGCGATTTAGTAGGAAAAATTCATCATCTTACAGTATTAAATTTTACGCATTCCTTTTGGAAACATAAAAAATCTCCTCTACTTGTAAATAGCTATTCTTGGATAGCCCATAATAAAGAAAATATCTATTCTTCGAAAATAGCACCATACTTCCAGCTGTCCAATAATTTTCTTTATGATATACCCAAAATAACAATAAAGCATTACAACAGTGAAGAACCATTAATTATAAAATATCTTTTTGTAAAAGATCAAAATACTATTTATAAGAACTCAGAGCATATATATACCGATGGATCGGTTATCAATGGTAGAACAGGGTGTGCTTTCATCCACAAAAATAAGAATACATATAAACAGTTTAGGCTGTTGAACGGTTCATCAATTTTCTCAGCAGAATTATGGGCTATATGGGAAGCGCTGATACATTGTATCGAATATGAAGGTAATACACAATTTGCCATATTTACTGATAGCAAAAGCGCCTTACAGGCAATTGACAATTGTAGCTTCAAAACGCCGGCCAATTACATTGTTAAAAAAATAATTAATACCTGTACAACACTCAAACGATTTGGTAAATGTGTTCATCTTGTTTGGATCAAGGCTCATATTGGCATAAAGCATAATGAAATTGTAGACAAACTAGCTAAGGATGCAACAAATCTCCCAAGTTTTGCTGAAAATTATAAAATACCACATTCAGATTATTTTAATTTGTCGAAGTCTAAGCTATACCAATGCTGGCAGGAGAACTTTAACCTTATTGATAAGGGACTTGCATTTAAAAATATGTTTTCAGAAGTTAATAAAAAGGCTTGGTTTGTCGGAATAGCGAACCGAAGTTTTATAAGAACTATGTCTCGCATTCGTTGTGGTCATGCATTAATTCCTACTTATAAAAAAAAAATCGGATTACAGGAGAGCGAACTCTGCGAATGTGGAGATATAGGGGATTTGGAACACAGTATCTTGGGATGTTTGTTTCATGTTGATAACATGTATTTATTATACAATATTTTAAAAGACCTGGTTGTATTTCCATTCAACTTAAAATCTCTTCTAATATCGAATAATTTTAGTATATACAGCGCCCTGTATAAATTTATATTAGTTGCTAAGATTGAAATTTAAAAAAGAAAAAAAAAAATAATAAAAAAATAAAAAAATAAAAAAAAAAAATTAAAAAAAAAAAAAAAAAAAATATATATATAAAAAAAAAAACTTGAAACAATGAAAGACTATAGGAAAATTTATTGGAAAAAAAAAAGCAGGAAAAAGAAAAGACAAGAAATCAAATAATAATAAAAAAAAAAAAAAAAAAACGACTAAAAGTAATCTGCAACAAGTAGATAGTAGATTATGCTTATTTTAGTATGTAGTATAAGTTCAAAAAATTGTTCAATCTCAGTGAATTTGTGGTCGAATGTGGTCAATTTAACAATGAGAGATACTGGCCAGTTGGTTTTAACCAGAGCCAAAAAAAAAAAAAAAAAAAAAAAAAAAGTAAATTCACTCACGACTCAAGAATACAAAACGAGTGAGTCAGGTAAAAATTAGGTGGTGAAAATATTCACCGGGTGGAATTGCTAAGCTTTCACCAAAAATTTACATATTCATATTCTTGAAAAAAAAAAGGTGAAAATTTTCACCTTTTATTGGGTGAATAGATTCACCACCGAAAAGGGTGGTGAATGTTACAAATTTTGGTGAAAACGTGCATTTCTAACCTTAATTCGGCACTTTGTAATTTGTTTTGTAATTGACCTTTTCAATTTAGAAGCCTCTCTCTCTGGCATCAGACTGTCAGATGCCAAAAGAGTACGAAAACAATGATTGACAGCTATTGACAGTGGTTTGTTGACAAGAGTTTTATACGTGTGAGACTGGAAACTATTATTTCCTCGGTTTTTTCAAGGTTTTTTCCTAACAATGGTGATTGTGTGTAGTGTGCATTTTCGTGAAAATAATTCCTATTCACCGGCGGACGTGTCTTTCCATAAGTTTTCATCAAATCCTACATTTGTCAAAATTTGGATACACAAAATCAGAACTGATACTCACAAAAGTAAGGGAAATCCACGACCCATCAAGTATACAAAGATATCCACGTTCAAGTTTAGTTTGCGGAAGCTGTTTGCTTCCCACATTTTCTTTTCAATTTCAAATTTCACCATTCTATGTCGGTCATTGTCATTTTCCATTCACTAAACAAAGATAGCTAACTCATCGGTGGAGTCACCGATTAGAATAAAAACCAGGGGATTGCTAAACACCCTATACACCGTGCGTTCGTTATTTTGGTCCGAGTTCTCCGAGCTTGACTTTACCGTTCGTTTATTTAAAAAGTGTACTCGGTGCAGCCTCATTCGCGTTCGTTTATTAAAATTTCTGGCACTTTTAAACAGCGTTCAACTGCTCTGTGCGCTCACTGGTCACGTGATTACGGCTCCGCTCAGCACGCTCTGCTTTTTGAGCAAAATACCGAACGCAAGGACACTTGACATTGACGAGCAAGCAAATGTTGGCGGGAATCTGAATGTTTTCATACTTTATCGTCCATCTCTTTTAATTGAAAACGTCAATTGTTTATTGTCAATAATTATTGACTATTTTGTCAGAGTACTCTGATTTTGTATTTTAATTCCTATTTCCTGTAAAATAACTGGCTTGTGAACCTATTGTTAATTGTTAAAAGTATGGAAAACGAGCTATTGATAATGAACCTAATTGAAATTGGAGACATCGTAGATGATGCAGCGGTTGGCGACTTTGGCGAGGGAAATAGAATGAGACATAGACGAGAAAATCCTTTTGAAATACAAATTTTTTATTCAAGAAATTATTCAGGTTAACCAAACCTCTTGTTTGCCTTCTTATCACTGGCGTAACTAGCCAGCTGACCTGGGAGGGGCCTAGGGGGGGTCTGGCAGAGGCAAGCATTTTTGAAAGTCCTCATAGGTGCAGGATAGTATTTTTAAAAATTTGTATATAGGGGGAGGGGGAAGCTCGCCGTAGGCGGAATTTTTTTTCCGGATGCCAGCCTAAAAACGTCTATTTCGTAGTGTATACCTATACAGGATGTCCCACGACGTTTATCCCAGGTAATAACTTCAGAACGCGTCATCCAATATAATTGAAATTTTGAGGATCTTGGTAACTTTTTGTGCCGCTTATACCATTGCCATCCAATTCTACCACTTTCGCTTCAATTTCAGTCAAAAGACGTCAACTTCTTATCTTTTAATGTAACTCATGGTATATTATGGCATTTTTTGTTAGAAAAGTAAATGTTGTTATTTTGGGGCTTTGGACAGTCTGGAACTTGGCTTGTTGGAGTAATAATCGAGGAGTTTCTTTGTACAGTTTATTTACATATATTTACAAGTGTTTCAACATCAGAACTTCTTCTTATAAACATCTCTTATATACAATACTTTTATAACGGAAATTCTCATTCTTTACATGATGATTACTTTTTAATGACTTGTTATTTAATTACTACTAACAACGAACGACCAAATAACAATCGACTATTAATAATTCTTCCAATAATAATAACCTTCTACATAACCATACATATTCTATTTTACATAGACATAACACAACTAACGCCATCTCTATAAGAAGAGCATTACCAGTATTCTATACTTGGTTTAGGGATTTAAGATCTATACTCACAACACCCTCTCTTAATGCGATTCTTATAGATTTAGCTATCTTATATTTAATATTAAAAAGAAAAATAATTGCATTTACCATTAGTACAATAAACAATATAAAAATAAATCATTGATACAATAAACAAAATAATAATTTCCATCATTTATGTCTCCATAAAGATACAAACTAAAATAAAAACTTAGCCCTCTCTTGTTTCCAAATCTAAACCTAATTGTTTACAATTATTGTAAAACTGTAATCTTTGTAGACCTTTAGTCAATAAATCTGCCAACTGATATTTTGTATTTATATATTCAAGAACAATAATTTTATTTTTAACATTTTCAGATATAAAGTTATATTTTATGTCAATGTGTTTTACACGTTTATTATTCTCAGGATTTTTAATCAGAGCTATACAGCCCTGGTTATCTTCAAAAACTTTAAAATAGGTTAAACCAAAATTCATATCTGATAATAATCGCTTAAACCACAATGAATCTTGGACAGCAGCACATAAGGCAACTAATTCTGCCTCAGTACTGGATAATGCAACGCAGTTTTGCTTCCTTGTTGCCCAAGCTACTGTGTTACCAAAAACTTTAATGATGTACCCAGACACTGATTTTCTATCATTCAAGTCTCCTGCCCAATCTGAATCAACATAACAACTCAATGGCAATTCATTCATTCTCCTTTCATACTTCAAACTTACCTTTACCGTTCCTTTCAAATATCTCAGCACTCTCTTTAGACCAATCCAAACTTCTTCTGAATTCAAATCTTGAAATCTACTGAAATAATTTATAGCATAGCTAATATCTGGCCTTGTTCCTAACATTAAAAACATTAAACAACCAATCAATTCTCTCACAGGTTTATTTGCATTTACATCATTTTTATTTAATTCAATTTTAAGTTTCGGGTCTATTGGAGTTGAACATGATCTACAATTTTCAAAATTAAATCTCTTTAAAATTCCCTGTAAATATCTTTCCTGATTCATTTCCAGAATTCCCTGTTCCCTATCATAATAAATTTCCAAACCTAAAAAATTTCTCAAATCACCTTTATCTTTAACTTCAAAACTCTTCATTAATTCATTCTTGTATTTTTCAATAAATCTTAAATTTGTACCACACAAAATAATGTCATCCACATAAAGTAATAAGTATATTATATCTGCACCTAACTTCCTGTAATATAGACAGTAATCAGTTTCGGATCTCTGGAATTCTAAATTTATTAAAAAATCATTAATTTTATTGTTCCAACATTTGGAAGCTTGTTTTAGTCCATATAGGGATTTGTTAAGTTTCAATACTTTACCTGATTTACATTTTACCCCCTCTGGTGGATAAATGTATATATCTTCCTTTAATTCGCCATTTAAGAACGCAGTCTTCACATCTAGTTGGTTGAAATAAAACTTAAATTGATTTCCCACTGATAATAGTGTTCTTATTGTTGTTATCTTTGCAACAGGTGAATAGATTTCGTCATAGTCAAAAGATTCCCTCTGTGCAAAACCTCGTACTACCAATCGAGCCTTAAATTGATCTTTTATTTGTTCTTCCAATGGTTTCTTGGTGAATACCCATTTTGTATTCAGTATTTCAGCATTCTTGGGAGTTTCTATTTCTGTCCATGTTTTATTCTTTTCAATTGAATCAATTTCTCTTGTCATCGCTTCTCTCCATAAGTCCTTATCTCTTCTATCAATCAATTCTTCCACTGTTGTAGGCACATTTTCAACATATGACATTGCGTCAAAAGCCATGTACATTTCAAAATCGTTGTATCTACTTGGTACTCGTCTAGTTCTTGGTCCTTGTATTTCTTGTCTTCTATCGTCTATTTCTTCTTCTTCTTGTATTTCTTGTCTCTCTTCCTGTATTTCTTGTTCATCTTCGCTTTCTTTTATTACTACATTTTTATTATCAACATTCGTTATATTTCTTTCTGTCTCTACTTCATCATTTTTATAATAAAATTTATTCTCATTAAATATTACATCTCTTGCAATGACTACCTTCTGCTCCATAATATCCCAAAGTCTATATCCGGTTAATGTATATCCAAGCATCAAGCACTTCTTTGCCTTTGAATCAAACTTACTTCTAAATTGTTTTGGAACATGACAATATGCTGTACAGCCAAATACTTTCAAATTGCTAATATCTGGTTTCTTTTGATTCCATATTTCAGCTGGTGTAACTTGTAAAACACTACTTGGACTTCTGTTGAGAATATATGCCGCCATTCTTACTGCTTCGCTCCAGAATTCCTTTGGCATTTTAGCATCATGAATCATAGCTCTCGCTTTGTCTACAAGGCTTCTGTTAAAACGTTCAGCTTTACCATTTTGTTCGGGCGTATATGGTGTTGTAAAGTCAATAAATGTTCCATTTTCTCTGCAAAATTGCTTCATTTCATTTGAAATATATTCCCTTCCGTTGTCGCATCTTAGTGTGGATAATTTTGAACCAAACTTAGCCTGAACCATTCTCACATACTCTCTGAAACATCCATACACTTCACTCTTTGCTTTAATGACATACACATAAATAAAATTTGAAAAATCGTCAATAAAGGTTACAAAATACTTACCTTCCTCATGACTACTTGGAGTTATTGGACCTGCAACATCTGTATGCACTATTTCGAGTACTCTTTTAGCTTTAGTGCGTGTTCCAAAATTCAATCTGGTCATTTTACCCTGTATACAAGATTCACAAAATTCTACTTTACCTACCTTTACATTTTTTATACCAGTTACCAGATTATTTTTGATTAATTTTTCTAAATTTGCATTACAAACATGACCTAATCTTTTATGCCATAATTTCAATTCATCATTTTCAATTTCTATATTTAATGATTCTACATTATTTACTTTAAAAATTATTTCATATAAATTATTTCTGTAACCAATTCCAATCAAAATATTTCCACTATACATTGACACTTTTCCATTCTCAAATACAACCTTTATATTTGCAATTTCTAACCTTTTAACTGAAAGTAAATTTCTTCTTAAATTAGGAACATAAAAAACATTTTTAATTGTACATTTTACATCTTTTCCGTTTACGTTATTCAATACTTCAATATTACCTACTCCAACTGCTTCCATATAATTATTATTTTTAGCAACAGCTATTTTTATAGGATTTTTCAATTTCATAAAATCATAAAAATATTTTCTATCATTAATCAAGTGGTCAGTACATCCCGAGTCAATATAAAATAACAAATTTTGATTACTTACATTTTTACAGCTTTCTACATTTAAATCCAAATCTGACATAAAACTGAAATTTTTGTCATCTTGAAACTCACTTTGTCCTGCTTTTTCTGTATTTTCCATGTAATTTGCACCTCTATCATTGTTCCTGTTTTGATATTCATGTCCATTATAATTTCCTCTGTAACCAGTTCCTCTATAGCCTGTACCTCTGTAACCACCTCGATTAAAACCATTTCCTCGAAAATTTCCTCTAAAACCTCCTCGAAAACCTCCAAATCCTCTATTGCTACCTCGTGCTTGGTCAAAACCACCTTGTTCACCACCACGACCAAAATTTCTGTGTCCTCTTGATTGATTATATACTGGTCTTTGATTCCTACAATCTTTCTTATAATGGCCCCTTTGGCCACAGGAATAACATACTCCTGATTGTTGGGTTGAAAAGGCTGATGGGGTTACATTGTCTCGTCTGTCACTGCTACTTGTACTACTGGGTTCATATAATGCTTTTCTTCTTTCAGCTTCGGCTCTCAACTTAGCTTTGGCCAAATTCATAGTTAAATCTTGTGGTAATACATTTTCCAATATAGTTATAACTGTTTCGAACATTTTGGGCATAGCAAGCAACAAAGTATAAACAACATCCTGTTCTTTTAAATCCGCCCCTGTAGCATTTAATTGCCTTATAATTTCATCATATTCTGCCAAAAAATCTTCAAGTTTACTTCCGTCCAAAAGCTTCATTGACATTAATTTCTTTCTAAGAATCAACTGGCCTGGAATGCCTTTTCTTTCGTGTCTTTCTTCTAAGCTATTCCACATACTGAAAGCTGTCCCTTTTCCTCTAATCAGGTCGATTTGCGAATCATCTAAGCATTGTACAATTATAGACTTACATTTGTTTTCTTTTTTTCTTGCTTCAGCCAGCTGTTTATCATTCGTATAATTGGTTTCATTGAATTCGTTTTCAATGCACTCTAAAACATCCTTTTCTTCAAACAAAATATTCATACGGAACTTCCATGTGTGATAATTCCTCCCATTTAACAAATCAACATTAAAGTTGTTTTTATTCGACATTGTGTTTACCTCCATTTTATTTTTTTTTAGTTTTCTTTGGAATCTGGGCCTCATAACCTGTTGTTATTTTGGGGCTTTGGACAGTCTGGAACTTGGCTTGTTGGAGTAATAATCGAGGAGTTTCTTTGTACAGTTTATTTACATATATTTACAAGTGTTTCAACATCAGAACTTCTTCTTATAAACATCTCTTATATACAATACTTTTATAACGGAAATTCTCATTCTTTACATGATGATTACTTTTTAATGACTTGTTATTTAATTACTACTAACAACGAACGACCAAATAACAATCGACTATTAATAATTCTTCCAATAATAATAACCTTCTACATAACCATACATATTCTATTTTACATAGACATAACACAACTAACGCCATCTCTATAAGAAGAGCATTACCAGTATTCTATACTTGGTTTAGGGATTTAAGATCTATACTCACAACAGTAAATTACAAAATCGGCAATGCCTGGGATGGCAATGATATATCGATATTTTCAAAATATCGATATATCGGAATAAAAATATCGATATTTTGCATCGATATATCGATATTGAAAATTGTCGATATTTGAACTGGAGGTGGCGGTGCAGTATATGTTTGTGAGGCAAAAGCTAGAGTGTTTTTTTATCATCTATTACAAATTACATCGGTGGAATGCACTTTGTTTTTGCACTACTCCTTCCTTAATTAAGCCTAGTAAGTACTCATAACCGCGAAATTCGTTCTTTTTTGACATTGCTTCGACAATTTGCGGTTTGATTTATGAATAAAACGTCAAATTGTGGAAACAATATCAAATAAGAGCGAATTTTGCGGTTATATGAGTACTAGGCTTTAGTTGGTAAAACGTTTTCATTTTTATCGGCCGGTATATCATTTGTGGTGGGGTAGGGATTTTTTACATATTTTTCAATGGCTAGGTTATTGCGTTTGCAAGCAGAAAGAGCAAATTTTGACGGACGTCACGTGATCACTTTTCTTTTTTCACGTGTCAAATCACATGACATCTGTCAAATTTTGCTCATTTTGCTCGCAGATGCAATTACCGAACCCAACGTATGTAGATTTCAATGACAATTACCACCATTTCATTTTAAAAGTTGGAAAAAAATCTAAAGTTATACCGATATATTCTTTTTACCCAAATATCGATATATTTCTCTTCGATATATCGATGCTTCGATATTAGCTATGCCGATATTTATCGATATCGATATATCGATATTTTTTTGAAAACTGCCATCCCTAGCAATGCCATATTTGTTAAGGCTTTGTTAAAGAAAATGATATTAAATTATACAGTGGAACATACGTGGATGATGCGTCCCGAAGGTATCATTTGGGAAAAACCTCGTGGAACACCCTGTATTTTTTTATTTATTTCTACGAGCGTGCGAAAAGTGCTTTTTTCTGCACGCATTTTAGGCCATGAAAATATCACTTTACCGCACTATTGCGGAAAAGTAAAATAATTATGCAATGTTACCACACACAATTACCTTGGTACTTTTATGTCCTAAAATGCCTCATGTCCCGATTATTATCAAAGAATGGAGATGGAGAATAGCACCATTAGCAATATAAAGTAACAGAGAATAGAATTGACCACAAATAACGAAATGACAGAATACTAATACCTCCCTGATCTAAGACTAACACCTACCACTTGTATAATTCTTATACAAAGTTGTGTAAATTTAAATTACATAATAGGTACTGATACTACCACACGGAACGAAATGACCATTAAATACGTTTGTACTTCCGCATTCCCCATGAGAGCTCCGAGCACCCATGAGAGGTTGTTCATGGGTGCACCTACCCCAATGCCTCTATGTAGTTGGCGCCAGTGGCCTGGGGCCTGTTATTGTGACTTATTGGAATCTTTGAAAAAGTAGAACAGTGCATTATAGACAATAAGCTGGCTAAACCGGGCTTAAATCACTTACGGCCATTTGCACCACTATAACTTAAGGGATATTTAATCCAAGTAAAGCTCTGAATATGACTCCTGTTGAAACAAAAGTCACATTCAAAGCTCCACTTATAGAATAAATATATCCCTTAAGTGCAAATATGACCATTACCTACCTAGCTAACCCAGCTTATCAGCCACTGCCACTGTATATTATAATATCAGCAACAGTCAGCAACACCGATTCACGGATTCACAGGAAAAATATTCAGTCAAACTCCCAAACTAATCTTTTATACTTTATACTGCTAATGCTAATTTAATGGCTTTGGTATACTGTACGGTATCACTTCTGCACATTGCAATTTGCACTGACTGTGGGGTGGCACAACCCAAGTAGCAACTGCACGTTAGAAAACGTTTATGAAACGTTGGTTTTAGGTCCTGAACGTGTACTAACGTTCTCGACTCTAGGATGACGTTACATGACGTAACGTTTTGTCAACGTCATTAAGTTTAACGTTTTATAAACGTTGTTATTGAGACGTTAGTATATGTAACGTCGAATTACCGTTTTTTTCTAGACGTTGTTGGTATCAGAACGGTGTTTATTTTGAATCAGGAAAATATTTTAAAAAAAAACAAAAATATCTTATAGGTTTAATTTCCAAGTGTCGTATCCTGCACTAATTATATTTAGCGTTGCTTCCTAACAAAAAATATTAAGCCTATTTTGAAATTCCCGCGCCCGCAGAGGTGTAATCGAATTTTCGCGGCACACCTACAGTGTTGCCACTGTATTATAATTGTAACAGCTGTTACTTTTTGAAGATGTTTATTTCCTTATTAGAATTTAATAATATTTAATTTTATAATTTTTGATAACCAGCATTTTTTCTCTATTAGTTGATGCTTCATAAATATTATGTAATTAAATTTGTCAGGAAAAAAATATCACCCTTTGTTACCACGGATTATCTTTCACGAAATTCATCTGACAACACTGTACAACAACGTTCCCTTCGTTTTCGTTTGTGGCGTCAGGTGGCGTCGTACTTGTACTTCATACTCGGCTCGTTGTTTGCTATGGTCGTTTGGTTTTTGGTTTTGTGATAACCGAGCTTGTGTGAATAAAAGCGAGATACTGTTTAAAGCGTTTAATAATTAATGTCACAGATAATATATAGAGTTATGCAATAATATGAATTAGGGCTTGGACGTTCGCGGAGAGGACCGTAGCGAGCGGCGGCATTAAAAGGTGCTTATCGTCACGTAGGTAACAGTAGACTGGCGGAGGTAGTCGTGGTGGTGGGTTTCGTCATGAGTTCCCTGTAGCGACCCCTGGTAGTGTACCTTGGTTCGTTTGGGGTCATGGGAGCTGACCACTTGGCAACCTGGCTAGAGGCTGACCCATCACACCTCCCTCTTTAAGCTGAAACTCATTTTCGTTAACATTACCTAATGACAATTCGTATTTATGTAAATACGATGCATTTCCACTGCTGTGCTGAACATTGCACTAGTGGTTGTGAGCAAACACTCGTTGCGTTTATTTGTCTCAGAATTGTACGACTTAGCGTCCTGATTGAACTTTATCACAACGACTGTTAGCTTTGTTTGAATGCTAAAGTGTTTCATGCCGTGGGATTATGTGACTCTGACATTACAAATGTGTTTCGTCTACAATGACTTTGATGTTTATTATTCCGCCAACAGCTGCGTCCATCTGAGTCTGAAATTAATTTATGCCTAATTCTACAATACATTATTCGTTAATCAAAGTCTAATATAAAATCTTTCAAATATGAATTCGTTTTTCTATTTCGCTTGGGCCTCATTTTGGTTGCGTCATCAATGTCCTTAGTGCTCGATTTTCTAAATTTATCAATTAAATTTTCGTCACTTACATTTGTTGGGTATATTGTCGCACTGTATTGTTTTTTTTACAGCACCTGTCGCATTGTTCATGGGCCTAACACTAGGAGTATAAGTGTTTTCTAAATCTAAATGGGATGCACTGTCCAGGGTCACTGGAGCAGCGTTACAACTCACACTGGTTTCATTTTGGGACTGGTCCAATGGTGGTTCGGCTATGTTCTGTGAAATGATTATATTATTAGTATCATTTTCATGACTGGAATTGTTAGAAATATTAATATTGTCATTTTCAGAAGTATCATCATTATTAGGCTGAAAAGAATTGTTATTTTTATTGTTAGTAAAGTCAGCAATTTTGTTATTATTGTAATTTAAGGTGTTTTTCTGCCTTTCCAGTTCTCTCTCGCCTAAACCTTTCCCTTCCCCAGCCCTTATTTGGTTGGCATGTCTTTTCCAGACATTTCCTTCTTCGATTTTGCATTTGAAGGTCGTTTTTCCTATTTGTTTTTCGATTTTTGCACTTGTCCAGGTTTCTTTGTTGTTTCGGTAGTCTCTCACGAAGACAGCTTGGCCTTTCTCGAATAGCTTGCGTTTGACTCCCCCATAATTTCTCTTTTGAGCTTCTTGAGCTTTTAACATGTTTTCTTGAGCTTCTGAACACCATTTGTTCGTTTTTGTTGGACTTGTTTTGTTGTTCTCTTTTAGTAGTGTCAATCTGGAACGAAGTTCTCTTCCAAACATTAGCAATGCTGGTGATTTTCCAGTTGTAGTATGTGGGGTTATTCTATAGTTGAATAAAAATCTTGATAAAAGATTTGTCATTTCGATGCCTCTGTTCTCCGGGTCTGACATGTATGTGTAAATTTTGTTTTTACAGGTTTTGACTGCGTTTTCTGCAAGTCCATTACTTTGACTGTTGTAAGGAGGGGTTGTAAAATGTTTTATTCCGTTACTTGATAGAAAACTTTCGAATTCTTCTGAGGTGAATTGTGTTCCATTGTCAGATACCAAAGTCACTGGCAACCCGAATCTTGCAAAAGTCTGTCTCAAGAACTCATTTGTAGCCTTAGTTGTTGTAGTTTTAGTTATAAAGGCTTCTATCCATTTACTGTATGCGTCAATTATTATTAGGATATAGTTTTTACCTATTTGAAGATAATCGATATGGATTCGGCTAAATGGTTCTTTTTCTATGGGCCATGGTGTCAACTTTGTTTTCGGTGGTGCATGCTTGTTGATCATGCATGAATGGCATGATTTCGCCACTTTTTCTATTTCTGCATCTAGCCCTGGCCAGTAAAACATTGATCTAGCTCTGTTTTTCATTTTGGATGCACCAAAGTGTCCTCCATTTACGTGAAGTTCTTGTAGTAACCTTTCTCGTAGTTTTTGGGGTATCACTAGCCTTAGCCCCCATAGAATTGTACCATTTTCTATAAAGAGTTCATTTCTACGATCAAAATATGGTTTTATTTCTTTATTTAAATTTTTGGGCCATTTGCCATGCTCAATATACTTTTTTACTTTACTTAGAGTGTTATCAATCTGGGTTTCTTTTTTAATATCCTCATTATTCAATGGCCATTCATTAATTTTATTAGTGAAATTAAGATAACTCACCATTTTGTCATCTTCTACCTCAATTTGTGAGGTTGCCTTTGGAAACCTTGACAAATAGTCTGCTACCGTGTTCAATTTGCCTTTGATGTATTGAATTTCATAGTCGAATCCAGATAGGTAAGCGGCCCATCGCTGCAGTCTGTTCTCATACATTTTAGGGATGCCTTTGTGTTTTCCAAAAATGGCACATAAGGGTTTGTGATCTGTCCGTAATGTCCATTTTCGACCTATAAGATAATGATGCAATCTTGTTACAGCATAGTAAATACTTAAAGCTTCTTTATGTATTGTTGACATCTTTTTCTCGCTCTGCAGCAGTGTTCTGGAGATAAAGCACACTGGTCTTTCGTCACCATTGGTCATTTTGTGTGAAAGTACCGCTGCTATACCATTGTCTGAAGCATCTGTGGTCAAAAATATAGGCAAGTTAGGATTAAAATGGGTTAATACAATGTCGGAGGCAATTAATTCTTTAATCCTTTTAAAAGTTCTTTTGCAATCAAGATCCCAATTAAATGTTACGTCTTTTTTTAATAATCTATACAGAGGGTACAAAGTCGATGACAAATTTGGTATAAATTTACCATAATATGATACCATACCGAGCAATGTCCGTACTTCTGATACATTGGTTGGTTCTGGAGCGTCCAGAATGGCTTTGACCTTGTCATCAGTTTTCATAAGACCATCCTTCGTGATTCTATGGCCTAAATACGTCACAGATGGCTGAAAAAATGAACATTTACTTAATTTTACCCTCAACCCTGCATTTTTAAGCTTGTTTAGGACTTTTTCTAATGTTTCCAGATGTTTTTCCCGACTGTTTCCCGTGATGATGATGTCGTCGATATATACAGCTACGTTTTCTACGCCCTGTAGAATTTGTTCGATGTACCGCTGGAATTTGCTACTAGCAGGTGCTATTCCAAACGGCATTCGGTTCATTTGCAGTAAGCCCTTGTGTGTCGACCATACTAAAAGTTTTTTAGCTTCATCATCCAACTCGAATTGATTGTATGCTTGACATAGATCCAGCTTCGTAAATTCCTCTCCATTATGTAATTTGGCGAATAAGTCTTCGGCCCTTGGTAAAGGATATACGTCTTCTTTCAAGTACTTATTGACAGTGGACTTATAGTCGGCGCAGATGCGTATTTTTCCGTCTGACTTGATTATGGGTACAAGGGGTGTCGCCCAGTCGCTGGTCTCTATTGGTGTCAAAATACCTTCGTCAATCATCTGGTTTAATTGCTCATCTAGGGGTTTTTGGTAGGCAAGGGGAACCGACCTAGGTCTGAGAAAAACTGGATTAGCTCTTTCATCTAGCTTTAACGAAATTTTGCTGTGTTTAAAATGCCCTAACTTATCAGTGAATACATCAGAATACCTCTCAGTCAATTTTTGAATTTCCTTGTTTACAGCTGAAATATTTAAACCATTATCTATTATATTTATCATTTTAATTTTCAAATTGAAAGCCCTTAGGAAATCTCTACCTAAAATGCACGGACCACCATTGGGTACCACATGAAATTTTATGTCCCTACAAACATTTAAATAAAATACATTTACAACAAAAAATCCCAACGGCGCAAAAACACTAGCATTGTAGCTTCTAAGGATAGTATCATCTTTGTTTACATTATATTTATTTTCAAAACAATTTTTATAAATATTTTCGTTCATACAGCTGACAGAGCTACCTGAATCCAATAACATATTGAAATTTTGATTATTTATTATCATTGTCTTTATCACTGTTACTTAATACATTGAACAAAGGTCTATCATTTACTTCATTGTTTACATAATCGTTTGCGCCTGATGGGTTTGAATCTACTGCTACGTACCTCAGGTCTTCTTTATCTTCTTCATCCATGTAATTTACCTGTTTTCTTCGGCATACCTTCGCCAGATGACCTCTTTTTCCGCATTTGTCGCAACCATGATTTCTAAACTTGCATAAACCACGGTGTTTGTTTCCACAAATCTTGCAACCAGCGTGATAACTGTCATCTTGATGTCGGTTGTCGTTTCTGTTCCTTCTGTCAGTTCTGTCACCATCAACGTCATTCCCATTCGCCCTACTGAAGTTTCTATTTTGACCGCTGCGCATGCGATGTTGCGATTGGCTTCCTCCTCCTTGGTTTGCGCCATGGCCATGATTGCGCGGTTTTTTAAGGAAAAGGATGTCGGATGGAAAATGGCGGACATTTGCACTCTCACGTTGCGCTGAAATTTCTTTTAGCCTCTCCAACGTCTGGTCTTCTTTTTCTTCGCATAAACGTTCGAAAATCGGCCCCATGATCAATCCGCTAATGAATTTGTCTTTCAGAATGCTGCTCAGGTTGGCATCAAACCTACAATTGGCACTTAAACTTTGAATTTCAACATACCAGTCAGCTATGGATTCATGAGCGTCTTGTTTGGCCTCGTAAAATCGTCGTCGTTCTTTCCAAACATTTGCCTTGGGACAGCAATGCTCTCTAAGCAACTTACATAGTTCTTCATATTTTTTTTCTTTAGGCAGCGACGGAAAGCAAAGGTTTCTGAGCAATTTATAGGTTTGGGTGCCCAGAACACTGATTAAATTGGCAGTTTTGCTTTCATTCTCCTTTATGTTAGAAGCTGCTAGGTATTGCTCTAATCTTTCCTCGTACAGGATCCAGTCGTCGGATTCCACGTTGAATTCGGCAAACTTTATACTTGACGACGCCATTTTGCAAATTTTTTTTTTTTTTACGCGAATTTTTTTTTTCCGTTTACCTCGTCGCCATATGTGATAACCGAGCTTGTGTGAATAAAAGCGAGATACTGTTTAAAGCGTTTAATAATTAATGTCACAGATAATATATAGAGTTATGCAATAATATGAATTAGGGCTTGGACGTTCGCGGAGAGGACCGTAGCGAGCGGCGGCATTAAAAGGTGCTTATCGTCACGTAGGTAACAGTAGACTGGCGGAGGTAGTCGTGGTGGTGGTTCTCGATGAAGCCGGATGTTTCGTCATGAGTTCCCTGTAGCGACCCCTGGTAGTGTACCTTGGTTCGTTTGGGGTCATGGGAGCTGACCACTTGGCAACCTGGCTAGAGGCTGACCCATCACAGTTTCGTTGTGGTGTCTTTGTAGTCTTGTGTTTGTGTGGTGTGCTGCCTTTAATGCCCCTTGCTTTGCGTTGATAATCAGAAAAGTCGGATAGTTTACCTGATACGTAACTTATTAGAAGTCCAATAAACCGGACCTTAGAGAATGTTTTATTGTGTAAATAAACTTACCCTATACCTAGGTAGAGCAAAAATATTATTATTGCTCATTTAATATACAGGGTGTCCCACGGTGTATGGCGTATTAGACGTTTATGGAGAACTAAAAAGCGAATCATTTTGAAAATTTGGCAACCGGGATAAACGACCATGATCTACACTTTAAAAATATTTTTGACCATGCGGTGTTGCCGCTTCTACTCTAAACTAGTGGCAACATCACTATTTCAAATGGAACACCCCGTATTTAATTGCATATTTGGATTCTACGTAAAATTCTGAGCAGATTTCATGTGATATACCCTATACCTAAGTTCAACTGTTTTGGAAATATTGACAGTTGAAAATTGACTTTTTGCAACTTTGACAGGCTGTAAAACCTAATTGGTTAATTTTAGAGGAAAACCGATTTCACGTTCCTATCTTAGATTTTGATAAACTATCATTTAACACCAACTTTGAACTTAACCAGAGATTAAATTTAACTGAAATTTTTAATCATGGATTTAATTCTAAGTTGGTGTCAAATGATAGTTTATAAAAATCTAAGATAGAAATGTAAAATCGGTTTTCCTCTAAAATTAACCGTTCAGGTTCTACAGCCTGTCAAAGTTGCAAAAAGTCAATTTTCAACTGTCAATATTTCCAAAACAGTTGAACTTAGGTATAGGGTATATCACATGAAATCTGCTTAGAATCTTACGTAGAATCCAAATATGCAATTTAATACGGGGTGTTCCATTTAAAATAATAATGTTGCCACTAGTTTAGAGTAGAAGCGCCAACACCGCATGGTCAAAAATATTTTTAAAGTATAGATCATGGTCGTTTATCCCGGTTGCCAAATTTTCAAAATGATCCGCTTTTTAGTTCTCCATAAACGTCTAATACGCCATCCACCGTGGGACACCCTGTATTAAGGAATAGACCAAATATGTGAGTACCTTGTTTTTTTCAGGCAGTGTTACCAGATTGGGGGATTTCCCCCCAAATTTGGGGGATTTTCAAGTAGATGGGGGAAAATCTGGGGGATAGTTTTGTCTGGGGGATTTTTTGGGGGTAAGAATTTTCGCTATTGGGGGAAATCGGGTATGTTCCAATGAATAAAACTAAAGTAAAAAATGTATCAATCAAGTACCAATAAAAAAGATACAGTTTGCTTCTTCTCTGGATGAACGCAAACGCTCAGTTCTAGATCTATTTTAATTTGTAATGACAAATGACAATTGACTTGACAAATCGGATCGGGGGAATCCCCAACGACCGGCGTTGCTTGCATTGTTTATTTTTTATTTTGCGTTTTGCGTTTCTTTGCGGTTATAGTGCCTAGTACTCTAAGTTGCTGTATTCTAAATTTTAATACAGCTTAATATTATTACAGTAAAAGAAAGAAGCCAAAGTAAGGCTGCTTAGTTGTTATTGAAATGGCATCATATGCTCATAAATATAGAACTGCTTGGGAAAAAGATGCTGATGCTTGGGAAAAAGATGCTGAACTTAAACGTATGTCTTAGGTTATGATTTTTTTTTGCAAATAAATCGAATTGGTTTATATTTTATATTTTATTATTATTTTTATTTTATTTTTGGGATTAGAAAAATATAAACAAATAAAAAAGTGGTAAGGGTATGAGTTTTATTTTAAAATATTCAACGAATTTGTCTTTTTTTTTTTTTTTTGCAAGTATGAGTCGAGAATAAATCTATATTTATTTGGGGGATTTTAGTTGACAAACAGTGATTTTTGGGGTACCTACTTTTGAAATCCTTTGGGGGAAATTAGTTATAACCATCTGGCAACCCTGTTTTCAGGTTTAAAATTAAAAAATTTTGAAAGTTATTATGTTATTTTTACATTTTTAAAAATAAAAAATAAATGTTTTTTAGTACTCAGTTTTTATTTCTCTAGATTTCCCTCATCTTACCTACAATCAACGTTAGTTTTACCTAAGTTTACAACGTCATCTAACATTAAAATAACGTTCGTAAATGTCAATTAACGTTTTAAAGCAACGTTCAATTAACGTTTATTATTAACGTTACTTCAATGATGACATTTTTACGTTAAGAGGACGTTTTGATAACGTGATTTATAACGTAACTTGACGTAAAAAATAACGTTAAACAAAGGTCATTTTGCTACCTGGGAAGGGCACACCACCGTTCGTTGGTGGATCGGAGGATCGAATAGGGTCGATCGGGATCGTCGCACATTACCGTTCAAATTTAGTAGGTAATAACGTAATAACATAAAATTATAATAGGTAACGTAGTAGCTTTCATAATATAGGTACCAAATTATTAAAGTTTTTTCTGGGGGGGGCCTAGCGACGTCTGGAGGGGGCCCGGCCCCCCTAGGCCCCCCTGTGTTACGTTTTGTAATAAAAAATGATTGATTAACTGATTGATAAGATTTATTTTGTTTAATATGAAATTTTTTGGTTTAAAGGGAGGCACGCGAACAGGAACATCTAAATCTAAAGACTCGTAATTACCGACTGATTAATTCAGTCTCAGGCCGCGCTTGTGCGCTTCTAACCAGTGTTGCCACTACATGACACCCCCACACCTAATCAAAGACCTATAGTCTGTACTAGAGCTCTCACATTTACAATCATTTGAGAATGAAATTACTGTAGGTGTTGAGGTGCGTTTAAAACCCTATTTCTAGATTCAAAATAGTTTAACATAATCACAATACATATACGCGCCCCCTTTACACTTAATTTACATACATGTCACATACATTTTCTTTTTAAACATTTGTTACATCATATAAGTACTTTTACATTACTATAAATAATAAATACACAATTTTCCAGTCTCCAGCGAAACCAGGCGTCAGAAAATACAAAATCAATTTTACATTTCTAAAATCTTGTCATTTGGAAAGTTTTGTTACTTCTTTGTCACTCTTTTTCAGAGGTTGTCGATTTCCTTTCCAGAAAGATATTCTGCTAAATGTGGAGGTTGTTTGATAATCCTTCTACTGCGTCTGACCACAGCTTGGCTGTCAATGGCCTGCTTTTTAGGGCTGTGTTGCCTGCTTTCACCTGGCCCCCAATTCTTGAATTATCTCGCATACGAAAATTGATATGAATTCGAATGTTTCCTATTCAATTTACGTTGCTGTCATTCGAATTCGAATCAACTTAATGCGAGAATTTTCAAGAATTGACCCGCTGGTGACTGGTGAGGTAGGTTAGAGCCACTTGAATTTGAACCTGCTGAAACAAAACTAGAATTAGAAAACTCGTCAAAACTCTCATCACCTCTGTCACTAGACATGTTATGTTCTTGGTTACTTTCTGAAATGTTAGGATTAAAGTTATTTTGAGAATATGGAGAGTTGTTACAAAGTGGTGAATTATGGGTGACTACCGCAGACTCTCCTGCCTCCTCCAAATTTGAGGTAGGTACGTGAGGAAGGCTTTTCTTTCCCAATTTCAATATGTGAGTAATTGTCATCTTCTGTGTGATTTTCCAGCAAGTCAGGGTCTTGAGTTTGCTGAATTATTTGGTTTAGGTGTCGTTTCCATCGCTTTCCATTGCTTGTCTTGCACAAATATATTGTTCTTCCAATTCTCTTCTCTATAGTTGCTCGAGTCCATTGTTTTTTTATTTGGTAGTGTGTAATCTCTCACCATTACAGTATTGCCCTTTTCATATTCTCTATACTTCCTGTCTTGGATCCCTTGATTCCATTGCTTCTTTTGGTTGTTCTGTTAGCAATGTTAGTTTTGTTCTTAACCTTTTGTTGAAAATTGCTTCTGCTTGGGATCTTCCTGTTGTTGCATGAGGAGTATTTCTGTAAGTTAATAAGAATCTTGATATTAGAGTTGTTAAAGATACATTGTTGTTCTTTGGATCTTGCAATGCAGCGTTTATCTTGGCTTTGAAGTGTTTGACACTGTTTTCGGCTGCTCCATTGCTCATCGGATGAAAAGGTGGACTTGTCATTTATTGTATTCCATTTTTCTGGAAGAATTCTTTTACGATTTTGGAAGTAAAAGGTGGTCCATTGTCACTGACCACAAGCTTTGGTAACCCAAACCTTGCGAAGACTTCCCTCAGCTTGTCTGTAGTTGCTTTGGCATTCGTCGACCCCAATATGAAGATTGCCATCCATTTGGAAAAGGAATCAATCAACACCAAGCATTCTTTGTTTTTTACCAGGCAAAAATCAATATGAATCCGTTGAAAAACTTCTGATGTGTTTGGCCATTTAGTGTCTGTTATTTTTGGTGGGTTTTGTCTTGTCTTTAAACAGGGAATACAGCTTTTTATCAATTTTTCTATATCACTGTCAATTCCTGGCCAAAATACCAACGATCTTGCCAATATTTTGCACCGACCAATGCCTGGATGGTCTGAGTAAAGTAGATCTAAAACTTTTTTTCTCAGACTTGTCGGTACAACTACTCTATGCCCCCACATCAAAATTTCATGATCAATACACAATTCTGACCTTTTCATGAAGTATGATTTCAGATTTTCATTAACTTTGTCTGGCCATTTATTATTTACCACATAGCTTACTACTTCTGCTAACTCTGGGTCTTTTATGGTTGCCTTTCTCACTGCTTCATTATCTATTGGCCATTGATCCACTGATTCGATGAAATGGATATACGTTGCTCTGCCAGCAGCTTCCTCTGATGTCACTGTGGTCTTTAAAGGTGCTCTGGACATGTAGTCTGCCAGAACATTGTTTGTGCCCTTGATGTACTCCAAGCTGTAATCAAAAGAGGATAAAAATATTGCCCAACGCGTCAGTTTATTTGCTGACATCTGCGGAATCCCTCTGTGCTTCTTTATAGAGATCACGCTCAGTGTTCTAGGTTAAAATTTTACTTGATTCATCATTTACAGAAAATTGCATATAGGCCATTCTTAGGTCTATTTTTGAAAATTTTTCACCCTTACTCAATCTATCAAAAATTTCCTCAATTCTGGGCAGGGGATATTTAACATCTTGCAGAAACTTGTTCACTGTAACCTTATAATCAGCACATAGACGCAATTGGCCATTGCTCTTTAATACAGGAACCAAAGGAGTTGCCCATTCACTGTTGTCAACCCTTTGAATCACTCCCTCCTGCTCCAGTTTATCTAATTCTTCAAAAACTTTATTTTTATAAGCAAAAGGAACATTTCTATGCCTCATAAAGACTGGCACAGCTTCCTTTTTCAACTTAATGCTTACAACAGAGTGAGAAAATGTACCTACTTTATCATTGAAGACTTCTGGATACCTCTCAATGATTTGTGACACTTCATTTTCCTGCGATATCTGGTTAATCAGCTCAATCCTCACGTTAAAAGTTTCCATCCAATCTCGACCAAGAATGTCCGCGGCAGCACCCTGGACCACATAGAATTTTACTGGCTTAGTGACCTTACGATACTCCACATTCAACATAACATAACCATCTGGTCTAAATGAACCTCCATCATAGGCTCTGAGGAGAGTTTGATCTGTCTTCAACCTAAAACTAGAATAGTATATTACATACCGTATTTACAATCATTCGCACTGAGTGCTTAAAAGTAACTTTCACGCACTCAGTGCCTAAAAGAATGTCGTTTCAAAACTGAAATGACAATCGAAAAGTTGCTATTATGAAACGTCAGTAGAAAAAGTAACATTTTTAATGCTTCGGGGGGGTGTTAAAAATTGCATTTTTAACACGTTTGTAGAAAATAGTTATTTATGACATAAGTGTTAAAAGTACATTTTTAAGGCACGCATGTGAAAGTTGGCAGAATGAGCGAAGCGAATTCTGCAATTCACATAAGTGCCTTAAAAATACTTTTAACACAAATATCATACAATATTTTTTCTACAAACAGCAATAAAAAGCAATAACCAGTAACCAAATTGAATTTTTAAATGAATACTAAATTGAAAGCATTTTTCCTACATAAAATTATTGAATTTGACATTTGTCAAAAAATCCAAACAACCAGCACCTTGTTTTACAGGTAATGAAATGCCTTGTCAGTTTCTTGAAAGTCTGTCGTGATCTGGTCGCTTTTTGCTAAAAATGCAACAAAATACAGAAGACAGAGGGTTGCATCGATCCCTTGAAAAATATAGATGAGGCGTCCAATCGGGCTACCTCACTTGTTCAAATTTCACCATTAATATCAATGTAAATAACTAAAAATACAAACTTTTTTTGACGTTCGCTCTCAAAATTTGATGTTTCATTTTTAACACTAGTGCTATAAAGACTTTATGGCACTAGTGCGATAAAGTAACATTTTTAATACTACGGGGAGGTGTTGAAAATAGCATTTTTAACACGTTTGTAGAAAAAAACAATTTAAGCTAGGATGATTGGAAAAACAATGTTTACATTTTTGCAAATCACGATTATTAAAATTTGGATTGACATTTCCCTCTCTACTAGTACTTATCTTTTTTGACATTTGGCTGAAGGTTGCATATGGTCGGCCATGGTTGCGCTGTTGCTGTTGCGGCTGAGTCCAACCACCTGATTGATGACGAGCATTTGGTTGACCTCGAGGTTCTTGGCTGTTGCTACTGCTGCTGTTGCTTGTTTGAAATCGCCTCGTCGCTGACGTCAGGTTGCGTTGTGGTTTTCTGCTTCGATCATGAGCAGAACTGACCAAATTGACACCAGCATGCGTCATGGAAGCTTTTGCTGCACTCTCCACCTTCGTTGCCAGCTCTACCAATTTTTCCAAGTCCTGATCCTCGGATTCTTCACACATTCTATCCATTATTTTCCCATTGGAAAGGCCACAGACGAAGCGATGCGCAAGAATTTTGGATAAATCACTTCCAAAACTACAACTGACTGCTGCGCTTCTCAATCGACCATAATATTCCGTAATGGTTTCGTCAGCCTGCGAGATTTGATAAAATTTCTTCCTCTCTCGCCAGGCGCTGACTTGGACTTTAAATTGTGATTTTAGTAGTTTATTTAGCTCATTGAAGGTCTTTTCTTTTGGAGGCGTTGGGTAGCATAAGTCCCTTAGAAGTTTGTAGGTTTCCACCCCCATGGAGCTCAACAAGACTGCGATTTTTACCTTGCCCTCTGTGATGCCATTCGCGGTGAAATGCTGTTCTAATCTTTCTTGATAGATGTCCCAATCGTCGGTCTCATGGTGAAATTCCGAAAATTTTGGCGCGATTGCCATCGCCATCTTGCCGTTTTCTTAACTACCACGTTGAATTAACAATTAAACTTCAAAAATTCGCGTTTCCGTTTTATATCCTCGTCGCCACTGTTACGTTTTGTAATAAAAGATGATTGATTAACTGATTGATAAGATTTATTTTGTTTAATATGAAATTTTTTGGTTTAAAGGGAGGCACGCGAACAGGAACATCTAAATCTAAAGACTCGTAATTACCGACTGATTAGTTCAGTCTCAGGCCGCGCTTGTGCGCTTCTAAGCAGTGTTGCCACTACATGACACCCTGTAGTTACGCCACTGCTTCTTATAGAAATTTAAGATCCTTTTCTAGAAGGTACAACAAGAATATCAGCTTTGTAAAGCTTTTTGTACAAAAATCTGAAAATCCGTCCTTTTCTCAATTCGTCATAATCGTCATCATTCACAATTTCAATTAGATGTTCTTTTTGCTTCGTGGTTGCATGTCCACAATATTTCTTAGGCATCTCTTTGAACTGTTGAATTTACACGGCAAAATAGCAATAGTTTATGCTTAAATTTTTCGAAAACAAATTATTGCTGCGGTCGCCGGTCAGTTGACGCGTTGACGGTTGCGGAAAAAAAACCCACACAAAAGTAAGGTTAAGAATTGTAGGCGTTTTCAATTTTCCTTAGCAATTTTCCTTCTAAAAAGGCTATATTCCGACGTTGCCAAAGTGTTATTTTATATTCACCTCAAGTTAATTCACCCACGACTCAAGAATACAAAACGAGTGAGGCAGGTGAAAATTAGGTGGGTGAAATTTTTCACCGGGTGAATATTTTCACTACTTTCAAGCAGTGGCGGCCCGTACATGATTTTCTGGGGGGGGGGGTAATGGATGACGGGAAAATTTTCAAGTGTCGGAACCGCTGGAGGCGAAATTTTTTTTGGCTTGCCACGCCCAAATTTGCTCCCGAAAGTCGTTTAAAAATCACGCTTGGGGCAAAAATGTATCCCGATGCCGTCAAAATAGTTATACAGGGTGTCCATTTAGTGCGATATCAGACGATATCTTGTTACAGGGTGATGCAAGAAAAAAATTAATAAAAATTCAAAGTTGTTTGATTCTCTAAGGCTAATATTTTTAAATATACAGGGTGCTCTGTAAATGGGGTATGCGACAGAACTTTATTATTTTTAAATGGAACACCCTATATTTTAGTACATTCTATCGTTCTAAAAATCCTACATACTTTTTGTTTGGAATCATCTATACCAAAACTCAACCGTTTTTAAAATATTCATTATTTTTTCAAAAAATCGCAGCTTGCATGTGTCAACAAAAACCAACATATTTCATCCATTGAAAATCCTATATATAAAGCTTTGGCAGGTTGTTAGTGCATAATCCGCGTGTGGCTAAATTCAGCTGGTGTGGGCACCGTGGTGGAATGGTAGAAAAAGCAGTGTTCTTAAATTAAACAGTGTTTGACAAGCTGTGGCATTGGTGAATTTCAATCACCGCATCCGCGGTGGCGGTGCACCATTTTGATGAATTTAGAAACACGCGGTAAGTCTGTCGATTTTAATCTGATACTCCAACGGAATTTGAGCTGGTGGTTCCCTACATTAGAACGCCAATGGTTACCTGACGTCACACCTGTTTTTGTCATATAAATACCCCCTCGCTCCTCATACGAAAAGTATCAGTTTAGAAATGACGGATTTTACTTACTTACATTTACTTCATGGTCCTATGAAAATCTGTTAACATTCTACAGGGTGTTCGCAATACTATACACAAAACCAGACATTTCAAACCACCATAGCACTGTATAATAGTAAGTAGGTACGCAGGGTTGTTTGAGAGAGGTAGGTTGTCTGATAACTTTGTCTTTATGACGTCATCTGGGGTGCCTCAACATAATGCAAATCTGCATAAGGCCCCCAGATGCGTCATCAAGTTACCCATTACCAGACAACCTATGAACTTTAGGAACCTTGGTAGGTACGTCGGTACTGGTGAGCCTATCATATTCATATACGATGCCTTTAATCCTTTACTTTGTTGAACTTGTCTTTTGTTGAAATTTTGTTGTGATTATTAAATGTATAGAAAAAATCTTTGCCTGGGGGGGGGGGGGGGGTAATTACCCCCTCTACCCCCCCCCCCCCCCCCCTTTAAACCGCCCTTGCTTTCAAGAATTGGCCCCCTGGTTGTATTCGTCTGGGAACGCCCACCTGAATTGTTTTATCCTTGTTAAGATAACCAGATAAAGAAGGATGCAAATATTGCCAGAGCAAGCCCGACCATAATCGCGAATGCGCGGGTTTTGTTTGTGATTGGCCCGCATTGTCCGCAATCTTATTCCCACTTCATGTAGTTCATTCATTAATTCACTATTTTCAGTTACTTTTGGTGACGATGGTACATGCTGATTTTAAAATGTAGTTGACGTCTTGACTCAAATTAATTGCTCTTTGAGAATCTTTAATCTTTTGAACCACTTAACAAATAATTTACATAAAAATCATGCAAAATCACCGCGGATGCTAAAGGATATTGTTCATGATATTGTATATTTGATAGCTAGGTACTTGGCTGTCAGATATTATAACAATCTCCCATTTTCGATATCTTCTGTTCAGGTTGAATTGCACGTATCTTTCGATAGCATGAAGTTCCGCTTGAAATATTCTTGGCGATTTTTCCATTGGCTCCGAGTATCAGTTTTGGAACCGTCTGTGTACCATTTGATGGTGTTGGCTTCAAGGTATTGAATAGATTTTATGTTCCATCTGTTTTCTATACTTAGTTCGACGGAAAAGTTTTTCTCGAAACTGAATTTATTAAGAATCACGACTTTTGCTAGATCCAACAGTCATGAGATATTATTTTGATTTGAGCTATCAATTGCAATGCGGAACAGAGTATAGATTTTAGCTTGCAATTTTCCCGATTTTTTAATTTTAAATCAATAACACTATCACCTGCTCTTCTCAAATAGATGGCAATCACAGCTAAAACCAAAAAAAAAATAAAAACTCACAAAAATCACTTTTATATAAATTACAAATTTATTATCGTTTAGTGGCAGTTATATTAGTAACAAATATCAATCGAATAATATCTGCACAAAGAACTCAAATAAAAACTAAAGCTAAATATAAATTAAAAAAATAGTAATTGCACGAAAAATAAAAAAAATACTGAGCAATAATATGCATATTATAGAAAATACACAAATATAATAAATCTGAACACAAAAGTGCACCTCAATATTTCAATATTTATATAATAATTAAATTTTCCTTCGATTACATCAAAGACACACAATGGTCAGTTTAGGCCCAAATTTATAGTCACTTCTTCCTCAGAATTTAAAGAAGCTTCGAACATGTAGAATTGACTTACTTGTCAAATAGCAAGTGTCCATTCTAAACTAACAACTTCCAAGAAAGAATCAAGGAACAACTATAAATTCGACTCTTGACTATCAACCTTTGTTACAATAATAAACATAATTTGAACTATTTACTCAGTGAATATTTACAGATTTATTTAAAATAAAAAATAGTCATTTTTTTAGGTAATTTTGGCCTCAAAATTTTTACATATTTACAATGTCGGAAAAATGCCCAGATTTTGCTCCAGTAGCTTTAAACAAAAAGGAGTAACTTGGTAGTTGAAGAGTATCTTCAACCCCCAATAAACTCCAAATTATTGTTCTGCTAAAATTTTTTCTTAACTAATTTACATTTACCAGTCTTCAATCAACTAAATAAAGTTTGTTCCAAAACAATCAAAAAATCGATTCTTTTGGAAAAAAATAAATAAACTTAACTTATTGGGGACGAACATCATTATTGTTGTTTAGGAGGTTCTTTGTCTATTCTCATATCATCGATTTTGGCTACAATTTTCAAAGCCGGACCCAGTTTCATGGCCATGGCGGTCATCAGGTGGTCTTCTTTTAGTAGCATAAGAGCTTGACCATCGATTTCTTGGATGAGGAAATCTTCCGCATAGTCTGAACAACCAGGGAGGTTTTTAATGAAGTCAAAGACTTCTTGAACCTGTAAAAAATATCACACGAGTTAAAAATATTTAAGATAATAAAATTTGTATACTTACGCCCCACTTGAGAGGATCCACTCTAGGAACATCGTCAGCAATAACAGACGGACTCGTACTTTCAGCTTTGGCATCGTCATGTTCCATTTCTTCTGATTTATCCCATTTCTTTTTGTCATCTTTGGTTTTACCACTAAAAACAACAAAATTATCAACTAATTCAATGTATGGTATTAAAGTAATCAACGTACCTCTTCGAACAAGCCACTGAACAAAATCTTTTATTCTTTTTAAACTTAGCTTTGTGATCCACTATACCGCAAGCTTCGCATTTGGCCATGTCTCCTTTGGGTGACATATTCGGCGACATTGCCAGCTTTTTACCTAAAGAAACAACATTATTTTAGCTTGAATTTTATCCCACAATTAAGTAAAACTTACGTGGGGGTTCATCGTCTTTTTCATTTGTAGAATGAGCTGGCTTCAAATCACTAATCATACCACTTCTTGTAACCGGGAAAGGCTCTGAGGATTCTTGTATCACGAAATCTTCAATTACATGAGTCAGAACCTGGAAATTATTAATAGAGTGTAAGCAAACACTTCAAAAAATTTCAGATACATATTATAAATAATCAAAATTCGCTTACTTTACTGACCTGCGGCTTGACCATAGCCTTAGGTGGGCATCTTTCTTTTACTTCTTCAGCTGTAGTTGCAACAGGAAGACCAATTTCTGAAGTTGAATTTGTAACGGGAATTGGTGCAGGTTGGACTCCTACATTTTCAGTTCCTGTCATTTGGGGTTTGGTTTCTTGAGAAGTTATCAAAATAGCTTCGGGATGAGATTCATTTACTGAAAATAAATCAAAGAAAGTTAGTTTTTATTAAAGAATTGGAACCAATTTAACACTGACAAAAAAGGGGAATTTGGTCAGTAAAATCCAGTGATGATGAAAAAATATTTTAGTCAATCTTGAGAAAAGTTTGAAGAAAAGGTTGCGATTTAATTTTTGTTTTTGTTTTTGAGCTAGATATAGTAAAGGAAATATTCTTACCATCAGTTCCGCTTTCTTTGGGTATTTCAGCTTCTGTTGTAGTAACAGATACTTGAGTCGTTTGGGCTGCTTCTTGCGACAGATTAACCGATTCTTCTTTTATGTGAACTTGAGGAACTGCCGGTGGCAAAGGAATCTAGAAAAAAAATCGATTTGTGTAAAATAATATCCAATTAGCTTGTATTCATTCAATATATTATTATCCTTTGTTGTGCCTAATTCCATGAATATTTATTTCACCCAATCCATAATAAGAAAGAGAGACACTCTGTATGATAACTTGCCTATTATAAAATGGAGGGAAAGAAAGGTACCTACCTGACCTGGCAAAAAAGACAGGGGAACAGAGTTTGTTGAGAAAGTGTGCTGAAAGGTTCTATGTGTCCCTGTGACTCGGACTAGACGTTTGGGATATTGAAGATAAATTGAGGTATGAGAGATAATAAAGTTCTATACTATAATAATGTAGTATTGATTTGATATTGTGCACATTTTATGTTGTTGATTTGGTTGAATTATGCAACCTGCCTACAATTGTTGTAGGGGGACCTCCCCTTATTACTGAAGATAATGTTGTGGCCTTATCTATAATTGTTATAAGGAATTGGCACCGTTCTTCAAGTTCTGGCTTGCGCTTGGGGTCCTCGCATGTGGCTTGATTGATACAATTTGGGTTTGAATGTTTCAGAACTATTGTTACACTTTTACTCTGTAACTGTTTAGCGACAGTTGGGAGTTCGGGGAAGCAGGGCCGGCCCTACCATAAGGCGAATGGAGCGAGCGCTCCAGGCGCCAGACCTCGAGGGGCGCCTCCGACTTGTTCCTTGGTGAAAAAAAAAAAGAGAAAAATATGTTTCTGAAATCTTATTTAATCCGAAAGCCCCATTGAACGATATTTTTGCATTACAGCCTATGAGCCTATGGCCTAATTTTTGATTTTTTCCCTGAAAATCTGGGACACTTTGGGAAATGTAGAATTTTTTTATGTATCCAGGAGCCTTTTAGCTTTGACATACCAAAATTTGATTCGATAAAAACCAAAGATAGCTGAGTTACGATTTTTTAATCCGAAAGCCCCATTGAGTGATATTTTTGCATTACAGCCTATGGCCTGATTTCTGATTTTTTTTCTTGGAAATCTGAGAAACCTGGAGGTGCCAAATATTTTTTGGCTTATTAAGGAAGTTTTTAGTTTCAACATATTAAAATTTCATTGAAAAATAGTCCAGGATAACGGAGCTATGATTTTTACAATTAAATAGACACACTTAGTGACATTTTTTCCATGGCCTGATGGCCTCATTCCTGATTTTTTTTTCTAAAAATTCTGGAAAATTGGATTAACCAAATATTTTTTTATTTATTAAGCAAGCTTTTAGCTCCAACATACTATTGCGTGAGGAGTCCGGAAAGTACTATTTTTTTGGACGAGTAGACAAGATTCCAGTCTGCGAGTCCGAAAAAACACTTTCCGGGAGTATTACGTATATTATTTTTTCGGTCGGAAAGAACATACTTTCCAGACTAGGCCGGAAAGTAATCACTTCTTGGCCTAAGTAATCACATCCCAGCCTAGGCTTGAAAAGGCTCAGAACGGTTGCCGAAAAATCTCATTTTAGGTACTTGTTACAAAAATAGTTTTCGTCTGGTAACCCTCCAAAAATTTCTCGCCTACGAATTTGCCATGCGCCATTTTGTTCATAACCTCCCCCCCCACCCGTCAATGAATTTGAAAAAATTCCTTCCGATACCCATGGTAAAGGGGGCCCGCTGTGCTTTAATCTTGCACCAGGGCCCGGTTTTGACTTATTTCGTCCCTGGTGTGGGGTCTAGCAATCGATTCATTCTGATGAAGCTATGAAGAGTTCTATTAATTTATCGATATTATTCGATAAAACATGCCATCTAGTTACATCAATAGTCAAAAGTGATACTTTCAGAAATTTGGAATTATCAGGTAGTTTTTAAAGGGGGCACCCTTTTATTACACTTTGCGATTATAGCTGGAGTTATTTTCGATAATTGCACTCCTCTTTGTTATGGTACCTTCCTTCTCACGCCGAATTTCTTGAAAGAATAAAATATTCAGTTTTGAAGTGACATACAGTATTCCGTGTCTAAATCTGTGTTGAGCGTTGAGCGTTAATTACAATTATTGTGTTGTGCGTGTGCCTTGTTATTATTATTTCGTAGTCTATCGACGCATCGATATATAGAAAGAAAAAAACAAAAAAACTTAGAGTTTCAAGTGTTGTTTGTGTTAATTTGGGGTTTCCTGGTAAGTGTAAGAACAGCCTCAGGCTAAATTTCCGTTAGTGTGAAAAAATCTCAGCCATAAATTTATCGAATCGCGGTTAGGCCTACTTTTTACTATACCGGCCAGATTCTCATATATTCTAAGGCCTGTTTGTGCCATATTAGAAATAGCTATGAATGTAAGGTTCTACTACTAGCGTACAACTAAAATTATTTTTTTCTATTTTGGTGTCATATCGAAGTCTTTTCGACACTAAAAGTAGTTTCGAAAAGAAGCTCTTTGTGACACTCCTTTTTTACTTATCGGAGGTTGGTAATACTGGCTGACTGATGGCCATCGAACTGTCATTCGCGATTTTATAATAGAAGATTTCTATATTTGGCATGTAGTGTTACCAACCTAAACATATAAAATCAGGAAATATGAGAATAAAATTTCCAAAAAAAAATTGTTTTTTTTAATTAAACAATACCAAAATAGAAAAAATAGTATAAAATATTCGTTTCATAAGACATTTTATCGCACTCACCCTTTAGAAAACTCGCCTCCGGCTCGTTTTGTAATATAGGGCTCGTGCGATAAAATGACGTCTTATGAAACTTGTATTTTAATGTACTATTTTCTATTTTGGTGTCATATCGAAGTCTTTTTGACTCTAAAAGTAGTTTCGAAAAGAAGCTCTTTATGACACTCCTTTTCTACTTATCGGAGGTTGGTAACACTGGCTGACTGATGGCCATCGAACTGTCATTCGCGATAAAAAATAGCTTTGTTCGCGGATCCGATTCCGAATCGGTTCAGGGACTATTCGCATGCGCAGTTTGAAAAGTGGCGTTCGCGGATAATAAAATTCTGAATTTTTAGTAACAGTTCTGCGTTCGCGGATCACATAGAATTGGTTTTAATTGATTCGGAATCGGTTCTAGCAGTCCCAGGATTTTTGTTAGGACTAAAAGTTCGGTTCGGCTGCTCATGCGCAATTTCGTCAGATTCGTCAGCTGACTGGTGTTTATTTCTGTTTGCGTTATTGAAATTTGGGTTTTTTAATTGTTTATACGCTGAAGCGATAAACTAAACTATACGCTAGTTTTTTCCCAGGGAGTTTATAGTTAACTGAATTTGCAGTACATGCAGTATTGTAAGTTACTTATATTTCTATTTAATCTAATATATTTATTTATATGCACAATTTCAGTGATTTTTTTTCATTAAAGTACCGACTAGTCGGTCCATTTGTCATCTAACGATGGGGACAAGGAAGAATTAGAACTTGTTTGAGTTCCTAAAAGCAATGTAATTTAAAGGAGGTGATGCCACATTTCAGGAATGAACAATGTATAGAGCATTTTCGAATTTTGAATAAATATAAATATTATATCTGTTCTGTTATTCTTTTTGATTTATGGAAATCAAATGGCTAAGGTTCAAAAATCAGCAAAAATCACCTAATGTTTAAAAATATTCGGTTTTCGGTTCCGAAATCGTTCGCGGTAAAAAGAAATCCTGAACCGATTCTTAACTAGGCATGCGCTCTACGACAATCCCGAATTAGTTCTGAACCCATTCGGAATCGGACCCGCGAACAAAGCTAATAATAGAATATTTCTATATTTGGCACGTAGTGTTACCAACCTAAACATATGAAATCAGGAAATATGAGAATAAAATTTCCAAGAAAAGTTTTTTTTTTTTAAATTAAACAATCCCAAAATAGAAAAAATAGTATAAAATATTCGTTTCATAAGACATTTTATCGCACGAGCCCTATATTAGAAAACGAGCCGGAGGCGGAGACGTCTTATGAAACTTGTATTTTAATGTACTATTGTAGAATAATGCTCCGCCGTCTGAGTGTCTCAAAAAAATTAAAAACCCTAAAAAAGTCGTGATTCTTGTCAATTTTCGATTGTAGTTTCTACACGGTTGCTTGTGCCGCTTCGAAAACAGCTACACATGTTAGCTATTACCCCTAGAAATCAAGAAAAATTAGTTTTGTGTAATGCCCCGCCGTCTGAGTGTCTCAAAAAAGTTAAAAAAGTCGTGATGTTTGTCAATTTTCGATTGTAGTCTCTACACGGTTGCTTGTGCCGCTTTGAAAATAGCTACACATTTTAGCTACCACCCCTAGAAATCAAGAAAAATTAGTTTTGTGTAAAGCCCTGCCGTCTGAGTGTCTCAAATAAATTAAAAACCCTAAAAAAGTCGTGATGTTTGTCAATTTTCGATTGTAGTCTCTACACAGTTGCTTGTGCCGCTTCGAAAATAGCTACACATGTTAGCTACCACTTTAAGAAATCAAGAAAAATTAGTTTTGTGTAATGCCCCGCCGTCTGAGTGTCTCAAAAAAATTAAAAATCCTAAAAAGACGTGATTTTTGTTAATTTTCGATTGTAGTCTCTGTTTGCATTTTTTTAAATAATAAACAGCCTTTATCAAATTGAGTAGGCAGAATAAGAAACAATCGGAAAAATAATGCATAACAACCCGTTGTTGATAGAGTTGTCATTCAAGTTTTAAAAAAGTTAGTCACGATTTTTTAATTGTATAAAAATACCTACATAGATCAATCACTCAGAGCTGGGTCTATTCAATTAATAAACACTAGACGTAACATTGGTCCAAGTGTTTCCATTCAAGGATATCATCGCTGATATCCCGTAGCAGCACCGCCAAGCAGCGCAATACCGAGAAGGTACCTATTCTTCAAGGTTGCGACAAAATTGGGCACCCTGCCCTCATCATGGTCCTTCGTATGCCGAATATGGAATGATTTAGCCAGAAAAAGAAGAAAAAATCAGTAAAAAAGTCCAGCTAAAAACCCAAGGTCAGTCCATTCCATATTTTTCTGAAAGCTTGACGCTTTTTGACAGATAAATCCGAGGAGTACGTCAAGCTGAACTAAAACCGGATTTTTCAATAATAATAATTCGTTTGCAAGCTGTTTTGCTCCCTTTGGGGCCGATAACCATATTCCTCTAAATATTACGTATACTTACATATAACTTTACCTAATTTACCTACTCATTTCGAAAAATACTTATATCATCCTGCAATTTCGCAATCCTGAAACTTGTTTTGAATCATTCTCACCTAATATTATTTTTTAGAGTGCAATTGTGCCTACTGCGAATTTATCATCTACTCTATTGTAAAGTTCGAGCCAAAAATGGACCCTCCAGTACCCAATCCGATAATTGAAGCAAAATCAGAACTTGGATTTCTTGTTTATCGTCGTGGACAAATTAAAGCCACATTAACTCGTTTTGATACTTTTTTAGGAAAAATATCTGATCAAGATCTAGGCCTTCCTGAAAATTTCACCCAAATAAATGCGCGTATCGAAAGAATACAACAATCACTGTGTGATTTTGATCGTGTACAATCACGCATTGAACATATTTGTATTCAGCATGATTTTCCTGAAAAAGCAGATCAGGATGATGAACGTGCTGAATTTGAAGAACACTTTTTCAACAGTGTTTCCAGGGGAAAATTATCGCTAAAAAGAGGTACTGACCTTATGAACTTGGTAAGTCAGCCACAATCACTCGCAATTGATAATAACAAGTTTTCGCAAGACCAAAACCCTTATAATAAATTTCCTGTCAAATTACCTCCCATATCTTTACCTGAGTTCTCTGGTTCCTATGACGAATGGACACAATTCTATGAAACATTTGATTCACTTGTTGATAGTAATCCTTCTATAACAAATGTTCAAAAGTTTTATTATCTTAAGTCTGTTTTAACAGGTGATGCTTTTCAAACCATTAGTTCTCTCACTGCCACAGATGTTAACTATAGCATTGCTTGGGACTTGTTAAAAGAAAGATACCAAAACAAAAAAGCGATTATACATACTCATGTGAAATCCATATTCACACTTATCCCAATAAAAGATGACACTCACACTAACTTACGTAAATTTTTAGATACTTTTCAAAAGCACTTCCGTTCACTTGAAAAACTAGGAGAATCTGTTGCACATTGGGATACTTTGCTTATATATTTACTGACATCAAAATTAAATTCGGTTACACGTCAGCAATGGGAAATATTTTCCAAAAATGAAGATAGTCCTTCAGTGGCTGATTTCATTAACTTTATGACTTATCATTGTAGACTGCTAGAATCCATGGACTTGAAAAATTACACTGTCAAATCTGTATCAAATAACAAAGCTCTTTCACATTTTTCATCTGTACTCAATCAATGCCCCATGTGCGACGAAAAGCACTTTGTGTATGCTTGTAAAAAATTCAATAATTTACCCATAAATGCTCGATACAATGAAGCCAAACGCATGGCATCATGCACTAATTGCTTGCGATCTGGTCATTCTGCATCGGAGTGCAAATCAACTCATAGTTGCAGAATTTGCCAAGAAAGGCACCATTCATTGCTTCATAATAATTCCAAACCCCCTTTTCAGGCCAACAAGAGTCGTCAATTTCTAGATAATTCAGGCAACCAACTACCCACTTCTTCACACTCAAAATTGCATGGATATTCTAATCCAACCCATATGCAACCCAATTCAACCCATATGCAACCCAATTCAAACTATAAGCAACCCTGTGTTTCAGCCCATACGCTTTCTGATTCTAGGCAGGGCATGAAAAATTCTCATAATAATTATTATTATGCCCTTAACAATAAGACGGCTCCTTCGCCAGTTTGTCAAGGATATAGTAATTTGAATTCTTCATTAATCAATCCAGAACCTCAACCAAGTATCAATACACCAAGTATTGTTGATAATCAAAATACACAACAACGCAGTAGCCACACTTTGGCATCATCTTCAGTCCAAATTGATAATATTCAACCATGCAATCAAGATGCAAATACTAGCTATAACTTGTCCTGCGCAAATTTTAATAAACCCAATCAGTATGTTTTATTAGCTACAGCTATGGTTTATGTATATGACAGAAATCAGATGCCTATTTTATGTAAAGCTCTTTTGGATGGAGGTTCTCAATCCAATTTCATTTCGCTTAATTTATTCAATAAATTAGGGCTCGATTCCGAAAAAATCAATATTCAAATATGCGGAATTAATCAAAAAACAAGCTTCATAACTAAACGTATTACCCTTAATGCTACATCCATTCACAAACAATATAATTTTAAAATGTCTTCTCTTGTTATTGAAAAAATAACCGAGCCTCTTCCTCAACGACGCGTTGATATTACTTCAATCAATATACCTGTAGATATTCAACTTGCTGATCCAAATTTTAACGAACCTTCAGACATTGATTTACTCCTAGGAGCTGGTCTATTTTATGAGATATTATGCTCAGGACAAATCAGACAAGGGAAAAATAATCCTATTTTTCAACAAACTAAACTTGGTTGGATAATTTCCGGTCCTATCCAATTGTTAAACCCAAATCACGATCATATTAATTGTTGTTTTAACCAGTTGATAACCAATAACGATTTATATGAGAAACTGGAAACTTTTTGGAAAATTGAAGAGCTCCCAGAAAATCCAAAAATTAAACTTTTTATAGAAGAACTTGAATGCGAATCAAATTTCCAAGAAACCCATGTCCGTCTACCGTCAGGCAGATTTCAAGTTGATCTGCCATTAAAGCAAAATTTTAATAAATTGGGAAATTCTAGCGAATTAGCCAAAAAGCGATTTTTAGCCATAGAGAGAAAGTTTGATAGAAATAGCGATTTTAAGATGGCTTATTCCGATTTCATTCATGAATACATTAATCTAGGTCATATGTCAAAAGTGGATCCCCACAAAGTACCTATTTACCCAGTTTTCTATCTCCCTCACCATGCTGTCGAAAAGCCTGATAGCCTAACGACAAAGCTAAGGGTTGTGTTTGACGCTTCTGCGAAATCATCATCTGGTTTATCGCTAAATGACGTACTCAAAGTCGGTCCTACAATTCAAAATGACCTTTTTTCTATTCTCATACGTTTTCGACGACACAATTTCGCGCTCACAGGCGATATTGCCAAAATGTACCGTCAAGTACTCATAAATCCTTTTCAAAGGAGTCTGCAGCGGATAGTTTGGCGAGATAACAGGGAAGACGAGCTTAGTCATTTCGAGTTAAGTACTATAACATATGGCACATCCAGTGCTGCTTTTCTTTCAACTAGATGTCTAAAACAAATTACAACTGAATGCACTTCACAATTTCCCATAGAAAGTCAAATAATCTGCAATGACTGTTATGTTGATGACGTAATAACAGGCGCTAATTCTATCGATGAGCTTATAGTCATAAGACAGAACTTATCGTCCATCTTCAAGGATTACGGGTTTGAACTCAGAAAATTTGCTTCAAATAATCCTAATGTTTTATCAGGGCTATCTAATGACAATTCCACTGAATATGTAATAAACGATTCTCAATCAACCAAAATTTTAGGAATTTCTTGGAATTCAGAAAGTGATAATTTTATTTACAGCTCCAAAAACATATCCACAGAACAACCTGTTACAAAACGTTTTATACTCTCTACTATTTCTCAGATTTTTGATCCACTGGGTCTTCTGGGTCCAATAGTTGTTCAAGTAAAAATATTGCTTCAAAAGCTGTGGCTTTTGAAGATCGCCTGGGATGAACCCATACCTAATGATCTTTGTCGAGTTTGGATTCATTTTGTCCAGCAATTATCTGATGTGATTTCTTTGAAAATATCCAGACAAGTTACTTCAAAAAATCCAAAAAACATCCAAATACACGGATTCTGCGATTCTTCTATTAATGCCTATGGCGCATGCATTTATATAAGATGTGAGGATTTTCATGATAGTATAACTGTCAACTTACTTTCAGCAAAATCTCGTGTAGCCCCCCTTAAAGTGATATCTCTGCCTCGACTCGAATTATGTGGCGCATTATTGTTAACCAAATTAATTAAAAACATTTGTGCTATTTTGGACTTACCAATTAATCAAATTTTTTATTGGACGGATTCAACAATAGTGCTTTCTTGGCTTTGTTTGGAGCCTTGTTATTTAAAAGCCTTTGTGGGCAATAGGATATCAGAAATCCAATCACTTTCTGACATCAACAATTGGCACCATATTAAATCTTCCCACAACCCCGCTGATTTGATTTCCAGAGGTATTAATCCTCCCGAATTAAGAGTCAATAAACTATGGTGGCACGGCCCTGAATTCCTATCAAAATATTCTGAAGCGTGGCCTTCGAAAACTCACATTTCTAACTGGGCTCGTCAATGTAACGTATCCGAAATGCCGGAAGTTAATCCCAAATCTGTTATGTCATTCCTTGCAGGAAATCATTCAAATGATTTTGATGAAATATTTTATAAATTTTCTAGCTATAATAAACTTTTGCATGTAATAGCGTACTGTTTGAGATTTTCGAAAAATAGCCGGTCTTTTACAAAACAACGAGCCGTCGGACCGCTGTGTCAAACCGAAATATCTGCCAGTCTAAAATCTATTGTAAAATCAGTGCAAGCGAAAGCATTTCCTGAAGATATTTATAATCTAAAATTCCGTAACTCTATAAAGAAAAACAGTAATTTAAGTTCATTAAACCCTTTTATTGACGACTTTGGCATTTTGCGAGTCGGAGGGCGTTTGAAAAATGCACCATTGAGTTTCGAACAGAAACATCCCATATTACTTCCTCATAACCATCCATTAACAAAATTGATCATTACTTATGACCACAATAGAAACTTGCACTCGGGAACCCATGCCACACTATCATTTGTTCGACAACAATTCTGGCCTTTAAATGGAAAATCCTTGGTAAAAAGGGTCATCAGGTCTTGTATTCCCTGCTTCAAGGCCAATCCCAAATCAATAATTGCACAAATGGGAGATTTACCAAGCTCAAGGGTCACTCCATTTCATCCCTTTTTCAACACTGGTGTAGATTACGCCGGTCCATTTTTGCTTAAAGATTCCAAGTTCAGAAATAAAAAAATTCTTAAATGCTATTTATGCATTTTTGTTTGTTTATCAACCAAGGCAATTCACTTAGAATTAGCTACTGAACTTAGTACTGCTTCTTTTATTTCTGCTTTAAAGCGATTTACCGCTCGACGTGGTTTATGTCAAAATCTCCATTCTGATAATGGCTCGAATTTTATAGGAGCAAAAAATGAGTTTGCTGCAATTTATGCTGTTCTTAAAGATAGCAAGTTTCAGGACTTTCTTATTCAGAATACAATTCAATGGCATTTTATACCTGCGCGATCACCCCATTTTGGAGGAATATGGGAATCGGCTGTAAGGTCTACCAAGCAGCATCTAAAGCGAATCCTCAATGACGTTCCGCTCACCTTCGAAGAATTTTATACACTCCTGGTTCAGGTGGAATCGGTTTTAAATTCTCGACCATTAACCCCACTGACTGATGATCCCAATGATTTAGAAGTACTCACTCCGGGTCATTTTTTAATTGGCCGTCCGATAAATGCTGTACCCGAATTAGACATTTCTCAAGTACCCATGAATCGCTTATCCAGATATGCGCATGTTCAAAAAATGACGCAAAGTTTCTGGACACGGTGGTCAACAGACTATCTACACACATTGCACCAGCGGAACAAATGGAAGTTTCATCAACATCAAAATGACCTGCTAGGTTCTCTAGTGCTCCTAAAAGAAGATGGTCTGCCTTCATTGCAATGGCATCGAGGGCGTATAGTGGACCTTCATCCAGGTAGTGACGGTGTGGTGAGAGTAGTTAGTGTTCTAACAAAAAACGGCGTCACTAAACGAGCCATTGTGAAAATATGTTTACTTCCGAAGGACGATTTAAATTATTGATTTTCTTGTTTTTTAATTATCTTTTTACCATTTATATTTTTATATACAACTCAATTTACCCAGTATCTGCAAATTTTATAATTAACTTTTCCCGTTTTATTGTATACCTATCTTTAATGTTAATGATATTGAAAGCATTCAGTTGGATACTTTCAAGGGCGGCGGTATGTTTGCATTTTTTTAAATAATAAACAGCCTTTATCAAATTGAGTAGGCAGAATAAGAAACAATCGGAAAAATAATGCATAACAACCCGTTGTTGATAGAGTTGTCATTCAAGTTTTAAAAAAGTTAGTCACGATTTTTTAATTGTATAAAAATACCTACATAGATCAATCACTCAGAGCTGGGTCTATTCAATTAATAAACACTAGACGTAACATTGGTCCAAGTGTTTCCATTCAAGGATATCATCGCTGATATCCCGTAGCAGCACCGCCAAGCAGCGCAATACCGAGAAGGTACCTATTCTTCAAGGTTGCGACAAAATTGGGCACCCTGCCCTCATCAGTCTCTACACTCAGATGGCGGGGCATTACAAAAAACTAAGTTTTGTTTATTGCTAGGAATAGTAGCTGATTTCCATAGTTATTTCCAATATAGCACAAACAGCCCCCAGAATTTATGAGAATCCGGCCGGTATAGTTAAAAGTAGGCCTAACCGCGATTCGATAAATTTATGGCTGAGATTTTATGGATAACTTCACACTAACTAAATTTCCCCATTTTTATTCGGTGCATGTATACATGCACATATATATTTATATGTGCCATGCATTTAGGGCCATATTTATTTATTTATTTATTTTATTTATAAGGTTTACGTAAAAAATGTCGGAGTTTGGAGAACGAAGTGTTGCGAAAAAGAGGCGCATTCGTCGCCATCTCTCCTCTTCATCTGACGACGAAGCGAAGAAGTTTCTATTTCATCTGTTTTTAACAGTGAACCTGATCGGTCAATAACTAACTGGTAGCATCTACGAGCTCTGGTGAAATTTCTGGTTTGACAGGGATTGTCAAAGATTTACTGAAGATTATAGAAAACCGTGACACGTTGGACCGTTCGGTTCCGAAGACTGTAATGTCGAGGGACAACATGGTTCCTAGTTTTGATCCAGAATACAAAGATCAAAATATTAGAAAATGGTGTCAGAGATTTGACGAGTTGAAATGCCGCAGATGCCAAAAAACTGGCCACTTTGCCAAACAATGCAAGGAACCACAATGTTACAAGTGCCAGAAATTTGGACACCGTGTTTCTGATTGCAGAGCGCCTAATAATCAAGGACAACATAAAAACCAAACTGCTTCTAAGGGACACGTTTTATCACTAGAAACCTCCAAAAACGAAAAGTATTTTAAGAAGATTAGCACTAATGACAAAATCTATCGCGCATTTATTGACTTTGGTTCCAGTTGCAGCATTATACGCCATTCCGAAGCACAACATCTCAACGCGCCGATTTCTAAATGTGACATCAGCCTTAAGAGTTACGGGCGTTCCGGCGCAAACAAAATTCAAGTTCTAGGAAAAATTACTGTAAAACGTAAAAATTGATTGAATTGTCCAAAGAATTGTGGAATGTTTGGTTGTTCCAGACTGTCTCCAAGAAGTTCCCATATTGAATGGTCAATCATTTACCGAACCGCCTGGATTAATGGTACTGAAGGACAGTAATAGTTTGAAATTCACCGGAGTCATAACTTGAGACTCCCAATAAAATAGCACTATGGCTACCAGAACGAACTTTAATTCTTTCTAACCATGTTGGGAATCTGACTGTCACTATTAAAACGCTATTTCAAGGAGATTTATACATTGAAGCCAGTTTCAGATGTAAACCAGGAGAGGAATATGCAATCCTTAGAATACTTATCCATTTATCCGAAAAAGAAACAGCCGTTATCCCAATAATTAATTTGTTTGGAAGAGATCTCAGATTGAGTGATAAATACCCACTAGTAACAGCTATTTATTGCTTTTGAAGTAGACAGTAGTAATTCGTCTGAACAAGTTTTTCGTGTGGATCTGGACAATCTACCATTAATTAACGAGGAAGATATAAACATTGGTACTACTAACTCATCTCTAAGGAAAAAGTTATAGCGTCCCTTCTTTAGGAATATAAAGACCTTTTCGGAACTGTAACTGAAAAACTTGGTGAAGCGACTTCAGCTCAAATAGAAATCAAACTTCTGGAAGATAAACCCTTTACATACAGATCCATTGTATCTGAACTCCTAGGAGCTGGAATAATACGCGAATCAAGTTCTTCATACGCTTCCCCATTGCTTTTTGTGAAGAAGAAAGATGGAAAGGATCGGATGTGTATTGACTACCGAAAACTTGATCTAAAAACTATAAAAGATCGATTTCCAATCTGGAGAACCGCCTGAAGGAAACTTCGTCTTAAGGATCGAAGAAGCAGAATGGGTTTTATCGGTCCAGCTTTCGGATGAAAAAATACGATTGATCCATTTTAACATTTTAAGTAAACCTCCAGAAACTGACCATGACAGGGACATTTATAAAAACTATGCTCTAAGAAATGGACGCGTCAATCGCATTACTTCTATTGGGATACAGTGGGTTATGCCTCATGGATTCAGAAGGCAAGTTGTGCGTTGGTCACATGACAAGGCAGGACATTTCGCAGCTGAAAAGATTCTGAAGAAGCTTTGCGAAAAATATTGGTTTCCGCGCATGAAAGAGTATGTTGAAAAACATATTGCTAGTTGTGTTCCATGTCTATATACAAAAATCCCGTCTGGACGTCGTGAAGAGTTTCTGCATCCCATAGCACAAGAGCCTGTCCCCTTTCACACGATTCACATGGATCACCTAGGACCTTTCCAGAAGATTAAGAGAGGTAATGTGCATCTTATTGTCACCATTAAAACATTCACAAAATACGTGATTTTGAAAGCTGCAAAATCCACGAAAAGTAGACCAGTGATTCACTTTTTGGAAAAAGCATTCAATTTCTGCGACAAATACAATATTAGTCCTAAACGCTGTGGCTACTCCAAGGGCAAACGGGCAAGTTGAACGACTTAAATCGGACAGTGTTGTCGGCACTTACAGTTATTACAGATTCGGAAGATAAATGGGACGAATACATTGATAAAATAGAATCTTCAATAAACAACACCATCCAGCAGATAACCGGAAAATCACCCAATCAGCTTCTTATGGGTTATACACCAAGGAGTAAAAATAATAGCATGCTTACTGCCGAGTTAGATTTTTAAAAGCTATAAAATATCCCCAAAATATATTGGTCCGATGGTTATAACAAAAATCCATATCCAATTAGCTTGTAATTATTCAATATATTATTATCCTTTGTTGTGCCTAATTCCATGAATATTTATTTTACCCAATCCATAATAAGAAAGAGAGACACTCTGTATGATAACTTGCCTATTATAAAATGGAGGGAAAGAAAGGTACCTACCTGACCTGGCAAAAAAGACAGGGGAACAGAGTTTGTTGAGAAAGTGTGCTGAAAGGTTCTATGTGTCCCTGTGACTAGGACTAGACGTTTGGGATATTGAAGATAAATTGAGGTATGAGAGATAATAAAGTTGTATACTATAATAATGTAGTATTGATTTGATATTGTGCACATTTTATGTTGTTGATTTGGTTGAATTATGCAACCTGCCTACAATTCCCCTCATTACTGAAGGTAATGTTGTGGCCCTATCCATGATTGTTGTAAGGAATTGGCGCTGTTCTTCAAGTTCTGGCTTGCGCTTGGGGTCCTAGCTCGCATGTGGCTTGATTAACACAATTTGGGTTGTGTCTCAGAACTATCGTTACACTTTTACTCTGTAACTGTTTAGCGACAGTTGGGCGTTCGGGGAAGCCTCTACTTATTTTAGGTGACATTAGCTAGTCGTCGAAGTTAGAAGAAACATGTGATATCCAAATTTAACTATATTATATTATTTTCCATATTGGATGATGATTTTGATGGTTTTTCTCTGTGTATTTGGAATTGATGTTCTAGAGCAAGGGGCGGTAAAACCCCCCGGTGAGTAGGTACTTATTTTAAATTTATTTAGCAAACAGAGCAGTAATCGTATTTATGTTTGTTTCATGGAATATTGGCTACAAATAATTGGCTCGCAGAATGAATTGCTTTGTGAAAACCCACAGAAAGAGATCAGTGAGTTATTTAATTAGCGAATTTTACATTTGATCATCACTATCACAATCTAGTACAACAAGAAATAGTTACCTGTTGTTGCTGTTGTTGTTGTTGTTGTTGCTGAGCTTGTTGTTGTTGTTGTTGCTGTTGCTGCTGATGTTGCTGTTGTTGTTGTTGTTGTTGTTGTGTCGCAGCTACATTTATCTGTTGAAGCTGTTGCACCTGTTGCGCCTGTTGCGTTACAACCTGGGGAACCACCGCTTGAGTGGTCGAAGTTTGCTGCAGCTGCCCAGTCAAAATGGCACCGTTCTGGGCCATTTGGGCGAGTTGCTACAAAATAAATAAATTTCTATAATTAACTTTTGATTTAAGCAAAATTTACCCGAAAATTAAATCCATTTTGGAATGATTAAAGCACTCGAGGACGAACAATAGAAATATTAATATTGTCGTAAATATACCAAAATGCGCACGACAACGTTCCTTTTAAAACTACTACTAAATTGTTATAATCGAAGCGGTTTATGCAAAACAAGCATCCTAGATTTTCTCGGAATAATCGTTTTAAACGCATTAGTGAATCATCCGTTTGATCGCGAAATCTTTTTTGTTTATTATTTATTTGAGTCGGATTATAATAATTATAAAATAATATTTAATGTACCTATTTCAAACTGGAGATAAGATTTTGAATCATTAATTCCAGTCCAGTTTTGCTTGAACAAAATTCTTTTTTATCCTAAATAAACATTGTTTCATATATTTTGCAAATTGTTTAAATTTGAAGATGTATGGAAAAAGTAATGCTAATAATTATAATAATAACAATAACTTGATCAAAGCACCAATGATTTAATCAGAACCAGAAGAGGAATGCACAATGAAGTAGTAATAAGAAGATTGGAATAGCCCTTTGCCTATCTACTCAATAAATATATTTGCGGCCAATATAAAAGTGAGAGAACAGAAGAGATCCGTGAGATTTTCATGCCCTTACTAGCGCTCTCTCACTCAGGGTTAGAGTGAGAAATATGGGAGATCCAATAGATTTCATTCTGGAATCAATTGAATTACGCAAAGCCCATTCCAAACATTATTTCTACTTCATTGGAAATACATCAGTTCAAAATGGATGTTTGGATGACATAATGTGAAGTACAGAAGAAAAACCCTTAGGTATTCAAATAATTTGAATGATGTTCTGATAATAGGTGGACACTGATGTCCAAAGCTGTATCACAAACGATTAAAGAAAAAGAAGAAGAAGTGTGTATCAGACTCTCCTTTAACTTTGGACTAATATCAAAACTTTTCATCGAACATGAAAAGACAATAAGTGTCCATTAAAAGGACTTGATTTGATACCTCAGATATGGCAATCTCTCTGAGAAGACGATGAGCTGCCAACATAACATCTAAGCATTATGATTTATAAAAGACCAAAATTATTTCTTACCGGATGCAATTGTTGCATATTCATCTGCATAGGTTGCTGGGTAACTGCCAAATTCGGTTGCATCGGTAACCCTTGCTGTAACCCGCCGGAAAGTTGCTGCTGAAGCTGTTGTTGTACCTGTTGCTGAGCACTTTGAGTCGACATTGAGACCACCGGCATTATAGGCCTGCCGCCGTCCATTTGGATTTGTTGTTGCGGGATACCTTGGATTGTCTGAACTGTAAAACGTTAATATAGTTGAATTATTAATCCTTTATTTCTTAATAGCAATTCTATTGACTCTAATTTTTCTATTTTGTAATGTTTTCTGTTGTGTTCAACAAGTAAAATTAAGTTCACAATTAATGTGTTTCTTAATTTCTCCAGAAAGTAGGTTTCTTTATTAAGTTACAGACAGAAGAAAGTATACATTAACAGGTTATGGGCACAGTAGGTCATGCAATAACAGATTAGTTTTTGGAGGAGTATAAAGAATATCTCAAGCAAGAAGGAAATAGAAGAGGAGACAATCGTACCATACATCAGAGCAAAATTGGAACGAGATAATAGACTGATTGTTGAGAGGGGTATACTATATCAGACAGGTATACCACAGTACTTATGAGAAGACGCGCCATATATTATGTTTTGGTACCTACTCTCATTCTTTCCAAAACCAGCCACAGTTTCTTCCACTCTACATATACACAATCAAACACAAGTTTTGATATTGAATTCATATGCTTTTTCGATTATTTGTTTGACATTTAGTGTTGTTGAAAACTAAGAACACTGATTTAGCCTCTCCAAAAAAAATTATATTTTTGTTATTTACCTATCCTCATACACACAAATTCCAAAATAGAAATTGCACAAAATAAACATACATACCTACTAACTGCGAAAAAAAAATGACTAAGTAGGTAGGTATTTGACTAATCCTGGATTTTAGGTGGAAATGACAAAATCCCTAATTTTAGATCAATGTTGTGGAAAAATTTACTAAAACAGGAAATCGGATTCATGGAACATTCATTTTTGTAATATAAAATATCCCTCTGTCTTACCTTATTGACACGTATACAAAAAAAAAATCACATACCTATATAGAGATTCTTGTTGGCTCAATGATAAATCCACAGCCACAACTAACCATAAATTATTTAAATCCACAAACACAGAAAATAACTATATTTCGAATGTTTTTAATGATTGAATGCCAACAGGAACACCTCGTTAAAACTAGAAATAGAAAGTTATTATTCTATTTATTATTGGGTATTGTGGACCAATAAAACCAATAAATAGCTTTGTAATTATTTTTAGCTCAATTTCGAAAAATTAATTTCCTTTTCCAGTCTAGTAGTAACCAATCGGAACCAGATTTGTAAATACAAAAAAATAGAAAGTGATGGCGTCACAGTGTTTGATAGACCAGAAGTAAGAGTATCTCTGAGATACAAGAAAGAGTAAATGAGCAGAAAAATAAATCAGGATGTGAATTGGCCAAATTTACAACTTTAAAGAAATATTCGTTTTTCTGCACGATTAGAAAACTATATGAGGTAAATTTAACAGAAATGGATATTCCGCGAGGCAGTGATGTGTGCCAAAAATTGCGTTCGAGTCGCAAAGGATAAAATATTTATCCCAGTGAATGGTATAATTTGCTGTAGAGTTAGAGTTGAACTTAGATTATCAGTCTATACTAAGACCTTGCAAATTCAAGAAGAAAAGCTAGAATAGAATTCTACAAAGCCAGTAGTGGGATACATACATATAGAACTACATTGAACAAATTCAAGAAAGAGCTGAGAAGAGGTTTTGGAGAAAGTACTGTGAGGATATATAAAGTATTACCTACTCAGGTAAACTGTTAGATTCCCAATCAAATAGCCATAGTATAGGCACAGGTATTGTTGCGGAAATCACCCACAACAGGTTTAATTTTTATTATTTCTAATTTAATATATCTCAATTTCTATTATATACCATAAAAATAATATTCTGAGAATAGATGCTATTGCTGGACTATTTATCCTGTAAAACCAGCAACAACAACCCTTTGAACCGGTAAAATTACAGGTTTCTTCATTACCTATAAGATAGTAAACCTGTCTCGCCGCTGTGATTGGTCAGCCGCCACACAAAGCCCTTTTTTGCGACCTGCTTCCCTGGCAGAGTCTAGTTGACGCACATTCTTCAGTACTATTAGAATAAGCGAAGAGTTCGCACCCTCGCGCCCTCTGAATGCTTTCCAGGAGCAATACCTCCAAAAACCCCCGTTAGTCCGCGCGATTTATAGTAAAATACTACTCTCAGTGTCTCAAGGCCTGACATGGTCTATATTATTGATTACAATTCATGTAATTAACCCCTAATTGTTGCAAGTCACCTCGGACGAACAAAATTCTCTCCTACGCGATTGTTTTTGGCTTTCTCTCTCACTCTCGCCGAACTCCAACACGCCTGTATATCGTTGTGGTTTCAAGTTTTCATCTGAGTGGAAAATTTCCTAGCTGCCAGTGAGAATAGTGATAAATGGATAAATAATCGCCTTGTGGATTTGTCTGCATGAACCGGATTAAGCAAGTAAGACCGTTACAATTTCTCTAACAGTCGAACAATAAATACTGATTAGTGATTCACTTGAAATGTACTATAATTTGAAGTGTCTTCTAATGCATCAGAAATTTGGTTTTCACACTCGTGAAATTAACACTTGTACATTTGTATATAGAAACTGAGAATATACTTTCTTACACATATTAGGTGCTTTCTTTTCAGAGCTTTGAAACCCCTTCGATGCCCTGGGGGCGTCAGCGCACGCTCTGAAAAGAACGGTAATTAAGGGACATATAATTATCTGACACTAGTAATAATTCGGGCACTGGAGCTGTGGAGCTTGAGGCGCTAGCGGTGGGGTTAGACGACCCCAGGGCTTGACGCTCCGATTAAAAAGAACGGTTGACACATTCCAAAATCGTAATCCAAGGCGCCTGCGCCCTGGGGCGCCCAACCCCCTGAATGTATACACACATGCCCGCCGCAGGCGCCGGCGGAGACGAAAAAATCCTATTTTGGTTCCACGCCACGTTAATTTTATACCAAAAATATTCATAATATAAAATAAGTAGTTTTTGGCCGCTCGCCACCCGGTCGCACTAAGAGAAAACAGGTATAGCGTCATTGGGTATAGTAGTATGTGCTCATAAGAAGGGCAAAGTTTGTGTTTGGGTTTGTAAGAGAAATGGAATCCTGAATATTATTATTAAAAAAGCAGAATTCAAAAGATTTTTTTTTGTTGCCTTTTTGCCGCCCCTTTAAGTTTGCCTCATAGTTGCGCTGACCCTGTAAATTTTACAGTCAGTCAAAGTAAAAACTTTTAGTACCCCTGGTGCGGTTTAACTAAAGCCCAAAAAGGGGCAATAGCTAGTTCCGTCACAGGTATAAAAGTTAATAAGATGGCCTCGAACTGGGGAAGTAATTCCGCTGTGGAAAAGTTTGGAATATTTCAGTTCGATGGTAAGGACTATGACTATGAAGTGCAATTTATCGAGACATGACGCAAGGCGATGTGTGGTAAATAAGGAGAGACGATTTTACCGATCAGAGAAGGGTAAGTCAAGACAAGTTTCTACTATTTCAGACACAAATAATCCTTCTGACACTTGTTATTATATTGACTGCAATATTAATGAACAATCTTTGAGTACCGAGACTATTTTGCTACAACATCGTCCGAAATTGGCAAGACGACTGTTAAGAAAATGTCGATAAAGCCAGTTACGTAGGTATCGGGCCTTATCTTCCTTTTCCTGAAATTACTCCAAGAGGGGTGTTTGGAAAGTGTATCTCTAAATAAATAAATAAATAATTATCGAATAGCGTTTTCGGAACGCAAAAATATAAGAGGTATAATCCAGGACCTTCTGGATAACGACGTTGTCAGATAATCTAATTTTCCCTATGCTAGTCCCATTTTATCGGTCAAGAAAAAGAATGGCGAAGTTAGAATGTGCGTCGAATATCGTTTGCTGAACAAGAAGACTCAAATTTGCCTCAAATAGATGACCTTCTAGATAATCCCCAAGGTAATACATTTTTGACCGTCCTGGATTTGGCATCTAGGTACCATCAGATCCCTATGAAGGAAAAGTCTATCCCAAAAACAGCTTCTGTTACACCCGATGGACACTATGACTTCCTGAGAGTACCATTTGGCCGAATTAATGCGCCTACTGTCTTCCAATCAGCCATGAATACAATTTTAGGTTCACTACGTTTCAAATATGAATTAGCATATCTCGATGACGTGATTATATCATCAGAAATCGTCCAACAAGGCTTAGAAAGGCCTCGAGTTAGTCTCAAAAGCATAATGAGAGGCATTAAGCCAGGACAAGACAAAATTAATGCTTTTTCAGAGTTTCCAACACCTAAAACTGTCCATGACGTACGACGTTTCTTAGGTTTGGCTAGTTATTTCCGTGAGTTCATGAAGAGATTCGTTGGTATAGCAAAACACAGAATAGCCTCATTAACGCGTTGTTTGGGGTGAAGAACAAGAAAATGCTTTCGCTGAACTTAAACAAAAACTAGTTGAGAGATCTATTTTAGACATTTACAAAACAGGAGCTGAAACCGAGACTCACTGCGATGCAAGTACCCACATAACAAAATTGCATCTTTAGAATGTAATACGAATGTTCTTTTTTTTAAGAGGAATCAACATAGAATGTTCGCCAAAACCATTGCGAATGTCCTGAGAATGTTCTGAGAAAAGATTGTAGAAATACTGTTTGCAATACCCAAGCACTTCCTGGGAAATCCATTAGGATATTCCTAGAATATAGCTATGAGATCCTCAGTACATCCTGAAAAGAATATTCCTGTTTGATTTTAAAAATATGCTTGAAATGTATATTCTCACATTCAAAGAATGTTTCTATGAGGTCTATAAACCCAGCAGTCCCAAGGTGGAAAAAAACTTCGGGAACTCTATAATAATTAGGTGCTTTTTAGGTGCTAATTAGGGCCTCTAATTAAAAATTAGGTGCTCCTTTAATTTTTGAGAAAATCAAAAAAAAACTAAGGGACTGCTAGGTTTATAAAAGCTAGCAGTCCCCTATGGTAAAAAATATTTTTCAAATTTTTTCTTTCTATCAGAATTAGATGCTTTTTAGGTGCTCCCAAATGATTAATTATCAACTGAGTTACAGATTTTTTTTTAATTATTAGGGGACTGCCGGCTTTACGTTCACATGTTGGTGTGTCAGAATGATAAAAAAACTTCGGGATCTATATAATAATTAGGTGCTTTTTAGGTGCTAATTAGGGCCTCTAATTAAAAATTAGGTGCTCCTCTAGTTTTTGAGAAAATCAAAAAAAACTAAGGGATTGCTAGGTTTATGAAAGCTAGTATCCCCTATAGTAAAAAATATTTTTCAAAATTTTCTTTTGTATCAGAATTAGGTGCTTTTTAGGTGCTCCTAAATAGTCGAAGAAAAAATAGAATTGATTAATTATTAACTGAGTGAGAATGGCAAAAATACTTCGGGATCTATATAATAATTAGGTGCTTTTCAGGTGTTAATTAGGGCCTCTAATTAAAAATTAGGTGCTCCATTTTTTGCAACTGCTAGCTTTTATAAACCTAGCAATCCCTTAGTTTTTTATGATTTTCTCAAAAACTAGAGGAGCACCTAATTTTAATTAGAGGCCCTAATTAGCACCTAAAAATTATTATATAGATCTCGAATGTTTTTTGCCATTCTGACACACCAACATGTAAACGTAAAGGCAGCAGTCCCCTAATAATTTTAAAAAAAAATCTGTAACTCAGTTAATAAATAATCAATTCTATTTTTTCTTGGACTATTTGGGAGCACTCAATAAGCACCTAATTCTGATACAAACAGTGTTGCCAGATCTCACGATTATTCGTAAGATTACACGATTTTGGTCAGAATTTCACGATCTCACGAATGAGGTAGCAATTCTCACGAATTCTCTCTGTAATACAAATCACCAATCAAATATAATGTTTAATCGAAAATGTTCGAAATAAAAATTAACTATATAATATTTAGTTATTTTCCGCTCTTCCTAGTACCTGCGCGACCAAGAAGACTTAGCCTAATAGGACTACTTATTGAGTTGAAAGTGTCTGCCTGCCAAGTCCACGAGACCCCATTATTTGTGACGTCAGCTGCAGACCTCAACTTTTGGCAGAAAATGCAAGGCATTATCCGAGTCCAAAAAACGAATTCATAAACGTTGAAATCACCTTTTCTAAATTTGAAATTGACAAATTAACTCAGATTAACTCACAAGTACAACCTGAATCGCAAGCAAACCATCGAGGTCTGCGGGTGACGTTAACACTATCAGCTGCTAATGGTGGTGACGTCACGCGCAGACCAGCTGCCGACTTGGCTGTCGAGAATTGGGAACGTACGCTTTATTAGGATGAGCAATCCTGTGGATAATCAATCACGAGGTTCAGCTCTCAAAAACACCTACTAAAAAACTAGGGTACAAGATTTAATAATAAAATGTTTATTTCTTATGGATGTAAAATCATGTTTACTTTTTGCTTTATCAAAAATCTATAAGAGAACATTGTTGTGCTTCATTTTCTTATATTATTTAAGTAGTCTCACGATTTTTCTTTCTCGATTCTCACAATTTTTTTTTTATTTCATCTGGCAACACTGGATACAAAAAAAAAATTATTTTTTACTATAGGGGACTGCTAGCTTTTATCTAGCAGTCCCTTAGTTTTTTTGATTTTCTCAAAAACTAAAGGAGCACCTAATTTTTAATTAAAGGCCCTAATTAGCACCTAAAAAGCACTAATTATTATATAGACCCCGAAGTTTTTTTCCACCTTGGGACTGCTAGGTTTATAGACCTGTTTCTATGTTTCAAAAGAATATTATACCAATATGCTTGAAATATTCTTGGAATATATCTACATATATCATTCTCAATATGCATCCTAGACATAACATTCATGTTTGATTCCAGAGATATACTTGGTTAGAATATCCATATAAATTGTTTCTTGGGTATAGGCCACGAAGCATTGACAATGCCTTTGTGACAGCCGAAGTATACAAATACGAAAGACCAATCTGTCAAGACAAGAATATCAGAAAAAACATTACGATAGTAAACATGCTTCGCCAAAAACGTTTGAAGTTAGACAACATGTTCTTGTCCAAAAGGCAAAAGGCCCTAATGATGGACAGAGTAGAAAACTCGAACCTCGATTTGAAGGACCTTTGTCGTTACGAAACAACTTCAAAATGATCGTTGTGGTTGATGATTTGCCTGGATCTAAATCTAAACCTTCCAAAAAGGCATATACAGGGATATGTCCCAATATATGGTCACAACACTCACAACCCACTAGCTGGAACACCTGGTTCGAAGGGCATCTATACCTGTGACCTACCTATACCAGAAATGGGAATTGTCAATTTTATTCCTGTCTGATTTTGCCTTTTTGGTCTTGTATGTGTAGCGTGTAGCTCGTTTGTAGTGTGGTGTGAGGTCGTTGTTTTCTTCTATTTTTTTTTTACCAAGTAAAGTGACGCGGGAACCATTTTGTTTTATTTGCAGTAACGCCAGCAACGTGTTTAGCTTTGTTTTTTGTGTATAATAATAATACTTTTACCAAGATTTTTACTGTGTGAAACTTTTCTTGATTTGTGCCCGTTTACAATTCTCTCAATGTTTGTAGGTTATACCTACCTATTTTTTTTTATATTTACTGTTGTTTAAGGTTAAGGTTAAGTTTAAGGGTATGTTATATTTTATAATTGATCTTATGTTATTTATATTTTTTAGTTTTTTAATGTAATTGTTAAGATATTTATTGTATAAAAATTTCCACTTTAAAATACAATATGTATATCCTGTTCACAATCCGATGTCCACAGGTTCAGGTAAATTTATCACCTTTCCCTGTCAAATAGCATTGAAATGTGATTTTACCTGTACCTACCTGTGGACATCGGATTGTGAAGGGATAATTGTTTTATTTTTCGCTATAAACATACATATAAATACATATGAGTGATGTTTATGTTTGCCATATATTTTTGCAACCCATCTGAACAGGTTAACTGAATAGGTACCTATCAAAAAGGTGTAAATACAACATTTGTATTTACATCTTTTTGATACCTACCTATCCAATCAACCAGTGCCGGTGGGGTGTAAAAATATATGGGAAAACCCTGTACCTACGTCCCAAACACATTCCTAAAAAGCTATACTAAATACGTACGTTAATGTATGTCCCAAATACGTACCGAAAAAGCCGTACTGAGTACGTACCTAAATGTACGTACGTGGGACGCACTATTTTGTGGAAAACGACCGTCATAAAGACGTCCCTCGTACGTCGGCGGGACCTAAAAAGTACGTCCGCGGACGTACTAAAGACGTACTTGTGTTTGTTGGGTAGAATGTCATATTTATAGGTAGATTATTTGTGTGCAGTCCTCCATTGTTTCATTGATTCCTTCTGGCATCAAGAATTTACGCGCTAACATACTATACAAACATAATAGAGAAAATATGGAAAAGAAAAGAGTTTCGAACTATGGCATGCTAGGTTAGGGCACATGGGAAATAAAAATTTTGACAAAACTTGTTAAAGACAGTATGGTAGAGAATCTAAATGTAGATATTGAAGACAGGGAAAATGAAATTTGTACAATTTGTACACAATCAAAAATCAATCGTTTACCATTTGAAAAACCAGTAACAAAAAGGCCTATGGAAATAATAGATGGTGTTATACAGGGTATACCAATTAATACGAATCAGGCTGAATATCTATGATGTCACTTTTATTATTTTTTTTTAAATCGCTCATACACAAAAATTTTGTGAGTACATTTTGAGCACTAACTTAACCCTCTAGGGGGGTTGGACCAAGCCTTACCATTCCAAATGGAACAGGGGGTCGAGTGATACCTGTTTTAAAAGAGCGTTCAATTTTCTTTCAAATGACATCAAATGTAAGAGAATTATTGAACGCTCTCTAAAAAGAGGTATCACTTGACCCCCCGTTCCATTTGAAATAGTAAAAGTTGGTGGTTAGTCCCACCCCGCCTAGAAGGTTATAGTTTAAGTGCTAAAAATGGTTGCAGAAAACTTTTCCCTTTGAAAATCAAATTACGTGTACGAGCGTGGCATCAGATATAGCCTGTTTCGCTTTGAATGGTACACGCTGTATATACTCTAAGGGACAACCACAACCTTCGAGGGCACTCTAGAAAATTAGAAAAGGAAAGATGTTCTAACTTCTCAGAAGCAGCTTCTTGTGCAATAGGGTGGTCTATACGTGGAACTCACTAAGTGAAAAGAACCGCCACCCAGGGCACTTATTCTTGAAACAAGGGAGCAGCATAAAAAGGAGAATGAGTGTTCCGTCTTTGTTACTTATATTATCATTTGCATACCATTGAGAAAGACGGAACACTCGTCCTCCTGGAAACGCTTGCTCCCCTGTTTCAAGAATAAGGACCCAGTAAAAGACCTGTACAAATTTGTATACAGGGCACCAAAATACTAGAGTGGTAGGACAATAAGTCCGACAGGCTTGGGAGAGAGAGGAAAAAAAAGTCCTCAACATTACACTACATTCAAGTCGCGAAGAGTAAAAGATTCTGGTATAATTTGCTCTAGGGCCGTAGTTGAATTAAGATTTCTTTTCTTTTCTTATTGAAATTGGAGTTGAAGAGAAATTGATTCGAATTTCAAACAGACATCTCTTCCTCTTTACATTTGAAGTAACCACTAAAACTGGTGTCCATTCACAAATCTGAGTGAATGCTGGAGCATAGAAAATATAAGTGGAACAAAGTCTGAAATCCGTGAAACCATGCTTGGTTTTTATAGTTTCATATTATTAGTACATCATTCAGATGATAAAGTACCATCTCCCAGCACCCTTTATCGAACACCCAGGATGACCCTGTTACCCGCAAAACACGATTGAAAAGTGAATAATAAAATTTGAGGAAGTGAGACAGTGAATGGGTAACTAAAACAAAAAAAAAAAAATAGAAAGAGAGTGAAGGGTTGCCGACTAGCTTCCAATGCGGAGAGGGATGTGGATCAATTAAATAATTAAATATAGAGCGCCACCTGCTTTTCCCTGCAGTACACGAAGTCAACCGATATAACGAAAGCAGGAAACTTCTACGGACCTATAGCAACACAACCTGAGATATAAAATAAACAAGAAGAAAGGGCAGAAGTGAAACGCTTTGCTACAATCAGGTACGGGTTTTTAATTGACCTGTTTCGCATAAATAGAAAAAGATAGCTTAATTGTAATAAATACAAGTTGGAAAGTAATAAAAGATGACATGCGCGCGCAACTAGTGGGTTGCAGTGTAGCCAGTATGTATTGTTGCAGAACAAATGTAAATAATACAAATCGAACATTCTACCAATAAAAAAGTGATTTTTTACAACGTGTTTTACAACGCTCTAAATCAGACAAAAGAAGAGCTTTAAAGTGTATGTTAACAACGTTTGCACTTTTATTTTGATAAATGCTTCATCAAGCAACATCGCACAATGAAAGTGCAAAGAAATATGTCAAGTATAATTTGACATAATTTTAAACAACACTGCGGTGAGTTCAGAAGTAGTAAAGTATTAGTTTGCTCTTTGTCGAGTTACACGTTACAAAGAAAGAAGGAAGGATACATTCTAAACTGGCCCCTGAATAAGAATATGACGCAAGCCCGTAATAAACTCGCTTCTAATTGGAGGCTCACCTGCAACCCACGAGTTGCGCGCGCAATCAAGGTAAAAAAAGATGGGTCAATTAGAACCAGAACAGGTTTGACTCTAGAGTAGGTTGGGAGTGGGTTTTCCGAACGCCCTGGAACACTGAAAAGTATTAACACTAGAACCAGAACAAGAACAAAATTAATCGACTTGGAGTACCCGAATACCTAACCTTACGTTCTAAAAATAGTATTTACAATAATTACACTCAGCTTGAGTCCCTAAATAAAGTAAAGAGTATTGTATAACACTTATAACAGCAATAATACCTGAAATGTAAATTAATAGACAAGCTTACTAAATGCAGTACCTTCGTTAATAGCCATTTAACCCCAGTGCACAAGTATTTTCCTGTATTCAGTGCAGCATGGGATAGTAGAGAAATATAGATCATTAATTAAAGTTGAAGTAACAATACGTTACGTGAAGGGCGAATTTATTATTATGGTATCGGGTCTTCAAAAAAAAAACAATCAAAGATTGCTATGGTTTTTTAAACGTACGTCTTAGCAATATTTTTCTTTAATTTTGACAATGTCAGTCAATGAAATTTAATGTCAAAATGTCATGTCAAAAATCCTGGCCAATAAAGAAACAATAATGCGACGTACGTTTTCGGAACCAAAGCAATCTTTGATTGGTTTTTTTTTTGAAGACCCGATATAATATAGGTAATATAGATAAATACTGAAAATGAAGTAACAATACATAACCTGATGAAGGGTAAGTTCCATATGATATAGGTAAGGTAATATAGATAAGTTATTAAAATTGAAATAATAACACAAAACCTGAAGGCAAATTTAATATTATAGAAGACTGCGTCGCTGTGGTGATCTATTCCAACAAGAGGTTGGTAAGGTTTGATAGGTTCCAGATATTAAGACAATAAACACAACACACTTATCAAACCTGAGTAGTCCCTAATCCCTTGAGAAGAACCTGAAGGATTGGATTGATATCTTCCACTGTTTCTGATGGTCTGGGACTGGATCAGGGTCGCGACAAGAAGCAACTAGCCCTGGGCATTGGAGTTCAGTAACTAGAAGTAACTTAAGCTTCCAATTGTCTAGCGGAAACTGAGGACAGGAGGTACGACTTGAAATATACAGTAAGCTTAAAGTTTAACTCTTTACTCACAGTTAAGGGCTAAAGCGTGACGACTAAATAAGGCCAAAATACTTTGGCATTTAGGAATAAACAATTGATCATGTTGCTCTTTTTCGGCTCACAAAGAAATCCGCGCAAGGCGCTTTGGTGCTAAAATAACGGATTAGCCACCCTAGTCTATGAGCGAAAACTGGACAACTCAGAAATCGGCAAAATGTACCTGAGGAATTTTCCCGAACACTTCTTCGTGAAAAGCCTTCGAATTGAATGACCTCTGCTTGTCCCTTCAATGTCCTTTAAAAAGGTTCTGTCAAAACTCCAAGAAAAGTGTGGCCACAACTATTGGAAAGAAAACAGTGGCTCGACGAAGATATGCTATGCTGTTCAATGAGGCGAATACGTTTATTTCCTTTTATTTTGGCCCAGGAAAAATCATCCCGTAACAACCCTTTACTTCAAATCTCCAGTTTGTTGGAAGACTCTATTGTTAATTTAATTGAAATTGTAGTAGACCAAGGAATTGTGTAGTAACTCGTCAGAAGAATTTTTGGATATAAACGAACATGAATACAACTTAATGGACTAAAGACATTTATTCAGCATGAATTTAAGACCTCAAACCCATTTGCCAAGACCAGATTATTATTATCAATAGGGCAGTGAGTGAAACTTTCGTTTTATACTTTTGAAAATTTTGTCTTATTCTTATTCGATGATGTTAATATTTTAAAAGTAGGAAGAGAATGTTGTATCCTGTATTAGTGAAGATTATTTTTTAATAGAAATGTTCTTACTCATCATAGGTTTGGCCTGTATCTGTTGCTGCCCCTGCTGTATCTGATACTGTTGCATCGCGGCCTGTTGCTGTTGCATAACTTGCTGCTGTTGCATCACCTGTTGCATTTGTTGCTGTTGATTAGCTGCTTGCTGATTCTGCTGGTTCTTTTGCTGATTAGCCAATTGCTGGGCTTTTTCGGGGGTCATCGGCGATCCGGGGGTCATTGTAGTCGTCATACCCGTCGAAGTATTCATTACTAGCATTCTGTATTACAAAAACAAGAATTAGTTTTCATAAAATAATATTCTTAGTAGCTTAACTTACTTATTTCCAACTATATGATGTTGCTGTAAGTTGGTGTACGATTTTAACTGGGTTTGATTGGCGGCGTCAGCTTTTGGGGCGGGGGATCTGATCTGAGGTGTTTTCGTTCTCATTTTGGCACCCTGTTTGTTACCCATCGTCTGCAATGAATATGTCTAATTGCCGAAATTGGTAATTATCCATAAGAAAAATGTTATAGATAATCGAATTTTCAATTAGGATCTAGGAACTAGAAGTATAAAACCACACAAAATTTGGAAAAATTTACTCAAAAGAGCTGATTGATATTATTGGTTAGAAAAAAATTATACTTACAGGTGTCTGAGCACCGATTGTCTGTGTGGAAACCGAACTTGCAGGCCTAATTGTGGCAGCGTTGGAAGGTAAAATGTTCAAAGGACGATTATTGGTCTGTTTCGGTTGGATATTTTCGTTGATTGGCCTGCTTTTGGGTGCCTGAGCCACTGTACCTTGAGTAGCGATAGTTTCTGAAATTAAAAAAAAACTTTTCTGAAGAAATTCATTTCCATGATACCTTGAATGTTGTTTTTTTGGATAAGAAAATCAAGTTACTTACGGTTTGGTTGTGTTTGAATTGTAGCTGTCTGAGGGTTCTGTTGTATAAACATACCAGGAGTACCATCAGCTTGGGTGCCTCTAATAAAAATAGGATTTGAAGCCAGAAGGGCTTGGGATTGGAGACCGTTGGTAGCCCACACTTGGGGTATGCTGTTGGCGGCGAATTGCCAAGGAAGACTGTTGGTGAATTGCATTTGTTGACCTCCAGGCTGAAAAGAAGAAACGGTAAAATTAAGTTTTAATAGTAATTCTTCAATGAATTCTGGATTTTTCAACTAAGCTTGAGAAAGAAAAAGTTACTCAAAGGATTCAAAAGTACTTAACTTAAGCAAATTTTATTGAAGATAAGAAAACAAGTTATAGGAATTATAAACAAAAGACTTGCAGTTTCTCAGAAAATTGTTTCTCACGTCACTAAAGACTTGAGAGATTCTAAAGGCTCTGAAAATTTATTTTCAAAAATTTTAAAATGAATATAAGACTCAATGATTCGAGAGACGTTAGAAAATATAAGGATATTGAAGATATTGCCTTAAAGCTGTATGGAGAAAATCCCAAAAATTTTAACAACTTCCAAAATTTCTAGAGATTTTAAAACTCAACACTATGAAGACTTAAAAACTTAAGACTTTAGAATGTAGACTGCCAAATAAGGACCTGAAACTGAAGATTCCAAAGATGAGACTTTAAAACTATTGATTTTAAGTCTTCGAAAGTCCTGAACTAAACCTTCAAAGTTGCCTATACTGACTAATTTAAAATTGCTGAACTCACACTTTGGTTCTATTATTGTCATGCATTGAGAAGACGAAAGATTTCATGCCACTAGTTGCTGAAATTGTTACCTAACTACATCAGGTCAAGAACCAAAATCCAAATCAAACTCTCTCTTGGATCAAAAAACTACCGAAATACAAAACAAAAACTCAGAACTTGGATGCAGAAAACAAAAAGTAAAATTCTTACTTGAATGGGACTGATAATTTGAGCCGCGGGTTGTGTTCCTATCATGGTTTGTTGCTGTTGTTGATGCTGTTTTTGCATTTGAACTTTTTGACCTGTGATTACCTACGTAGGGCAATGAAACGAATATTTATCACAAATTTGGGAACAGAATATTGAAACAGAAAGAAAAATCAGAGTTTTTCAGAAATTTGAGTTATGAGACACTTCAAAATCTTTTGACTCGATTTGTGATGGTTTTCAGAATGAAGTTTTGAGTCTTCAGAGTGTTTTGTAGTCAGTGTTTCCAGTATTGAGTATTAATAATTCGAAGGTTCCTGCATTTGAGTTTTTGAGATCGTAAATTTTCTTTACTTAGGGTGTCAGAGTATTAACTTTGAACCAAGAATTTTGACACAAAGTTTCTCAAAATTGAGAGTTTTTCAGCAATTTCAGTTATAAAATACTTCAAAATCTTTTGACTTGATTTTTGATGGTTTTCAGAATGAAGCTTTGAGTCTTCAGAGTGTCATGTAATCAGTGTTTTCAGTATTGAGTATAATTAATAATAATTCGAAGATTCCTGCATTTGAGATTTTGAGATCGTAAATTTTCTTTACTTAGAGTGTCAGAGTATTAATTTTGAACCAAGAATTGTGACACAAAGAACCTCAAAATTGAGAGTTTTTCAGCAATTTCAGTTAGAAGACACTTCAAAATCTTTTGACTTGATTTTTGATGGTTTTCAGAATGAAGACACGAGTCTTCAGAGTGTCTTGTAGTCAGTGTTTTCAGTATTGAGTATTAATAATTCAAAGATTCCTGCATTTGAGATTTTGAGATCGTAGATTTTCTTTACTTAGAGTGTCAGAGTATTAATTTTGAACCAAGAATTGTGACACAAAGAACCTCAAAATTGAGAGTTTTTCAGCAATTTCAGTTAGAAGACACTTAAAAATCTTTTGACTTGATTTTTGATGGTTTTCAGAATAAAGTCTTGAGTCTTCAGAGTGTCTTGTAGTCAGTGTTTTCAGTATTGAGTATTAATTCGAAGATTTTTGCATTTTAGATTTTGAAATCGTAGATTTTTTTCACTTCGGGTGTTAGTAGATATTAATTACCACAGAATTTTGAGTTTTTGGCAGAAAAAATACAATAAATCCAATCCTAAATAACATACCTTATGCATATCCTGTGGTTTCTGTTGCGCCACCTGCGTGTTCCCTTGTCCAGAATGGTTGGGCAGCAAATTGGGTTGCGAACTGATCACGCCCAGTTGACTGAAAACCAACGTTTGCTGATTTTGGGTTGTGGGTATGGTAGGAATGGTAGCGTAGCCTGGAAAAGTGGTCGCCTGGCTACCTTGCAGCACCTGTTTGCCTTGGGTGGCTGTGATCATGTGCGGGCCGCCTATCTGGTTACCTTGGAACGGTTTGGTGATGACCTATACAGAAGAATTTTTTTTATATTATTATTTCATCAGGTTTTGGTTATTAGAGGTTCATTTGGAAAAATGGTAGAGAAAGTTTCTAATTGATCCAGTGAGGAAAACAGAGTAGCACAAAAGAAAAGTTGAAGAATTGCCAAGAAGTTGATAATGAAAGTTTACTGGAACTGGGACGAAGATGAAAAATGTCCAGTAAAGAAGCATTTTGTTTGATTCATGTCCACCTACATTGAGCGATAGTAAAAGTATAGACCCTGCAGGCATTCTTCTATAAAGAATATTTGATAGAAGGATTTTAATTTAAACATAGAGAAATTTGCTCAAACAACACTGAATAATGTAAGATTCCATCATGAACTCTTTAATTATGTTGTTACACAAAATTCCTAAAGTTAATAGGTTGTCTGGTAATGCTGAACAGATGACGTCATCAGGAAGATCTTTTGAAGATTAGGCATCCAGATGACGTCATAAGGCAACCTATAACTCTTTCAAACAACCTTGGTTGTTACATAATACCTGTATTCTAGATATAACAGGAAGTTATGTTTTCGCAATTGTATCCTACCTTATCTCTTTCTTTGTCTTACTCACTATCAAGTAGGCCTTGGAATGTAGTTTTTCATTGAAAACAAGTTTCCAATGCCTGATTTCAAGAATTTCAATATTTATAATCATTATTAATTAATTATTTAATAGCTTTTTGATAAATTTGATGCAAAAACTATTATTTTTTTCTATTTGTCAACGTCGCTTTCAAAATCATTTGCCACGTTTGACAGTCGGCCATTTTGAGTGACACGTTTCCGTTTTTATTCAGGATTTTCCTCGAACTTTCCACTTTTTCAGGGTCTTTTCGATCGTAAAAATTGACATCTGAATTTCCTTCATTTTCTGCCAAAAATTTCCGGATAAGTAACGAAATCTTTAGTATTATCAAGTAGGCTTTGGAATGACATTTTCGTTTGTTTTTCTTTGAATTTTCCGCGTTTTAGAGCTTTTTTAATCATTCTAGAGTTAAAATAGAACTGAAATTCAACAACAGAAGCATTAAAATCTACTCCATTACAAAGCTGAAATGTTTTCGCATTATATCCAAGTTTATCTCCTTTTTTGTCTTACTCACTATCAAGTAGGCCTTGGAATGGTATTTTTCATTGAAGTTTATTTTCAAAAACAAGTTTCCAGTGCCAATTTATTATTTAACAGCTTTTTAAGAAATTTTAAGCAAAAAACCATTATTTTTTCTATTTGAGATGTGGCAACGTTGCTTTCATTTGCCACTTTTGACAGTCAGCCGTTTTGGAGTGACACGTTTTGGTTTTTATCCAGTTGTTTCCTGGAATTTTCCACTTTTCCAGTGCCTTTTCAATCAAGAAAAGCGTGCGAGGCTTTGAATTTCCTTAATTTTCTGCCTAAAATTTCAAAGGGGTAAGTAACGAAAACTTTTTGTTTATATTCCTTGAATTTTCCGCCTTTTCAATCGGAGAAAGGTGGTTCTAAGTGCGATGCAAATTCGAAATTTGCGTCTTTTTTCCCACCTTTAGACAGACCAAGAGCATGAAATGTATCCTACTTTATCTCTCTCTTTGTCTCACTCGCTATAATCACTGTTTCTTCCAAAAATATACAATCAATTTAACATTACAAATGGAAATTTGTTACTTTTCCAGGCTGCAAATTCATCGGAAAATGTGGAAAAAACTGGGGATTGTAATTGTGGCAACATCGCTTTCAATCAAGTAGGCCTTTTGTAATAAATGTCATTTGCCATTTTTGACAGTCGGCCATTTTGAGTGCTTTTCTTCACTTTTCCAAGGCTTTTTCAGTCTGGAAAACTGATTTAAAGTGCGAGGCTTTGGATTTTCTTAATTTTCTGCCAAAAATTCCATCTTTTAGCCAAAACCACTTGTAGCCAACTTCACTCCCTTCTAAATTTCTCCAGATAAAGAAAATTCAAGAGCCTGTAATAGAAACAAAGTTTCTTAAAGTTGGCAACGCTGTTAATCGATGTCGATGTAGCAGCACGACAATTTGACAAGCGACAAAGTAGGCTTTGGAAAATTCCAAAGTTTGAATTTGTCGCCCAAACTAGACACTTGTAATACCGACATGGCAATAGATATTTCCTAAGCTTGCTAGTAGCGAATTCTATTGGAAGGTTTAGTGCGCACTGAGTGTATCCGTGTCTTTCTCTACCAGCTTGTATAAGAAAGAGATGAAAAGACATTTGTTCTATACTTGTCTATATTTTTGTCTATTACCGTTTTTTGAATCTCTTCTAAATTTCTCCAAATAAAGAAAATTCAAGAGCCTGTAATAAAAACAAAATTTCTTAAAGTTGGCAACGCTGTTAACCGATGTTGGTGTAGCAACATGACAGTTTGACAAGTGAAAAAGTAGGCTTTGTAAAATTTCAAAGTTTGAATTTGGCGCCTAAACTAGAAACTTGTAATACCGACATGGCAATAGATATATCCTAAGCCTACTAATAGCGAATTCTATTCGAAGGGTTAGTGCGCGCACTGAGTGTATCCGTGTCTTTTTCTACCAGCTTGTATAAGAAAGAGATGAAAAGACATCTGTTCTGCACTTGTCTCAATTTTTGTCTATTATCGGTTTTGAATCTCTTCTAAATTTAACAAAATAAAGAAAATTCAAGAGCCTGTAATAAAAACAAAGTTTCTTAAAGTTGGCAACGCTGTTAATCGATGTCGATGTAGCAGCACGACAATTTGACAAGCGACAAAGTAGGCTTTGGAAAATTTTAAAGTTTGAATTTGGCGCCCAAACCAGACACCTGTAATACCGACATGGCAATAGATGTTTCCTAAGCTTACTAATAGCGAATTCTATTGGAAGGGTTAGTGTGCACTGAGTGTATCCATGTCTTTCTCTACCAGCTTGTACAAGAAAGAGATGAAAATACATTTTTTGTTCTGCACTTTGTCCATTAGCGGCTCTTGAATCTTTTCTAAATTTCACTAAATAAAGTAAATTCAAGAGTTTGTAATAAAAACAACATTTCTTAAAGTTGGCAACACTGTTAATCGATGTCGATGTAGCAACACGACAGTTTGACAAGCGACAAAGTAGGCTTCGGAAAATTTCAAAGTTTGAATTTGGCGCCCAAACTAGACACCTGTAATAACGACATAAAAAAAAATATTACCAAAGTTTACTAATACTCCCGCGAGGAGGGGTTAGTGCGCACTGAGTGTATCCGTGTCTTTTTCTACCAGCTCGTATAAGAAAAAGATGAAAAGACATTTATTCTGCACTTGTCTCAATTTTTGGTTATTACCGGCTCTTGAATCTTTTCCAAATTTCTCCAAATAAAGAAAATTCAAGAGATTGTGATAAAAACAACACTTCCTAAAGTTGGCAACGCTGTTAACCGATGTTGGTGTAGCAACATGACAGTTTGACAAGCGACAAAGTAGGCTTTGGAAAATTTCAAAGTTTGAATTTGGCGCCGAAACTAGACACTTGTAATACCGACATGGCAATAGATATTTCCTAAGCCTACTAATAGCGAATTCTATTGAAAGGGTTAGTGCGCACTGAGTTTATCTGTGTCTTTTTCTACCAGATTGTATAAGAAACAGATGAAAAGACATTTGCTCTACACTTGTCTATATTTTTGTTTATTACCGATTTTTGAATCTCTTGTAAATTTCTCAAAATAAAGAAAATTCGAGAGCCTGTAAGAAAAACAAAATTTCTTAAAGTTGGCAACGCTGTTAACCGATGTTGGTGTAGCAACGTGACAGTTTGACAAGCGACAAAGTAGGCTTTGGAAAATTTCAAAGTTTGAATTTGGCGCCCAAACTTGTAATACCGACATGGCAACAGATATTTCCTAAGCCTACTTAGTACTAATAGCGAATTCTATTGGAAGCGTTAGTGCGCACTAAGTGTATTCGTGTCTTTTTCTATCAGCTTGTATAAGAAGAAGAGATAAAAAGACATTCTACATCCTATACTTAATTGTTCTGGAATAACTTTGAAGAAAAAGCACAATACGTGTTGGGGATGGCGTAATAGCACCCACAGGGAACTGGATGAGGCAGAAATGGATCAGAACAGGCTGATAAGAAGAAGCAACAGTAAATGAACCTCTATTATTATTAGTAGCTGAGTAATCAGGAAAAATCTCACCTGTATTTGTTGCGGATTAATACTAGGATGCAACGCAATATTTCCAGGCATCAGAAGCTGACCCTGAGTGTTGTACAACTGTTGGACGTACATCGGGTTCTGAGTCGGCTGCTGAATCACCTGGACCCTGCCGTGACCCCAGTCGACTTGCTGCGGGTGACCAGTTTGCTGACTTTGCTGTAGAGGCGACATCGTCGTGATGGTAGTACTGCCGGACGCAGCCGTCAGTACTTGTCCACCCTGAGTTTGGATCTGCACTTGTTGACCTTGTTGTTGCTGAGCTACCTGTTGTTGATGCATCGTGGCGGTGTGCTGTTGCTGAGGCGGGCCCATGTTCGTCGCTGTCTGAATACATTGTTGACCTAAAATAGAATTGAAATATTGTTGAATAAAGCTTTATGAATCAAGTTGTTACCCTACCTTGAGCATTGACAGTGACTTGTTGCAAGTGCGGACTCTGAGCTTGTACCAGTTGTTGCTGTTGCAACTGAAATTGTTGCTGTTGTTGTTGCTGTTGCTGTTGTTGCTGCTGCTGCTGTTGTTGTTGATCCTGTTGCTGTTGCACTTGCTGTTGGTTTTGTTGTTGTTGTTGGACGGCTTGGGCGTTGGCATCTACCATTTGTTGCTATAAAGAAACAGGATACCAACATCAAAAACAATAGCGAAAGTGTGGATGAACACGAAATGAACAATGACCAAGAAGAAGTTGTTGAAGAAAAATAAAGTTTTATATGAGATAATGAGACATGATGAAGAGAGACACTTAAGGAGACATTCCAAGATGTCTCGTAGAGAAAAGGATTCCAAAATCCTGCGAAAAACTCAAGATCCATCTTCTACAAAAATCATTCGATTCTATGACAGATTATTACCTGTTGTTTGTTAAGGTCAGCCATGGCTTGCTGGTTCTGTTGCTGTTGCGACATGCCCGAGCTGGCGTCGACGCTTTGCTTGATGAATTCGTGACTCCTGTCCAAGTTCAGCAGAGTATTGGCCACGTCATACTTGCAATCGTCGGCTGTGATGTCGTGAATTCCGGCCTTTTGGGCGAGCGTTTCTAAACACTGAAGAGACCGAGAACCGGCGGCTGAAAGAGAGAAAAAAAAATTGATGATTTATATAAATAGAAAAAGACACAAAATGATTTTGATCAATATTATACGTATATAAAGACACAAAGCAAAAAGGTATATGCGAACACAAAAAGTCGTAAAGCCTTTTATACTTTTATGTCCCAGCCTGGCAGCAGTTAAATCCCATGGTATTTGCATTATTTATAATTTTTGAGTGTGAAAGCAATGAAAATATCTCCATATAAAAATCAAAAATTTATAGTATTAAGGGTGCTTTATAAGTATCCACTGAGCTTATAAAGGCGAATATCATCATTTGCATTTTCAGTATTGTTATTGCCCCATCTGCGTGAAAATGTGGTTTAAAACGGATTTCGCATATTTTCCACTCTTTAGGTATACTTGCCTATTGAGTTTTTAATGCAAATTTCATTAAATATAAAATCTTTAGTCCTAAATCAACAGACTCTCTATAATATTCCTCTCTTCCAAATAAAAAAAATAAATCTTCAGAGCCTAGAATCTTTCAAGACTATAGTGACGTGCATTTGGTTTTAAGTCATGACTTTCGAACCTTTCTAAAGTCTTTAAATCGTCAGAATACTTGAAGCCTCAGAAATTTTCAAATCTATATCTGTGTGAGATTGTGTTTGCTGGGAAATATGAAAATGTCAAAGAAAGAGATTCAAATAAATCTTGAAAATGCTTTGGTGTTTTTATGGAAAACTCTGGAAATTCCCAATTCTCAATCCCAAGTCATGACTGCAAGTTTCCTGGTCCTTCTATGAGAACACTTTTTATATTCTTATTATCTTAGTAATCATTTGCTATGGATGTTGATAAGATCTGAATTCTGCAAATCTTGGATATTGTTTGATGCTTCTATGAAAATACTCTGGAATCATTAGATCCTGAATTTCGAAGTTTAATTAAGAATTTCCAGATTTTTCCCTGGAAAGACTCTCAAGATCCTGATTCTTGATGAAATGAAAATTTTCAGGATCTTCCAGATTCTCAAATGCTTTAGATTCTGAACTTTTCTTTTGCAAATCTTCTGTTTTTCCCTGAGAATACTCTCTGAGGATCTAGAAACCTTGAAAATGCCTCGATGTTTTTATGAGAAAATCTGGAAACTCCCGATTCTCAATCCCAAGTCATGACTTTGGAAATTTCCTGGGTCTTGTATGAGAAAACTTTTTAAATTTTTATTTCCTTTGGAGATTGCATTAATCATTGGCTAAGATCTGAATTCTGCAAATCTTGAAATCTTGATTGAATTTTGAGGTTGAACTGAGAATTTCCAGATTTTCCTCTGGAAAGACTTTCAAGAGTCTGATTCTTGAGTCATCACTTCTTGGTTCTTCTAAGAGAAAATTTTTAGGATTTTCCAGATTCTCAGATGCCTTGGATTCTGAACTTATCTTTGGCAAATCTTCTGTTTTCCCTTGAGAATACTTCTGAGGATCTAGAAACCTTGAAATTTCCTTGGTATTTTTATGAAAAACTCTGGAAACTTTCAATTTTCAATTCCAAGTCATGAATTTGCAAATTTCCGGGTTCTTCTATCAGAAGACTTTTTAGATTTATATTACCTTCACATCTTGCACTAATCATTTGCTAGGATCTGTATTCTGCAAATCCTGGATATTTCTTGCTGCTTCTATGAAAAAACCCTGGGAGTTATTAGATCCTAAAATTTGAGGTTCAACTGAGAATTTCAAAATTTTTATCTGGATATACTTTCAAGAGTGTGATTCTTGAGTCATCATTTTTTCTTTCTTCCGAAAGAAAGTTTTAGGGATTTTCTAGATTCTCAAATGCTTTAGATTTTGAACTTTTTTTTTGCAAATTTCCTGATCTCTTGAAAATACTCTTTGAGGATCTAGAAACCTTGAAAATGCCTTGGTATTTTTATGAAAAACTCTGGAAACTTCCAATTTTCAATCCCAAATCATGACTTTGTAAATTTCCAACTGTTTGTTGGCGATTTGCATAAAACATAAACGCTCTGATTGGTTTGTGATTTCTGTGAGAACAGGCCAATGACTGGAACAGACCTTTGTGCTCAATTTTGAGTTGATTTTTATTTTCTTTTTCTAGGCTCACCGAACAAGAAATTGAATCGCTCATCAACACTTTTAACAGCTTGCAAATGCAAATGCATATGAAAATTTCCAAGGAATATCACAAAAAGATCATAATTTGAAACCTACCTATTTGCAAACTAAATTCAAAAAGCGCGCCAAAACGGCTATTTATTTGTGACGTCATGATATAGTAAATTGCGGTATTGTCAAATGTCCGCATGGTACAATTTTGCGCAGTCACCAGTCACGTAAATATCGATTTTGAGGGTCTAGTAGCACCATTAAAAAATGTCACTAACGCAGTTTGTCAAATTTACAGTAGTTGGCAACATTGTCTGTTTATCTTTGGGTGATACATTTTTTACAAGCAATAACTATTCATATGTTGCCAACTTGAGTATCAATTTTGAAAAAAACAGTGTTGCCATGATTATATATAAGTAACCAAAAAATATCGCCTTTAATGATCTACCAATAACACTAAAAATATCAGTAGTCAAGTTTATAAAATTAACAACAGGTATCGTTGTTTATTTTTTTCGCTTTATTGAATTATGAATTTTCTTGGGGAATCTCCATTCAATGTTGCCAAGTTAATTGGTAATTTTTGGGGAAAAATAATAATGCTATTCTAACGATTTAGTATGACTAATTTGATTTGTCAATTTTACACTTGTTGGTAGGATTGGTTGTTTGTTGAACGATTCACACTTGGGAGAAATTGCTATTCAACATTTTTGTGTAAGTGGCCTGTATTTTCAATAGGGTTTTTTGTTGTAATCAAATGTAAACGTCAACTCACCACCGTTTATTCACCTCTAAAATTAGGAAAGCAAAGCAAATAACAATTACCTACATGGATAGGTGGAGGGCTTGTTTATCCTTTGACTCTTGAACAGATAACATGCAATTTTGAATCTTTTTGATGACTCGGTTAAGTAAGAACAAGTATCAATATTAGAACACTGATTCTGAATGTTCCGAAAAATTGTTTTTTTTTTGGTACTTAAATGCTAATTTTCATTAACTGAGAGAGGACACAACTTTGTCACGGACCGATGGATTTGACTTGTTTGAGTTTTAATTGACACAACGCGTACAACACCATCATTCCCTGAATAAAAGGCACTGATGCGACTTAATTTCCGTTTAAATGGCGGCTAATGATTGTCCTTCACTATGACCATTGTTCCTAACTGGATATTTGGTTGGTTCTTTCAAATTACGAATATTCTTTGGTCCATCTAGACCATAATTGTTGATTTAAAAAGTTCTAATTTTTCAAAATTTGGATCTGTTGAGAGTGGTGTTGAGGAAAACCACCTATTTACAATATTATTTCTTAAAATCTAAACGTTTACCGAATAAAAGTAGATGTTGCAACCATGTATGCGCCCTCAAGTTTAGAACTGAACGAGCGCACCACAGAAAACGACGGTACCGAAACCGAAGAGGATAGGCAACTAGACTACAGAACGAGCTGGACTGGTCCCTTAGAAAACGTGTCGCGTGTCTGTAATTATTCATTATTCAACTTTTATTTTTATTTTGCATTAAAATTGATTGTTCAATCCAATTTTTTATTAGTGTGTGTGTAAGAAGCGTTCACAGGTTAGTTGATTAATTATTATTTTGTATGTGAGAGTTCAATTTATGCAAATATAATTTTTTCCATTTTTATGTTTTTTTGTTTGTTTATAACATTTTTTTTTATAACATGTGCATTGTTCATGTGTTTAACAAAAATCGTTTCATGCTGAAAACAACACCGATAAAGAATTAAATCAAAACCTAAGAAATTATGTGCTGTTTTTTTGTGCTGAGATTTTGATTTTGTGTATTCAGAGCGTGTATTAGGGCCTTGTTGAATTTACTAACATTTTCCTACCCTGACGAGAGAATATCCTAGCAAATTGAGAAAAATCAATCTAGAGATATTGGCTCAAAAACAACTATAGCTGAGTAGCTTCCCGTATGGGACCTCAGTACCTGCTGGGAAACTGGCTAACTAACCAAAAACTCTTCAGTATTGGATATAGGTAGTGTTGATTGAATGTAGTGTGTGTAATTAAAATTTCAGCACGAGAACAAAGGATAGTACCTAATTTTAAACTTTTATTGACCTGAATTATTGAATTATTGACTTAAAATTATTATTAAAATGACACAGTATGTTTCGATTTTTGAGGAATGTTAGATCGAGGGTTTCTCTGCCGTGCTCTTTCCCCTCGTTAGTTCCAGAATGAAAACGGTACGATTTACTTTAATAATATAGTAGACGTTTCACACATTTTTCGTTTCTTTTACATATCACAACTTACCTTAAATTTCCCTAATATTTGCTATGTCGGGCGCATGTCCAGTAAGTAAAATTGAGTAAGTTTCCATAACGTAGGTCCTATTTATTTTTCATTTCGTTTTTCAGAAAATTTGTTGTTTAAAAGGTAATAAAAATTCTCATCGTTCAATCTTACTGAACGAACCCGGGTATGTTATACTACAGTGTTAAAGGTCTTGAATTTAGAATTGCTTCTATTTGTGTGATGACTGTATAAAGACCCTCAAATGAAAATAATGTATTGAATATGACTCTTTTCAAATGGTGTTTGCCGCTTTGACGCCGGCTTCCCACAAACCAACATGGTGGTGAGAATATGCTGCTATAAAGTGTCATGTAACATCAACGGACTGTTCCAGGTTTTCTTTAAATTTACCGGAATTTTGTTTCAAGAAACTACCCAAATCCTTCAAATAATTACATGCCCGCACAAAGTTGGTTCCATTGTCCGAATATACATCCAGCGGTTTACCACGTCATGCAATGAACCTTTGAAAAGTCTCAAGAAAATCTAGAGTGCTTAGCTCGGTTACATCAAACTTCAAATGGATGGCTTTGGTTGTTAAGCAAATAAAAAGTGCTAAAGAGCAAATTGCAACCACGACCCTTGCTATCCTTTATCTGGAAGGGTCCAGCATAGTTATTACCAACGTCAGAGAAAGGCATTTGTGGTGCGTAATTCGAGGATTTGGTAAGTTGCCCATGATAGGTTTTGGCAAGATTGGGTTAAAATTTTCTTTCGTAAAAATTGTATTAGCACATGCACAAGTAGTTATGTTCGATGGTTATATTTTTTAAACTGGATAGGCAGGAAGTTCAAATGTTTCATTGTGGAACATGTCTCATTGTGAAACACTTTCTCCTATTCATTCAGAGTGTGCCATCCTATAGGCTTCCTGCAGTGGTGGAAAGATTATTTCAAATTCACCGGTTAAGTAAGGCATGCCTTAACAATTCGCTTTGCCAAATTCCATCCTGATATAGACCAATATTTGCCTCTGATGTTAGCAAGCAATAGTTTAGGGCCACCATGCATAAGAATTTTGTGTTCGTGACGAAAAATGAGTGTTGTTAAATAAAGCTTTAGACAAAAGACTGCTGGATGTTGTTTAGGAAATGAATAAAATGAGTTTTTTAATCTGCCACCAACTCGAATAACTCCCTCTTTAATGAAAGGGGTAAGACAAGTAGTCTATTTTTGTTTGAAACTACTCCAAACTTAGAAAGTTGCTGGTAGTCATCCCAAAGGAGCTCACGTTGGGACAATTCAATTAATAAGTTTTTAGAATTGCGAGTTTCTGAAATTGTTAAATGTTTGTATTGCCTTTCTGACTTTTCTCGTTTGCAGTTAAAGTAGAAATGAAGGCAAAATCCCATGACTCTTATATGATACGAATTAATGAAGAAAATGTATAAAAGGGAAAGAAATCTTGCCTTTCAATTTCAACAAAATTTTGTGTGACCTTGCGTTATTCCAGCAGCTCAGTAAATACTACGGGCTTCTTATTGGAAATGGTCAAAGGCCAATTCTTGAAGCCACGGTGGACCATAAAACTATACATCCGAATGAGCTATATTAGTTGGTAACATACCCCTTGAAAGAATGTCTGCAGGATTTTGTTCCGTAGGTACATATCTCCATGAATCAACTGGAGTCAGACTTTGTATATTAGAGACCCGATTTCCAACAAAAACTTGAAGTTAGGTGAACATCTTAGCCATGCAAGAACCACAGTAGAATCGCACCAAAAATAAACTTCATTGAATGTAAGTGTCAATGAGGATTTTACCTTGCTATACAATTGTGCCAAAAGTAAAATTCCACACAATTCCAATCTTGGAATGCTTAACGACTTGAGAGATGCTAGCTACCCTAATTTTGGAGGTAAGAAGTTCAACACGAACTTGGTTGTCTTCGTCCATAGTTCGGACATAAGTACATGCGCAGTTTTTGAAGCATCCTAAAACCCATGAAGTTGAACTGTGATTGGATTTTGTTATTTGTGAAGTATTTAATTGAAAGAGCTAAGATCTGAAAACTTAACCATCTTTTAGCTATGTCAAATGGAACAGGGTCGTCCCAAGAAAGTTTTGACAACCACAAAACTTGAAGAAGTATTTTTGCTTTGATAACAACAGGACTCAGAAGACCAAGAGGCTCAAAGACTTGTCTGACCTTGGATGGAAGAGTGATGCGAAATAAAAGATTTTCTGATTTACAAGACGAAAGTATACCTAATGTTTTGCTTATTTCCAAAGATCCAAAAAATTAGTCCTGAGTACAATTATCATATGATAATTTTGATAAAAGCTCTCTGCTGTTAGACCTCCATTTGCGTAAGCAATGCTGATCCTAAAATTGATGAAATTTCCTCACACATTTGAGAGGCTTCATGAATGGAGTCTGACCCCGAGCGTAAATCATCCACGAAAAAATCTTTACTAATAATAATTGAAGCACGAGAATTTATCGAAATATTATCTAACGTCAACTGTTTGAGACATCGTGTAACTAAAAAAGGAGCATTGGCCGTACCATAGGTGACACTGTCTAAAAAGCAGACTTGTAAATCGTTCTGAGAATCAGCTCGCCACAAAATTAGTTGTAATGGGCGAAACTCTTTCTTGATTTGTATTGGCCTGTACATTTTACAAATATCTGCTGAAAAAAACGTATGTCTAGGACAATAGTCGAAAAATACATGTATTGCAAAAAAAAATTCCTACCCAAATGAACTTTTCAGGGATGATAGGGGACGGGTGGGTGATCATAAAACCGAAAATATCAAACATTCACCCCTCTGGCGTTTTGCGCTATAGGGGTTGAAAGTGGGCCATTGGCGATTACTTGGTACCTATTGATTTTACAAAAAAATGTTTCAAATAAAAGATGTGCAACATTATTTGATCTACAATGTTTATCTGAAGACTTTTTTGATTAAGGGCCGTCTGTGGTCATAAGGGCCGTTTGAAATTTTATAATGAAAATGAAAAATTTTAACCAACGTGAAAAAATTTTCTACAACTCATACAACATTTTTGCTTTATGAAGTTTTTACTCACCCCCTGCCGTTTTTCAATAGGGGTAGTTTAAAGTTTTTTTATTTTTTTACAAAAAAATGTTCTTAATAAAAGTTTTATAAGATGACATTTCCTACAATTTTCCCTAATCAACTTTTTTTGTAACTCACCCCCGTTCAGCGGGGGGGCACTTCCCTCGGGGAAATTTTAGTTTTTAGGGGTATACATTAATTTTTTTTTTCCTTTCTCGCCTTCAGTGCATATAAAAAGTTGCAATTAACATTGTATTAAAAGGATTTTTTTTTCACCACCTTTTTGTTTTTAGGGGTAGTTCGCCTATTTTCAACTTTACAAAAAAAAGTTATAGAAAAAAGTTGCTCAAAATAATAAAATGAACAAGTTTTCTTAGTAAATTTTTTTTGTAAAGTTGAAAATAGGCGAACTACCCCTAAAAACAAAAAGGTGGTGAAAAAAAAATTCCTTTTAATACAATGTTAATTGCAACTTTTTATATGCACTAAAGGCGAGAAAAGAAAACAAAAATTAATATATACCCCTAAAAACTAAAATTTTCCCGAGGGAAGTGCCCCCCCGCTGAATGGGGGTGAGTTACAAAAAAAGTTGATTAGGGAAAATTGTAGGAAATGTCATCTTATAAAACTTTTATTAAGAAATTTTTTTTGTAAAAAAATAAAAAAACTTTAAACTACCCCTATTGAAAAACGGCAGGGGGTGAGTAAAAACTTCATGATGCAAAAATGTTGTACGAGTTGTAGAAAATTTTTTCACGTTGGTTAAAATTTTTCATTTTCATTATAAAATTTCAAACGGCCATTATGACCACAGACGGCCCTTAATCAAAAAAGTCTTTAGATAAACATTGTAGATCAAATAATGTTGCACATCTTTTATTTGAAACATTTTTTTGTAAAATCAATAGGTACCAAGTAATCGCCAATGGCGCACTTTCAACCCCTATAGCGCAAAACGCCAGAGGGGTGAATGTTTGATATTTTCGGTTTTATGATCGCCCACCCTCCCCCTATCATCCCTGAAAAGTTCTTTTGGGTAGGATTTTTTTTTTGAAAATCGACAATTTTCCTAGACAAATCATCTTGCACTACTGGCCCTATCATTTGAATGGAATTATATGATAAACCAGTAGAACTGGGAAGAGAACTATTGAAAACAACTCTAAGTTTAGTTGTTTGACTCTCTTCACGTAACACACCACGGTGAGGAGAAAAATAGCAAGTTTGATTATTGGAAATTGTGAATGGGGACACATGATTTAAACTTTGATATTCTGACATAAATTCGTGATACATTTCCTTTAATTTTGAATTTTTAGCTAACCTTCGCTCTAAGGCTAAGAACTGATTTAAAGCTTGAATTTTGGTCTCATCCAAAACTTCTGGAGACTCCTTGAGTGAAATTCCTATAATAAATCTACCGTCTGAATTCCGCTCAACATTTTCTGTGAAATGTTTTTCTGCTAACAATTCCTCTTCGGAAAGAATTGGTGATAAAGTCGTAACCTCTTCAATTTCCCAAAACTTTTGCAACTGACTTTGAATGTCTATGGTTTTTGAAATATGACACAAGCCTTATAGAAATTCCTATGGGACCTGATATTAACCGACCCAACTTGCTGCTCTGCAACACAGGCTTGTCAGAGCCTAATGAAATACGTTCTGATGAAATAAGATCCCAAAATATTTTAACACCAATAAGTTGGTCAATATGCTTGAGCTCAGAAAATGCTGGATCAGCTAATTGACATGACATATTTAAGAAACTTGGATAAAAATATGAATTAGGTAGATCATCATGTAATATGTGGAAAAATCAGGCCATCTAATGAAATATTGACGTCACTGTAAGATGATTTACATTTGATCTTACAAGATTTGTCAATGCTGGACAATGCGAGACTAATTCCTATTATTGAGGACTGAATCTTATTTTGTTTAATGCCCAAATTATTAACAAAGTTTTGAGACATAAAATTAGACATTAAAACATTATCCAGGAGAGCTCTACAAAAATGCTTTTTGCCATGCACATCGAACATTTAAACCACTGCTGGGGCTAATAAAATTTGACTTTTGGTTGAATTATAAGGTAGCCTGACCTTGACATTTGTCGGGTTTGTGACCATTGCGTAAACAATTGGACATAATTTCAATGCATGAATTCTCGACCATCCCTGATCGATGGGAAGATTGAGAAATTTGGTACAATGATATATAGCATGTTGTTGCTTGCAGTAAAAGCAGCATAAACTCGAAATCTGAGAATTTTATGGCTCACTGATATAGAAGGTTTTTCTTGGTTTGCCCCTATGCATTGCAACTCTGTCTAAGAAGTCAGCACGGGATAACAAGAAGACAATTCTGCTAAAGATGGAAGTTCTTCAGCAAAACTTGTTTGATTGCATCCCCTGATGGAGTCAGCATCTTGTGACCAAAAATAGATGATTAAAGGATCTCAAAAGTCTGTTACAATGCCTAGATTATTGAACAACCTCATGTTTTTTGAAATATATTATCAACTAAATTGCGAATCAGATTTTGTGTCACGAATGTTAAATAGAGACTTAAGGTGATTATGCACCCATCAATCTTTTGTTTTTAAATCTTAGACAAAGTATTTCCCAAGCTGAATTATAGTTTTCATTTGTAATATTAATAGCCTGGATTTATTGTGCTGCAGCACCTTCTAAAGTTGCTTTTAAATACTGAAATTTTTCAATTGATGCTAGGTAAGAATTTTTGTGTACTAAAGAAGTACCTATAGAGATCCCTAAATTCTAGCCACCTGTATTTGACCAGAAAACTTTGGCAGTTCAATGATAGGCAATTTGGTAGGTACTTGGTCGTCCGTTTGGAACCGAACCTTGTGAAGACATTACGTGAGCAGGTGTTGAATGATGAGAAATATTTTGACTAATGATTTGCTGATCATTACTTAAAGCAATTTGTATTGAAAGAAATTGTTCTAAAATATAATGTTTCAAATTCATTATTTTGGTCATTTTGTGTGAATTTATCAGGATCTAAGCCTTCAAGATGAAATTGATGTAAGTATAAGGTTTGATAATAACCGTGTTTCTATATGCCTCAACTTCAACTCAATTTCAATTATTGTTGCTTCATTAACATCATGTTTTGCTAAGTTGAAATATTTAGCCCACTTTCTGATTTTATCTTCTAGGATCTCCTCTTCTTCTAACCTGTCCTTACCTTTTGATTTTCTTGGAGCCATGATAAAATTTAAATTAGAACCCAAATGTGTATGTTGATTATTATATTTTTCAAATTTTGGTGTTAGATGTGCAAGTTCAGCAACTTTCGAAGATCCAAATGTATTTCAAAAATTTAAAAAATGCGCAACAAATTAACTTGAATACGCTTTGAACTGTGTTTTTGAAAAATGATATTGTGATATACATTAGAATTTGTAGAATATCAATTGAGTTATGGGCGATTATGTGAAGCAAATCAAAATTTTTCAGGCCAAAAATGCAAAACTCCATTTTAAATGCTATTCAAACTTCAATTAATAGACGAATAGTGAATGTTGTGAAAGTTAAATAAATTCAAATATCATCAAAAATTCACCTTGTTGATGATGATTACTGCTATCACTGTCCTGTGTAGAAGATGGCTCCTGATTGTTGGGCTGTCCCTCTTCGTTGTTATTAATCTTCTGTTTGGGCGGAGTATTTGTCGTATCTTTCAAAGGCTGCTTGTGTTGCTGACCACTTTCAACTTGTTGTTGCTGTTGATGTTGCTGTTGTTGTTGCTGTTGGCTGTCGTAGTGTTGGGATCTGCAAATAAAGAATTTTCCATGAATTTTAACATCTAATCAAGATTTTTGTTTCCCTCTTGGTACAACGACATCCATGAATAATGCATCATTAATATGATAATACCATCATCATTTTAAAATCAAAAAGTTTTCCATTTTTTTACATAATGCAATCATATAAAACTTGAAAAATTCTCGACACGCCTCTACACCCTCTCCTGGTAATAGGAACGTGACTTTGAGGCCCGAAATGCAATTATTACATTTTCGCCTCCCGGGAATGGAATAGTGGATTTTTTTTTTCTCCCGTTTTTACGCAACGCTAGAGCTACTAGGGGGAGATATCGGCCCTCGAAAATAAGGGGGAGAGGATTTTCGAGGAGATTGGGAAAAAAGGGCCACTATAGTTAGTTGGAGCTTTATTAAATTTAGTCCGGTTGGGAGATTATACACTCGGTATGTGTTTATTTAATCCAGAAACTCTAAAGTTTCTTTTTTAATTCCACGCTCAATTGAGATATAAATTTGTCCCCACCCAGGCATAAGAAATTACCCAAAATTAGAGCTATAAATTTTGTCAAAGTTCCCCAATTTTATTCGAAAAGTTTTCAGCTTCGTATAAAATATATAGGGGTTTAGAACATCGTGTCCAATTTCTTAATACAAAATACTTTTGATGGCTTGAAATAGCTTTTGAGGATCTTCTAGATATTATAGGAACTTTAAAGTTTCAAAATTCATAGATTAGAGTCTCTTCTATTAGGCAATAGGTACTTTGATTTACCTACTTGAAAAAGTTTTTGAAGCAATCAAGAATTGGTTGGTAACTCAAATTTTAATTATTCCCGGCTCTTGGATTCACTTGGAAAGTTTTTCTTGACAGCTTGAAGTTCAAATTTTAATTATTCCTGGCTCTTGGATCACGTGGAAAACTTTTCCGAAAAAATCAACAGTTAGGCAACGTTTCGAATTTTAATTATTAGGGTAGAAGTTGTCTTCTGAGTTGAAAAAATTAGGCAAGTTTAATTGTGAGTTTCATATCAACTTCCAATTTGTTTTGTATCATGAAAAAACTCCAATTAATAAATCCTGAAAGTGTCACATTGATGGAATGGCTCAAAGTATTTTTCAGGAACCTTCAAAGACGATTTCACAGGAATTTTATGATTTTCTCGAGAATCAATGGGTAAAAAAATTCGCAACTTTAGTTGTGAGTTTCATATCAACTTCAAATTTGTTTTGTACCATAAAAAAAACTCTAATCAATAAATCCTGAAAGTTTCACATTGATGGGATGACTCAAAGTATTTTTCAGGAACCTTCAAAGGCGATTTTCTCAGGAATTTGATGATTTTATTAGGAATTAATGAATAAAAAAATTCGTAACTTCAGTTGCAAGTTTCATATCAACTTCCAATTTGTTTTGTATCATGAAAAAACTCCAATTCATGAATCCTGAAAGTGTCACATTGATGGGATAACTCAAAGTATTTTTCAGAAACTTTCAAAGACGATTTCACAGGAATTTTATGATTTTCTCGGGAATCAATGGGTTAAAAAATTCGCAACTTTAGTTGTGAGTTTCATATCAACTTCCCATTTGTTTTGTATCATGAAAAAACTCCAATTAATAAATCCTGAAAATGTCACATTGATGGGATGGCTCAAAGTATTTTTCAGGAACCTTCAAAGGCGATTTTACAGGAATTTGATGATTTTTCCAGGAATTAATGAATAAAAAAATTCGTAACTTCAGTTGCGAGTTTCATATCAACTTCCAATCTGTTTTGTATCATGAAAAAACTCCAATTAATAAATCCTGAAAATGTCACATTGATGGGATGGCTGAAAGTATTTTTCAGGAACCTTCAAAAGCGATTTTACAGGAATTTCATGATTTTCTCAGGAATTAATGAATAAAAAAATTCGTAACTTCAGTTGCAAGTTTCATATCAATTTCCAATTTGTTTTTTATCATGAAAAAACTCCAATTAATAAATCCTGAAAGTGTTACATTGATGGGATGGCTGAAAGTATTTTTCAGGAACCTTCAAAAGCGATTTTACAGGAATTTCATGATTTTCTCAGGAATTAATGAATAAAAAAATTCGTAACTTCAGTTGCAAGTTTCATATCAACTTACAATTTGTTTTTTATCATGAAAAAACTCTAATCAATAAATCCTGAAAGTTTCACATTCCTGGGATGGCTCAAAGTATTTTTCAGGAACCTTCAAAGGCGATTTTTCAGGAATTTAATGATTTTCAATGAGGAAAAAAAATCGCAACTTTAGTTGTAAGTTTCATATCAACTTCCAATTTGTTTTGTATCATGAAAAAACTCTAAATAATAAATCCTGAAAGTTTCACATTGCTGGGAAGGTTCAAAGTATTTTTTAGGAACCTTCAAAGGCGATTTTTCAGGCATTTAATGATTTTCAATGAGTAAAAAAATTCGCAACTTTAATTGTGAGTTTCGTATCAACTCCCATTTGTCAAGTATCATGAAAAAACTCTAATTAATAAATTCTGAAACTTTCAAATTGCTGGGGATGGCTCAAAGTATTTTTCAGGAACCTTCAAAGGCAATTTTACAAGAATTTCTATCTATACAATAACTTATAACGACCGTCTTAAAACAGAAGGTCAGGAGGACTATTTTCAATTTCCTCTGACGTTTTGAAGTATTAAAGAAAGACAAAAATCAGACGAGTGTCTTAAATTTTCGAGCATTATTGTCTTAGTTATCAAATGAATGTGAAAAGGTGAATAATAATTGTACTAGAGTGTCTTGAATCAGCAAGAAAGTCTCAAAATTTATGGAAAAACATTCTTCAGATTTCAAGGCAGAGTCCTAATTTACTAGCCAAACCAACTTTGATTTCTCAAAGTTAAAAAATTACCTATCGTTTGTCTGAAATTTCTAGAAAACGTCTGAATTTATCAGACAATTGGTGCAGATAATGTTAAAATATGAACTGATTCATGCTTCAAAGTACTTCACATAAAATGCAAACCTTTCAACCATTATAAGAGACTTCCTTCCGCCTTATATAGCGAAGAAACGCGATATCGAATTTAATCCGGATGTTTCTCATCGAATTACAAAACCGACGCCATTTTCATAATTAATTTTCTGACGTTGAAAATTCTTAATTTCTTCAACCCATAAATTCACCCGACCGAAATTTATGGTGGTAAGTTTCTAGAAAACCGGTACTACCATCGACGAGAAGAGGCGGTACCCGGCGTATATTTAATTATATTTTACGAAAAAAGGTTCCACTACCTGGCGCATAAGATAGTCATCTTTACACACACACACACACGAGAAATTTTTAGCTTAAAAGGGAATTTACAGTTGGTTTGTATAAACGGTTTTATTTTGTTTCAAATCAACAATAATTTTCTAACCTTTTCAGTCGATTGTACTCCTTGATCGTCTTGATCTCGACCGGTTTCTTATATTTTAGCCTGAACTGTCCCTTGGCTCCCTCCAATCGCATTATCATCACAAATTTGAAGATGTTTTGTCACTTTTTCACTACACATTTATTGCACTTTTCTAGGAATTTGCACCCCTTGAAGAGAGAAAGTTGGAGATAAATAAAGCACCTTAACACTAGGAACATTTGCGTTAAACTGAATGGAATATAAAAACCAGAGCAGTTTTGTGTTAATGATAAGAGTACTTGCAAGTAGAGGTACCCGAATTATCTGTTGGTACTAAGAAATATGCAAATTTTAATTTAGATTTTATTTGTTGATTCAGGTCATTTCTATAAGGTTTTTAACATGTTTGAAAGGTTCAACAATGTTAAATTATAGATGCAGAAATAAATAGGTACTGATTGAGTTTTTCTTCAGGAAATAGGTGATTTGATTATTTTTTCTATGAATTTCAGATAAAAACCTTTTATCTACCTGCCATTCATAAAATGATTACTGCTTTTGATTTCTCAATATTTTTTGACTAAGGCCATTGTGTTAATCCAAATTTAATGTTAGAATTTGCAACTTTTATTGAAGTTTCTTTCTTTGCTTAAATTTACGAAGCAAACGAGGAAAGTTTCCTCTACACTTTTGAAGAGTTTTCTATGCAAGTCACTTGTAGAATGTTCTAAAAACTGACAACAGAACATACAATTTCGAATGTTTCCAGCTAAAAACTAAGTATTTCAAGCTGCATTGAAATTATTTACTAAGGATTTGTAGAGGATTTAATTGGCTTTATTTCAAGCCTAATTAGGTACGTTAGGATCGGGTTGAAATTATCAAACATGTGCGTGCAGCATGTTTCAAAGCACAGAAAATACTGCTGAATGATAGAAAAAGGATAAATAATGAAAAAGGAGCATGTTTGAGATGCTTGAAAAAAGGCCACCTATCTAGAAAATTTCCTAGCCCCCCCAGTGAAAATTAAATTTGAAATTTGATCATGCTCATTTTGTTCTCCGCATTTTGCTCAATTTTGCTCCACTATCGGCGAATTTTGCTCCATTACCAGGAGAAACCTACAGAGCTCCCAAGAATCTCTCCCAGCGCCCCCCCCCCCCCAGTGAAAATTCTGAAATTTGAGAACAAAATGAACATGTTCAAATTTAAAAAATTTTCACTAGGAGAGAGGGGGAACTAGGAGAGATTCTTGGGAGCTCTGTAGGTCTTTCTGGTAATGGAGCAAAACTCGCCGATCATGGAGCAAAACTCGGAGAAAAAAATGAGCATGATCAAATTTCAGAATTTTCACTGGGGGGGGCTGGGAGAGATTCTTGGGAGCTCTGTAGGTCTCTCCTGGTAATGGAGCAAAACTCGCTGATAGTGGAGCAAAATGGAGCAAAACTCGAAGAACAAAATGAGCATGATCAAATTTCTGAATTTTCGCTGGGGGGGCTAGCGTTAATTCAGCCCCCCCCCCCTAATAGGCCACATAGTCTCTCCCACTGTAATGGAGCAAAAATCGAAATTAGAGGAGCAAAATGGAGCAAGATGAGAGCATAATTATGGGATAATTTTCATCCAGAAATTTTCTATGGGGGGGCTAACTTAACTGACCCGATGGGCAGGATCCTATTGAAGTTCTGTTCAGAGCTGATGTTCTGAATTTGTTGTATACAGGGAATCGTCATGTACTGGAATGTGGTTTTGTAATATGTATTCACAATCCGATGTCCAAAGGTACAGGTAAAATTTATCACCTTTCAATGCTATTTGATAGGGAAAGGTGATAAATTTACCTTTACCTTTAGACTACGGATTATGAATAAGAAATATACAGAATTATGGCAGCTTGATGTTTTAGGGATACAGGAACCTACTGAAAAAATGTCTAAAGCTGAAATGACCTTGTCAGCAAAAAAATTGTTTGCACAGACTGTAACAGTGAACAGTGAAGACAGGTATGAAGTGGCACTACCCTGGTTAGATGGACATCCTGTGCTGGGTACCAATTATCTAGTAGCGAAAAAGAGGCTTGAATCAAGTATACATATAAAAACTGAAAACGGACAATTTTGTTTCAAGATATGATGACGTTTTCAGAGAATGGAAGTCCATGAAGATTACTGAGAGGATTCAGAAAGACACAGTAGAAGAACAAGGTTCTACAACCGCAATGCGTCCAGTCTTTAATGCATCTGCGCATGAAAAAAAAATCCGTTTCTGAACCAGTGTATAGAAAAGGGACCGATCTTGATAGAGCTTATTCCTGCATTGCTCATGAAATTTCAGATCGATGTAATATCAGACATTAAAAAGGTATTTTTACAAATTAGTGTAAGTCCAAGGGACAGACAGTTTTTAAAATTTTTGTGGGTCAATGAATAAGGACTGGAAATTGTTTATAGTCATAACCGAGTTATGAATAAATTGCAGCCCTTTCTTACTTGGAGTTATACCATCGAATATCATCTATCTAAAAGTATGGAAAACTGCTCATTGCCAAGATGCGCTTATAATAAAGATACAATAGAAAAACTCTCAAGAAGTTTCTATGTTGACAATTGTGTCTCGAGTGTGCAGAGCTATGAGATTTTGGACAAATTTATTAAGGAGTCCACAGAAGTTATGACAGAGACACAGTTTGACCTTCGAGGATGGGAGTTTACTGGAAGTTGCGTAGCAGCAAAGATGACCGAGTTTCAGTCTTTGGATTAAATGGTACCCAAAAAATGACGTCATTACGCACAATCAAGATTTGATAGCATTGCAGACAGAAAACATAATCGTGACGAAAAGAAAAAGTCCATGGCCCAGAAAATATTCGACGCTATAGGATTTATATCGCCGGCATCATTATTACATTATTACCTAACATATGGCTGCAGATTTGAAGCCCTCAAAGTTGAAAACATAAGTATTGTTGGTGCTTCGATGGATGCTTATGCTGTGGTGGTGTTTTCCAGAGTAGCCTTGAATAATGACCAGGTATATGTCTATACTTATTGGCTGCTAAATCAAGGGCTGCTTCTATTCGAAAGCTGACAATTTCACGCTTGGAGCTTATGGTCCCAACCATTGGTGCTAGACTTTACACTCAAGTCATTGAAAATCTGACAAAGACTTATGATTGTTTTTTTCTGGAGGGACTCTTCAACAATTATACAATGGATTCAGCGCAATGAAAAATGGGGTACTTTCGTTTTCAATCGAGTGGCTGAAATTCGAGAACTATGACTCTTTTTTTTATTCTTAAGTGGAATCACATTCCAGGGACTAGAAATCCTGCTGACCTGCCATCTCGTGGGTGCTCACCCAAACAGCTTTTTGAGTCAAGATGGTGGGAGGGGCCAGATTTGTTATATGTATAAGCCTGAAGAACAATGGTTCTAGGAGCCTCCAGGCTCCAGACATTGATGAAGAGGAGGTTATTAAGGAAAAGAAAAGGAAAAGGGCAGTGGCTTTAGCAAATGCAGAAAGCAACATTGATTGGCACATTGCATACTTCAGTAAATTTGAAAAAACTATAAGAATTATGGCATATTTACATCGGTTTGTGTATAATTGCAGAAGTCCCAGTTCTCGAAGAGGTGGTCAGTGGACAAATTAAACAATTCAGAGCAATTAATTTTTAGAATTATTCTAAAGGAAAGCTTTTCGATTCTTGATGATGATAAAATCAAAAGCTTAAACTCATTTCATAATGATCAACAGATAATAAGACTGAAGTCAAGAGTTTCCAATAGACCAGACACAAATAATTATCGCTTTCCAATCCTTTTGCCTTCGCTAAAACATTCTGTCAATGAAATTATGATATCAGATGTGCATGAAAAGTCGTGTCATGTCACCACTTAGGAATTATTATGTCTATTACGAGAAAAGTACTGGATCTTGGGAGGAAGGCGAGCAATTAAATCGGTTCTCCGAAAATCTGGAATTTGTCAGAGATATACAGCGCAACCGTTCTCAGTGGAGCTACCACCATTACCAGAAGATAGGGTGTGTAATTCGGCGCCTTGTAATATTACAATGTTTTTAAAAAAATGTAGAAAAGGCTTGGATTTGTCTGTTCACGTGTGCAATATATCGTGCCATTCATCTAGAACTATGGTTGAACCGAATCATAGAATAAACCAAATCTAAGCAGCAGTTTTGACATAACTGGTAATTTTCATTACAACCTATCAAATGTTCTCCGTGCATGTGCACTAGTCCAGGGGGGGTTTATTTGAAATGTGCAATTCAAATACGTCTGACTAAGTCGTAATTTTTGCCGGTATTTCAATGCTAAAAAATGCGACTTAGTCAGACGAATTTGAATTGCACAATTCAAATAAACCCCCCCTGGTAGGGCGTTTCAACCAATAGAAAGGCTGGTGTTTGTTTACAATTTAGAATTTATGTTATTTAATGACATTTACTGCCGCTTGGATTTGGAAATGATGTAGTTACATCATTGTCGACATTGCAAGTTTTACGTAAATTCGTTGCGAGGCGTGGAAGACCCAAGATCCTCTACAGTGATAATGGAACTAATTTTATAGGTGCTGATAACGCGTTCGCAACTCTGGACTGGGACAAAATTACTCGTGAAACGACAATTTAGCGAATTTTGTGACGTTTCAACCCCAGTGTGCTTGGCATGGTGAAGCAATAACTAGGAAGAATTCTTGGAATGGCATCCTTGGACTATGAAGAGGTTATGATGACTTTAATATGTGATTGCGAATCGGTGATAAAACAGTCAACAAATGACTTATCTTTCGAGTGACCCAGAAGACTGTTCTCCTCTTACCCCAGCTAGTTTTTTGCGTGAACAAGCTAACATGGAACTATCAGATTGTGACGAAGTCGAGAAGAAGTTTCTCTCACAATGTATGCGATATATACAAACTTTACGAGAAACTTTGAAACAGAGGTTCAGAATAGAATATCTTGGGCAACTGTCGTCTACCAGAGGACAAAAACCGAGCGCCATGGTAAAATTAGGGCAAGTTGTTCTAGTGGGAAATGACTACTCCAAAAAGTCAGTATGGGCAAGTGGGTGGACTATTCCCATGGGAGTGCGAGATAGAAAATACCAATCTGGTGGAATATATATGGAGTTGAGTACCATGAAGTGCCTAATCGAACTATTGTAGAGATTGATATATATCATTCTCAACTAATGGAAGTAAAACACTTGGTGAAACGGGTAGTGTAGTGCGCGAAAGAAGATAGAATCCGAATTCGAAAAAGTCCCTAGAAATGTTACTCCTAGAGGGCGAATTGTAAATTTACCAAGACGATTTTGTGATTAGCATTAGTAATTATTATTTTTGATAAGTTGCCAAAAGTTTTAGGCATTGTTAAAACTGTTTCTCGAGTCAATGACGTCATCTGGGGTGTCTCGACATAATGCAAATCTCCAAAGGGCACCCATTACCAGGCAACCTATTAACTTTAGGAACCTGGAAGTGGGAGGATGTTATAACTCATTTTACTTCTTTCTGGAAATATGTTCGATTTAGTTTGGTTGTCATGATGGCTAGAAGCCCCACATAAAAAAGAAGAAGTTTTGGTTAGACTAAAGGCGATATTGCTCCATATTTTCATCTCTGTTTGGTAGGCAAATGATTAACCAGTTGGTTTACGTATGAGTGACGTAGCTCAACAATCTCATCCGAATTCAGTCGGTTGGGCGTTTGGTACATTTTGACTTTGACATGTTTATTAAGAATTTAATTATTGTGCTTCAAAGTCAGACAGAAAGCTATCAAACTTCTACTAACCAGTTACAAACTGAACTCGTATTCTCGTAACCGGGGAACAGCGTTCTCGAGAGAACGATTTGCTCCGTCTTTGTCACCCATATTGTTATTTCCGCGTAATACTAACAAAGACAAAAAAACAGTATTGCCAGAGGAGGTACAATTGTACCAAATTTGGTACCATTCGCTTTGAAAAAGTACGCTGGTACGACGTTGGTATATTTGGAACAATTTTCAATTTTTTTTTTCAAATTCTCAAAGAGTCTTAGCCTACTGCCTACAGTCTAATGTCGATGTTCTTATTAATTTGTATTTCTGTACCTAAACCAGCGCTGTGTGGGCGGGCCTTTAGTTCCGGACTAAGGGATTTCGGCCCTTACCAGTTTAACGGTACTTTTTTTATCAATTTTTAAAATATTTAAGTGGGTACTACTTTATCAAATATTTGCTTTGTTTGGTTTTCATCGTAATTTGATAATTTTGCGTTTTGAATGGCATCCTACTTTATCTCACCCATTTGGGGTTTTTGCAAACGTATACTACTTTATTGTTGTCTTTGTCTTACTCACATATAGTTAACAATTAAACATTTTTTCATTAAAATTAAACTAAAAATTAAATTTATTGTTTCATAATCGTTATTATTTAATTATTCAACAGGTTTTAATTAAATTAAACCATTTAAAATGTTATTAATGTCATGCGGCAACGTCGCTTTTAGTCGGCCATTTTGCAGTGACGTGTTACGTTTTTATTCAGTTTTTTCTTGGATTTTCCATTTTTCCAGGGCGTTTTAAGTCGGAAAAACTGATTTAAAGTACGAGGCTTTGAATTTTTTTCATTTTGTGTAAAAAATTTCCAGTTTTCCAATAGGGTAAGTGACAAAAACTCAAGTCTCATTATGTAGGTGCTGGAATGTTCTTTTTAGGGGTTTTTCTTTGGATTTTCCGCTTTTCTAAAGCTTCTTCAATTAGGAAAACTTATTTTAAATATGAGGCTTTAAATTTTTTCCATTTTGTACCAAAAATTTCCAGTTTTCCAATAGGGTAAGTGACTAAAACTTCATCAAGTAGGCTTTGGAATGTCCTTTTCAAAGGTTTTTTTTTTCCACGGCTTTTTCAGTCGGGAAAGTTTTGATGCGGCAACATCGTTTGTAGCCAATTTTAATCATGTAACCTTGCAATAAAAATGTCATTTGTCAATTTGGAAAGTCGACCATTTTGAGTGTTTTTATCTATGTTTTTCCTCGAAATTTCCGCTTTTCCAGACCGTTTTGAAACGGAAAAAAACAGTTTAAAGTATGAGGCTTTGAGTTTCCTTCATTTTGTGTCAAAAATTTTCAGTTTTCCAATAGGGTAAGTAACAAAAACTCAAATTTCATCAAGTAGGCTTTAGAATGTCCTTTTCAAAAGATTTTCTTTGGACTTCCTGCTTTTCCAGGGCTTTTTGGATCGGGAAAACCGATTTTAAGTACGAGGCTTTGAGTTTTTTTCATTTTGTGCCAAAAATTTCCAGTTTTCCAATGGTAAGTATCAAAAACTCAAGTTTCATCAAGTAGGCTTTGGAATGTCCTTTTCAGAGGTTTTTTTTTTTATTTTCCGCTTTTCCAGGCCGGGAAAACCGATTTATTGTACGAGGCTTTGAATTTCCTTCATTTTCAGCCAAAAATTTTCAGTTTCAAATTAAAATTAAGAACGCAAAAAAAAATCAGTAAAAAACAACTTTCTAGGAAATTTATAATTTTTTTTTTCAGGTGGCAATACTGCTTTCTAGCCAACTTTAGTCGGGTTCCAATCCAGTAGATCTTGGAATGTCATTTCTAAAGTGACATTTGAGAAAAAAGTATGGTCACCCCCACCCTATTATAAGTTGATACATTTTTACTGAATCTGGTACAATTTGTCTTTAATTTTGATACAAAAAATTTTTGCTCTTTGGCAACATTGCAAAAAAATTGTTCTCTCTTGAGAACGCTATTCCCCGGTTACGAGAATACGGGCCCTGCGGTATAGCATTTGACAGATCAAAGTTGCCGTGACGGCATCATTCTCCCATCCATTCTCCTCGACCTTGAGTCTGTTTTGTCCGTATACAGGAGATTTTGGCAAACAAGATTAAGCATGCACCAAAATAATTTTAGGGCATATACAGGGTGCTTCATAATGTTCAATACATATGGCAAACTCTTTTACTCTCTCTCATAGTTGCTTAAAAATTTCATTTACAATAAAAATTGTTGCCTAATACCAAATAGTCCTAGAGGTTTTGGTCCTTTATTGGTTTTCTCAGAAATTCATTACCTATTTTATTTTTCTACTTTTGTTTGACCTTAGAAATGTTGGATTGTCTATTTATTCGACCCAGTATTTAGTAACTCCAATAGTATTGTTAGTATGAAGGATCGAAAACATTTTCTTTTCTTGAAAATAAATATTTGTAAAATACGTTTACAGTTTTTTATGGGCACATATACCTGATGTTTTTTCTAATAGATGAAAACTCGACAATCAGCGTCATGTACAGGGTGTTTCAGAAATAATGTTACAAACTTTAAGGAAAAAAAGTTCCTATGAATATGGGTCCGGAAACGTTTAGTTAAGTATTGGAGCTAGAAATTATTAAAATTAAATGTTTTATTTATTATTATATTTCTCAATTTTTAAAGATAAATAGGTGGAATTTTGCACAGAGCGTATAACTTTTGTTCTTTTTCGAAAATGGTCACAATCTTTACGATAAATCAAACGTTTCCGGACCCCATATTCATAGGAACTTTGTTTCTTATTTTGATAAGTTATATTCGCTCTTCAAGTTTGAAACATCATTTCTGAAACACTCTGTATAGCCTGACAATTACGACGTGCAGCCATCTAAAAACATGTAGATACAGGGTGTTCCTTTTAAAACTCATTACCCGCATCCCATTCAAGATTTTCTAGTGGGGAGGTCTAGGGGATGGGGGGTTGAAAGCGGGGAGGTAAATTCTGCGTAAAAACTCATCCCCCTTCAAATTAATTATAGTTGACGTGTTTCAGGGATTTTTTCGAAAATTTTTCAACTCCGAAATAATAGGAGTGGTAAGTTTCAAAATGAACACCCTGTATATAGATAAATGCACCCAACTGCAGCTAATTTTTTAATTCTACACAAGTTTCTTTCAATTTACAAAGCAAACAAGAAAAATTGCAATTTCGAGTATCATCATCTACACTTTTAAATAGTTTCCTATGCAAGTCCACTTATAGAATGTTCTACACAAGTTACACAAAACTGACAACAGAAAATACAATTTCGAATGTACCTAATCTACAACTTGGAAGGAGCCTCATGCAAATCACTTGTAGAATGTTCTACTTCCCAAGGTTGTTTTTCTGTCCAAAAAGAAAATTACAATTTGACTATCATCTACACAAGAGGCAAACCTGCACCTAGGAATTCTTTGCCAAAACTATGTGGGGAATTTAGAGGAATTTGTGGAGAATTTGAAGAAATTTATGGGACATTGGAGGAATCTTTAAGAAATTGGGGGAATTTATTGGTTTCAATATTAAGTGTAATAAAAATAGAAAAATACATTTCTTATCAAGAAAAATGTTGGCATTTGCAGGGCATTTGGAGGAATTTTTGAGGACTTTGTGGGAAGTTTGAGGAATTGTTTGCACAAATTTCCTGGCGGTGGTTCATAGACCTTGTTCACGTTGGTATATAAATCAAGGTAAAGAAACCTCGAAAAGAAACTTTGAAGCTTGAACAGCTAAAACTGTTCAAGCTGTATTGAAATTATTTACTGAGGGATTGTAGAGGATTTAATTAGCTTTATTTCAAGCTTAATAACGTTCAGATCGGATTGAAATTAACAAAGATGTGAGGTAAAATGTGGTTCAATGTCATTTTGAAAAAAATCAAGCTTCAAAAAATCACATTGAACGACGTTTTATTTAATTTCTGAGGAAAGTGTTTGCAGGATTGGCTTGAAACTTTGCAAGTGGATGAAGAAAGGATCGAAATTTGAGAAAAATAAATAAAAATTTGTTTTTATACGCGCTCACCATGGTAAAAATCAAAGTCGAAAGGTTTCAAAGCTTTGCATCTGCGAAACTATTGAAGTTGCATTGAAAATACTCGGTATAGAGATTTGTAATAGTTATTAAGGTCTCAAGGGTATTATGAGGATATTAACGCTTGAGGTCAATGGTGTATATCCCGAGGGCCTCCGGCCCGAGGGATATACGTTGACTGAAAGCTTTAATATCGTTAATACCCGTGGTGCCTTCAACGTTTAATGTCCGACTTAATTATTTTTTATATGAGAAAATTTTGTATGAGTTTTGAATAATTTAATCTAAAACAAATCAAGTACCTTCGAAAAAATAGTCATAACGCCCTAGGGAATTATTTCCTATTTGAAGAAATAGTCATAACGCCCTAGGGCGTTATTTTTCAAAATAACGCCCTAGGGAATTATTTCGTATTTAACTGACTTTGACATAATGTCATTATTTCTCGAATAATATACCAGTCGAACATTAATAATTTAATTGGCTTCATTTCAAGGCTGACTACGTTAAGATCGGATTAAAATTGACAAAGATGTGAGGCAAAATATGTGTCAATATCATTTTAGAAAAAATCAAAAAAATAAAAATTTCTTTCTGATGGTTCACTTTCAAGGAGCAAAGGAGCAAACCACCTAGGAATTCTTAGTCCCAAAATTTTGGGGAATTTAGAGGAATTTGTGGGAAGTTTAAGGAATTATTTGCACAACTTCGGTGGGGGGGGGGAGTGCTTTACCCCTTGCATCTACACTTTGAAAAGTTTCCTATGCAAGCCAGACAACAGAAAATACAATGTCGAATGTAATCTACAACTTAATTGTAGGGTTCCCTTATGCAAATCACTTGTAGAATATTCTACATAAATTTTTTCATCTACTTGAAGTTTCTAATAATCCTTTCATCATAAGAAAGCGACAACAAAGCTATATTTTTGTAAAAATAGGATTGAGATTGGAAATAGTCACTGTATTAACAATGAATTTGTAAGAGGCCTCTTCATAGTAGTTTTCGAGATAAGGAGTACCTAACCTACAAGTTCAAATTTCATAAAAATGTCAGGCAAGTTTGAAGATTTTAAGCTGATATACAATTTGAAAGCAACTTCAACTTGCTTTTCAAGTATAGAAGCTGAAAACTACAAGTTGCAATTACAATAGATTGGAAATTGCTTATTCTATAGAAACCTAGGAACTTTTCACAAACATCTACTAAGTCAAATCTATAGATTTTTGAGCTGATTTACACAATTAAAAAGAATTTGCAATATCAGGTTTGATAGTTATGAAGTTGCAAAGAAGTGTAAACGCTGAAAACGACAAGTTGCAGTGAGAACAAATCGAAAGCCTTTAATATCTTAGGAAGTGGGAACTTTTCATAGTCATATACTGGATCAAATCTGGTAGATTTTGAGCTGATCTACAATTGAAAAGGATTTGCAAGTTACTATCTTATACTTATCAAGTTTTATAGTTATGAAGTTGCAAAGAAGTGTAAACGCTGAAAACTACAAGTTGACATCTTAAAAACAATCTGTAGATTTTGATCTCAAACTCGATATCATGCAAGTTGAATTTGTAGTTTAACTTCTGATTAAAACTTTTTGACGAATTTTTTTTGGGGTTTCTCTATTAACCTGGAAAATCTAAAATAAAACCAAGACAAAAGTTGAGGAATACATTATTACAACAAAGTTGTCTCAACAAGAATCAAATTTATCCAGAAAATGACGCTATGTTTCAGACAAGATTGCACTTTCACATAATGTACACAAATTTATCACCAACTTTCTCATTTCTCAAAAAACAAATCACAATCCACTAACTAAAATTCCAAAATATAAATTACTGTCACGACATATCGACGGAATGCGAGCCGGAATCCATGGTTGTTGTTCGACAGTCCGAAAACCCTAAACTGAAGGAACCTTTTTTTTCGAGAACCCGAAAATGTTAAACTATCGTTCTTTCTAAAGGAGCACCAGGCCCCCATCGCAAACGAAATCATAAATAAATCTTGAGTGAGTGACGTTTTCAGTGGAAACGAAAAATATGGTCGGAATCGGATGACGGCATCACATGGGGCAACATTTCGGACCCGAAGAAGTTTTTTTTGATTGGAATGAGGCGTGTTTTTTTCTCTCATCTTTTATATAATTTGGTTTAGATTGTTCTCTATGGCTCCATAAAATTTACAATTCAATATCCTAGCAATTTCAAATCCCTTATATAGAAATATATATAGGGCCGTTATGGCCTGATGACATCACATCAGGTAAAAAAAAAAAAATGGTTATGCACCCTTAAACTGCCAATAATGCAGAGACGAATTTCTCAATATAGTATTTTTTGGCTTAGGACATCTGGTGTATAGGGTTATGAAGCCCATATATCTCGCACCATCATCATGGTTTTGCCCTCCCCCCTGCGAAACGACCCTACGCGGAATACTTTATTTTCGCCCTTTTTCTGGCCCTCCGGGGCCCTTCGCGGCAGTCGAGGTGGAATCAGGGACGAATTACATTTGAACAGAGGAATTTGCATTGCTTCAGAAAGTAACAGTTCCTTGTCAAACTGCTCAGAAAAATAGCATCAAAAGTTACTGATTTTGTCATAAGATTCCTTGTTAGAATCCTCTTTTAAGAAAACAGAAAATGAGTGCTTCATATACTTTCTTCAGAAAATTGCTGACTTGTACATTTCTCTTAGAAAATGACGGTTTCTTGCATTGATTGCTTGTTAAGCCACTCAGAAAATTAGCATCGAAAATTACTGATTCTATCACTATTACCTCATAAGATTGCTTCTTAGAATCCTCTTTTAAGAAAACAGAAAAAACGAGTATGTTTCATAAACTTTCTTTAGAAAATTACTTACTTGTATATTTCTCTCGGAAAATGACAGTTTCTTGCATTGATTACTTGTTAAACTGCTCAGAAAACTAGCATTGAAAATTACTGATCCTGTCACTATTGCTTTGTTAGAATCCTCTTTTGAGAAAACAGAAAACGAGTATGCCTAATATACTTTTTTCAGAAAATTACGAAGTTGTACATTTCTCTCAGAAAATTACGGTTTTTTGCATTGATTGCCTATTAAACCGCTCAGAAAACTAGCATCGAAAATTACTGATCCTGTCACTATTGCCTCATAAGATTCCTTGTTAGAATCCTCTTTTGAGAAAACAGAAAATTAATGATTCTCTTACTTTCTTCAGAAAATCACTGACTTGTGCATTTCTCTCAGAAAACTAGCATCGAAAATTTTTGATCCTGACATTTGTCTCATAAGAATTCTCGATACATTAGCCTTTTAAAAAAATCCTTTCCGGCATTCATCAGAAAAAACAGTGTTTGGTGTTTCTACTTTTCTCAGAAAGTTAGGTAATTTTCCTTCCACTTACTTCAGAAAATTACTTCTATAGTCTATAACCTTTCCTGAGTAAAGCAATTTAAAATCTCATTCATTATTTCCTTTGTCATTAAAATGCTATTCTTATATAGAAGTCTGTAGGTGCCGACTTTATATAGAACTCTGTAGATCTGTTACTTAACATCAACATATAAATAGCATTAGGAGCAGGACCCTCTCATACAACTTTTAGATAGCGTCTGAGTCGTGGTAGAGACGGAAAAAAACCCAAAAGAAAGTCACGCATCTGTAGTGACGTCACAAGGGTATCGGCGCTTGACAATAATAGGCAATCCTCCTTGCTTATAATCCTTGGTTTGTGTCAATCGTTCGTCGGTTGTCATTATCATTAGCTGTTTTTCTCCATCTCTTTACGTTATATCTTTGTTCCTATCGTGTAACAAAATTTCCCAAAACGTGACGCGTCTTTAAATTTCAAGCAAATTATATACCATTTGAAAGAGCATTAAATTCTCTATAAATCTGTTCGAAATTGAGTTTGGTAGCTCAAATAGTTTTCAAGCAATTGAGCCTCAAAGTTGACTCTTAGTCCAAATTTTGTCAAAAACTTCAAACTCAATTTGCTCAAAAACTATAAATCTAGAAATATTGTAAATTACAGGTCATTTAGAGCTCAATAAGAGCTTCAAATACCGGAAATTTCAATGCAATTTGCTCAACGGTTATCGAGCAATTGAGATTTAAAAAATTTTGCAATCAAGATTCAAAGGGGGTAGGTAGGTACCCTTTTTTTTAATTTTCAGTTTTGCTCAATTTTGACTTCACCAATCGATAGAGCGGGCCAAAATTAGTAGAAAACAACTCTGACATAAATTCCAAATGGCTATTTTAAGCAGAAACAAAATGAAAAAGGAAATCCTATTTTTGGCTCTGGAACATTTTAAAAATCTTGACATGGTCATTAGCAATTGCCCATATCTTTGTTAAATTTTGAGCAAATTGAAATAAATTATATATCATCCGAAAGAGCATTGAATTCTCTATAAATCTGTGCAAAGTTGAGTTCGATAGCTCAAATAGTTTTCAAGCAATTGAGCCTCAAAGTTGACTTTTAGTCCAAATTTTGTCAAAAACTTCAAACTCAATTTGCTCATAAACTATAAATCTGAAAATATTGTAAATTACGGGCCATCTAGAGCTCAATAAGAGCTTTAAATACTGAAAATTTCAATGCAATTTGCTCAACAGTTATCGGGCAATTGAGGTTTGAATATTTTGAAATCAAAATTCAAAGGGGGTAGGTACCCTTATGAAAAACTCGATTTTTTTAGTTTTGAGTTTTGCTCAATTTTGACTTTACCAATCGATGGAGCGGGTCAAAATTAGTAGAAAACAACCCTGACATCAATTCCAAATGGCCATTTTAAGCAGAAAAAAAATTAAAAAGGAAATCCTATTTTTGACTGGAAAATTTTCGAAATCTTGACATGGTCCTGAGCAATTGCCTATATATTTGGTATATCTCAAGCAAATTCAAATAAATTATATTTCATCAGAAAGAGCATTAAATTCTCTATAAATCTGTGCAAAATTGAGTTCGATAGCTCAAATAGTTTTCAAGCAGTTGAGCCTCAAAGTTGACTTTTAGTCCAAATTTTGTCAAAAACTTCAAACTCAATTTGCTCAAAAACTATAAATTTGGGAATATTGTATATTACAGGTCATTTAGAGCTTAATAAGAGCTACAAATGCTGAAAATTTTAATGCAATTTGCTCAACGGTTACCGAGCAATCGAGATTTAAAGATTTTGAAATCAAAATTCAAAGGGGTATACCTTTATGAAAAACTTGATTTTTTCAATTTTCAGTTTTGCTCAATTTTGGCTCCACCAAACGATAGAGCGGGTCAAAATTAGTGGAAAACAATCCTGACATCATTTCCAAATTGCCACTTTTAGCAGAAACAAAATTAAAAAGGAAATTTTATTTTTGGTTCTGTAAAATTTTCAAAATCTTGACATGGTCATGAGCAATTGCTCAAATCTTTATTAAATTTTGAGCAAATTGAGATAAAATATATATCCTTCGAAAGAGCATTAAATTCTCTATAAATCTGTATAAAATTGAGTTTGATAGCTCAAATAGTTTTCAAACAGTTGAGCCTCAAAGTTGACTTTTAGTCCAAATTTTGTCAAAAACTACAAACTCAATTTGCTCAAAAACTATAAATCTCAAAATATTGTAAATAACAGGCCATTTAGAACTCAATAAGAGCTTCAAATGCTAAAAATTTGAATGCAATTTGCTCAACGGTTACCGAGCAATTCAGGTTTGAGGATTTTGAAATCAGAATTCAAAGGGGGTACCCTTATGAAAACTTGATTTTTTGAAGTGGTCCTGGTTAGGAGTTTTTTCAAACATGTAAAATGTAACAGATAGAGTCAATATGAAAACCTTTCATTAAAACGAAAATTCTCCTTATTCCACCCCTGCAAAACAACCCCCCTCAGGGTTTATTTCTCTGTCGGGCGCAGCCGGTGCGCCCCCTCACGGTCACGTGAGCCACCCTCCGAATCATCTGTCGATTCGTTCGAATTCACACAAAAGACCCGCTTGCCGTCTCTCTCTCTCTCTCTCTCTCTGGGACAAAGATGCAACGAGAACGAAGGGTGCTTTTCGAAAAAAAAAGGGCGAGATTATATAGTAAGGGAGAGAGCCCTTGTTTTTAAATTTTTAAGGGAATGTGTTTTGCATTTTATTATGGCGGAAAGTTCATTAAAGAGATGGCGGATTCTTTAGTTTTGGTTTCCGCCACTACTACCTGGCAGCTGTTTGCTGTTTGTTTTGATAATATAGAGAAAATAATGAGGGGTCGAGTCCGCTCTACCTGTAAGAGGCAGAGAGAGCAATAAACTTGAGACAACCTTTTGGATTTGAAGTTCTTAGAAACCTGCTGAGGCTTGAGTTCTGATACAGTTATTTCTTAATTCATTATGAGACTGAGACAGATTGTTACAATACGCAAAAGCTTTGCCATTTCGCAGCATGGGTCTTCTAAATTTGGAAGTTATTTCTGTTCTTAGTCCTTCCACATGTAAAAGGTATTATTTTGTTTTATTTCAATGATTTACAACAGGTTAATTTGTGAAATATAATGATTTAATGTTAATGATAACACATCCTGTAAGTTTGACCGTTATATAGGGTGTCTCAGGATTTTGTTAGGATCGACAGCAGTTTTCAATAATACAGGGTGATCTTGAGACAATTATGAAACTAATTATTTTGAAAGAAAACATATCTGTAAATTTGGAAGTTGTACAATTTCAAAAGCTTTATGAGTAAGTACTTGGACTTCAAGAAAACTTCTTCAAGGGCTCATAATTTTTCACAAACACTCTATAAATAGCTTCAAAAACTGTTAAAATCAGATTGAAATTAAAGTTGGCAGCCCTTGATGCCTCCTATCTCTTTTCATTTTTTGAATAAATTGAGGCAGAAGTAAACAATTTGACATTCTCAAAGAAATTTGTTAAATTATTATTGATTGAAACTTCACTAACTCGTCTTGGATTTCAAAAAATTAAAGTTGGCAGCCCTTGATGCCTTCTATCTCTTTTCATTTTTTGAATGAATTGAGACAGAATTCAACAATTTGACATAAATTAAGAAAAAATATACTGTCTCAAATTTTCATGTTTTCTTGCGAGTGTGTTTTTCTTTAGAGAACATAAACTTTAAAGAATATTCAAACCGGTTCTATACAAGTAGGTACTCATTACCTGTCAGATAAAAATTATTGCACTTTTCTTAACAAGTACCTACTAATGAATTCCTTCATACCTACATGTTGCATAACGAGTACTTTATATGGCACAGAAATATATTAACATTTTGTCCTTGAAGTTCGTTGAACTTTTGGTATAATCTTTCAAGTGATAATGATGACTTTGTAGTAAGTTTGTTGGGATTATAATAGACTTCATTTACAGTCTTATTCATGTGTAAAAGAAACTTTTCTAGGATTTAGAAGTAATTTTCCAATCAAAGATTGTCATTTTCACCAGTGAGTGACTAAAATAATAGGATTTTTAAGTGTCCAAAGAAAGTTTTTCAAAGTATTTGAAGTTCAATCAACTAATTTTACATATTCTCTATTGATTGGCAAAGTCAAAATGTTCTTCAATTCACGTAGAATTGATAAGATAAAAAAAACTCAGAAGCTGAGTTGTAATTTTCTTTTTGACTCAATCTAGGAAATTTTTATGAATTTTTGTAGTTTGACTGCCTGGCAAAACTTTTCCAATTGTTTGTGATACTTCAAATTCTCAGAAATCATGAATTAAAGTTTCCTTTATTAGATAAAAAAAAAATTAGAAGCTGATATCTGACTCAGAAGCTGAGTTGTGATTATCTTTTTGACTTAAACTATGAAATTTTTATGAATTTTTGTACTTTGACTGCTTGGCGGAAACTTTCCAATTGTTTGTGGTACTTGAAATTCTCAGAAATCATGAATTAAAGCTTCCTTTATAGGATAAAAGAAATCGGAAGCTAATATCTGGCTTAGAAGCTGAGTTGTGATTATTTTTTTAACCCAAACTATGAAATTTTTATGAATTTTTGTACTTTGACTGCTTGGCGGAAACTTTCCAATTGTTTGTGGTACTTGAAATTCTCAGAAATCATTAATTAAAGCTTCCTTTATAAGATAAAAGAAATAGGAAGCTGATATCTGGCTTGGAAGCTGAGTTGTGATTATCTTTTTAACTCAAACTATGAAATTTTTATGAATTTTGTACTTTACTTGCCTGGTAAAAACTTTCCAATTGTTTGTGATACTTCAAATTCTCAGAAATCATGAATTAAAGTTTCCTTCATATGATAAAAGAAATCAGAAGCTGATATGTGGCTCAGAAGCGGAGTTGTGATTATCTTTTTGATTCAAACTATGAAATTTTGATGAAATATTGTACTTTGACTCTCTGGCAAAAACTTCCCAATTGTTTGTGATACTTTAAATTCTCAGAAATCATGAAATAGAGCTTCCTTCATTGGATAAAAGAAATCAGAAGCCAATATCTGATTCAGAAACTGAGTTTTTGACTCAAACTATGAAATTTTTATGAATTTTTGTACTTTGACTGCTTGGCGGAAACTTTCCAATGGTTTGGGGTACTTGAAATTCTCAGAAATCATGAATTAAAGCTTCCTTTATAATATAAAAGAAATTAGAAGCTGATATCTGGCTCAGAAGCTGAGTTGTGATTATCTTTTTGTCTCAAACTATGAATTTTTTTTGAAATTTTGTAATTTGACTGCTTGGCAAAAACTTTACAATTATTTGTCGTACTTCAAATTTTCAGAAATCATGAATTAAAGCTTCCTTTATAACATAAAAGAAATCTGAAGTTGATACCTGGCTCAGAAGCTGAGTTGTGGTTATCTTTTTGACTTAAACTATGAAATTTTTATGAATTTTTGTACTTTGACTGCTTGGCGGAAACTTTCCAATTGTTTGCGGTACTTGAAATTCTCAGAAATCATGAATTAAAACTTCCTTTATAAGATAAAAGAAATCTGAAGTTAATACCTGGCTCAGAAGCTGAGTTGTGATTATTTTTTTAACCCAAACTATGAAATTTTTATGAATTTTTGTACTTTGACTGCTGGGCGGAAACTTTCTAATTGTTTGTGGTACTTGAAATTCTCAGAAATCATTAATTAAAGCTTCCTTTATAAGATAAAAGAAATAGGAAGCTGATGGCTTGGAAGCTGAGTTGTGATTATCTTTTTAACTCAAACTATGAAATTTTTATGAATTTTTGTACTTTACTTGCCTGGTAAAAACTTTCCAATTGTTTGTGATACTTCAAATTCTCAGAAATCATGAATTAAAGTTTCCTTCATATGATAAAAGAAATCTAAGCTGATATCTGGCTCAGAAACTGAGTTGTGATTTTCTTTTTGACTCAAACTACGAAATTTTCATGAATTTTTGTTCTTCGACTGCCTGGATTTTTTTTTCCAATTGTGTGTGATACTTCAAATTCCCAGAAAACATTAATTAAAGTTTCCTTCATAAGATAAAGAAAATCAGAAGCTGAAATCTGGCTCAGAAGCGGAGTTGTGATTATCTTTTTGACTCAAACTATGAAATTTTTATGAAATATTGTACTTTGACTCTCTGGCAAAAACTTCCCAATTGGTTGTGATACTTTAAATTCTCAGAAATCATGAATTAGAGCTTCCTTCATTAGATAAAAGAAATCAGAAGCCAATATCTGATTCAGAAACTGAGTTGTGATTATCTTTTTGACTCAAACTATGAAATTTTTATGAATTTTTGTACTTTGACTGCTTGGCGGAAACTTTCCAATTGTTTGGGGTACTTGAAATTCTCAGAAATCATGAATTAAAGCTTCCTTTATAATATAAAAGAAATTAGAAGCTGATATCTGGCTCAGAAGCTGAGTTGTGATTATCTTTTTGACTCAAACTATGAAATTTTGTAATTTGACTGCTTGGCAAAAACTTTACAATTATTTGTGGTACTTCAAATTTTCAAAAATTATGAATTAAAGCTTCCTTTATAACATAAAAGAAATCTGAAGTTGATACCTGGCTCAGAAGCTGAGTTGTGGTTATCTTTTTGACTTAAACTATGAAATTTTTATGAATTTTTGTACTTTGACTGCTTGGCGGAAACTTTCCAATTGTTTGGGGTACTTGAAATTCTCAGAAATCATGAATTAAAGCTTCCTTTATAACATAAAAGAAATTAGAAGCTGATATCTGGCTCAGAAGCTGAGTTGTGATTATCTTTTTGACTCAAACTATGAAATTTCTTTGAAATTTTGTAATTTGACTGCTTGGCAAAAACTTTACAATTATTTGTGGTACTTCAAATTCTCAGAAATCATGAATTAAAGCTTCCTTTATAACATAAAAGAAATCTGAAGTTGATACCTGGCTCAGAAGCTGAGTTGTGGTTATCTTTTTTGACTTCAACTATGAAATTTTTATGAATTTTTGTACTTTGACTGCTTGGCGGAAACTTTCCAATTGTTTGGGGTACTTGAAATTCTCAGAAATCATGAATTAAAGCTTCCTTTATAACATAAAAGAAATTAGAAGCTGATATTTGGCTCATAAGCTGAGTTGTGATTGTCTTTTTGACTCAAACTATGAAATTTTTTTGAAATTTTGTAATTTGACTGCTTGGCAAAAACTTTACAATTATTTGTGGTACTTCAAATTCTCAGAAATCATGAATTAAAGCTTCCTTTATAACATAAAAGAAATCTGAAGTTAATACCTGGCTCAGAAGCTGAGTTGTGGTTATCTTTTTGACTTAAACTATGAAATTTTTATGAATTTTTGTACTTTGACTGCTTGGCGGAAACTTTCCAATTGTTTGGGGTACTTGAAATTCTCAGAAATCATGAATTAAAGCTTCCTTTATAACATAAAAGAAATTAGAAGCTGATATCTGGCTCAGAAGCTGAGTTGTGATTATCTTTTTGACTCAAACTATGAAATTTCTTTGAAATTTTGTAATTTGACTGCTTGGCAAAAACTTTACAATTATTTGTGGTACTTCAAATTCTCAGAAATTATGAATTAAAGCTTCCTTTATAACATAAAAGAAATCTGAAGTTGATACCTGGCTCAGAAGCTGAGTTGTGGTTATCTTTTTGACTTAAACTATGAAATTTTTATGAATTTTTGTACTTTGACTGCTTGGCGGAAACTTTCCAATTGTTTGGGGTACTTGAAATTCTCAGAAATCATGAATTAAAGCTTCCTTTATAACATAAAAGAAATCTGAAGTTGATACCTGGCTCAGAAGCTGAGTTGTGATTATCTTTTTGACTTAAACTATGAAATTTTTATGAAATTTTGTAATTTGACTGCTTGGCAAAAACTTTACAATTATTTGAGGTACTTCAAATTCTCAGAAATCATGAATTAAAGCTTCCTTTATAACATAAAAGAAATCTGAAGTTGATACCTGGCTCAGAAGCTGAGTTGTGGTTATCTTTTTGACTTAAACTATGAAATTTTTATGAATTTTTGTACTTTGACTGCTTGGCGGAAACTTTCCAATTGTTTGGGGTACTTGAAATTCTCAGAAATCATGAATTAAAGCTTCCTTTATAACATAAAAGAAATCTGAAGTTGATACCTGGCTCAGAAGCTGAGTTGTGATTATCTTTTTGACTTAAACTATGAAATTTTTATGAAATTTTGTAATTTGACTGCTTGGCAAAAACTTTACAATTATTTGAGGTACTTCAAATTCTCAGAAATCATGAATTAAAGCTTCCTTTATAACATAAAAGAAATCTGAAGTTGATACCTGGCTCAGAAGCTGAGTTGTGGTTATCTTTTTGACTTAAACTATGAAATTTTTATGAATTTTTGTACTTTGACTGCTTGGCGGAAACTTTCCAATTGTTTGGGGTACTTGAAATTCTCAGAAATCATGAATTAAAGCTTCCTTTATAGGATAAGAGAAATTATAAGCTGATATCTGGCTCAGAAGCTGAGTTGTGATTATCTTTTTAACTCAAACTATGAAATTTCTTTGAAATTTTGTAATTTGACTGCTTGGCAAAAACTTTACAATTATTTGTGGTACTTCAAATTCTCAGAAATTATGAATTAAAGCTTCCTTTATAACATAAAAGAAATCTGAAGTTGATACCTGGCTCAGAAGCTGAGTTGTGGTTATCTTTTTGACTTAAACTATGAAATTTTTATGAATTTTGGTACTTTGACTGCTTGGCGGAAACTTTCCAATTGTTTGGGGTACTTGAAATTCTCAGAAATCATGAATTAAAGCTTCCTTTATAACATAAAAGAAATTAGAAGCTGATATCTGGCTCAGAAGCTGAGTTGTGATTATCTTTTTAACTCAAACTATGAAATTTCTTTGAAATTTTGTAATTTGACTGCTTGGTAAAAACTTTACAATTATTTGTGGTACTTCAAATTCTCAGAAATTATGAATTAAAGCTTCCTTTATAACATAAAAGAAATCTGAAGTTGATACCTGGCTCAGAAGCTGAGTTGTGGTTATCTTTTTGACTTAAACTATGAAATTTTTATGAATTTTTGTACTTTGACTGCTTGGCGGAAACTTTCCAATTGTTTGGGGTACTTGAAATTCTCAGAAATCATGAATTAAAGCTTCCTTTATAACATAAAAGAAATTAGAAGCTGATATCTGGCTCAGAAGCTGAGTTGTGATTATCTTTTTGACTCAAACTATGAAATTTTTTTGAAATTTTGTAATTTGACTGCTTGGCAAAAACTTTACAATTATTTGTGGTACTTCAAATTTTCAGAAATCATTAATTAAAGCTTCCTTTATAACATAAAAGAAATCTGAAGTTGATACCTGGCTCAGAAGCTGAGTTGTGGTTATCTTTTTGACTTAAACTATGAAATTTTTATGAATTTTTGTACTTTGACTGCTTGGCGGAAACTTTCCAATTATTTGTGGTACTTCAAATTCTCAGAAATCATGAATTAAAGCTTCCTTTATAACATAAAAGAAATCTGAAGTTGATAACTGGCTCAGAAGCTGAGTTGTGATTATCTTTTTGACTCAAACTATGAAATTTCTTTGAAATTTTGTAATTTGACTGCTTGGCAAAAACTTTACAATTATTTGTGGTACTTCAAATTTTCAGATATCATGAATTAAAGCTTCCTTTATAACATAAAAGAAATCTGAAGTTGATACCTGGCTCAGAAGCTGAGTTGTGATTATCTTTTTGACTCAAACTATGAAATTTTTATGAATTTCTTGTACTTTGACTACCTGGCAAAAACTTTTCACTTGTTTGCGATACTTCAAATTCTCAGAAAACATGAATTAAAGCTTCCTTTATAAGATAAAAGAAATCTGAAGCTGATATTTACCTTAAAAGCTGAGTTGTGATTTTCTTTTTGACTCAAACATTGTAACAATTTAGAACAATTTGTTTTTGTAAATGAAAAGTCTATACCTATTTAAGGGATGAAAAATTATCTTGTGACAATGATTTTCTATGCATCAAATATCCAAAACTCGCCTAATCTGCACATTTTCTTATCGTTAGAAACTTCAAAGTTAAATTACAGCTTACCTTAGTTAAAAATCACAGTCAAACAATGAAAAGATCCAGTAAAATGTTAATTAAAAATCACTATACAATAATAAGTAGGTAAATACATACTTCAATGTATGGCTATTGCAATATCGGTGGTTTATGGCTGAATGTACAATAATTTTATGTATTTATTTCGAGAGAACGAACCATTAAAAAAAATGTTTGCGTGGTACAATACAAAACCGAAGAAAATGGTAAATTAATTTACGGTTAAATTATTATGCAGTTGGTGCAATTTTTTTTTGCTCGGAGTCAGTGAAACCGTAAAAACTTTGGTTTGGATTTTCTGTCGGTACCCAAAACTGTTTTGCCATCATTTTGTAGGTACGTGATTTGGGTACTTAATTTGGAAATATATTCCCATTTAATGAAGTTTTGAATCTTAATAATTATTGTTTTTATTCCAGGCGCTTGAATTTTCCATAATTCCTTATTCCAAGATTTCGAATTTTCTTCATCTTCCTTTTTTTGTCTTCCAGAATAAGTTTTCTTAACCAGGAAACGAAAATTCAAGAGCCTGGAACAGACACAAATTTAAAAGGAAGGAGAAAATGGAAATGAGATTTTTGATATCAAAAATCTCCAATATTCCAACAATAGCCTGTACAAGAAGAAAACTCTTGCATTCTGTAGACAACTCAATTATTGTCTTTAGGAGGCTCTATTTAGAAATTGTGAAAACTAATTATAACCTTGTAATATAGGGTGTTTTTATATTATTATATAGTGTAATGTAAAAGTCATTGTATTTCCCAAAAAACACCCTGTAACTCTGATATTAACTTTTTGTTCAAAAACGTTTTGACGGGGCCTTTAATAGACCAATAAATTCTCTACAAAATCCATGTTTCAACCCTGTATAAAGGGGTTTTAAAAAATGTTATCAAATTTGAAAATTTAGTAGAAATAAAATTTGACATTTCTTCTTTGGACCATTTTTACCTAAAACCTTGTCAGAAAAAAAAATAGATTTTTTTATCAAAAGATGCCGATGTAAACCCAGTTATTTCGATTGAGTCGATACAGAGATAAGGATTTGGCAAGTTGATATTCATTGATTTGCCATGTCGTTATTTTTAACTAAAGAAAGTATGAAATTTTACTATGATGAGCTCCTAAGTCTCCTCTTTCTCTCCTGAAACTTTAGCTTTAACCTCGGCTTTAACAGTAAAAATGTGTTTTAAATAAAATTGCCCTTTCCCCAGTCCCTAGGATATAAAACTGACACAATCAATAACCAGAAATTCTCAAAATTTTGACTATTCCAGGTTCTTAAACTTATAATTGGTTAAACTATGTATTTCTGTCCGTGGCATAACTAACAGTCAACTAACTGAAACTTTAACGGTAAAAATCTGTTTTAAATGAAATTGCACCTTCCCATGTTCCTAGGATATAAAACTAACCCAATCAAGAACCAGAATTTCTCAAAATTTTGACTATTTTAGGCTCTTGAAAGTTATAATTGATTAAACTTTTTTTTTTCTGGAAAACTATCCAAGGGAAAATTATGAAATTTTCAGGAGAGAAAGAGGAGAGTTAGGAGTTCATCATACTAAAATTTCAAGCTTCTCTAGTGAAAAACCACGACATAGCAAATCAATGAAAATTATTTTGCAAAATCGTAATTGAGCAAAAATGCATTCTCTTACACTTTTTTTCCTGGAAAACTATCCACAGGAAAATTATGAAATTTCCAGGAGAGAAAGGGGAGAGTTAGAGGCTCACCATACTAAAATTTCGAACTTTTCCAGTGAAAAATAACGACATGGTAAATCAATGAAACACAACTTGCAAAATCGTAATTAAGCAAAAATGCATTCTCTTACACTTAATTTTTTTTCTGGGAAACTATGCATAAGAAAATTATGAAATGTTTAGGAAAAAAAAGGAGAATTAGGAGCTCATCATACCAAACTTTCAAACTTTTCCAGTGAAAAATAACGACATAACAAATCACTGGAAATCAATTTGCAAAATTGTAATTAAGCAAATAGCATCCTCTTACACTTTATTTTATTTATTTTTTTTCGAAAAAATATCCAAGAGAAAATTATAAAATTTTTAGAAGAGAAAAAGGAGAGTTAGGAGCTCATCATACTAAAATTTCTTTCAAGAGCCTGGAATAGTCAAAATATTGAGAATGTCTGGTTCTTGATTGAGTTAGTTTTATATCCTAGGAACTGGAGAAGGGGCAATTTTGTTTGAAACACTTTTTTACTATTAAAGTCCCAGATAATTAACTGTTAGTCATGCCACGGACAGAAATTCATAGTTTAATCAATTATAACTTTTAAGAGCCTGGAATAGTCGAAATTTTGAGAATTTTTGGTTCTTGATTGGGTTAGTTTTATATCCTAGGAGCTGTGGAAGGGAGAATTTTATTTAAAAAGCATTTTTACTGTTAAAGGTTCAGTTAGTTAACCGTAAGTTATGCCACAGACAGAAATGCATAGTTTAATCAATTATAACTTTCAGGAGCCTGGAATAGTCAAAATTTTTGAGAATTTCTGGTTTTTGATAGGGTTAATTTTATATCCTAGGAAGTGGGGAAGGGGTGCTATTTAAAACACATTTTTACTGTTAAAGTTTCAGTTAGTTAACTGTGAGTTATGCCACGGACAGAAATACATAGTTTAATCAATTATAACTTTCAAGAGCCTGAAATAGTCAAAATTTTGAGAATTTCTGGTTCTTGATTGGGTTAGTTTTATATCCTAAAAGCTGTGGAAGGGAGAATTTTATTTAAAAAACATTTTTACTGTTAAAGGTTCAGTTAGTTAACTGTAAGTTATGCCACAGACAGAAATGCATAGTTTAATCAATTATAACTTTGAAGAGCCTGGAATAGTCAAAATTTTGAGTATTACTGTTTCTTTGATTGGGTTGATTTTATATCCTAGGAACATGGGAAGGGGATTTTTTTTTCCTCAATTTTCATTGAACTTTTTCTTCATTTCTCCTCTTTTTGTTTAAATTTTTGTCTATTCCAAGCTTTTGGATGAAATTTTTTCTAATTTTTTCCAAACAATGAAAATTTGAAAAAGTGAAAAAATATGAAAGAACAGAAAAAACTATTTGTCTATTCTTTTTGAAGAATTTTTTTTCGGATACATTTTTGTCTTCTTCTGGCTTCAAACTTCTTTTTTTTGCCATCCTTTCCTAATTTTCCTTATTATTATTATTTTCTCTTCTATTTTTCATTCTTTTTTCTGAATTTTTATTTATTCTTGGCTCTTCTTTTAAATAAAGAAAATTCAAAAGAAGTGAGAACATACAAGAGCCTGAAACGTACAATTTTGTCTCAATTTTCCTTAAATTTCGATTTTCGTCACTTTTTGCAATTTCTCTTTTTCAATTTTTTTTTTTATTCCCGGCTTTTGATTTATCCTTTTCTTTAGAAAAAAATTCAAAAAAATTTAACAAATACTTGAGAGCCTTCCAATTTCTTTGTTTATTCATCTTTTCTTGATTTTCCCCAAGTTTCTTCTGCATTTCTCATTTTTTGTTTTTATTTTTGTTTATTTCCGGCTCTTAATTTTTGTTTTCTTTTATATTTCCTTGTTTGATCATCTTTTTTCAATTTTTTCAAATTTCTTTTCCAATTCTTTCTAGAATTCTTGTGTTTTTCTCGTCTAACCAAGTCTAAATTTACCTTAAGTTTTCTTTTCATTTCTCAATTTCTGTGAATCAAATTTTATTTATTCCTGGCTTTTGAATTTTTATCTTTTTCTTAACATTTCAAAATCGAGAAAATCCAAAAAAAAAAAAATATATAAGAAATTATGAGAGCCTGGAATAGAAAAACTATATCTATATTTTTGTCTAAATTTGCCTTAAATTTCTTTTCCATTTCTTAATTTTTCCGTCACAATTTTTCTCTATTCTTGACTCTTGAATTTTTGTCTTTTTAAACTTTCCGGAATTGAGAAAATTCAAAAAAAAATAAAGAAGTTACGAAAGTCTGGAATGGAAGAATTATGTCTATTTTTGTCCGAATTTGCCTTAAATTTCTTAATTTCTTCATCTAAATTTTTCTCTATTTTTGACTCTTGAATTTTTGTTTTTTTTTATAATAAAATTTTTGGCTCAAAAAAATCCAAAAAAATAAAGTAAATACAAGAGCCTGGAATAGAAAAACTATGTCTATTTTTGTCAAACTTCTCTAAAGTTTCTTTAAATTTCTTATTTTCTGTCTAAACCTTCAAGTAAAGAAACCTAAAAAAAAATAGAAAAAATACGAAAATCCTGGAATAGAAATACTCTCGCAAATGCTATAATATGCCTTAAAGTAATGGTTCAAATTTGGAGGAACTCATCGGAATTTAGGAGTATTTGGGGAATTTATAGGGAATTCGGAGAAATTTATGAGCAATTTTGAGGAATTTGTGAGGTTCACATTATTAGAAGAACGAAAGGTATTTTGGGCTGAAATCAAACAATTGCTATTTGCTCAATATATGCGTATATTGGAACAAATGTTGAAGCAGAACTAACTTGGCAAAATCAAATAAAATGTATTCATACATAGGAAAACCTCGAAACGTGTTTACATTAACACCCTGAATTTTAATGATGTTTTGATAAACAAGTGACACCAAATAAAATATAAATAAGGGAAGTTTAAGTTTTGCCTCTATAACTATATAATATTAAATTATTATATTATGTAATAGAAATATTGATATTCATATATCTAATACACATTCCTATTATAAGAAACACTAATAAATGGAAGTTTGAAAAAAAATCACAAGTTTTGTGTTGAACATTGATGGATATTAATTTTCGCACTAAAGAAATTCTCCCAAAATTTCACTTCATGATTTACAGGTCCAAATTTGAAAAATTCAAAACAATAATGAGTAGGTACAGTTTTTGTAGGCTGATTTCCAAGATTCTTCATGTTGTTATTTTCCAATGGAAAAATTTGAAATTTTGGGAAAGTGAGTTTCTAACCTTCCTCTTCACATGTAAAAAGTTTCAAATTTTTCCGTTCATTAGTTTTTTAGGAAAACTTTGAAATGTATGAGACGATATTTTCAACTTATTCAGTTTTTGTAAGTTGATTTCCAAGATTCTTCATGTTATTTTCCGCTGGAAAAATTTAAAATTTTAGGAAAATGAGTTTCTCACCTTCCTCTCCACCTGCAAAAAGTTTCAAAACTTTTCCTTTACTAGTTTTCCAGGAAAACTTTGAAATGTGTGAGACTGTATTTTCAATTAATTCACTTATTGGAGGTTGATTTCCAAGATTCTTCCTGTAGTTATTTTCCACTGGAAAAATTTGAAATTTTGAGCAAATCAGTCTCTGACACTCCTCTTCACATGCAAAAAGTTTCAAAATTTTCCTTTAATTAGTTTTCCAGGAAAACTTTGGAATGTGTGAGACAGTATTTTTAATTAATTCAGTTATTGTAAGTTGATTTCCAGGATTCTTCATGTTGTTATTTTCTACTGGAAAATTTAAAATTTTGGGAAAATGAGCCTTTGACCTTCCTCTTCACATGTAAAAAGTTTCAGAATTTTCCTTTGATTAGTTTTCTTGGAAAACTTTGAATTGTGTGAGACTGTATTAACAATTATTTCAATTTTTGTAAGTTGATTTCCAAGATTGTTCATGTTGTTATTTTTTACTGGAAAAATTTAAAATTTAGGGAAAATGAGCTTCTCCCCTTCTTCTCTACATGCGAAAATTTTCAAAATTTTCCCCCACTAGTTTTCCAGGACAACTTTGAATTGTGTGAGACAGTATTTTTAATTAATTCAGTTATTGTAGGTTGATTTCCAAGATTTTTCATGTTGTTATTTTCCTCTGGAAAAATTTGAAATTTTGGGAAAATGAGCCTCTCACCTTCCTCTTTACATGCAAAAAGTTTCAAATTTTTCTTCTTCACTAGTATTCCAGGAAAACTTTGAATTGTGTGAGACAGTATTTTTAATTAATTCAGCTATTGTAGGTTGATTTCCAAGATTTTTCATGTTGTTATTTTCCACTGGAAAAATTTGAAATTTTGGGAAAATGAGCCTCTCACCTTCCTCTTTACATGCAAAAAGTTTCAAATTTTTCTTCTTCACTAGTATTCCAGGAAAACTTTGAAATGTGTGAAATTGTATTTTCAATTAGTTCAGTTTTTGTAAGTTGATTTCCAAGATTATTCATGTTGGGAAAAAATTGTAATTAAGTACTTACAGGAAAATGAGCCTTTAACCTTCCTTTTTACATACAAAAAATTTCAAATTTTTCCTTTCACTAGTTTTCCAGGAAAACTTTGGAATGTGTGAGACTGCATTTTCAATTTATTCAGTTATTGTAGGTTGGTTTCCAAGATTCCTCATGTTGCTATTTTCCGCTGGAAAAATTTGAAATATTGGGAAAATGAGCTTCTCCCCTTCTTCTTTACATGCGAAATTTTCAAAATTTTCCCCCCACTAGTTTTCCAGGACAACTTTGAATTGTGTGAGACAGTATTTTTAATTAATTCAGTTATTGTAGGTTGATTTCCAAGATTTTTCATGTTGTTATTTTCCACTGGAAAAATTTGAAATTTTGGGAAAATGAGCCTCTCACCTTCCTCTTACATGCAAAAAGTTTCAAATTTTTCTTCTTCACTAGTATTCCAGGAAAACTTTGAAATGTGTGAAATTGTATTTTCAATTAGTTCAGTTTTTGTAAGTTGATTTCCAAAATTATTCATGTTGGGAAAAAATTGTAATTAAGTACTTACAGGAAAATGAGCCTTTAACCTTCCTTTTTACATACAAAAAATTTCAAATTTTTCCTTTCACTAGTTTTCCAGGAAAACTTTAGAATGTGTGAGACTGCATTTTCATTTATTCAGTTATTGTAGGTTGATTTCCAAGATTCTTCATGTTGCTATTTTCCGCTGGAAAAATTTGAAATTTTGGGAAAATGAGCTTCTCCCCTTCTTCTTTACATGCGAAAATTTTAAAATTTTCCCCCACTAGTTTTCCAGGACAACTTTGAATTGTGTGAGACAGTATTTTTAATTAATTCAGTTATTGTAGGTTGATTTCCAAGATTTTTCATGTTGTTATTTTCCACTGGAAAAATTTGAAATTTGGGAAAATGAGCCTCTCACCTTCCTCTTTACATGCAAAAAGTTTCAAATTTTTTTTCTTCACTAGTATTCCAGGAAAACTTTGAAATGTGTGAAATTGTATTTTCAATTAGTTCAGTTTTTGTAAGTTGATTTCCAAAATTATTCATGTTGGGAAAAAATTGTAATTAAGTAGGTACTTACAGGAAAATGAGCCTTTAACCTTCCTTTTTACATACAAAAAATTTCAAATTTTTCCTTTCACTAGTTTTCTTGGAAAACTTTGGAATGTGTGAGACTGCATTTTCAATTTATTCAGTTATTGTAGGTTGATTTCCAAGATTCCTCATGTTGCTATTTTCTGCTGGAAAAATTTGAAATTTTGGGAAAATGAGCTTCTCCCCTTCTTCTTTACATGCAAAAGTTTCAAAATTTTCCCTCACTAGTTTTTCTAGGACAACTTTGAATTGTGTGAGACAGTATTTTTAATTAATTCAGTTATTGTAGGTTGATTTCCAAGATTTTTCATGTTGTTATTTTCCACTGGAAAAATTTGAAATTTTGGGAAAATGAGCCTCTCACCTTCCTCTTTACATGCAAAAAGTTTCAAATTTTTCTTCTTCACTAGTATTCCAGGAAAACTTTGAAATGTGTGAAATTGTATTTTCAATTAGTTCAGTTTTTGTAAGTTGATTTCCAAAATTATTCATGTTGGGAAAAAATTGTAATTAAGTACTTACAGGAAAATGAGCCTTTAACCTTCCTTTTTACATACAAAAAAATTTCAAATTTTTCCTTTCACTAGTTTTCCAGGAAAACTTTAGAATGTGTGAGACCTGCATTTTCAATTTATTCAGTTATTGTAGGTTGGTTTCCAAGATTCCTCATGTTGCTATTTTCTGCTGGAAAAATTTGAAATTTTGGGAAAATGAGCTTCTCCCCTTCTTCTTTACATGCAAAAAGTTTCAAAATTTTCCCTCACTAGTTTTCTAGGAAAACTTTGAATTGTGTGAGACAGTATTTTTAATTAATTCAGCTATTGTAGGTTGATTTCCAAGATTTTTCATGTTGTTATTTTCCACTGGAAAAATTTGAAATTTTGGGAAAATGAGCCTCTCACCTTCCTCTTTACATGCAAAAAGTTTCAAATTTTTCTTCTTCACTAGTATTCCAGGAAAACTTTGAAATGTGTGAAATTGTATTTTCAATTAGTTCAGTTTTTGTAAGTTGATTTCCAAAATTATTCATGTTGGGGAAAAAATTGTAATTAAGTACTTACAGGAAAATGAGCCTTTAACCTTCCTTTTTACATACAAAAAATTTCAAATTTTTCCTTTCACTAGTTTTCCAGGAAAACTTTAGAATGTGTGAGACTGCATTTTCAATTTATTCAGTTATTGTAGGTTGGTTTCCAAGATTCCTCATGTTGCTATTTTCTGCTGGAAAAATTTGAAATTTTGGGAAAATGAGCTTCTCCCCTTCTTCTTTACATGCAAAAAGTTTCAAAATTTCCCTCACTAGTTTTTCTAGGAAAACTTTGAATTGTGTGAGACAGTATTTTTAATTAATTCAGCTATTGTAGGTTGATTTCCAAGATTTTTCATGTTGTTATTTTCCACTGGAAAAATTTGAAATTTTGGGAAAATGAACCTCTCACCTTCCTCTTTACATGCAAAAAGTTTCAAATTTTTCTTCTTCACTAGTATTCCAGGAAAACTTTGAAATGTGTGAAATTGTATTTTCAATAGTTCAGTTTTTGTAAGTTGATTTCCAAAATTATTCATGTTGGGAAAAAATTGTAATTAAGTACTTACAGGAAAATGAGCCTTTAACCTTCCTTTTTACATACAAAAAATTTCAAATTTTTCCTTTCACTAGTTTTCCAGGAAAACTTTGGAATGTGTGAGACTGCATTTTCAATTTATTCAGTTATTGTAGGTTGATTTCCAAGATTCTTCATGTTGCTATTTTCCGCTGGAAAATTTGAAATTTTGGGAAAATGAGCTTCTCCCCTTCTTCTTTACATGCGAAAATTTTCAAAATTTTCCCCCACTAGTTTTCCAGGACAACTTTGAATTGTGTGAGACAGTATTTTTAATTAATTCAGTTATTGTAGGTTGATTTCCAAGATTTTTCATGTTGTTATTTTCCACTGGAAAAATTTGAAATTTTGGGAAAATGAGCCTCTCACCTTCCTCTTTACATGCAAAAAGTTTCAAATTTTTCTTCTTCACTAGTATTCCAGGAAAACTTTGAAATGTGTGAAATTGTATTTTCAATTAGTTCAGTTTTTGTAAGTTGATTTCCAAAATTATTCATGTTGGGAAAAAATTGTAATTAAGTACTTACAGGAAAATGAGCCTTTAAACCTTCCTTTTTACATACAAAAAATTTCAAATTTTTCCTTTCACTAGTTTTCCAGGAAAACTTTGGAATGTGTGAGACTGCATTTTCAATTTATTCAGTTATTGTAGGTTGATTTCCAAGATTCTTCATGTTGCTATTTTCCGCTGGAAAAAATTTGAAATTTTGGGAAAATGAGCTTCTCCCCTTCTTCTTTACATGCGAAAATTTTCAAAATTTTCCCCCCACTAGTTTTCCAGGACAACTTTGAATTGTGTGAGACAGTATTTTTAATTAATTCAGTTATTGTAGGTTGATTTCCAAGATTTTTCATGTTGTTATTTTCCACTGGAAAAATTTGAAATTTTGGGAAAATGAGCCTCTCACCTTCCTCTTTACATGCAAAAAGTTTCAAATTTTTCTTCTTCACTAGTATTCCAGGAAAACTTTGAAATGTGTGAAATTGTATTTTCAATTAGTTCAGTTTTTGTAAGTTGATTTCCAAAATTATTCATGTTGGGAAAAAATTGTAATTAAGTACTTACAGGAAAATGAGCCTTTAACCTTCCTTTTTACATACAAAAAATTTCAAATTTTTCCTTTCACTAGTTTTCCAGGAAAACTTTGGAATGTGTGAGACTGCATTTTCAATTTATTCAGTTATTGTAGGTTGATTTCCAAGATTCTTCATGTTGCTATTTTCCGCTGGAAAAATTTGAAATTTTGGGAAAATGAGCTTCTCCCCTTCTTCTTTACATGCGAAAATTTTCAAAATTTTCCCCCACTAGTTTTCCAGGACAACTTTGAATTGTGTGAGACAGTATTTTTAATTAATTCAGTTATTGTAGGTTGATTTCCAAGATTTTTCATGTTGTTATTTTCCACTGGAAAAATTTGAAATTTTGGGAAAATGAGCCTCTCACCTTCCTCTTTACATGCAAAAAGTTTCAAATTTTTCTTCTTCACTAGTATTCCAGGAAAACTTTGAAATGTGTGAAATTGTATTTTCAATTAGTTCAGTTTTTGTAAGTTGATTTCCAAGATTATTCATGTTGGGAAAAAATTGTAATTAAGTACTTACAGGAAAATGAGCCTTTAACCTTCCTTTTTACATACAAAAAATTTCAAATTTTTCCTTTCAGTAGTTTTCCAGGAAAACTTTGGAATGTGTGAGACTGCATTTTCAATTTATTCAGTTATTGTAGGTTGATTTCCAAGATTCTTCATGTTGCTATTTTCCGCTGGAAAAATTTGAAATTTTGGGAAAATGAGCTTCTCCTCTTCTTCTTTACATGCAAAAAGTTTCAAAATTTTCCCTCACTAGTTTTCTAGGAAAACTTTGAATTGTGTGAGACAGTATTTTTAATTAATTCAGCTATTGTAGGTTGATTTCCAAGATTTTTCATGTTGTTATTTTCCACTGGAAAAATTTGAAATTTTGGGAAAATGAGCCTCTCACCTTCCTCTTTACATGCAAAAAGTTTCAAATTTTTCTTCTTCACTAGTATTCCAGGAAAACTTTGAAATGTGTGAAATTGTATTTTCAATTAGTTCAGTTTTTGTAAGTTGATTTCCAAGATTATTCATGTTGGGAAAAAATTGTAATTAAGTACTTACAGGAAAATGAGCCTTTAACCTTCCTTTTTACATACAAAAAATTTCAAATTTTTCCTTTCAGTAGTTTTCCAGGAAAACTTTGGAATGTGTGAGACTGCATTTTCAATTTATTCAGTTATTGTAGGTTGATTTCCAAGATTCTTCATGTTGCTATTTTCCGCTGGAAAAATTTGAAATTTTGGGAAAATGAGCTTCTCCTCTTCTTCTTTACATGCAAAAAGTTTCAAAATTTTCCCTCACTAGTTTTCTAGGAAAACTTTGAATTGTGTGAGACAGTATTTTTAATTAATTCAGCTATTGTAGGTTGATTTCCAAGATTTTTCATGTTGTTATTTTCCACTGGAAAAATTTGAAATTTTGGGAAAATGAGCCTCTCACCTTCCTCTTTACATGCAAAAAGTTTCAAATTTTTCTTCTTCACTAGTATTCCAGGAAAACTTTGAAATGTGTGAAATTGTATTTTCAATTAGTTCAGTTTTTGTAAGTTGATTTCCAAGATTATTCATGTTGGGAAAAAATTGTAATTAAGTACTTACAGGAAAATGAGCCTTTAACCTTCCTTTTTACATACAAAAAATTTCAAATTTTTCCTTTCAGTAGTTTTCCAGGAAAACTTTGGAATGTGTGAGACTGCATTTTCAATTTATTCAGTTATTGTAGGTTGATTTCCAAGATTCCTCATGTTGCTATTTTCCGCTGGAAAAATTTGAAATTTTGGGAAAATGAGCTTCTCCCCTTCTTCTTTACATGCAAAAAGTTTCAAAATTTTCCCTCACTAGTTTTCTAGGAAAACTTTGAATTGTGTGAGACAGTATTTTTAATTAATTCAGCTATTGTAGGTTGATTTCCAAGATTTTTCATGTTGTTATTTTCCACTGGAAAAATTTGAAATTTTGGGAAAATGAGCCTCTCACCTTCCTCTTTACATGCAAAAAGTTTCAAATTTTTCTTCTTCACTAGTATTCCAGGAAAACTTTGAAATGTGTGAAATTGTATTTTCAATTAGTTCAGTTTTTGTAAGTTGATTTCCAAGATTATTCATGTTGGGAAAAAATTGTAATTAAGTACTTACAGGAAAATGAGCCTTTAACCTTCCTTTTTACATACAAAAAATTTCAAATTTTTCCTTTCAGTAGTTTTCCAGGAAAACTTTGGAATGTGTGAGACTGCATTTTCAATTTATTCAGTTATTGTAGGTTGATTTCCAAGATTCTTCATGTTGCTATTTTCCGCTGGAAAAATTTGAAATTTTGGGAAAATGAGCTTCTCCTCTTCTTCTTTACATGCAAAAAGTTTCAAAATTTTCCCTCACTAGTTTTCTAGGAAAACTTTGAATTGTGTGAGACAGTATTTTTAATTAATTCAGCTATTGTAGGTTGATTTCCAAGATTTTTCATGTTGTTATTTTCCACTGGAAAAATTTGAAATTTTGGGAAAATGAGCCTCTCACCTTCCTCTTTACATGCAAAAAGTTTCAAATTTTTCTTCTTCACTAGTATTCCAGGAAAACTTTGAAATGTGTGAAATTGTATTTTCAATTAGTTCAGTTTTTGTAAGTTGATTTCCAAGATTATTCATGTTGGGAAAAAATTGTAATTAAGTACTTACAGGAAAATGAGCCTTTAACCTTCCTTTTTACATACAAAAAATTTCAAATTTTTCCTTTCAGTAGTTTTCCAGGAAAACTTTGGAATGTGTGAGACTGCATTTTCAATTTATTCAGTTATTGTAGGTTGATTTCCAAGATTCCTCGTGTTGCTATTTTCCGCTGGAAAAATTTGAAATTTTGGGAAAATGAGCTTCTCCTCTTCTTCTTTACATGCAAAAAGTTTCAAAATTTTCCCTCACTAGTTTTCTAGGAAAACTTTGAATTGTGTGAGACAGTATTTTTAATTAATTCAGCTATTGTAGGTTGATTTCCAAGATTTTTCATGTTGTTATTTTCCACTGGAAAAATTTGAAATTTTGGGAAAATGAGCTTCTTACCTTCCTCTTTACATGCAAAAAGTTTCAAATTTTTCTTCTTCACTAGTATTCCAGAAAAACTTTGAAATGTGTGAAATTGTATTTTCAATTAGTTCAGTTTTTGTAAGTTGATTTCCAAGATTATTCATGTTGGGAAAAAATTGTAATTAAGTACTTACAGGAAAATGAGCCTTTAATCTTCCTTTTTACATACAAAAAATTTCAAATTTTTCCTTTCACTAGTTTTCCAGGAAAACTTTGGAATGTGTGAGACTGCATTTTCAATTTATTCAGTTATTGTAGGTTGATTTCCAAGATTCTTCATGTTGCTATTTTCCGCTGGAAAAATTTGAAATTTTGGGAAAATGAGCTTCTCCCCTTCTTCTTTACATGCGAAAATTTTCAAAATTTTCCCCCACTAGTTTTCCAGGACAACTTTGAATTGTGTGAGACAGTATTTTTAATTAATTCAGTTATTGTAGGTTGATTTCCAAGATTTTTCATGTTGTTATTTTCCACTGGAAAAATTTGAAATTTTGGGAAAATGAGCCTCTCACCTTCCTCTTTACATGCAAAAAGTTTCAAATTTTTCTTCTTCACTAGTATTCCAGGAAAACTTTGAAATGTGTGAAATTGTATTTTCAATTAGTTCAGTTTTTGTAAGTTGATTTTCAAGATTATTCATGTTGGGAAAAAATTGTAATTAAGTACTTACAGGAAAATGAGCCTTTAACCTTCCTTTTTACATACAAAAAATTTCAAATTTTTCCTTTCACTAGTTTTCCAGGAAAACTTTGGAATGTGTGAGACTGCATTTTCAATTTATTCAGTTATTGTAGGTTGATTTCCAAGATTCTTCATGTTGCTATTTTCAGCTGGAAAAATTTGAAATTTTGGGAAAATGAGCTTCTCCCCTTCTTCTTTAAATGCAAAAAGTTTCAAAATTTTCCCTCACTAGTTTTCTAGGAAAACTTTGAATTGTGTGAGACAGTATTTTTAATTAATTCAGCTATTGTAGGTTGATTTCCAAGATTTTTCATGTTGTTATTTTCCACTGGAAAAATTTGAAATTTTGGGAAAATGAGCCTCTCACCTTCCTCTTTACATGCAAAAAGTTTCAAATTTTTCTTCTTCATTAGTATTCCAGGAAAACTTTGAAATGTGTGAAATTGTATTTTCAATTAGTTCAGTTTTTGTAAGTTGATTTCCAAGATTATTCATGTTGGGAAAAAATTGTAATTACTTACAGGAAAATGAGCCTTTAAAACCTTCCTTTCTACATACAAAAAATTTCAAATTTTTCCTTTCACTAGTTTTCCAGGAAAACTTTGGAATGTGTGAGACTGCATTTTCAATTTATTCAGTTATTGTAGGTTGATTTCCAAGATTCTTCATGTTGCTATTTTCAGCTGGAAAAATTTGAAATTTTGGGAAAATGAGCTTCTCCCCTTCTTCTTTAAATGCAAAAAGTTTCAAAATTTTCCCTCACTAGTTTTCTAGGAAAACTTTGAATTGTGTGAGACAGTATTTTTAATTAATTCAGCTATTGTAGGTTGATTTCCAAGATTTTTCATGTTGTTATTTTCCACTGGAAAAATTTGAAATTTTGGGAAAATGAGCCTCTCACCTTCCTCTTTACATGCAAAAAGTTTCAAAATTTTTTTCTTCACTAGTATTCCAGGAAAACTTTGAAATGTGTGAAATTGTATTTTCAATTAGTTCAGTTTTTGTAAGTTGATTTCCAAGATTATTCATGTTGGGAAAAAATTGTAATTACTTACAGGAAAATGAGCCTTTAAAACCTTCCTTTCTACATACAAAAAATTTCAAATTTTTCCTTTCACTAGTTTTCCAGGAAAACTTTGGAATGTGTGAGACTGCATTTTCAATTTATTCAGTTATTGTAGGTTGATTTCCAAGATTCTTCATGTTGCTATTTTCAGCTGGAAAAATTTGAAATTTTGGGAAAATGAGCTTCTCCCCTTCTTCTTTACATGCGAAAATTTTCAAAATTTTCCTCCACTAGTTTTCCAGGACAACTTTGAATTGTGTGAGACAATATTTTTAATTAATTCAGTTATTGTAGGTTGATTTCCAAGATTTTTCATGTTGTTATTTTCCACTGGAAAAATTTGAAATTTTGGGAAAATGAGCCTCTCACCTTCCTCTTTACATGCAAAAAGTTTCAAATTTTTCTTCTTCACTAGTATTCCAGGAAAACTTTGAAATGTGTGAAATTGTATTTTCAATTAGTTTAGTTTTTGTAAGTTGATTTCCAAGATTATTCATGTTGGGAAAAAATTGTAATTACTTACAGGAAAATGAGCCTTTAAAACCTTCCTTTCTACATACAAAAAGTTTCAAATTTTTCCTTTCACTAGTTTTCCAGGAAAACTTTGGAATGTGTGAGACTGCATTTTCAATTTATTCAGTTATTGTAGGTTGATTTCCAAGATTCTTCATGTTGCTATTTTCAGCTGGAAAAATTTGAAATTTTGGGAAAATGAGCTTCTCCCCTTCTTCTTTAAATGCAAAAAGTTTCAAAATTTTCCCTCACTAGTTTTCTAGGAAAACTTTGAATTGTGTGAGACAGTATTTTTAATTAATTCAGCTATTGTAGGTTGATTTCCAAGATTTTTCATGTTGTTATTTTCCACTGGAAAAATTTGAAATTTTGGGAAAATGAGCCTCTCACCTTCCTCTTTACATGCAAAAAGTTTCAAAATTTTTTTCTTCACTAGTATTCCAGGAAAACTTTGAAATGTGTGAAATTGTATTTTCAATTAGTTCAGTTTTTGTAGGTTGATTTCCAAGATTATTCATGTTGGGAAAAAATTGTAATTACTTACAGGAAAATGAGCCTTTAAAACCTTCCTTTCTACATACAAAAAGTTTCAAATTTTTCCTTTCACTAGTTTTCCAGGAAAATTTTGGAATGTGTGAGACTGTATTTTCAATTTATTTAGTTATTTTAGGTTGATTTCCAAGATTCCTCATGTTGCTATTTTCCACTGGAAAAATTTGAAATTTTGGAAAAATCAGCTTCTGACCTTCCCCTTTACATGCAAAAAGTTTCAAAATTTTCCCTTCACTAGTTTTCCAGGAAAACATTGAAATGTGTGAGACTGTATTTTCAACTAATTCAGTTTTTGTAGGTTGATTTCCAAGATTTTTCATGTTGCTGTTTTCCACTGGAAAAATTTGAAATTTTGGGAAAATGAGCTTCTCACCTTCCAGGATTTTTTTATTTTGGGAACATCCCTATTATAAGAGACATTTGTGTGAAATTTAAGAGGAGTTTGGAGGAATTTGCGGGAATTTGGAGGAATTTGCAGGGAATTTAGAGGAAATTGTGGGGTATTTGGAGAAATTTGTGGTGGGGTATTTGGAGGAATTTGTGGGAAATTTGGAGGAATTAGGCGTAAAAAATTCTCCTTTGAGAAATTGTTTGCACAAATTCTGAGATGGTGGTTTATCCCTTGATTATTTCTATTCATTTCAGTAATGTTTGCAAATACATACAACAATTATTTTGAAGCCAATCTGAGCCTCAGAAATAAAATTAGGAATTTTTTAAAAAATCCTTGTTAAATTCTTAAGAAATTAACTCAGAATGTTTTAAAAAATCCTCGTAAAATTCGTAGCAAATCAACTTTGGAAAATACTTCCAGGATTCTGAGCAACTTGAAACTTCCAGAAATTCATAACTAAAGTCCCTTTTCCAAATACATATCTTGAATACCTCTTTTCAAAATTGTTTAGGTATATAAAGATTCAAAACTTGGACAGCAATTTTATGAGATGCTTTTATGAGCTTCTTAGAACTTTTGATCCTCCAAAGAAAAGTTTCTGAGAAAACTTCATGAAACCCAAACATAAACTACCAATTATAGAAATAAGAAAACCTCCTCTCCTACTAAATCTTTCAACCATGTCCCTGCGAAATCGCTTATAATATTTCTATATCCACCTATTGCAAACAAAACAAAGATAAAAACCTCAACCTTGACAAGGCGCAACAAATCTGACCTACTCTCCATCCGCGGCATTCAATTACATCTGACCTACAAACCAAAAAAAATAAGTCACGATGACAGCAAAACTAATTAACCAAGTAGTGAAGAAAAGGGGGGGACTTTACAATGTGGCTTCCCCACCAGAATATTAATTTTATCAAAAAAAAAAAAATAGCGGGGGAAAAATCCCCAACCCAACAAACGAAACGGTTTCACTTTCAGAAACAGTATTGCCAAAAATGCTAAAGCCAACTTGAAAATGAATATAACCATAGAGGAGAAACTTACCTATATTAAAGGTTTGTAAATTTTTTACAATGTGGCAACGCAGCATCGTAAAAATTACCGATAGGCGATCGAGTTTACTACGCAAGACTTATGCGATGTTGCCGCTAGTATTGAGACGAAAATAGTGGATTTTTCTTATACAGGGTGAATATTTTAAAGGACACAAGATTTTTTTTTTTTTTTTTATAATGGAATAATTATAATTGAATTGATTCACCAAGAGTTGACCAAAGTTGGTTTAAGATGTTTGGTTTAATCAGTAGGAAATTCTTAGGGCTTCAAAAAAGGTAATTTGAAGAATTGAGCCCTAGGGCTTCGTTTTCAAGATTTTCGGCTTTAAGTTTTTCCAAAATTTGGGACAAAGTTCAAACTTTGAGGCTCGATATCTCGAAAACTATTTGAGATAAATGATTCGACTTGGTTTTATCTTAAAGAGCATTCAATTCTTATTAAGAATATATAAATATGCCTTAAGATTTCTGAAATATTAATTAAGTTATGAACGATTTTGTGAGGTAATGTCGGTTGATCGAAATACAGGAATAGCTAATACCTAAATAATTTCGAATGTCAAAGAATGCTGCACAAAATTTCGAAATTTATTTTTCTTTACATAAAAGAAATAAATAACCATTTAAGAAAACCTTCACAGGGCGGCAACATTGCATCGATTCTCAACAACGAGGACGCCAAAACGCGCAAGAACCCTGACAATGTTGCCAAACTGTTTTATTTGTATCATTAATTTGTAGGTCAATATATTTGCGATTTCATGTAATTATTCATGCATTTAATTTTTCTTTACAATATTTGCTTAATAATTTAAAATTCGTTAGGGTTTTTAAAAAAAACTTCAATTTTCGATGTTTAGATTAAAATAGTTGGCAACAGTGCTACAAGTGTCATTATCTATAGCAAAGCAAAACCGTGGATCGGCCGCTTTTTATCGGAAAATAACGTTTTTAAGTGTAAAATTAATTGGTGTATTTATTAAGAAAAGATGTTGCAGTTTAGTGCTAAATTAGTGTTATATTCCCAAAACCCAAGGAGTTATAAATAAATAAAACCTTTAAGGTAAATCCAACCAAATATTTAAAAAATACTCACAAAACTTTATAAATCCAACATAGTAGGCCACCGGCCAATGAAATACCTACAGTCGCATTTAAAAAAAAAACTTAAATAAAACCCCTCATTGGCGTATGGAAAATTCGATTTTATTGCGCAGTTGCCACTTTCCCCATCCCAACTACACAAGTAGGCTTTTTATTCGAGATGCATAATTCAATTGGAAAGGGAAAAATGGTTTTTAATATAGGTGGCGCTGGTACTTCAAACATGGAGAATCGAGACCTCCTCAAATGCCGCCATTTTTAATACAAAGACACAACACCAAAAAAAATTTAGTTTGTTTAGAGACGTACCCTTTTCTTTGTGCGTTTTCGCTTCTCCCAAGTTGTTGCACTCGATCAACAAAAATTAAATTAAAACAAAAATAATAAACTCAAACAAACCTTTTCGTAAAAAACCCGAAACCCCTACTACGTTCCATATCACAACAAAATCCGACTAAAAATAACCGAATATAACGTCATTAAGAAGCAAAAATATAATAAAATATATAGGCACAAACACACGCACACAAAATTTTTTGGTCCTTCGAGCCGGATTTTAATCTACACTTGAGCACGTTTACGTTTCGACTATCCCACACTCCTCTACTTCTACCGCTTCGAATGTTGCCGTTGCCGCTCTACCGTCCAATCCTAGCGTAGTAGGCCCCTCTCAAAAACTATGAAGGGGGCCAAGAGGGAATCGTCCATATTAATTTCGAACAAAGGGGCTCGTACGAACGAATGGGAAAACAAGTTTGTCCGGGTCGATGTCGGATTATCGTCCGTCCTTGTTGGTTTCGACATTGTCTAATGGCTGCGCGATGTCGTTTTTGAATATTTGATGGCGCACGCTCAGTTCGGAATAGTAGGACGGCTTCGAATTTTTTTGGTCTAGCCTATGAGGGAAACGATTGGGTTATGGGTATATCGTAAAATCGGACGAGTAGCGGCGCATTTTGTTTTCGAAGCGATTTCGAGAATTTCGGGTTCGACGATTCTCGCCCCCTAAATCGAAAAACGAGACTCCGCCCTTTTTAGAACCATCCATTAAACCAACTGGAAGGTTGTTGGATCTGTCTGTCAATTTCAAAAGAGATGTCCCTAATTCTAATTTGTCACCCAATTCTCTTGCAAGAACTTCTATAGCTAGGCAGATCGCTCGCCATTTTTATTGCTTGAAGTCATTGGACAGATATGATGTCACCATTAGACATCTTCTTACCCCTTAAAATACTGTTAATCAGAATGTCCAATAATGACTCCCTATATGTTGTCCTACTTATGCCTATCTCTCTTTATTTTCATGTCTTTACACTTTATTTGACCCTTCTTTTTAGATGTTCCTCCCTATACAATCCCTACTTTATCCCGCAACCGTTGTTTCCAGTTTCCGACCCTTTTTGCTCTTATCTCTTATCTTATTGTTCTAGTATGCCCCTATTATGTTATTCTATTGGTATTGGACATCCATGACCTACGACGTAATTTTCAAATTATTTACTCTCGTCTTTTCGCATTTCTTTGCCTGATGTTCAAACCCACTGCAGTGGTATTAGGTAGCACAAACTCAATAATTGTCTATAGGCTGTGATCAAAATTATGGGTATAGGGACTCGTATGATGGAAAATTAAATAAAAGCGGTTAGGGTATAGATACCTATTAATATGCACGCCACTGGAATCATTTCGTCTGACGTCACACGACCCGTGTCGCTCTATATGTGAGGAATGAGCCACTGCCAGTAATTTTGGTCACAGACTAAGCAGCTATGAAAATTATTGAATGTTATCTGTATAGGGTGTCAAAAAAGTTCAAAAATTTCAAAATTTAACACAAGAAAAATCTTCAATTTTAAGAGCCTAAAACATTTTAAGGACACCCTGTATAAAAACAAAACTTTGGTAATTGATGGGAGTATTTCATTGTCTTCAAGAGACTGTAGGTATTCAGTCTCTCAGGTTAGAAACAAAATTCTAATTTTATTACCTAAACAGGGTGTTCAATGAAGCGTTGCAAATATCGTTGTATTTTCAAAAAACATCCTGTAAGTTTGATAATAAGTTCACATATTGAGCCTCTACAGTGTGTATATAGGAAATTCGAATCTTTATATTGGAATCCTGCTTATTAGGAAAGATACAAGGTGGCTCAAACTAAGAAAATTTCAGGAAATTTAATGCTTATTTATATCCTGTTGTTGCCAAGTTTGCTTCAAAGTTGTCGGTTTCCTAGGAATTCAAAAGAAAAACTAAAAATAGCCAATTTTGTTTTTTATCAATAATTCATAGGTAAACTGTCAACTTTAGACTTTTCTATCTTTAACATTTAAGGAGACACATCATTATTTGGTTTTATTATTATAATTATCAAGCAATGGTGCCAAATTTTGCAAACTATAGCGGTTCCAACTGTATTTTCAAGGACTTGAGCTTGTAATACATCATTCTAGAAAAATTTCCTACTTTATATCCGTCACTTTCTTACTCGTTGTGTTTCCTATATCATCTCTCACTCTCGTATTTCAATACCATGATTTTTCTATATCGTTGTCTCTTATTTATTATTCCAAGCTCTCGATTGGTTAGACACAAAAATTACAAGGTCACTCAAGCCAAGCACCGAGAATAGTGAAAATATCAACAGATTATCATTTTATTATATCTCCATCTCTCTCTTTTTCATTAAATGTCTTATATCATTATCTCTTTCTTATCATTCCAGGCTTTTGACTAGTCAGACACAGAGCTGTCAGATACTTACAGAATACTTGAAATTTTACTTCAAGTTCTTGTAAGTACCTACTTGAAATATTTTACTAGAAGTACAGTGGATAAACGGTACTTTTACTTGGTACTCAAACTATTTTTAACAAAGTACTTTTCATTGTACTTGATTTCATCAAGTACAATGACTTGGGAATACTTGAAATACATTAGAAGTACTCTAAGTACTATAAGTGTATAAATACTTTAAATACAACAAAAGTATTACAAGCAAAATTATGAATGAAAAAATTGTCATGTTTTATGTTTATGAGAAAGACCCATTATAATGTATTTCAAACACTAGTACTTTAATTGTACTTCAAATTAAGAACTCTAAAAAATTCCAGTACTTTTATTAAGTACTTGATAATTGGAGTACATTTAAGAAAAAAAATTTACAGTCGTGAGAACAAAAAGTGGGACACCCGACTGACAGGTCTTGTCAATTTTTGCTATTTTGGGTAAATCAGTATTTTTTCTACAATAGATTTTCTGTCAAATATGACAATCCCTGTCATTGCCGTAAGTATAGCTAGTGAACACGTTTTACAATAGGAAAAAACGGGTGTCCCACTTTTTGTGCTCACGACTGTACTTTGTACTTCAATTACTTCTACAAAATGTTGAGTACTTTGAACTTGTACTCCAAGTACTTTAGTAATGTACAGGGTTATTGGTTATAAATGTCACCCCCCTCTATCTTTTTTATTTGATATTTTAGAAAAAAGTGTCCCTAATAAAAAATGTATGGTTGAAATTAAATTTTTTGAAAAAAATTACTTTTGCATATACAGGGTGTTTCAAAAAAGCTGGTCGTGCTCCAACTTTCTTATTTTAAATTGAATACTCTGTATATTATTCCATATTCGGATTCTACGTGAAATTCTGAACAGGTTTCATGTAATATACCCTATACCTAAGTTCAACTGTTTGGGAAATATTGACAGTTGAAGATTGACTTTTTTGCATATATGACAGGCTGTAAAACCTAAACGGTTAACTTTTGAGCAAAACCGATCTTACATTTTTTTCTAAGATTTTCACAAGTTATCATTTGACACCAACTTTGAATTTAACCGAAGATTAAATTTAATTGGAATTTTCAATCCAGACATTAAATTCAAAGTTGATGTCAAATATTGATGTCAACTGATAGTTTATAAAAATCTAAGATAAAAATGTAAGATCGGTTTTGCTCTAAAATTAACCTTCTAGGATTTACAGCCTGTCAAAGTTGCAAAAAAGTCAATTTTCAACTGTCAATATTGCCAAAAAAGTTGAACTTAGGTATAGGGTACATCACATGAAATCTGCTCAGAATTTGACGAAAAATCCGAATATTGAATAATATACAGGGTATTCAATTTAAAATAAGAAAGTTGGAGCTCGACCAGCTTTTTTGAAACACCCTGTATATGCAAAAGTGAGTTTTTCAAAAAATTTAATTTCAACCATAAATTTTTTATTTGGGACACTTTTTTCTAAAATATCAAATAAAAAAGATAGAGAGGGGTGACATTTATTATAACCAATAACCCTGTACACTTGGCCAAACATAAAACTGGTACGCATTATCCTATTGTGTTGTATTGTGTGAATCGACCTTTTTTATCACTTCAACAATGACAAAAAGAGTCAAGTCAGTGTCATATTTAAACCAATCATACCATAAAAACATGTTGTGTTTACTTTTTTCAGCTTTGACGTTGACAAAAACTGTCTGATTCAAGTTTTTTAGGTTGGTAAGCCTGACACACTTTTTTTTATGTTTGGCCAAGTGTACTTGAGTAACTTGTGTCAGCTTTGATCAGACACAAAAATTACAAGGCCACTCAAGCGCCGAGAATATTCAAAATTTGTGTCACATATTTTTTATCTCATCCATCTCCTTTTAACTCATTAAATTTTCTATAGCTATTTTTGTTGGTTTTGAGTTCAAATTTCGATCTCCTACTTTATATCCGTTTCTTTCTAACTTATTGTGTTTTCTATGTCATCTCTCCAGTGTCCTCTATTCCAGGCTTTTGATTGGTCAGACACAAAAGTTACAAGGCCACTCAAGCGCCGAGAATAATCATATATTTTACTTCATATACTCATCTTTTTCCAAATCATTAAATTTCCTACAGCTATTTTTGTTGGCTTTGTGTTCAAATTTCCATCTCCTACTTTATATCCATTTCTTTCTAATTCATTGTGTTTTCTATATTATCTCTCACTCTTTTATTTGAAACTCATTATTGAGTCACTCCAGCGCAGCGAATACCTAAAAATTAGTGTCACAATTTTTTTTTTTAATCCCACTTTATCTCTGTCTCTTTCACACTTATTCAATTTTCTATATCGCTGTCTCTTACTTTATTAATCCAGGCGCTTGATTGGTTAGACATAAAAATTATAAGGTCACTCAAGCGCCAGGAATAATGAAAATATCAATAGATTTTTATTTTATTATATCTCCATCTTCCTCTTTTCCATTGAATTTCTTATAACATTATTTTTCTCTTATCATTTCAGGCTTTTGATTGGTCAGACACAAAAATTGCAAGGTCACTCAAATTTGTGTCATTTTTGTATCTTATCAGTCTCTTTTTAACGCATTAAATTTCTCATAGCTATTTTTGTTGGTTCTGTCTTCAAATTTCCCTCTCTTACTTCATATCCGTTTCTTTCTAACTTATTGTGTTTTCTATGTCATTCACTCTTCCATTTGAAGCTCATTATTGAGTCACTCAAGCGCAGGGAATATTCAAAAAATAGAATCACATTTTTTTTATCTCACTTTATCTCTCTCTTTTTCACTTATATTATTTTTTATATCGTTGTCTCTTACTTTTATTTTTCCTGGCTTTTGATTGGTCTACAAGGTTACTCAAGCTCCAGGAATAATGAAAATTAATGCCGATAGTTTTCTTTCTATTATGGCCTCCATCCTTCTCTTTCTCACTGAATTTCTCATATAATTATATTTTTCTTATTATTCCATGCCAAAAGGTTAGCCACAAAAATTACAGAGCTACTCAATCACCGAGAATAATCAGAATTTGTGTCACGAATTTTTTTATCTCATCCATCTCTTTTTAACTCATTGAATTTCCTACAGCTATTTTTGTCGGTTTCGTGTTTAAAATTTCCATTTCCAGGAAGCTTTTGATTGGTCAAACACAAAAACTACAAGGCTACTCAAGCACCAAGAATAATCAAAATTTGTGTCAATTTTTTTTTATCCTACTTTTTATCCATCTGTTTTTTACTCATTATGTTTCCTATGTCGTCTTAAACTTTCGAATTTCAATCCCATGATTGAGTCACTCGAGCCGGAAACACCCTAAAATTAGTGTCACATTTTTTTAATCCCACTCTATCTCTGTCTCTTTCTCAATTATTCAATTTTCTATATCGCTGTCTCTGACTTTATTATTCCAGGCTCTTGATTGGTTAATTAGACACAGAAATTACAAAGTCACTAAGCGCCAGGAATAATAAAAATATCAATAGAATTTCATTTTATTATATCTCCATCTCTCTCTTTTTGATTGAATCTCTTATATTATTATCTTTCTCTTATTATTCCAGGCTTTCGATTCGTCGTATCGTTAGAGAGACGAGGCTGGTTAAATAATTGGAAACATCCTGTACAGGGTGTGTAAAAAGAGTTAAAAAAATTAAGCATTCACTACAAAAAAAAATCTCCAATTTCAGGAACCCATAAAGATTTTAAGGACACCCTGTATAAAGACAAAACTTTGGCAATTGATAAAGCATGACATTGTCTTTAAGAGGCTCTTTTCCTAAAAAATCTGATCTCATTATACAGGGTGTTTATCAAAGTAGTGCTGTATTTCCCAAAAATGACCAAAAACATTATATATTAGGTAACTTATAACTTGAGTACCTATTAAATTTGACATTTCCTAATAACATTGTCTAAATTGTTCCACCCTGGTACATACCAGGGTGGTTATTCTTGAAACAAGGGAGCAGCGTTCCCAAGAGAACGAGTTTTCCGTCTTTGTTTACCTCTATTATCATTTCCATATTATTGAGAAAGAGAGAACACTCGTTCTCCTGGGAACGCTGCTCCCCTGTTTCAAGAATAAGTACAGAACAATTCCGTTGAATGGATTACTCGTATCCGTGTCAGGAAAGTTATTGTTTGGAGATAAACCCATTAGCTTATAATTCAAGATGGCGACGTGGGCATAACAAATTTGACCACCGTAAAGGAAAGGTGCCTTTATACATTCCATTGCAATGGCATGTAATATCGAGTTAGAGGGCGCTTTTTTACTTGGAGCTTTTCAAATTGTGGCGCGTAAATAACCGATTATAATTGTAACCTCAAAAGTTCAGTTTGACGTGGGGTTTTTACTTTCCAGGCTGGGCCCGGATTCCCAACCCACGATTCGATAGTATCGTCTATCTATCTTATATTTATACAGACGATACTATCGAGTAGTGGGTTCGGAATCTGGGCCCAAAAACCGCACATCGAATTAAACTTTTGTGGAGTGTGGTCGAAATCAGTTTGGGCGTCAAACCAAATGCCAACAAGCCGTTCAAAAAGGAATCGGTATAAACTCCGGTTAACTTTCACGCTAGTTCAAAAATATTCGGGATGCTACCCAGTGTGCACTTTTTCTTAACCAACTCAGCCGCTAGGTAAATTTCACTCCTGTCATTCTTGTCAGTTTTTTCATTATTATCAAGCATAATCAATAAGGGTTTTCAAGCGATTGACCAGTCGTTAACTTTGACAGATGAGCCACTCATTTAACGTCATTCAAGACCAATTGGTTGACAAATGACGTTTACTCTATTGTTTATCTGTCAAGTGTAACCGATCGGTCAAACGCTTGAAATCTTCTTTATACTTGATGCTGGATTATGTGATATGTCAATAGGGTAGTGGACAATTTTTTGAAATATTTTTTTTATTAATCTTCATAACAAAATAAACAATTGTTGGTGATTCTTTGATTTTAGAAAACAAAAATATACGTTAAAAAAAATTAACAAATTTGTACGTATTTTAAACGCTATAATTTACCGCCAGGAAATTACGTCATAGCTGTTATGTATGTCCAATAGCGCGTCCTTATATTTTACATCCTTTTAGAAAAAGATGCCGATAAATTCAGTACGCACAGATTGACAAATAGAATTCTCTCAAAAAGTGGGGTTATGTTGAGAGTGTGCCTAAATGTAATAATACCCGACAGACGCTGATATATCTTTCTTTTTTGCTCTAAAGAGTAAGTTTGTGTCGAATATCGGACGTAGGTTTTATTTAATTCATACTTAAATAAAGCAGCTATGACGTAGAATCAGGGCGCGAAATATTTCCGTTCAAATAGTGCGTCCCAAAACTCTACTTTTACCGCCTTTAGTAATTTTATCTGAAATTTCTTTTGATATGAATATTTTTTTTTTTACTCTATAGGTGAAGAATAGATCATCGATTTCATTGAAATTATACCTTGTCCACTACCCTATTGTGCATGTCACATTCCCCTTACTCCCCCACCATCAAATTCTGGGATACTCGAGGATCAAGAACACTTAATTTCTTCTGTGAGAACGGACCTTTTCTACATTTAAAATCGACGAAAAAATTAACTCCCTAGCACAGCCTGAATTGCAAGCAGTCCATCGAGGTCTGCGGGTGACGTCACTACTACAAGCTGTTGATAGTGACGTCACTCGCAGGCCCAGAATTTGTAGGAGAGGGAGTATGACATACCTAATTGACATATCAGATATGCTATAACCTGGAAAAAAAGGTTCATTGTAGTTTGATGATTGATCCATGTAAACTCAATAGCGTTCATATTTTGTATTGTATTGAGTGAGTCTTGGTTTAAAAACCGACGTTTGAGTCAATTTTTATTTGTTGAAAAAGGAAGGCAAAAGTACAAACCCTCGTGAAACAAACAGTACAAACAGATAAATGAAATGCACCGAACGCTAGGTCTAATATGTTAAGTAATAATAGGCCTGTTCGCACAGAAATCACCAACCAGTCAGAGCAAATTTCATTGGTTGAAACTAGTTTTCTGACTGTTTCCAACCAATGAAATTCGCTCTGACTGGTTTGTGATTGCTGTGCGAACAGGCCTAATTATACACCACTGCGTTCGAAAACACACGAGATAAAATTTACTCTTCTGATCACATACACCATATACCCACTCTCGAACGCACTCTTGAGGTTAAAATTATATTCAGTCATTTACGCGCCAAAATTTGAAAAGCTCCAAGTACAGAAGCGCCCTCTAGAACTTGACTGTCAATATTACATGCCATTAATTGCAATTTGAATAGGAATTGAATGTAAACGTGCCTTTACGGTTGTCAGGTATGTTTTTCCCACAGCGCCATATTGAATCGAGAGAACGTGAAATCGCTTTATAGTTACAAATACACACAAGCGCCCTGTATAATCAATATTCGTATTACAATTTATTTGTTCTACTTAATATCCGTCTCTTTTTGTCAAATTATGAATGAATAATTCTATTGTACAATTTGTACAGGGTGTCCCAAATTCGAGAGCCAACATGGGGATCTCTAACGGTTGCCGTTATTACCATGTTAGCTTTCGATTTTCGTATTTGGGATACCCTATACTATACAAACTCCAAATTCAAGAACCCTAAACATTTTGAGAACACCCTGTATGGAGACAAAACTTTGGCAATTGATAGAGCATTTCATTGGCTTAAAAAGGCTCTATTAATAAACCTATAAAGCAAAATTCTGTGATCCCATTATACAGGGTATTCAATAAAGGAGTGCAAAAATTGCTGTATTTTCTAAAAACATCCTATAACTTTAGTATTTTTTTTTGTCGAAACAAGTCAAATAAAGTTTCTACAGGGTGTCCGGAAAACTTGAAGTACATAGGTAACCATTGAAGCTATGGGGTGGACCAAATGGGAAAAAAGTTGCACAATCAAATGCCTACAAATACTCTGTTATCAACTTCCTTGAACTCGGAATAGCAACGGATATACAGGGCAAAAAAAAAAGTGTGTTTGTTCATGTTTGTGTATATGCTCTGTATATCCCCGTTGCTATTCCGAGTTCAAAAATGTTGATGATAGATTATTTGTAGGCACTTGATTGCGAAACTTTGTCTCATTGGTCCACCCTGTATCTTCAATCAATGGTTTTCAAAATCATTCCCCATGTATGTACTTCAAGTTATTCTGAACACCCTGTATAGATTAATAAACTTTTCATATGTGGAAGAAAAGTTACAAAATTTAAATATTTACTTTAAAAAAAAATCTCTTATTTCAAAAGCTGTAAACATTTTAAGGGTACACTGTATACAAACAAAACTTTGACAATTGATAGAGCTCTATTCATAAAACAAAATTCTAATTCCATTATACAGGGTGTTTAATAAAGCAGTGCAAAAATCGCTGTATCTTTAATATTTAATTTTTTTAACAGTTGAAATAGACCAAAAAATTCTCCATAAAATCCCCAATTTTTAAACCTGTGTGAAAAATTATCAGACGTCCCAAATTGATTAAATTTATTAGACTCTAGTTTACCCTATATATCTCGAATGACTCAAATTACCAAAAAAACTGTCTAAACTTGAAAAAAAGTTCAAATTAATCAGACGATTGTCTACAGTTTCCAAGAAACTGTCTAAATTTCCTAGACAACTATTTTCTTCTTCTTGGGGTTTCCAGTGTCAAAAACTATCACATCTTATCTTGTATTTTTGAGAAAATATGTATCTGAATTTATTCGAAATAAGGAAATTTGCAATGCTGATCCCTGAAAAGATGATTTCTTAAGGTCAAGTTTTCATAAATGACATTTAAAATATTTATTTTGTAAACCTACAATTTAAAATTTCCCCAAAAGAACTTATTTAAAAAAATAAATTATTATCATCAAAATCTCTATAGATACTTCAAGGATTCAAAATGGAGGCTGATGACGGTCATTTTGAATTTCTTTTTTCTCTTTGCAAACCCAAGAAGAGCCATCACAGTTTCAAGATCGTGGACCCTCAAATTCAACATGCCCCAGTTTATATTACCGAGAAGGGTGTGTAACTTTGCCATTGTTCGCCAGTTTCTTTGATTGACACCCCAACTTTAGAAGGGTGGAATTAACCGGGCATTGTTAAATCGGTCCTTACTTTACACCACGTAGGGTGCGACTGTGTTTTCTCTTGCACATACAATTTCTACCATTTTAATCGAATTTCGAGGGATGCTAAGTTTATACTAAGATAAAGGATTGGATTTAGCCATTCTCTAACTGGAGGGTGTCGATATAATAATATGGTCCTATGAGGGAGAGAAAAAAAGGGTTTTGGAGAGAAGGAAAAAAAATGTCTCAAACCAATAAGGCTTTAAAAAGCAGTTCTTCATCTTCTAGGAAACTTGTGGCTTTTGGATCATTTTTTCTAACAACAATAAATCTTCTCCCACAAACTTTGCACATTGATCTTTGGCCTTTAAAAGTAATGAACATTTTTCTACAAGGCTTGTAACATTTTCCATCAAAAGCACTACATCCTCATTTACATATTTCAAACTTGTGCATGGCATTTTCAAGACTTTGTAAATAATAAATATTCTTCTACAATATTATATCATTCTGAGCTTGAAGTAATGACACTTGATAGGTAATCATTCAGCTTGAGGGTTAGTTGCTTTTTCAGCATCATCTTTTTAAGATTCTTGGTGACAGTTTTTGAAGTTCTTCTTCCCTATATGGGTCTTAAATTCTCATCTTTATCACACATTGATAGGTAAATCCATTTTGCATCTACAGGATATTTTGCCTTGGACCAAGTGTGGCTGATTTCGAATCAACTTCTTGCTAAACCAGCTCTAATCCATCTTTTTCAATTATCTCAGAAAAATCCTCATTCCTCTGGAATTCAACTGCATAATCTTCAAAATATTTTGGTTGTGTTTTTTCAGGTTGCTTCATCTTCTTCAGATTCTACTACACAGTTTTTTGATTGTTATTCACATTCTCAACATTTTCCTCTAACGTTGTCTTGATATTTCATGATTCTTTTTCTTCATCGACAGATTCAACTTCAAATTCATCTTTTTTTTTCCATTCCTGAATAATTTTTGAATAATCTTGAAAAAAATCGCATCAGATATAAATAAGCCTTTATGTATCATGATCTGGCATTTATTAGGTTGTAATATTTTCTCAATTGGCTGATGAATATTCTATTGTTCAGCTCTCTTTTGGTAGATAAAGATAAGCAACAGAACCAAAAATTCTCAGGTCTAGGTTTTCCTAGGTTTACCTCCAATCCATAATTTTCTTCAGCAATTTCATCTTTTATAGCTTGAATTGACTTTTATTTATACCAAATAATTTGCAGCAACATGGCTTCCAACCACCATCTTATATCATCAATGAAAGTTCTATTCAAAATTATTCTATTCTGGTATGTACAGGGTGTTCCAGATACAATACTTCTAATACGAAAAGTCAATTTCTGAGATAGATACAAAAAAATGAACCCCCCACTTTGAGGCTCAAATTTCATGAAATCTTCATATCATTAGTACAGGGCGAGGGGGAAACCACCTTAGAATTCCGGTGTACAAACTGATAGAATTTTCTAGTATTTTCTAGCATTTCCTAGAATTATGTATGTGTACAAAATAAGGTAGGTGAATTCCCCCTCGGTACAGGGTGATCTATTATAAATGTCACCCCCTTCCTAACTTTATCATTTGACGTTTTTGACAAAGGAGACAAGTACTAAAGTTTTGAGAAATTATCAAGGTTTTACCATACAGGGTGCATCAAAGAAGTATGGCAGTGCGAAGTTATAGGGGACTAATAAATAAGCGCACAATATACATGAACTTCCATTTAAGAAATACAACTTGGCTCTGCTACACTTTTTTGACGCACCCTGTATGCCCAAAACTGACACTTCTGTAATCACTTTTCGAAAGCACTATTTAAGCAGAATCCAGAGACGTTCTCAATATTTTTCTATTTGGCTTCGATTTTGAGATATTGATCAAAGTCTGGAACACCCTGTACAGGGTATACCATTTAAAACAAAACAGGCTCAATATCTGATCACTTTTATTTTTTCGCTCGTACATGTAATTTGATTGTGTGAGTGTTTGAAACATTTTCAGCACTTACTTTACCCTTTAGGGGGGTTGGGACCAACCCTTACCATTCCAAATGGAACAAGGAGTCGAGCGATACCTGTTTCAAAAGAGCATTCAATTTTCTTCCAAATGACATCAAATGAAAGAGAATTGAATGCTCTTTTAAAAGAGGTATCACTCGACCCCTTGTTCCATATGAAATAGTAAGGGTTAGTCGCACCTCGCCTAGAGGGTTTAAGTTGAAGTGCTAAAAATGGTTGCAGAAAACTTCCCCCTTTGAAAATCATATTACGTGTACGAGCGATTTTTGAAAAAATAAACGTTGCATCAGATATTGAGCCTGTTTCATTTTAAATGGTACACCCTGTATATTAATAACTAATTGGATGTCTAACGACAAAAGTTTGGCAATTGATAGGTACGGCATTTCATTGTCTTAAAGATGCTTTATTCCTAAAGCTTTGGACAAAATTCTGATCTCATTATACAGGGTGTTCAAAAAAACACTGCAAAAATCGTTGTATTTCCAGAAAACGTCCTGTAACTTTAGTATTAAATTTTTTCAAGAAGTTCAAATATAGCCTCCATAGGGTGTTAAAAACACCATGAGTCACCATTGGTTTATCGCAAATGATAAGATATACGAGGGCGGTAAATTAGAAAAAAGTTACCATTTCCGAAGGTTATTAAAAATATATTTTCGTTGTTGCCAAATTCTTATCAGATTTCGAGACACTAAGCTATTTGAAAAAAAAAAGTTTTAAGAGCTTTTTACAAATCACCTTGTATCTTGGATCTTAATAGAAAGTTTTTTGTTTTTTGGAAATACAGTGATTTTTAATAAACACCCTGTATAATGACATCCGAATTTTGTATACAGGGTGTTTCTGAATGGTGGACTCTCTAGCAAAGTCTAACCTGCTGATTAAAATTTAAAAAAAAAATTATTGTTTGGTTAGTTTTCGGTATACAGGGTGTCAAAGTTTGAAAAAAAAATAGGTTTTTTTAGCTCAAATATCCCAGTGACGTGCCATGTTTTTTTCTGCTTTTACCAACGTAGTTGCCCTCTGGGGCGCCACTGGAATCATTACGGTAAATTTAATTGAGTCAAAATATAACTTTTGTTGTTAAAAACAAACTTGCCAAGCTTGAAGAAAATCGTAGAAGGGATTTTTGAGCTAAAATACTAAATACCCTCTATGAATGGAGCCTCTTAAAGACAATGGTTTCTCTTTCTACAGGGTGTCCCTAAAATGTTAACGGCTCTTGAATTTGGAATTTTTTTCTCGAAAAAATTTGTACAGATTTGAAATTTGGGAATTTGATGGAAAATGTACTCGTTTATGGTGTCTAAAATACCATGGGCTACCATTGGTTTATCGGGAACGGTGAGATATACGAGGGCGGTTAAGTTAGAAAAAAAATTGCCATTTTCGAAGATTTTTGAAAATATTTTCTCGTTGTTACCAAATTTCCATTAGATACACGGTGATTAGAAAAAAAAAAGTTTCAAGTGTTTTTTACACCCTGTATCTCAGAAACTAATAGAAATATGTCAACAACGAAAATATATTTTAAATAACCTTCGAAAATTGCAACTTTTTCTAATTTAACCACCCTCGTATCTTTCTGATATACCTGGTGGCCCATCGTATTCTAGACACCCTGTATAGGCATAGATTAATAAATTTTCCATGAAATTCTCAAATTTCAAACCTGTACAGGGTAAGTGAAAAATATAAGAGAATTTAAAAATGAACTAAAAAAAAAATTCAAATTCAAGAGCCGTTAACATTTTAGAGACACTTTGTAAAAATACAAAACATTCCGTTGTATGAATAAAATGTAGCAAATGCTTTTACTCTACCTTCGTCTCTTTTTGCTGCATTGAAGCTAAATATGTTTATCTCAAAAAACTTAAGCGAAAGCATATGCTCATGTTTTATGCATTATGACCCATTGTCTTTGAAAGGCTCCATTGATACAGGGTGTTTAGTTTTTTAGCTATAAAATCCTTTTCCCAATTTCTTTTGAACTGGGTAGGTTTGTTTTTAAGGTTGGTTGTGACAAAATTTTAAAGGTTTCTATGTATTTTCATATTAAGAAAAACTTCCCACAAATAATGTTAAAGTTTGATATCTTATAAGCCAATAATACAACTGTCAAATAATAATATTTTGACATTTACAGGTGTATCAATCAAGGCTATTAGAAAAGTTTGAAATTTAACTATTTTCATGAGAAATCTGTTATTAAAATGGATAAACTCCCACAAATGTCAAAGTTGAATTTGACAGTGTGATGTTCTATAATAAGTCAATTATAAAAATGACAAGTAAAAAAAAAATATTATGTAATGTAAGAATTACGGGTCTCTTAAGGTTGGTTACAAAATTTTAAAGGTTTCTATGTATTATCATATTAAGGAAAACTTTCTACAAATAATGTCAAAGTTTGATGTCTCATAAGCCAATAATACAACTGTCAAATAATAATATTTTGACATTTACGAGTGTATCAAGGGCAAGGCCATTAGAAAAATTTTAAATTTAACTATTTGCATAAGAAATCTGTTATTAGAATGGATAAATACCCACGAATGTCAACGTCCTATAGTCCTATAATAAGTCATTTATAAAAATGACAAAAATTATTAATTTGACAGTTACAGGTCTCTTAAGGTTGGTTACAAAATTTTAAAGGTTTCTAGGTATTTTCATATTGAGAAAAACTTCCCACAAATAATGTCAAACTTAGATGTCTTATAAGCCAATAATACAACTGTCAAATAATAATATTTTGACATTTACAGGTGTATCAAGGCCATTAGAAAAGTTAGAAATTTCACTATTTTCAGAAGAAATCTGTTATTAAAATGGACAAATTCCCACGAATGTCAAAGTTGAATTTGACAGTGTGATGTCCTATAACAAGTCATTTATAAAAATGACAATTGACAAAAATTATTAATTTGACAGCTACAGGTCTCTCAGGGCCATATTTTTCGTAGTTCATAAAGCCTGGCTTAGTGGAAACGATTGGCTTTTTGTGTGACAAAGCCGAGCTTTTCTACTAAGCCAGGCTTTATGAACTACGGAGAATATGGCCCTAAAGGTTGGTTACAAAATTTTAAAGGTTTTTATGTATTTTCATATTAAGAAAAACTTCCCACAAATAATGTCAAAGTTAGATGTCTTATAAGCCAATAATATAACTGTCAAATAATAATATTTTGACAGATACAGGTGTATCAAGGCCATTAGAAAAGTTTGAAATTTAATTATTTTCATAAGAAATCTGTCGATAAAATGGATAAATTCCCATGAATGTGAAAGTCGAATTTGACAGTTTGGTGTTCTATAATAAGTCAATTATAAAAATGACAATTGACAAAAATTATTAATTTGACAGTTACAGGTCTCTTAAGGTTGGTTACAAAATTTTAAAGGTTTCTATGTATTCTCATATTAAAAAAAACTTTTTACAAATAATGTCAAAGTTTGTCTTATAATAATAATATTTTGACATTTACAAGTGTATCAAGGCCATTAGAAAAGTTTAAAATTTAACTATTTTCATAAGAAATCTGTTAATAAAATGGACAAATTCCCACGAATGTCAAAGTTGAATTTGACAGTGTGATGTCCTATAATAAGTCAATTATAAAAATGACAAGTGACAAAAATTATTAATTTGACAGTTACAGGTCTACTAAAACAAAAGGTATCTTTTGACTTAATTAGATTTACCGTAATTTATTTCAGTGGTAAAAGTAGAAAAAAAAACATGGCCCGTCACTGAGCTAAAAGAACGATTTTTTTTCTTCAAACTTTGACACCCTGTATCTCGAAAACTAAGCAAGCATTCCCAAATCCATGTTTCTATTAACATTTTTTTTCTATTTTAATGAGTAGGTACTATTTTTATCCTAGAAGTTTGATCCCACTATTTTCAGAAACACCCTGTATAGCTAAAAACAAAATTCTGAAGTCATTATACAGGGTGTTTAATAAAGCGTACAAATATCGCTGTGGGTATTCCTAAAGAACAATTCTATTAATTTTTTTTTCTTAAAGTTCAAATAGAGCCTCCAAATAAATTCTCTATGAAATCTCCAAATTTCAAACCTATGTACAGGGTGGTCTTAATAGGATTTTGTCAATTTCTTCAATGCCTCATAACTTTCCTAATATTATGCATAATTAATTATGGAAATGTTTCTTGGGGCACTTTTCTATGTATAGAAGCCATTACGATAGACATTTTTTATACAGGGTGTTTTTTTTTTATACCACATCAAACTCATTTTTTTCACGCGGACCACCCTATATATTTTGATGTTTTTAAAAAGAGCCTAAAAATTCCTAAATTTTGATATACATATTACATTTTATATTATTTATGTTAAATATTATACAGGGTGTCCGAATATTTCCGGAAATATTTAGAATTTAGCAAATTTCGAAACGGCATTTTATTGAACATAAAATTGCGCAACTTTGCCCAAATTTACCCGACCCTGTATTTATTACCGTTGATCTCGAAGAACGGACACCCTGTATAATATTTTCAGCATAAATATAACAAGTGATATATCAAAATTTAGGAAATCTCACGTTTTTTCTAAAAACCTTAAAATACATAGTATAGGGTGGTCCGTATGAAAAAAATGAGTTTGTTGTCGTTAAGAAAAAAAAAAAAACACCCTGTAGAAAAACTATCTATCGTAATGGATTGTACATTAGAAAGTGCCCCAAGAAACATTTTACCATAATTTATTATCTTTAGCATTTGAGGTGTACAGGGTGTGTAAAAAAAAAATAAGAAAATTTACAAAATCACTCCAATTTCAAGAACCGTAAACATTTCAAGGACACTCTGTATAAAAATAAAACTTTTGCACCAATGAAGATTTATTCATGAAATTTGAGCCTCAGAGTGGAGGCTTAATTATTTTTTTTTGTATCATGTGTACACTTAGGTGAGAATAAACGCATAGGCGCAACTAGGGGGGTGCTTGGGGGTGCTAAGCACCCCTAAAGCAAAGATTAGCACTCTCATTCGGCAAACTTGCAAAGGGAAAAGTTTGAAAATTTTCCAGGAATAAGAGGAAAATGAGGAGCTCATTTTACGAAAATTTCAAAATTTTCCAGTAAAAAATCACTCCAGGAAAAATTTTCAAAAACTAACTTTTTTAAGCAAAATTAAGGAGAATTCACCCTCTTACATTTTAATTTTTTTCTAGAAATCTGGCAAAGGGAAAACTGTGAAATTTTTTCAGAAGAAAGAGAAAAGTGAGGAGCTCATTATAGGAAAATTTCAAAATTTTCCAGTTAAAAATCACTCCAGGAGAAATTTATTTATATATTTTCGGATAACTATAAACTCTATTCTAAGTAAAAAAATGTATTACAAAACAATAATTTCGAAGGTGCTCTATGAATTAATCTATGACTTAACTTTTTCTCTAAGTTATGACGTCATCTATGACGTAAGTAAAAACCTTCGTAGAATACCGTGCAACGAACTATATGTTTGTTTGAAATTCCAGATATAAAAAACCTATTTTTCAAAAAAAAGCCAAATGATGACGTAAGAACAAATCCTCGTGAAACTAACTTTTTTTTACGCGTCTCATTTCCTTTCCATCAAACCCCATAAAAAAAAAATGCTACAGCACCCCTAAAATTTGGAGCCTAGTTGCGCTTATGGTTGTTTGAAATATAACTTTTATGACGTCATCTGAAATGCCTATACATAATGCAAATTTCCATTAGATCCTCCTGATGACGTCATCTGTTTTCAATCGACCTATGAATGAATGGAGAACCATACGAAAATATACAAAACTGTAAAATTATTCAAAAACTGTACCTACATAGGAAACTGTATGATTATTCAAAAACCGTACATAGGATTGAATCCATATTAACATGGAAAAGTTGAGGGAATCATTACTAGACAACCTATCAACTTTAGGAACCTTGAGAAAAGACAACGAAAAAGTAAGAATTGGAACAAACTGAAGAAAGCAGAAAGTTTGCAATGCACAGAAAACTACTAACGATAATATGGATGCAATCTGATCAAGATGGAAGCTCATTTTCTCATTATTGAAAAATTAATCAGAAAATGGATGAAGCAAACCAGAAAGAAGTTTCTAGCCATGACGATGAAGTCAAATAATTTCCTTCAGTAAGTATCAAGAAAGCAGATTACTCAGAATTCAGAGTCAAATGTTACAACGGAAGTCATATGGACTTAAAGGAATCGATTGCAGATTTGAGAACAATCAGAATATAGATCAGAATGTGCTCCAACAGCAAAAATAGAGGAAAAATTCGTCATCTACAAGTACCTACCTATTTGTTGCTTGTAGAGTTTTCTACTTGGACAGCAGAGTCACATGACTATATTTCCATCCATTTATGAATGAAGTCCTCTTCCATATTTTCTCATTTCTGGCTGTTCATCTAGTTTCTTCTATAGTAATCTTCTGGATGTCATCACTCTATCTCTTTTGAGTTAGTCTTGCAACTTTTCTGTGTTGATAGGACTTATTTTGAGCTTCATGGAGATGAATGTTTTGATATATTTTCTTATCTAAGCATTCAAGCCCCAATGTTTCCGTATCTATAGAATTTTTAATACCCATTTAGAAGTAGGTACCTGTCGTTTTAGTGACAAAACGTATGTCGCTTCTTGACACACAAATAAAATTAGGTTAGGAATTTCCTATTTGTAGATGAAATTGACGTATTAGCAATCGACGTTCGTTTTTGTTGGTAATTTTTTGTTTCATCTGATTCGTGATTGATAAATAAGGATGAGGTTATTCTAAATGGGTACTACAAATACTTATAACAAATCTAAGGTATACAGGGTGTTTTTTAATTGAATGTCAATATTTAAGGAGGCCATTTTTTGATGGATTTGAGAAATTTCAGTATGAGTTTTTGAAAAATTGTAAAACCTAAGAAAGAAGACAAATACTATCACTAATTGGGTTATTGATGTGCATAAAGAAGTTGATTTTTTCTCTTCATTGAATAGTAAAATCAAAGATTGAATAACAATAAACCAAGTTAAACTAGAAACCATCAGTTCATCTTAGAACTGTGATTTCTTCTGTCTGAAGACCGGCTTATCAGTGGATGGTTATTTAGTTTAACTGTCAGTTAACTAATAATTATCGTTAGTTAATCGACAGCTAAATTAGATACCTAACTGTTCACTGATAAACTGGTACCTTAAAATCTGTCAAATAAAATATTGCATACAGAAACATTATACAGTCATATCCTGCAACAACAAAGCATTATCAGCATATTCAAATTCAAATATGCCTTATCGTCCATTATCAGCTAGTAAAAACGACTGGTCCAAAGCGATAAGATTATGTCCCGAATATGCGCACCTAAGCTTTTAAATACCTAAATCGTCAGACATGTCGGAATTTACCCACGATCCATTATCATTGGCCAGACGAACGCCTTGAAACGGGGCTTTTTAATTCGATTCAGACATTTTTCCTGCGACTAGTTTTGTCCCCCTCATCAAAATTTAGGCATCGCACGTATGCAAATGATACGGGACGGGGGCCATTCCCCCTAACGAAAAATTCAAGAACGCAGGCGCCTAAATTTGAATTTTAGGAATGGATTATGGGCCGCAGGCGCGATGGAAGTGGCGTTTTAGTTCAGTCGTCCATTGGAAGGACAGAGGACAGTGTCGTACGATGGGACAAGAAAAAGGAGAGGGACGGGACAGTGTCGTGCTTGAAAAAGGGCCTTTGATGACGTATTGAGGGAGGACAAGAATAAAGTTGTAGCCGATAGGCCCTTGTCAATAGGATTTTGTCCCTTTTGTTTGGAGATCGGCTGATAAAAAAAAATGTTTTATGGTTGTGGGTTTGAACGATAAAGGAATAATGATTTCAAGAGTTTGCTGATAAATGTCTACTTACGTGATTTGTACGGTAGAAAGATGTCTTGACGAATTTTTGAAATGGGCTTTATACCTAGAAGAAGAAAAAAAAGTTTTAGAGAAAGGTTCAATATTTCTGTTAAGTTATTAGCGATTTTATAACAGACTTAGGTATATGGAAATTTTATTTTAGAGTTTATTTCTGGACCGCAGTTATAACGTGCCAAAAGTGCCTTCTTATTCACGATTTCCATTTTAAATGTTGAATTTTTCTTTACTTATACTTTATATATTCCTTTGTTCCTTGTAATTTTACAATAATTATAATTCAAATTACCTATGCACCCTTCCATATTTTGATATTTTTTCGAAAAACTATAGAAAAGGGAGAATTTTGAAACTTTTGTGGTGAAAAGAAGAAGGAAAAGAGCTTATCTTCCTGGAATTTCAAAATGATTCAGTGGAAAATAACAATATGGGAAATTCAAGAAAATCATTTTTAAAAAACTGAATTTTGAAAAATGCATTCTCTCACATTTTGTTATTTTTTAAAAAAACTGGAAAGAGGAGAATTTTGAAACTTTTGTGGTGAAAAGAGGAAGGGAAAGAGTTTATCTTACTAGAATTTTAGAATAATCCAGTGGAAAATAACAATATGGGAAATTCTAGAAAATCATCCTTAAAAAAACGAAATTTTGAAAAATGCACCCTCTCACATTTTGATATTTAATGGAAAAATTGGAAAGGAGAGAATCTTGAAACTTTTTTAGTGAAAAGAGGAAAGGAAAGAGCTAATCTTACTATTTCAAAATGATCCAGTGGAAAATACAATATGGGAAATTCAAGAGAAACATTTTTAAAAATTTAAATTTTGAAAAATGCATTCTTTCACATTTTTTTTTGGAAAAACTGGGAAGGGGAGAATTTTGAAACTTTTTTGGCGAAAAGAAAAAGGAAAAAAGCTTATCTTCCTGGAATTTCAAAACGATCCAGTGATAATTACATTATCGGAAATTCAAGAAAATCATTTTTAAAAAATTAAAGTTTGAAAAATGCATTCTCTGACACTTCGTTATTTTTCCTAAAAACTAGAAAAGGGACAATTTTGAAACTTTTGTGGTGAAAAGAGGAAGGCAAAGAGTTCATCTTACTGAAATTTTGGAATAATCCAATGGAAAATAACAATATGGGAAATTATAGAAAATCATCCTTAAAAACTAAATTTTGAAAAATGCATCCTCTTATATTTTGATATTGTTTTGGAAAAACTGGAAAGGGGGGAATTTTGAAACATTTTTGGTGGAAAGAAAAAGAAATAGAGAGAATCTTCCTGGAATTTCAAAATGATCCAGTGGAAAATAACAATATGGGAAATGCAAAAATATCATTCCTAAAAAATCAAATTTTGAAAAATGCATATTCTCTCACATTTTGTTATTTTTTCAAAAAACTGAAAAAGGGAGAATTTTGAAACTTTCATGGTGAAAAGAAGAAGGGAAAGAGTCCGTCATACTGGAATTTTGGAATAATCCAAAGGAAAATAAGAAAATGGAAAATTCTAGAAAATCATCCTTAAAAAACTAAATTTTGAAAAAAATCTTTCTCTCACATTTTTGGTGAAAAGAAGAAGGAGAAGAGCTAATCTTCCTGGAAATTCAAAATAATCGAGTGAACAATACCAATATGGGAAATTCAAGAAAATTATATTTTAAAAAACTAAATTTTGGAAAATGCATTCTCTCACTTTGTGTTATTTTTTAAAAAAACTGGAAAAGGAAGAATTTTGAAACTTTTGTGGTGAAAAGAGGAAGAAAAATAGTTCATCTTACTGGAATTTTGGAATAATTCAGTGGAAAATAACAATATGGGAAATTTAGGAAAATTATCCTTAAAAAAACTAAATTTTTAAAAATGCCCCCTCTTACATTTTGATATTCTTCGGAAAAACTGGGAAGGGGAGAATTTTAAAACTTATCTGGTGAAAAGAGGAAGGACAAGAGCTAGCCTTCTTGGAATTTCAAAATGATCCACTGGAAAATACCAATATGAGAAATTCAAGAAAATCATTTTTCAAAATATTAAATTTTGAAATATGCACCCTCTAATATTTTAAAATTTTTTTTGGAAAAACTGAAACTTTTTTGGTGAAAAGAAGGAATAAACGAGCTAATCTTCTTGGGATTTCAAAATGATCTAGTGGAAAATACCAATATGGGAAATTCAAGAAAATCATTTTTAAAATATTAAATTTTGAAAAATGCATTCTCTTACATTTTGTAATTTTTTGAAAAAACTGGAAAAGGGAGAATTTTGAAACTTTTGTAATGGAAAGAGGAAGGGAAAGAGGTCATCATAGTGGAATTTTGGAATAGTCCAGTGAAAAATAACAATATGGGAAATTCTAGAAAATCATCCTTGGAAAATGCAGCCTTCATGCAAATTTTGATATTTTTTAAAAAAAACTGGAAAGGGGAGAATTTTGAAACTTATTTGATGAAAAGAAGGAAGAAAAGAGCTAATCTTCTTGGAATTTCAAAGTGGTCCAGTGGAAAATAACAATATGGGAAATTCAAGAAAATCATTTTAAAAAGATTAAATATTGAAAAATGCACCCTCCACATTTTGATATTTTTCCAAAAAACTGGAAAAGGAAGAATTTTGAAACTTTTGTGGTGAAAAGAGGAATGGAAAGAGTTCATCTTACTGGAATTTTGGAATACCTTATTCAGTGGAAATTACCAATATGGGAAATTCTAGGAAATCAACCTTAAAAAACTAAATTTTGAAAAATGCATTCTTTTACATTTTGTTATTTCTTCAAAAAACTGGAAAAGGGAGAATTTTGAAACGGTTTTGATGGAAAGAGGAAGGAAAAGAGCTAATCTTCCTGGAGTTTCAAAATGATCTATTGGAAAATAACAATATAGGAAATTCAAGAAAATCATTTTTAAAAAAATAAATTTTGAAAAATGCATTCTCTTATATTTTGTTATTTTTTTCAAAAAACTGGAAAAGGGAGAATTTTGAAAATTGTGTGATGAAAAGTGGAAGGGAAAGAGTTCATCTTACTAGAATTTTGGAAGAATTCAGTTGGAAATAACAATATGGGAAATTCTTGTGTGTGAAAATCATCCTTAAAAACTGAATTTTGAAAAATGCATCCTCTGTTATGCACATTTTGATATTTTTTGGAAAAACTAGAAAGAAGAGAATTTTGAAACTTTTTTGGTGAAAATAAGAAGGAAAAGAGCTAATCTTCTTAGAGGTTCAAAATGATCCAATGGAAAATAACAATATGAGAAATTCAAGAAAATAATTTTTAAAAAATTAAGTTTTGAAAAATGCATTCTCTCACATTTTGTTACTTTTTCAAAAAACTGATGGAAAAGGGAGAATTTTGAAACTTTTGTGGTGGAAAGCTGAGGAAGGAAAAAAGTTCATATTACTGGAATTTTGGAATAATCCAATGGAAAATAACAATATGGGAAATTCTAGAAAATCTGGAAGGAAGAGAATTTTAAAACTTTTTTGATGGAAAGAGGACGGAAAAGAGCTAATCTTTCTGGAATTTCGAAATGATCCAGTGGAAATTTTAAATTTTGGAAAATGCATTCTCTAAAGTTTTGTTATTTTTTCAAAAATCTAGAAAAGGGAGAATTTTTAAACTTTTATGGTGAAAAGAGGAAGGGAAAGAGTTCATCTTACTCGAATTTCAAAATGATCTAGTGGAAAATACCGATATTGGAAATTTAAGAAAATCATCTTTTGAAAAATTAAATTTTGAAAAATGCGTTCTCTCACATTTTGTTATTTTTTCGAAATACTGGAAAAGGGAGAATTTGGAAACTTTTGTGGTGAAAAGGGGAAGGGAGAGAGTTCATCTCACTGGAATTTTGGAATAATTCAGTGGAAAATATCATTATGAGAAATTCTAGAAAATCATCTTTTAAAAACTAAATTTTGAAAAATGCACCCTCCCACATTTTAATATTTTTTGAAAAAACTGAAAAGGGGAGAATTTTGAAACTTTTTTGGTGAAAAAAGGAAGGAAATGAGCTAATCCTTCTGGAATTTCAGAATGATCTAGTAGAAAATACCGATATGGGAAATTCAAGAAAATCATTTTTAAAAAACTAAATTTCGAAAAATGCACCCTTTCACATTTTGATATTTTTTGGAAAAACTGGAAAGGGGAGAATTTTGAAACTTTTTTGGTGAGAAGAGGAAGGCAAAGAGTCGAATTTTTGAATAATCCAGTGGAAAATAACAATATGGGAAATTCTAGAAAATCATCCTTAAAAAATTAAATTTTGAAAAATGCACCCTGTCATGTACATTTTGATATATTTTGGAAAAACTGGAAGAGGGATAATTTTGAAACTGAAAAAGAGGAAGTAAAAAAAGCTAATCTTCCTGGAATTTCAAAATGATTCAGTGGAAAATAACAATAAGGTATATTCTGGAAAATCATCGTTTCAAAAACTAAATTTTGAAAAATGCACTCTCTGATGCACATTTTGATACTTTTTGGAAAAATTTGAAAGGTGAGAATTTTGAAACTCTTTTGGTGAAAAGAAGAAGGGAAACATCTAATCTTCTTGGAATTAACCCGGTAGAAAATACTAGTATGGGAAATTCTAGAAAATCATCCTTAAAAACTAAATTTTGAAATATGCACCCTCTCATATTTTGATATTTTTTGGAAAAACTGAAAAGAGGAGAATTTTAAAACTTTTTTGGTGAAAAAAAAAGGAAAAGAGTTGATCTTTCTGCAATTTCAAAATGATTCAGTGAAAAATAACAATATAGAAAATTCAAGAAAATCATTTTTAAAAAATTAAATTTTAAAAATGCATTCAGGCACATTTTGTTATTTTTTCAAAAAACTGGAAAAGGGCGAATTTTGAAACTTTTGTGGTGAAAAGAGGAAGGGAAAGAGTCCATTTTACTGGGATTTTGGAATAATTCAGTTGAAAATAACAATATGGGAAATTCTAGAAAATCATCCATAAAAAACTAAATTTTGAAAAATGCACCCTCTCACATTTTGATATTATTTGGAAAAACTGGATAGGTGAGAATTTTGAAACTTTTTTGGTGAAAAGAAGAAGGAAAAGAGCTAATTTTCCTGGATTTCAAAGTGATCTAGTGAAAAATACCAATATAGAAAATTCAAGAAAATAATTTATTAAAAAATTCAATTTTGAAAAATGCATTCTTGCACATTTTGTTATTTTTTCAAAAAACTGGATAAGAATTTTTTTTTAAAACTTTCGTGGTGGAAAGAAGAAGGGAAAGAAATCATCTTACCCGAATTTTAGAATAATCCAGTGAAAATTACCAATATGGGCAATTCTAGAAAATTATCCTTATAAAACTAAATTTTGAAAAATGCACCCTCTCACATTTTGATATTTTTTAGAAAAACTGGAAAGGGCAGAATTTTGAAACTTTTGTGGTGAGAAGAGAAAGGAAAAGAGTTACTCTTACTGGAATTTTGGAATAATCCAGTGGAAAATAACAATATGGAAAATTCTAGAAAGTCATTCCTAAAAAACTAAATTTTGAAAAATACACCCTCTCACATTTTGATATTTTTTTAAAAAAACTGGAAAGAGGAGAATTTTGAAACTGTTTTAGTGGAAAGAGGAAGGAAAAGAGCTAACCTTCCTAAAATTTCAAAATAATCTATTGGATAATAACAATATGCGTTATTCAAGAAAATCATTTTTAAAAAATTCCGAAAAATGCATTTTCTCACATTTTGTTATTTTTTTGAAAAACTTGTAAAGGGAGAATTTTGAAACTTTTGTGGTTAAAGGAGGAAGGGAAAGAGTTCATCTAACCTAAGTAAAAGGGGACTTGTGAAGGATTTATAGCGACAGGAACCTTCCATCAATTCCATTAAAAATTCTAAAATGAAATGGATAATTTCAACACAATAAGGAAGCTTTCTAGCTCAGAACAACTCATTCACCGGATCAGTGAATTTTGTCAAGCCTTCTAGAATTTCAAAACATTCAAATAAATGACTTCGGTTTAAATGTGGTGTTGAACTTCTTTCACTTTTCACAGTTTTCATCTGAAGTTACCGTTACATTCCACAAGACTTTCATAGAAAAGTGCAGAAAATCTAATTTTGTTTGATTCAAGAGTCTCAGAAAGCGCATCCATTATCTAATCTTAGGATGAAGATCTACTCAGGGTAGAGGCTTTTTTCAATCTAGAATCTTAGAATAATCAACAGATTTCTAAGAAGAGTTATAGAGATAGAGCCAAGGTTAAAATTTCACAAAGTAATATTATACTTTTGCTCCACAATTTTTGCACTCTGAGTCAGCTTTGAAGTACCTACCTTTGTTGTAGATTGAGCATGATTTTCCTAAGCCACTTGCAATTATATATTTATTACTTGCATATGGGGCTTTTATGAAGCACCAACCTACGATTGAGGAACGCAATAATAACGGGACAAAAGAAACAGTCCGAATGATTTTTTGATGACCATAGGTTTCCTAGGCAAATGTAATGTAATCTTTAATGACCCAGGGAGAGAACATAATGCGAAGGAACAGACTAATGGGCCCAAATTATGGGATGTCTGCAGTCTGACCGAAAATTATATACAGTTAACGTCGAACTAGTAGTCGAAAGCTCGGAGCTACTAAAAAAAAAAAAATAACATGATAATTTTAACCAACATATTTTGTATATTTTGAATACCTACATAATATCTCATATTTCCAATGATTTGGGTCTGATGGAGATCCAAAAATTTTGATTCAATTAGTAGTATAGAAACTACAAAAAATTGAGTCCCTCTACTTTATTGTATTTTCTGTACAAATACAATTCCAACCCCTATATAGAGTGCGTATAGTATCGATCCATCTGGCAGGAACGCAACGGGACGCACCCCCCTAGGGGGCGAGAAAGTAGGGACCGGGCTAATTCGGTTCGCTGCTGGAGGTTAGGGGGAGAAAATATTCGGATTTGCGGGGGAGAAAGTTTAATGGTTTTTTTTTTCTTGTCGAGGGTGTATCTACAACTAGGAATCCTAGAAGGGGGGTTTTTTACGGTCGGAGAGTCTCTACTATAGGTCTTTGATTGGAGTTTCGAAAAGCTTTTTGACACAAGAACTGTAAGGGAAATGTGCTAAGGAATTGTTAGTTTTTGAAGCAAATGTTGCAACCAGTAGTTTTTTGAGGAAAGTACATCAAGAAGTACAAATATTCTAATATCTCAGATGTAATAGTGAGAAATCTTTAGAAGCAATGTGTGACAGAATCCGTTATTTTCGAGGCTATAGTGTTCTGAACATAGTTGACAAACTATCTATGCATGGGAACTGATGTAACTTTCTGAAGCAAATGAAGCGAATTCAAGAAAGAGTAATGAGCTAGGTTTCTATGTTTCGTCTCAATGTTTGTCTATTCCCGGCTCTTCAAATGGAAAAAAAAATCAAAATAGGGAAAATACGAGGAGTAAACCACCTTTTAAAATGTGTACACCAGAATCCCTTCAATTTTAACAGAATTCCTCGAAATCCTACTGGAATCGAATCCCACAATATCCTATTGGAATCCCACGGAATTCTACTGAAATTCCACGGAATCCCGCTGAAATTTAACGGATTCCTACTGGAAACTCACGGTATCTCACTGGAATCCCACGAAATTCTACTGGATTCCAATGGAATTCCTCCAGCAATTTCATGGAATTTCTTGTAAATTTTTAGAACGAAGTATTTTGAACGCTAGCAAGCAAAAATTCTGGACAAAAAAGTCTTGTTTTTCATTTTTCATTTCGGCCGCCACTACATTGATACAAACTAAAAAAATCGACTCATCCAGCAAATCAAGGAATCCCATTGGAATTCCACGGAATTCCATTGAAATCCACAGAATCCCAAAAAACCCCACGAAATTCCAATGAAATCTCACGGAATCCTAAGGTATCCTATGCTGGAGTTCCACAAGATCCTACTGGAATCCATCAATGGATTTCCTCGAGGAATTCCATAACAAAGCAAAGACTCTGGACTAAAAAACTTGTAGTTGCACTATATACCTAGGTACAAACTAAAAACATCGACACATTCATGCAAACTAAGAAATCCCATTGGAATCCCACTGGCATCCTACTGAAATTCCACGAATTTACCAAGAAATTCCATAATTCTAAGGTAGTTAACCCTCAGGCAAATACAAGGCTAAGGAAAAGCGAAATTTTATGGCTAAAAAATAACCTTTTGCTTGCAGGGGCTTTTTCGGAAATAGCGTCAAAACACCCTGAAATTGAATTTATGATATATTTTTAAAAGAATCCGCCTCTAAAAATAATCAGATTCCAATGTATCATTTTCGTACAGAGTGTCCTCAAAAAGTTAGAAAGAGCTTAATGAAGACTTCCTTTGATACAGCATTTGTTGTATATTTCAAAAACTTAAAGTTTTCTTTCAAACGCCCTGTAAAGGGGTGAAATTTGAGGATATAGGACAAAATATGATGATTTATTAGAAATTAGATATAATTTGTTTATAAATAAATTGTTCAGGTACCTACTGCAAGGGTTACAGGGTCATTTCCAAAAATAGTCATTTCATGTACCTTTAAAAAAATACTCTGGTATTGAACTTATGATGAATTTTTGTATGGAGTCTCGAAAATACGATGAAATTCTGTTTCCAGATCTAAAAATATTATTTTAACATCTACAAAATTAATTTGTTCAAGAAGTAAGAAAACTTTTAATCCTCTTTTTACGATAGAAGTCTTCCATTCTTCCCCTAATGATTTTCTAGAATTTCCTATATTGTTATTTTCCATTGGATTATTGCAAAATTCCAATAAGATGAACTCTTTCCCTTCCTCTTTCTACCACAAAAGTTTCAAAATTCTCCCTTTTCCAGTTTATTGGAAAAATAACAAAAGGTGAGAAAATGCATTTTTCAAATTTTAATTTTTTAAAAATGATTTTTTTTCTAAGGATGATTTTCTAGAATCTTCCATATTGTTATTTTGCACTGGATTATTCCAAAATTCTAGTAAAATGAACTCTTTTCCTTCCTCTTTTCACCACAAAAGTTTCAAAATTCTCCCTTTTCCAGTTTTTTGAAAAAATAACAAAATGTGAGAGAATGCATTCTCCAAAAATGATTTTCTTGAATTTCCCATATTGTTATTTACCATTGTATCATTTTGAAATTCCAGGATGATTAGCTCTGTTCCTTCCTCTTTCCACCACAAAAGTTTCAAAACTCTTCCTTTTCCAGTTTTTTGAAAAAATATCAAAATGTGAGAGGGTGCATTATTCAAAATTTAATTTTTTAAAAATGTTTTTCTTGAATTTCCCATATTGTTATTTTCCATTGGATTATTTTTAAATTCCAGAAAGATTAGCTCTTTTCCTTCCTCTTTTCACCAAAAAAGTTTTAAGATTCTTTCTTTTACAGTTTTTCCAAAAAATATCAAAATGTGTGAGGGTGCATTTTTAAAAATTTAGTTTTTCAAGGATGATTTTCTAGAATTTCCCATATTGGTATTTTCTACTGGATTATTCCAAAATTCTAGTAAAATAAACTCTTTCCCTTCCTCTTTCCACCACTAAAGTTTCAAAATTCTCCCTTTTTCCAGTGTTTTGAAAAAATAAAATATGAGAGAATGCATTTTTTTAAATAATTTTCTTGAATTTTTAATGTCGTTATTTTCCACAGGATCATTTCGAAATTACATAGAGATTATCTCTTTTCCTTTCTCTTCTCAACAAAAAAGTTTCAGGATTTTTCCTTTTCCACTTTTTCCAAAAAATATCAAAATGTGAGAGGGTGCATTTTTCAAAATTTAGTTTTTTGAGGATGATTTTCTTGAATTTCCCATATTGTTATTTTCTGCTGGATCATTTTGAAATTCCAAACAGATTAACTTTTTTCTTTCTTCTTTTCATCAAAATAGTTTTGAAATTCTCCCCTTTCCAGTTTTTGGAAAAAACAACAAAATGTGATAGGGTGCATTTTTCCTAGTTTAGTTTTTTGAAAATCATTTTCAAGAATTTCCCATATTGTTATTTTCCACTAGATTATTTTTAAATTCCAGTAAAATTAGCTTTTTCCCTTCCTCTTCCCACCAAAAAAGTTCCAAAATCCTCCCCTTTCCAGTTTTATGAAAGAAAATCAAAATTTGAGAGGTGCATTTTCCAAAATTTAGTTTTTCAAATATGATTTTCCAGAATTTTCTAAATTGTTATTTTCCTTTGGATCATTTCGAAATTCCAGCGGGCCGATCCTCGGGCCAGGGAGTGGAACTCCCCGAGAGAACAAAAATTTCGTCTTTATCATTCTCGTTTACTTTTCGATTAAGTTGACAAGGACAAAACATTCGTTCTATCGGGGAGCTCTACTCCCTGGCCCGAGGATCGGCCACCAGGAAGATTAGCTCTTTTCCTTCCTCTTTTCACCAAAAAAGTTTTAAGATTCTTTCTTTTACAGTTTTTCCAAAAAATATCAAAATGTGAGAGGGTGCATTTTTCAAAATTTAGTTTTTTACAGTGATTTTCCAGAATTTTCTATATTGTTATGTTATTTTACATTCATGTTGTCTCTCGAATTTTTGTTTTCTTCTAAACTTCTTTAATATTTAAACAAAAATAAAAGAAAATATGAGAGTTTAGAATAAAAACTATTTATTGTTATATGGGAATAGACAAATAATATTGAGACGGAGAAATTGAGAAATGAAGTGGAAATTTAAGGTAAATTGAGACGTATAAACATGAATAGTTTTTCTATTTCCCAGGTTCTTGTATTTTTATTACGTTTTGAATTTTCTTCATAATTGAAGAAGTTTAGAAAAAAAAATTCAAGAGCCAGGAATAGAGAAAAATTGAGAAACGAAGTGAAAATTTAAAGCCAATTGAAGAAAAATTGTTAGACATTGTTTCTCTATTTGAAGGAGCTTAAAAGAAAAATCCAGGAGCCGGGAATAGATGAAAATTGAGACGGAGAAATGAAGAGGAAATTTAGGATAAATCAAGATAAAATTATAAGAAAAATATGAACATAAATAGTTTTTCTATTGATTCTATCCCATCAGGCTCTCGTATTATCTTTATTTTCTTAAATTTTTTCAATTGAAGAAGCTTTGAACAAAACATAAATTCATGTCGATTTGTCTTCATTTACAGAGCCCTGAAGATGGACTTAGTAAATCTGAAACATATATCTGCAAACAAATAATTGGTTTCTTTTAACTTTCACCAATGGTTCCCTTCAATCCTCAATTCAAAATAGGTATTACATTTTGGTAACTAACAGAAAAACATTATAAAAATAAAGTTATCTGTAGGTAGGTAGGTAGGTACCTACTCTTTTTTTTTTTTTTAATTTTTCTCTATTTGAATAAGAAGCTTAGAAGAAAAATTCAAGAGCCGGGAATAGACAAAAATTGAATAATGAAGAGGAAATTTGGGGTGAATTAAGACAAAACTGAGACAAATTTTCTCCAATTGAAGAAGTTTTGAACAAAACTTCCTTTATTGAAGAAAATCCGAAACCCTATTTTCCATTAATTTGTGCCTCAAAACTTCTATTGTGTATTTAGTGGGAAATGCACCGCTTTTCAGGTGCCTATTAGATTCATTAAATTCTTTTCTTTTTTCAAGCAAAAATTTCCAGTTTGAAGGAGTTATTCATCAATTTCAATTTATTAGGTAGAAATTTTACAATTTTTAGATTCCCTCTCCTCATGTGACAATAAGGACACTTCTTGCATTTTCTTTGTGTCTGGAAGAATGTTTTATCTTATGAAATCTTTATTTCCACCCCTCAACATCATGTTTAATTTCTAAAATAATCTTAAACTTTTGAACTGTGAAATAGTTACATAGTATGTATAGATGCAAAATAAGAGATTTATAATTTCAGTTCCGCGTATCCTGTTTACTTTGACTTCGATTTTCCAAATTTCTACTTATTCAAATCAAAATACACTTCTCTATCCTTGTCAAGCCAACTATTGTGTAGGGTATTTTTGCATTTCAAAAGTTAAAATCTGACGCCAAAAATCTCAAACCCATCATGGGGTCGAAATATTACGACCTTTTTCAAACTCATTCTTCAAAAGCAGGTAGATTTCGTTTTTCTCCGTTAGTTCGGCCATGAACAAAAATACCCGAAAACGGCCTTCTCGAGCCCCGGCTGTCATTGTCGAAACAAGATATTGGTCCCGAAAAAGAAGCCATAAAAATGTTCAAGGCAGTGGTCCATCGTAAATTTAATTTTTAGGAAAGGCAATTAAAATGGCCTACAATAATAATATGGATGTCGATGTTATAAATGGCGTGACGTTTTTTGATGTAGAGGTATAATTTTGGGGAGGCAACCATCAAAATTGGCCGCCATTGATGTAGGATTTTATTTTATTTTGCCTCAAACCTTTTTACTCTTTTTTCAGTAAAAAATGTATATAATTCTATTTCACTGCCTCAAATATGCTCGAAACGGAAACCTTAAAAATACGAATTTATGTTGGAGAGAATTCGAACAAAACAAGATTTAATCAAGGGAGTTATAGTACAGAAAAATCTAGTCCGAGCAGTGAAACCTTTAAAATACCTATACGAAAATTTAATCAAAAGACTTCAAAAACAGTAGGTAGGTACCTATCTTTATGGTCAAGAACTTTGATCTGTATGGTTGATAGATATTGGTAGTTCTTTAGCAAATTATAATTCTGGTAGGTAGAAAAAAAGTATGGAAAGTACAGATTTCTTTTAATAATAATTCAAAATCTCATCCCATATCCCACTATAAATAAGTTAGGGTTAGGGTTCTTTGGGGTGGGCGATAAACAAACACTATACACAACCCCAGTCAATCATTAAATATGGCGATTCGATTCCGTGAGAGGGAGAAATACCATTCCAGTAATAATGATAATGCCTGGATGGTTTCGGGGCCCCCTAAGCAATTACGCCCCTCCTCGTAGGGCTCCGTTTCTCATTATTTACTTTTTTTTTTCGGGTGAAACTCTTGGAAATTTATTTGTGGGGTGAGATTGGAATTCTTTATTTGTAAAAGAATCGCTAGAAGTTTAAAATTGATTTGGTCAAACTTGAAAGAATTCTAAAAATCATAAATACTTCCCTATTTATTCCCCTAAATACATTTCAATAGAATCAAAATTTTTTGTATCTATACACATTTTACTCAAATTCAATGATAAAACCCTTTCCTTATTGACCCTCTCGTTTTATCACACCCTCGTTAACTCAAACTTTAGCGGTTATAGATAAGAGGGAGCACGTGTGCAAGAGGGAGAACCGATAACAATAATGAGATTTATGAATTTTATCACAAGGTAATGACGGTTTATTGCTTAATAAATTATTTCGTGAAAGGATTTTGAAAATTATGTATTAGCAATTTAGTTTTTGGTTGGCCCTTTGGGCCATTCTGGTATTTTCGAAATATGTATTTCTCTTGCATATTTATAATTTTCAGTTTGTGTCTATTCCAGGCTCTTGAATTTTTATTTTGTTCAAAGTTTTCTTCAATTGAAGAAAATTAAAAAAAAAAAAAAAAAACGAGAGCCTAAAATAGAATTAATAGAAAAACTATATAATATGTCCATATTTGTCTCATGATTTTGTCCTAATTAACCCCAAATTTCCTCTTCATTTCTCAATTTCTCAGTCTCAATTTTTGTCTATTCTCGGCTCTTGAATTTTTCTTCCAAGCTTCCTAAAATAGAGAAAAACAGAGTATACCTATAAGTATACAAAAATCTGAAATAGAAAAAGTTTATCTTTAATAGGTACTTATCTAACAAATTTTTCTTGAATTTCCTTTTAATTTCTCAATTTTTGTCTATTTTTAAAAAAATAGAGTAGGTACGAAAGACTGGAAGAGTAAAACTATATACCTAATGTTTATATTTGTGTAACAAGTTTTACTCAATTTGTCTTAAGTTTTCTCTTCGTTTTTCAATTTCTCAGTGCCGACATTTTCTTGCTAATATTTCCTTATTATTATCACTCAATTGATAACTTTCAATTTTTGTCTATTTCAGGCGCTGGAACGCTCTAAACGGGCTATTGATGTTGTTCTAAAGGGGCTTGAATAGTTCTGGAGCATTCTAGAAGTTTTTCAGTAATTTCTAAATTGTTCTGACAGATTCCTTATTATGTTAGAGTCCCATTGAAGCTCCAAAGTGTTCTAAATTGGTTCAAAATAATTCTAAAAGGTTTCCCAGTTCTAAATTGAATTCTAATTGTTCTGAAATAACTCTGACGTTCTCAATTGTTCCAAATCAGTTTTCAGAATTGTCGCAGTCTTTGAAAATGAACCAGTTCAGAGAATGTATGATTTTTTTTTATATCCGTAGAACTTGTTCACATCTGATCAGAATTAAATTGGGGATCTGAGCTATTCCGAATCAGTTCTGAATCGAATGGCCAACGAAGATTTCTGGATGAAAATTATCCCATAATTTTGCTCTCATTTTGCTTCGCTTGCCCCCCCCCCCCCCCAGTGAAAGTTCAGAAATTTGATCATGCTCATTTTGTTCTCCGAATTTTGCTCCGTTTTGCTCCATTATCGGCGAGTTTTGCTCCAGTATACCAGGAATGACCTACAGAGCTCCAAAGAATCCCTTCTTGCCCCCCAGTGAAAATTTTGAAACTTGAAATTATTCATACTGAGTTTTGTTCCATTTTGCACCATGATCAGCTCGTTTTGCTCCATGGCGAGCCGCTTCCGGGTGCCACGCTTTGAGCACTTAGCGCTCTCGAGTTAGTCCAACGTACTCCGGCTACAATTTTACACATTCAGGAGAAACGGCTCTGGGTCCTTATTCTTGAAACAGGAGAGCAACGTTCCTAGGAGAACGAGTATTCCGTTTTTCTCAATAATATGCAAATGGTAATATAAGTAACAAAGACGGAACACTCGTTCTCCTGAGAATGCTGCTCCCCTGTTTCAAGAATAAGGACCCTGGAATGAACTACACAGCTCCTAGGAATCTCTTCTAGCAACACAGGTGAAATTTTTGAAGTTTTTATATGCGCATTTTGTTTGGTGTAGAAAGTGTCGGTTGGTGCCTTGTTGGCGCGAATAAACAAACAAAGCTAGTGGAACCAGGCACCACCATTCTCTTCATGGGCCATTATAGTCAATGTGCTTTGCACCTCAACCGCTTGAAAATAAGTTACAAGGTGCATCAGGAAAAAGAGGCGAGGAAAATGAGAGCAGCTCCAGAGCGCTTGAGTATTCAAAGCACCAGAAAGCAGCACAGGTAATGGAACAGAGCTCGTCGATCATGGAGCAAAACGGAGCGAAACTCGGAGAACAGAATGAATATGATCAAACAAAATTTTCACTGGTGTGGGGGGTAGGAGAGATTCTTAAGAGCTCATAGGTTATTCCAGGTAATGAAGCAAAACTCGCCGATCATGGAGCAAAATGGAGCAAAGCTCGGAAAACAAAATGCGCACATAGAAACTCCAAAATTTTCACACGTGTTACGTGTTCAAAGGAGAGATTCCTGGGAGCTGTGTAGTTCATTCCAGAGCCGCTTTCGGGTGCAGTGTGCGAAGCACCTGGAGCATTTCACGTCTATTATACTCAAACGCTTGAAAATCAGTTACAGGTGCGTCAAGGGAAACAGGCGAGAAAAGTGAGAGCAGCTTGAGAGCACCAAAATCTGTTCGCTCGAATTTGTAAAATTGTAGCCGGAGTACTTCGGACTAACTCGAGAGCGCCTAGTGCTCAAAGCGTGGCACCCGGAAGCGGCACGCCATGGAGCAAAACGAGCTGATCATGGTGCAAAATAAAACAAAACTCGGTATGAGTGATTTCAAGTTTCAAAATTTCCAGTGGGGGGCAAAAAGAGATTCTTTGGAGCTCTATAGTTCATTTCTGGTAATGGAGCAAAACTCGCCGATAATGGAGCAAAACAGAACAAAACTCGGAGAACAAAATGAACATATTCAAATTTTAAAAAATTCACCGTGGGGGGGGGAAGGGCTAGGAGAAATTTCTGGGAGCTCTGTAGGTCTCTCCTGGTAATGGAGCAAAACTGGCCGATTATGGAGCAAATGGAGCAGAACTCGGAGAATAAAATGCGCATGTTCAAATTTCAAAATTATTACCGGCGGGGGGGCTAGGAGAGATTTTTGGGAGCTCTATAGGTCTCTCCTACTAATGGAGCAAAACTCGCCGATTATGGAACAAAACGGAGCAAAACTCGGAGAACAAAATGAGCATAATCAATTTCAGAATTTTCACTGGGGGCGCTGGGAGAGATTCTTGGGTGCTCTGTAGGTCTCTCCTGGTAATGGAGCAAAACTTGCCGATAAATGGAGCAAAACTCGGAGAATAAAATGAGCATAATCAAATTTCTGAATTTTCACTGAGGGGGGCTAGCATTAATTCAGCCCTCCTCCACTTAATAGGCCACATAGTCTCTCCACTGTAATGGAGCAGAAATCGAAATTAGTGGAGCAAACTGAGAGCAAAATTATGGGATAATTTTCATCCAGAAATTTTCTATGGGGGGGCTAACTTAACTGACCCCAACGAAGTTTTATTCACAGATCACATTTGAAACCAATTTGGAATTAGTTCAGAATAATTGTCGTAGACTTTAAAAATAAAACTTATGATTCTTTCAATATCCGTATAGGACTGGTTAAGATTTGATCCGAGAACTGATTCTAGAACTGAAAGAGAAAACTCAAAATTCAATAATCTTCGAAAGATTTAATTTGAATCGTGGATCCAAACTGTTCCGAATCAGTTCTCAATCGAATAGCCAACGAAGTTTTATTCACAGAACACATTTAGAACAAATTTAGAACTAAATAGTTCAGAATAATTGCCGTAGACTTAAAAAATGAAATTTATGATTTTTCGAATATCCGTATAGAACTTGTTCGGATCTGATCCGGGCACCGATTCTAGAACTGGAACAGAAATCTCAGAATTCAATGATCCTTGAAAGATACCTATAGGTAAATTAAATTGTGGATTTGAACTGTTCCGAATCAGTTCTGAATCGAATAGCCAACTAAGTTTTATTCACGGGATACATTTAGAACAGAATTGGAATTAGTTTAAAATAATTGTCATGATTCTTTCAATATCCGTATAGAACTTGTTCAGATCTGGACCCGGAAACCGATTTCAGAATTCAAGGATCCTCGAAAAATATAATTTAAATTGTGGATCCGAAAACTGTTCCGAATCAGTTCTGAATCGAATAGCCAACAAATTTTTATTCAAGGATTACATTTAAAACAAATTTGGAACTAATTCAAAATAATTGTCGTAGATTTTAAAAATAAAACTTATGATTCTTTCAATATTCGTACAAATTGTTCAGATCTGATCCGGGAACCGATTTTAGAACTGCTGGAACAGAAAACTCGAAATTCGATGATCCTCGAAAGATATAATTTAAATTGTGGATGCAAACTGTTCCGAATCAGTTCTGACTCGAATAACCAATGAAGTTTTATACACAGATCACATTTAGTAGAAATTTGGAACTAAAGTGCTGGACAAATGAAACGGAACAAGCGAATTTTTAGGTTAACTTCAAATTCCAATATTACGCGAACCAAAAAATAGATCAATGGGCAGTTTGCAAAAATTAACTTTTAAATTACGCAAAACACTCATTGTAATCTTCTTTAGTTCGTGTAATATTGGAATTTGAAGTTAAACTAAAATATCGCTTGTTACGCTTCATTTGTCCAGCAGTTTAGTTCAGAATAATTGTCGTAAACTTTAAAAATAAAACTTATGATTCTTTCAATATCCCTATAGAACGTGTTCTGATCTGATCCGCGAACCGATTTTAGAACTGAAACAGAAACTTCAAAATTCAATAATCCTCAAAAGATATACTTAATTCAAATTGTGGATCCGAACTTTTTCGAATCAGTTCTGGAATCGGATAGCCATAACAAAGTTTTATTCACGGATCACTTTTAGAACAAATTTGGAACTTAGTTCGGAATAATTGTTGTAGACTTTGAAAATGAAACTTATGATTCTTTTAATACTCGTATAGAACTTGTTCAGATCTGATCCCGGAACCGATTCCAGAACTGGAACAGAAAACTTAAAATTCAATTATCCTTGAAAGATATATTTTAAATTGTGGTTCAGTTCTGAATCGAATAGTCATGATTCTTTCAATCTCCCTTGTTCAGATCTGAGCCGGAATCGATTCTAGAACAGGAACAGTAAATTTTTCAATGTAGTAGGTATCTGAGGCAAATATTGATAAGTAATTTGTGGTGTTTTATAAAGGAAGCTTTAATTTGTATTTCTTGGAAATTGGAAATTAAATGGAAAAAGTTTAATTGAAAACATTATGAGAACCTGGAATAGGAAAATCAAAAGTCTATACTTATCAAATTAGTTTTTCACTTCACAATTTGATGTTTGCCCTTGCCCTATGCGTCCACCGTCCACCAAAAATCACCCTTTGAAATATGGCCAGATGTTCTACAACCAAATCAAACCTGAACCATAAGTGGTTGAGACACATAAAAATGCCCTTCAAATTGAACCGGTTGTTAAGAATTTTGTTAGCATTTTGACTTTATTTGCATAGGGAGAAATTCTTGTCTACAAAACTAGGATTTAACAATACAATTGCACTTTTCTAAGAATTTCTAAGACATTTCAAATACTGAAAAGAAATAAGTAAGCCTTATTGCGAATATTTGCATTTTTGCATACCATCAAAGGAGGTCATTGTACCTGCTCTGCTGGACACCCACCGTCCTTTTTTTGACCGTACACTGTCCTTGAAGAATCCTTCAAATGGTGTACCTACGACTTTTTGGCAATTAGACATTAACATTTCGATTTTTCTTTTGCAGATGATGATGATAACATTGAGTCAAGATTTATTATAGGTGAGTCATAAAAATAATTGTAAAAGGAAATCCCGCTTTTTCATTTTTCCTTCTCTTATACCATAAAGTTGGGTAAATTTTAATAAAATATTTATAAATCCTGTCGTCCGCATTCTCTTTCATCTTTCATTTATAAAGTAACGCGGAAATTGTAATGGCGCCATCAGAGTAGAGGCAGCAGGTTGAAAGGGGGCCAAAAGCCCTGGGAGCTTTACAGGTACATAATTTGCATAATGTGTTTATACATATTCATTGTTTGTGTGGGGAGAGGCTTAAAGCTTAAAAAAAAGTAGCCCCCAATTTAAATGGAATTAAATCAATTTCTTGGAAAATTTGAGATTGCCAAAAACTAATATTTGAAAATGCTAAATTTGTCTTAACCATTTAATAAATTTGATGGCTGAAGTTGAGGAGACAAAAACTTCTTGAAGGCTGTAGATTTGTTTTTTTGAAGCTCTTTTTATTTAGATTGTCTTCAAGAATTAGCCTATCCAGAACACATGACTATGACAAGCAAAATATGGCCGACAGGAGGATCAAAAACTACTATTCACATACACTATTCAAATACACTATTTCTAACATTGATAAAAACAATAGTTTTAGGTATAACAACGCAAATAATTTACAATTGGCACTATTTAAAATTCATAACACCTTTTGATAACATATAAACAAAGGGTTTATGTGTGCCTCTTCTCTTGGCGGACATTTTAATTTGAGTTTGACAGCATCTTGGATAGTCTAATATTCAAGTATAGGCTGTTGGTAAGTTGCTTCTTCTTGGAATCTTCTATAAATTGAATTTTAGTTACCTATCGTTGTTGAAGCACTTCTTTAAATTTATCCACCAGCTTTTCTTCAAGTTTTTCGCATAAGTCAATTATATTGACAGATGAACATTTACCGTCATTTAATTCCGATTGTTTGACAAATGACGTTTGCTTCATTGATTATCTGTCAACTATGACTTTGACCGACCGGTTAATCGCCTTTAATCGATGATAGATTCTTGAAGATTCTTCTTCCCCAAATGAAATGATTTCTCTTCTTTTGTTGTTGATCTTATTTCTTATGTTATGTTATAATAATATGTGTTATGTATAAACCAAACCACCCACCAACTTATACTTATGAAAAGCAAATCACTTCACTGTCAACAATGATCTTCCGCCAATCAGATACGACAAAGTCCGACGACCGCAGTCCCATGGCATCAAGAACAGAATGAAAAAAATAGATAAATGCAATTCAGCTCGGGTAGGCTCGTCATCGATCAGCTGATCGAGAGGCCAATGACCCACTGATACACGCGGAAAGGACCGCGAGCCGACGCTTCACTTGCATTCATTATCAAGGTTCATCTCTGAAGAAAGTTTTGATTATTGCTGTGTTGCCAATAATAGTAGGTAGTAAATATCTCTATTCTGGAAATAAACAATAAATGAGATTTTTTAAAATATAAGGGGAGTTCGGTTCATGCTTCGCCCCAAAATGATCAGTTTTAATACCAATATACTTCGTCTAAGCCTACTTCAAATTGAATATTGTGTCAACAGTGTCATCTTTTAATTCGCAAAGGATTAACTGGTCCTAATGAATCCGTCAAGTCTAGTTGGCCATGGAAAATAGCTCTATATGATTCTGACAGTTCGAAAAAGTCTGACGTCAAAATCTGATCCACTCAATGAATTCACTAGACTCAATTAGGTATAGGGTGTTTTTTTCGAATCTAGGAAATAAGCGCACGGGAAATATCCGCACAGAAAAAAACGCACAGGAAATAACCGCACACGGAAAAAAGCGTACAAGGAAAAAAGCGCACATGGAAGAAAGCGCACAGGGAAAAAAGGGCACATGGAAGAAAGCGCACACGGAAAAAAGCGTACACAGGCAAAATATTGAGTTATTATAAATAATAAATATACGCTTACTTTTAATGTACCAAAATAACCTAAATAAATAATACTAATAACATCCATACTACCTGGGGTACAAATAAACACAGCCCTAATTATTAGCATAACTCAATTTCCACAAATTACAATCAAAATCTTACCAACACATTTTAAAATAATTGAATAAATTAAAATATTTCCAGAAAAGGATCATCATAAGACCCCTAAACATTTGAAAGATAAATTTACATTAACAGGTACTATATTAATAGATTTGCCCAACTAAAATTGTTATCTGAATTAAATTTTAAGTGTTACCTTTGGGGGCATTTCCCAGGAAATCTGAGGTAAATGATTTCTATGCAAGTTTTAAGAAACCAAGAATTGTCAAATTTGGCTCCCATACCTTATCAGGAAATATGGTCACCGCCATGTAAATTATACCTATCCCTTTTAGTATAGTGAATAATTTAACTGGTCGATAATGAATAACGGAACTATATCGGAAGCAATTCAGAGAAAATTACAACATTGTAAAAAAAAATATACAGGGTGGCCAATTGAAAACGAAACAGAGGTGATTTTGGGCTCCTCAAGAGATTTAAGAAAAAACCCCTCGAACCCGTCGATTTTTGATTTGAAGGGGAACCATTTTTTTGGCATTTTCACCACCTGGGGGGCAAAGCCCTAGCTGGGGTGACAAGGGCCCCCGAAATTTTAAATGAAATGAGTGCTCGAGTGATACCTTATTTTGAAGCTATTTTTATGTAGATTATAACCCCTGAGTTTCACATCGTTACTATTTACCTAGCCATTACAGGGGCTAATTAAAGCTACAAAAACATGTTGGGATATTTTGTATTTGAAAAATTGCTTTAAAACCAAAATCAGTCAAGTAAATGCTGAAAATGACCCCAGAAAAAAAAATCTAACGGGCTTAAATCTGGAGAACGTGGGGGCCACTCAATAGCTCGTCTTCTTCGAATCGATTGTCCTGGAAACGTTTGGTCCAAATATTGACAAATCATTGCAGCATAGTGGGGTGGCGCACCATCTTGTTGAAATATTAGACGGTTTTCCATGTATCCGTTATCATTCTCTAGTATCTCCACCAATTCTGGATGAATCGCATCTTCTAACCACTCTGGGTACATTTCTCCTGTTAAATTTATAGGTAAAAGAGGCACCACGGTTACCCAAAATACTAGCTCAAACGCTCAAGTAATCTACATTTCCATAACGCCCTAGGACGTTATTTCGCACGTATTATACCTGGAAATACAGGGCTTCTATTTCAAAAATTGCCACCCACGTTATCTGCGTAAAGAGGCATATTTGCAGAAATCGCCAAAACCCGTCAACTGTATTGAAGGGGAAGGGTTTTTTACGTAAAACTGGACTTCGCCCCTTCAACCCTCTAAGCCCTAGGGTACCTTCCCAAAATTTTTGAATGAAACAGGGGGTCGAGTTAGTGTTTCATTCAAAAATTTTGGGGAGGTAGCCCTAGGGCTTAGAGGGTTGGAGGGGCGAAGTCCAGTTTTACGTGAAAAACCTTCCCCCTCAATAAATTTGTTGACGTGTTTTGGCGATTTCCGCAAATATGCCTCTTTACGCAGATAACGTGGGTGGCAAGTTTTGAAATGAAAGCCCTGTACTTCCAGGTATAATACGTGCGAAATAACGTTCTAGGGCGTTATGGAGATGTAGATTATTTGAGTGTATGGGCTAGCATTTTTGGTAACCGTATAATAGGCCCCTCTTTTACCTATAAATTTAACAGGAGAAATGTACCTCGAGTGGTCAGAAGATGCGATTCATGCAAAATTGGAAGAGATACTAGAGAATGATAACGGATACATGGAAAACCGTCTAATACTCCAACAAGATGGTGCTCCACCCCACTATGCTGCAGTGGTTCGTCAATATTTGGACCAAATGTTTTCAGATTGTCCTGAAAACATTCGAAGGAGAGGAGTTATTGAGTGGCCCCCAGGTTCTCCAGATTTAAGCCCGTTGGATTTTTTTTTCTGGGGTCATTTCCAGCATTTACTTGATTGATTTTGGTTTTAAACCATTTTTTCAAATACAAAATATCCGAACATGTTTTTGTAGTTTTAATTAGCCCTTGTAATGGCTAGGTAAATAATAGCGACGTGGAACTTAGGGGTTATAATGTACATAAAAATAGCTTCAAAATAAGGTATCACTCGACCCCTCATTCCATTTAAAATTTTGGGGGCCCTTGTCACCCTAGCTAGGGCTTTGCCAAAAAAATGGTTCCCCCTTAAATAAAAAATCGACGGGTTCGAGGGTTTTTTCTTAAATTTCTTGAGGAACCCAAAATCACCTCTGTTTCGTTTTCAAATGGCCACCCTGTATATAGAAATGCTACCAGTACCAATGCACATACGATTTTTCTTGGATGCGATTTTTCTTGGATGCGCTTTTTTCCGTGTGCGTTATTTTCCGTGTGCGCTTTTTTCCGTGTGCGCTTTTTACCGTGTGCGCTTTTTTCCGTGTGCGTTTTTTTCCGTGTGCGGTTATTTCCTGTGCGCTTTTTTCTGTGCGCTTTTTTCCGGTCACGTTTTTTTTCTATATTCACACCCCACCTACAGCCTTCGCCTTTACAAGTAGAAGAAAGGTGTAAAAACAAAAGTTGTACAGTTTTGGCTAAATTCTTGGAATCTATGGTCAGAAGCAAAAATTGAATGTTAGAAATGTAAAATTTTGCATGCTTTCAGCTTTTTTCCCTATGCCCTACCTATTTGTTTCTATATTCTTGAAGAGCATAACTTTCGATTTCAAAAATATATAATGGTCTATATTTGGTTGAGCCGTCTCCGACTCCAACATATTTGGATCTAAAAATTTAAAAAATACTATCAGAAAAACCAAGTACTTAGGTATTGTTCGTTTTATTTGACACTTTCGGTATGAGGAGCGAGGGGGTGAAGTATATGGCAAAAACAGGTGTGACGTCAGGTGACCATTGGCGTTCTAATGTATGGTGTCATCAGCTCACATTCCTTTCGAGTATCAGATTAAAATCGACGCGGACTTTACCTCAAATTTTACCTGCAGTTTTCACCTGTATAGGTAGAATAGTTCACAAAATCAGTAAGTAGGATAGCATTTTTTGAAGCCGAATAGACTGCTCAACCAAATACAGATAGGAATGTAAAATCGGTTTTCCTGTCAAAGTTGCGAAAAGTCAATTTTCATCTGTCAATATTTCCAAAACAGTTGCAGGTATGGAATGGGGTATATCCACTGATCTCAAAAATAAATAGATAAACAAAGAACGCTTCAAATGCTGCTTATTTACGAGGTCATAATTTAAACAAAAACAACTGACTCGGACAGCTGTGAGCGTGCGCAGTAGACACATGTACTGTGTGTGCACAAAGTCTGGCCAATGAAAATGAAGGAATTTCAAAATTTAGAACAGTTGTTCGAAAGATAAGACACTGCGCAAGCGTTAGGCTGTTCCGTTGCACACCTGTTCGTAGAATATTGACCCCAAATTTTCGCACAAATTTTGCCAATCAAGCCGTATGATTGTTTATCCATTTATTTTTTAGATCAGTGGGTATATCACATAAAATCTGCTCAAAATTTTACGTAGAATCCAGATATGCACTCACATACAGGGTGTCTCATTTAAATAAGCCAGTTGACGTCTACTTCCGGTATAACCGGAAGTGCCACCATCTTGAAAATATTTTAGCCAAGTTGCCCCTATTGACATTACTCAGTAGAGACTGGATTAAAAAGCATAAAAAAAGTTGAAATAAGCGCTTAAAAAGCATATAATTTTTGACAAAAAAAGCATGGAATATGCATGAACAAGGCAAAAAAAGCAAAAAAAGTGGAATAAAAATTAAAAATTGATTGTTTATCTATAAAATATACAGTGTGTCCCGCTTTTCATGAATACACCCCGATATCTCAGCTATTAATAATGCGATTTCTTTCAAATTTTGGTGGTGATTGTATGTTAGAAAAATTAACTATTTGACATATTAAACATTTTTATTTACCATTGGCGTGCGGTGTTGAGGGGTAAAAAGTGATTGTATTTTTGTGAGAAAGATATTAGGGCTTATTTTAGATAATTTTTTGCATTAGATTAAGAATCAGCATCCCTAAAAACCCCTGAATTCATATTTCCAAAATCTCAAGAAATGATTATAGCAAAAAAATAAATAAATTTATTTTAATTTAATTTTTCTAATAAGCTGTGTATTTCTAATTAGAAGGTAGCTTTGTTGAAAATACAATATTCTAAAATAATGTCATCTGTAATTTGAGGTTCACAATTAGAAATAAACAACTTATTCCAAAAAGTGAATTGATATCTATTTTTTTTTTTTTTTTTGGTTTAAAATCAACTCTTGAGAATTTGAAAATACATGAATTAAGGGGTTTTTGGGGATGCTGAATTTTAATCTGATGCAAAAAATTATCCAAAATAAGCCCTAATATCTTTTTCCCAAAAATACAACCCGTTTTTACCCCCCAACACCGCACGCCAATGATAAATATAAATGTTTACTATGTCAAAAAGGTAATCTTTCTAACATAAAAGTACCACCAAAATTTGAATAAAATCGCATTATTATTAACTGAGATATCGGGGTGTATTCATGAAAAGCGGGACACACTGTATATAATAAAAAATATAATGAGCAATCATTGAAATGAACAAAGTCTATGGAATAAAAAAAAAATGTTTTTGTAGAAACAAGCAATAACTAAATGCTGACTTAAATGTTCCATAGCAAAGTTCTGTCTTCTGTCACTTAAAGTTTGTTTTTTTTTTTAAAGATAATTCCCTAAGTCAAAAATTTAGTAACTATGTTGGCAACACAAGGCTTTTCTACATAAAAAATTTAAATCATTGACAATTTTACATTGTATTGCCAACATAATGTCATTTTGACTTTTATCTTTAAAAAAAAAACAGACTGTATGCTCTTATCAATGAACAGACTGTATGCTCTTATCAATGAATTAGATGAAGCTACATTTACTAAGTTATTGTCATCATTTCTTGGTTATTTATTGTTAGATAGTGATACCCTGGAAATACTTTAAATATTTTACAACATATTATGTTAAGAGAAAGGAGGAATGGGCCCATTGCTTTAGAAAAGGCCTACATCGCAATACAAATATGAGTCTTGAAAAGTGGCACCAGGAAATAAAATATAATTCAAGAATTAAAGGAAAATGTCAGAGTCGCCTAGATTTAAGTGTTACTAACATCATTGAATGTTTGAGAATGAAATTTATGAAGAGGTTGGTCTCTTTGTCAAGAAACAGAATACCATACAAGTTGAACACTTTGAGGAAAAGACACAAAGTAGCTGTTGAAGTATTGAATACTGGTCCGGTACAAGTTTTTGAAGAAATCCCAGATAGCCAGTGGCAAATTGAGTCCTCCAAAAATAATAAGATAATCAAGCATTGCTGGAATATTACTCTATTAAACTATTAGAGGAAGGTAAAAATTGTAAGTGCAATTTTTTTTGCAATGAATGTAACATGTGCCTACATGGTATGTCATGCACATGTCATGACCACAGAACGTCATGACTATCAACACAGATTTATCAAATACAATTTAATATGTGCAAGCATATCCATATTATTTGCAATATGTTTTTAAAAGCAAAACCAGATTTTTGTAATGAGAGTAATGCCGAAAATGATGATGATAATAATAATGAGTTTGATGTTATTTCATTTCAACTTTCTGCTGGTAATAAACAAAAAGATGCTGTTATCTCTAACAAAAAACTTGCCATGGAAGAAATTAATAAACTCACAGAAAAGTTAAATGAAACACAAGATTTGGATCAAATTTTATATATTACAAAAACTTTATCAACAATTAATGTAGGGGTCGACGCCTTACAGAAGTCAAAATCTGTTTTAATTCCAAAAGATAAATATCCAGCCAATAGGAAAGTACCACAGCAATGTCGCAGGAACCTTCCCTCATTACAGAAGAAGAAAAAGAAGAAAAAAGAAAAAGCATCAAGAACCTCATCTCAAATTGATGAAGATATGACTATTTTGAACATGGTCATGGAAAAATAATTTAAAAAAAATAAATACATAGCATATTAAAGTATGTTTTTACTTCGGTTATTACTTTGGTTTTTACTTTAGTGACCTTTTTTTGTTCAGCAGAAAAGAGAAGAGAGTTTTGCTTATATGCCATGCCAAATTTAGTTTATTATTGTAAATTAAAGTACCTTACGATGTGTATATTTCTTCAATACAGTATTATAAATAATTAAACTTCAGGTTTTTTACGATATTAATTACCTACCCTATATTTAATGTTGGTACCCATATGAAGAAGTTAAAAATAATAAATTTATCAATGAGGTTTTCTTGGTTTGTTTTGAAAATAGTAGACCACAACGTTTAGAATATATCATATGGACTTTATAGATTGTTAGATATTGTACAGGTCAATTTTCTATTATAAAGGTAGACAAATTATTGATACTGAATCATCCAATCCATCCAATCCCACAAAACAACCAACATTTGAATATGAATTCGCGGGCGGGATTACGATCAAGGTTTTTGCGCATGCGTCGGTACAGGATTAGGTGTGAGATATATCCGCTAGTATATATTATACGATATATCGATACGTCCGGGATGATGGAGCACATCGATACAAATTTGTCATATCCATATGACAAATATATAATTTGTATGTCAGAATTTCATTTGCCATTTCATTATTGTCAATAGTTTCAATATTAGGTGGGTTCGGCTTGCTCACTCCGTGCCCTCCGAGTGACTCCATTCGCACTCCAGCCGATCGGGTATTGCTTTTTGGCGTATTAGGGGTGACTCCATTAGCGTTCGACTATACGAAGTGAAGTACATGGAGTTCACTCTAAAAGTTCTACCTCGGAGAGAGAATTTTTTAAAGTAAGCATGCGCCGAAGTGAAATGTGGAAACCATAGAGAAATATAATAAACCAAGGTAAAAGTACCTGATTAATAACATGAAAGTTTCTATAGCGCTGACGTCAAAGCGACGGTGGCGTCAATAGTGGCAGCCGGAACAAATACTGAAATGGCGGGAATTTTGAAATTTGACTTGAGTTGATTGCACAAAAAACTTACTTATTTTGTTCCACATCTTTTTTTCTCAAATCCGAATGAGAAAAATGATGTGGTACTCCATAAAGTTTTGTGCCATTTTTTGATGTAGATTGAAAAAAAAAAGCAAAATAAACACTAAAATTGTACTAGAAAAAATATATATTATAGCTAGATAGGTCAAATACCTAAAGAGTTTACAAACACAGTTATTACATCCCTTATACATGCTTTAATGTATGTACAAGCTAAGCTGGTCAAGGCCTAACATCTACATTTTATCTCTTCTGACTGAGGTCTCCTAAAACAGTAAAAAATATGCCGTATATCGCAAAACTAACATGTATACATACTGGTTCAGTTTATCCTAGTTGTACATAATATTATAGGTACGCGATACCGAGTGCCTTAATAAAAATAACAATTTCTTCTTCTTGTTCTTTAGATTTTGTGAGTTCGAGTCTTCTTAGACGACCGCCCAATCGGTTGAAAATGACAAATTTCAACACGGAAATGTCGTTATTTTAAGGTTACTTATTTGTTTTCTCGGTCACAGTTTCTATAGTTATGGATATTTGATAGGTTTCTACAAAACATCTAGGAAAGCTCTGTAACTCATACGGTGCCCTTGTCTTGTGAATTGGTATGACAGAGAAAGATGAAACAGAATCGAATGATCGGACTGATCTTCCGTTTGTCTCTAGCTTTCCAAAAATTCCGCAATGCGCTATGCGCAACCGGATGCGCAGTAATAGTATAACCTATTTCGGCTATACTTTTGAAGGTCTTTTTATTTTTTATTGTCTATGGTGGAAACTGTCAAGCTTGTTGTGGGGGGGGGTAGCGTTAATCTGCCTCCCCTCCCTTAACGATCGCAACCCCTGCTATTTTCGCGGGGGTTGGTGCGCTAGCTTTTAAAAGTGGTGCGCTAGGTGTCCTTATTCTGCGCTAGCATTTTGAGACAAAAATATTAACTTGGGGGGACTAGCGTTAATCTGCCCCCCCCCCCCCCCGATCGCATCCTCTGCTATTTCCGGGGGGTTGATGCGCTAGCTTTTAAAAGTGGTGCGCTAGCCTGCGCTAGATATCCTCTATCTGCGCTAGCTTTTTGAGCAAAAAAATTCAACTGGGGGGGGGGGGCCAAGCTTAACTGAGCCATTAGTATGCACGAAAGAAACGGTTTCGCTTTTCGTAATTTATTGTTTCATGTTTTACGTTTCATGTTTGATGTTTCACGTTTCATGTTTCTTTGATGTGCGGCCTGCCTTATAGTGAAAGAATGCTACAAGTTTTGCAGAGGAAATCAATTATTTTTCAATACAACACCACAGAAATGATGAAGCTGAAAGTGCAAATATTGAAAATTTGTTTTAACAAACTCAATATGTGATTGGAAATGCTTTACCAATTCATTTATTTTTAAAGAGAAACCATTTTCACCATATACCTAATATCACCAAGATGGCAAAGCTGAAAATGAATTTTGTGTTCTAAATTCTTTTGAGTTTACTAGAGTTTGCCTTTTTGGCTTCTTGAACAAAATTTCACACATTGCTTTGCTCAATTATTCGTATATATCTTGAAACCATTTTAGAGCGCTCCATAATTAAAATGTTCCTTCTGAATAAACACCCAACAACTCTTTGTATATATATGTTACGTCGTCTCTAAATAAACCTTTTTTTATTTCCTTTTTGTCAATAATTCCAGTTTTTGATGTTTGAACAAGTGTGATTTTTTACGGTGCATTAACAGGACAAACAGATTATATTTTTCATTAGCGGCAGATATCTAATCTAAAATTTGCATGGATGTGCTATATAAAACTAGTTTCAAAATTATTGTTCATCATGGGACATTTTCAGGATTGAAACCGCACATTTCTAATTAGATGGGGGATGTTTCAGCCCAAACATCCTCGCCCCTCTCAGAAAACTAATCACGTGAAACCCCTCTATGTGTTACTATGTCGTGCATCTTTAGTCAGCTGTTGCCTGGGAGACCATTCACTCTCCAGTTGAGGATTAATTCTGTTTGAGATTCAGTAATACAGGGCATTAATTAATTAAATTTCAAAATAACAATCTCTGCTGGCCAATATGAAGAGATTAAAATTACATGATTTTGCATATAAAAATGTGTCAGCTATAGTTCCTACAATGTAGCAATTGCGGATTATACCGACTTTTAAAGCCCGTAAAAATTAATTTAACGGACGATTACTTTGATTACAAAGTTGATTATGGAAATTCTTTGGTTGTAAATAATTGTCTCAGGCCTGAATTTGTAAAAGAAATCGAACCCAAAATGATTGAGGCACATCATGACATCACGAACGTCCGGGGCCCCCTATTTTTATACCAGAGGGGGTTAACAGCTGCACACATTATATCTCTATTCGCCGTCCTCCTTTCTCTTTCAGGGCGACCCATGGGACTTGTCCCTTTTGTCCTTTTTTCCTTTTTTTTTTTTTGGTGCCTGAAACCGTCCGTGTCGGTCGTGGGTCTGTTCTGGGACAGTGGCGTCGGGTTTTTAGTTTTTCTGGTAGAAAAATGTTGCTGATTGTAGAGAGCAAACATTATTATTTTTTATCTAGACTTTGAATGAAATTGTAAGAATAGCAAAATCTGAAGAAATGCTGGAAACAAGCAAATGATTCGATTACAAAGACAAAAGGGAATGGAGTAGATAGGTATAAAAATCAGGTTATCCGGATGTTTCGAGATTGGAAGCTAACTCAATTTTTGTACACAAATTAAATAAAGAAGAATGCAAAGTTGTATACCAAAATGGAAAAATATTGAATTTGAGGTAAACTAAAAAAGGATCAAGCTCATTCTGCAGCGGTTTCGAATGCTAGTTTTCAAAGTGAAATTATGTATAGGTAGTTAGTGATTCAATGTGATAAGTTGAAGATCATCATGAACCAATTACAGGCCAGTGATTGGCAGCAACCGATCCTGCAACGAATCCTGGGTCTTCAACAAGAAGTACATGCATTGAAACAAGATGTAATTCGTCTGCAAAACGACATCCTCTGAATATTTTCAAATTTACTTGGATCTCTCGGGATTTCCTAAAATCTGTGATATCTTTAGAGATCTCCAAATTTTCTCCTTCCGAAATACAAATGTCTTTAACAAGTATCCCAAAGTCTCCCTTGGATCTTCTCAGATATCTTTTAAGTTTTCTATACCATTTCCTCAAATTCACTTGGATTTTTGGGAATCTTCTCGATATCTTCGGATATTTTAAAAAGTTTTCCATACAAAATATCTTCAAAAAGTATTCCAAAATCTTCTTGGATCTCCTCAGATGATTTAAATTATTTTGACTGGGATGTTTAAAAAATATAATAATAATGTAAATGTGTTATAATAAGTTGTGCGTTAATATCTTTGGATAACTCTAAACTTTCTTCTCTTGAGATATAAACCTCTTTAACAAGTATCCCAAAGTCTTTCCTGGATTTTCTTAGATATCTTCTGAATCTCCTTGGATTTTTTCAAATTTACTTGGATCTCTGAGAACCTTTGATATCATTGGATATACCAACATCTTTTCCTGGTATACAAAATCTATTTAAAAAGTATTCCAAAATTTTCGTGAATCTCCTCAGATGTCTCATTAATCTTCTTGGTGGAGCGTCTCAGTAATATTCGTATCTCGTTGAAACCACTCCAGGTATCTTCGGATATTCTTCCTTTAGAACGCAATAAACAATCTCGAAAGAATTATACATAAAGCGTTATCTGAGTTCGGGTCCAGGCCCGAGAAATAATGTTTAATTTCCGTTTCTGCAAATTATTGGAAAAATATATTTCACATTACATAACATATTTTTCCCATTGTATATAAATTATACTTATCACCTACCTAATCTAATTTACAAATTTTCTCAAAATCGAGAAAAATACGCAGCGTCCTACAAAGCCGCAAAAATGCCGGCCGCAACATTCCACGTTACTCGACATCCCCGCTGCTTTCGTTATTTTTATTTGCGGCCATCACGATGCTTTAAGTGATCTAGAACATCTTTTCTCCAGAGTCATAGTAACTTTCAGAACCAAATTCCAATGTGCTCTCTGCTTTTCTTCGTATAAAGTCTTTTAGAGAATCCCATCGCAATCTGCAAAAACCACGTTGCTTTAACGACCCCTTTGAGCTGAATGTTTTCCACAACCTCAAGTCAATTCCAGTTGCTTCTAGTACTTCTTGGCTGTTGTCAAATAGTTGAAGCATTAATTAAATTGTCATGTCATCTAACTGGTTGAGGGTCATACCAACATCAAATAAGAGGATCTAGGACCCAAGACTGGCCATACATAAGAAGTTGACGTGAAAATCCCAAGTTGCAAATAACTGAAATTAAGGTGCAACCATGGGTCGACGGGTTGATGGATTGGAAGAGTACTAAAAACCAAAATAGATTGTTGTTCTCTGAAAAAAGATGACTTGGGTCTTATATCAGATGATTGATGTTGATGCACAATTTTAAAATCAACCTCATTTTCTCTACGGAGTTTTTCTGTAACCCGTCAAAGCTGCTGAATTAGCTACGAACAATGCAATCTTTCCGTCTTGTGTCTCCGGATTGTGGCAATCATAGAGTACCGACCCTCGTGGAACACCAGCTTCCAGTTCTCAGTTCTCTAGTTCTTGGGCGATGTTTGCCAATTTTTACGCCGAAGATTCTTGCTGTCAGATAATTTTGATTCAGTTTGCAAGCCATTTCTTGATAGCTGGCTTGAATAGGTGGTTTTGAGCAGAAAGTTCAATTACCTGTTGAACGTGCAATGTTGCCACTATGGTCGAAAACAAGATATGTGAACATAGTTCATGAAGACGCGGACGAGGGGCTATTGCGTGAAAAGTTTTTTATCTAGAAGCAGAGATCCTGCTCTGGGTTATCTAATAGAACATATGAAAAAATTAGCAAATCATCGGAAAAATGGTTCTGCGATAAATGCAAAAAGGTGACGGTACCGCAACAAATCACTAAACTATACCATAGCGGATGTTATGGAAAAGCTTTTAGAGATGGATGAAAGATTTAAATAAATTGAAGTTGAGTTTGAGTATGACAATTTAACGGGAAAATATCACCAACAAACAAGAATCAATAAGGATTTTAGGGAAGAGTTAAAACAGATCAAAGAACAATTGAATAAAAGAGAGCATTTAGCAACTGAATAATAGTCTGATCATACAAGGTGTTCCGTACAATAAATATGAAAAAATCGAGGACATCATAAAGAAGATTGGTAGGGAGGTAAACATAACCCCAACAAATCAGCCGTTCAAGGCTGTACGACTTGGCAAAAATGAAAATAAAAACCACCCTTTGAGAATAATTTTTGATAAGACTGAAGACACAATGACAAATACAAGATATATAAGTGACAATAAAAGACAAAAATATAATGACACGTGTATCAATGCTATAACCCAGAATAAATGGATACCAATATACAATTTACTTGCCACGGTACGATACAATATTTCGATTTTTTGGTATTTTGTATCTGTCACTTGTACCATTTATTTGTCATTGTGTCTTCAGCCTAACAAGGAAACGAAAAACCAAATTAATAAAACATCATCTAATAAATATACTCATAGACAGCTCGTAGTTTAGGATGTCAGAGGAATAACAAAATATACATATACATCATACATACATACCTATAGTTAGAACCAACTAAGAAGAATCCCTGACGTCATCACTGACAAAGAAGGCAAATTTCCTTTTTCTAGAGCTCCCCATTTGAAGTGAGACAGAAGATCACGCGGTATGACTTTTTCTTAGTTGGTTTTATCTACCACGATCTAGAGGCGTCGACTTTTGATAATCCTCATGGGTGCAGGATAACGACTTTATAACATTGTTTATAAAGGGACAGGGAAGCTCACCTCAGGCGCCGCCATAAACGAAATTTATAGGAGTTTGCGAAAAGTGCTTTTTCCTGCACGCATTTTAGGCCATGAAAATATCACATTTCGCAGTAGTGCGGAAAAGTGAAATTATGCAATGTTAACTGTTAAGTCTCCTGGTTCTTTCATGACATGTCCTAAAATATGCGTGCGAAAAAAGTACTTTTCCGCACAGGCGTATAAAATAACTTTCGCGGAAAGTCTCTTTTCCTCATTAAATTGCTAGGCACTACGCACACGCCCTAAGTGACGTTTCGTTTTATTTTAGCCGCCTCTGTCAACTGTTAGACTGTCACCGTCAACCAATAAACTACGCGCATGGCGAAGGACTTATTATAAGTTTCAATATTTACCAAACATCGATATATCTTGCCATCCCTATACCCACCCGCAAAACTAAATTATATGGCATACCGCGCAAGCGCCGGACTGTTCCGATTATTAGACATTTTAAGTAGATGAAATACGTTAACGCCTTAGACGTTAACGCTAACGTAGGATTTGACAGGTACGCATGCGCAGTTTCTTTCAACCAAATAAAGCGTGTTACGTGACACGTTATTTAAGCCCATTTTACAATGGACGTAACGTAAACGTAAAGACGTAACATAAGTCCTAAGCATGCGCATATCAGAGTTATTTGCGTCAGATATGTTACTGGAAACGCAACGTAAGATGACCAACTCTCATCTCTCTTACGTTGCGTTTCTGGTAACATATTTGACGCAAATGAAGCTAATTTACGCATGCTCAAAACTTATGTTACGTCCTTACGGTTACGTTTTGTCCATTGTAAAATGGGCTTTAGCGGGTCTTTGCGTGCACCTTATCTGTAAACGTTCGCTGAACCGAGTGGGCCCGAAAGCCATCAGATTGCTAGTGTCGACCTTTGCCGAATGTATTTTAACCTTAAAAAAAGTTGACATGTAATTCAAAATAATCAAAATACAAAAAATAATTTTTAATTTGTCCTTTTCACAACAAAATTTAGAGGTTAGGTCATAATTGTGACAAATTAGCTTATCTAAAACACGTGACTTTGAAAAGCAAAGAAAGGGTTTGTGTGCCTCTTGGCGGACATTTGAATTTAGGTTTGATAGCACCCTGAATAGTCAGCCTATCCAAAACACGTAACTGACAAGCAAACGGGTTTGTGTGCCTTTTGGCGGACATTTTAATTTAAGTTTGACAGCATCTTGGATAGTCTAATAACGTTAACGTTTACGTGAAAATTTAACCTAAACTGATTTGTGAGCACCGACGGTCACTCGACGAAAAAACAGGGTTTACGTTTAAAAATTACTTTAACGTGTTTGGTCTAACTTAAAGTGTCTTTTATCAATAAATAGAGATGGAGAATAGCAGCAACATAAAAGGCAATTTTTCGCGAGGATAATAAAACATAATCTGATTATGCTCAGATGTTATGTGTGAATTGTGTCATACTCCCCTAACTCCCCAACCGATTCTGGGCCTGCGAGTGACGTCACTATCAGCATCTCATAGCGATGACGTCAACCACAGACCTCGATGGAATGCTTGCCATTGTGCGAATGAGTTAATTTTTCCATCGATTTTAAATGTAGAAAAGATGATTTTCAGTTTGTTCTCACAGAAGAAGTTAAGTGTTTTTGATCCTCGAGTATCCCAAAATTTGATAGTGGGGGGAGTTAGGGGAGTATGACAAAATTGGTACATAACATCTGAGCATAATCGAGTATACTTGGTTCTCCTCGCGAAAAATTGCCTATATGTAATATAGCATAGAACTGACCACATAACGAAAGGGCAGATACATGATACTGATGCTGATGCTACCACACGGAACGGAATGACCAATAAACACGTTTGTACTTCCGCAATCCCTACGAGATCTCCCATGGGTGCTGAGAGGTTGCTCATGGGTGCACCTGCCTCAATGCCCCCATGTAGTCGGCGCCAGTGGTCAAATTTGAACCTGTATAGGTAAAGGTTAAATGAAAGTAGTAATAAACGAGAATAAGTGAAAAACATTCTTACTTTTTGCTTTGTAGATAAAACGTTGTACATCACACGTGCGTTCAAACATAACTACAAAACTCACTCACTCGCACTCGGTATTGTAATCATGTTCATAAACGCACTTGTAATGTAAATGACTTGGTAAATAACTATTAATAATTTATCCTCGTCCGTTTCACGTGCATCCACAGACATTAGAGAGTTATTGGAACTAATAAATACTGCCTCGCAGTATTAAGGATCTACGTTATTTTATTAGTGCATCAGCACTATTTTTCCAAGAAAAAAACAGTTATTGGAAGACTGTAGTAGGTGCTAGAGTATTACCTTATTTTGTATTCATAATTTTGACAGCTGATAGCTATGTTTATAAATTTCAACCTCAAAAAGTGTTTATTTTTGTTTGTGATTTTCTGCCGATACTCATTTTTCGATGCTACCCACAGTAAAATGGAAAACTACTGTAAAAAATAAATTTTCCAACTAAAATTACGTCACCGTCGAAAAGCGAAACGTCAAAGTCGTCCAAAATGTCAGAAATTTGAAATAAGGGAAGTTTACTGCCTCGCACTAACCATACACAAATAAAGACAAGCAGTAACCTTATTAAGGGAATCCTTATTTTCAGACCCAAATGCGCATGCGTAGATGTCAAAATAAGGCTAACTTAAATACTGCTTGTCCTTATTGCACGTCCAATAACTCTCTAATATGTCTATTGTGCACCTGAATTATTATTTTCCGCGTAAACCGCAACTAAGTCTTTGTCCATAATGAACGATATTATTCAACATTTAACATAATCATACGGTCTTTAATTTTTGGTCCTCGATTCATCACCTTGCTGTCTTGCATAGGACAAAATTCCAAAATCATGCTTGCTACCTCTAGAAGCGTCATTTTGACCATTACGCTTTTCCTAGGGTAACTTGATATGTTTTTGTCTGTACTCTTCAGTAACCTCTTCTTCCCATAAGAAGCGCTTGTTGAAATCAAATGATAACCTGAGCGCGTTGGTTTGGAGGCAGTTGTAGAGGTATCACGTTTATACGATTCAAGGAGGCCAAATTCAATTTCTCGTTGTTGTAATTTTATTGTTAGACCGCGTGAACTTGTAATTTTTCCCGTTTGATACTGAGCAAGGGCAACTCCAAGGGCGTCGATAAGGTGGGGGGTAATGGGGGTAATTACAGGCCCCAAAATCAAGATGATAAAAATCAACATGTATCTCGGTTACTACTGCGTTAAAGAATATACTTTTGACCAATTTAATTTTCTTCAACTTCATAGATAGATATAGATGTATTCCGTTAAAAACGCATGGTTTAGAAGTTATAAGCAGAAAACGTAAAAATGTTCGAAAATATCTAGGTCTTTTGACTTCTCCTCAAGTTAGCACAAGGTCCTTGAGGTCGAAAACTTAGATTCTACTCCACAAACGACATGCCATAATATCAATAACTTTGGAATACATTCCAGCTACCCCCTTTATTTATTACTTGCCTGCTGGCCTATTATTATAGAGATGTAAATACATATTGGAGTTTAGTAAAGGTAATACCGTAATACATACAAATGATTTATTGTTGCCCAAATTTGATACAATTTTGAATATTTTATTTCTTTTTGTTGCCAGTAGGTTTTTGGGCTTGGATTAAGACACTATCAGTGGCGTATCCAGCCTAAGGCTCTGGGTGGGGCAAACCAGTTTCCGGAAATTTCTTTAAGGTGCCACGCCCAAATACGTTAAAATGACACATCTTGATGGCATATTCGCGTGCTTCTACTTAGGTATATATATACCGAAAAATAAGGTACTTAGGTTCCGTATTATTAGCCTGCGAGCCGCCACTGAAAAAATGATTGGGCTGCTCATTGAAACGATGAGAAGTTGATAAATGAAATTATTTATTTTCCTGAGAAATCGACTTTCAAGGAACGAGTAGTCAGTTAAACACAAAACCAAACTAAAGTTGAATTCAAAGGTGTGTAATACTAAACCTACATAAAAATAGTTATTTTCCTAACAAGTGCGCAAAGTGATACTTTCCCGCACGAAAAAGCAGTTAGACGAACGACGCGAAGCAGAGTTCGTATAAGCTTTCAGTGCGGGAAAGATTTTGCGCAAGTGTTAAGAACGATACTTTTTCTACGAGTATTTGAAAATTTGCATAGCATCCAGAGGAGCTATACCTAATCTTCTTTAATGTTTCCAGATGCTCAAAACTGGTGATTGTCTCTCTTAATCCAAACTCCATTGTGTTTTTTTTTCAGTGATCAGCTTGACTTTATTTGCAACAGTGGTTGTGCTAGCGAGGTTTACTTAAAATTTGTTTTTCCTGCCAAAGTTTGAGACTAAACTTACCAGGATAATATTTTTCCATGTGACTTTTTAAATTAGTATCACATAGCAACAAGTACAGCATCTTCTCAAAATATCCTATCCATTTTTGCTTGCATTATCATAGATCTTGCTTTGTCCATTGGTATCTGATTCGTTCTTTCCGCAAAACCATTAAGTTGGGAAGTATATGAAGGAGTATAACTTACTGTCCAACTTTTATGATCTGATACTCCAAAGGAATGTTATATTTATAAAACTTCGTGGCTACCCACGCTAATGGTCGCCTGACCTCACAACTGTTTTTGCTGGATTTCTCCTCCCTTCGCTTCGCTCCTCATATAAGTAGAAAGCGTCAAATTAAAAAAGCTAAACACTATCTGAATGCCTCTCTTGAAACAAAAATACCACCAAGCCCTTCTTTTTGACTATTAGTTTATCCAGAAACAAAATGAAGCACGCAAATGAGTGTGCAAAGTAATAACTTTGCACACGCGAGTAGATAATTTTATTTTTTGTTATTTGAGATACTTTTAAGAAATTAAACATTTTTGCTCTGGGGAGGGGAAATTGCCCCCTTTGCCCTCCCCTGGATACGACACTGGACACTATCCTTGAGACCAGTGCACTAGGCACTCATTAAAGGAAACTTTATGTAAATAAAAAATTGTACGCTAAATTGGTCGAACGACCTCTGCTTTAAGTTCAAATTATTCTTCAGGAATCAATTCCAGTTCACAGGGCCGTCTTAAGGCATGGGCCCGCTGGGCCCGGGCCCAGGGCCTCCGGCGTCAAGGGAGCCTCATCGCTAAGTCCACGCATAATTTAAAATAAATTTTATTTAGAAAAAAATTATGGGCTAGTAGCGATAGGCAAGTTGAATGTCACAATTTACTTTTTCTAATTTTGACATTTAAAGTGACACTTTTCAAAACTTGTTGACATTATCAAATGCCTTACTTTTCATCACCAGTTACGAAAAGTAAAATTTTTCGCAACTGGTGATGAAAATAACTATTTTCTAATTTTGACATTTAAAGTGACACTTTTCAAAACTCGTTGACGTTATCAAATGTCTTATTTTTCATCACCAGTTGCGAAAAGTAAAATTTTTCGCAACTGGTGATGAAATAGTTATTTATGAAATAAAATCACTTTTAGCACGAATATCATACACTATTTTTTCTACAAACGCACTAAAAGTGATTACTTTTAGCACTATTGCTAAAAGTAATCACTTTTAACACCAGTGTCATAAAATGGCATTTTAGACACTGACAGCATCCGTTAAAAATTACACTTTTGACGTTTGTAGAAAAAGTTAATCTGACCATTAGTTGCGAAAAATACAGAAATAAAATTTGTGATAATTTCAACGCTAAACTACACTTGAATTATTGTTATTATATTCTCTGTAGGTATGAGCGAATTCTTTTATCCAGCGATCGATCCATCCTGCTGCCAGCATTATGAGACAGCCATCCCGATTTTCTATGAACTAGACAAACATAGACCGGTCATTGATGGATCCATTGCTGAATAAAAGAACGCGCACTATGCACTATACATAAAAATTTAATTTGTTCACACCATGAACAACATTTAACACAGGGCCAAATCATATTTGCTCTGGAATAATGAATTCAAATTTAAGTTCTGATCATAAAGTAGTTAAAGTACTGAAAAGCTTAACAAAAATACGTTGGTCTGCACGTAAAGATGCAGTTACAGCTCTAAATTGTGGATACAAAGATATCCAAATGAGCCTTGATACCTTTATGAATCAAAAGCCAGAGAAAAATCTGTTTTAAAGGAGTACCGCTATACTTAGAAACGAGTGAAACGACGAAGTGTCAAAGCAACTTTCCTTGAAGGTAACGGTTACAAAATATTTGAAAGGTTCGGTTTTTTTAAAAATTTTCTGACCTGATTGAAAGCTGAAATTGAAATTTCAAGAGAAACGATAAAAATGTCACATTTTTATGACAAAGACATTAACACCGATAAAATTTTGGAATGTGAGCATTTCAAATATCAGCATCCATATTGAAAAACTGAAAAAACAGGAGGTAGAAATGAGGATTAAAAATATAAATGAGAAGGGAAAGAAATCTAAATCTACTGATAATCAAGATGAACCAATAGAAGATGGAGATGATAAGTCTATTGGAATCGGTACGCTTTAAACATATAAGTTTGAAGAAAAAAATTTCACAATATTTCCAAACATTGAAATTGCTATGAGAATTTTTTAATCCATGATGGTCACCAATGCACGCGGGGAACGTTCATTCTCCAAACAATAGTCAAAAGCGAAATTACAAACCGCATGAGCCAGTCGCTATTGAATAACCTAAGTTTGATGAGTATTGAAAGCGAAATTTTACAAACCAAACCATTGATTTAGAAGACATGATTCACGATTTTGCCTCTGTAAATTCTAGAAAACGACGTTTGTAATACCTATGTAAATTATTATTTCTTATTTTATTTTCACAATATATTTATTTATTTATTTATTTACGGGCAAGACCCATTAGAAGTTTCAAAAGAAAAAAACAACAAGAAACATTAAGTACCTTACAACTAAGTAAACATAGGCCAGTAATACTTGGCGTAGTAACAGGATAAAAATACATATAAATTATTAACAGTAAAATATTAAATCAGTTATAGGTATAAGAAAATAGAGGACAAATACAAATAATGACTGATCAAGATGACTAGAAATTCTTAGCTATCAAACTTGGTATCACAAACAAATGAGGAGAATTACATTAGAGAGTTAAGCTCTCTTTTAATGGTATTTATGGGTCCAAAAAATCCAGGCTACCATGGGTGTTACATAATCGAGAAGTTTTGGAGATGAATGTATTGAAGCCATAGTTTGTACGGTGATTTCTTTCTGAGAAGGTTATGGCAGAGCGGGTGTCCCTTGCTGGGACGTGAAGCCCTATTCTGGACAGTAGGTATGCGGAATCACTAATGGAATTCAGTACCTTGTAAAAAGTATATAAATCTCTTTGATTGCGTCTAGCTGCCAAGGGTTGTAGATTGAAGCATCTGTATAGGTCATCATAGTCATATACATAGTTCTCAGGCGAAGGAATACCTGCCTTGAAGGCTAAATAACGTACGAATTTGCGCTGCACTAGCTCTAGGGCTCTGATATGATTAGAATACATCGGTGACCAGACAGAGGAGCAGTACTCCATCAGGGGCCTCACCATTGAGCAATAAAGGTATCTGATAGAATCTATGTTTGTAAAATCTCTCGAACACCTCTTAATAAAGCCTACAAGTTTTAACGACCTTGTTGTGATGTCTGAAATATGGGTGATAAAATTGAGACTGCTGTCAAAAATGACACCAAGATCTCGTTGTTGTGAGACAGTTTCAAGCGGAATGTTGTTTATATGGTACGCGAATTGTGGAGGGCTACGACCCTTGGAGAAAACAATGACTTTGCATTTGGAAGCATTGAGCTCCATGCCGCTCAAAACGCACCACTCGGAGAGTCTGTCGAGGTCAGAATGTAGTCTGGCACAGTCTTCAATAGAAGAGACCCGAGTGAACACCTTTAAATCATCCGCAAAGCACAGGAACTCACTGTTAATGAAACAAGACTTGATATCGTTAATAAAAACGTTGAAAACCAGAGGTCCCAAGTGAGAACCCTGTGGAACGCCCAATGGGATGTCAATTTCGTGTGAGAAGAAGTTGTTAACTTTGATTATTTGAGTTCTCTCCCCAAGATAGTCGCTAATCCACTTCAACAAAGTACCGGAGATTCCAGCACTTTCAAGCTTAGCAAGCAGAACGGCATGGTTGACACGGTCAAAGGCCTTTGCAAAATCGGTATATATGGAGTGAACTGATCCGCCATCCTCAGGAATTCTTGAAACTTTGTCCTGGTAGGACAGGAGATTGGTTTCCAGTTGAGCATTTTGGACGGAAACCGGTCTGCTGCTCAATTAGACAGGGATTGATTTTTGGAGTTAAAAACTTTGTCACTATGGTCTCAAATACCTTTGGGAAGGTATTTTGGATGCTAATGGGCCTGTATTTTGAAATATCCATTTTATCGCCCGATTTATGAATGATGGGTATGATGAAGCTCTGCTTCCAGAGCTTAGAAAATTCACCCAAACTAAGTGACTTATTGAAAAGAATTAAAAGTGGACGGGATAATACAAAGCTACAATTCTTTATCATAAGAGGTGAGACACCGTCTGGGCCTGGGCTCTTAAAAGACTGCAGGCTACATAGTTATACATTACATTTCAGAAGTTTTTCTTATTTATTCATATCGTATTCCCTGGAGCAACCCCCCCCCCCCCCCCGTAGGTGAGGGGTCACGTTTTACATATAGGCCCAGGGCCTCAAGAAGTCTTAAGCCGTCCCTGCTCAGAAACGAGGAAGTGTCAAAGTAACTTTCCTTGAAGGTAACGAAAATAAGGAAACCAAAGTTACTCTTCAAAGTAGTCAGAAATTTAGATTCGAAACCTATCGACCAATAATAGACCGTCTAATCTCAAATATTGGAAAAACGTGGTCAAAAATATGGAAAAATATTTGAAAGGTTCGGTTTTTTCAAAAAAATTTCTGACCTGACTGAAATTGAAATTTTAAGAGAAGCAGTAAAACTGTCACAATTTTATGACAAATATATTACCACCGATTGATTAATTTTGGAATGTGAGCATTTCAAATCCTATATCAGCATCGATATTGAAAAAATAAAAAAACAGGAGGTAGAAATGGGGAATAAAAATATAAATGACAATAAAAATAAATCTAAATCGGTACGCTTTATACATATATATTTGAAGCAAATATTTTCACAGTATTTCCTTCCAAACATTGAAATTGCTATGAAAATTTTGATGGTCAACAATGCAAGCAAGGAACGTTCATTCTTTAAACTTAAAATAGTTAAAAGCGCTAGAGCACCTTCCCCCCCCCCCCTCATAGGTAAGGGGCCTCAAGAAGTCTTAAGCCGTCCCTGCCAGTTCATCAGGTCAGATTCCTGTAGAATCCTGGAATTGTTAGCTCTCTCTGACAACTTGACCAGCACCGAAAGGACTTAGGTCATAGTTCTGTAAGGACTTTCTAATCTTTTCCGCTGTGCTCGGCACAATATCTTCCACATACTTCCAGCACTGTGGGAAGTAGATCTATAATCTTAAGATAAAATTGCTGATTTAAGGGATACCCTCTAGGTATATTTGGCATTAAATTCTATTTACTATTTACGTGAGAAAATCGATCTTTAAGGAATTTGCTTGTATGCTCATCAGACTCTTCTATAAATTTTTCCCAACCACATAAATGAAAAAAATCCGTGCTACTCACGCGTTTGCGCGTTTGACTGGGCTTGTGGCCAATGCACCCGACGCGTTTTTCTGTTCATTCTACACGTCGATGATCTCAGTCTGGCGTTGGCTGCAAGTGAGTGTACGTTAGCAGGCGTTGAAGTATACAGCGTGTTGGTTTTTAAACTCAAATTTTTTTTAGTGTTCGCGGTGCATGTTTAAAATGGACGATGAAAAAGCAGGTCCTAGCAATACAAAAAAGTTCAAGTACGATTTGGATCATTTCCTATACTCTTCTGACGACGATGAAATTTTGGGAAGTGATGACATTGACGAAAATGCTAATTCTTCTGAAGCAGAGTCCGACGATTTGGTTGGTTGTACAAAAACGTCTTTAGATTGGACTGATGATAAAACTTCGATGCAAAAGCTATCTTTCACTAAAGTCCAGCAGCTACTACAGCAGCCCCAAGAAAACAACCCTATTGATTATTTCAATTTGATTGTTGATCAGAACTTTTTAGAACTAATAGTGGAACAAACGAATCAACATGCAACAGAGATACTATGTTCAAAAGGCAAAACAGAAAATTCCAGGATTACAAATTGGTCCGACCTTACAGTACCGGAACTTAAAATTTTTTTGGGGCTTCTTTTGCATACCGGAACTATTCCACTGAGTAGGCTCCAGGATTATTGGAAGAAAGATTATTTATTCAATATTCCATGTTTTTCCGAACATATGAGTCGTAACAGATTTCTCCTAATAATAAGATGTCTTCATTTTTCAAAAGGGGAACCAAAATCTCAAGATCGTCTTTTTGAAATAAGACCAATAATTGACTGGTTTAATAACAAAATGAATTCAGTATTTTATCCTGGTCGAGAGCTTTGCCTTGATGAGCCGATGGTTTTATGGCGTGGACGGTTAATGTACATCAAAAACAAATATGGTATTAAATTGTACATGCTTACAACGCCTAAGGGGATAATTTTAAAATTTGCTGTATATACAGGGATGCTAGATGATATCGGAGGAAAAAATGCTGCAAATGTTGTCTTACATCTTATAAGTGAATTTTTACAGAATGGCCACTCACTATATATGGACAATTTCTATAATAGCTATGACCTTGCAAAACAGCTACTGGAAAAGAAAACAAATTGTACTGGAATACTAAAAATTGACGATCCACCAGAAGTTAAAAGCACAAAATTGAAAAAAGGTGAAAATGTGGCCAAATATTGTAATGGAGTATTGATTGGTAAGTGGAAAGATAAAAGAGAACTTCATTATATTTCTACTGAATTTTGCAATAATATGGTCGAGACACGCAACACACGTGGTGAAGTAAAAAGTAAACCCGAAGCAATTTTAAACTACAACAAATTTATGTCAAAAGTAAATCGACAAGACCAAATGCTGTCATATTATCCGTGTGATAAAAAAACTGTTAGATGGCCCTCCAAGCTTTTTATTCATGTTTTACAAATGTGCCTTATAAATGCATTTCATCTTTATAATACTTATTCTGGTAACAAGATTACTTTTTACGACTTTCGTCTAAGTATTATAAAGGAACTACTAGGGCCACGTAAAGCTATTCCAACAAGAGCAACAGAAAAAGGCCGACATGTTTTACGAAAGTGCGAGAAATCCAAGAGTGGATCTACTCTGAGGAGAAGATGTAAATCTTGTAATGAGAAAGGAAAAAGACGGGAGACCACTTACGAATGTCCTGCGTGTCCGGATACTCCTGGATATTGTGTAGATTGCTGCAAACTTGTTCATGAATAAGGAGTGCTAATCACTAATGTTTTGATTAGTTTAGGTTAGTTGGCTTCAAAATTCTGAAGATTTTTCAATTCTTGTTTCATATATGTATTATAGTCCAGTTTTTTGTTTGTTGTTTTGTAATTAAAAGTGATTTTGAAAGTTTTTCCTATGTGTTTTTGAGTTCCAAAGAATTATCTAGGTACATAGTTTTTTTAAGCAGGCCTTTCATGAAACGAGTCATCCATGTAATAAATATCAAGCAAACAAGAAGCGGAAAAACAACTTTTCATCATTATCGCTTTAATTAGCGACGACGTTGATCAATAGAGATACCGTTAGTCAATTTTAATGAAAACAGATGTGTGAAGTCAACTAGACGAGGCCTGAAATGAAAATGAAGAGTCCCTGCTGTTTGTTAATATTTAATCAAAAAGAACTTTATAGTTGGATGCAACGATGTTCTTATAAACTTCTGAAATAAAATAATCCTCCGCCTCTGGTACAAAAGAGAGATTACAAAACCGTTTGTTTGGGAATACGGCGAATTAGCTTGGGGGAACCTTTTCAGGCAGGACAGGAGAAACGACTTTATGGGTAGAGGGGTCGAGAGAAAGAGAAGGCCTTCGAGTTCGAGACAACAACTACTGTGACAGAAGGGGCAAAATCGGCATTTGTGGGGCTCACGTTTCCTTTTCTCTCTAGACTCGAGTTTCGAGTTGAAGGACGTAACTCACGCCACGTTCGAATCGGATCTCGGGTTATTTGTTTTCAGAAAATTCTTGCGATAGTTTCAAGTTGGGAGCCTTGTTGGAATTTGTGTTTGTGGAATTTTGAATTTCGAGTTCTTAAGAAGGAAAATGTTTTGTTGAAAAATTGTGTTTTAAGTGTTTGGTTTTGTCATGATGATGAATAGAGTTGGAATAGTGTCCGAAGTGTGAAGGGGCCCTCAAATCGTCTAGAGAAAATTGTTTTAAATCTATTAAATTCTTTATCAGTGAGCACGTAAAGGTTGGAATAGATTTTGGTTGGAATAAAATCTATAAAATATACAGGGTGGATATTTTTCAAAAAATCTTGGACACGTCAATTTTTGATTTTATTGGCCGTTTTTTGATGATAATACCATATATACAGGGTGACCCAAAAATAAGTTATGACAGCTTACTTTATTTTTTCAAATGAAAACACCAATTTTTTATTTCATTTTTAAATTCTATGTCAAATTCTGAACATATTTCATGTATCATGTCCTATACTTATCTTCAACTGTTTCATAAATATTGACAGTTGAAAATTGACTTTTTTGCAACTTTGACAGGCTGTACAACCTAAACGGTTAATTTCAGGAGAAAACCCATTTTAAATTCCTATCTTAGATTTTTATAAACTGAGTCACCCTGTATACATGGTATTATCATCAAAAAAACGACCACTAAAATCAAAAATTGACGTGTCCGAGGTTTTTTGAAAAATATCCACCTTGTATATTTTATAGATTTTATTCCAACCTTTACGTGCTCACTGTATATCAAACAATTATGAAATTGTTTAAAGAATGTTTTTGTTAAAGAAACTTTCTCTTGTTCGATTATCCAGTTTTCATCAAACTTCCTTGGGTCTTTTTTTCTTGGATTAGACATTGGTGGTAATTCAGAATCTTAATTCGAAATTTTTCTTGACTTCTTCACAATGTTTTGTCAATTCTATTGCCTTCTTGTGTAGTTTCTGTATCTTCTATTCCGTATGTTTATTTGTTTGTGTTTAATATTATTTTATTTGTTTTATTTATGTCGTGCCAGTGAACACAGCTACATAAAGTTAAGGTAGAGAACGAAATTTTCGGAATCATTTTTATTTTTTCTCCTCTACAATAATATAACATTATTCAATTTGGAATCCTTGGTAATTTCTAGGTAGAATTATTATTCTAGAAAAATAATATTTTTTCTTTTTCATTTCTACCTTTCAACTCATTTGTTATTTTTTCCATTTTAAGTTATTTTCTTATTGTTCTTTAGGCTTTATTCAGCTACTCTTCATTAATGTTTGAAGCTTCTTGAGGCTCATCGATTATTTATTTGCTCCAATTTATTATTTTCCATTTTGAACTCTCCTGATTTTGTTCTGTTGTCGGTCGTGCATTTTTCAAATCAGCTTCATTTTTGTACATTTCAAGCTTTTATCAGCTTCACTGAGTTTTGCCTCGAAACTTTCTTGAATCATTTCATAGAAACTTTTCAAAAAGAAAAATAAAACAATTATATCTCTCTATATTTTCATACTTTTCTGAAAAACTACTAAAGCGAAAATTTTTGAAGGGAAAATTATATGAAACTTTTGGAATAAGAAGAGGAAAAATAAGGAGATCATTATACTAACATTTCAAAATTTTCCAGTGAAAAACAACAGAAATTGATGAAAATCAACTTGCAAAAACTAAATTAAGCGCAAAAATGCAATCTTTTACATTTTAATATTTTTCTGGAAAACTACTGAAGGAAAAATTATGAAACCTCTAGGATAAAAGGAGGAAAATTAGGAGATCATTATAATAAAATTTCAATTTTTTCCAGTGAAACACAATACCATGGGAAATTAATGAAAATTAGAAAAAGCATTAAGCAAATATAGAAAGACTGCTATTGTGGACTTTTTTATCGAATATAATAGGTTGAGAAAGTTAACTGAGCAAGATATCAAAGCCGCATTTAAAGCATACATCTCCAATATACAAAAAAGTATTAATCGTGATCCAGGATACTTTTGGTCTTACTTTTATAATAAGAACAGAAGCTCTAGAATCCAATATACAATGGCATTCGAGGGGTAAACTTACATAGATTCCCAAGAAATAGTAAATATTTTTGGTAGGTTTTTTGAAAGTGTACAGGGTGATCTATTATAAATGTCACCCCCTGCTTACTTTTTTATTTGACGTTTTTGACCCAAGTGTCAGATACAAATGCTTTAAGAAATTGCAGCAGTGTGAAATTATATTTTTCTGAATGGAACACCCTGTATATTGTGCGCTTATTTGTTAGTCCCCTTTAACCTGATTTCAACGATATACGGTTTGATATGTTTATCTCTCGGCTTATCTCCAATAGTTATAGGGAAAAACGCGAGAATTCCTTCCTAGATCTCTCATGCTATTTTTTTTTTTTATTAATAATAACTTAGACATCTGGATTCATTATAATATTTCACCTTGTATATTAATGAATAAAATTTGAACAATAAACTGTTTATAAAAAAAATCTCTAAGGCTTAAGAATAGTATAATTTTTCTTTCTTCAATATGAAAACTTGAAAGCGGTTTTCATGTTTTTTTCTATAACTATTGAAGATAGACATATCAAACTGTATATCGTTGAAATCGGGTTGAAAGGGACTAACAAATAAGCGCACAATATACAGGTTGTTCCATTTTTAAAAAAATATATAACTTCACACTGCTGCACTTTTTGGATGCACCCTGTATGCCTAAAACTGACTAAGTTGAAAACTTTTGACGATATCTTGAAACTTCTGTATTTGGCACTTTTGTCAAAAATGTCAAATGAAAAAGTTCGGAGAGGGTGACATTTATAATAAATTACCCTGTACTTTTGCCATCCTCAGTGACTAGTGATAACCTTTCCCAGCCTAGTTTATGTAGTAGGTATGTATAGTAGTTCATATCAACGACGTAACCGATGACGAGATAATAGAGAGATATCGGTGAACTAGATAGCGCGTATGGACGGTAATAACGTCAGGAGTTATTTTATCATACTTTTAAATTACAGTTATCGGAAAACAGTTAGGTGAAATTTGCTATTCGCATCCGTTATTTTATAATCTTAATCTTACTTGTACCTTGTTCTGATTTGTCAATGTTGATTCTGTTATCAGGGTCACAGGATTTGAAATTTCAAAGATTTTTTATTATTTTTTGAACATCAGTTTAACATAACATAACCTATAATATTCAACCAGCCCGTTGTCATAAACCTGCGCATGCCTATATGAGCATTTTTTAGACGTTATTCCAAATAGCGCTTCACGTAAATGTTGGGTAAATTACGTTATGCGGTAACGTTATTTCAGTACGTAGTGTTAATAATCGAATCGCGCATACGTTTAATGTCGGAATAACGTTGGCGCTAATACTGCATAATGCTATTTGGATTACCGATATCTCTCTATGAAAGCATCTTAAAAGCTCAAAAATAAAATAACGTTTGGTCCAGATATTATACCTGCTTTTCTAGTTAAGGACTGCATAGGTATGTAACCCCCTTAAGAATCCTGCTTAAGTTCTACGTTCCTATACATACTGAGATTTGTGGAACAAGGCAAAAGTAATCCCAGTATTTAAGTCTGGTGAGCGGTCACAAGTAGGAAATTATCGCCCAATATTCATCCTGTGCAATTTCTGCGAAATTTTTGAAACCATTTTGTATGAACGTGTATATGCATCTGTCAGTCGCCAAATTACACCTTTTCAAGATAGCTGTATGAACCCATAACAAATCTAATGCATATATCACAGAAATTATCAGAAATTCTGGATAAAGGGGGTCAGGACGTTGATGTGATATATACGGATTTCTCCAAGGCTTTTGACAAGTTGGATCATGGGTTATTAATTATTAAGTTGGATAGATTCGGATTTTTTGACAGTCTCCTAGCACTTCTTGCATCATATCTATAATCGGCAGCAATTTGTTTTTTACAATGGATTTAAGTCTAAGAAATATGCGGCAACCTCAGGAGTACCGAGTACCTCAAGGATCCCATCTAGGTCCTCTCCTTTTTCTTTTATTTGCTAACAATCTAGCTGACGAACTTACCTCTAGAAAATTATTATTTGCAAATGATCTCAAAATTTTTTCTCCGATTGAAAGTCTGAGTGATTGTGACAATTTGCAAGCTGATTCAACTAAAATTCAAAGATGGTGTGCTGTTTGAATTTAAATGTGTCTAAATTTAAATGTATCTAAATGCAAATGTATTACATTTACTTGTAAATTGATCTATGGTATATTATTTTCGCATTTGCAATAAACCACACAGCACTGTCACGATGTTTCTCTATCACAGATCTGGGCAGTATTGCCAACAGTATTTTTTCAATTCCGTCTACTTTGCTGTAGATTTCCGTCAAAAATCCGTTAAATCATTTACTTTTCCGCCAATAAAATCCGTCAGAATGAAAAATGCGAAATGCGCTAAACAAATAAAATGTATTCAGTAGGACCAACCAAATCATGCAGAGTTAACGACATTGACGACAATGCCATTTGATTTTAGACGTTTTTAGAAACACTGATCCGATTCACCCGATCATCGGCTGTTTGTATTTTATCCTCTTCAAATAAAACCATTGAAAAAAGACAGATAACATCAGCTGGTGATCGGGCTAGTCGGATCAACGTTTCCGTAAAGGTTTGTTTACAGACCAAAAGTAGCTTGAATCGCTAAACAACCAATTTATTACATTTATAGAACATAATTTCGAATTTTTAAACGGAAACTTAGTTCCCATACTTATGCCCGTATGCACCGTTCACTGTATTCTGTTCTTAGTTTCACTTTCAACTTAAGTTTTAAATTTCGTATGCACCGCCAATTGAATTTGCTCAAGTTCTTCTTAAAGTTAAGTCATCGAAATTCTCGACTTAAGAACCTAAAATCTGTCTTTATTGCGATTGTGGGGTTAGGTTAGGACCGGTTGGGTTTGTTGTAACATAACAATTATATTAAACAAGATTTTCCATCCTTTGCCATAGACGATTTTGATATTTTGGATATTTTCAATTAAAGGTCCCAAGAATTTTTTAGTTTTAATTTATTTGGGGAAAATTATTTCTAGTCAATGGATGATTCGTCTTTTTTTCGCCGATTCAGGTTGAGAAAACCCACCGTTTTGCAAGTATTGTCTTCTTATTTTCAATTATATTAGCATATTTGCTTATCATGGAAATAAACAGTTGTTTTTGGTTTTGTGAAAAATTTAATTCATGCTTTTTTCTATCATTCATATTTGAAACAACTCTTGCCTTCAAAAAACACCTCGAGAAACACAAAACAAAGAGCGGCCTAGAATATTTCATAGTTCTATAGACACCGACACCAAATAACCAATACACTACTACACTACAAAATCACCGGAAATTATAGAGAAACGAATATGTTTCTTTTATATCTACGCGAAAAGTAAACAATTTTTAAATTGTCAACCAACGAACTAACCAAAACTGTCAAAGTCAAACTGTATAAAAACTGATAAAAAAACAAAAGTCATCAAGAAATTGCAATGTTGCAAATTCTATCCGGTTCTTAGGTGAGAAAACAAAATTTGTTGACGGTGCATACAAAATTATTTCTCAACTTTGAGAATAACTTTGCTAAGCCTTTCCTAACGATGAAACGGTGCATACGGGCATTAGTTCCCGTTAAAAAATCCGTCACCCGTTGAAACTGTTTTTTTTTTTTCGTTTCCCTTCACCAAAATTCGTTAGATATGACGGGAAATCCGCTAAGTTGGCAACGCTGGATCTGGGTATACAGTGTCATTACTTAAGTGTGCAACATATGGAAGTTTTTTTTAGTAATAGCACAATCAAAATACAAACAAGACCAAAAGTTGGTGCATGTCTGATAATCATATTAGGTGCACTTAGAATGGGGTCAGTTAAGTTAGCCCCCCCCCCATAGAAAATTTCTGGATGAAAATTATCCCATAATTTTGCTCTCATTTTGCTCCATTTTGCTCCACTAATTTCGATTTTTGCTCCATTACAGTGGAGAGACTATGTGGCCTATTAGGTGGGGGGGGGGGGCTGAATTAACGCTAGCCCCCCCCCGGTGAAAATTTTGAAATTTGATCATGCTCATTTTGTTCTCCGAGTTTTGCTCCATTTTGCTCCACTATCGGCGAGTTTTGCTCCATTACCAGGAGAGACTTACAGAGCTTCCAAGAATCTCTCCCAGCCCCCCCCGGTGAAAATTTTGAAATTTGATCATGCTCATTTTGTTCTCCGAGTTTTGCTCCATTTTGCTCCACTATCGGCGGGTTTTGCTCCACTACCAGGAGAGACCTACAGAGCTCCCAAAAATCTCTCCTAGCCCCCCCCCGGTGAATTTTTTTAAATTTGAATATGTTCATTTTGTTCTCCGAGTTTTGCTCCGTTTTGCTCCATAATGGGCGAGTTTTGCTCCATTACCAGGAGAGACCTACAAAGCTCCCAAAAATCTCTCCTAGCCCCCCCCGGTGAAATTTTTTATATTTTATTATGTTCATTGTGTTCTCCGACTTTTGCTCCGTTTTGCTCCATTATCGGCGAGTTTTGCACCATTCATAGCGAGTTTTGCTCCATTACCAGGAGAGACCTACAGAGCTCCCAAAAATCTCTCCTAGCCCCCCCGATGAAATTTTTTAAATTTGCACATGCTCATTTTGTTCTCCGAGTTTTGCTCCGTTTTGCTCCATAATCGGCGAGTTTTGCTCCATTACCAGGAGAGACCTACAGAGCTCCCAAAAATCTCTCCTAGCCCCCCCCCCCCCCCCCCCCGGTGAAATTTTTTATATTTGATTATGTTCATTGTGTTCTCCGACTTTTGCTCCGTTTTGCTCCATTATCGGCGGCGAGTTTTGCACCATTAATGGCGAGTTTTGCTCCATTACCAGGAGAGACCTACACAGCTCCCAAGAATCTCTCCCAGCCCCCTCAGTGAAAATTCTGAAATTTGATCATATTCATTTTGTTCTCCGAGTCTCTATTTTGCACCATGATCAGCTCGTTTTGCTCCATGACGACCCGCTTCCGGGTGCCACTTGAGCGCTTAGCGCTCTCGAGTTAGTCCGAAGTACTCCGGCTACAATTTTCCACATTCGGGCGAACAGAGTTGGGCGCTCTCGAGCTGCTCTCACTTTCCTCGCCTGTTTCCCTTGATGCACCTGCAACTGATTTTCAAACGTTCGCGTGCAAAACGCATTGAGTATAATGGGCGTGAAATGCTCCAGGTGCTTCGCACACTGCACATGAAAGCGACTCTAGAATGAACTACACAGCTACGAGGAATATCTCCTAGCAACACGGGTGAAAATTTTGGAGTTTTTATATGCGCATTTTGTTTTCCGAGCTTTGCTCCATTTTGCTCCATGATCGGCGAGTTTTGCTCCATTACTTGGACTGACCTCTAGGGTCCTTATTCTTGAAACAGGGGAGCAGCGTTTCCATGAGAAAGAGTGTTCCGCCTTTGTTGAAGTCCACAGCACAGATCATGACGGACGACCTCTGAAGGGGAAGAGGAAGCCAATGCGACAGAACTCATAGCGACAGATTTTATGAACCTAGCAAACCTACTAAAACGATCGAGATATACTTAATAGCCTATTGACTAGAAAAGGACAACAAATAATGCGTAGGAGTTGTGTGTGTTCGCGGTCGCACTCCTTCGGTCCTTCAATATTTTTGCGGCGGACTATACTCATAATAGTTGTATTCCTTTCAAGAGTTTGGAACACTCGAGCTACTCGCTCCGGTGTTAGTCAACATGATTTTAAAGGGAAAGATGCGGGGTGCAACAAACACTTTTCGAAAGGAATAAGCGCGTGAAGCCCCGGAGCTGTTCCGGAGCTCCTCCTAGGTGTGAAAGGAATACAACTAATGTAATATGAGAACGGCCGTCAGATAAACTCGTTCTGCTCCAAAGTGAACAAGGAACGGTTTGGAACAGAAAGAAAGAGCAAGAAAATTGGATAAAGGAAGGCCAACAACCCTCAACTAACAGGATGGCTTTTCCCCATAAAGCCTCACTTGCGCAAAATTCTCTCTTTTTTGACATTGCTTCGACAATTTGACGTTTGATACACACATAAAACGTCAAATTGTCGAAGCAATGTCAAAAGAAGAGCGAATTTCGCGCAAGTGAGAATGAGGCAAAAGGCGTACGTTCGCTTTTCGACTAGTCGTGACGTCACTGAAGTCTTGAGGTCTACATTGACGTCAAAATAACACAAATGGTGGGGAGTTTTCGCGTGGACATGGCAGACAGCTAGATAAGCCATTCTATTAAGGTTTAGGGTTCTTGAAGGAAGGCCAAGTTTTTGAATTCACCAATTGCTTATGCGCGTTTCTCTTGATGAGGAGTAACCTATCCTTGTTTTGCTGCTGTCAAATGACAAGGACAGCATTACATCGGTGAAAATGCGCATATGTCATTGTGGATTTCAAAAGCTTGCCAAGCCAGAAAATCAGTAAACTGAATTTTGATTTTGGAACGATTTGCAGCAAATACCATCGTCACCAAAAGTAACTGGGTACATTACTGACAGTTAAAAAAAGATCACCGCCATAAATAACTATTTCGGAAAAATAAAAGGCTGTCCCTATAATTTACGACGTCTGTCAAATTTGTTCACTTGAAAATAGGCGCCATCTTTGTCTCACCGATTTGCACTGTCATGTCAATATAAAATCATTCGGAACACATTTCACTGCTCCGAACATGGGCGCTCGAGCAAACGAGCTTGATTATCGGTATTTATTTATGACATAAATAACTATTTTTGTAAGCGATTCCCAGTTGTAAATTCAGTGCGTACTTAGACTATTTCAGTCTTTTTCTAGAAGCACGTGAAAAAAAAAGGATCGAAATTAGTTTTAACTAACAGGGCTTCTTGCGGGCTCTGTTTGTCTATTTGTACCAAAGTTACACCAGTCTGCACCAGGTGCACCAAAAAGTCAGTTTGTCTCTGTCAGACCCATACAAAAAAAAATATATAGGAATAAACCTTGGATAAACAAACACGTTTGGTGTAGAAAGTGTCGGTTGGTGCCTTGTTGGTGCGAATAAACAAACAAAGCTAGTGAAACCAGGGACCACCGTTCTCTTCATAGCCATTATACTCGATGCACTTTGCACTCAAATGCTTGAAAATCAGTTAGGTACAGGTGCATCAGGAAAAAGAGGCGAGGAAAATGAGAGCAGCTTCAGAGCGCCTGATTGCTCAAAGCGTGGCACCCGAAAGCAGCTCAGGCTCAGGTAATGGAGCAGAACTCGCCGATCGTGGAGCAAAACGGAGCGAAACTCGGAGAACAGAATGAATATGATCAAACAAAATTTTAACTGGTGTAAGGGGGCTAGAAGAGATTCTTAGGAGCTCGTAGGTCATTCCAGGTAATGGAGCAAAACTTCCAAATTTTCACACGTGTTGCAAGGAGAGATTCCTGGGAGCTGTCTAGTTCATTCCAGAGCCGCTTTCGGGTGCAGTGTGCGAAGCACGAGCATTTCACGCCCATTATACTCAATGCGCTTTGCACTCGAACGCTTGAAAATCAGTTACAGGTGCGTCAGAGGAAACAGGCGAGGAAAGTGAAAGCAGCTTGAGAGCGCCAAACTATGTTCGCTCGAATGTGTAAAATTGGAGGCGGAGTATTTCGGACTAACTCGAAATTTCAAGTTTCAAAATTTTCACTGGGGGGCAAGAAGAGATTCTTTGGAGCTCTCTAGGTTATTCCTGGTAATGGAGCAAAACTCGCCGATTATGGAGCAAAACGGAGCAAAACTCGGAGAACAAAATGAGCATGATCAAATTTCAAAATTTTCACCGGGGGGGCTGGGAGAGATTCTTGGAAGCTCTGTAAGTCTCTCCTGGTAATGGAGCAAAACTCACCGATAGTGGAGCAAAATAGAGCAAAACTCGGAAAACAAAATGAGCATGATCAAATTTCAAAATTTTCACCGGGGGGGCTGGGAGAGATTCTTGGAAGCTCTGTAAGTCTCTCCTGGTAATGGAGCAAAACTCGCCGATAGTGGAGCAAAATGGAGCAAAACTCGGAGAACAAAATGAGCATGATCAAATTTCAAAATTTTCACCGGGGGGGGCTGGGAGAGATTCTTGGAAGCTCTGTAAGTCTCTCCGGGTAATGGAGCAAAACTCGCCGATAGTGGAGCAAAATGGAGCAAAACTCGGAGAACAAAATGAGCATGATCAAATTTCAAAATTTTCACCGGGGGGGGGCTGGGAGAGATCCTTGGAAGCTCTGTAAGTCTTTCCTGGTAATGGAGCAAAACTCGCCGATAGTGGAGCAAAATGGAGCAAAACTCGGAGAACAAAATGAGCATGTTCAAATTTCAAAATTTTCACCGGGGGGGCCTAGCGTTAATTCAGCCCCCCCCCCCCACCTAATAGACCACATAGTCTCTCCACTGTAATGGAGCAAAATTCGTAATTAGTGGAGCAAAATGGAGCAAAATGAGAGCAAAATTATGGGATAATTTTCATCCAGAAATTTTCTATGGGGGGGGGCTAACTTAACTGACCCCTTAGAATGGTTGCAATTCAAACAGCATACAGGGTAACTCAAAAAATATCAAAATTGTAGAAATATTTACTTAAATAAAATAAAACTTTTGCACTTTAAGGAGAGTTTTTTTAATATGGCTATTATCATTAGTAATGTTTTAACTTGTTAAAAAAAAAATTGCAACATTTTAAAGTTGTGTTGAATATCATTGCAACAAACATGAATTTTATGATTCCATAAAAAATTAAAAATCTAAGTTAATTTTACAAATATGCTTGAATTTGAACAAAGTTATGTAAAATTGATTTGATTTTAATTAATTTTTGAAACTCTCAAGGGCGGAAATAAAAAATAAAAAAAATATAGAAATTATAGATTTTTTTCGAAAAAAAAAAAAATCTTAGGAGGCTATGTTTTGGTATTTAGGCATAACTTTTAATTCCAAACAACTTTTCTCTATAACATTTTGTTGAATTTTCTAAAATAAGGGTACTTTACAGTACCAGCTTTGATATTGTTTGAGCTACCCTGTATGTGTATGCTGTTTGACTTGCAACCATTCTAAGTGCACCTAATATGATTATCAGACATGCACCAACTTTTGGCCTTGTTTGTATTTGGGTTGTGCTATTACTAAAAAAAATCCCCACTTGTTGCACACTTAAAAAATCACACTGGCAAAATTTTCGAAAGGTATGAAAGTTTGTTGCTGCAACAAACTTGACTAAAACCTTGAGAACAATTTTGCCTACACAATTATTTTTCTAGTGGTATTCGTCATGACTATTTCACGTAAGATTTTGAAAATATAGAATGCAAAAATATGAATGAATAAAAACTTTAAATTAAAAATATCAGTTTGACAATGTCAAAAAATGGTCGAATGTAATACCACAAGAGGTTTCAGGATTACCGGATAATACTTTTACCTGTCACGAAAAGCGTTACGCAGCAATACCACGACTCCGAAGGAGGAGTGGTGTTGCTGGTAACTCGTTGAGTGTCAGGTAAAAGTATTAGGTAATCCTAAAACATCGAGTGGTATTCAAAAGGTTATACAATGAACTAAACTTTAATACTTTAAAATGTAAAAAAAATTCTATAATAGAATTTGCCATAAATGCCACCAAGCGCGATAATCCCAAAAGGCTTATCACTTGTTAAGCCTCTCGTGTCATATGGGAATAATGTACAGTGAGTTGTATAATCGCTGAAATACCATGTTGTTGATATTGTCCAGGTAGCAATATTGTCAGCTGAATACGGAATTTATTACCGGTGTAATATACTCTAGTGAAATATACATTAAAATTCAAGCAAAGCAAAATATACGCCAATAAAAAGAGCATGAAATTCTGAAATTCTCTATAACTTTTAGCCGTGAAAACATTTTCATTTCATTAAACTTAAAATTCCCAAACTGTTTCTTGAACCCTTCTTTAGGTATATTGAAAATTTGACATTTTTTCGAGGGGTTAACCACTTTGCGGAATACTGTCACAAATCCCGCGAAATCACTGCAAAATCGTTGTGAAATCGCCCGCAATCCAGCGAAATCGCCAACAATCCTGCGAAATCACTCAACTTTTCGAAGTCGGAGCCTCGCTTAAATGTGGAATTTCAAGAACGACTATTCAGAGCAAGTTATAGAAATTGGCGGAAAATTCCTGCTTCTAAATTTTGGGGTCGTAATAATCGAGATAATTTTATATTGCGTCATATGAAAAAAATAATCCCATAGTAACCTATATTTTATAATATTTTAGGCCGTGGCTAAAGTAACAGAGGTGTTACTATAATTATTTTTTAAAAGTAACAATGCAATGACGTCACTGATGACAACGTTACTTTGAATAGGGGTTATAGTAACAGAGGTGTTACTCTATTTATTTTCTTGAAGTAACATCAATATAGCAATATGTAAATAGGTACTTTCTCTAGCAATTTAAAGTAAAGGTGATATTCAACAACATAATCCATCAATAATATTTTATTTTTTATAAACCAAAAATTTGAATCAACATATTGATAATATAAATCTTTTGTGTGGAAAAACGGCGTCTCCATATTCCTATTCCTCACATGCCTTTACCCATTAGTTTGCAAACCAAAGGGAGGGGAGTGTAGGTATAGTTCTTTCCTACAGGTGAAATTCGATTAAATGTGTCTTTCCTACCTTACCTATATAGTGCCTGTTTTATAAGTATTCTATTCTATCCTTCAAAGTCAGGTTATTTTTTACATATATTTCCATTTTTACTCTAAAATAAATGTCAAGAACCAAGAATATCACCTTTACTTTAAATTGCTAAAGAAAGTACCTATCCCCATATTGCTATATTGACGTTACTTCAAGAAAATAATTAAAGTAACACCTCTGTTATTATAACGCCTATTAAAAGTAACGTTGTCATCAGTGACGTCATTGAACTGATGTTATTTAAAAAAAATAGTTATAATAACACCTCTGTTACTTTAGCCACGCCCAATTTTTTAAGGTTAGTTAGCTAATCTATCTTTGGTAATTATGCCATTTAAATTAGCCCCGCCATTTTCGAATTTTGATGCATGAAATTGAGCTTGAGAAAACCAAAAAAAAATACTTGCAATTATGGGAAATCCTGCGGAATTCCAAAAAATCCTGCGCAACCACGTGAAATCCTGCGCAACCATGCGAAAACACGCAAAATCCTGACTAGTAAAGTAACGCGAAATCCTGCGCAAATTCGAGAAATCCCCAGTAATCTGCGAAATCCCGTGCAATCTTCCGTGCAATCCCTCTTGCAATCCGTAAAAAAATTTGCGAAATCCCTAATGTTGCGCAATACTGTCACATTTTTATCCTTGTTTTAGCGAAGCCTTTATGAATGATTTGCCTATTGTTTGGGATATTTAAGTACTTTATTAGAACTCAGAAAATGAATTTAAAAGGTTGAAACAATCAATTACGTTGACCAGTAATACTGAAACTGACGCTGATACAACATCTTTCCCCTTCCAAACGAAATACAAGAGAAAACATATTCAGCATTATATCATAAAGTCTTTGGTCCAAGTTGGCTTTTTATGCTGACGCCCTGAACGTCTATTTTCGGGTTGTACTATACATACTTTCTATGGGCGCACTATGCTCATTGACATTTTCAGATACATCAATATTTTCACTTTGTGTGACAATTTCACTTTTATTCGGTGCTTGACTTTTTTCCGACATTTGAAATTTCTCGGCTTACTTTTGTCTATTGTTTTTGGTATTGCTACTTGGACCTGTCTATTGGCAAAATTTTCAAATTGGACATGAGGTGCTAAAACAAGAAAATGCCATCGATTACGCCTTGGTTTGTCGAAATTAGATAGGATCTTGGCTCATCCATTTTTTTCAATATTTTGTCGTAAATTTTTAGATCCGTTATCCAAACACCATCACCAGGAACAAACTTTGATAATTCCTTAACTCAATGTCTCTTATCATATAAATCTTTCTGTCTACTCTTCCTTTCTTTCCCAATGTCAATGGACTATCGAGTATCAATAATTTTGTGGTACCTACTCACTTGGCAATATGGGTAAGGTAGAACGCAATTTTTGCGACATCAAAAGTTCGCCTGGCGAAAAGCCGTTAGCTAAAGGAGTACACCGATAGGAGAGTAAAGCTTCAAAAAGATCTGTTTGGTTTTTTTTAATAAGACGTTTTGCTGTTTTAACAGTTGCCTCGACCTGTCTATTTTGTGGATTGTGGGTATCGCGGACTCGAAGTGATATGCTTGAAATTGTACTTATTTGTGAAATGTTTAAATTTTTCCAGGAACTGGAGTCTGGAGTCCATTATCACTTTGAACCACGACAGGTATCCCATATCGAGCGAGAACTTCTTTCATTTCATTGATTGTTAATTGTTACCAGATTATGTCTTTATCTCTCCAACAGGTTTTCAAAAATGACAAAGAAAATATTTTTAAAAAATCGGGCCTTATTAACACTTCACTGATTTTCTTAGGGCTGAGATTTTTCTTTTTATCCAACACAAAAGGCTGAATGCCTATTTTTCACAGTCATTCGTTCGTAAAAAAGGGCTTTTAATGGAAAGATAATGTTGGAACCATTATAAAACTTTTGGATGGTAAAATGTAAAAATTAGGGGAATATTTTCACCAGATGTTTGCAAAATACCTACATATTTCCATAATTTTTTGATTGATTTTGCAACTACACCTAAAATTTTAATTAAAAATATGTATCAAAACCTATTCCCGGCCGCATGGAGGTAAGTAACATCCTGTTTAGCATTCGGTAATCCGTTCGACGACGGTTCGGTTTTTGAAATGTAACACCCGTGGTTGCATGGACGTGCGCTTTATCGAGTGTTACTTACCCTCGTTATTAAGCCTGTTACCATCTTGTAAATAATTATTTTAGGGCATTGAAATATTAAAACATAAGTGCAAAATGTAATTAATATTGTTATATTAATATAAATTATATACTGTTCGTTCGAATTTAGCAGATAAAAACAATAAAAGAGTGAATATTTTTCGAAAAAAGCAGTTTTAGAGACGTAAATACAAATGCATACTCCAAAAACATTAAAGATAACTTAATTCTGAAACCAGATTTGAATTTGTAATAAAATTCTCTAAAGCTTTTCTTTATTTAACCAAGCCTGTAGCTCCAGCCAAATCTGAGATACACTGTATACATACATATAAAGGGTGTCCCACTAAGTTCGGCCAGGTACGATATTATAGAAACCATAGACCTTACGGCTTCGGGATTTTTTTTTCTTCACTGAATCGGCCAAGAGAAATTGATGGAAATTATTTTCAAGTTTCTAGGATTTCCGATAGGGGGCGCAATTACGATGATATAACTAAAAATTCAAATTTTCTCAAGAAATCGCTATATTAAAATACTGTTTTGAAAGCAGAAATCGAAAGTTCATCAAGCTTTTTTCGTATCTTCTGGGGAAAGCTGGTGAACAAATAGTTTTAAAAATTGCTGTATCTTCTATAGAATAGAATAGAATAGAATAGAATAGAATAGAATAATAGCTTTATTTCAAATTAAGTTTTTACAATACATATTACAGCATTACAAAATAACATGAAATGAAATGGCGTCACAAAACAATATACCTACTTAAATTACATATCCAAGTAATCTTTCACACAATATGGTTCTATATGTCTATTAACAATTTCTTGGTTTTATTTTTAAATTCCTTGTAGTTTTTTATTAATTTAAAGTCGTTTGGTAATTTATTAAATATTTCAATACAGTTATAAGATGGATTTTTTTCACTTAAAGTTAATCTATGAATAGGATAATAAATATCTGTGGTCCTTGTATTGTATGTGGTGTTAGTGTTATGTATTAAAAATTCATTTTTGTTTTTATGCAAATATAAGAGGCACTCGTGTATGTATAGAAAATAAACTGTTAAAATACCCAACTCCCTGAATTTGCCTCTACAGGAGTCTCTGAAACTCATGTTAAGCAATAACCTGATAGTTCGCTTTTGGACTATAAAGACCGATTGTTTTGAAGAACTGACTCCCCAGAAAATGATACCGTACCTTATCCGAGATTCAAAATTTGCATAGTAAAGGATTTTTTTAACTTTGTCTTCTACATATTTGTTTAGTACTCTGAGTGCAAAACAAACACCGTTCAATTTTTTCACTAAACTTTCTATGTGTGTTGACCATTTTAGAAATTCATCAATTATAACACCTAAAAATTTAGTGTGCTCTGATAATATGTCAATTTCCTGATTATGGATACTTATTGCTAATGGTTTCTCTTTCAGTTTATTAGTGCGAAAAATCACAATGCTTGTCTTGCTCTCGTTTATAACTAGTTCATTTTTCTCAAACCAATCCTCTGCTCGAGAATATAGCTCATTGCTTTTTTCTTCCCAAGTCATACCGATCCACTCCGGCGACCAGCAGATTGATGTCATCCGCATAATTTGTTATTGCAGACTCTTCCAATCCGCTGCACACCGAACTCAGATCGTTTATCATGACCAGGAATAGTATCGGCCCTAGTATGCTGCCCTGGGGTACCCCCACCTGATTTTGCAGCCATCCTGATCTAGATGAGTTATTGTTTTTATAAATTTTCACACATTGCCAGCGATCTGATAAGTATGAGGTCAGCCAACTCAGAGCTCTTCCCTTTATACCATAATTTTTTAGCTTTTCTTTTAAATGGTTTCTGTTTAGGCAGTCAAAAGCCTTTGATAAGTCGATGAATAGCCCAGCAGCTAATTTATTTTCTTCAAGAAATTTGAGTATATTATATGTAAATTGAAAAATTGCTGTATTTGTCGATTTACCCTTTAGATATGCATGTTGTGATGAACTAACCAGATTACATTCATTAAATATTCATACCTACCCCTTATCCAAATTCATTCAATTTGGGCTTATTTAAAAGAGAATTTCATTGTTATTAATAAAACCACTTCATTCGGGGTCGATAGTTCCCACCGCGTCTTCTAGAGGGCGCTGTTTAACCAAGATCCAGTTTTTTCAAATTTTCTTGAAAAATCCAAATGGCATGATATTATTTTTTTTATTGCTGTGCTTGAAGAGCAAAAAAATATCTACATTTTGGCGCAAACCGCAATTCAATATCTGCATTCGTTTTCAAGTTACTTAAGATGGTTTCCATAATATCGTACCTGGCCGACCTTAGTGCAGAGACATGAGTATGAAATGGACTGGGCGTACGGCAGGAACAGTGATGTAAACATGGTAGGCAACCCTAACTGCACATTAGGGGCAGAAATCCGCGCGCACTTGTTACAGTTATACGTTAGTGTTAGATACGCGATTTGTTGTAATTTTTTGTTTTCTGATGAGTCGTCATCACTTTTACTAAATAGAAAGGATCTTGGGGGATTATGTAAAGCATCAGAAGATGTATTAAAACTGTGCAGTTTAGCCGAAAAAAATTTTGGTACTCATTACACTCCAAACACTACACTCAAAAAAATTATAACATGGACCATGAGTGACATGAACATTCACAATTATTTTAAGGAGCTTGGTGATCATATATTGGATCAAGATCCTATTAATAATTATTTACTTCAGCTGATCAACGCAATTTTACGTGTTTATTTTCTCGTTAGAATCCATTATCAGAATAAGGAAGCAAGTAGAATCACTGATAGAGTTAGGCAAATGTATACAAAGCTTGTAATTTTTAAGAACCAGTAGAATTAAAATCAGTTTTGCCTCTAAATCCTAAATTTAAGTTTACATATAAGTATTTGTACCTTATAATCTAGTATTTTGTGCCTTTGAATTTGCCCAAGAATTGTTTAGGAATAACAAGTTTTTTTATCTAACGTTTAAGTGTTGTTTTATTTTTTTGCCTCACAGGTCTGCACAAAACACATACATTTAAGCACGTCTGATATTTAGTTTTTAATGATACACTATGGATAACTAATTATATGTCACCTTTAAATGAGATTATGTGTTATTTCTCGTTGTGGGTGATGCGCTTGTGTAGCTTCTTGCCCACAATGCGAAAGACTGGTTGCCTAACCATCTTTCCATCACTGCCGCGTACGGCAACTATACGGAACACGCAGTCCATTTCATACTCATGTCTCTGCCTTAGTGGGACACCTTGTATATTATGTCGCAAAATAAATTTTACGCCGTTAATCTACATAGGGCCAATACTGTGTATATATATTATTTACATAATTATATACCTTAAAACAAAAAGATAATACTTACATCTAGTTCTCCTTTTGTTTTAATTTTACAAACATACCTATTAAATAGGGAACTTTACAATTTTTTTTTAATTTTTTTAAATCATTTATTTATGCCTTAAAAGAGTGTTCTCCAAATATCATTCCCTAAAACTCAATAATAACTTGGTGAAAAATATTTAAAGTTTCGCGCGTATTAAAAGCATTTCAAACGACCTTAAATGCGCGCGAATCTGGATGACGTCACGTAGTATGATTTTGCGTCACCTTGTCGCCAAACGTTATACTTCATTGTATTTAATTTGGTTGAATTCCACATTTTCCACCGTTATTTGTTTTTTTATAATGGAAAACAAGATTCGCACATACTTACTTTTGCTACCATAAACATATCACAAATTACAGATTGTCGGATTGGCCTTTGGAATTTCCTTCTTCGGTCATAATTAATAGGTATATAGACTTTGGTAATATTTTCATGTTTAAATTTGTTGTCAAGTTCCCTAATCCTCTGGCATAATACCACTATTCATTTTTTAACTAATACCTATAGAAAATATAGGTACCATGCAAATGCACGTCTTCCAGAATTTTTCTTGTATGAACAAAATTCGGACACCGACGCCACAGCATCTAGCAGTGTTTAAAGAGGCAATGTTGTCAACTTGCCGAAATATATTATTTAGAGAACTCTTAATTTCTATTGGGTGTATAAAAACACAAATTTGTGAGTTTTTTAACTCATAAAATAACTAAATAAATAATTGAAGTATTTTTAGTTTTAGTTTTCTTTAAGTCTATACGAATTAACAAGCGAACTAAAATACAGAAAATTTGCAACATAAAAAACTAATAATACCTATTATATCTATACTACCTAATAAAGGCATTAATTTAAAACATTATGTGAATGTAAATGTGTCTGGGGTAAGTAACGCCCGACAAAGAAACTCTCCGTTGCGATATCGGGTGTTACATTCAAATTTGCGAACGTGAGCCAAATGGGTGTTACTTACCTCCATGCTTCCCGGCCCTATAATGTTCAACAAGAGAGGCTCAAAAATCTTAGAATTTGGACTTTACAGAGTTGTATGAAAAATAAAAATAAAAATCCCATTTCAAGTGCTGTCAATCTAGAGAAATATTGAAATCTAATTATTATTTAGTTAATTCTGAACTAGAAGGCATTTTTGAACCTCGTGAGCTGAAATTCAACAAAAGAATCCTGAAAATCCTAAAATTTCCTCCATTATCGACCTGAAATTTTAAATAAAAATGTAAAAAAATCCTATTCCCTGGAACCAAAATTAAACCAGGAAAGTTTTAAAATCCTATTCCTGATCATTCTAGGATTAAAATTATTGATTCAAAGGACATTTTTGTTGAACCTTTTGAAAAATGAAATTCACCAATAAAATAGAAGCTTCTAAATCTTGAAATCTGCTCTTTTTTTTGACAGCTGACAGATAAACCATACTTCAACTGTCAAAAAAGTGCGCACTGAGTGCAAAAGTGCAATCAAATCGACATTGCCAATAAATTATGGAAGAAATAAATAAAAAATACATATATTTTCAAAAATTAATTTGTTTTATTTTCCCTGTCTAACTTATAAGTATAAGGTGGTCTATTTCTAGCTAAAACTGCCTTATCAACCATGAGTCAATTTTTAGTATTTTTAGAGTTGGTATCGCACAATTTAAATTTAGGAAAATGTTAACAATGTGACAACATTGTACAGATATTAATTTATTCTCCAGGCACCTCCAATAAGTAAAATTTTTAAAAAAAGTTTCTTATGAAATTTTGTAAGACGAGCACAGAAATGTGAGGAGATAAATTATTCTTTCCATGGTTTATCTTCTTAAATCTTCATACAACATTGCCAGATTTGTCGATAATTTCTTCAATTTTCGAATTTGGCATTTTAGGAAAACAAAAATGCGAAGAAATGCATTATTCTAGAGTTTATTTCCCTACGAAACTATCGAAGAAATAGGTACGTACAGGGTGTCGGAATTTGGATGGTTTTAATAGGAAACATCAATTTCTGAGCAAGATACAAAAAAATGAACCCCCCACTCCGAGGCTCAAATTTCATGAATTTTTGATTGGTGCAAACCGCATTTTGATATCTTCAACCGTTTAGCCGCCAGAGGGCGATTCTCGATTTTGAGCAATAATGTGAAACCATCATAACCGATCATAACTTTTTTGTTTATGAAAATTATTGATTTCCGTAAAAACTTTCTAAAAGCACTTTTTCAAGCAGAATTCAGTGACGTTCTCAGTTTTTTTCTAGTTGATCCCAACTCCGAGATATTGACCAAAGTCTGGTTTTTTTCAATAGGACACTATATATTAATAGCTCATTAGAAAGCTCGGCTTTTTCTGATTTCAATGATATAAAGTTCGATAGGTTTATCTCTAATAGGTTTCGAGAAAAAAAATTATTTCGGTTTTTGTCATAAGAAGTAATGTGTAAGAAAAGGACTTTATATCTGTAAGGAAACTGAGAAAGGTCTCTTTCTAACTCATTGTTTCTTATGACAAAAGCCGAAATATTTTTTTTTTCTCAAAAACTGTTAGAGATAAACCTATCGAAATTTTTATCATTGAAATCAGCAAAAGCAGAGCTTTCTAATGAGCTATTAATATATAGGGTGTCCCATTGGAAAAAATCGGATTTTGGTCAAAATCTTGAAATCGAGGCCCAATAGAAAAAAACTGAAAACGTCACTGAATTCTGCTTGAAAAAGTGCTTCTCGGAAGTTTTTACAGAAATCAGTTATTTTTATAAACAAAAAAGTTATGAAGATTTCACAGTATTGCTCAAAATCGAGAATCGCCCTCTAGCGGCTAAACGGTTGAAGATATCAAAATGCGGTTTGCACCAATCAAAAATTCATGAAATTTGAGCCTCGGAGTGGGGGGTTCATTTTTTTGTATCTCGCTCAGAAATTGACGTTTCCTATTAAAACCATCCAAATTCGGACACCCTGTACAAGAAGGTGAATTTTCTGGACTAAAACTTGGAGAGGAAAATTTACTTCCTTGCATATCCTTACTGTTCTGATACAAAATCTGAATATTTAGAATGTTTGTCACATCTGCAATCTTGTATTACCCACAGAAATTTAAGGATAAATTTTGAATTCCTGTGTTGCTGTAACTCCAACTTCGATTGACGAAATTATGATAATCTCTCAGTGAAACTTGGGCAAACCTTTATATAAATGAAATTGTAATCGAATCCACGCTCTTTAGGTGGGTATATCCAATCCAATCAAGATTCAATTAAAATTTATCAGCAAAACCTTTGATGGAAAAATCTTTTTTTGTTCCATTATCAACGTTCCCCCTTATCTAACCTGGTCCTGGGCAGATTTTCCCTTTTTTTCCTTCAATAAAGCACGTTCCGGTTTAATTTTTGTTTTCCTTTGTTGTTTTGATGAAAAAAAAAAAGAAGACATTAGTGGAGAGGATTAAAAAGGAATCGCAGGAAATGAAGTTGCGTTTCTGGAGCTTATTTATTGACCAAGAAAATGTTTATTAACAGTTGACAGATTCAACCATAAACCCATATGAAATATGATGGCAAAGCAAAACAAAACCCTTGTTTGTTTTGGACCATCAAATAAATAACCTTGAAAGTTTTAGGTTTTATTTACTTTGTTTGTATGGGGGACCACCCGGGCAGCATAATATTATTTGCCGAAGAAAGGTTTTGTTATGTAAACTTTCGTGTTGAATTCCAACTGGTGTTTTAATCTTTGTTTATTTTTTGGTTGGAAGACTAATCCTTACAACAAGACGTTGCAATAATAATAATTATTAGGGCCGGTTTTTTCACTCTCTGCTTAACCATATAAAATATATTTTCTAACCGGAGAATATGCAAGGTGTCAATTTGAAAACTTTCGAATCGAATATCTCTGAAAGTAAAAAAGTTAGAAAAACTAAGTTGGTACAGGCACCGCAACATAAGGTGGCGAGAGCTGGTGCAGGTAGGCGTAGCGGTGGGTCCCTTTTCTTGGCCCAGGCAAAGCTAAAATACAATCCTTTTCCATTATCAGGGGCGTCGCTAATTGGTATGACGATATTGACATCACAAATAAATTATCATATTGTACGTACACACCACTGTTCCCCATCCGTTTACCGAGGGTAGGATTTACAGTTCAGTTTATGCCCCTACCATTTCCGAATTTTGTCTATTGCGCAAATTGCTTTTTCGCCACCTTATGTTGCGGGGCCTGTACAAATGTTATACAGGTAGAGGGAAAGGGGAACTAGAACCACCATATTTTAGTTATAATAACCCGTTAGGGGCCCCATGCACCCAACCCCAATATTTTAAATAGCACCACGCCTTTTCTGATATTATACCTAGAATTTAATATTTTTTGGAAAAATTCTTGTGCAGGTGAATATTATACCTACCTAAAAATATTTAATTTTAGGTATCACAAAAGAGGTGGTGCCATTGAAAATTTTGAAAAAAAAATACACCACTTGATAGAGAATCATTAATTTTATCAAGAATTTGGTCACCAATGACAGAGCAAGCATCGCTGAGCACTTGTTTGAAAATTCCACTTTTACCACTTACAACCTTTTCCATGCTTCACAGGATCTATTTCAATTCGCCCACAGATATTCTCTGAACTGAGAAAATACATCATGGGTGATACTGGTGAAAGCAGAAATAGCACCCTGGGTTTTTGGCAGTTTGTCAATCAATTCAGAAATACTTTTGACAACAAAATTATTTAATTCAGTGGCTATTTTCATTTCATTTACCAAAATTAGGCTGTTAAATATAACCTCTTCAGGGGAATGGTGGCTATTTCCAGGAAGCAATGTTTTTTGGTTTTTCCACAATTCTCCTGGATTATGTTTATTTTCGTCTATGGCCTCTTGATACTATTTTTCCTTTTCAATCCTAATCTGGCTTACAACTCAATTCCTTTTTATCTTATACTCATTCCAAACAATATCATCCCTTACAATAACAGCTGTCCTATATACTTAATGTATTCCTTTCCTTCATCAGGTCCCTTAATACATGTGTAATCCGGTACTTATCAATGTACTTCTGCTTGATATATTTTTGTTCTTGGTTATACTTTGTACAAATGAATTTGCCAAGACGTTAAAATCGGTTACATTGTTGTTCCATGCAGGGCATTTTGTAAATTTTCCACATTATAATCCCTCAGTTCTTTCCTCCAAATGACAACATCAGGTCCTACTTCGAAGCCAACTTCAAGATTCACAGTCAAGATGGAATGATCGCTACATCTGAATAGATTAAGTTACATGCTGATTATGCAGGAAAAACTGCAGAAGGGGCTGTCATGACCCCCTTTTAGATCGGATATTTTTTTTTAGGTTAATATTTTCTGTTACCAATAAATCGATTTTTTTCTGCAATTTCTTTGTGGTATTGACCAAATATTTCAATTTCAATTTCAACACTTTGATCCAAATAACTATTTTCCGTTCGGCTCCTTTTTCATACTGTTTGTTTACCTCTATTATAACCTCATTTGGAAACGGATCACATATGGAACATTTCCAAGTGGACTTTTTCATGTGAAAACATCGCATATCGATCTCTTCGCATTTCTTATGATAGTAACTGCTGTAGACCGTATAGATTGTATTACACATTTCAAATCATGGAATAGTATATTACATACCGAGGTGGAAAGTGTTTCATTACTGTCGAGAGATTTAAGTTAGACCGAGGCGCAGCCAAGGTCTAACTGAAATCTCGAGACAGTAATGAAACTTTTCACCGAGGTATGTATACTATTTTATTTACAATCATTCGAATTTTGAAATTTTCATTTGGATTAAAACTCAAAAATACAATAATTAACAATTTCATTTACTTTCGGCCCACGGGTCGAAAGTTTACTTTCGACCCGTGGGCCGAAAGTAAGAGTCAAAAAATACAATAAATTTTAAAAATTTCATTTACTTTCGGCCCACGAGTCGAAAGTAAACTTTCGACCCGTGGTAAAAGTCAAAAAAGTGACATTTTCGAACTTTTTAAAAGTCAGTAAAGTCAACATTACATGTATGATTGTAAATAAAAGTATTTTGCACTTAAAACAAACATTTTTAGTATTGTCCAAGCCAACACAACCTTCAATGTTAGACATCACAACAAAAGTTTATAATAAAATAAAAGTTCAAGAACCAGGAACACCTAGATAAAAATTGAGACAGAAATTAAGCAGAATTTGAAGACAGATTATGAAAAACTTATATTTATTCTATATTTTCTTGAATTTTTACATGTAAGGAGAACAAAAATTCAAGAACCAGGAATAGATAAAAATTGAGATAATAGATTAATACTTTTCTATTCCAGACTCTCATATGTTCTCTATTTTTCGAATTAAAAGTTTATAAGAAAACAAAAATTCAAGAGTCAAAAATACAGAAAAATTTGGATGGAGAAATTGTAGACAAAGTATAGACATAAAGTTTTTCTATTTCAGACTCTAACGGAAAATTGATATGTTCATAAGAGATCCTTTAATTTTTTTCAAAAAATTCAATTTTCAGGATTTTTTTATACAAAATTTACATTCTCTAATAGTTATTTGTTTTACAAGGCAGAAAAGTACAAGATTTAATGCCGCGGCTGGTGTTTCATAGCCGAGGCTAGGAAACCAGCCGAGGCATTAAATCTGCTTGTCTGCCATGTAAAACATATAATTTTTTCTCCGAATATTCAAATTCACACATGGACATCTTTTTTATATTTATTTCATCCATTATTATTATCCAAATAATTAAATTATTTTGACAATTGTCATTGTCACCATCAATTTCAAATACCAAATTGAGTGAAATTATTACCTGGAACATTGTGACACTGTCACTTTTACTGCCTAGGCAGTAAAAATACAACTTTTGATCCTGTCAAGTGTCATTAAAAGGCCACTTTTACTGTCATTCGGAGAAAAAGAATCTTTAGGAACAAATACGCATTAAAAAATTTCAAAAAATGTTCATCTCATTCTCTATTTGTTGAATTTTTCATATTTAAAGAAATTAAGAAGGCAACAAAACTACAGGCTACGACTTTCAGGTTCTCGAGCAAGACAGCTGGTTGATAGTTACCCGGTTACTAAAGGTATCTACGCTAAGGAAGTTGACAGTCTGAAACAGAGATTTGGAAGAGAAGATCTGTTAATAGAGGTAAATCACATATGCTACAAGGTTTGTCTATATAAGTCTTACTGAAAATTACTGTTGTAATTTTGGGGCTTTGGATTAACCACTGATTTGTAACTATGTTAGTTTCGTTACAAAAGGACCCTGGTTAGGTCAACTAAAAGAAATGGGAATCGAGATAACAGATACTATGAATGGACCCATCGATATTTTGTTAGGCGCTGATGTAGATGGAAAGCTATTTTCGGGACATAAGCATGATTCACAGCCGTATTCATAAGGTCTGTTCCCACAGGAGTTTCTGACAGTTTGCAAACTGTCGGTAAGCATCGCCCATGCATGTTTTCAATGCTGTCGTTACAAGATAAATCTGTAACTCAGCTGAGCGATTGTTTCTGACAGTTTGCAAACTATCAGAAACTCCTGTGGGAACAGACCTATAGTCGATCCCAGCGAATCGCCAGCGAGTCGCCGTATTTTGCCTAGCACACGGCGACTCCCTGGCGACTCGCTGGCGATTGACTATGAATACGGCTGTTAGAGTGCGGATTGGTCGCAGATCATACATTACTAGATTGGACGCTTATAGGTAAACTGAAGCCAACTTACTTCACTTCTTTGTTTTCGAAAGATTTTTACTTACCTAACTAATGGAATTTAGATGTTCTTGGAATTCAAGACCCTGTCAAAAACAAATCTCAAAAGGAACAAGAAGCATTAGTCATATGGAACATTTTTTGTCAGCAGTGAAGCAAAAAGATAATAAACGATATAAAGTACCTTTACCGTCTAATTTTGATTTGTCATACACAAGACTTCTTAACACCAGGAAAAAATTGAAAAATAAATCTTTACAATATTTATGATGAAATCTTTGATAATTGGTGGAGTGATAGAACCATTATCAGATAATAACGAACCTTTTGAAATTTTATGTCAGTTTTTTGCCACATCATTCAGTTAACAAACCTAGTAGTGCCACAACACCTGTACTACCTGTTTTTGATGCGTCATCAAGAGAAAAAAGTCAACCATCTCTGTCTCAATGTTTGGAAAAGGGTATCAATCTTATTGAATTGATCCCTTCAATGATTTCAAGTTTTCGAACAGAGAAGATTGGAGTAACTGCTGATATAAAAAAGGCATTTCTTCAGAGCTGTTTACAAGAAAGTGATCAAAATTTGTTAAAGTTCCTGTGGACGATAACTTAAAAATATTTAGACACTAACTGTTGCCCGCGGCTTCGCACGCCCTATACAAATTTTGTAGGTGTAGGGTGTAGGTAGGTAGCATTAGGTAATCTTCTTTCAAAGAGCTAAGGGGATAGTTGCGTCAGACATATGGTCATGTAATTCTTATTTTTGCAGCACCTCTCTGTAAACCACATTTTTTGTTCTGCTTTGTGGCTGCAGAATATGAAGACTATTTTTTGACAGCTGACGTTAAATTTTTTTGAAGTGCCACTCGCTGCTATAATAGCTTTGTTCGCAGATCATATTTTGAACTGATTCCGAACCAGTCCGGAACTAATTGAGGACTATCGTAGAGCGCATGCCCAGTTATAGCTGGGTTCGGCTTGCTCACTCCGTGCACTCCGAGTGATTCCGTTCGCACTTCAGCCGTTCGGGTATTACCTTTTAGCTTATCAGATAACGGCTGGAGTGCGATCGGAGTAACTCGGAGTGAGCAACCCGAACCCAACTTGTGAATGGGTTCAGGTTCCTATTTTATCGCGAACAGTTTTGGAACCGAACAAAAACTCCAGAACCTTGCTCCAGACTGTCGAATACGTGAACGAATTGCGAATGTCATGTCTCAAACTTGAAGTTAACTTAGCCTGGGACCGGTGGAATTTGTTCAGAATCGGTTCCGAATCGTTTCTAGTGGAAGCACGAAAATATAGGTAACGACAAAAACACATTTTTTTTTTGCACTGATTCTGCAAATGGAAATCGCTATGAATTTGATTCTGCTTGTCGTATTTCTGAATTTGACAGCTGACACGTCGTCTGTTTCTGTTTACACACTTTTTTCCCCGCACTCCCGCACCACACCGTTTCTTATTTTTGGTTATTTAAGGCGATTGCTTAAGGCCATGTTGATATTATTTCTTAGTGAGCATCTCCAACCTATTACCTACCTGTTTGCAAAATTTCATCTCGATTGGTTTAGTAGTTTTCGAGATTTCGTGTTTAATCAATCAGTCAATCAGTCAGTGAGTGAGTGAATTTTACGTTTATATATATAGATACACGAGTGTTATTTGGAGTATCATGTAGTCCTTTTCTATTAGGAACAGTTATAGACTACCACCTTAAGAAAACTTTTAACCAAACGAATTATTTTATCCATAACTCATAAGTTGTTTGACTCTATTGGCTTTTCGTGTCCAGTTACGTTTATTCCCAAACGTTTACTCCAAAAGGCTTCGAATTTGGGATGGGACGTTGAGGTCACAGAAGAAATTCGAGAAATATTTTTGAAATTGCTACAAGATTTGCCATACTTGACCTATGTTAAAGTTTCTCAATGGATATCTACAGATTTTAAAGAATCGACTACTCAGTCTTCACATGTCTTCAGTGCTGCAAGTGCCGACGCTTATACAGCTTGTATTTTTTTAAGGACAGAAGTAGATGAAGATCAAGTTTGTTTAAGACTAATTGAAGCACCTGTCAAGAAATTTACTATACCTCGTCTTGAACTTTTATAGCTGCTACCATTGGTGTACGATTATTTCAAAACTTTTATAATAATCACGGTTTAAAACTTGAAGTTTTCTTTTGGTCAGATTCATCAACAGTTTTATCTTAGATTAAGAGAGAAGACCAATGGAAAAACTTTCGTATGACGTATGTTTCACCCTCAAATTATGTTGTTGTCAAACGTCTAATTTTCGAAGAACACAGTAAAAACAATCATGTTGGTGTACAAAGATTGATGAGCATTTTACGGGAAAACTATTGGATTCTTCAATGCAGGCGCACTCTTAAATCAGTTATTAATGGATGGACTATATATAAACGTTTTAGAGGTAAATTGTTAGATACTCCTGCTATATGTTTACCGGAGAACAGAGTACATCCAGTAATGCCTTATTACTACTTAAAACCTCCATCACGAGTCTCCCATTTGAGAATTTTTTTTAGAGTTTTGGAAGTAGTATCGGCTCTTGCTACCAAGGTACAGCTATACTTGATAGAGGTGGACTCTGATGAGGATAAAAAGCATTATCAATTTTAACACTAGGGTCTGATTTTTTGATTTTTTTATATTTGAATAATTTTACAAAAAAACAAAATTCGAGAGCTAGGAGCTAAAGTAGACAAAAATTGAGATGGAAGAACGAGAAATGGAGGAAAGGAAATTAAAAAAAAAATTCTACTTTGAAAAATTTACGAGCAAATAAAAATTCAACATTGAGGAATAGACAAACATCGACACGAAAAATATTATAAAATAAAAAAAGAAAATTCATGAAAAACTTCAAGAAAAATTTCAACAGAAAAATCTATCTTTTTCTATTACCTACCTATACAGGATTTCGAACTTTTTTTTTTTGAGAAGGATTTTAAATTTCCATTTCCCTTTATTTAGATAAATAATAATACAAAATTTCAAAAGCCTATAGCCTATTACAAACAAAAGGAAATCTTCTTATATACAAGTACATAATATAAGTATACATAATGTATGTATCGTCTAGGAAAGTTTATAAATAAAAGGCATTAAGAGAAGGTCAAAAAACAACGCTTTTACTCAACAATTGATAATCAATCTCAAGCCTATAAGAATTTTTATCAGTCCATTTTTAATTGTTGTTCAAGGAAATCTTCCAATGCGGCTAAAGTAATTCCCCTCAAGAGTGAAAACCCTTACTGAACCAGCAGAGACGGATTCGAACTTTAATCAAAAATTTAATATCGGCAACTTTTGTAGATACATTTTTCAATAATTTCTCACTTTAATCTTTCAATAGTTCTTTATTTTTTTTATGAAGAATGAAAGATTTTGTAGATCATGCAACTTTTTGTCTGGTATAAAAAACAGTTCAATTTCTTCTTATTTCTGTCCTGTTCTCTCGGCACAAAAATCCCCTCGCTACAAAAACCGATATAAAGAATAAAAAAGATATAAAATCAATGTTTTCATAAGTCAATTGTTGAGTTATCGAAGTAAGAAGTTCATTATTTCAATTGTATAGTAAATATTTCTACTATTTAACAAAATGAACAAGTCAGCTGTATTTCTGTTCGTTATCCTTGCTGTACTGGTTTTCAGCAGCCAAAGTGCTCCCATTGAAGAAGAAGAACTTCAAGAACAAGAAGGTAAATTGAAGATTTTTATTTTTTATTTACAAAATTTCAAATTCAATCATTCAAAAATCTTCTTCTTGCCTATTGAACTCAGCATTAAAAAAATCTCTTGATTTTTGTGATTATTTTCAAAATAATGCTTTCATTATTCAGGTCACGTTATTGCTAAAAGAGCCACCTGCGACTTGCTCAGCTTCGAAATAGCTGGATTCAAACTGAACGACGCTGGTTGTGCCGCCAATTGTTTGCGATTGGGCAGAAAGGGGGGAAGTTGCAACAGTAACAAAGTTTGTGTTTGTAGATATTAGGAACTAAGTCTTGAATAATATAGAATTAGGTATAAATATGAATATAACAGAGTTTTATTTTGAAGAATTATCAATTCAACATCAAAACATCACCATCCTATCCTAATTTGACTTTGCAAATCAGCAAAAATTTGAAAGTTTTGGACTTTTTTGTTTCAAAACATCAAAATCTAAGTTTCTCTGTATTATCCCCAAAGCAATACAACTCTACTTTACCAAACTTTGACTTTACTTTTACTTTAAAGATTTTTGGACCAGATATAGGTGCGTTTATTTATACCATTTTTTTACAAAGTTGACTAGAGATGGGCACACTTTTGAGTTGGAAAAGTTTGAAATAGAATATTTCAGAAATTAAAGATGTTCTCTGTCTTATAACCTTATAGCAACATATCCTCAAAAATATCAAATTATTTTGTCTCCCTCTCAAAACGAAAATCTCCCGACACCATAGAAACGTTTTAATGCGGTTCTCGAGGGCATAAATCCAATACAGTTTTGACAAATTTCGGCTCTTTGCTGAATTATTAAAGTTAGGAGATTTGACCCTCATAAATGTCTAGTAAAGATTTTATCAGCTGCAAATCATCTTAGACATTTTTAGAGCTTCAGATGATGAGTTTTGAGCTTATAAGAACTTCCTTTATGACACTAAAGCTAGAGTCTTCTTATCTGTCTATCTATATTCTCGAGGGAATAAACTGAAACCGTCTGCTAATTTTCGAGGCTTTGAGATAATGAGAATGTCGTCTTTCTAGGGTTTAACTCTATAAAGACGAGGATTTATTTGTTAATTTAAAATGCCTCCTATTTAAACAAGAACATCTATAAAACTCACATGTTTAAACAAATATTTTGGACACCCTGTTTACTTAATTCGAAAAGAAAATTTCATTCAACTCAATTTTCTCAAAAACTATAAACCTGAAAATATTTTGAATACAGGTTTTTTAGAGCTTGAAATGTCATTTATCCTTATTTACAGGGTGTTTCATATAGTAGTGAAGAAAATGATTTGATTTAAAGACTTGTGTTAGTTTTTTTTTATCTTCAAAATAAGCAAGTTAGAGACTTTTGTGTGCACTTAAAACATCCTGTATACCTACTTGAAATAGCAGAGATGAAATGTGAAAACTTTTATACAGAACATTTTTCCATAAGTTTAACGGTTTAACCATTATTGACCGAGGCGCCCTTGTTGAATCACCCTATATATAAACTAGAATTAAAATTTCATAATACAGCCTCGCCTCAATCAATAATTCTAGAAGAACAAACATTAAAGTGAAAAATATCAAAAGGTTTCATTGCTACGTCCATTGAATGCACTTTATCCTGTCATTTTTGACAGCCTGTAAAGAAAATGAATAGAAAAATCTGGACAGATTGATAGACGTTTTTTTTTGTTCTTTTATAAAATTTGATCATAGTAGGCCATTAATCATTTAGCTGATAAAACTCGAAAAGGAAAATCCTTCAATTAATAATGTATACCTAAATAATAAATAAAAAGCTAAAATTTGAATAAAACAACATAACAATTTTAAAAAGTGAAAAGTCTCCACTGTTACGTACATTGAATGCACTCTATATACCTACATATAGTCATTTTTGACACTGGCGGCTAGACATAGGATCGCGATCCAATGTTGCCAAATCCTCCTTTCATAAAGCGCCAAATTTAAAATAGATTTATATTGCGGATAATGTTACAATAATAATGAAAGGTTAATTTCTGTTATACAACAAATAAATTCTCGCATGATTAGTAGGTAATAAATTAATCCTATTATAGATATTTATGTTATAAGGATCATAATCACGATCATTATGGTATTAGCCGTGAATATTATCAAACGAGGCGTCAGCCGAGTCTGATGATAACACGGCGTGTGCCATAATGATTGTTTATTTAGTACTCTAATGAAATCGCATTAAAGTACTCAATCCAATAAATTATGTCATTTTGACACTACAAATGAGATCCATAATAATGTCATTTTGACAGGCCGGAATAAAAAATAGAAAATAAGTAATGGTAATAATAGCGAGAGCCAGCGCCGAAAAAATTCTCTGAATTTACTAAAGCCAGTTTTTGGTCAGTTGATTACAGTATTTACGTACATAAACATACCTCGGTCAGTCAAGCGAAATTTGGGACAAGGACCTAGGGTGTCTGGTTAAAGTTGTCGAGATAGCTATATGGTATATTTTTTCATTGTGAATTTATATTTAGGTACTTATAGTTATTCTAAAGAAAGAAGCGAAAGTATTTAAAACTAAAAATAAAAGGTCAAAGTTCTCTAACTTGAAGTTAACTTTTCGAAATACATGTAATTTCAGAAGTTAACTCTCAAAGTAGTTTTTATAATACCCGCCCTGACAGAGACAGCCAAACTTGTCTCAATGGGGTGGGCGGGCATGCGCCTAGCATCGAAATCAATTTGGCAACGTTGGATCGCAGTCCTATGTTTAGCCGCCAGTATTTTTGACAGCCAACAAAAAAAGAAGAGAAGAACCTAAAAACTGGCCCACTTTGTTTTTTTTTAATGAATAATCGTAGTCTAGTAGTCTATGTAATTATTACTGTCCCTGGTGTATAGAGGCCGTCACACACGCTTTTGCATAACGCACAAATATCTATTCTAATGGGACTTTTAATACAACCTGTGATTGGTTGCAGCTTATATGCTTTTGGGTTATGAAAAAACAGTGTGTGACTGCCTTTATCATTATTTCCCTAGGACGGAAAATTTAATTTTTCCTTCAAAAAATGGATTAAAAATGATTGTTAAACAAAAATTATCGTAATTTAATAAAATTTTCCTTTTGTTTGTTCTATATATTAATATTGAAATCCAGGCGAATAGAGAGGCATACTATATATACGCTCGAGCTCGATTAATTTATCTCTCATTACATCACGCTCTCGCTCTCCCCTCGGGGCCTAATTTAAGGGGACCCTTAATCAGGGTTTCGCTGCACGTATCTATAATCGCCGGTGTGCAATTTCCAGGCTCCGCTAATGCCCCATTAATAGTTATAATCAAGAGTCCTTTTCCCATCGACATATTTCATTGAAATTCGTATTAAAATTTTGACAGGCAAATTACTAACATTTTTATTAACACTAAAACCTGATCATGATTTTGAAATTAATATTCTCGCTGAGAAAATATATACTTTGAACCAGTAATGGGATTACAATGGAAATAATCGTCCGTTAAAACCAAAAATAGTGAAAATCTGCGGTACCCAAACCTTCCAAAACCAAAATGTTATTATATAAAGCATTCGTTACATAACAAAAACAATCTGTCTGTGATATTTTGAGCAAAACAAAAATAACAAGGCGATAATAGTTTTATCAATAAACAAATTTTGTTATCACCAGAATGTATTTTAGTTCAAGTTTTATAACAGTATAAGTGGGACGTTAATAATAAATTGTTTAAAACAGTTCATTGAATCTAGGTGAGACTTTACAAGGACAATGTCAAGGTGGGACAATTAGTAGGTAATCCAAGTAAGGCGTATGTAATTACACATTGAAAAGGTAAGATTGCATTATACTTTTTATCATAGAAAAGTATTTTGGGCGGATGAAGTAGCATATTGTCTTGTTTTCACAGCATTTTCTCAAGTTTGTCTAGAATATTCTAACAAAATAAATAGGTAATTTATAGATGGCCTGGAAATCCCAACGTTTCATCTTTGAGCCAACTGTCTTAACCATCAAAAGATGCCGGTGTAAACCCAGTCATTTCGATTGAGTTGATACCATTTATGATCATTCAACTCCAGTATCAAAATTGTATTGGCTTAGCTTTGTGTGTTTTTACATCAGAATATTAAAATAATAATTGGTAACGCGTGCTAGGACTGTGACGTCAAAGTCCCAAAAATGCAAGGATGTCAAATTTATCATAAGTAACAAGTAACTCATTCCAAAACATGATAAGTATAGGTTTTTACGTTATATTTAGGATGACGTCATCGAACAAAAATAGACAATGTTGCCAATGCCTTTTTTTTTTCTCTAATAGTGTACCAGAATATCATGTGTCAATAATTCTGACGACAGCTAAAAATAACATAATGAATAGGTTTATACAAGTCATGCAAAGTCGCGCGCCGTTGCCAACTAAAAACATCTGAAATTTCTCTACTTTAAATGCGTTGAAAAGTACTTTTAGTTTTGTTAGGTTGGCAGCAAAAATTTACTAAATGTAATGTGACGTCATCCTGAATATAGCGTAAAAATGCTATAGCTACATTATCCAGTTGAAGTATTGAGTATTGTACTTCAAAGCGGAAACTTAGTACATCTTTTGAATCAATTTTATTTCTTGTCCAACGTGAATTATTGTATCTATCTTTGTCTAGCTCATGTGGATTCGTCAAATCGAAACTTGTAACATCTGTTGTGTTTGTAGGTGGGTTCGGCTTGCTCACTCCGTGCACTCCGAGTGACTCCGTTCGGGTATTGCTTTTTACCGTATTAGGGGTGACTCCATTAGCTCTGTTCATTCCACTCCAACTCCGCGCTGAATAGCCGCACCCAGCTTGTATTGGATTCCATTGTCGGAGAAGCATTCAGATTAGAGAGTTATTGGACGTGCAATAAGGACAAGCAGTATTTAAATTAGCCTTATTTTGACATCTACGCATGCACATTTGGGTCTGAAAATAAGGATTCCCTTAATAAAGTTACTGCTTGTCTTTATTTGTGTATGGATAGTGCGAGGCAGTAAACTTTCCTTATTACAATATTTCTGACATTTTTGACGACTTTGACGTATCGCTTTTCGACGATGATGAAATTTTACTTGGAGAATTTGTTTTTTACAATAGTTTTTCATTTTACTGTACGTATCATCAAAAAATGGGTATCAGCAGAAATTCACAAACAAAAATAAGCACTTTTTGAGGTTGAAACTTATAAACATAAGTAGCTATCAGCTGTCAAATTTATGAACACAAAATAAGGTAATACTTAACACCTCCTACAATCTTCCAATAACTGTTATTTTCTTGGAGAAATGCTGATGCACTAATAAAATAACGTAAATCCTTAATACTGCCAGGCAGTATTCAATAGTTCCAATAACTCTCTTATATATTGTATCATTGTCTTTTATTAACAATAAGACAAAAACAAACATATCTGTTAAATGTACCTACTTGAAATAAAACTCGTTATTTCATAGCTCACTACCTAGAGCCTATTTACGTCCTTTACTACATTATAAAAAAATTAAAGAATAGGTATAATCGGTAAACTCTTGTTACCTAGTACAATGAATCTCAATGTTTGTCTTCATGTTGCCAAATCTTCCCAAAAATCTGTATCTCTAGAAACCAGTAGCAATTCGCAATAGAGATGATGTGTTAACTTTTACGAGCATTGAAATAAGAAGGAAACAATCATAGTTTTAGATTTACAAAACGCACGTCGAAAAGGTTGTTTAAAAGAGGGAGGTTGCCTGATACCTTTCATGACGTCATCTGTAAGCCTTAAATAGCGCAAATCTCTATAAGACACCCCAGATGCGTCATCAAGTTAAACTTTTGAGGTTAAAATCACACTCGGTTATTCACGCGCCAAAATTCAATAAACCCCAAGTATAAAAGTGCCCTCTACAACTCAATTTTGAATATTACATGCCCTTGAACAAATTAATTAATTTTCAAATCAGCCTACTATTATAGTAACAAAATTCATTGTTTAGTAGCATATTAGAGTAGTTCGAACAGTAACAATCAAAACAGTGCAAAAAGAACAGAGTTAGTGCACAAAACAGAAATTAAAGCAATTGGAACATTTAGAGTAACTCGAACAATAGAAGGAATTCAAATAGAATCAATGCAAATGGAATACTTAGAGTAATTTAATTCGAGTTAGTGCAAATTATACAGAATAAGAACACTCAAAGTAGTTCAAACAGTTGAACAGAACAAAACGAGTCAGTGCACTTGGAACAGTCAGAGTAGAATTACTAAAAACCCAAAATTAATTTTTAAATCAGCCTACTGTTATAATGAATAAACTAGTGGGAAGCCGATCTACGATCGGGTTATTATCTCATTCATATAATTCGTTACGAAGAAATGGTTCAAAAATCTGCACCTGTTACATTTGACAGTTGGCACCTGTTATTAGTGATCTAAAATTTATAATCACTCGAACCTAAAGTCTATGCAAAATTTCAGCAATATCCGTTGCGAAAAAATGGTTCAAAAAATCTGCACCTATCATATATTCGACAGTTCACACCTATCATTATTGGTCCAAAATGTATTATCACCCGAACCTAAAGTGTATGCAAAATTTCAGCAAAATCCGTTGCGAAGAAATGGTTCAAAAATCTGCACCTGTCACAATTTGACAGTTGATATTTGACTTTAGTATTCTAAAATGTATTACCACCCGAACTTAAAGTGTATGCAAAATTTCAGGAAAATTCCATTGCGAGAAAATGGTTCAAAAATCTACACCTGTCACATTTGATAGTTGACATCTGTCATTAGTGAACTAAAATGAATTATCACCCGAACTTATGGCGTTTCCGATTGGTAGATTTAGTGCGGAACTAGTGCAATTTTTTCTATTTCTGTCTTTTTCTTCTACAGGTCGATTAAAAGGATGCAAATACACTCAGTGCGCACTGAATTTACCAATCGGAAACGCCATTAGAGTGTATGCAAAATTTTAGCAAAATTCGTTGCGAAAAAATGGTTCACCTGTCCCATTTGACAGTTGACACGTTGACACCTGTCATTTTTGGTCTAAGATGATTATCACCCGAACTTAAATTGTATGCAAAATTTCAGCAAAATCCGTTGGCAAGAAATAGTTCAAAAATCTGCACCTGTGACATTTGACAGTTGAGACGAGTTTTCCGGAAAATTTGACCAAGCCCAAAATTTATTGTTTAGTAGCATATTAGAGTAGTTCGAACGTTCGAACAGTAACAATCGGAGCAGTGTAAACAGAATAGAGTTAGTGCGGATGAAACATTTATTAAAGCAATTGGAGTCAAGTAACTCGAACAATAGAAGGAATACAAATAGAATCCAATAATCCATGCAGATGGAATACTTGAAGTAATTTAAATCGAGTTCGAGTTAGTGCAGATGGAACACAATTAAAAGAGTCAGTGCACTTGAAACAGTCAGAGTAAAATTACTAAAAACCCGAAATTAATTTTCAAATCAGCCTACTGTTATAGTGAATAAATTCATTGTTTAATAGCCTATTAGAGTAGTTCGAACAGTAACAATCAGAGCAGTGCAAACAGAATAGAGTTAATGCAGACGGAACAGAAATTAAAGCACTTGGAACACTAAGAGTAACTCGAACAATAGAAGGAATTCAAATAAAATTAATGCAGATGAAATACTAAAGTATTAAGCTTTTGATTCTTTAGCGCCTTAACTGGTGTTAATTCATGGCCTACTTGATAAGAAACTCTGCCAGAAAGTATATCTGACTCTTTTCAATTTCGTCAACTGAAAAAGGATGGCAAACAAAATGGCTACATTGTTACCACTGTCGCATTATTATTGTTGTTAGGGCCGGCTTCCTAATAGCAAGTCACCTCCGGGTTAAGCATAACTATTGCAACTGGACACGTTTCCTCGCTATTGAGAAACCGACACTTATTCAATTTAATTCATTTTATGAAATATTTCAAAATTGTATAATCTGGTTGATTTTAGAAAGCGCTCTGACTTTTGACAGTTGTTGTAAATGCATGGCCAACTTGATCAAAAGTGTCTATTCGTCTCTTTTTAATAATATTGATTAAAAAAAGACCGACCAAAATCGATAAAAGAATGCACAAACTTCTTAACGGTATGATTTGGTTGATTTATGGAAATGCCCATTTCTTGACATTTGATTGGGTGAAAATGCATGGCCTACTTGCAAGAATAATACACACTACTACTACAGGATGGCCTATTCTCATAAGGCCTGTGTGTAACAAATCCCCCCCTTCCCTCCATGCTAAATTACCAGTTGTGACGTAGACAGCATGTTGTTTCTCGCCTTGACGTAGGCTGTTTAAACAGCTGACGACTTAGTTGATGACGTTGGAAATGGTAACACACTAATATGGCGGCCATTACCAAAAACGAGGCCTATAAGCGATCCTGTAGGTGTGTATGTTCCTTGGCCTACTTGATGAAGTATTGTGTCAGAAAGTTGAGCCGTCTTTTTTTAATATTACTGACTGATTGAAAAAAGACGAAGATAAACAAAAAAGAAGGTTGAGTTATTGCTTCAGCTTTTTCTTCAAATCAGTGTGCTTTGGTTGATGTTGGTAAGTTGACAATTCCCAGCCTAAATACATGGCCAACTTGATTCAAAGTTTTTTCACAGTCCTTGTTTGATCTTATCGATTGGAAAAAGATAAAAAACAAATTATTGTCTGCGTTTTCACAACTTCAAGAGCCTAGAATAAATAAAATTCGAATTTGTCATTTGTCACAAGTGTCTATTTGTCTTTTTTCAATATAATTGATTAGAAAAAGATTGACGACGAACACCGATAAAAGAATCTGCAATATCGCAAAGGTATGATTTGGTTGATTTTTGGAAATGCCCATTTCCTGACATTTGATTGGATGAATGCATGGCCTACTTGATGAAGGATTGTGTCAGAAAGTTGAGCCGTCTCTTTTTAATATTACTGATTGAAAAAAGACGAAGATAAACAAAACAAAAAATTACATCAGTTAAGACCAATTGGTTGAAAAATGACGCTTTATTAATGGTTTATCTCTCAAGAAATTGGCCATGGTATGGGCGTTGCTTTCTGACAGTTTACAAACTCGCAGAGACTCGTGTGAGGATCGACCTTAAATACCTTCTCAACAATTTAATAATAAAAATTTGATCTGAAAATTGTCTATAGGCAACCAAGACTAGAGTAATATTCAACATGTCGAACATTTAAGGCCCAAAATATGATTGGCCAGCATCGAATTTTTTGACAGGTGACATATGATGAGTGACTAACGACATCTGACAGTTCAACTCAGAACAATTGATAATCGAAATTTTGTTTTGATTGCCTTCAGGAAAATTGTATTTATAGCGAATCAAGAGCCAGTGATATTTCAAATTTGGGCTTTAGGAAAATTATTCAACCAATCATATTATGATCATCACTGGCTCTTAAGATTTTTAATTTTCTATCAAAAGTTGATGATAGCAACATTTATTATTGGCTATTAGGTAATGAATGACGTAAATGATTAAAGACAGATAACGAATTAACAGGTGACAGATAAAGTCAGCTCATCTTGGCACATCTATGAACAAATCAAGAGCCAGGAAAAATGTCGTCCAGCCAATTAAGAGCCGCTAATATTCAATATTTGAATATTTTGGGAATCTTGGTACAGTATTACCAATTCCATCTAAAAAATAATACCAAATAATATCGTCTTATCATACAATAGATTAAAATATGTATCAAAACCACGCTAGAAAGAGAAAAGTCGGAATCAGCTGTTCCTGTCCTTTCTAAATAAAAGCCGATCGTCCGCTTCTCTTTTCCGCCGTTGCCATGCCGAAAGGAGGTCACTGGGATTCGACCTTGAAACTTCTCCCCTGCTTGTTGTGTACGCACTAGGCCAGGTTGCCAAATCTAGTAAATATATTACAACAAATCGACATACAATCTTAGTTTTTGACAGAATGTTAGTTTGAGATTAGTGTGTTAACTGTCAACCATCAGTTAGCAAAAGTATTTTGACAGACGACAAAGAAGTGTTCTTTGCATTAAAAGTCGACAAGGAGTCAGTGACCAAGGTTCCTAAAGTTAAAAGGTTGTCTGGTAATGGTAAACAGATGACGTCATCAGGAAGATTCTAATGGAGATTTACATTATGCTCAGGCATCCAAATGACGTCATAAAAATTATTAGGCAAATAACCTTGGACAGGGACATGGAAGTGAAATTTGGGGTCGTGACGTCATGATGGTTTTTGTCAAAAACGTCACACGAAAAAAAGTAGTTTCATAAAGACTGCGACTCTGTGACATAACAGATAGAGATCGTTATTCCTCTCCCTATGACACTTGCTATCTTTTTCTCTCAGATCAAAAACAATACAGAGGAGACGACAATAGAGACAAAGATATTACGTTACAGGGTCTCATCCCAGGGTTCTTATTCTCGAAACCGTAGAGCAGCCTTCAAATGAGAAAAAATGTCCTGTCTTTGTTTGTTCTATTTGTATTTGCATAACACCGACAAAGATAAAGCGATCGATCTCATGAAAACACTGTTTTTGCCTGGCTTTCAAGAATAGACGTCCGAGAATTCGTTGTGCGAGCGGATTACTCGGCACTGAATTTGAACTCCAGGGCTGGGATCACGACAAGTAGAATTCTACTTTCGTGACGTCACTTAATGCGATTTATTTATCGCGTACAGTACAGGGGATGATGACGATTGCTAGGCAATCTGACGTCATGAAAGTAGAATTCTACTTGTCGTGATCCTAGCCACTGCACCGGACGTAGTTTTTACTGTTTTTAGCAAAATAAAAACCACAAATTCTATTATTTTGATATTGATTCTATCAAAATCACGCTTTCTAAACTTTACTGAATCATTTTACCAATTTTCCCATAAGGAAAAGTGCTACTTCACTTGACTTGAAAATGCAATGAAAAGTTCGTTTTCGATCTGACAACGTTGCAAATTACGCGAGACAACCGAATAAGCCGAGGGTGTTGACCCAGAACGCGGGGCCCCTTTTCTGAATTATTTACGCTTTTCATGTTTCGCTCGGGCCTTCCGAGAAACGGATCATTGGACGTCTGACAGGGACTGAAAAAGGACTTTTTTTTTTGTTGGAGGCTTTAATGGCTGGTGAAAGATCAAAGGAAAGTGAGTGACAGGCAGAGGGCTCTGGGTGAAATGGACGAAATGGTATAAATGAGAAATGAGATGGTAATTTTTCGGTTATAGAAGAGGATAACTTTGAAAGAAGATAATTGTGAATATATAGGTACCTGAAAAGCTCAACATTTTTCAGTTTCTTTTAACTTTTTCTTTGACAACCATAGAGGTTTTCAAGCTTTAGACCAATGCAAGGATTATACACACTACTACTACTACAAGATGGCCTATCCTCATAAGGCCTGTGTGTAACAAATCCCTTCCCCCACGCCAAAATACCAGTTGTGACGTAAGCAGCATGTTATTTCTCGCCTTGACGTAGGTTTTTTAAACAGCTGACGACTTAGTTATGACGTCGGCAGTGGTGGCACACCAATGTCCAATATGGCGGCGATTACCAAAAACGAGACCAATAAACACTTCTTAGACTGTGTATTCTCCTTGGGACCAATGGGTCATCACAGGTGATATAATTAACAATGATTCAAACGTCACTTGTCACAGAAATTAATTTTAATTGACGTTAAATGTATTGTTTATCTGTCAAGGCTACCGACCGGTCGCGGTTTCAATGATTCAAAATTGAAAACTTTGAAGACTTAGGTAGGTATATGATGTAAATTCTATGAGAATCAGTTGAATAAGGACTTAAGACTTAAGTCTTACAAGATTCTAAAGACACCGACAAATTTGACTAAAGGCTGTCAGTCTCTTTATTTAAACTATTTAAAGGCTTCAAAGATTTCGAAAATCTTGAATATTTCAGTTTTGAAGTTTGACAGCCCAAAAATCTAAAGATTTCAAAGAATTTGAGACTTTTCATTCAAAGGCTTTGAAGGTTCTAACACTGGTCAACTACTTTCCACTTGCAAATAGGTGCGGTAAAGTTCACTTCACCGTTTGACATCCTGTTTTGAGTTTTGATGTAAAAGAGTGAAAATCTCAAAAATCCAGCCAGCATTCAAAAAATAAGCCTTTACAGAATATTGATCAGATTAACTCGATCACACATCTTTGTCCAATGATCACAATTGAAAAAAGACAAATAACATCAACTGGTGAACCGGATTAATCGGATCAGCGTTACTTCTGTCATAATTTGAAAAAAAATCACGGAACAGCGCTGTCAAAACTACATCATAAACGGGGTTTTCAAGCGATTGACCAGTCGGTTAATTTGACAGATAAGCAACACATTTTACGTCATTCTAGACCAAATGACGTTTACTTCATTGTTTATTTGTCAAATGTAACCGATCGGTTAAATGCTTGAAATCCTCTGAACTGTCAATGACTCAAGAAATGCCAAATACATTAACTGTAAAAAATATACCACACGGCACACAGAAATATTTATAAAGGTCAAAAACTAGTAAAATCAAACAAAAATTATACCTACTCCATCTCAAATATTCATGTGAATATAGGTATACCATACCTACTCCATACTTTATTATGGAGTCTGCGTAAACTTTCTATTATTATAGGAAGCCTCTATTATTAGCCAACAGGCACTTTGCAAACTCAGCCCATTTTCATACCATTTAAAATAAAAACGTCCCCCTAACATCCGCTTAGAATGTACAGCTGTACGAAAAAAATCCATACACGATCGGCCCAGTCTAAGCGCCGGCTCGATCGCAACCGACCGCACCCGAATTTATGGATCCGTCCGACCACGTCCCTTTTTCAACCAACGCCCACTTATTTGGTATTTATTTTTTTGCACTTACCCCTCAAGTCAACAGATAATAATCCCTTTAATCTTCAATTTAATGCACTATACATATAGTTTGTCAATCAACAACAAAAATCACGAAAACTGCGTATTTTATTTAGAGAAAAAAGGTTGTTGACACTGGCGGTGAAGTGTCCCGAAGCGGTGACGTTGATCGCGAGAGGTCGTTGTCTTCGCTTCGCCGTCCCCTCTGGGTAAAAACGTCCGCCGAACTGGGATTGGACGATGCCGATAGACCAATAGGGACAGAGAATCGAGGCAAAGTTCAGATTGGAAAGATCAGTGGCGCCACTTGCGTTGAGACAAAAAAAAAATGGAGACGTGTCACATTGAAATCTACCTACTTGTTATAAAGTCATTTTATGCGTCCGACTCTGGCTGGTTTTATCCAGTTTTTAAGAGAAACTTTATACTAAAGTATTGGTAAAATAGTTTGAGGGAATCTTGGAGCGGAATTTTGCAGCAAATTTATCTATGAAGATGAGTAAACCGGGCCTTAGTAGATATTTGACCAAGCTTTCACACTTTTTAAAAATTAAATTGAATACCATTGTAATTCCAACCGTTCTCCAGATCCTAATGCTAGATTCATCCTTATCTTGGGCACACTGTATATTTATAATTGTCTTTGAAAGCGCTTTCAAAAAATATAAAAATATACAGGGTGTTCTATTAAAAAAAAATCTGATTTGTTAAAAGTTTTTGACACCCCCCTGTATATGCGCAAATACAAAAAAAAACAAATAAATGATTTAAAATTTATAAAATATCTAGATTTCCATATACCTACCGAGATAGGACAAAATGAACGAGCCATCCTGTATATTTTGATCACATTTTTCTTCACAACTTTGTTAATTTCAATCCGATTTTAACGTATTTGGCTCAAATTGAGAAAAAATCGATAAGGGTCGGTTTATCAATCAAAAGATATCTATAACTCACAGTGTTTCCTAACTCTAAGTCTAAGCTAAGTCCCTCGTTAAGTCGGAAAGTGTTTATCCACAAGCTTTTTTAACTCAGAGCTTAAAAGCCTGAAACTCTCGGGTTCTTCGAAGGTTGGCATTACTTATGCATCACTGAAATCTAGGTCCTCCATCTCTTTTTAGGAAAATGCATATAAAAAAAAAACATGCGTACGTGTAGCCCCGTATACGTGGTAAAGAAGTGAAACTTCTTAAAAACCAGGGAATAAGAAAGATTGAAGGTGCGAGAGAGAGAGAGAATTCCAAAAGAAATTCAACAGTACAATGTGGTCATTTTATCTTGATAACATTTTAAACTGTCATAATTTTTTTATTTTTGAAGTTATTTAAATAAATAAGAAAAAGCGCAGTACACAAATATGTAATGTATAAATGATGGAAATAATCACACAACACAATGATAATAGTATAACAAAAGGAAGACGCGCATCTATAGTGACGTCACAATGTTATCGGCGCTTGTCAATAATAGGTAATAAATAATAGGCCATCCTCTTTCCGCTTATAATCCTTTGTTTGTGTCAATCAATAGCTGTCTTTCTCCGTCTCTTTACGTTATATCTTTCTTCTCTCTTAAGTAACGAAATTTGCCAGTGAAGCGTTTTTTAAATCACTTTCCATTGTCGTCCAAATATCAGAACGCCGCCTAAGAAGTTTCACTTCAAAAATAACAGAAAATTTTGACGTTAAACCAGGGTCCAGGGTCAAATACGCTAACTTGTCGTGAAAGCGCGGGTTAACTTTTTCTGGAATAACTTTCGAGTAAGAAGTTGACCTTGGATGACTAAACGATAAACATTCAATATGGCGTGGCGGCCAGCAAGTTTGTTTCGAACATGTATTTTCATGCATATTTTGATTATTTTGCTTCGAGTTCTGCTTGCAGCTTTGATTTCGATTATTCAATAAAATATTTGTTTATTAAACTAGATATTTTTGTGTGTTATTTGGTCCATGTGTGGCCGCCACGCCATCTTGAATGTCATGTGGTTTGGATTGCCTAATAGAGCGCATGTTAACCTATAATAATATTTGGGTATTAGGTATTTTCAAGTATGACGTTGTGCGGCTAGATCAATCCGTTAGTTAAGTCCATGTTAATTAACTAAAACCTTGGATTATGTCAATGTCAATATGATATTGTTTTTGTGTGGCACAATCTGAGGTTATTGTTTATTGCTTACAACATGCTTACAACAATGAACTATAAACTACACGTACCTGGGCTGGCATCACAACAAGTAGAATTCCACTAGAATTATTCTACTTATGCATGACGTCAGGTTGCATAGCAACCATCATCATCGCCTGTACTGTTCACGATAAAAAGGTCATGGGTGACGTCATGAAAGTAGTATTCTACTTGTAAGCGTGTGGATGCGACCGTTGTCGGATATGGCATTTGTCTCTCTCTAAAAGCCTAGTATTGTTTGTCGATTTTTATCTGACACTTTCCATATGAGGAGCGAGGGGGTGAACTATATGGCAAAAACAGGTGTGACGTCAGGTGACCATTGGCGTTTTAATGTAGGGTGCCATCAGCTCACATTTTTTTCGAGTATCAGATTAAAATCGACGGACTTTACTCATAACAGCAAAATTCGCTCTTTTTTGACATTGCTTCGACCATTTGACGTTTTATGCGTGAATCAAACGTCAAATTGTCGAAGCAATGTCAAAAAAGAGCGAATTTCGCGGTTATGAGTACTACTAGGCAGTGTGTCAAAAGATAGCTGTACAAGATGAATCCGGAATAAGTGCACATTTTGTTATGATTACAGTGGCTAAATAAACCTTTACATACAGTGACGACAATAGAGCTCCCGCCGTCATTTTGTTCCCAACCTCTTGTTACTTTTAAATATTAATATATAGATAGGATTTAAATATAAACATCTATCATAAAAAATTGAAATCGACGTATTTGATGACTATTATTAGGTCCATCAAATACGTTGTTTTCCATGTTTTATGATGGATGTTCACCTAAATCCCATATATTCATATTTGAAATAAGCAATAGGTGGGCACAAGATGGCGGCGTTTTCAATATAAATATATGGGATTTTAAAACCAATAAAAAATAAGACAGCAATTGTCGCCACTGTAGGTGATAGCAGGGGCGCCGGGTTTAGAAAACCTCGTGGGTGCTGATGCTCATGCACCGGCATTTGAGGGGGGGTGGGATGAACAGCCCGCCGGTGGCGAATTTTTTTTTTCCGGTGTCACGCCCAAAAACGTTTATATGAGGTTATGGTCCGAATATAACCAAATGTTAACCAAAGTCAAGGATGATACACACTACTACTACAGGATGGCCTATCCTCATAAAGCCTGTGAGTAACAAATCCCCCCCTTCCCCCCCAGGCCAAAATACCAATTGTGACGTAGGCAGCATGTTATTTCTCGCCTTGACGTAGGCTGTTTAAACAGCTGACGACTTAGTTATGACGTTGGCAATGGTGACACACCAATATGGCAGCGATTACCAAAAATGAAGCCGATAAGCACTTCTTAGAGTGTGTACTCTCCTTGAATCAAAGTAACCGAATCGGTTGACAGTTGACAGATGGTTACTGGAAATTCCGGTTACTTACTTGGGGAATGCAAATATGAAATAAAAAATAATTGACAGAAATTATAAATAAAACCCTCGAGCAATAAAACCGACATCCGATGGCCGGTAACAATTTTGACATTTGGACCAGATTTCAGGAAACCGAGGTCCAAAAGTAACCACTTTTTCAGGAACCAGAGTAATTTGATTACTTCCAGAACGCGAAACCACAACCCTGGTTATATTCGGACCACAGCCTTAGTGTAGCCCCATAAATAAAGTCTGTTTATTATTAAAAATAATTCCTCAACTCAAAAATTCAGTGACATGTTGGCAACACAAGCTCTTTTCACGTAAAAAATTTGAAAGCATTGACAATTTCATATTGTAGTGTTCTAAACTCTTGAAAGGAATACAACTATTGTATCGCCAACATAATAGAGAGTTATTGGAACTAATAAATACTGCCTCGCAGTATTAAGGATCTACGTTATTTTATTAGTGCATCAACACTATTTTTCCAAGAAAAAAACAGTTATTGGAAGACTGAAGTAGGTGCTAGAGTATTACCTTATTTTGTATTCATAATTTTGACAGCTGATAGCTATGTTTATAAATTTCAACCTCAAAAAGTGTTTATTTTTGTTTGTGATTTTCTGCCGATACCCATTTTTCGATGCTACCTACAGTAAAATGGAAAACTACTGTAAAAAATAAGTTTTTCAAGTAAAATTACGTCACCGTTGAAAAGCGAAACGTCAAAGTCGTCCAAAATGTCAGAAATTTAAAATAAGGGAAATTTACTGCCTCGCACTAACCATACACAAATAAAGACAAGCAGTAACCTTATTAAGGGAATCCTTATTTTCAGACCCAAATGCGCATGCGTAAATGTCAAAATAAGGCTAATTTAAATACTGCTTGTCCTTATCGCACGTCCAATAACTCTCTAATGTCATTTTGACTTTTATCTTTAATTTTGAGACAGACTTTACTAATAAATAAATGGAACCATTATCAGGATTATCAGTTTTTATGTCTCTCCGCACCCACTGTTTACGTCTCGTGGGTGCCCGAGCCCCCGAGCACCCACGTAGTCGGCGCCCCTGGGTGATAGAGTCACTGTAGTTATGATAGATAGAGTACAAGTCACAAAGTAGGACAATCACTCTTTGCCTTAGTGTGGTGTCACACATAGCGTTTTCACCGCTGCGGCAAGAACGCTTCGGTTTGAGGGAATGGTGTAAACCCATTGTATTAAATCGGAGTTGTCACATACAGCGTTGTACCGCACCCAAACCGGATGCAACCGCATCATGCTGCGGCGGCACCGCACGACCGGACGACCGCAATAGAACGAAAACACGTGCAATTGTATGTTTGTAGTCACACCTGACGGTTCGAACGCAGCGGTTCTTTAGAGTTCGTGATTTGTTTTTTCATTACATTTCATCATGTTTAACGTAGATCTATCCTATGAGTGCGTCTACGGTAAATAAGTATTATGGGAGAAAAGGTCGAAAGAATACTCAGATAAAACCTGTAGACAGAAAGCCTGGGTGGAATTTGGAGAAACTATGAGAGAATTGGATGGAGCTTGACTCAACAGAGAAAGATGAGAAAGGTTATTTAAAATAATCTTTAATAAATTCGCCATGAATCTACCACTACAGAACATCCCGTTAAAACGGATCCCGATGGGATAAGTGTGACAAGTAGAGTTCATCCGGTCAAAATGCATCCTTTCTTGCCGCAGCGTTAAAAACGCATAGTGTGACACCGCATTTATTATGTATTTTTGAAATAAGGTTTGTTCCGACAGTCAGAATCAGTTCTGAATTCTGAATTGAACTGCGTTTGCGCATTTGTTTATATATGTTCGATATTAACAAACGCGCAAACATAAAGTCCGTTTTTTGTTTTTAAAGATAATTCCCCAAATCAAAAATTTAGTACCTAACTATGTTGGCAACACAAGCATTTTCTACATAAAAAATTTGAAAGCATTGACAATTTTACATTGTTATGCCAACATAATGTCATTTTGACTTTTATCCTTAAAAAAAAAAAAACAACTTTAGTTAAATTTAAAATTGATTCTGAACTAAGTCCGAACAAACCAATTGTTTTCTGAAAATAGATAAAATAAGCGATTTTCAAGCGCATGACCGGCAAATAGTAAATACCGCAATCATTGGTCAATGATCATTACCCTTTGACAGTTTATGATCAAAACTCTTGAGGTTTGACGCGCACCGTCAATTTCTCAATATTCCAGATGGCACCGTGTAGGTACATAAAAAAACTTGACGTTGACATAAGGGACTGTGTATTTTCTGTCAATTTCTAAAGTGTTTTTTTCAGTTTGAGAACGGAGAACGTTTTTTTTTTCTTATTTTTGGCGTTGCAGCCGCTTTCGGGTGCTCCTAGAACATTTCACACCTATCCTATCAGTGACCTGTCATCACCTGTCATACTCCCATGCGTTTTACACTCGAACGCTTGAAACCGAACGGGTCAAACTATAGCCGGAGTACTTCGGAGTAACTCAGGAGCGCTCAAATGGTGGCACCCGAAAGCAGCTGCTGTGGTTTATTATGATGTACAGTGGCTAAATAAGCCTTTACATACAGTGGCGACAATAGAGGTCACGCTGCCATCTTGTTCCCAACCTCTTGTTACTTTTAAATATTAATATATAGGATTTAAATGGACATCTATCATAAAAAATTGAAATCGACGTATTTGATGACCATTATCAGGTCCATCAAATACGTTGTTTACCATGATTTATGATGAATGTTCACCTAAATCCCATATATTCATATTTAAAAGTAACAAGGGGTTGGGAACAAGATGGCGGTGCTTTCAATATAAATATATGGGATTTTAGAACCAATCAAAAATGAGACAGCAATTGTCGCCACTGTGGGTTATAGAGTCACTGTATTATGATGCTCTGCGTTTTTATTCTCATCAAATTTTACTGATAGATCCACCATTCTATGTCGGTCATTGTCATTTTTCATCCACTAAACAATGATAGGTTACTCATCGGTAAAGTCACCGATTGGAATAAAAACGAGGGGTAATTTATGTTTATGACATTCATTTGCCTCCGAATCACTTTATATTTGTCACAAATGTCGAGATTGGCAAGGTATGTTCAAAGATGCTATCGGGTCTTCAAAAAAAAAAACCAATCAAAGACTGCTCTGATTACGAAAACGTACGTCGAATTATTGTTTCTTTATTGGTCAGGATTTTTGACATTAAAGTTCATTGACAAAATTAAAGAAAAATATTGCTAAGACATACGTTCAAAACACCATAGCAATCTTTGATTGGGTTTTTTTTTGAAGACCCTATATTTATGTATTCAAAGTGAATTATACTGTGTTTAGTGAGTTTTTGTCATCACAGTGTAGCACTTATATTTAGGCCTTTTGGGGTCCGTTTTGTACCTGTTATGTTACACAGGTATTTTATTGGTAGATAAATATTCCACTTGGTTTTAACTATGAACCGTTATACCTAGGAAATTGAAATAAATTAAAATTCATCCATGCAACAGGTCGAAATAACACACATTTATAAGGAGCAGAGCTGTCAGAAAAAAGTATCTTAGTTACTTTAGAGTATCTTAGTTACTTTATAGTATCTAAGATACTTTTTATTTTTTGGCAAAAGTATCTAGTATCTTAGTTGCTTTTTAAAATAAGCTGTAACTTGTATCTTGAAAAAGTATCTTAGAGGCCGAAAAGTATCTTAGATATCAAAAAATATCTCAGATATTTAGTTAAAAGCATCTTAGATACTGAGAAAAGTATAGGTATCTAAGTTAACAAAAAGTATTAAAATTGCACAGGAGAGACGTTTACCCAAACCTGACCCATCAAGATAAGACTGGTTCAAATAGTAGGTAATAGGTAGATGGTAGGTCTGTTCTCAAGAGTCTCTGACAATTTGTAAACTGTCAGTAAGCATCGCCCATGTACAGTCGTGAGCAAAAGTGGGACACCCGTTTTTTCCTATTGTAAAACGGGCTCACCAGCTATACCTACGGCAATGACAGGGATTGTCGTATTTGACAAAAAATCGATTGTAGAGAAAAGACTGATTTAAGCAAAATAGCGAAAAATGACAAGACCTGTCAGTCGGGTGTCCCACTTTTTGTGCACATGACTGTACATGTTTTCAATGGCGTCATTAACTGTATTCCTTTTATACCTCAAGTTACACCGAACGTGTCGCTCTAGAGTTCCTCGGAGTCACTCCAAAACACAAAATTCAGATATTATCAATATTTTTTAATATTAACATTACCTAATCTTGCAACCCACGCAAATTTAGTGCATCGGGGGAAAGTGGGATGCACTATGAGCAACTCGAGTGCTTAACGCACTTTTAAAAGGAACGTTCAAGCTTTTGACATTGAGCAGCTCCGAGGAACTCAACAGGTAAAAGGAATAAAGTAATTGCCGTCGCTCCAAAATAAATCGGTAACTTAGCTGACCTGACAGATTGTTTCTGATAGGTTGCAAAGTTTCAGAGACTCCTGTGAAAACAGACCTTACGGGATTTCTGCAAGTTGGCTCTGTTCCAACCGACATGAGAACCGTTCTAGAACGGTAATTTCCAGTCGATCAATACATTTATCAAGTAGGATAAACGTTCAACTCATGAAAAATGGGTTGGCAACTGGAAATTACTGGTTCTGGAACGGTTCCATTGTCGGTTGGAACAGAGAATATATTAAGATATGTTTGGCCAGTAAAGCTGAAGTACTATGTACAAGAAAAGTCATCATAATATCCCGATTCCTGTTTATAAGGAAAATACAGCGTGTCCCAATAGAAAGTGACCGATTGTAAATGCTTATAACTTCTAAACCAGGTGTGCCAGCTACCTGCGATTTGCACCATTTGACTTCTCTTGGCCTAAAGTTTTTTTCAGTTAGTTTTAATGCCGTTTTTCAACATCGAAATTCTCCACTATTTTTATTGAAACACCATGTATGTTGCAACGCCAAAATTAAGAGTCGTGTACAAGGTATTAATGTACAAGGGCTGTAAAAAAAATTTAAATACAGAAGTTGTTTCTAATAAAATTATCTACAACTTTTTTGTATTTTTTTTTTGGTGTCACTCTACTATATACAGGGTGAACAAATGAAATTTCATTTTTTTAAATGGAACACCCTATAACGGTATACTGGTCATGTGTCTGTGATATACCGTTCCGATATTATTAGCGACTATCTTCAGGATTTGGCGTAATTTTCAACAGTCATTGTTACGTTACTCATAAACTTTTTAAACTTTTTTTTGCATGATATTTTCTATAGAATAATGCTCTTCTTCAAATTTGAAATATTTGTTTAAAAAACCCGGTGTTGCCACGTTTTTCAGGCCGAAACGGTGCATCACAGACCCATTTCTAGTATATCGTTGAATTTGTCTTTTAAAGGGCTATCCAACAACTATAGGAGGTCCCATTTGAAAGAATTGAAAAATTTAACATTTTGCAAAACGTGGCAACACCGCGTTTTTTGAACAAATATTTCAAATTTGACTATACCTAGTCTAAAGAAGAGCATTACTTATTTTATAGAAAATATCATGCAAAAAAAAGTTTAAAAATTTTATGAGTAACGTAACAATGACTGTTTAAAATGACTTCAAATCCTGAATATAATCGCTAATAAGTTCAAAAACCAGTATATCGTTGAATTTGTCTTTCAAAGGTCTATTTAAAAATGTATTGAAATATAGGGTGTTCCATTTAAAAAAATGAAATTTCATTTGTCCACCCTGTATATAGTAAAGTGACAACAAAAACAATACTCTCTCTCGAAGAGCTCTACTCCCTGAACAAGACTCCCCTGATAAATTTTATGACGTCATCTGGGGTGCCCAAGCATAATGCAAATCTCCATTAGGCACCCCAGATGACGTCATATGTTTCCCATTACCAGACAACCTCTTGGACTTAACTAACGATTGATCGCGCCGCCCTAAAGGGGTTTTCAAGCCGGTGAATAACCATTCACTGTCGGTATCCATATTTATTAACCAATTTGATTCGACCGATTTGAACATGGACGAATAAGCGAGCCCTTTTTCATCGTTGTAACGTATCATTTGACATTAACAGCTTTCTATTACTTTTGTTTTAACCTCCTATCAATATCTAGTATAAAGTATAACCAGTTAATGACAGCTGACAATAATGTAGGTATTTGGTATTTTTGAAATAAGTAAACGTTATCTGAAAATAAGTAGAGTTTGGTTAATTCTCAGCGAGCAAAAAGATGACAGGCCACATGACCAGTTTTTAAACCTCAAATCGAAGATCACAGGTTTCTGCCAACAGTGTCATTTTCCAGCTCGCGGAAGATTAACCGAACTCGAACTCGTCTATAAATAGATAAAATAAGCGATTTTCAAGTTCAAGCGCATAACCGGTAAATATCTGAATCAATGGTCACAACCTTTTGATAGTTTATAGTCAAAACGTTTGAATTTCTTATTTCTTTGTTTATTAATTTATCATTTTGGTTTTGTATTTATTCATCAGGTTCATTAAACCCAAGGATAATACACTCTACTACTATAAGATAGCTTATCTTCATAAGGCCTGTGTAGTTCAAATCTCAAGCCCCCCACCAAACCTAAGCACCAGTGATGATGTAGCAGCATGTCATTTCTCGCCTTGACGTAGGCTGTTTGCACCACAGGTTATGATTCCGCGGGATTTTATTTTATGCATACTTTTTTCTACTACATTTTATATTAATGAACACTCCAAAAAAACTATTTTGCAGATCTCTTTGGCATTTTCCTCTTTGATATTTTTCTTCATAAATTCAAATTCTAAACTACGACTGCTGGCGCAAACAGCTGGAGTGCGTTTAGAAATGGAGTGTGAAGGTAGAGTAGTTGTTTGTCAGAGTGTTCTGAAGTCATCACTTGGAGTGCACTCTGGGTGCGCTATTTCTGAACGTATTGGGGCGTTGCGGTAAATGTCAACGTCAAACACGGTTCAACCCAGTTCCTGAGTGGGGTAATTTGGGCGCACTCTGGGCACGTCAACTCTCGATTCCTATGAACGATTCCAGAGTAACGTTCCGAGTAAGCACCTTTTAATTTATGGACGGTTTAGAGTTACTCTAGGGTCACTCCCACATCCAGAGTGCTATTTCTAAATACGCAACCCAGACATCGCTGACGACTTAGTTGACGTCGGCAATAGTGATACCAATATGGCGGCGATTATCAAAAACGAGACCATTGACGAGACCGATAAGCAACCCTTAGTAGTGTGTATTATCCTTGATGAAAATCTCCATCAAGCACCCTAGTTACCAGATGATGTTAGCTGTTTCCCATTACCAGACAACCTCTTGGACTTAACTAACGATTGATCGCGCCGCTCTAAAGGGGTTATCAAGCGTTTTACCGGTAAATAACTATTCGCTGAAGGTATATTTATCAATTTGATTCGAGCGGTTTGGTATAAACAAGCACTAGGTCATCATTGTGACGTTATTCTTTGACATTAGTCGTGGTCTTCCTACTGAGGATCTCAATTATGGCTGTTTCCACCAACTATTTTAGGGAAGCCTTAACGATAAGTATTCCTTAAACTGATATTTCTTCCTGGAAGACTGTCATTTTATTGAATATTTATCATTAAGGCTTCCCTAAAATTGTTGATAGAAGCGGCCATTAATCTCATCTCACTTCATTTACTTTTTTTTTACCTATCTAAAATTAAGATGAGACGAACCGTAGAAAGAATACGCCTATTTATTAACAACAGCTTTCTACCCAAGGTTGTTTGAGAGACGTATGTTAGGTTGTTGATAACTTTATTACGTCATTTGATGGGGCGCCTTAACATATGCATATCTCCATAGGGCACCCCCAGATGCGTCATCAAGTTAACCTTTACCAGACCACCTATTAACTTTAGGAACCTTGCTTTCTAAAGTCTGTTTTTTTTTTAAAGATAATTCCCCAAGTCAAAAATTTAGTAACTATGTTGGCAACACAAGCCTTTCTACATAAAAAATTTGAAAACATTGACAACAGAATTGACAACTTTACATTGTATTGCCAACATAATGTCAATTTGACTTTTATCTTCTATACTCAAAAACTGGAATGCGCACACATTGCCATATCTGCTAAAAAAATGAAGCCATGAAAGACAGATACCACAAAGGGGAATGTTGTTCTTTTCTGTTGCTTGCTGACATATGTCGTTTTGGAATGTTTTCGCATATTTACCTTCACAAATTTCATCAATTGGAATACGTGTGGGAAGCAATTTCTGTTATTTAACGTAATGAGTGCGACAAAAACAGGTATCCCCTCCTCAGCAGCGGCACTAGGCCTCACGTTCGTCAATATGTGTAGGTACGCATTCCAGTTTTTGGTTATAGTTGATCGGGTAACACTAACAACACAACCCTTCGACAGATTATGGTCAAAACTCTTCCAAACCGTTTGAATTTCTTTGGTTATCATATAGGTACCTACCTAAATTTGATAGCGATTGTTTGATAAAGTACTTGATGACGTCATCTGAGGTGCCTTATGGAGATTTGCATTATGTTGAGGCATCCCAGTTGACGTCATAAAAGTTATCAGACAACCTACCTCTATCAGTTAACCTTGCATTAAACCTAAACATTTATATTTTTCAATAGGGCAATCGAATCCATATGGCGGCCATGGTCAAACAGAGAAATTGACGCCATCAAGAATTTCATTTTAACCTTCAGTTCAGACAATTATGACGTTTTGTTTATGTGAAACTGTCCTCTGTGTAATTTTTGGAGTCAATAGGATTTTCTATTGATTATTTCAGTACAGATGACTATGACAATTTGCCCTGGACTGGAGGGCAGAGGGCACACAATAATTGATAAACAAAAATGACAATTTTGGTATTTTCGACAAGTTTTTAATCTATATAGAAAGCTTCGGATGACATTATTTTGGCTATTTCCCACTCGTTTTTACCAGAAAAGATTTTTCCTACAGCCGTGCGGAAAAATCGATTTTCCGCACTGATATGCGTGCGGAAAATGAGTTTTCCCGCACGGTGCGGTAAAACTTTTTTTTTTTGACATATCAGTGCGGAAAAACTTTTTCCGCACGGCTGTCATTGCGGAAAAAAATTTACCGCACTGAAAAAAAAAAATTTACATTTTTTTGTCTGTAGGAAAAATATTGTACCTGCGGAAAATATTTTTCCGCACTCGGCTGCATCACCGAACTCCACTACGCGTCGTTCGGTGAACGGCCGCCGCGTGCGGAAAAATTCATTTTCCGCACTTGTTAGGTAAATAGCTATTACACCGCAAGTGTAAGGTACAATCGTTTTTCTACCAGGCGTGCGGAAATTGCGGAAATAAGTATAACTATATACATAATTTGTTGAATTTTTTTTTTTGACAGCCATGCGGAAATTTTTTTTCGCACCGATATCAGTGCGGGAAAACTAATTTCCCGCACGGATATCGGTGCGGAAAATTAATTTTTCGCACGCGGCTGCCGTTCACGAACACGGTTATAATCAACGAACTATTTTGGTACGTACGTTGAATGCACTCAGAATTACTTACAAAACAAAAATTCAGTAGAAGTGTCATTTTTATTTTAGCGTGTGAAAAGTAACTTTTCACATGCAAAAGCGTGTGAAAAGTTACTTTTTGCACGCTGTGCGGAATAATTGATTTTCTAGGTAAGTTAGTAGTGCGTTTTTAATAGCTTTCTAGAGCAGTCGTAGAAAAAAACTTTTTTTGCACTGATATGCGTACGGTAAAAGTTTTACCGCACCGTGCGGAAAAACTCATTTTCCGCACGGATATCAGTGCGGAAAATTGATTTTTTTCTACGACTGCTCTAGAAAGCTAATAAAAACGCACTACTGTACTAACTTACCTAGAAAATCAATTATTCCGCACAACGTGCGAAAAGTACTTTTCACACGCTAAAATAAAAATGACACTTCTACTGAATTTTTGTTTTTCAAGTAAGTCTGAGTGCATTCAGCGTACGTACCAAAATAGCTCGTTGATTAACTTTAAATAATAATTTACAACAAAAAAAAAACTTAAATCTCAATGTGAATATAGTTATTTCGCAGTCGTAGAAAAAAAAAAAAGCACGCGTGTGAAAAGTGCTATTTTCAACACTTGTTGCACAATATAGGTAGATACTATTTCCGCACAGCTGTAGGAAAAGACAATTTTCGTATTTTCTTATAAGTAGGTACATACCTATAGTATGACCGTTGCCGCCATATTGAGTTTATGTTTTAACAGATCGCGTTAGATTGTCCTAATAATTTCCTATTTCCTAATAGTTCGCAAAACGCGTTTCTTTTTTCTTTTTAAGATGAAGATTCAGAAGAAGATTTTATTAACTATGAAGTTTTTTTCACATTATTCGATGATTTCCCTTTACCTAATTATATGGAAACGAGAAAAAAAGCGAACCAAAAACTCACATTCCTACTTAGTTTAAGGGCCGGTTTTCAATAGCAAGTCACTCCCGGATTAAGAACTCCAGAGTAAACATTGCAACTGGACACGTTTACCTTGGAGTTAAAACCAGTAAGTAAATGACCCCAAAAATATCTCAAATTGAGTTGAACTCATGGGATGTAGGTATGTACTGTATAATCTGAAACCAAAACAATCAGGAGGGCTTCAACCGAACTCTATTTACTTATCATGACATTGACGTGTCGATGACATAACATAATACAACTAATCATGAAACATTGGGGGTTTTCGAGCGATTGAGCAGTCGGTAACTTTGACAGATGAGCAACGCATTTCACGTTATTCAAGTCATTCAAGATTACTTGGTTAACAAATGACGTTTACTCCATTGTTTATCTGTCAAATGTAACCGATCGGTCAAATACTAGAAATCCTCTATACTGTTTACAATGGTTTACACTTATCGTGATCGAATAATCATCATGTAAACATATTATTCAGTCTCAAATTATTATTGGTCAAATCAATAGACGAAAGAACCCACGCATACAAAACTTCATTATCTTATTATCGCATTGAACTTGATTGGGAGCCGGCTTTCGACGGCCTGGTGAAAGGGACGCCGGAGAGGGAAAATTGCCCCTTCGCGACATTTCGCGCAGGCGCAACGCTATAAATGCGAGAGGGAGGTGACACGGTCGCGCGCTCGAAACGGGAGGCGAAACCTCGTCGCCTCGTTGGTTCTGACCGCGACTCGATTCCAGTGGCGGAATTTAAACCATTTTTTTTTTTGTGAAAATAAATAGAATGCTTTCATAAATGGCGGCCAGAAGAATGTTAATAAAACAATATTTTGTATTTTTATTATAGTAGGTTTATTATAGGCGAGTACGGTTAATCCTCTTACAGAGTGACGTCATAGTTTAATGTCAAGACAGCAACTGGTGTATTTGGTTTTTATACCTCAATGAACATAACTGACCAAGATGCTTATCTATAGGTATACCGGAATAGCCAAATGTTATTCCGTTTTTTACCGAATATTCTACCGTCATTTACCGACCGGTTATAAGCAAAAGAATAAACGGTATGCGCCCTCAAATTGTCTAATGTCCAATCCCGAATTTTTTACGTAATACTAACCTTTAAAACCAAAAATCATTTGAATGAGAATGTAACATTTCCTTGGCCTACTATATGGTCGTTTACTTTATTTAAAATAAATTTCAAATTTCAAATGTAGGTATAACGACGTCCATTAATTAGGTATATTTTTTTTTTCAGAGCGTGTCAAATAAACTAACAACCTGACGTACGTTATTTGACTCATAGGAAAGATGTTAAGTAGGCGATTTTTATCAAAATTACTGTCACCCAATGGAGCGAAAAACTTCAAACGTAGTTTGGCCATCGGTAGCAAAATTCCAGAATTAACTAAAGTAGGTATCTACATTAGAAACATAACAGTTTGATTTATAAAATGACAGTTTTCAGGATCGTTACCCAGTACGCAGAGGAGAATTTGCCATTTTAAACAAAGAGCATTTGCAATTTTTCACCGATCTTCTCGGTACGCAACGAGTCGTTACCGATCCGGCAGAATGTGAAAGTTACAACATCGATTGGATCAGATCTGTCAGAGGTAAGTATTGGATTATATCTACTTTATTTTTATTTGTTTCTTTTTCTAATAGCATGTAAAAAAAAGAATGAAAATATATTTGTCAATCATATTAATGTAAGTGACGTTTAAAACATTGTTTAACTGTCAACTGTCAAAAAAAAGTGCCTACTGAGTGAAAAATTTGCAGGTTACAGTACCTGTATCCTGAAACCAAAAACCACCGAAGAAGTATCGAAGATTCTGTCGTTTTGCAACGACCATCGGATAGCGGTGTGTCCGCAAGGAGGCAATACGGGCCTGGTAGGAGGCTCGGTACCGGTTTTCGACGAAGTCGTCCTCAATACGGCCCTGATGAATCAAATTTACGATATCAACGATACTTCAGGTAAGGACTTTTTTCTTAAAAATATTTCGATTATACACGGTGGTCCAATTTGAACACTTTTGAGAGGAAACGTCAATTTCTGAGCGAGATACAGACAAACGAATCTCCCAATCTGAGGCTCAAATTTTATAAACAAAAAAAAAAAAAAAAACACTGCACACAATAGTCCATTTTCACGTGCCTCTTATTTTACTAGGTAGCAAGAGTTTAAAAATAGGTCATAGGTTGTGGCTAGTTTTATGTCAGCCATGTTTTAGAATGGTTTACTAATGAGAAATTCGGCATCCTCGCATGTTTGGGAAAGTGACGTCCCTTTCCTATCCTGCGTTTTCGCAGCAGTTTAAAAATTCGATTTTCAAATCATTTTATTTTCATAAATAGGCGTTTTTTTTTTGGAAAAAATACCCAAATGTTACGCGCCTATTCTTTTTTGCGGGGCGACAAAAATGTTCGCATCACGGGCCACTTATTCGCTTTTTTTGGTAAGGAGGAGAAATTGTGTTCACGGAGCTCCTTCTCTCCTGGGAAAGGAAGTATTACGGACATTCAAGGTGTCAAGATGATTGAGATGAAGCACTGATTCATTCCCACGCTGCATTAGGCATAGAAAAACCTTATAGAAAGAAATACATTCTATTTCTATTTTTTTTTTTACAAAAAATGTACATGTCACATAGAATATGCTGGGAAAAAAAGTCTTGACTTGCTCTGGGGGGGGGGGCTGCAGCCCGGCAGCCCCCCCCTGGATACGCCTATGGCCAGGAATAATTAAAATTAGTGTCACTTTTTTTCTTTTCCATCTATACATATATTTACAAATTGCTGTCTCTTTCTTATTCCAAGCTCTTGGCCACTCAAGCGCCGGGAATAATCAAAGTTCGCGTCACTATTCAATTTATCCCATTTTATCTCTGTCTTATTCTTAACCGCTAAATTTCTCATGTCGTTTTCTTTGTTCTGCTTGCCTATTCTACACTCTATTTTTTTCCAAGATAGATTTTGACATTGTCAACTTTGAAACATAAACAATACCGCGTGGCTCTGATTGGTCGCAAAATGCCGTGTCTTTGCAGGTCAGGTAGGTATCCTCTCACCTCACATGGTTGGAAAAAAAAAAAACGATACCTCCGTCGAATGCAGGTCCATGGCATCTTGTGACCAATAAGCGGCATTGTTTATGTTTCAAAGTTGTCATTGTCAAAATCTATCTTGGAAAAAAATAGACTGTATAGGCTTTTCATTGGCCAGAGATACAAAAATTACATAAATTAGGTACAGATTTTCATAATAGTACCTATATTATGATATAAGTGTATAAGAGGTCATTTAAAGCACGCGCAATAGTAGATTATACCACGAGTCAATAATGATAGCTATTATTCCCGAGGATTATTACGAACTGAGCCGCGTTAGCGGCGAGGGAGTAACATTCCGAGGGAATAATAGCCATTATTGCGAGTAGTATACTCTACTTTATTTACGACAAATTAATTTATTTGAGATTTTCAATGAACAAATTTCATCCGTCTCATAATTTTCAATACAAATCCACCAGCACTACACGTTTGACACTGACACTTTTGTGGAATAATGACCATTAATCCCGCTACTCGTCATTAATCCCTGGAGGAATAACATATGTCATTATACTGCCAAAATCACAAATATAATACGCACATTATACATTAGTCGTAAATAAACATCATTTTATGCACGGTGCAGCGTGCGATAATCGTTGATTATGATGCATGATGCGTAATAAAAAATCATTTTTTATTGGTTTAGGATTAGATGCTATCCCCTCGTTTTTATTCTCATCGGTGACTTCACCGGTGAGTAACCTATCTTTGTTTAGTGAATGGAAAATGACAATGACGGCCATAGAATGGTGGATCCATCGGTAAAATTTGATGAGAATATAAACGCAGGGTATCTCTACTAATCCACCTGCAATCCAATTGAATTCTAATGCACGGGCTACGTCAATCACATAGTGTATAGATGGAATCGCAACATTTTGCAACTCTCTATTGTCATGGTTCCGCGCCGCGGGTCCCGCGCGTCGGTCCGATCTACGACCGCAAGCAGCGCTCACAATAGGACTTTTCAAAAACGCTGTTCCAATTAGCCCGTTCACCAGCTTTTTGTTTTTCATCTTTCTTTAAAGAACGCGATTGAAAAAAGAAAACTCACATCAGTTGGTGATCGGGTTAATCGCAACACCGTTTCCGAAAACGACTATTATGACCTTGATTCGAAAAATACCGACAGATGAGCAATCCTGTGTAGTGTTAACAAACTTTGGTATCTTGGGTCCGATCCAAGAGGTCCAATCAGCGAGTCGAGTAGCTGTTTAATATCGGCGATGAGTGCGCTGTTTGGTTTGGCGCCCTTTGCATTTCTGGGAATCCCAGTCCTCAATTAACTGACTGGGGACTGAGATGTCTGAACTCAGCTAGTTCAATTAGTTGTTTAGCCATGTTTGGATGTTTGGAGCTTGAAGCTTCTATTTAAGAGGTGTTATCATTGTTATCAATAGTGTCAAGTGTTCCTCTGACTTGAGCCTAGTACTCATAACTGCGAAATTCGCACTTTTTTGACATTGCTTCGACAATTTGACGTTTGATTCACGCATAAAACATCAATTTGTCAAAGTAATGTCAAAAAAGTGCGAATTTCGCAGTTATGAGTAGGTACTAGGCTTTAGGAAATTTTCCGGTAGATATTTGGATAGTTTAACGGTTCGAAACCTTGAAATCATTTTTGGGATTCGCACCAAAAATTAAATAAAAAATTGGGAAAAAACCTTTAGCTATTTTATGCCGCCTTTGGCTAAGCACCCATACAGACCTCAGAAAGCCGGCGCCTATGTGCAATCACATACAGAGGGTGTCTCATATAAAATAAGCAAGTTGACGTCTACTTCCGGTACAACCGGAAGTGCCACCATCTTGAAAATATTTTAGCCGGGTTGCCCCCATTGACATAGTATACTGTCAAATTTTTCATGTATAGATCGATTTGGTTTCCGATGTATTGCTGTCTCTCACTCAAGCGCCGGGAATAATTAAAATTCGTGTCACTTTTTTTTTCTTTTCCTGGCTTTATTTCTGTTTCTTTCGTCTTTATTGAGTTTCTTATATTGGTGTCTCTTTATTACTCCATGTTTATTACTTGACTAACATTTTCTTTTCAATTTTTATTGAATTTTCTTCACAAAACGAAATGTCGGATCAAAAACTAGCCACGCCATCTTCTAGGGGAGAAAAAATGGCTACAATAAAGTGACATTTTTCGTAAAACATCACTTTACATATCAAATTGCGTAACTTTGCCCTAATTTATTTAACCCTGTATCTCTCACCGTTTCCGAGATCTCAATAATGTGGCTCGGATTTGAAACACTCTGTAATTTTGCATTGACGGTAGTAGACGTTTATCTGTCAACTGCCAAAAGAAAGAGCCCACTGAGTGCAAAAATACAATCAAATCGAAGTCGACATTGGCTCCGTCAAGTTAGTCCCCCCACATTCGAATTTTCTAAAAAAATTGCAACCACTTACTGTGCTCGAAGTGTGCTTTAATGTGCCGATTATATTTTGAACTGTGCCGTTTCGATAACAAAGTTATAGGAAAAAATAGATGAGGGGCTAAGTTGACGCTCAGCCCCCCCAAAATTTTGGAAATCAGATGAAACCAAAAAGGACTCTTATCCAATCTGAAGTGTGCTGAACTGTGCCGTATCAGGTTTTTCTGAAAATTTCCATATTCGGTCATTTTCCGACAAAATCCTACTGGGGGGCTAACTTGACGCTCAGCCCCCCCAAAATTTTGAAAATCAGATTAAACAGAATTAAGTTCTTATCCAATCTACAGTGTGCTGAACTGTGCTGTATCAGGTTTTTCTCAAAATTTCCATATTCGGTAATTTTTCGACAAAATCCTACTGGGGGGCTAACTTGACGCTCAGCCACCCAAAAATGTCGAAAATCAGTTTGAACAAAATTGTATTCTTATCCAATCTGAAGTGTACTGAATTCTGCTGTATCAGGTTTCTTAAAATTTACATACTTATCCGCTTATTTTCCGACAAAATCCTACTAGCTAACTTGACGTTCAGCTCTGAGAATTTACATACATACCATCCATTAGGTTTATATTTGATTTGATAAGAATAAGAGTCAGAGTCCGTTTTTCTTTGATCTGATTTCTAAAATTTGTTCAGTTTTTTGTCGGAAAATGACCGAATATGGAAATTTCGAGAAAAACCTGGTACAGCACAGTTCAGCACACTTCAGAGTGGATGAGAATTCAATTTTGTTTAATCTGATTTCCAAAATTTTCGGGGGAGGCTAAGCGTCAAGTTAGCCGCCCCCTAGTAAGATTTTGTCGGAAAATGACCGAATATGGAAATTTTGAGAAAAACCTGATACAGCACAGTTCAGCACACTTCAGATTAGATAAGAATTAAATTTCATTCAAACTGATTTTCGAAATTTTTGGGGGCCTGAGCGTCAAGTTAGCCCCCAGTAGGATTTTGTCGGAAAATGACCGAATATGGAAATTTTCATAAAAACCTGATACAGCACAGTTCAGCACACTTCAAATTGGATAAGAATCCTTTTTGGTTATATCTGATTTCCAAAATTTTGGGGTGGCTGAGCGTCAAGTTAGCCCCTCATCTATTTTTTCCTATAACTTTGTTATCGAAACGGCACAGTTCAAAATATCATCGGCACAGTAGAGCACACTTCGAGGACAGTAAGTGGTTGCAATTTTTTTAGAAAATTCGAATGTAGGGGGGCTAACTTGACGCAGCTGTCGACATTGGCTGATACAATCTCGTTTGTTGCAACTTGGGATCTTTTAAGGGATTTTTATTATTAAAAGAATATTTCTAGGAGATGCAACTAAATTTTCACCTATCCTCAAACGTCAATTGTTAAATGTCAAATTGACAATCAACGAGCGCGTTAGCACGAAAATGGAATCCCTACGCAATAGGTTTAAAAACATTGAAAGTAGTGATGCCGCGGAGAGGAGAGATTCTCGTCTCGACGAGAATAGAGACCGATTTTCTCTCGAAAAGTCACTTCGAGACGAGACGAATGAATGTTGTCTCTCGTCTTTCGCTCTTTCGAACAATATAAATTTATTGTAACATTGCTTTTTAATGCTTGAAAAAAATAGATAAAGAATGTTTCATTTTATGTGTTTGCATAACTTTCTGTTTAAATTGTATACAAAATGTTTCCAGTGGCTCTGTAATAATTTAAAAAAGTGGGCAAGTTTAAATATTCTTAGAGACTTTATAATAAATTTCTAAAAATATAAATTATTTATCTTTATACAGGGTGCTTCTGAAGTTGGGTCCCTAACATCAGGGTGGGATTCCTTATTTTTGAAAAAAAAATCCTTTAAATAGGGACCCCGCAATATTAAAATGGAAATTGGTTACCCGTGATATTTAGATGAAATTTAAATATGTTATTGGGGATGCCGTAAGCAACATTTTTTACCATGGGCGCAACCTTGTATATATGACAGGTGAGGGGATGTCAGCTGTCAAATATGCTAAAAATACATTTTCAATTTCGACGTTGACATTTATGTGAACTGAACGGCTTTCACATGAAAATGTTAGTCATTTATAGACTGTGAGATAGGGACTCTTTAGTGGAGTTATTTTTTTTGTCTGGCATTTTGAGGGCTGAATGTGGCTAGTTAGCTGATGAGAATATGGGTGATTTTTATGCCTGCCACCCCTTCGAAAATTTGTAGAAGAAAAAAATTGATTAACATGAAGAATTTTTTTAATAATCTCAAATTTTCTGGCTTTTAAATAAAATATTGACATTGATAAATAATTCACCCATCAAACGTACCTACCAGATGCTTTTTAAAAGCTGAAAAAGTGGGGATGGGTGTCAACTTCCAAGAGAAAAGAAAAGAACTATCCGCGTTTACTTTTTGTCTGGTAATCGAGAGAATGAAAGGTTTTGTTGTGAAAATAACGCTGAAAAATCTCCAGACGGTAATCACAGTTCGAAATCGAGTTTTCCCGTGAAACATTCTATAGACATTTCGAACAGGGGGCAGGCTTTAAAACCACTTATATTCTCATCATCTAACTAGCCACATTCAGCCTTCAAAATGACAGACAAAAAAAAAATGACTCCACTAAACAGAGGCCCTATCTCAGGGTCTATTAGGTATTAGTTGATATTTGCATAGAATTCTACTTTTAGTTCAAAATTATTCTTATTGGACGAAAATGCAAAACTAGTCAGTTTTACAAATGGGCCATATTATCCTCCCGTTCTGGGTTATATGGCCTACTATACCTAAAATTCCATTAAAAAACGAAAAATTTCAATAAACATAAAACTGGTTATGCAAATGTATGTATTTTTGACAAATAAGAGAAAACGATAATTAAATAACAGCTAACAACACACAAAGCCATCGAAGTCATCAGGCGCAAGACCAATACAATACTTGACTTTGACAATATTCATCATGGCCCGCATGATGGGTCATATTACCCCTCTATGTACTGGGCCATATTACCCGAAGGTACAACCAAAAAAATATTGACATTAAAAAAAAAAAAGGAGTGAGTAAAGTCTGTTTTTTTTTAAAGATAATTTCCCAACAGTGGCGTATCTACCGGTGGCATTTTTCCGTTTCCTATAGTGCTAGCGCAACCGAGTGCGCTAATCCTGTAGGAAACGGATGCAAGGCCTGTAATTCCATTCCCTAAGTGGTTTACGCACCTCACACATTTATTAAGCATGGCTCTGCGTACCTGAAAAAGAAATATGTGCGTCTGAATGAATGAACATCTCTTTATAATGTTTATAGATATTTTACTTCTTCGGTTGGTTTATATCTTACCTCAATTATTGTATTTAAATTTTCCTTCAACAGCGGATCTCTAAGTTTTGTGTATTTGTTAGATTTCTTCATTTTGACAATCAATTTAACAGGACATCTCAAGTTTCTGGCATGCGCGCTGTCTTGCTTTCTCTTTTCATTTTTGCAGCTGTGTTGACAGACAAAATCTTTTCTAAATTGGAGTCTTTTCAAATTATTATAGGTTTGATTCACAATCCATTGTATTTTGGTCATAGCAGAGAATTTATTGATCCGATCGATACACTGGCTAATTGGCTATTGCAGTCCTCAATAGACATTTTGGTTCTAACTAGTACCTCGTACTCGCTTTCATTTGTCATCGCATTTCAGGATTTGGCATTCATCATCAAACTGCCCTATGATACCTTCCATAACTTCCATTGCGATAAGGCTTAAGTACTACTTAACCACAATAAACAAACAGATTACCGTATTAATCAGCTGGTGGCTTGAAGACTCGCATAAGGTGCGTTCACCACTTAGGGAACGGAATACAGGTCATGCATCCGTTTCCTACAGGATTAGCGCACTCGGTTGCGCTAGCACTATAGGAAACGGAAAAATGCCTACCGGTGTGCCATGTGTGCAAAGCACACAGGCCGGGCTCCGAAAGGGGCCCGTGAGCTCCATATCGAAACCGCAAAAAAATGTTTCAAAAGATAAAAGATCTAAAATTATTGATTGTCTTTTTATTTTTTTGCTTGTATAATAATGATCAATGTAGGGGCAATAGTCTATCTACGCGCAAAAAAATACCGGCAGCGGTATAGTATTTTTATTCCGACTTGAAACACAGCATTATACAAGGATGCTCTTCTTCTATTAATTTCATAGAAAATCTATTGTAAGTTTCCCTCCTGTATGTACCGGTTGATTGTCTATATTTTGCACCTACACCTATCTCACCTGTTTGAAGAAATACCCAGAAATGTCAAAATGTGAAAGTTGTAAGTGATATCAGAAAGTTTTCAATGAAGTTAGTTAAAAGTATGTACAGGGTGTCCGAATTTGGATGGTTTTAATAGGAAACATCAATTTCTGAGCAAGATACAAAAAAATGAACCCCCCACTCCGAGGCTCAAATTTCTTGAAATTTTGATTGGTGCAAACCGCATTTTGATATCTTTAACCGTTTAGCCGCTAGAGGGCGATTCTCGATTTTGAGCAATAATGTGAAACCATCATAACTTTTTTGTTTATGAAAATTATTGATTTCCGTAAAAACTTTCTAGAAGCACTTTTTCAAGCAGAATTCAGTGACGTTCTCAGTTTTTTTTTAGTTGGTCTCAACTCCGAGATATTGACCAAAGTCTGGTTTTTTCAATAGGACACTCTATATATTAATAGTTCATTAAAAAGGTCGGCTTTTTCTGATTTAAATGATATAAAGTTCGATAGGTTCATCTCTAATAGTTTTCGAGAAAAAAAATTATTTCGGTTTTTGTCATAAGAAGCAATGTGTAAGAAAAGGACTTTATATCTGTAAGGAAACTGAGAAAGGTCTCTTTCTAACTCATTGTTTCTTATGACAAAAGCCGAAATATTTTTTTTTCTCGAAAACTGTTCGAGATAAACCTATCGAAATTTATATCATTGAAATCAGCAAAAGCAGAGCTTTCTAGTGAGCTATTAATATATAGGGTGTCCCATTGAAAAAAATCGGATTTTGGTCAATATCTTGAAATCGAGGCCCAATAGAAAAAAACTGAAAAGGTCACTAAATTCTGCTTGAAAAAGTGCTTCTAGGAAGTTTTTACGGAAATCAGTTATTTCTATAAACAAAAAAGTTATGAAGATTTCACAGTATTGCTCAAAATCGAGAATCGCCCTCTAGCGGCTAAACGGTTGAAGATATTAAAATGCGGTTTGCGCCAATCAAAATTTCAAGAAATTTGAGCCTCGGAGTGGGGGGTTCATTTTTTTGTATCTCGCTCAAAAATTGACGTTTCCTATTAAAACCATCCAAATTCGGACACCCTGTACAGTCACAAAAGTGTGGCAAAGCAAAGTTGAACTTTTTTAAATGGAACACATTTATTATTGACCCATTGGATTAGTTTTTCAAGCTTGATTCCAAATATACTAGGTTTTTTAGGTTTATTCCTAATAGTTCGGGAGAAAATAAGAAAAAAAGGCGCGAAATAATTGCATTTTTATTGAAAAAGGTGAAGTATAGAGACCACCAGCAAAATATAAAGGTAGGTAATCATTCAATTAAAAATCCATATCATTTCTTCAAAATGGGAAATTCAAAGGCTGGACTATGAGGAATAAACCTCTTGAAAACCTAGTATATTTAGAATCAGGTTTGAAAGGCTAATCCGATAGGTCAATAATATACGGTGTGTTCCATTTAAAAAAATATAACTTTGCTTCGCCACACTTTTGTGATACACCCTGTATACTTGTAACTAACTTTAATTGCAAAGTTTGTGATATTACCTAGAACTTTAACATTTGACATTTCTGGGTATCTCTTCAAGCAGATAGGTATGGGTGCAAAATATAGACAATCACCCGGTATGAAATACAAGTAGCGACGAAATATCGCTACAGTTGCCCAAATTAATAATTCAAGTCGGCACGTACCTTTAGGTTTAATTATTGGGGTGGGCAACTTATGTTTTCCCGGAAACGATGCATGCAGGTGCAACTGTTGACTAGACTACGCGATTTCTATAAAGGTCTGGACACACATGACCGCACCGTATCCGCACCGAGCCCGCACCGAGTCCGTGCAGTAACACGGCAGTGTGTCGCTCAATAAGGTAAAAGCCACACATTTCCAACACACGGCCGCATGACGGTCGTACTACGAGTGCGGTCGGTAGTTTATTTGTGAGGAAATGTAAACAAAATATTTTATATGGAGTCTTATTTTGGTGGAGATATATATCCTTTTGAAAATAAAACCTCACTTTCAGATTCACCCTGTATAGTAGGTATAATCAATTTCAACCTATTTTAACAGGATTCTTAATTGAAAATAAAACATATGTATTTTGACTTACCCTTTATTTCTAAATGCGTAGCAATTAAAGTCCATACCCTTTCCTTATATTCAGCATTCCTATATTTTTCATTTCTTTGGTCGTACAATACAGGATACTTTTTGACTTCTTCTATCAGTTTCTCCATTTCTGCAACGCACCGTGCCCGTCAAAAATTAAACAAAACTAATCTCGCACGGTACGGACGCGGTGCGGTGGTGTCACTCGGGCTCGGCGCGGGCACGGTGCGTAGATGTGAAGACTACGACATAAGAAAACACGGTACAACTATTCACCGAGACACGGCCGTGTCTCGGTGCGGGCTCGGTGCGGACTCGGTGCGGTCATGTGTGCCCAGACCTTAACCAGTGTCATCCCAATTTATATATTATTTGCTATTTTATTCCATGTATTATTTAGTTGTGTTTGATATTGATTATCGCCATTTAAAGAAATAAAATTTATGTAACGCCCATGCCCTTTTTTGTTTGATGTATTTCAAGTGTTTCAAGTCGGATTAAAAATACTATACATATTTATTCATACCAATTTCGAAAATAATGAATTCACAATTTAACGTTTAAGGAAAAATATACCTAAAAAAAAATTTAGGAGTGTTTTTTGAACGACTTTTGGGTCAAAATTTTGGCGTGGCACCCAAAAGGAGGACCTGTAATGGGCCAGCGGAGATTTTGGCACACAGGCCCGGAGCTGGGCTGATACGCCACTGTTCCCCAAGTCAAAAATTTAGTAACTATGTTGGCAACACAAGCCTTTTCTACATAAAAATTTGAAAGCATTAACAATTTTACATTGTATTGCCAACCTAATGTCATTTTGACTTTTATCTTAAAAAAAAAAACCAGACCATAGTCACATCAACAAAACATTTTATAATTAGATAGCTAATAAACCAGTACTTAACTGGTAATATTTTCAGTTTTTATAGTTTAAGCCACAATCCACAATTAGGCAGTTCGAATCAGCTGATAATTCAAGATGGCGATGCGGCACAAATGTAAACAAACCATTGAGGTTAAACATGCCTCCATATAAACACAGGTATAAATGTGTGTTATTTCACTTATTTATACCTGTTTCAGAGTTTAATTTGATGAATTTTAATTTATTTCAATTTCCTTTAGGGTCAAAAATAAAATAATTTCAATGATTTCAATTATCTATATATAGATGTCGAAAATACTTAACTTTCAAACCTAAACTGATTATCTATTCTATAATGCATTCTTTTTATCGCACCGTCGTTATTTGTTACCGGTATGGGGAAACTGTTGTAAATCAGATTTACTGAAACACAAACTCTTCAAAACAAAGTTTTAAAAATTTTATTTAATTATGACATCCTTACAAGCACAGTGAGTTTGTATAGTGAACTGAGGGTGTGTAAGTTGGAAACAATATTGGAACTAGAGCAATGCAAATTGATGTATAAAATAATAATACTTCAACAACAAAAAAATAATACAAATATAATTTTTTCTAATGAAGTACATAGTCACAATACAAGAAACCAAAATAATTGGTATATAAATTTTAAGAGAACAAATTTAGGGCTATTTAGTCCAACACAGTGTGCATCCAATTCATACAATGCTCTACCTGAAAGTATTAGATCAATTATAACTAATTACAATGTATTCCTTAAAAACCTAAAAGTACTGTATAAATAATTCAAAATAAATTTGATTGCATCCTTCGCTAATCTTAAAATGTGATAACTTGTTACTTTATAAAAACACTTTAGAAATTCACAGAAAAATGAAAATAAACAGGCTTAAAGTGAGGTTAAGCTGTGTAAACAGTCTCTTATGGACGTCAAGGTCAAGTTTGTTATGCCGCAACGCCATCTTGAACGTCAAATATCAAACTGCCCTATTAGAGAAACGCAACGATTGAAAATAACCCTTATTCAGGAGCGATAATCGATATATACAAGCAACTATTCGACGTTGTCAGATTGGTCACAAATGCTTTGATTTTTAAAATTGAGACCTTGGGCCATATTATTCACTGGGCCATATTTGCCTCCAGTACTTATTCAAAATCAATGTAATTATGGCAGATTTTGATAAAGTAAATATCGATTTCTATGAAGTCAACCAAGGTAAATCGAAAAATGTCAACCATTTCGACATCTGTCAAACCTCTGCCAAACGGCAGCACTCATAATTTTCAGTTTTCAATATTTCATGATGCGTGTCATTTGACATTTTTGACTTATGTAAATTCTGAGTTCAAAAATTGAAAAAAAAAAAATTTTAAAAAGGTAGTTTATTGGTGAGAGCGGTCAGAATCTGAACACAGCTTTAATTGAAAAAAAAACTTAAAAATCTTGTTCGGTTCCAATTCAAGTTATGCTTATTTATGATAAAGCATAAAAAAACTCTATACGCAGGTTTCAGCTGTCAAAATTTGACATTTATGAGCTTTCGAATGTTTCATACCCAATAAATTACCTTAAAGGGGGTGTGCGCTAAAAAAACAACTTCATCTCAAAAAAAAGAGAAAAAAAATCTAAGAATAACTGTGAAAACCGCACCCCTATATGACAAATAATACCGAAGATATGGCTCTATGAATGTGCCGCATCTCACCCTATGACGTCACGAAAGCTCAAGCGACGCACGAGAAAGTGAAGCAAATTGAATTTACATATGTTTTTCCTGTGTCACCTGCAATAATCTAAACAAAAACCACTCACGCATGCCAGGAAGAATCAAATTAACAATGCGGAGCGCGGCTGGACGAAGCTCTCGTGACGTCACACACACTTTAAAGCGCTATATCTCAGCGATGGTTTATCGTAGAATAACGAGGTTTGAACAGTTATTCTTAGATTTTTTTACACTAAAACTTTAATTTTTGGCGCATACCCCCTTTAAAACGAAAAAGAATCAGATTGGAATCTTTTTTTCTAATTAGATTCCAATATTTGACAGGTAATACCGCCTCACCTGTCATGTATACAAGGTTGCGCCCCATGGTAAAAAATGATTGCTTACGGTATCCCCAATAACATATTTGAATTTCATCGAAATATCAACCCAATTTTTATCTAAATATTGCGGGGTCCACAGTTCACGTCCATGTCAAACTTTGTCCATGTGTACGAAAATTGGAAATTTTATTGAGAATTTCATACATCTGCCAAAACTGACATTTCAACAATAAACTGACATGTTTTGATTGTTGATTTGGATTCATGAAATTCTCTCATTAAATACAACTTGTGCAATGGAAATATAAATATATCCCCATTGCACTCGTTATATTACTATTGAAATTGAAACTATTTTCATTAATAATACGCTTGATGGCTTGATTATTTCAGAAGCGTCCCGAAGTATACTATAAAAAATTACGTCAATGTCATATGGTCGAGAACTTTGAGTAATATGGGTTATATTACATGTTTATACATTTTAGATGAGGAGCAAGAATCCATTTTTCAATTTTCTTGACCTCGAAGTCGAAATTAACCTACTATGCGATGCGTCAATAGAGAGTTATTGGAACTATCAAATACTGCCTCGCAGTATTAAGGATTTACGTTATTTCATTAGTGCATCAGCACTATTTCTCCAAGAAACTAACAGTTATTGGAAGACCGTAGTATAGGTGCTAAGTATGACCTTATTTTGTATTCATAATTTTGACAGCTGATAGTTAAGTTTATAAATTTCAACCTCAAAAAGTGTTTATTTTTGTTTGTGAGTTTCAGCTGATACCCATTTTTTGATGTTACCTACAGTAAAATGAAAAACTATTGTGAAAAACCAATTAGGCAATTCAAACCACGTGTCATTCAAGATGGCGTGGCGGCCACACATGGACCAAAAAACACAAAAAAATGTCTAGTTTCTGCCAGACTGAATAGTTTACGTACCTAGTAAGTAAATATTTTATTGAATAATCAAAATCAAAGCTGCAAGTAAAGCTCGAAGCAAATTAATTAAAATATACATGAAAACACATATTCAAAACAAACTTGCTGGCCGCCACGCCATATTGAATTTTTCGTTTTGACAGATGGATTGATGAATTGCCTAATTGTCTAAGGGCGGGTATTATAAAACTACTTTGAAAGTTAACTTCTGGAATTACATGTAATTCAAAAAGTTAACTTCAAGTTAACTGTCAAAGCAGTTTTATAATACCCGCCCTAAATAAAATTACGTCATCGTCGAAAGGCAAAACGTCAAAGTTATCAAAAATGTCAGGAATATTGGATAAGGGAAGTTTACTGCCTCGCACTAACCATACACAAATAAAGACAAGCAGTAACCTTATTAAGGGAATCCTTATTTTCAGAACTAAACGCGCATGCGCAGATATCAAAATAATACTAATTTAAATACTGCTTGTCCTTATTGCACGTCCAATAACTCTCTAATAACTGATGAGAGACGAGAGAAAACAATACAAGACGAGAGAAGAACTCTATCGGCTCGTATCGAGGGTCTCTCATCAGTCGTCGAAACGAGAGACTCATTTTCTCTCGAACCTTCAAGAAAATAAGACAGTTGAAAGCGTATTCTCGTCTCGTCTCGTGAAAGTTTATTTAATAAAATTGAAAAGTTAAAATAACTGAACGATGACAACACTGAAACAAAACGGATTAATTCATTTTTTACCGGAAATCCATCTTTCACGCCTGAATTACAGAATTCAAATACCTGTCAAAGATAAATCACCGATTCAGTATAGAACCAGCAAAAAATTATATTTTCAAGGCCCGGTTTATTCATCTTCAGAAAAACTTGCTGGGTAACTATTTGCAAAATAAATTTATACCGATCTATATACCTTAATTCTATTGGTCGGAGGATAACTGGCCGACCAATAGGATTACAAATTGCAGGTTAATCAGTCAGATTGCATAGGTACCTGACAGTTTATCAGAAGATGAATAAGCCTGCCCTTAATATTTCAGGTTATAAAACTTATTTTTGCTGATTCTCTTAAATGCGATTTCTGTTCATCGCAATGTCGTGTTTTTTTTCGAATGTTGGTATTTGGTGAATTACCCAACTGTAGGACACTATAATGATTGAAAAAGATGAAAAATGCAATATTCAAGGCCCGTTTTTTTCATCTTCAGATAAATTTGCTGGTAACTACTTATAGCTTTGTTTTGGTTTCACTCAGAACTAGTTCGAAGTGCATTCTGCACATGCGCATGTTATAAAACGCGTTTTTTCAGAATCTGACGAACTATGTTGACAACGTTTTGGTTAATTTACAAATATAAAAAGGATTCTGGAATTGTTCTAGAACGCTTTTCTCAGTTATTGCTCTGAAGGAGGAGCTGTTTCCGATCTTTGTGATTTGTGGCTTGTTTGGGTTTTCTTGGGTTCTGAATTATCGGTACAGAATTACTTTCTTAGTATTAGAACTGTCCTCCATTATTTTTGGTGCGCAATCCCAGAACCGTTTCAAATTTCGAACCAAAACAAAGCTTACCTATATCTGCACAAGATAAATTCACCTATCGGCGGATAACTTGCCGACCAATGGAATTGCCCGACAGTTTATCAGAAGCTGAATAAACCGGTCCTAAAACATATATAAATCAAGTAATTTCAACATAAACTAAGAAAGGAAAAAAAAAATTCAAGTTACACAACAAACAGGACTTCCTCAATACTGCCTTAAATTTGCCTTTCTTGCATTTTCCGGCTTTTTACAAACTTTCTTCTTCTGCACTTTAGTGGAGGTTAAAATTTCTCAAAATTGACGTATACATCCAAGTTTCTTTTTCATCCTTAATAGCACAGAAACTTTTTAAAAACGTCTTAGAAACGTATCCGATCAAACGTCATGCAGAACGTTTTAGAAACGTCCAATGAACGATTTTCTCTAGTGTAAATATTTTTGAAACGTTTCCAATAATGGTTTGGAAAAACTTTTACATTCACAAAAATGTTCCTTTTATGAGTTTTTCTAAAAACAGAGGGTGTCCCAGGGAGAACAGTTTACCTTGACAATCTTTAAACAAACATTTTATATAGCTGAAAACGGCCGGACACGTCAAATTTATTATGGAGGGCGCATGTTATGACATATACCTGCGTTTCTCTATACCTTCATCCCCCTACTCTCCAGAGCCACCCTTAAATGATTTTTTTCTAATAATGAAGGGGTTGAGTGATACCTTGATTGAAAGGTAATTTTGTTCTTGATATGATCCTGTTTTTGTTTTTAATTTTTATTGATTCGTTCTTAAGAAATATGGAAGAACGAGTCTGAATATTGAAAAAAAAAATATTACAATTATTGTTTTATTAAATGTTGAAAATGTTCTCCGACAATTGACCTCCATACAGAAATGGTAGAAATACAATTATTGGTTTTTAGTTTAGATGTCCCATAAGAAAAAATCCAAAGGCAAAAAATCGGGAGATCTAGCAGGCCTGCAACAAACTGAATTATTTGAACAAGATGATAATCTATTAAAAATGAATTGACGTTTCAGCAAGATGGGGCACCTACACATTACGATTACGCTGCTCCAATTCGTCAGTTTTTGAATGAAAAATTTACTGGACGATGATAGATTAGCCGGAGAAGTATGGTATAATGGCCTACTAGATCCCCCGATCTTTTTTCAAAATTTATGCCTGGTTTATTCATCTTCAGAAAAACTTGCTGGTAACTATCTGTAAGATAAATTTGCCTATCTATAATGCTGTTGGTCGGCGGATAAGTGGCCGACCAATGCAAATACGATTGCGTTTATATCCATCAGATTGCATTACCTGACAGTTTATCATAAGATGAATAAACCGGCCCTTAATGAAATAATTGTAAACTTTTTATTTTCTTTAATACAATAATTAATGATCTGATTTAACATTCAGACTCGATTCTTGATCATCGATCATCCATATTTCTTAAAAACGAATCGATAAAAATAAAAAACAAACACAGGGTCATGTAGAGAATAAAATTACCTTTTAATCAAGGTGTCACTCAATTCTCTGCCCCGTTTAAAAAAAATCATGAGGTGGCTTTGGAAGGTAGGGGATGAAGTAAGAGAAATGCAGGTATATGTCATAACATGCCCCCTCAATATTAAATTTAACGTGTCCGGCCATTTTCAGCTAGAAAATTTATTTCCAGAAATTTTTAAGGTGGACTGTTTTCCCTGGGACACCCTGTATAATACCTACCCCGAATCTCGAATTTATTGTCAGTGACTCGTGCCACTATATCAAGTAAGTGGCATCGTAATAAAGTCGAAAATGTGTAGGTGTTGTGCCATTACCCAATACTATCGCTTAACAAAACTTACACAAGCTGTGGTCACTGACTGACAATAATTTTGGTCACGAGGTATAGTTTTACGAACCTATAGGAAATGTTCTTTAATATTGTTCAAGTTTGTGAAAAAACATTCTGATATGGACATTAGAAAAAACGTTTATTGGACGTTTTGTGACGTGTTGATGATTTTAAAAACGTTCTACAACAGTAAGTAGGTATACCTAGTAGGCCAGTGCAAATAATTTTAAATCTGCAAACATTTTTATAAAGCTGCAACTATCAAAAATAGTTAGCATTAATACTCCTAGTAAACATACCAAAAGTCCCCATTCGTCCGGTTGTTGCGTCATTAGAAAAAACAATCCGCCATCTTGAATTTCGGCACATACCAAATAATATCATGAGAGTGAACCAAGGCCTTTCTGTTACCATTCAACAGTGACTACAATCTAAAACTGGGATACGATTTATTCCATCTTATTCGAATTGCTCTTCATCTACGGAAATTTGTTTGTTGTCACAAGAAATGCCATTACAATTACCACATAGGATTGAACACGGAATATTCGACTTTATACATGTGCATAATTTGTTACATCCTGACTTGCAGTTGCAATATATCATTGGAGGCAAAGTAGCTAACTCAAAATTCTTGTTAAGAACTTGACGAGATGTAAGGGTTTTGTATTTATAATATCTCAACTGATCAAAATCATCATTCATCAAACATTTTGTTTTGTTCTGCGATTTTCGCGCCTTAAATAATTAAATTATCAAAACCGAATAATTAACAGAATTGAAAATTCATAAGTTGATAGATCGCTATGATACAAAATTACTTCTCATTGTATCTGATAGATTTTTTAATTCTCTTCAATTTTAATATCTTCATTTTTTTCAAAAAAATGTACCGTTTTCGAGTTATTCGCGGTTTTTCCCAAACAGTGCTGAAATTCAAGATAGCGGACGACTTTTTTTGGTGACGCAACAGTCGGAGGCATGGGGACTTTTAGTATGTTAATAAGGGGTACTAGGGCTACTTATTTTTGATAGTCGCAGCTTTATAAAAAAAATTGCATTTTCAACATTGTGAATTTCATAACTGCACTGGCCTATAGTTTCCAAAGTTTTTTTCTGCAAAAATAACATAAACTCGAGAACACATAAAATAAACAGAAATTTACATTAAAAAAAAAAAAAAACATGAAAAGAACTGCAAGTAAAAAAGCGTTACCTACTTGGAATATTATGTGTTATTTGGACAAAGCCAAACACTTTCATCCAGCTGTTCGCGGGGATTCACCGACACCGGTAAACAAGTTGCTAGTGTTGCCCTATTGTCAGGTCTATAAACCTAGCAGTACCAAGGCGGAAAAAAACTTCGGGAACTATATAATAATTAGGTGCTTTTTAGGTGCTAATTAGGGCCTCTAATTAAAAATTAGGTGCTCCTTTGGTTTTTGAGAAAATCAAAAAAAAACTGAGGGACTGCTAGGTTTATAAAAGCTGGCAGTCCCCTATAGTAAAAAATATTTTTTCAAATTTTTTCTTTGTATCAGAATTAGGTGCTTTTTAGGTGCTCCTAAATAGTCCAAGAAAAAATAGAATTGATTAATTATTAACTGAGTTACAGATTTTTTTTTAATTATTAAAGGACTGTTGGCTTTACGTTTACATGTTGGTGTGTCAAAATGGAAAAAAACTTCGGGATCTTATATAATAATTAGGTGGTTTTTAGGTGCTAATTAGGGCCTCTACTCAAAAATTAGGTGCTCCTCTAGTTTTTGAGAAAATCAAAAAAAACTAAGGGACTGCTAGATTTATGAAAGCTAGAAGTCCCCTATAGTAAAAAATATTTTTTCAAAATTTTCTGTTGTATCAGAATTAGGTGCTTTTTAGGTGATCCTAAATAGTCGAAGAAAAAATAGAATTGAATAATTATTAACTAAGTTACAGATTTTTTTTTAATTATTAGGGGACTGCTGGCTTTACGTTTACATGTTGGTGTGTCAGAATGGCAAAAAAACTTCGGAATCTATAAAATATTTAGGTGCTTTTTAGGTGCTAATTAGGGCCTCTAATTGAAAATTAGGTGCTCCTTTAGTTTTGGAGGAAATCAAGAAAAACAAAGGGACTGCTAGGTTTATGAATGCTAGCAGTCCTCTACAGTATTTTTTTTTTTGTATCAGAATTAGGTGCTATTTAAGTGCTCCCAAATAGTCGAAGAAAAAATAGAATTGATTAATTAGTAACTGAGTTCCAGATTTTTTTTTTAATTATTAGGGGACTGCTGGCTTTACGTTAACATGTTGGTGTGTTAGAATGGAAAAAAAACTTCGGGATCTATATAATAATTAGGAGCTTTTCAGGTGCTAATTAGGGCCTCTAATTAAAAAAAAATTTTACTATAGGGGACTGCTAGCATTCATAAACCTAGCAATCCCTTAGTTTTTCTTGATTTTCTCAAAAACTAAAGGAGCACCTAATTTTTAATTAGAGGCCCTAATTAGCACCTAAAAAGCACCTAAGTATTATAAAGATTTCGAAGTTTTTTTCCATTCTGACACACCAATAGTAAACGTAAAGCCAGCAGTCCCCTAATAATTAAAAAAAAATCTGTAACTCAGTTAATAATTATTCAATTCTTTTTTTTCTTCGACTATTTAGGAGCACCTAAACTTTTTTTTCTTCGACTATTTAGGAGCACCTAAAAAGCACCTAATTCTGATACAAAAGAAAATTTTGTAAAAATATTTTTTACTATAGGGGACTTCTAGCTTTCACAAACCTAGCAGTCCCTTAGTTTTTTTTGATTTTCTCAAAAACTAGCGGAGCACCTAATTTTTATTTAGAGGCCCTAGCACCTAAAAACCACCTAATTATTATATAGATCCCGAAGTTTTTTTCCATTTTGACACATCAACATGTAAACGTAAAGTCAGCAATCCCCTAATAATTAAAAAAAAATCTGTAACTCAGTTAATAATTAATCAATTCTATTTTTTCTTGGACTATTTAGGAGCACCTAAAAAGCACCTAATTCTGATACAAAGAAAAAATTTGAAAAAATATTTTCACTGTAGGGGATTGCTAGCTTTTATAAACCTAGCAGTCCCTTAGTTTTTTTAGATTTTCTCAAAAACTAAAGGAGCATCTAATTTTTTACAAGAGGCCCTAATAAGCACCTAAAAAGCACCTAATTATTATATAGTTCCCGAAGTTTTTTTCCACCTTGGGACTGCTAGGTTTATAGACCTCCTATTGTCACCGTCACACTACTCACATTGCACTTATTTCTTAATATGTTTGTTTGAAATAATTGTATTGAATATTATTTAACACGTCAACCAACCTCCCTGGATATTAAAAGGCTTTTCGGTTTCATTTCTAGCCGAATATTTTTTTGTATATTCGGGAAGCTTTTAGCTCTAACGTACTAAAATTTTATAGCAATAGAGCCCAGGACAACGGAGTTAACGATTTTTTGAATCCTATGGACACACTTAAGTGAATCTTTCAATGAGACTCCTACCTCCACTTTCGGCCTTTCTCCTGGAAAATTGGTTCAATTAATAAAGCCGAATATTTTTTCGGATACTCGGGAAGCTTTCAGCTTTAACATACTACAATTTCATAAGAATAGAGCCCAGGATAACGGAGTTACCGCATTTTTTGAATCCTATAGACACACTGAGTGGATATTTCTGTTGTTATGACTTCTTCTTCCACTTTCGTCCTTTCTCTCAAAAAATTAGTTCACTGAATAAAGCCTAATATTTTTTTGTATATTTGGGAAGCTTTTAGCTCTAAGATACTATAATTTTATAGAAATAGAGCCCAAGATAACGGAGTTACAATTTTTTGAATCTTATGGACACACCGACGAGATCTTGCAATATGATTTCTACCTCCACTCTCGACTTTTCTATCTGAAAATTGGTTCAGGAAATAAGGCCGAATATTTTTTTGTATATTCCGGAAGCTTTCAGCTTTAACATACTACAATTTCATAAAAATAGAGCCTAGAATAACGGAGTTATGATTTTTTGAATCTTATAGACACATTAAGTGGATCTTTCTGTCATGACTTCTACTTCCACTTTCGACCTTTCTTCTGGAAAATTGGTTCAATTAATAAAGCCGAATATTTTTTCGGATATTCGGGAAGCTTTCAGCTTTAACGTACTACAATTTCATAAGAATAGAGCCCAGGATAACGGAGTTACCGCATTTTTGAATCCTATAGACACACTGAGTGGATATTTCTGTTGTTATGACTTCTTCTTCCACTTTCGTCCTTTCTCTCAAAAAATTAGTTCACTGAATAAAGCCTAATATTTTTTTGTATATTTGGGAAGCTTTTAGCTCTAAGATACTATAATTTTATAGAAATAGAGCCCAAGATAACGGAGTTACAATTTTTTGAATCTTATGGACACGCTGACGTGATCTTGCTATATGATTCCTACCTCCACTCTCGACCTTTCTCCCTGAAAATTGGTTCAGGAAATAAGGCCGAATATTTTTTTGTATATTCCGGAAGCTTTTAGCTTTAACATACTACAATTTCATAAAAATAGAGCCTAGAATAACGGAGTTACGATTTTTTGAATCTTATAGACACATTAAGTGGTTCTTTCTGTCATGACTTCTACCTCCACTTTCGACCTTTCTCCTGGAAAATTGGTTCAATTAATAAAGCCGAATATTTTTTCGGATATTCGGGAAGCTTTCAGCTTTAACGTACTACAATTTCATAAGAATAGAGCCCAGGATAACGGAGTTACCGCATTTTTTGAATCCTATAGACACACTGAGTGGATATTTCTGTTGTTATGACTTCTTCTTCCACTTTCGTCCTTTCTCTCAAAAAATTAGTTCACTGAATAAAGCCTAATATTTTTTTGTATATTTGGGAAGCTTTTAGCTCTAAGATACTATAATTTTATAGAAATAGAGCCCAAGATAACGGAGTTACAATTTTTTGAATCTTATGGACACGCTGACGTGATCTTGCTATATGATTCCTACCTCCACTCTCGACCTTTCTCCCTGAAAATTGGTTCAGGAAATAAGGCCGAATATTTTTTTGTATATTCCGGAAGCTTTTAGCTTTAACATACTACAATTTCATAAAAATAGAGCCTAGAATAACGGAGTTACGATTTTTTGAATCTTATAGACACATTAAGTGGTTCTTTCTGTCATGACTTCTACCTCCACTTTCGACCTTTCTCCTGGAAAATTGGTTCAATTAATAAAGCCGAATATTTTTTCGGATATTCGGGAAGCTTTCAGCTTTAACGTACTACAATTTCATAAGAATAGAGCCCAGGATAACGGAGTTACCGCATTTTTTGAATCCTATAGACACACTGAGTGGATATTTCTGTTGTTATGACTTCTTCTTCCACTTTCGTCCTTTCTCTCAAAAAATTAGTTCACTGAATAAAGCCTAATATTTTTTTGTATATTTGGGAAGCTTTTAGCTCTAAGATACTATAATTTTATAGAAATAGAGCCCAAGATAACGGAGTTACAATTTTTTGAATCTTATGGACACGCTGACGTGATCTTGCTATATGATTCCTACCTCCACTCTCGACCTTTCTCCCTGAAAATTGGTTCAGGAAATAAGGCCGAATATTTTTTTGTATATTCCGGAAGCTTTTAGCTTTAACATACTACAATTTCATAAAAATAGAGCCTAGAATAACGGAGTTACGATTTTTTGAATCTTATAGACACATTAAGTGGTTCTTTCTGTCATGACTTCTACCTCCACTTTCGACCTTTCTCCTGGAAAATTGGTTCAATTAATAAAGCCGAATATTTTTTCGGATATTCGGGAAGCTTTCAGCTTTAACGTACTACAATTTCATAAGAATAGAGCCCAGGATAACGGAGTTACCGCATTTTTTGAATCCTATAGACACACTGAGTGGATATTTCTGTTGTTATGACTTCTTCTTCCACTTTCGTCCTTTCTCTCAAAAAATTAGTTCACTGAATAAAGCCTAATATTTTTTTGTATATTTGGGAAGCTTTTAGCTCTAAGATACTATAATTTTATAGAAATAGAGCCCAAGATAACGGAGTTACAATTTTTTGAATCTTATGGACACGCTGACGTGATCTTGCTATATGATTCCTACCTCCACTCTCGACCTTTCTCCCTGAAAATTGGTTCAGGAAATAAGGCCGAATATTTTTTTGTATATTCCGGAAGCTTTTAGCTTTAACATACTACAATTTCATAAAAATAGAGCCTAGAATAACGGAGTTACGATTTTTTGAATCTTATAGACACATTAAGTGGTTCTTTCTGTCATGACTTCTACCTCCACTTTCGACCTTTCTCCTGGAAAATTGGTTCAATTAATAAAGCCGAATATTTTTTCGGATATTCGGGAAGCTTTCAGCTTTAACGTACTACAATTTCATAAGAATAGAACCCAGGATAACGGAGTTACCGCATTTTTTGAATCCTATAGACACACTGAGTGGATATTTCTGTTGTTATGACTTCTTCTTCCACTTTCGTCCTTTCTCTCAAAAAATTAGTTCACTGAATAAAGCCTAATATTTTTTTGTATATTTGGGAAGCTTTTAGCTCTAAGATACTATAATTTTATAGAAATAGAGCCCAAGATAACGGAGTTACAATTTTTTGAATCTTATGGACACACCGACGAGATCTTGCTATATGATTTCTACCTCCACTCTCGACTTTTCTATCTGAAAATTGGTTCAGGAAATAAGGCCGAATATTTTTTTGTATATTCCGGAAGCTTTTAGCTTTAACATACTACAATTTCATAAAAATAGAGCCTAGAATAACGGAGTTATGATTTTTTGAATCTTATAGACACATTAAGTGGATCTTTCTGTCATGACTTCTACTTCCACTTTCGACCTTTCTTCTAGAAAATTGGTTCAATTAATAAAGCCGAATATTTTTTTGGATATTCGGGAAGCTTTCAGCTCTAACGTACTACAATTTCATAAGAATAGAGCCTAGGATAACGGAGTTACCGCATTTTTTGAATCCTATAGACACACTGAGTGGATATTTCTGTTGTTATGACTTCTTCTTCCACTTTCGTCCTTTCTCTCAAAAAATTAGTTCACTGAATAAAGCCTAATATTTTTTTGTATATTTGGGAAGCTTTTAGCTCTAAGATACTATAATTTTATAGAAATAGAGCCCAAGATAACGGAGTTACAATTTTTTGAATCTTATGGACACACCGACGAGATCTTGCTATATGATTTCTACCTCCACTCTCGACTTTTCTATCTGAAAATTGGTTCAGGAAATAAGGCCGAATATTTTTTTGTATATTCCGGAAGCTTTTAGCTTTAACATACTACAATTTCATAAAAATAGAGCCTAGAATAACGGAGTTATGATTTTTTGAATCTTATAGACACATTAAGTGGATCTTTCTGTCATGACTTCTACTTCCACTTTCGACCTTTCTTCTAGAAAATTGGTTCAATTAATAAAGCCGAATATTTTTTTGGATATTCGGGAAGCTTTCAGCTCTAACGTACTACAATTTCATAAGAATAGAGCCCAGGATAACGGAGTTACCGCATTTTTTGAATCCTATAGACACACTGAGTGGATATTTCTGTTGTTATGACTTCTTCTTCCACTTTCGTCCTTTCTCTCAAAAAATTAGTTCACTGAATAAAGCCTAATATTTTTTTGTATATTTGGGAAGCTTTTAGCTCTAAGATACTATAATTTTATAGAAATAGAGCCCAAGATAACGGAGTTACAATTTTTTGAATCTTATGGACACACCGACGAGATCTTGCTATATGATTTCTACCTCCACTCTCGACTTTTCTATCTGAAAATTGGTTCAGGAAATAAGGCCGAATATTTTTTTGTATATTCCGGAAGCTTTTAGCTTTAACATACTACAATTTCATAAAAATAGAGCCTAGAATAACGGAGTTATGATTTTTTGAATCTTATAGACACATTAAGTGGATCTTTCTGTCATGACTTCTACTTCCACTTTCGACCTTTCTTCTAGAAAATTGGTTCAATTAATAAAGCCGAATATTTTTTTGGATATTCGGGAAGCTTTCAGCTCTAACGTACTACAATTTCATAAGAATAGAGCCCAGGATAACGGAGTTACCGCATTTTTTGAATCCTATAGACACACTGAGTGGATATTTCTGTTGTTATGACTTCTTCTTCCACTTTCGTCCTTTCTCTCAAAAAATTAGTTCACTGAATAAAGCCTAATATTTTTTTGTATATTTGGGAAGCTTTTAGCTCTAAGATACTATAATTTTATAGAAATAGAGCCCAAGATAACGGAGTTACAATTTTTTGAATCTTATGGACACACCGACGAGATCTTGCTATATGATTTCTACCTCCACTCTCGACTTTTCTATCTGAAAATTGGTTCAGGAAATAAGGCCGAATATTTTTTTGTATATTCCGGAAGCTTTTAGCTTTAACATACTACAATTTCATAAAAATAGAGCCTAGAATAACGGAGTTATGATTTTTTGAATCTTATAGACACATTAAGTGGATCTTTCTGTCATGACTTCTACTTCCACTTTCGACCTTTCTTCTAGAAAATTGGTTCAATTAATAAAGCCGAATATTTTTTTGGATATTCGGGAAGCTTTCAGCTCTAACGTACTATAATTTCATAAGAATAGAGCCCAGGATAACGGAGTTACCGCATTTTTTGAATCCTATAGACACACTGAGTGGATATTTCTGTTGTTATGACTTCTTCTTCCACTTTCGTCCTTTCTCTCAAAAAATTAGTTCACTGAATAAAGCCTAATATTTTTTTGTATATTTGGGAAGCTTTTAGCTCTAAGATACTATAATTTTATAGAAATAGAGCCCAAGATAACGGAGTTACAATTTTTTGAATCTTATGGACACACCGACGAGATCTTGCTATATGATTTCTACCTCCACTCTCGACTTTTCTATCTGAAAATTGGTTCAGGAAATAAGGCCGAATATTTTTTTGTATATTCCGGAAGCTTTTAGCTTTAACATACTACAATTTCATAAAAATAGAGCCTAGAATAACGGAGTTATGATTTTTTGAATCTTATAGACACATTAAGTGGTTCTTTCTGTCATGACTTCTACCTCCACTTTCGACCTTTCTCCTGGAAAATTGGTTCAATTAATAAAGCCGAATATTTTTTCGGATATTCGGGAAGCTTTCAGCTTTAACGTACTACAATTTCATAAGAATAGAGCCCAGGATAACGGAGTTACCGCATTTTTTGAGTCCTATAGACACACTGAGTGGATATTTCTGTTGTTATGACTTCTTCTTCCACTTTCGTCCTTTCTCTCAAAAAATTAGTTCACTGAATAAAGCCTAATATTTTTTTGTATATTTGGGAAGCTTTTAGCTCTAACATACTATAATTTTATAGAAATAGAGCCCAAGACAACGGAGTTACAATTTTTTGAATCTTATGGACACGCTGACGTGATCTTGCTATATGATTCCTACCTCCACTCTCGACCTTTCTCCCTGAAAATTGGTTCAGGAAATAAGGCCGAATATTTTTTTGTATATTCCGGAAGCTTTTAGCTTTAACATACTACAATTTCATAAAAATAGAGCCTAGAATAACGGAGTAACGATTTTTTGAATCTTATAGACACATTAAGTGGATCTCTCTGTCATGACTTCTACCTCCACTTTCGACCTTTCTCCTGGAAAATTGGTTCAATTAATAAAGCCGAATATTTTTTTTGCATATTAGGAAAGCTTTTAGCTCTAACATATTACAATTTCATAACAATAGAGCCCAGGACAACGTCGTTACGATTTTTTGAATCTCATTGACACACTAAGTGAATCTTTCTTAGAGGCTTCTACCTCAATTTTTGACCTTACTCCTAGAAAATTAGTTCACTAAATAGCGCCGAATATTTTGTTGTATATTCGAGAAGTTTTTAGCTCTAACATACTATACAATTTCATAAGAATAGAGCCCAGGACAAAGGAGTTACGATTATTTGAATCTGATTGACACACTGAGTGAATCTTTCTACAAGGCTTCTTACTCCATTTTTGACCTTTCTCCTAGAAAATCAGTTCACTAAATAGAGCCGAATATTTTTTAGTATATTCGGAAAACTTTTAGCTCTAAGATACTATAATATAAATATAAACTAATAGTAAATATAGTTCTGAAAAATTAGGTGTCCTCATCTGTCAAGCCGGCTGCGTCCTAGAAAACCTGGACACCGCCCTAGCAGAACGCGGTCTCATGATGCCCTTGGACCTCGGAGCCAAAGGCTCCTGTCATTTAGGAGGCAACGTTTCGACTAACGCCGGAGGCCTGAGACTCCTCAGGTACGGAAATTTGCACGGGAGCGTTCTAGGATTAGAAGCAGTAAGAATCCAATCATAAGAGTTCTTTCACTAATTTTTGAAATTGGATAAAGCAACTGAAGATAGAAGTTTCTGCATTCTCACTTTTGAAAAAGTTGGAGTTTTTGTTGAGAAAATAAATGAATAAAAACACGGAATTTATCCGCACTACGTCACAACTTGAACTTTGACAGTGTTGCCACTGAAAATTTGTTAGTAACTATTCAAATTTTGGTGAAAGAGTCTATTTTTGTGTTAAAATATTGTTATTTTATAGAGATTTTTCTATAGGTGAAAGCCGATGGTCAAATTGTAGATCTTCTGAGCACCCTCAAAAAAGACAATACAGGTTTCCATCTGAAACATCTCTTCATAGGCTCAGAAGGTGCTCTTGGAATCGTCACCAAAATCGCAATCCAATGCCCCGCTAAACCCAAAGCAGTAAATCTAGCCTTCTTAGGCCTTAACTCCTTCGAAAACATCCTCAAAGTACTCACACAAGCCAAAAGAGACTTAGGGGAGGTTCTAGCTTCTTGCGAAATGATTGACGAAAGCACCCTTGAAGTTTGTACAGACAATTTGAAGCTGAAATCCCCAATTTCGAATTTTCCTTTTTACATGCTGATTGAAACTCACGGCAGCAATAATGAGCATGACCAGGAAAAGTTGAATGGATTTTTGGAGGATGTTATGGGGAATGGGTTGGTGCTAGATGGCACTGTTACCAACGAACCCAGCAAAATGAAGGTAAGAATTTTGTTGTAGTTATATAATAATTTTAAAAATCTCTCTAAATTTGCAGAACATTTGGGATCTAAGAGAAAGAATCACCGAAGGCTTCATCCAAGACGGCTACGTCTTCAAATACGACGTCTCCCTACCAATAGAAAACTTCTACTCTCTAGTACCAGAAATGCGACAAAGATTGGCCAACGATGAAGAAGTAGTCCGGATATCCGGCTACGGACACTTGGGCGACGGCAATGTCCACTTCCAAGTATCCTGCAGGCAATTTTCTCAAAACATTTTGAACAAAATCGAGCCGTTTGTGTACGAATTCACTTCGAAACTGCGAGGCAGTATTAGTGCCGAGCACGGAATCGGATTTAGGAAGCCCAAATATGTACATTATTCGAAAAGTGCTGAGAGTATTGTCATAATGAAACAGCTGAAGGAGATGTTTGATCCTAATGGGATATTGAATCCTTATAAAGTGATACCGAATTGATATTCTGATAATTATTGACAAAGATAACATGTTCGAAAATTGGTTTATGGTAAAATTTATTATTCTCGGTTGGTTGTGTGTGGCATCTTTATACATATTATTAAGTTTATCTATAATTTCAGATTTCTCTATATGTATATTAAATATATTTTTCGACTGTTTTTTCTAACTTCCTTAATCCTTATACCATACCTATGTTCTCGAAAACTGGCAACTTATTTCATTTACGATTTTATTTCTGGAACTATAAGTCCAGCTGAGCAGGGATTGTAGTCCTCTATTGGGATAAGAATCGCTGAAAAATTCAGCTTTCTATTTATAATGGAAAAAAAGTTATGACCTTTCAAAGTTTTCCAAAATCCAAATCATAAGGTTAGCTACCTCCATAAGTAGTACTAAAATGATAAAATTTCAAATTTTATTTGTTGAGAATTTATGTCTTAATGGTCATTCGTAAAAACTCAAAACAATTCGACCAGGAACCAATAAAGTTCTACATCAACAAGAATCAGGGTATAATAATAATATTATAAAACATGAACATTGAGCGGCATTAAAATCAACCAACACCTGATATAGAGCTAAAACTCACCGATTTTGATTAATCTTTTCACTTCCCTCGATAGCATCTGGCCGAAACGTCCATTAGCTGCACAGTTCCTGGAAACAAAATTAACTCTATTGAACATTGAAATTCTGGATCCAATTGACAAGATGAAGACACGTTCTATCTACTGCCATATGATCTCAAGAAATACCAAAAATCTTTGAAAACAGATTAGAGCCGCTATGTGACTTACTATACAGGGTGATGTTTGTAGCATGTGTATTAATTTACAGGTGGATTATATATAATATACTGATAGGTACTAATCCACCTCCAAATGGAATACTTCTAATGCACAAGCTACGAAAATTATTATTATCTAATTCACCTGCAAGTTAATGCACAGGCTACAATACATCACCCAGTATATAGCATCTAATACATACGTTACGTAAATCACTCTGTATAAATTTGAAACTGTTTACATACTCAGGAAAATAACGAGAATGCTTTTATAGGGTGTTGTTGCACCTGTCATCACATGATTTGCTCTTTTTGTTCACATCCATATTCTTTACATCAATACATTATTAATTTATAAAACCACTGATAATGAAGAGGACAAAAACACAAAATTATTCTGAGATTTGGAGCTAGATTCTATGAAAAAATGCACTTAGAAAAATTGAATTGCAGTACTTTTTTCGGTAAGCGAGAAACTTTTTTGTTTTAAGGAATTTTGCCCTACTATCTGCGTATGAATTATTTTCACTGGCAACTATTGAACTATTCCAGTTTCAAATTGTGCTGGCGGCTTTGAAATCCCAAATCATGTATATTATTCTATAATAAAAAATAAAGTGCCACAAAGTTTGGATACATTAAATAGCAATCAAGAAGAAGCAGGTACTAGAATAATGTTGCATCTCTTGGCTGAACGAGATAATTCTGACACAATACTCGTTAAATTCGTAGATAACTGATGTTCTTATTCTACTTCTGTATTACTTCACTAGTTCGGAAAAATTGAGTAATTCCGAATTCCCAAATATTTATGAAACTAGGACATTAGCCAAAACAAACACTTTATCATTATTAGTAGGTACCTACCTACCAAATCTAGGAGAAAATATTTCCAAAAATTTAATATTTATTCATTGTCTAACTGGGAAGTGATACCACCGGCATCGATGCAATTTACAAAATTGGAAAAAGAACAACATAATATGTTGTTCTTTTTCCATGTCGTCATATTATGACGAAATCTTAGTAAAAAACATCGATAACTATTTTGAAAGAACTATGGAATATGCCATTTTTGGAAGAAGAAGAAGTGATTATGCTCTGTCAACATTAGGTATATGCCATGCTTTTATAAAAACAAGAATACCTACAAATATTACTACACTCAATGAATTGAGAGTTAAATTCACAACAACGACAAACGACAAATCTATCTGCAGCAGAACTTCCTCCAACAGATGATGGATTTAAACAGCATCATGTTAAGAGGTATTATATGAACATCCTCACTTTTTCTTAGTATTCAGTATTCAAGGCTTCTACGTTATTTAAGGTCATAAGAAGTAAGACGGTTGAATTGTATTTTGCATAGATGCACAAAAATTGGATTGGTTTTCTTTGCTTTTCCTAGCCATACTGATGAGACCTGATATAGGTCGAAACGCGTCTATGGATGGAAAAGCAAAGAAAATTAATCCAAAATTTTCTAATTATTTAAGGTCCATATATCAAATGAAAATTTGGTGACCTAATAAAAATTTGGTGTTCCAGTCATCTGCCAGAACAATCTTTTGGAGACGCAAAAGCTAGAAGACAATATTTGGACTCCAGACTCCAGTAAGCGACCGAATCTGATAGTAATGACTATTGATTTCTTGTTTAGTTTAGAATTGTTAGATCATCATACTTTTTTCAAACTCTATTATCGTTTTACTTGATTAATTAGTTTACGTTACTTTTTAACAGACCTAACTTTTATAGTGGTGAAAAAGTGTAGGTATGTCGAGCCTTAGTTTCAATTCATATAAGCGACTTTTTCCTTGGTTTTTACTCCACCATTCCCGAGGGTTCGGCCAGAACTGTAAAAATACCGAGAAAAATACCATGTAATTTCATAGCAATTGTCGAAATACCTAAAATGACTTTACTATACTTTCAAAATAGCTCTACAGTACTAACAATACCAAAAATCCATCAAAAATACTTAATATTATCTGTACAGTACCCGCCGACAATACTGACAATCCCGTGACAATAAGTAAAGGAATCAAAATTAGTTCTGAATTGAACTGCGCTTTTCAATTCAGGAGTGATACTGAACTAAGTCCGAACAAACATGAAGGGTGAGAAATGCAGATAGGTATGTCATAACATGCCCCTTCAATATTAAATTTGACGTGTCCGGCCGTTTTTCGCTAGAAAATTTATATTTTTAAAGATTTTCAGGGTGAACTGTTTTCCCTGGGACACCCTATAATCAATTTGAAGTCACATGTGAAAAAATCTGTCGCATTTGCGATGTCATTTCTGAACTCGCCATGTGATGTCGTTTTTAATCTGACACTTTTCGTATGAGGAGCGAGGAGATGTTTCATATGGGAAAAACAGGTGTGACGTCAGGTAACCATTGGCGTTCTAAGGTAGGGAGCCAACAACTCACATTCCTTTGGAGTATCAGATGAAAATCGACAAAAAACAGACATTATGTTGAACGATTTTGTTATTTTGCAGCTTCCTGTACGTACAGGGTGTCCCATTTTGGTTGTGCATAAGACCGAAGACACAATAACAAATACAAGGTACAAGTGACAAGAGACAAAAATATAATAACATGTGTATCAATGCTATAACATAACCATAACCCAGAATAAATGGATACAAGATACAATTTACATGCCACACCAAAATTTGAAAAAAAAATCGATTTTTTGGTATTTTATTTCTGTCACTTGTACATTGTATTTGTCATCAATGTCATTGTGTCTTCAGCCGAGATATCTCTGCTAATGAAGTTAGAAGAATGCGGTTTTCGCGAACGTTGGTTACTTGTTTGTCGAATGAAAGATGGCGCCATCAGAATTGTCATCGCCCTTTCTGTTTTAGATACAAGGTGTTTTTGAAAATGTTGCAGTTGCATTTTGGACACCCCTTGTATCACGGTTTTCCTATAAGTGATCGAAAAGGTGACAATGGGTTCTTGTGGATATTTTTTTGTAGATTCCAGTGGCTTAGTCTTTTATTTAGAAGTGATGGTTTTTAAATTATGAACCAAACATATTGTCACAACTGCCCGCTTTACGGGGGTGACATGGGGGGTTTGTAGCTTTGGGAGTTGATGGAGAGAAACTCGCTCAAGTTATATAAAAAGGTAGATATATATTTTCCAAATATACCCTTACATGTACGCTAATCCTATAAGATGCATGACCCTTCGAACACTTGGGTCCTTATAAGGAGCCACACGTTAACGCTGCTTGGGGGATTGTAGATTAGTTATCGTCACCCTTATGCCTTGTCCAGAGGGGCTTTCCCAAAGAGAGGTACTTGCACTGGTTTAAGTCTGCCTTTGCTGCGGCTTGCAGCGTAATTTATATCAATTTATCGCTGAATTGCAATGATCGAATCGGCAATTAAATTAATAAGGTTGAATACCGGGTCCTCCTTTCCTAAGCAGCTAGTTGACAATATTTTTTTTTTTTCAAATGAGACACCCTATACAGGGTGTATATTTTAAGTGATACCACTACTGCTATATCCGAAACGGTAAGAGCTACAAAGTCGGTTAAATTAGGAAAAGTTGCTTTTTTGATGCCCATTCAAGACTCAATCACAGTGTTGCCAAATTCCTTTTAGTTTATGAAATACAGGGTGATTTCCAAGAAACGCCTAAAAATATTTCATCAATTATTCCGAAAACTATTGATTTTAGAGACACAATTCAAATATGAAAGTTTTTTAATCTTTTTCGCTCTACAAAGAGCAAAGAGGCATCTAAAAATTTTTTATCCGACGTTTCTTGATCGAGCTACCATCGTAAACTTAATTTTTTTATATACGGACCTAGGTTTTTTATGTCTTTTTTAGAAAGCGCCCTTTATTCCCTTTTTAACGATATACCTCTTAAGTATGATTGGCCGACGTTTCTGCTCTAAAAAGTAATCATCAGTGATTTTTACCGAAATAATTGATAAAATATTTTTAGGCGCTTCTCAGAAATCACTCTGTATTTCATAAACTAAAAGGAATTTGGCAACACTGTAAACGAGTCTTAGATGGACATCAAAAAAGACAACTTTGACAAAGGTAGAGCTATAGGTAGGTATCCAATAAGTTATTACTTAATATACCTAGTCTCTGAAAAAAAAAATGTTTGATTCATAATTTGAAAACAATCATTTTTAGAGAAAAACTCACTTTACCACTGGAATCAACGGAAAAAAATCTATCTATAATCTATATGAACCCGTTGTCACCTTTTCGATCACTTATGAGAGAATCAAGATACAATGAGTGTTCCCCAAATGCAACATTTTCAAAAACACCCTAGTAGTATCTGAAAAACGAAAAGAGCAACGAGTCAGAGTCAGTTGAAACAAGGTAAAGGTAAATCCCAACTAGTGACTGAATATTTTCATAAGAAATACACTGTAACAAGTCAGTCACCAGTTGCAATTTATTATTAATACCTTGTTTCAATTGACTGGTACTATACATACCTACATAGAGTTCTCTTTTCTTGTTTCTAAGTATTTTGATATTGGAAATTTTTTGATGCATATTTTTTCTTATGATATGTCAATACTTGATTGTTTATTTCAATAAAAAAATTAACTTGTTTTTAAATGTTGTCATTTTTGTTATTATGAGCCATGAGGGCATGGGCTGTTTTTCTATGTATTGACACGTCATTGATTGACACCCTACCTACAGCCTTTACCTTTACAGGTAGAAGAAAGGTATAAATACAAAAGTTTTACAGCTGTATGCAACATCCTCTTTTAATTTAAAAGCGCTTTTTTTAAAAAAACTGGTACCTTTAAAAATTTGTATGGTTTAGAATGCATATTTTTAAAAATGACCAGTTTTGGAAAGCGCTTTCAAGTTAAAAGAGGATGTTGCATACAGCTGTTACAGTTTTGGCTTAATTTTAGAATCCATAGTCATGGTCCCGGAACAATAATTAAATATCAGAAATGTGAAATGTTGCATGCTTTCGGCTTTTTTTCAAATGGAATGCCCTATATTTGGTTCTACATTTTTGAAGAGCACAATTTCCCATTTCTAAAAATATACAGTTTTTCTATTTGGTTGAGCCATCTCCAACGTATTTAAAAAATACTATCAGATAAACGAAGTACCTAAATTTTACCTGCAGCATTCACCTGTACAGGTAGAATGGTTCACAAAGAGACTGCTCAACCAAATATAGGGCATCTCATTTGAAAAAAGTTGAAAGCTTGCAACATTTCACATTTGTGACATTCAAGTTTTTTTCCTGACCATGGATTCTAAAAAATTAGCAAAAACTATACAACTTCGGGATTTACACCTTTCTTCTACCTGTAAAGGTAAAGGCACAGTTTGTAAAGGCTATAGGTGAGGATGTCAATATACAGTGAGTTCATAAAGTCCCGCATAAATTCATTATTTTGAAAACGGTAGAATTTTTGAAAAATCGCTCGGACACGTCAATTTTGTTTTTGTACTGACAGTACTTCTACAGTAGCTACAAATATGCTTTACAATACGGATCAAGTATTGCTGTTTCATCCACAGTACCTGACAGTACCAGTTAAATACTTACAATATGTTAACAATACTAGACATTAATCCCTACAGTACCATACGATACTTACGATAAAATGACAATACTCAACTAGATCGACCAGGTTACAGTAGGTGTACAAATTTCCAATCAGGTGTTGACCCCTCGACTATACCTTCTTACTGAAACGATGAAATTATAGTTTAACCATTATTAATTGAAACTTCATGAAAAAGGCGGCTCAGTTGATCTCTTTGAAGTCACGTGGGAATCCATAGGCGTCTAAATATTATCATGACAAATGAAAACAAATTGGTTAATAAAGAATAAACATACTCCAGATATTTCTATAAAAACTGAAATGATGAACGCCATTGCCCGGAAATTCTAGCTGATTAACTTCTAGAATACAGTGGAGTTAATACATTAAATAAATGGGCAAAATTCATATAGTAGGTAATCCCCAAAATTCCGTTTTAAACTAAACCTTTATTAAAAATTCAAATTTGAAATTGATTTTTATTCAATTATCTGTGTAATTTTATACTGCTGTCCACTTCTAAAGAGAATATCTCACACTATCAATAAGAGCGGCTCAGCTTTGTCGGAAAGCGATAAAGCCCAGTGGCATCGCCGACAATTTTCAAGTTTTTTTGCCGGCGTGCGGTGTCTTTGTTATAGTGTACCAGGACTAGGCATAAAAATATAAAAATAATTTCATATTATTATAAGGGTTATTTTTCTAATTTTGAGTAGTCACCATAGAGATGTGATTTTCAATTGATAATGGTAATACTTTACAATTTTTTTTTGGCGAGATTTTGTATCGAATGATATGTTGGGATCCCCAAAACTCTATGGTACACTAAATTATTCTCAGATTTGAAGCCCAAATCTATGAAAAAAGGCACTCAGAAAAATTGAAAAATTGATAAATCACCCCAATTGCTTAACACGATTTTATCTCAAGAACAATAAGTCCAAAGAATTGCTGAAAATTTCAGCTTTCTATCTTTAATAGAAAAAAAGTTACCTATGACCTTTCAAAGTTTTCCAAAATCTAAATCATAAGGTAGCTATTTTAGTACTAAAACGATGAAATTTCAATTTTTTTCTCGTTGAGATTTTGTATCCTAATGGTCCTTTGAGATCCCCCGAACTCCATACATTAAATTATTCCGAGATTTGGAGCCGAAATCTATGAAAAAAGGCACTTACAAAATTTGAAGCCGAAATCTATGCGCTTTTTTAGATCTCGTTTGCATCTTCCTGTTTGCTAATTATGTTGATCAAACAAAATTAAATATGTAATATTTCTCATCATAAATCCTAGATTACGACCGCTGGCGCAAACAGCTGACGACATAGTTGATGACTTCCTGAATGGTGCTACATATAAGCAATCCTACAGTGCCTCTAGCAATCCTGTGCAGTAGTGCTATCTAACAGCAAAGTTGCAAACTACTCTAAGGCTAAGGGCCGGTTCCTCAATCAGCGAGTCACCTCCGGGTTGGTTTCAATTCCAGGGTAAACGTGTCCAGTTGCAATGTTTATTCTGGAATTCAGTGGCGTAACTAAGGGCCCGCAGGGCCTGCAGTTGCGGGGGGGCCCCGTGAGACCAGACGACAAAAAATTACCAAACTGGCGACAAGAATATTACTAATCTAAAAGAAAATACTTAAACCTAACCTTTGAATCTCATCATACATAAAAACCATTGAAAAAGTATGTCTAACCAATGTAAGGGATCTCAGAGAGAAATGTTTAGACACATAGGCGCCGGAACCATGGGGGCAATGGGGCTTGAGCCCCCATAGTGATTTTGGCATTGTATGTAGTGGGTGTAGTGAATAGATAGAAAAATATTGAGTTCCTGATCCTAACATTCCTAACTATTTATTTTTATATCAAACTTGTGTGTGTTATGTTTTTGTTGTTTTTGCTGTAATCACTTTGACAAACAGTTTGACAGATACCCATTACCCAACATAACGGATTTCATGAAGAAGCTGGGACGCTGGCAGTATTTCACTGCCTCAGATTTAGCTAGCGGCTTCCACCAGATCTAGACAACGACATCGAAAAAACCGCATTCAGCTGAACAGAAAACGGGCATTATAAGTTCTTGCGCATGCCCTTTGGTTTGAAGAACGCGCCGGCTACATTCCAATGAGTTATAGATGATATTTTATATTCCAATATATTGAGCAACTTTAACACCAAAAGATGGAACATCCCATCAATAATAGTTATTCATTATACAAGGGAAAAAAGTATTAGATTTTAGAGCGAGATGTGGTCTGCCTCCCGTCGCGAAGCGGAGGGAGACAACAAGGTGGCTAAAAAGCACTGGGAATGCTGGAGGTGGAATAGGGGAAATCGTTATCTTTCGTTCTCTATTCAACCTTAGAGTTTTTCTAGACATTTCATTCTATTGCATTAAAATTTGCCTGTTGTTGACCTGTCAAACCTGTATATTAGGTAGTTCATTGTTTGGCCATGCCATTAGCTTATTTACGAGGGGGAAACCACCTACCTAATTTTGTACACCAAAAATTCTAAAATTCTGAAAAATGCTAGTTTTCATGTTATTATTCTCCCAAAAAATTCTAAAAATTCTAAAAAATTCTAAAAAATTCTAAAAAATCCCAACAAATTGGGCAGGCTCTTGAGCATGCGGAATAGATAAAAATTCTAAATTATTTCTAAAAAACTCTAGTTCAATTCTAAAAAATACTGAATAATTCTAGAAATTGCTAAAAAATACTAAAAAATGCAAAAAAATACTGATAATTCTGAAAAATTCTAAAAATTCTATCAGTTTGTACAGGGTGATCTATTATAAATGTCAACCCTGCTAACTTTATCATTTGACGTTTTTGACAGAAGTGTCAACTGTCAAATACAAAATATTTAAGAAATTATCTTTTTTTTTAACTAAGTTTTAGGCATACAGGGTGCGTCAAAAAAGTGCAGCAGTGTGAAGTTATATTTTTTTAAATGGAACACCCTGTATATTGTGCGCTTATTTGTTAGTCCCCTAGATAATATGATTTCAACGATATACGGTTTGATATGTTTATCTCTCTGTTTATCTTCAATAGTTATAGGGAAAAACGCGAAAATCCCTTGCTAGTTCTCTCATGTTATTTTTTCAAAAATAATAATAATAACTGGATTTATTATAATATAATATTTCACCTTGTACATTAATGAATAAAATTTGAACAATAAACTGTTCATAAAAAAAATTCTCTAAAGCTTAAATGGTATAATTTTTCTTTTTTCAATATGAAACCTTGAAAGGAGTTTTCATGTTTTTTCTTATAAATATCGAAGATTGACATCAAATCGTATATCGCACAATATGCAGGGAGTTCCATTTAAAAAAATATAACTTCACACTGCTACACTTTTTTGACACACCCTGTATGTCTAAAACTGACTTGGTTAAAAACTTTCGACAATTTATTGAAACTTTTGTATTTGACACTTTTACCAAAAATGTCAAATGAAAAAGTTAGAAGGGGATGACACCCTGTACACCAAAATTCTAAGAAGGTTTCCCGCTCGGGGGAACCCACCTACCCATTTTTTTACACCAAAAATAATAATTCTAAAATTTTGAAAAATGCTAATTCTCGAAAAATTCTAAAAATTCAAAAAAAATTTCAAAAATCCCAACAGATTGCGCAGTGCGCGGGCTCTTAAGCATGCGCAATAGGTGAAAATTCAAAATTATTTCTAAAAAATTCTAATTCAATTCTAAACAATACTAAAAAATTCTAAATAATTCTAGAAAATGCTAGAAAATACTAAAAAATGCTAAAAAATACTGATAATTCTAAAAAATTCTAAGAAATTCTAAAAAATTCTATCAGTTTGTACACCAAAATTCTAAGGTGGTTTCCCCTTCGCTTATTTATGTTTGTTTCGAGCCGTGTGAAGATAACAATGACACCATTTTGTAGAGAAGAAAGAATCTTGAATCTTTTGTATGAATACTTTTTCTAAAGTTAATAGATTTTGAAATATTCATTAAATAAGTTTAAATTTTTTTTACATTTTCTTTTATATCTCGGAAACGAATAAAAACTTGGCAACCCTGTGTACTTACCTTCAATGGATACTAAAATCTGCCACTTTTATCTAATTTACCTAACCTACTTCGTCCCTCTCACCGGTTCGGAGATAGCAATAGTGGTATCACTTAAAACGAACACCCTGTATAAAGCAAAATTAGAAAGAAAAAAAAATACATAAAAGATGGGCCCCGGGAAAATCCTTGCGGGGGGGCGGGGGCCCTGGATTTGAAGTTACGCCACTGCTGGAATTATGCTTAACCCGACTTATGCTATTGAGAAACCAGCCTTTAAGGGCATTTTCCTTTTAAAAATTTAGTTTTTCAATAATAGCTATTTATACAGGGTGTCCCACGGTGGATGGCGTATTAGACGTTATTGGAGAACTGAAAAGCGGATCATTTCGAAAATTTGGCAACCGGGGTAAACGACCATAATCTACACTTTAAAAATATTTTTGTTTATGCGGTGTTGCCGTTTCTACTCCAAACTAGTGGCAACATCGTTATTTTAAATGGAACACCCTGTATGTTACAGCATATTTGGATTCTTCGTAAAATTCTGAACAGATTTCATGTGATATACCCTATACCTAAGTACAACTATTTTCGAAATATTGACAGTTGAAAATTGACTTTTTGCAACTTTGACAAGCTGTAAAACCTGAACGGGTAATTTTAGAGGAAAACCGATTTCACATTCCTATCTTAGAATTGTATAAACTATCATTTGACACCAACTTTGAATATAATCCATGATTAAAAATTCCAATTAAATTTAATCTCCGGTTAAATTCAAAGTTGGTGTCAGATGATAGTTTAAGAAAATCTAAGATAGGAATGTGAAATCGGTTTTCCTCTAAAATTAACCGTTTAGGTTTAATAGCCTGTCAAAGTTACAAAAAGATAATTTTCAACTGTCAATATTTCCAAAACAGTTGAACTTAGGTAAAGGGTATAATGCATGAAATCTGCTCAGAATTTCACGTAGAATTCAAATATGCAATCACATACAGGGTGTTCCATTAAAAATAGCGATGTTGCCACTGGTTTAGAGTAGAAGCGCCAACACCGCATGGCCAAAAATATTTTTAAAGTGTGGATCATGGTCGTTTATCACGATTGCCAAATTTTCAAAATGATCCGCTTTTTGGTTCTCCATAAATGTCTAATACGCCATCCACCGAGGGACACCCTGTATAACAAGTACATAAAGTAAGGCTTTATTGTACGAATAATTTTATGGCCGAGCGAGCTTGCGAGCGAGGCTATTAAATAATGAGTCAATAAAGCCTGTTTATGTAAGCATTATATACATGATTTTATGTAGGCGATTACGACTGGTTTTTGTTAGAAATTAAAAAAATTTAATGAAAAAGTAAAATTTGCGTAGGTATACCTGTTCCACCTTGGCAGGTTGTCAGGACCTGTTTCAACTTGTCAGGTAGTCCAGGTAGGCAATAAAGTAGCACTTTATTTTACTAGTACGATAAAGTGCTACTTTATTGACGCAAATCTGTTCTATAAATAGCACTTTATTGGTCAATCGGACATAGGTGTAGTTTCTACAAAGCTTATGTTTTTTAATAAAATGGTAACCCAAAAAGGCCTACCTTGCGATTTATGTTGCCCCAGCAGCACACGTTTATTAGTCCACAAACCCGTAGTTTTTCTCATTGTCCCTTATGGAGTGCACCAATCGGACGCAAAACACCCCGACGAACACTTCAAAACAATTATTCACATTAAAAAACGCCAGAAAAACTACAAAATTTTGCGAAAAAACGACGCCTGAAAAGAACTTGTGTCGACAAGATGGCCGCCAGTTCGGGCGTTCGGGGTTGCGGGGATTTACAAAACCTCTGATTGAAGCTCAGACATGCGCAAAGCAAGTCAACAAGAAAAAAAACTATATTAATGTAATTTTTATTTCAAAATAAATATAATAGTAGATTATACCACGAGTCAATAATGATAGCTATTATTCCCGAGGATTATTACGAACTGAGCCGCGTTAGCGGCGAGGGAGTAACATTCCGAGGGAATAATAGCCATTATTGCGAGTAGTATACTCTACTTTATTTACGACAAATTAATTTATTTGAGATTTTCAATGAACAAATTTCATCCGTCTCATAATTTTCAATACAAATCCACAAGCACTACACGTTTGACACTGACACTTTTGTGGAATAATGACCATTAATCCCGCTACTCGTCATTAATCCCCTGGAGGAATAACATATGTCATTATACTGCCAAAATCACAAATATAATACGCACATTATACATTAGTCGTAAATAAATAAAATAATCAACTAAATCCTGGTTTAAATTATTAATTAACAATTAACATGACGCTGTATTTGAAACAGAAATAAATTCCTCACAAAACTGACGCCATCTAACCGCAAAGTTAGGAGGACATCCTTTTCTCCCGTTGTATCCTTGCCTATTGGCACAGCCTCCTCTATTGGCAACGGCAACATTGTAATTGACACAGATTTTTTTTAACCTAACCTTAACCTCAAAATTATTGATTGTTTAATTTTTATTTAATTTAAACAATTTCTAAATAAAAAAAACTAGCAAAATCAACTAATAAATTCCAGTTAGAAAATCATGGCGTCAAAGTCGACAAACCGCAGACAAAAATGGAGTTTGGACAACATAAAGTAAGTGCCCCTTTTATAATCAAAACTCACAATAACGTCATTATTTTTCAAAGAATCAAAGGTCCTTCTGAGCCTTTGGCCTCTCCGCCAGCCTTTTCATCGTCAACCGTCAGCATCGGCGGCGAAGTCACCAAAAAAACCGACATTTCTCGTTTAATAAACAAAAAATCTTGGGACTTGGCTCTGGCCCCCATCAAACAAGTCCCGATGAATTTGTTTATATCGTACATGGCAGGCAACTCGATTTCCATTTTTCCTATTATGATGGTTGGAATGCTGTTGATGCGACCGATTCAAGCGATTTGGGCCACCAAAAGTACTTTTAAAATGATGGAAACTTCGAGTGCAATTTTGCAAATGATTGTGTATATTTTTGGAAATTTGGTTAATGTAGGGTTGGCGCTTTATAAGTGTCATAGTATGGGGCTGTTGCCCACACATGCTAGTGATTGGTTGGCGTTTGTTGAACCGCCTATGAGGGCCGAGTATTTAGGTGGTGGAGTAATTTTGCAATAGGATTATTGATGTAAACTAATTTATTAATAATATAAACTAAGATTTTCGGTGTTTGTCTGCAAATTCTTTGATTTTTTCATACAGGGCTGCTGGATCGTCTACTCTGGGTACCTAAATAGGTTCAAATTAATAGTCAGATTTTAGTTGTACTATTGACTTACTTCATAGTTTTGACTCATATAAATCCCTGTGTAAATTCCAATTAGGAAAGATAACTGAAAAAGTTTAAAAATGTATTTTATTTTAAAATAGGTTTCAAATTGAAACTCACCAACCCTCTAACCATGTTTTTATGCTTTATTTTGGGATTTATTATTAGGTAATTAGCTATTGCTGAACTAAACTTAGATTTTTGGGAAAAGATTCTATTTCAAGCCAGGAAGATTTATGATTTTGTGATAAAAAGATAAACCTTGAAAAACAAAAAACTATTTATAAATTCAATGTCAAATAGTCAGCTGATACTTGACTGACACATTCAAACAAAAGTTTAGTTTCTTCCGGTTGGTATTACTGAATTTAATTTTACTTGGTATTTTTTTCAGCTGGCTGCACTCTAGAGTACTCTGTAGCCACTCCGCCCGTTCGTAGTGTAGAATAGCTACGTTCATATTCAGATATATGGAGTAGAGTAATTGGAACTCGCTCCAAAAATTTTAACTCGAAAAAGGAGAGTTTATCACTTGCAATTTAATAGGTTGTCTGGTAATGCTAAACAGATGACGTCATTAGGACGATCTTATGAAAATTTGCATTATGTTTAGTCGTCTGGATGACGTAATAAAAGTTATCAGGCAACCCAACCCTCTCAAACAACCTTGACTTGCAATGAAATATTGCGAACCAGTGCAACAGTCATTTGCCGGCATGTAATATTGACAGTTACGTTGTTAAGGGCACTTCTGTACTTTGAGCATTTTAAACGTGTATAGTATTATTCTATCTAAATGTGAAAATCCAAGCATAATTTTAACCTTCAAAGTTTAGTTTGACTTATTATACTGTCAGCCTACTATTATAGAAATACGTTCATTGATTAGTGGCATCTTAGAGTAATTCGAATAGTAACAATCAGAGCAGTGCAAACAAAACAGAGCTAGTGCAAATGGAACAGAAATTAAATAGAAATACTTAAAGTAACTCGAACAATAGAAGAGATTCAAATAGTATTGCAGATGGAATACTAAGTAATTTAAATCGAGTTAGTGCAGATAAACAGAATTAAAACAGTCAAAGTAGTTCGGACAGTTGAACAAATCAAAAAAAGTCACTGCACTTGGAACAGTCAGAGTAAAATTACTAAAAACCCAAAATTAATTTTCAAATCAGCCTACTTTTATAGTGAATAAATTCATTGTTTAGTAGCATATTAGAGTATTTCGAACAGTAACAATCAGAGCAGTGCAAACAGAACAGAGTTACTGCAATTAAAACAGGAATTAAAGCAATTGGAACTTTTAGAGTAGCTCAAACAATCGAAGAGATTCAAATAGGAATTATGCAGATGGAATACGTAGAGTAATTTAAATCGAATTAGTGCAGATGAAACAGAATTAAAACAGTAAAAGTAGTTTGGACAGTTGAACAAATCAAAAAAAGTCACTGCGCTTGGAAGAGTCAGAGTAGAATTACGAAAAATCCAGAATTAATTTTCGAATCAACCTACTGTTAGGTTATAATGGTAAATAAATTTATTATTTAGTAGCAGAGTAGTTCGAACAGTAACAATAAGAGCAGTGCAAAGAAAAACGGAGATAGTGCAGATGCAACAGTGGTTAAAGCAATTAGAACACTTGGAGTAACTCGAACAATAGAAGGAATTCAAATAGAATTAATGCAGATTTAATACGAGTAATTTAAATTGAGTTAGTACAAATGGAACATAATTAGAACATTTAGAACACTAGAGCTACTCGCTTCAGTGTTAGTCGCCTCCGATTTGAAAAGAATAAAGATGCGTGGTGCAACAAACACTTTTCGAAAGGAATAAGGGCGTAACGCCCAGGAGCTGTTCCGGAGCTCCTCCTAGGAGTCAAAAGAATACAACTAATAAAAACAATTCTAGGATTGTTCTAGAACGGTTCCCTCAGTTCTTGCTCTGAAGGAGGAACTGTTATGGAATTTTATGATATGCGGCTTGTTCTGTTTTTTTTTTTTTGTTTCGAATCGGTTCAGAACTAGTATTTGAACAGTCCTCCATTATTTTTTTGTGGGCAAGCAGTTCTGTGCGATCTCAGAACTGTTCCAAATTTCGAACAAATTCTATTTTTGTATTGCTAGTACGTGTCTCATGATGGCCTCAAGATTTCACTCCAGGGCGCGTTCGCAGTGGTTTACCCTGGGTAAAACTTAACCAAGTTAAATATTTCACTGGTTGAAAAGGATGCGCTTGGGATGACAAATCCGTGAACGACTAACGCCTGCGCCATAACGTGGTAGGATTTGTTTTTTTTTCTTTTGTTTACATACGTTGTGTTTCGAATGTTTCGAGATGGATCTGGGAATAATATTATTTAAAAGTACTATTGAAACTTCTTCGGATTCGTCTGCTACAGAGGAACAAGTCAGCTATGCTGTAGCAGAAGCTGCATGTACTAGCGCTAGCAGTTTAAGTTTCAAGCCTGAAAAAAGGCATATTGGAACATTGGAAGACAGGATAATTCTATGGCAACAATACGCAATAGGGAACTTGCACATTAAATTAAATATAAAATAAATAATAAAATACAATAACAATCATCCTAATAAATGATGCAATTAGGAAAAGGACATAATATCTTATCTCTGGTTTTCAAAATCTTCAATTGAAAATACCAAATAATTCGAAATTCTAGACGAGATCAAAAACGTATTTCTATGGGTCCTGACGTCAAAGGGCAGTAATAATCGGGTCGCACCGCTGCCACGCCATGTGCTGCTGGTGCTGTCAATGTCAAATCTATCATAAACGGCATTTGATACATAACAACATACCCATAATGTAAATCTACCTGCTCGCAGGTCACTGCTCTCAACCAAGGACTGTGAACGGAATTTTGTTGCTGAGTGACGTCACACTAATCGGTCGTTTCAAATGGCGATGTTTCGAACGTAACTTCAAATATTTATAAAAAATTAACGGCTGATTTTTATTGCTTGATATTTGGCATGACTATGTCTTTAATGTAGTACAACGTACAACACATTTTTTAAATTAAAAAAAAAAGTGCAAGTTCCCTATTATAGCGATAAGGAGTTCCAGGAAAATTTTAGAGTTTCCAGAGAGGCTTTCAACTGGCTTCCTGGAAAACTTGAAAACCAGTTGAAGTCGGCAATGTATGGCCCAGAAAGATTACCAACAGTATTGTTTATCAAATTTCAAATATTCTATTGTAAAACGCCTGCGCGACAAATTTTACCCATGTCTCAGAGTGGGTTAAAAAGTTGTACAACCGGGTAAAGTTATCATGGCTCTGTGAACGGAACAAATATTTTAACCGGGTGAATTAGGTAGATCCGTGAACGACTTAACCCTGCAAAACACGCGCTCGGTGTGCACTCGGTGAGCGTCCGGCGTTCGACTGTGAACGTACTCCCAAAGGCGCGTTAAGAAGTTTCACTTTAAAAGCCTTTTTTTCAAAAGTTACTCCGAATGACTTCAAACGAGTAGCTTCGGAGCTTGTGATTCTAATAGTTGTATTCCTTTCAAGAGTTTGAAACACTCGAGCTACTCGCTCCGGTGTTTAGTAGCCCCCGATTTGCAGGGAACAGATGCGTGGTGCAACAAACACTTTTCGAAAGGAATAAGCGCGTGAAGCTCCGGAGCTGTTCCGGAGCTCCTCCTAGGTGTGAAAGGAATACAACTAATGGCGATTTCTATTTGTCAGTCAGTGCGCACTTCTGTATCCGCATCTTTTTTTAAAAGCATGTAACTAACATGTAAAGATAAGGATAAATTTTTTTGCACTGGTTCGAAAATGGAAACCGCTGTAAAAAAGAGCGCGGTTCAGATATCCAACATGCCTGTTCATTATATTTTTTTGTGCTCTGTCCATTGGTTCTATCGATCGTATCAGATCAATCCGAACTAATTGAACTGAACTGAACTCGTTTCCGAACAAATACGTCACAGCGAATTCCATTGGAAGGATTAGTGAGCACTGAGTGTATTCGTATCTTTTTCTACCAGCTTGTATAAGAAAGAAATAAAAATACATTTTTTCTGCATTGATTCTGCCAATGGAATTCACTATTAAACAGTTCAGCTGAACTCTGTTTTGAATCAAGATTGTACAACTGGGCCATACTGAATGGGGCTTTTGAGTCGATGCATATTCAACATGGAGCAAATTAAATTTAAAAAAAAACTTTCTTTTCATGAGTTCCCCGAACGAAGAGTTCCAGGGCTTCTTGTGACTCTCGTTTTATAGAGTTCGGTTCAAATCAAAATTCACGGACGGATTGATTCGGATTACTCACTCTGTGCACTCTTAGTAATCCGTGTTCACTCTGACTGATCGGGATAGTTTGGGTAGACTCTTCAGTGTAGAGCAGGGTTGCCAGACGTCCCACCTTAGGAGGGACAGTCCCGCATTTTGTTAATCGGTACCGCTTTTTTTTAAATTAATTTCAGGTCCCGCTTTTCATGTGAATTGTCCCGGTTTTCCCGCTTTTTCCACCCATTCTTTACATTTAGTACAAAAAACACGCTCATTTTACAACTTGTTAAATAATAGTATATTATGCAATGATCATGTAATGATAGCCATTAATACACGAGCATGTTGTAGGATACGAAACGAGCCGAAGGCGAGTTTCGTATATAACATGCGAGTGTATTAATGGCCATTACATGAGAGTTGCATACACTATTTTTTCTACTGCCATTGATAAAACTTATGATATTTAGATATGTCAACATTATGCTTAACTTTGAAATAGAGATTTTATAATTGAGTAATGCGTCCATACAGTTGAAGGTTTAATTTTTCGTTGTAATTCTTCAAAATATACTATCAAAACATTTTCTGAGAAAGACGATGTGTTCTTGGTGTTTGCAATCCATAAATTGTCCATATAAATTTTCGTAAATTTTCTTGGACTTGTCCGGTAGTATATTATTACCTGCATTTGTCGCCCTTTCTGTAATTTCTGGAGGTGTTAGTGGAAGTGAAAATTCTTCGTTATCACTCAATATTTCCATAATAATGCCTTATCCCAAACATTAGGTAACTTTTAATAACAATTCGAAGTATTTTTTTCATAAAATTATTGTTTTCCGCTAAATTAGCATGGAAAAGCTATAAACAGAGTGCTGTCAACATTCGAAAAAAAATTCAAAATTTCTTTACTGGTGGCGCCATCTATATGTATAATAATGAAAAAAGTAAAAATTCTTCCTTATCACTCATTATTTCCATAATAATTATTCTTTGTCCCAAACTTTAGGTAACTTTTAAACAATTCGAAGTCTTTTTTATAGTTATCAAAATAATTGGTTTACGCAAAATTACCGTTAAAAATGTTTAATATCTTAACTGGTGGTGCCATCTATCGACATTGTATAATATTAAAAATCTGTATTATAATGAAAATCTGTATCATAATGAAGTTCATTACGATACAGATTTTAATCGTTTAATAGCGTATTATGAAATGTCAGTAGAAAAATAGCTATTTCTACATTCAAAATCGACGCAAAAATCAAATAATGAGCATGAATCGCAAGCATTTCATCTAGGTCTCCGGGTGACGTCACCACCATTAGCTGCTGGCATGATGACGTCACTCGCAGACTTTGTGGACTCGAGAACCGGCGAACGTACGCCTTCTCAGGATGAGCAATCCTGTTAGTTTACGATTCTTGGATTTTAATAATAAATGTTGTCTGTTGTAGGTATAAAAATGTCAAAAATTCAAACAAAATCCAAATCTTTCATTGCACAAACAAACTAGCATCTGCAAAAATCTTTTTTTGTGGCCATTGAAAAATAAACAACTTTCGTCAAAAATTATTTTTTCTATGACCGTTAGAAAATAAACAACTTTCGTCATATTTCACCTTAGCCGAAAACGTCACTTTCGCTCAAGGGGGTTTATAGGGGGGGGGGATACATTGGGCACTTGCCCTTTCCCTCTGGATAGGAACAGTCCCACTTTTTCATTTCATAGATCTGGCAACCCTGGTGTAGAGTAATTTACGTTCAGATTCAAAGTCGAGTACATGGAGTAAAAGTTTTACTTCGAATAAGGAGCTCTCTATCTGGTAATCTTAGAGCTGAATACAACAAAAAAACTGTTCTAACTTTACTCCAACTTCAAATGTTGCCTCTCACTCCGAATGACTCCGAACAAATGACACTGGATTTTGCATCTAAAAGAACCAGTTGAAAATCAGTTCGGAATGTGATTTTGGATTAGCTCTCAACGGATTCAAAACGTAGGAAACTAAATTCATCAATGGATGGGTTCGGATTGCTCACTTTGTACACTCTAAGTAATCCTTGTTTACTCCCTGTTTGGGATAGTTTGGGTCGGCTCTTTTGTGTAGAGTAATTTAGGTTGACATTCAATGTCGAGTAAATGGAGTAAAAGTCTACTTCGAATTAGGAGTTCGCTCTCTAGTAATCTTAAAACTGAATATGACAAAAAAACTGTTCTAACTTTACTTCAACTCAAAATGTTGCCACTCACTCCGAATGACACTGGATTTTGCATCTCAACGAGTGCATTTAAAAATCAGTCCAGAATGTGATTTTGGATCAATTCTCAACCTATTCAAAACGTAAGAAAATAATTAATGACTGGATTGGCTCGGATTGCTCACTCTGTGCACTCTAAGTAATCCTTAGCCGCTTTTAGGTGCTACCCTTTGAGCGCTCCCGAGTTACTCCGAAGTACTCCAGCTTTAGTTTGACCCGTTCGGGTGAACAGAGTTTGGCACTCTCGAGCTGCTCTCATTTCCTCGCCTCTTACCCCTGAAGCACCTATCATTTTATGATTGCGTCACGCTCCGGACAAAACGGTTTCAAGCGTTCGGGTGCAAAACGCATGGAGTATATCAGGTGTGAAGTGTTCTAGTAACTTCGCACTCTGCACCCGAAAGCGGCTCTTGTTCACTCCGACTGTTCGTGTTAGTTTTGGTCGGCTCTTTAGTGTAGAGTAACACGTAACACGTTCACATTCAAAGTTGAGTAAATGGAATAAATGTCTTACTTCGAATAAGGAGCTCTCTCTCTGGTAATCTTTAGATCTAAATATGACAAAAAAACTGTTCCAACTTCACTCCAACTTGAAATGTTGCTACTCACTCCGAGTGACTTCGAACGAATGACTCTGGATTTTGCATCTCAAAGAACCCAGTTGAAAATCATTCCGGAATGTGATTCTGGATCAGTTCTCAACCGATTCAAAACGTACGACACTAAAGTGAACCCGATCGTATTAAATCCGAACTGAACTGAACTCGTTTCCGAACAAAAATGTCTTTTATTGGTTGGGGCTTTCGAGTCCGCAAATATTAAACATGGAGCAAATTAAATTTCAAAAAGCGTTCTTTTTATAAATTACTCCGAATGACTCGGCATGAATAGCTCCAGAGCCTCTTGTAAATCTCATTTTATAGAGGCCGAGTTCGTTTTTGTCATCTTTTTCGTCGATTTGCTCCGAAATTTTGACAGGCACGTGATTTTTAAACTGAAACTGTCTTATCCAGTCACGTGCCTGTCAAAATTTCAGAGCAAATCGACGAAAAAGATGACAAAAACGAACTCGGCCAGAGTTCGGCTCAAATCTAAAGTGAACCTGATCGTATCAGATCAATCCAAAGTGAACTGAGCTTGTTTCCGAACAAATGCGTCTTTTACTGGTTGAGGTTTTTGAGTCCATGCGAATATTAAACATGGAGCAAATATTTTTATGAGTTACTCCGAATGAATAGCTCCGGAGCTTCTTGTGACTCTCGTTTTATATAGTTCAGCTAATAAGGCCCGGTTGTACAAAGAATGGTTCAACACAAGTTCTGTTGAACCGTCGTTCAATGTTGAACGTGGTTCAGAGTTTCGAGTGTTGTACCACTGCCGGTTTACTTGAAATCAAAAGTGAACCCGATGGTATCAGATCAATCCAAACTGAACTCGTTCCAAATACGTTTTTTGCTGGTTGGGACTTGAGTCCATGCGAATGAATTGACCTTTTGTTTGGACGCCATATTGCGGTGCGCGAACATAGTTGCCAACAGTAGAAGAAAAAAAATTACTAGCGTACTGTCAACATTAAAAACAAAAGTTACTGAATAAATTACATTTAAAATGTAAATTTGCCGGCTATTACGAATGTTTTTGAAAAGAAAAGCCATCATATTACCATCTTAACCCATACCAATATCAATCATTTAGTTACTTTTGTTTTTAATGTTGACAGCCCGCTAGTAATTTTTGTTTTTTTTTGTTTTCTTGTTTTGGCAACTATGTTCGCGCACCGCAATATGGCGTCCAAACAAAAGGTCAATTGACCTTACGCCATATTGCGGTGCGCGAACATGGTTGCCAAAAGTAGAAAAAAAAATTACTAGCGTACTGTCAACATTAAAAACAAAAGTTACTGAATAAATTATAAAGTCTGTTTTTTTTTAAAGATAATTCCCCAAATCAAAAATTTAGTAACTATGTTGGCAGTACAAGCCTTTTCTACATAAAAAATTTGAAAGCACTGACAATTTTACATTGTATTGCCAACATAAGTAATGTCATTTTGACTTTTATCTTTAAAAAAAAAACAGATTTTATCTAAAATTCAAATTTGCCGCCTATTACGAATGTTTTTGAAAAGAAAAGCCATCAATTTTAGCTTGTATTGGGCAGATTAGAAATAATAAAATATCTAAGGTTCATTTCTCGAGGGTTCATACTTTTGTTATCGAACACGTCACAACTTGGAGAAACAGGGTTGTCGTAGATTAGTTCATGTGACACATTAATTTTTTTTGACAAATTAAAATAAATGACTTCTGGGTTTTTAATGTTGACAGCCCGCTAATAATTTTGTTTCCTTCTTTTGGCAACTAAAATCTGTTTTTTTTTTAAAGATAAAAGTCAAAATGACATTATGTTGGCAATGCAATGTAAAATTGTCAAAGCTTTCAAATTTTTTGTGTAGAAAAGAGCCGCTTTCCAGTATGCACATTGGCGCGCTCTGGCGCGCTCCAGAGCACCTCGGGGGCGCAACGCGCCACGCACTAGATTTGTACCGTTCCAGTATCATGGCGTGAGACGCCTGTCTTAGTGTCAAATATGTCAAATTTTAAAAATAATTATCTGTTTGTTTGTGCAGTTTGTTTTTTTATTTATCAAAAATGAAAGAGAATCAAAACTATATATTTTAAAATGTTCAATCTTGAGATATAACAAGAAATAAATAGATAAATAGCCACCCACAGAAGTGACAGCTGATAGGTTGAAGCGTACGTACAGCTCGGGGGCTCCACGCCCCGAGTAACTCCGGGCGTCACACTCCCATACTGGAAAGCGGCTAAGGCTTGTGTTGCCAACAAAGTTACTAAATTTTTGACTTGGGGAATTATCTTTAAAAAAAAAAAAACAGACTTTATGTTCGCGCACCGCAATATGGCGTCCAAGCAAAAGGTCAATTGCCCCGTTCGGGTTTGATAAAAGGACGGTTCAAAACAATCGTACAGCTTATCAATCAATGACCCTGTTCGGGTTTGGAAAAAGGACGATTCTAGAACGGTTCAAAAAATAGCACAGTACATTTTTGATAGCCGAGCTGTTGTCATTTTTGTTGGATAAATTGTGCGATTGAACTGTTCTAGAACCGTCCTTTTTTTTATACCCGAACAGGGCTAATAAAAATGACAACGGCTAAGCTATCACAAATTAAACTGTATACTTTTAAACCGTTCCAGAACCGTCCTTTTTCGAACCCGAACAGGGCCAATATCAAAAATGTAACAAATAAATTAAAAAATAAGCGTTCTTTTTCTGAATGACTTCTAAAAAATAGCTCTGGAGCGTTCTTGTTGGGAGTTACTCAGAATGACTCCGAACAAATAGCTCTAGAGCTTGTTTAATTTGCGTTGAATTTCAAATATTTTAATTGCGATTGAGAATTTTCATAAAGTTAACTATAATGATAATGCAAATGCGGACATTATATTAGAGTCAAAGTGTAATCACAGCTAATCTTGCTGCTCGCTCCCTGCACCATAAAGTACTCCATTGGCACTTCAATTATTATTCACGCATGAAATTCAGCGTAAATAGAGTAGCTACGTTCTACTCCATATGACTCCGAACGAATCGCTCCGGAGTTTCTGGTTCTTAAAAAGAACGCTGCTAAATATTCGACATTTTTTTTTGCTCCGTGGTTGTTTTAAAGAAAACACCTACTAACCTAACCTCAATTTAACATATGTGTAGTTGTTTGTTTATTTATTTTTCTTGGTCCATTCCTATAAAAAATGTTCAAAATCCCATTAATACCCCTTTTAATAATCCTCTATTCAGCAACTCTGATCTCCTCCGATTGTGGATGCAGCCTAAACCGTAACGGTCAGTGCAAAGACTCAGAAAAGTGCCCCTCTACAGAAGATTCCAGTGAGAATGAAATAAACCATCACAGCAAAAAGTACTCACAGAGTCTGAACCCTGATAAAACCAGCGAAATGGTTCTAATTAAAAAATCCACCTTTGAAATGGGCACAAACAAGCCAGTATTCCAAGCAGACTTTGAAGGCCCCTCTCGCAACATTACAATTGAAAAAGACTTTTATTTGGACTTATATGAAGTCTCAAATCGAAACTTTTACGATTTCGTTAAGGAAACTGGCTACGAAACCGAAGCTGAAGGCTTTGGCGATAGTTTCCTATTTGAAATGTCTTTGGCTGAAAGCGAAAGAGATAAATACCAAGATATTAGAGCGGCACAGGCACCGTGGTGGATTAAATTGAAAGGGGTTACCTGGAAGCACCCTGAAGGACCTGGATCAACAATTGAAGGTAATCAATAGAATTTATCGAGGGGTTTTTCACTTAACAAAATTTGTACACAAATTAACAATACTGAGATATTTCCATGTATTAACAAATATTTCTATGTATCTAATAACAAGTTATTGCCAACTATTTCCATGTATTAACAAAATATTTCCACATATTGCCCAGATATTTCCCTAGTATTATCACATATTACCAGGTATTTCCATGCTATTGACCACTGGCGTAGCCAGGGGGGAGGCAAGGGGGCATTTGCCCCCCCCAAGACCCTTACATTTTATGAATATTTCTTCAAAATTAAGATAAACAGTCCCAAAAATAGCGTAAAGAAACCTGAAAAAGGGGCGTGGTACCCAAAAATTTCGCGCCTGCGGCGCTAAGCCTCCGGCAGCGGTCGCGGTAGGGCCGCAAAAGACGCTTCCTGCAAATTTGCCCCCCCCCAAGACAAAATCCTGGCTACGCCACTGCTATTGACAGACTAAAATCAAATATTTGTCTTGCCAGAATTCTAGGTATTGATATATCCACAGGTATTTACATGTTATTAATGGGTATCAACCAATGACATTAACATATATTGCCTAGATATCTACAAGTATTGACATTACCTACATAATTAACAAGTAGGTATTACATAGTATTGACACTATTGATATAGTATTTACCTGGTATTGACATATATTAACCAGTGATTTGTACATCGATTAACAAGGTGAAAAACCCCTTGGAATTTATATTCATTATTAATCTATAAAAGTAATGATTTAGGTAGAATGAATCATCCAGTTACTCACGTTTCATGGAACGACGCTGTGGCTTATTGTGAGCATTTTGGCAAAAGGCTTCCAACAGAGGCTGAGTGGGAAATGGCCTGTAGAGGAGGCTTAAAACAAAAATTGTATCCTTGGGGGAATAAATTGAATCCCAAAGGACAACATTGGTAAGAATAATGGGCTCTTTCACTAAAATTTAAATACGTAATTTAGGTATAAAATCCCAAAGGAGGGACTCTTTTAGGCATATATACCAAAAAAAAAATTTCTACAAGGTTAAATAAGTTTTTCACAGGCATTTGAATCTCGCGAAATTCAAAATCATTTAAAACGCGCCGATTCGCTGACGTCACATAAATATTTTCCATTTCGCTCATGTTGTTGCAAGAAGATTGGCTCGGCTGTGTTGCGGTGTTGGTTGCGCTCTGTAAAAGCACAGCAAGGTTCGAATGCGCTGTTGTCAGTTGTGACTGAATGTAGTGCAACGTAAAAAAAAAATGCGATGTTTATGTTTGTTGTGTTTTGTTGTTCAATAAAAGGAATGTTTTAAGTGATTGGTTTAACATTTACTCTCAAATTAACAGTAACAAATAGCTTTTTGAAAACCAGTCACATTTCTTGTTTTTCTTAAATCAGGTTCTGTTATTCTTTTTTAAAGTTGACAGTTGACTTTTTGTTAAAATGCTCTGACAGAGGAGCGGAGCTACGTTCCTAAAATGAACACTAAATTTCTCTGCGACGTCATAGAAATAAATTCTGGGTTTTTATTTGGAGATATTTCTTATTTTTCTGTTTTCTCAAGAAGGACTATGAATTTTTCAAAAGTATAAATACAGAAAATTCTGTTTTTAGTTGTTTTATCCAAATATGCCAATTTCAAAAATTAGTGAAAGAGCCCATTATTATTCTAGCAAAAATTGAATAAAAAACTACTTTTTTCAGGACTAATATTTGGCAAGGCGAATTTCCCAAAGTCAATACACTTGAAGACGGTTTTATTTTCACTTGTCCTGTAGACAAATTTCCTCCAAATAAGTTTGGTTTGTATAATATGGTTGGGAATGTATGGGAATGGGTACAAGATGGCTGGCAAAGTGATCCAGAGGTAATAATTAAATTCATTTGGGATAACATGAGATAAAAACTGACATATTATGTTTTGGTTCAGAATTCTAAAGTAAAAAAAGGAGGATCTTTCCTGTGCCATGAATCCTACTGTTGGAGGTACAGATGCGCAGCCAGATCTTTTAATACAAAAGACAGTTCAGCAGGGAATTTAGGATTTAGATGTGCAGCAAATATTAGCTAGTCAATATGATAATAATGATAACTGTGATTTAAAATACTGATTGTTTATAGTATAGGTATAATTTACCCAAACTATGTAATTTTAAAACAGATCTGAACATGTAAGAAGCAAACTAGTCTTTTTTTCAAGCATTCCACAGTTCCTCATGACCAACAATTTCATTTTATATTGTTTTTCCCGAGAAGTGGTTAACTTCTTAAAATATGTACACAGATTTTAAATCTTCATTGATTTTGTAGGATTTTGAGGACTTTGAAAATCTTCACATGATTTCAAAAGATTTTAGGTGGTTTTGGAGTATTTTAGGGAAGTTAGAAAGGTTTTTAGAGATCCTAAAGAATTTTTAGAGATTTTAACGGAGTTTTGGGGATTCCAAAGGATTTTTGGAAATGTTAAAGCAATTTTTCTATTAAGGATTTTATAGGATTTTGTCAAATTTTTTTTGTTCTAATAAAATTTTGTTACATTTTTAAAGATTTTAAAAATGTTCAGGCATTTCAAGTAGATCTTATGAGTTTTTCTGGGATTTTGATCAACTTGTATACAAATTTTTATCAATTAACCGCTTGAAGTTCAGTTAACTCCATAAAATGTGCACATAATAATTAAATCTTTATTGGTTTTGTAGGACTTTGAGGATTTTGGAAATCTTCACGTGATTTTACAGGATTTTAAAATATTTTAGATTTATGAGATTTGGTTTTTATGGCGTTTTTTACCAATTAATTTAGGAGAGTCTTAACGATAAGTATTTTTAAACTGACAATTTCTCCATAGAAGACTGTCATTTTAAGGAATACCTACTTATTGTTGAAGCTTCCCTAAAATCGAGCCTAAAATAGTTGGTGGAAACAGCCATTAGAGATCCTAACGGATTTTTAGACATTTAACGGATTTTTGAGGATTCCAAAAGGATTTTTGGAAATTTTGAAGGAATTTTTAGCTTCCTAGATAGGAAGCTATGGTGATAGGTCGATTTCGACCATGTCAAAATTTCATTAAATCTTGACGTTTTGGATCATTTTAAGCCTTTTTGGCAAGGTGGCACATTTCCGTCTGTGTGTGTGTGTGTGTGTGTTGGCATTTTTCTGAGAAAACGGCTCGATGGAATTTGATGAAATTTTGGAAATAGGTATAAGAAGACGTGTAGGGAAAAGTTACACAGAGATATAGGAAAAAAAAATTCCTCTCAAAGATATGACGTCATTGATCTATTTTTTTGAATGGGAACGCCATCTTTTTTTTTTCATTGATTGGGTAGAGCTCATTTTGCTTTATATAATCTCAAAAATGTCAATATGTTCCATTGGGACATTTTTGAAAAAAATTAGATGTCAAATTTCTGACATAAAACTTCCTAGAATCGTGAAAAATTATCTGTAATTTTGAAGCTCTCGTGGTATTATGTTGTATTATCCCCGAAAAATGATATTAAAACCTGAAAAAATGTAAAGATTTATAAATGAATTCATGGTTCGAAATGACAATTAATGACAATGACAATCATTAATTAGGTAGTTATTTGTCTAGCAAGCGTTATGTCAAAAATTTGACTTCTGGTTTTTTTTAGGAATATGTCAATGATTTTATAAGAATTTGTCGGATTTTTTTTGTTCTAAGTTCTAATAAAATTTTGTGTGATTTTATGAAATTTTATGCAATTTCAAGTGATTTTTAAGGGATTTTTTGTTAAATTTTTAAAGATTTTCAGGGATTTTGAATATATCTTACAAGTTTTTCTGGACTTGTACACAGGTTTTGATTAGATTTATTTATGTAATTTAATGAGCACTGAAATTTCATGTTGGGAATTTCGGTGTAATTCCATATGTAATTGTTTCTCAAAATTTCATGTAATTCGAGAGGAACTAAAATTTAATGTGAATTCTATGGAAACTCCGCAAAAATTTCACATGTCAGATTTCACACCATAAAATTCAATGGAATTCTTGGATTTTTTTTTTCTTCGGAATTACAATATTATGTATTAGATTTCATGAAAAGTTGCACTAAAATTTCAAGTTATTCCATGGAAATTCCGCGAAAATTTTAGTCAATTCCATGAAAATTTCTTAGAATTTTACCAGAAGATTTTACTGAATTCCTCGAAATTCCATTTAAGTAATAAATTTGAATGGAAAAACGTAATTTCCTAGAAATTTTACTATAAGATTTTATAATACTTTTCCGAATTCCATCATAAGATTCTATGGAATTTCACCATAAAATTTAATGAAATTCTTGCACAAAAATTTCACGGAATTACACTATGAGATTTCATGAAATTCTTCGGAATTCCATTAAAATTTCAAGCTATTCCATGGGAATTCTGTGAACATTTTTAATAATTTCATAGAAATTTCTCAGAATATCACCAGAAGATTTTATGGAATTCCTCAAAATTCCATTCAAATCGTAAATTTGAATGGAAAAACGGAAATTCCTAAAAATTTTACTATAAGATTTCATGATATTTTTCCAAATTTCACCATAAGATTTCATGGAATTCCACTATAAAATTCAATGGAATTCTTGAACAAAAACTCCTCGGAATTACACTATGAAATTCTTCGGAATTCGACTAAAATTTCAAGTTATTCCATAGGAATTCCGCGAAAATTTTAAGTAATTCCATAGAAATTCCTTAACATTTCACCAGAAAATTGTATGGAATTCTTAGGTAAAATTTTTTCGGAATTACAGTATAGGATTTCATGAAATTCCTGGGAATTCCACTAAAATTTCAATTTCAAAATTCCATAATTTTTTTTTTAACTTTATTGAAATTCCCCAAAATTTCACTACTGAAATATCCTGGAGTTGCACAAAACTTTCAATTTTTTTTTTGGATTTTCATTGTCATTTCATGTCATTTCTTAAAAAATCCTCGGAATTCAATTCAATAAAATTTTATGAGAATATTTTAAAATTCCACGTTCATAGCCGAAGATTTCTCGAAAGTCTAATGAAACTTCAAGGAATTTTTTAAAATTTCATTTATTTTCATAAGAATTTTTTGGAATTTCACTGAAATTCTGTTTTAATAGCCAGGAATTTCTGGGAATATCTATGAGAATTCAAGTAATTTCTTCAAAATTCACCGAAATATATTGAAATTTCATGTCATTACATGGGAATTTTTCGGAATATCACCGAAATTCCATGTTTTTAGCCGAAAATTCCTCGGCATTCCACTTGTGGAATTTTCTGGAATTTTACTAAAATTCAGTAAGAACTGAAATTTCATGTTGGGAATTTCGGTGTAATTTCATATAATTGTTTACAATTTATAAAATTCCTCCATGCAATTCATTTAGGATTTCGTGTAATTCGATCGGAATTTCACTGAAATTTCATGTAATTCGAGAGGAACTAAAATTTAATGTGAATTCTATGGAAACTCCGCAAAAATTTCACATGTAATTCCTTTTACAGAATAACATAATTCTACCAAATTTCCTTGAAATTCCACTAAATTATGGAATTCTGAGAGACTTTAACAGATTTTTGGGGATTCCAAAGGATTTTTAGGAATATCAAAGGAAATATTTTTTAGGAATGTTAATGATTTTATGAGATTTTGCAGGATTTTTTTGGTTTTAATGAAATTATGTTAGATTTTATAGGATTTTATGCAATTTCAAGAGATTTTGTTAAATTTTCAAGGATTTTAAAGATTTTTAGGGATTTTGAGTAGATCTTATGAGATTTTCTGGGATTTTGATCAACTTTTACACAAATTTTGATCAGTTAACCACCCCTCGGTTTATCCTGAAATTGTTTTATTTGGAATACATATTTTATTACTAAGAAGAAAATGATAAATCACACAGATGGGAAAAAATTACTAGTGGAGATTTTAATTATTTTCAGATAAATTATATTTAAAATATTCCTTTATCATACAATTTTAAATTAACTTATTGTAGATGTGCCAGACATTTTGAGAAATAGAACATATCAAAAAATAGTTTGGGTTCCCGTGTAAAAACTAAGTTAAAATATACCCACTCCAAATTAAAAAAAAAAAAAAACATTATTTTATAATAAACAGGAATGTAAGGTAAGTTTATGCACAAATCTGATCGGGTAACTAACTATTATAAGCTTAAAACAATAACAATAATAAATGGAAGACACAACAATTTAAGCAGCAGTCTTCAAGATTGTTTTCTTAAAACATCTAATTTAACCCTTAATTTAAGGAGTATTTAATTCCTGGACTAGTTTTCACACCACTAGCAATTTTATGTACAAACAACAAAACTTTTTCCCTGAGGACTCTCGGTACGGGCACGTACTTGTATACAGGCATATATCTATAAACAATATAACCTCCTAAGCCTATAAGGGACAATTTAAAAGAGATTTTCATAAGTTTCGATGTGAGAGTCGGAGGAGGCACTGTCATTATGGCAGGAACGAATTGGCGTTGTTCGTTAGGCCAAAGTCTTATGATGCCTGGAGTATGGCCTATGCCGACAACGCCGACGATTTTTACAGGCTCTTCTGCTATTTCACCTAATAATGTTTGAAAATATGAACAATAATAATTGATTATAAAAAGTAGTTTTGAAACCCTAAATATTTTAGAAAACTCTGTAGATAAAATTACCTGGTTTTAGTGGAGGCCCAATTTTAGCTGCTCCTTGTAGAGAACTGGTCAAATAAATGTCTCTTTCGTCCAAAAATACTTCCCTAAAAGCCGGATATTCGCCGGCCAAATCGGACAATAGCTGCTCGAGAATGTCACGGTTTTTACATCTTTCGATTTCTTCAACACTGGAAAACAGAAGCCAAAAAGTTAATTTAAAATTTGTGTCCATTTTCTTATTACCAGAAATAAAAGAGGACTCAATAATTCATTTAACTGGCTTCAAAAGAATATCATAAATTACCCATACAAGTTACAATGAGAAAGTTTCCTAAATTTAAAAAAGTGCTGTATGATTATTTAGCTGAGATCATCTATAAATCAACAACATAAAACATAGTGAGAATTTGTCTTGTTAAAATACACATAGGGATCTTCTTGTTTATCGTATTCAAAGTTATTTTAAAAATGCTAAGTGCTGATTTAAAAGTATCTAAAATCATTTTTAAAATTCCTGAACTTTGTAAATTGGGAAACACTAGCTCAAAATAATTTAGAAAGTATCTCAATCATCTCAAGCTCAAAAATCCTGAACTTGCTTAGTAATATTTTGTTCCTAGTTTCCAGTGATTACAATTCTATAAAGAATTAATCAAATATAATATTGCAGATTGTGAATTTTGATTGAATAAAATATGATTTGTTTAAAAAAAAAAAAAATTACCTGATTGGATCTTTGCTGGTCAACAAATGCCAGGCCAATTTTATGGTCTGGAACCAGGACAATCTGGATAAGGCCCTTCTCATTGTTATACCTATAGGCCTGTCTCCTAAATGGACACAACAATTTGGAATTTTTTCAGCCTGAAAGAGATAAATCAAATCAATCAAATATGAAAGTGCTTTTTAATTTATTTATTTATTCGCTAAACTGTCAAGATATATAATGGGTATATAAATATTCAATATGAAGAACAAAAAAAAGAAAGGAGGAAGGAAGGAACATCAAAGACACAACACTGAAATACCCAACTGCCTGAGTTCTCTCAGCAAGAAATACAAGCAATAATATACAAGGAATTTCCTAGAAAGAAAAAAATCAATAGGTGTAGGTTGCTATCTACTACTGATTCAAAATTTTAATAAATGCTATCAAATCCAGAAAAATATATTCTTTTGATACTTTTGCATTTTTGTACTTCTTAATTGTATTCCTTTGGTCTCCATTGGCAATATATTGAAAGCTTTAGGGACAGTATAAATGAGGAATCTATGGGAAATATTTTATTAAATCTGGAAGTTGACAATAACTCATTATTCTGATACACAGAGTACAGAGTCACATTGAATTTGAGTAGGGAGATTTTTTGATTGCATATTTTATGGAAATATAAGGTGCCAATATTACATCTGTCTAGAGCAGACTTGTTACTTGTTGAGTTTCTGAAAAATATTTCAAGTTCTTACTGCACGATACCAAACCAACAAGAATAAACCCTTCTACCTCTACATTAATAGATTATGTCTGAGTCTGCTCATTATTTGGTCAGATGGAAAGTCTGTGTGCGACAATAAATGCTTAATGCGATATTCTATTAATTTCCAGTCTATTCCACTAAACCAAGAAAAATATTCAAACAAGGCAGACTTTTCACTAAGAAAAATTATAGGAAGTTTGGGTTGCTATGCAATCAAATGGACTGGAATAGAATATTTTCAACTGAAGGCTCTTTGGAGCACTTTCATCTACTTTTAAGCAATAACTTCAACATTTCTTGTCCTATTATCAAGATAAAGCATAAGAGGCTCAATCCCTGGTACACAAGGGATCTGAGAATATCGGCTGCTAACTTAAGATCTATGCAATACATGAAATGTTTATTAACTATTACAAAATATACTGTAAAACTTACAGAAGGGTGGTTAATGTGGCAAAAAGGTTACTTGTACTATGGAAATCAAATTGAACAGTCTTGCAATAGAAATAGAGAATCATGGAAACTTCAAGAAACTTGTTAATAAGTTTAGAGGTAGAAATTCGTTCATGGTTTCCTCACAGCTCAGAGCAAATTATTTGAATTCTTTTTACTGTAGCATAGCTCATGATTGGAAATTACATCCTATAAAGAACCTTCAGATTATCTAAGCAATTTCCAAGGGGCGAACCACCTAGGAATTCTTTGCCAAAAATGTGGAGAATTTAGAGGAATTTGTGGCAAATTCAGAAGAATTTGTAGGGAGTTTGAAGGAACTCATCCGAATTTATGAGAATTTGGGTAATTTATAGAGAATTTCGAGGAATTTATGGGGAATTTGGGAGAATTTGTGAGGAATTTATGAGGAATTTAAAGGAAATTGTAGGGTCATGACGTTACTGAGATTCACATTCTTATTATAAGATATAGTAATAAATGGAAATTTAAAAAAAAAATCTAGTTTTGTGTTGGAAGTTGGATATTCATTTTTATTAAAGAAATCCTCCCAAAATTACACTACTTACATGATTTACAAGTCTAAAATTTAAAAAATTCAAAAAAATAAGGAATACAGTTTTTGTAGGCTGATTTCCAAGATTTTCCATGTTGCTGTTTTCTACTGGAAAAATTTGAAATTTTGGGAAAATGAGCTTCTCAGCTTCCTCTTTACATGCAAAAAGTTTCAAAATTTTTCTTTCACTAGTTTTCCAGGAAAACTTTGAAATGTGTGAGACTGTATTTTCAATTAATTCAGTTATTTTAGGTTGATTTCCAATATTCCTTATGTTGTTATTTTTCACTGGAAAAATTTGAAATTTTGGGAAAATCAGCTTCTCAGCTTCCTCTTTACATGCAAAAAGTTTCAAAATTTTTCTTTCACTAGTTTTCCAGGAAAACTTTGAAATGTGTGAGACTGTATTTTCAGTTAATTTAGTTATTGTTGATTGATTTCCAAGATTCCTCATTTGTAATTTTCTACTTGAAAAATTTGAAATTCTGGGAAAATGAGCTTCTAACCTTCACTTGCAAAAAATTTCAAATTTCTCCCTTCACTAGTTTTCTAGGAAAATTTTGAAATATGTGAGACTGTATTTTCAATTAATTCAGTTATTGTAGGTTGATTTCCAATATTTCTTATGGTGTTATTTTCCACTAGAAATTTTGGGAAAATGACCTTTTCAGCTTCCTCTTTACATGCAAAAAGTTTCCAAATTTTCCCTTCACTGGTTTACCAGGAAAACTTTGAAATGTGAGAAACTGTATTTTCAACTAATTCAGGTTTTGTAGGTTGATTTCCAAGATTTTTCATGTTGCTGTTTTCTACTGGAAAAATTTGATATTTTGGGAAAATGATGTTCTCACCTTCCTCTTTATATACAAAAAGTTTCAACATTTTCCCTTCACTAGTTTTCCAGGAAAACTTTGAAATGTGTGAGACTGTATTTTCAACTAATTCAGTTTGTGTAGGTTGATTTCCAAGATTTTTCATGTTGCTGTTTTCCACTGGAAAAATTTGGTATTTTGGGAAAATGATCTTCTCACCTTCCTCTTTTACATGCAAAAAGTTTCAAATTTTTCTCTAACTAGTTTTCCAGGAAAAATTTGAAATATGTGAGACAGTATTTTTAATTAATTCAGTTTTTGTAAGTTGATTTCCAAGATTTTTCATGTTGTTATTTACCCCTGGAAAAATTTGAAATTTTGGGAAAATGAGCTTCTAACCTTTTTCTTTACATGTAAAAAGTTTCAAATTTCTTCCTTCACTAGTTTTCCAGGAAAACTTTGAAACGTGTGAAACTGTATTTTCAACTACTTAATTCAGTTTTTGCAGGTTGATTTCCAAGATTTTTTATGTTGCTCTTTTCCACTGGAAAAATTTGAAATTTTGGGAAAATGAGCTTCTCAGCTTCCTCTTTACATGCAAAAAGTTTTAAAATTGTCCTTTCATTAGTTTTTCAGGAAAACTTTGAAATGTGTGAGACTGTATTTTCAACTAATTCAGATTGTGTAGGTTGATTTCCAAGATTTTTCATGTTGCTGTTTTCCACTGAAAAAATTTAAAATTTTGGGAAAATGTGCTTCTCACTTTCCTCTTTACATACAAGAAGATTAAAAATTTTCTCTTCACTAGTTTACCAGGAAAACTTTGAAATGAGGAAAACTGTATTTTCAATTTATTCAGTTATTGAAGGTTGATTTCCAATATTCCTCATGTTATTATTTTCCACTGGAAAAATTTGAAATTTTGGGAAAATCGGCTTTTCAGCTTCCTCTTTACATGCAAAAAGTTTCCAAATTTTCCCTTCACTAGTTTACCAGGAAAACTATGAAATGTGTGAAACTGTATTTTCAACTAATTCAGGTTTTGTAGGTTGATTTCCAAGATTTTTCATGTTGCTGTTTTCCACTGGAAAAATTTGATATTTTGGGAAAATGATCTTCTCACCTTCCTCTTTTACATGCAAAAAGTTTCAAATTTTTCTCTTACTAGTTTTCCAGGAAAAATTTGAAATATGTGAGACAGTATTTTTAATTAATTCAGTTTTTGTAACTTGATTTCCAAGATTTTTCATGTTGTTATTTACCACTGGAAAAATTTGACATTTTGGGAAAATGAGCTTCTAACCTTTCTCTTTACATGTAAAAAGTTTCAAATTTCTTCCTTCACTAGTTTTCCAGGAAAACTTTGAAATGTGAGAGACTGTATTTTCAATTAATTCAGTTTTTGTAGGTTAATTTCCAAGATTCTCCCTGTTGTTATTTTCGAGGTGATTTTCCCCTGGAAAAATTTGAAATTTTGGGAAAATGAGCTTCTAACCTTTCTCTTTACATGTAAAAAGTTTCAAATTTCTTCCTTCACTAGTTTTCCAGCAAAACTTTGAAATGTGTGAAACTGTATTTTCAACTAATTCAGTTTTTGTAGGTTGATTTCCAAGATTTTTTATGTTGCTGTTTTCCAGTGGAAAAATTTGATATTTTGGGAAAATGATCTTCTCACCTTTCTCTTTACATACAAAAAGTTTCAAAATTTTCCTTTCATTAGTTTTTCAGGAAAACTTAAAAATGTGTGAGACTGTATTTTCAACTAATTCAGTTTGTGTAGGTTGATTTCCAAGATTTTTCATGTTGTTGTTTTCCACTGAAAAAATTTAAAATTTTGGGAAAATGAGCTTCTCACTTTCCTCTTTACATACAAAAAGATTCAAAATTTTCTCTTACTAGTTTTCCAGGAAAAATTTGAAATGAGGGAAACTGTATCTTCAATTTATTTATTTATTTATTTATTTATTTATTCAAAGATATCAACAGCTTAAGCCAATTACAGATATCCACTTATCCAATAATAATAGTTAAGTAATAGTATGTGTCATGCTATAATATTAAAATGTTAAATATACCTAATCCTAACAATAAACATACAAATAATACAATTAAAACACCTAAATACTATTCTTCTTTTAGTTTGGACAGAATAAGTTGTTTAAACTGATTGTAACAAATGACATCAATGTCAATGTCACAAGCGTACAAGTTGAAAACATTGCACATTCTGTATATAGGGGAGTTTTTATAAAGATTAACTCTCAGATACGCCAGGTAAAATACTTTCGAATTACGCGAGTTAATACGATGAATAGCAAAAGGCAACTGGCTCAGAATATCAGGACTATCTATATTTCCTTTCAATAACTTAAACATCATGCAAAGCACTATTTTAATTCGTCTATGTTCCAAACTTAATCTATTAAATTCTCTCAAGAGTTGAGAGTTGTCATATCCAATCGGTGGATAGGCACCGTGCTTTCTGAAATACATACTTTTTAAAAACTTTCTCTGCACACTCTCAAGCACTGTTAACCATACATTATATTGTGGGGACCATATTATGCTTCCATACTCCTCCAATATGGGCGTCACAAGGCTGTCAAAGAGGTGTAAGCTCACATCCACTGAAAAGTTTTTAGAGTTCCGAGCAATGAAACCAGCGATCTTTTGGGCACTTTCAACTTTACTGACAATATGTTTAGAGAAAGATAGAGCCGAATCAAAAATTATACCCAAGTCCTTCTGAATGTTGACTCTATTAAGCGCAACGTCATTCAGTGTATACTCAAACTGTACAGCATTGTTATTAAGGGTAAAGGACATACATGAACATTTACTGACATTCAACTTAAATTGGTTGTCAATGCACCAGTTGGCGACATTACAGAAATCATTCTGAAGCATTTCGCAGTCTGCAATTGAACTAACCCGGAAAAAACACTTAAAAATCATCCGCAAAGAGTAGACCCTTGGCATTTTCCAATTTATTTATAATACTGTTGATGGCTATTAGAAAAAGAAGAGGACCCAGATTGGAGCCCTGTGGTACCCCTGAAGTGCTTTTATACACAGCTGATTTGCAGCCCTTCACTTCCACATACTGATGTCTTTGATTCAAATATGATTGGATTAGGTTTACCAGATATGCAGGCACGTCCAAGTCATTTAAGGCCCTTAGTATTATGCAATGTCTTACTCTATCAAATGCCTTTTCCATGTCCATAAAAATCACATCCACTTGCGACTTGCTGTTGAGTGCCTCATGAACATATTGACAGAATGTGATAAGATTAGTCATAGTTGATTTTTCAGGAAGGAAGCCATGCTGGCATGATGTAATCCTGTTAGATACTTCATTAAATAGCATATCATAAATTATTACTTCAAAAATTTTGGAAACTGCACATACGATACTAATAGGCCGATAGTTTTTGATTTCCTCTCTGGATCCATTCTTGAAGATTGGAATAACCTTACTGATTTTCCATTTATCTGGGTAGGTTGATGTTCTCAAAATTAAATTAAACAACGCATGAAGTGGTTTTAAAAAATGATTGCTGCAACCTTTTAAAATATATGCTGGTATTCCATCTGGACCAATCGCCTTATTAGGTTTAACTTTTTTTAGAGCCACTTTAATCATTTCAATAGATATCTCCTTCTGACAGAAAAATGACATGGAGTTTGTAGAATTGCATGTTACATCAGGATCATTGATATAAACTGATTTAAAAAATTTAGCAAAACCTTCAGTTATATTTTGCGTGCCAGAATAAGTTTGGTTCTCAAAAACCATTTCTTCAAGGATGTCATGGTTGTCTTTCAGACTTTTAACATAAGACCAGAAAAACTTTGGATTTGACTTCAAGCTCCTTTCAACATTATAAAGGTATTCAGTGTGATTTAGCCTACTTTTTTGTTTGATGGTGCTGCGCAGAGCAATATATTTGGATTTCCAGTACTGAGATTTATAACGTTTGGACCTTAACAAATAGCTATGCTTAAGTTTAATTAATTTAATTATTTCGTTGTTGAACCAGACTGGATATTTCTTGTCGATTTGTGTCGATTTTGGCACACACTTAACAAAAATGTCATTGAGAATAGAGTAAAAAAGATCCATTGCCACATTTACATCAGAAATTTCATCTATAATAGCCCAGTTTTGATTTGTAATAAGATCATACATTAGCAAAAAATTTGCCTTTCTAAAATTAAACTTTGTAGTGGACACAACTTTGCAATATTGAATTGGCGTTTTAGTATTAACGGTAACACACAAGCAGGGATGATGACTATCTACAGGCAATATACAATCGTCGGACCTGGCAACACGAACATTATCAAATGATGCAATCACAAGGTCCAAAATTACATTATTTAGATTTTTAACTTGATTTAGCTGCCTTAAGTCATTAAATGCTAAAAATCCCTTTAAAACATTTAGATTATTGTTACACGAAAGCTGATTAACATAGCTAGGAATGTTAAAGTCCCCAAGAACTATGCATTCAGACCTAAGTCGATCAGCTAAAAATATTTCAATTTTCTCAAAAAAAAGATCATACACGTTACTTGGACTGTTGGGAGTGATGTATACTACAACTACATATAATAGATGATTACTATCCAGTCTAATTCGAATGCACAATGCTTCCTGATCATCGTCAAAAACCTTAGCCTCGTCAACAATAAGATTGTTTTTTACAGCCAACAGAACTCCTCCCCCTTGAGATTTACCGGTCACAATCCGATTTCTATCCTTCCTAAATGTAGTTCTGTCCTTAAAATTAAACTCCCCCGAATAAATTGTTTCATTCAGCCAAGTTTCAGTTAATGCCACAACTTCACAATCATTGTTTAACATATTATATTTAAGTTCATCTAACCTAGTTTTCACACCCCTACAATTTTGGTAAAAAATCATAATATTATTGTCTAGGTAACTATGGTTGTGTTTAACTCCTGCTGAAAATTTGAATTAGTAACTAAATTGGGCGAAGAATCATTCAATTGAGAACCTGACAAAGAATTATTTTCATAAAAACCATTATTCAATGGAGAAAGTGAGACATCTGATATGATCGGAATATTGTTGCTTCTCATAGAGGAATCGTCATTGGCATAGACAACACTATCCTGGAGCGTAACAGAGATCAAATTTTTCGAGTTTGAACATTTAATTTGGTTAAGTATTAGTCCTGATATTCTACGATTAGTATGAATTCTTCCCATAAAGTTGCAGCTATTTATGAATGATACTTTGTTAGAAGAAAATTTATCAAAATTATACAATAAATTACTTAGCTTACTATTAAAATTATAACACTTATTAACATACTCAAAATGAATAGGAACAGACAAGACAATGACATTAGTATGAACACATTCTTTTAATTTATCAAGTACGTATGAACAGTTAGGAGATTTGTTGACGCAAAAGTCATTATATCCGGCGAATACAATAACATAATCATTCTGATTAAAGTCTTTAACGAAAGCTGAAATATTATCGATTATGTCCTTGAGGAGAGCAAAAGGTTTGATGACACTTTGCACCATGAATTGATCATGATCCAGCATCTGGTTCAATTTGACATCAAGTCCTCTGCCCATCTGGTCACACAGGAGTAATACACGATTTTTACCGTTGGTTTTAGCTGGAGAGTTGATTTTAGTTTTAGTTGAAGAGATCGATTTTTTTGGATACGGGTTAAGGTATGATATGTCTGTTTGAAGGCTGATATCAATTCTTTCAACAAAGGACGTTCTTACGACAGGTTCACTATTTGTGCTCAAGCTTTGTGCAAATTTGATATTTTCTTTGGAATCTTTGGTTAACGAGGAAATATCATTCAGTAGTTTATTGTTAAGGTCCTTAAGTTTATCTAGTTCAACATTAAGTTTAAATAGTTCAGCATTAGCAGTCTGAATTTTTACTAGATGGCCTTTATTTTCCACACTTAAATTGTAACTTGCCTTCAATTGATCAGCTAACTCCTTTTCAATGCGATTATTTGCAAGTTTAAGTGACTGAATAGTTAATTCATAATTATTCTCCGCCTCAATAACTTCTGCATCAAAATCATGAGTACGTCTCTGGAGGCGTTTGATATGATCATCTTTCAGCTTGTTGTCATTACTGAGTCGGGTTAACTCTTCGCTAAGAGAAGATTTTAGGTCTTCTAAGTCTGTCTCCAAATTACTAATATAGTTATTTTTTTGGGCAATTTCAATTTTAAGTTGGTCATACCTATTAGAAAGGTGCGCGACTTCAGTTAAGCTTGTCTTACACTCCATACAATAAAACAATAACTTCCTATGTAGCATAATAATTGCGTCTGCTTCGGTGGTCGAAAGGTCTGCGCAGTCTTTACAAATAAATTGGTGGCACCTATCACATGGTGCTCCAAAAATTTCTCCCTCTTTAACATTAGGGCGACGTTTAAGAATGCATACCGTGTCACAAACTACATAATTAGTAGCCATGTTCGGTCACCAACAATTATTATTACAATACATACATTAAAATAATTTAAATTATTAAACAATATATAAAAGCACATAAAAGAGTTAATAGTTGTTTTGTTAGATTAGAAAAAGAACTCTGATCAATTTGGACTCTACATACGATGAAGCACTTCTGAGTAGTAAAACAAAAATTATAAAGACAAATCACAAAAATATATCACAGCGGCAACATGGCATGGTCCAAAGTTCAAAAAAAAAAAAAGATTTGTTTTAAGAATCTGCCGGCTCACTGCGAGAGTAATCCAGCACACTTTTTACACAGTTAAAAGCATCACAGTCTCGCAATCAAAAAACTAATATTCAATAACCAGCCCAATCTGGAAGTGAAGTGAAGTGAATTTATTCAGTTATTGAAGGTTGATTTCCAATATTCCTCATGTTATTATTTTCCACTGGAAAAATTTGAAATTTTGGGAAAATCAGCTTTTCAGCTTCCTCTTTACATGCAAAAAGTTCCAAAATTTTCCCTTCTCTAGTTTTTCAGGAAAATTTTGAAATATGTGAGACTGTATTTTCAACCAATTCAGTTTTTATAGGTCGACTTCCAAGATTTTTCATATTGCTGTTTTCGACTGGAAAAATGAGCTTCTAGCTATGGAATATGCTACTGTGGTTGTTGTGCAAACTGCCATTTTGAATCTGTATTTGCGTTGAAGAAGAAAGCACTTAGAAATGTATGTAGAGTCAAAAGGGGATCTTCATGCAGACCTCTATTTCTGTAGAATAAAATTTCAACCTTGTGCTGTATATTTATTCATGAAAGTGTATGTGTTGTCTATAAAAAATTCAATGAGGAGCAGGATGGACAAGCGCAGTATGGACTAGTATGGAGCTCATTGCCAACGAGTGCTACATTTGCCCATTCCACATTTGACATTAGTACAGAACTCCTTTGGCTACAACGCAAAAAAAATGTTTAATGCTTTGCCTACTGAACTTAGGAAACTTACAGGTGACAGAAGGTTTCGGTGTATGACCAAGGAGTTTTGGGTTTCTAGGGCATTTTATACTATGGACGAATTTTTTACAAATAAATAGCAAAGGTCCAGGGCGGACAAAAATTTTATTTATTTTACAGTTTATTGTACTTGTTAGTGCCCAATTTGGCTTTAAGCTGGATGTAATGTACTCTACAGAAAAATCTTGTTTTTACTGTAAAAAAAGGTGGTAGATGTTGTAACTTGCAGTATCTGCAAGGGAAACTACTACCATGATAGCTGTGCTAAAAAATCATCTACTTTTAAGCAATAACTTCAACATTTCTTGTCCTATTGTCAAGATAAAGCATAAGAGGCTCAATCCCAGGTACACAAGGGATCTGAGAATATCGGCTGCTAACTCTATGCAATACATGAAATGTTTATTAACTATTACAAAATATACTGTAAAACTTACAGAAGGGTGGTTAATGTGGCAAAAAGGTTACTTGTACTATGGAAATCAAATTGAACAGTCTTGCAATAGAAATAGAGAATCATGGAAACTTCAAGAAACTTGTAAATAAGTTTAGAGTTAGAAATTTGTTCATGGTTTCCTCACAGCCCAGAGCAAATTATTTGAATTCTTTTTACTGTAGCATAGTTCATGATTGGAAATTACATCCTATAAAGAACCTTCAGATTATCTAAGCAATTTCCAAGGGGCGAACCACCTAGGAATTCTTTGCCAAAAATGTGGAGAATTTAGAGGAATTTTTGGCAAATTCAGAGGAATTTGTAGGGAGTTTGAAGGAACTCATCCGAATTTATGAGAATTTGGGTAATTTATAGGGAATTTCGAGGAATTTATGGGGAATTTGGGAGAATTTGTGAGGAATTTATGAGGAATTTAAAGGAAATTGTAGGGTCATGACGTTACTGAGATTCACATTCTTATTATAAGATATAGTAATAAATGGAAATTTTAAAAAAAAATCTAGTTTTGTGTTGGACGTTGGATATTCATTTTTATTAAAGAAATCCTCCCAAAATTACACTACTTACATGATTTACAAGTCTAAAATTTAAAAAATTCAAAAAAATAAGGAATACAGTTTTTGTAGGCTGATTTCCAAGATTTTCCATGTTGCTGTTTTCTACTGGAAAAATTTGAAATTTTGGGAAAATGAGCTTCTCAGCTTCCTCTTTACATGCAAAAAGTTTCAAAATTTTTCTTTCACTAGTTTTCCAGGAAAACTTTGAAATGTGTGAGACTGTATTTTCAACTAATTCAGTTTGTGTAGGTTGATTTCCAAGATTTTTCATGTTGCTGTTTTCCACTGGAAAAATTTGATATTTTGGGAAAATGATCTTCTCACCTTCCTCTTTTACATGCAAAAAGTTTCAAATTTTTCTCTGACTAGTTTTCCAGGAAAAATTTGAAATATGTGAGACAGTATTTTTAATTAATTCAGTTTTTGTAAGTTGATTTCCAAGATTTTTCATGTTGTTATTTACCCCTGGAAAAATTTGAAATTTTGGGAAAATGAGCTTCTAACCTTTTTCTTTACATGTAAAAAGTTTCAAATTACTTCCTTCACTAGTTTTCCAGGAAAACTTTGAAATGTGTGAAACTGTATTTTCAACTAATTCAGTTTTTGTAGGTTGATTTCCAAGATTTTTCATGTTGCTGTTTTCCACTGGAAAAATTTGATATTTTGGGAAAATGATCTTCTCACCTTCCTCTTTACATACAAAAAGTTTTAAAATTGTCCTTTCATTAGTTTTTCAGGAAAACTTTGAAATGTGTGAGACTGTATTTTCAACTAATTCAATTTGTGTAGGTTGATTTCCAAGATTTTTCATGTTGCTGTTTTCCACTGGAAAAATTTGATATTTTGGGAAAATGATCTTCTCACCTTCCTCTTTTACATGCAAAAAGTTTCAAATTTTTCTCTTACTAGTTTTCCAGGAAAAATTTGAAATATGTGAGACAGTATTTTTAATTAATTCAGTTTTTGTAAGTTGATTTCCAAGATTTTTCATGTTGTTATTATTTACCACTGGAAAAATTTGACATTTTGGGAAAATGAGCTTCTAACCTTTCTCTTTACATGTAAAAAGTTTCAAATTTCTTCCTTCACTAGTTTTCCAGGAAAACTTTGAAATGTGAGAGACTGTATTTTCAATTAATTCAGTTTTTGTAGGTTAATTTCCAAGATTCTCCCTGTTGTTATTTTCGAGGTTATTTTCCCCTGGAAAAATTTGAAATTTTGGGAAAATGAGCTTCTAATCTTTCTCTTTACATGTAAAAAGTTTCAAATTTCTTCCTTCACTAGTTTTCCAGGAAAACTTTGAAATGTGTGAAACTGTATTTTCAACTAATTCAGTTTTTGTAGGTTGATTTCCAAGATTTTTTATGTTGCTGTTTTCCAGTGGAAAAATTTGATATTTTGGGAAAATGATCTTCTCACCTTTCTCTTTACATACAAAAAGCTTCAAAATTTTCCTTTCATTAGTTTTTCAGGAAAACTTTAAAATGTGTGAGACTGTATTTTCAACTAATTCAGTTTGTGTAGGTTGATTTCCAAGATTTTTCATGTTGTTCTTTTCCACTGAAAACATTTAAAATTTTGGGAAAATGAGCTTCTCACTTTCCACTTTACATACAAAAAGATTCAAAATTTTCTCTTCACTAGTTTACCAGGAAAACTTTGAAATGAGGGAAACTGTATCTTCAATTTATTCAGTTATTGAAGGTTGATTTCCAATATTCCTCATGTTATTATTTTCCAATGAAAAAATTTGAAATTTTGGGAAAATCAGCTTTTCAGCTTCCTCTTTACATGCAAAAAGTTCCAAAATTTTCCCTTCTCTAGTTTTTCAGGAAAATTTTGAAATATGTGAGACTGTATTTTCAACCAATTCAGTTTTTATAGGTCGACTTCCAAGATTTTTCATATTGCTGTTTTCGACTGGAAAAATGAGCTTCTAGCTATGGAATATGCTACTGTGGTTGTTGTGCAAACTGCCATTTTGAATCTGTATTTGCGTTGAAGAAGAAAGCACTTAGAAATGTATGTAGAGTCAAAAGGGGATCTTCATGCAGACCTCTATTTCTGTAGAATAAAATTTCAACCTTGTGCTGTATATTTATTCATGAAAGTGTATGTGTTGTCTATAAAAAATTCAATGAGGAGCAGGATGGACAAGCGCAGTATGGACTAGTATGGAGCTCATTGCCAACGAGTGCTACATTTGCCCATTCCACATTTGACATTAGTACAAAACTCCTTTGGCTACAACGCAAAAAAAAATGTTTAATGCTTTGCCTACTGAACTTAGGAAACTTACAGGTGACAGAAGGTTTCGGTGTATGACCAAGGAGTTTTGGGTTTCTAGGGCATTTTATACTATGGACGAATTTTTTACAAATAAATAGCAAAGGTCCAGGGCGGACAAAAATTTTATTTATTTTACAGTTTATTGTACTTGTTAGTGCCCAATTTGGCTTTAAGCTGGATGTAATGTACTCTACAGAAAAATCTTGTTTTTACTGTAAAAAAAGGTGGTAGATGTTGTAACTTGCAGTATCTGCAAGGGAAACTACTACCATGATAGCTGTGCTAAAAAATCAGGTGCAATGAAGGAAACTACAGTAAAATGTGGACTATGTGTGAAGGATTAGCTTAGATCATCTGAATCTTCTTCAGTTAGGTAAATCAAATGAAAGTTCTGAACTTAAAAAGACACTGCACAAAGAGTTTATGACTTTTTTGAGCAGCAAATTTGATTCTCTCACATTGGAAAACCGGAATGCACTAAAAGAACTATGGGAGCTGAAGAAAGAAAACAATCGGCTAAGAGCAAAAGTTAGAGACCAAGAAAAAAGAATCAACGAGTTGGAAATGAAAGAATAGAATATTCTTGTAATCTAGAGATTCATGGAACGCAAACTAAAAATGAGGATCCTAAAAAAGTTCTAATGGAAATTGCTAATAATCTTCTGTTGTGTGACTTAAGTGGCCAGGAAGTTTCAGACTGGTGCAATCATTGTTGCAAAGCTTAGTTTATATAAAAACAAAGTTTATTAAAGCAAGAAAGAACCCTAAGTTGAAGTCTACTGGATCAATCACAAACTCAATGAAAATGGCAACAGTTGTACCATTGTATAAAGGGGGTGGATCCAAGCAACCTGGAAACTATCAACCAATGTCTCTCTTAACAGCCATGTCAAAAAATTTGGAAGCCTGTATCAATTACCAAATTGTACAAATCTTCAGATTCCTGGTCTAACAGATAATATAATTTTAGACGAACTCAAGCACGGTATCAGCTGCTACTGACATGATTACAGATATATATAGCAATATGGACAAAAGTTGTAAGCGACAGAGATGGGGCCATGTTGGAAATTTTTATAGTATTGAAATGGTAAAACCTATGAAAGTTTGTGCTCGGCACAGCGGTCGGGGTTTCTGGATGATGTCGATTCTTGATGAATAAACGACTCTTTATGCGTTTTTACGTTTTTAACGTTACGTTAGGAAAGAGTTGTGTGCCTTTTTTTAGTTTTTTTTTTAATTAACATTTAGTGCGTTGTAAAAAGTGAACTTTGTGGATAGTATTCTTATCCCATTTCTTAGTTTTCAATTTATTCTGACAATTAATAAAATTGGCATCTTAAAAAACTCGTTTAGTGGTTTTTCGCTAGAAGGAAAATTACAAATTAAAGAATTAGGCCGGCCAATCCCGGATTTGAAAATTGAGAAACAGAGTGGAAGTGGGCAAAAATCGCGCTGTCGTAAATTTAACAAAATTATTTATGACAAAAATAATATCGGAATAGATTTTTGACCCAGGCGTGTTTTTAATACGGCTTTTGGGTAAAAATTTAGGCGTAGCACCCCAAAAATTTTTTTTTTCGGAATTCTGGCACTACCATCTTATAATAACACGAGCCGCCACTACTATGTAATAATATGCTTAGTACTAAAACAGAAGATATAACATGTGAAGTTCCCCAAATGGGTCCCAATATAGATTCATATTGTTTCTTGTATATTTGAACTCCATTTCCAGTTTACCTTTAAGATCGACACTATACCTATATGCAGATGACACAGGATTGCTGTATGTAGGAATAGGAAAAGAACCCAAAACACTACAACTAGTGATATATGTATAAGCAATTAACTTTAAGCATGGATTTGTCAACAAGTACTATGTATTTAGACAAATAAAGCTACTTTTGAATTTGAATTTTATAAATTATTTTCAATATATAGTTTTGAATTGGGTTTTGACTCCGGTTTTGACTCCGGCACCGACCGTTGTACACGGCGGAACGTTAATTTTGTCGCTTGATATTTTTCGTCATTTATTGTGAGCTAAATGCAGATTTAATAGTGAATTTTATATCAAAGTGTGCGCATTTTATCACCCCATCAAAGTACGTACATTTTATGAAGAAAATATACTTTAGTTTTGGAAAATTACTGAAAACTTTAGTTTAACATGCTCAAAATAAAGTAATCTTTTTTTTTTTTTTTTTTGACACATATAAACTATTTCTTATCAACCAAGCAGCCGTGCTCGTCGCTGTTGACCCTTTTTTTTTTTTTTTTTTTTTCTTTCTGTTTTTTGTGATCAGTGAAGTAAACAAGTTTATTTGGTGTGGCCTGTAAATAAACAAATACACGTGTTGAGGATCAATGAATGAATAAATAGACTAATAGCATTATGAATAATCGAAGTATTTTTAAATGCTGCTCCAAAAATCAAAGCAGTTTTATCTGTATTATCTGCCATAGTGTCTTTCACAACAGCTGTCTGGAAAGTAAGCCTGACATTGTGAAAATTGGTGGGCACAAGATACTGTGCTCCCCTAATTGTCAGAATAATAATGAACTGGCAGAAGAACAGGAAGCAAATTACAAACAAATTATCGAAAAGTTACAAATTGAAGCTGCTGAGAAAGAAAACTCCTTAAAAAGGTTGAAGAGAAATTCCAAAGTATTTGAAGACGAAATAATCGAATCCGAACAAAAATATGTCAACACTATCGAAGAGCAAAAGCGGAGAATAATTCAATTAAAGAATGAAATATCGCTATTTAAGGAAAATGATGCAAAGTTTGAGACCGACATAAAAAACAGCGAAGAACAAATATTACAACTGAAGAAACAAATCAATGAGCTAAATGACATGTCTAAGAACATGATTTCAACCATTCGTATATTAGAAAATGAAAACAAACTCCATCTGGATGATCTGAGCAAGATGCAACAGAGGGCGGCAGGCAAAACAGTAAAAAGCACAGGCATACAAACAGATTTAATGTACACTAAAGATATTTTACCAGAACATAGTGAAATACGAAAAACAACAACCAAAAACTACTGTGGAAAAGATTATTGTGATAATAATCCTTTGAATAACTCAAGCAACAATAAACAGTATACTGTTAAGCCAAAACACAAAGTTGTTCTTCTAACTGACCAATATGGAAAACATCTGTATAATCCACTTAAAGAAACCCTTGGTGACAGCTATCAAGTTCAAGTGATATCCAAGCCATTTGCAAAATTTAAAGATGTGGCTGCAGGTATAGACTGTTTTCAGGAAATTTTGACAGGGAACGATTTTGTATTGGTAATGGCGGGCGTGAATGATATTAATATTGCATCCAGGGACATAAGTCAGTTAGCTAACAAATGTTTTCAAACAAACCTAATAATTTGTTCACTTCCAGCCAACATTTCTAACTTAAAACAGAAAAACTTTCATACAGTTAATGATAAAATCTTACAAGTAATAAATAATTTAAAACGGTACTCAACTAACATTGACTCTTTAAATCTACAAAGTTGTTTTGAATGTCATGAATTTGTTAAAAATCGTATCTATTTAAATAAAAGAGGCCTGTATAAATTATCCAAAGAAATGGTCAATTCTATAACTAACTTTAATAAAAAACCTAAAATCACAAATCTAGTTAACGTAAACTTAAAAAAATACATAGATAAACCGAATATAGAATTGATAGAACAAAGTAAAAATATTGGTAATGATACTGATGTTTTCACATCAGAGTCAGAAGATTATTTTTTAGATGTAACCAGCCCAACAATTACAACAGCATGAAAGGTAAAAGTGTTTGTTTTTTAGTTTTAAATATTCAATCTTTAAGGAATAAAAATGACGAGTTGACAATATTTCTGGAATCGGTAAACAACCCTGATATATTGCTAATAACAGAACATTGGTTGAGGGCGGATGAGCCGTTTTATGTGCCATGTTATAAGGTATTGGATCTTTTTACAAGACAAGAGTCCGGTTATGGAGGAACAATGATATTAATTAAAGAAACATTTTTAGAAAATTTTAAAGTCACAAATGTCACAAAAATTTTGAATTTTCTCTTCTTTACAATAAACAAAACAATTTATATATTATCTGTATATATCGCCCCCCAAAGGGATCTTTCAAAGAGTTTGTTGAAAGATTAGAGCATATTTTATCTTCACTACCAGTGAATTCCAGGATTGTCTTGGCTGGTGATTTTAACATTGATTTTCAGGACTATAACTTGACGACTGTTCAAGCTTTATCTAATTTACTGGACTCTTTTAATATTAGGATGTTAGTATCTGAACCTACACGTTTCACAAATACTACTAGCTCTCTTATTGATTATTTTTGTGTTAACTTTGGTGAAGCAAACAATTTTAATTTAACTGTAATACCCTCTGGATTATCAGACCATGAGGCAATAATAGCAAAGCTTTCTCTAAAAAATAATACTAAAGAAAAAACAAAAACAATTGGTAGAATCTATATATCTATATAGAAATTTTCAAGCTGATACTCAATTGTTGAACTGGAATGTGGTTTTCCAGCATAATAATCCACTAGAACACTTCAATAATTTGTTGATTTTAACCTTTAATAAGAATTTCCCCTTGCAAAAAATTAAAAAGAAAAAGTTCAAAAAACCCTGGGTAACAAAAGGTTTGAAAATATCATCAAAGAATTTAAGATGTCTTTGTAATCTTAAAAAATATTTTCCATCTGAATTTATAACAAACTATCTTAATAAGTACAAGAGAATGTATAGGCAAGTCATTAAACTAGCAAAAAGGGACTACTATAAAAATAGGCTAAGTCGCTCAGGAAACAAGGCTAAAGAAGGGTGGACTATTGTGAGTGAATTAACAGGAAAATATAATTTGAACAGTAATCAAATTACCATAGATTCAAATATACTCAATGAATATTATTGTAAAGTAGCTAGAGAAATAATGTCTAATTTAAAACCACAAATTGACCCTCTATCTTTCCTACAAAACATAAATATCATAGAGAGTTTTTTCTTACGACATACTGATCTAACAGAACTTAAACATGTTATTAAAAATATACAAAATAAAACCTCCACTGGAATAGATAATATATCAATTAAAATATTTGAGAATTTATCAGATAATGCATTAAACGTTTTGGTAAATGCTATAAATAATTCATTTGACACTGGTGTGTTTCCGCAATGTTTAAAAATAGGTTTAATTACGCCAATATTTAAGGGTGGAGATTTGGAAGACCCCTCTTCTTATCGACCCATCTCTCTCCTCCCTACTCTCTCTAAAATAATGGAAAAAGTGGTCAAGGATAGAATGATGTCATTCATAAACAAACATAATATTTTAAGGGAGTGCCAATTTGGATTTCAAACAGCAAAAAGCACTAATGACGCGCTATTTAATTTTTTGCAGAAACTTTATTTGAATCTCAATGATGGAATGGTGGCTTCGGCAGTGTTCTGCGACTTGTCAAAAGCATTTGACTGCGTGAGGCGTGAAATACTGCTGAAAAAACTAGAACATTATGGATTTAGAGGTATTGCGTTGAAATGGATATCTTCATACTTATCAGAGCGACAACAGCTTGTTAAATGCCAGAACAAAAAGTCAACCATTCAAACCAACTCTTATGGCGTACCACAGGGATCCGTGTTGGGACCACTCCTTTTTTTATTGTATATAAATGACATAGTAAATACAAACATAAGTGGTCATTTCACACTCTTTGCTGATGATACAACAATTCTGTGGGTGGATCAGAGCTCTAATCAGCTAGAAGCACGAATACAAGCTGATATATGCAAAATAAAACAATGGTGTGATGCCAATTATTTGTCTTTTAACATTAAAAAAACAAATATCATGACTTTCAAGGGCAATATAGCGGACATAACTTTGGGCAATGATGAAATAGAAAAAACCCAAGTCTCAAAGTTTTTGGGTATATATATAGACTCAAAATTGAGATTTTCTGAGCACATAACATCACTAAACAAAAAATTATCATCGGCTTGCTACGCCATAAGGATAGTTAGCAATAATCTAAGTCATACTGTATCGAGATCTGTGTATTTTGCGCTTGTTCAGTCAAACTTGACTTATGGAGTAGCATTCTGGGGTCATGCCCCTAAACACCTGATTCAATCAGTGTTTATACTTCAGAAAAGAGCCTTGAGATATTTGTGCAAATTAGGGCCCAGAGACCACTGTAAGCCATTCTTTGTGAAGGAAAAAGTATTAACACTCACTTGCCTCTTCATTGTAGAAGTTGCAAGTCTGGTACATAAAAAATATAAAAATGTTCAAGATAGCTCCAAATATGAGACTCGCAGAAATAATGAACTGCGCCTACCTATCCCAAAGAGCTCATTGATTAGGAACTCACTAATATATGAGGGATTAAAAGTTTATAATCACTTACCACAAGATTTCAGAAATATCAACAATGATAAAATATTCTCACAATCTGTAAAACGTTTACTACAATCTAAAGCATACTACACCTTGGAAGAGTTTTACAGTGAAACATTTTAAAATGCATGTAATAATTAATATGTGGCTGGTTACAACTTTTTTTATTTTTTTTTATTTTTTCGTCTTTTGTTAGAGATTAGGTATTATGTTTGTTTTGCACTATTTAGCTTTTGTAAAATCATTTTTATTGTATCTGTGAATTTTTAATATATTTGTATAGATGTAAGTTTTTGTTAAATCTCGAGTTAAGTTTTGTATACACATGTGTATGTTTGTCTGTTTTATTATTATTATTATTATTATGTATTTGATCTCGATTTGATATACTATTTTCTTTTTATATATACCTACAGCTTTGTTCTTGAGAACTGATTATGTTCTTCGTAACAATAAAGCATATTTTGATTTGATTTGATTTGAATTATGTTGTGTGTTACCATCTTTGAATATAAAACTCAGGAAGGAGCATAACTTCTAATCTGCCCGACCAAAATATGTGGAGGTTGCATATGGCCGACTAGTATTTCGGGTTTGGCAGTGGCGTATATTTATTTAAATATGATTGTAAATATTATGACTCACTCTTTTCTCACTAATTCCAAATCAAATCAAATAACGCTTTATTGTCTAAAGAATAAACTCATTGACAAAGCCTAAAAAATATAAATTTAATCCTAAATTCTAAAACTTAGCAATACTCAATCCAAAATAAATTATAGACACATAACTTAGGGCTAGTCAATTGTTCAAATATACTACAAATACTATTCCGATTAGATAAAATTAAGTTAAAATACAAAATTTACACAAAAACAGGAATACTTTTTTAAAATCTCGATATAATAGTTAAACAAAACAATCAAAGTAAAAATTAATATAAGATTAAACGACTAAAAAACATCCTTATAGAACTCTTCTAAACTATAGTATGCCTTCAATTTTAGAACGGACTTTACACATTTTACAAAACTCTTAAGATCATGGAGACCCTTCCACTCATCCGGCAAATGATTGTATATCTTTAAACTTTCATACATTAAAGAGTTTTTGGTAAAACCACTCCTGGGTATTGGTAATGGTATATTATGTCCATAACGTGTGTTGTGGATGTTGGGATTTATAAAATTTCTATACTTTTTGTGCACCAAGGAGACAGTCTCCAAAATAAAAATACATGGCAATGTAAGGATTTCTTCCTGAACAAACAATGGCCTACAATGGTCCCTAGCCTTCAATTTGCATAAATACCTAAGCGCCCTCTTCTGTAGGACAAACACAGAATTAAAAAGTTGTTTGTTACAAAAACCCCAAAATGCAATCCCATATCTCAAATGAGACTCGACAAGTGAATAATATACCGACTTAGCCATGAGTGACCCCAGCCGCCCCGTGACAATACGAACAGCAAAGCATCCAGATGCCAATTTCTTGTTCAGACACAATATATGCTCTTTAAATTTTAAATCCGAGTCTATGTGCAAGCCCAGAAACCTGCAGCTAGCCTTATTTGCCACAAAATAATTGTCCACATTCAGATCATCCAACACAAACCTAAAAGAAATAGCACTAGTTTTATTTAAATTGAAACAAAGTAAATTTGTGTCGCACCACTCCTTCACACGTCGTAGGTCTTCAATTATGATATCTTTTAATAAACTAGCATCTTCATCAAGCCACAAGATGGTCGTATCATCTGCAAAAATGGTAAAACGGCCTCGAATATCTAGTCTAGCCAAGTCATTCAAGTACAATAGAAAAAGAACTGGGCCAAGAACCGAACCCTGGGGAACACCGTGTCTCATTGACAGTTCATCTGAGCTACCATCCTCAGAACAAACCACCTGTTTCCTACCTGACAAATAAGACGAAAACCAGTCATACGCCACTCCCCTGAAACCATACTGATGCATTTTCTCCAGCAGTATTCTGTGATTTACGCAATCAAATGCTTTCGACAAATCACAGAAAACCGCTGCAGCCATACTTCCTCCATTCAGACCGACGTACACACTCTCCAGAAGCCTGAACACCGCATCGCTAGTACCCTTAGAGGCTTAAAATCCAAACTGACAACTAGTCAGGATATTGTGACTAGACATGAAGGCTACCATTCTTTTCTTTACAAGCTTTTCAATGATTTTTGAAAGCGTAGGTAACATTGAGATTGGACGAAAATCAGCAGGGTTTTTCGGATCACCACCCTTAAACAGCGGAACAACAACACCGGTCTTGAGACTAGAAGGAAAACAACCATCGTCAAAAGATTGATTTATTAACATTACCATAATCTCCAAAGCCTGTCTGGGCAAAGCCGCAAACACTCTGAGTGTAAGGTCATCTATGCCAGAGGAATTTTTACTTTTTATCTCTCCAAGGATACCACATATTTCATCAATAGAGAGTTATTGGAACTAATAAATACTGCCTCGCAGTATTAAGGATCTACGTTATTTTATTAGTGCATCAGCACTATTTTTCCAAGAAAAAAACAGTTATTGGAAGACTGTAGTAGGTGCTAGAGTATTACCTTATTTTGTATTCATAATTTTGACAGATGATAGCTATGTTTATAAATTTCAACCTCAAAAAGTGTTTATTTTTGTTTGTGATTTTCTGCTGATACTTATTTTTTGATGTAACCCACAGTAAAATGGAAAACTATTGTAAAAAATAAATTTTCTATTTAAAATTACGTCATCGTCGAAAAGCAAAACGTCAAAGTCGTCCAAAATGTCAGAAATTTGAAATAAGGGAAATTTACTGCCCCGCACTAACCATACACAAAAGAGAGTTATTGGAACTAATAAATACTGCCTCGCAGTATTAAGGATCTACGTTATTTTATTAGTGCATCAGCACTATTTTTCCAAGAAAAAAACAGTTATTGGAAGACTGTAGTAGGTGCTAGAGTATTACCTTATTTTGTATTCATAATTTTGACAGCTGATAGCTATGTTTATAAATTTCAACCTCAAAAAGTGTTTATTTTTGTTTGTGATTTTCTGCCGATACTCATTTTTCGATGCTACCTACAGTAAAATGGAAAACTACTGTAAAAAATACATTTTCCAAGTAAAATTAGGTCACCGTCGAAAAGCGAAATGTCAAAGTCGTCCAAAATGTCAGAAATTTGAAATAAGGGAAGTTTACTGCCTCGCACTAACCATACACAAATAAAGACAAGCAGTAACCTTATTAAGGAAATCCTTATTTTCAGACCCAAATGCGCATGTGTAGATGTCAAAATAAGGCTAATTTAAATACTGCTTGTCCTTATTGCACGTCCAATAACTCTCTATTTAAAGACAAGCAGTAACCTTATTAAGAGAATCTTTATTTGTGGACCCAAATGCGCATGCGCAGATGTCAAAATAAGGCTAATTTAAATACTGCTTGTCCTTATTGCAAGTCCAATAACTCTCTAATATCAGTATGTATCAAATAAAAACTGTTCGGTATAGAAACCTCCTGCAGGTACAACATTGGATCAATTTGTGAATTTAAATTTGCTGTTCCAATACTTATTATCACTTAAAACCGCTAAAATCCATTAAACATCCACTTGAATGAGGACACAGCGAACCACCAAAACAAATGACGAGTCCAAACTTGGAGGCTCAAAATGGCCGTTTCCGTCCCTGCGTTGTCTGTAGTGACGGATAGAAAACGCTCCTTCCTGTAGTTTTATATTCAAAGGTAGAGGTGGAGAACTATCGATGGCGCTATCGATAACTATCGATAGTATTGACTATCGAAATATATCGATTTTTTTTACTATCGATAGTTTTCGATAGTTGGCTGTAGCGCCTATTAATAAGCGAAAGTTAGGGTAGGTGCACAAAACTGAACTGCAAAAATGCAAAACAAAACAGTTTTAACTGGTTTGGAAACCTTTTTTGATCTACTTGCTTTATTTTTCAGGGACAATGGAAAGTTTTCTCGTCTAAAAGCCAAAAATGTTGAAATGATAATGATAATGATTTTATACGAAATTTCTAGGCTTTTAGAATAAGATATTTTTAGTTTTAGAAAAAAATATTTTCTCCGCAAATGAAAGATCAAAGGCGGGATTCTGTAACAGATAGAGTTCGTTATTCCTATCGCTATGGCATTTGCTGTCTTCTCTCTTTTCGAAATCAATAGAGGGGACGTACGTCAATAGAGATAGCAAAAATCATGCAAATATTCCTTTCAGAATTTCACTGCAGATGTTGATGTTAAAGTTTAATATTTAGCTATTTCCTAGAATCAAAGATTTTTAGTACACAGATACCTTTCTTTTTACCTTATAACTTGTATTTAATAACTATCGAAAACTATCGATATTTATCGATAGTCAAGGTCCCGACTATCGATGGTCATGACTATCGATAGTTCTCCACCTCTATTCAAAGGTTACCATACATTTCACCCCAAACTAAGATGTCATAGCAAAAGAGTGATTCAGCAAGAGATTTGTCAATTAACAATAAAACGTTTTTTGTTTTGAAAAAGTACAAGAAATAGTTTCTTGGAGGCCTCTTCAACAACTGGAGAGTTTTTAGTGCCAATTTGAGGAAGACCTTTAAACTTTAAGTCTTCATGTACCCAGAGCCAAAAGCAATTTGTTTAAAGGATGAAATCAGTAACATAACACATTCATTTTTCAAGTCAGGTAAAACTTCATTTGTAGTTTAACAAAAAGTGTCCAAGACTCCACAGTATTCTATAGAGTAAAAATCAAACGAGAAGAAGCCACACATGTTATCGTTTGTCTCACTTTAAATAGGAGGGACCCAGAGAAAATGAAATCTACCTTCTTTGTCAGCGCTGACGTCACTGGCTTTTTCTCGTTTTATTTTTACTCTACCAAACAAGCTGAATGGCACTGGAAACAACTTACTACAGGGTAGTTCTACCCCAAAATTAAATAGAACTAGCAACAGTTTTAAAATACAAATCAACCTTATGATAATATTGATACAAAATATATCTAAAAAGTCAAGTTACCTCTCTGTAAGCCACTCTAAATTCTCCACCAGGAGCCATTCCAATCTCCTTAGTAATATGAGCGCTCATATTAAGCAACAACAAATACATCAGCCCATTTACAGTCCCATTAGACTTAATAGTATTAATAATCTTGCTCATATCAATGTTTTTGGCCTCTTCCAGTACAGTTTGTTCGTCCAGCTCCAAAATACTCATCCTGGATCTGCACAATTCAACTACAACAAGTTGAGGCCGTACATTTCTAATCACCATTTCGACATCGTCTTGCGATTCTTTGCTAAAATGAGCAGTTCCTACGAGATACACTTTTGCTCCGGTGTCTTTGTGGATTAGCAAAGTGACAGTGTCGGGAAGGTTATTATCGAAGTTGTCTTCGGGCAATTTATTGCTGCTACCGCTGGAATTCGATTCGGAGTAGTCCCCATAGCTGACAATTTCTATAGGGTCGCTTTTATCCGAACCGTTTTCGGAATCGGGGCCTATTTTGCTATCGGTTAATTCTGGAAATTTTGTGTTAGTTAATGGTGCATTTATCGAATCGCTTACCGTAATTTGTCAAGGAAGTTTCCATTTTATAGGGGTTTTATTTAAAAAAATATGTTAAGAAAAATTAAAAAAAAATAAACACACAAAAAAAAAATGGTTTGTTGAAATCTATGTCAAGGTACAGTGTTGCCAATTGCCGACATTAAAAATATAAGTGAAAGTGGAGTTTGAATGGAGTCGGGGCAGTTTCTGGTGAGCTTGAATCCATTACGCTGAATTTCATACTCGAACAATTGGAGCGCCAACGGAGTACTCTATAGTGCACAGAATCAGTTTTATTTGTTCGGAAACGAGTTCAGTTCAGTTCAGATTAAATGCATAATTTTAAACTGCTATGTTTAGATTCCCTAGCTCCTGAACTATTCGTTTGGAGTAACTCCGGTCCGGAAAAAAACGTTTATTTAAATCTAAAGTGTGCCATATTTGATGCTCGCATAGAGTCACAAGCCCCAACCAAGATCCAGAGAAAAAAAACTTAAATGATGGTTTAATGCACCAACTAAAAAGAAATTGCCACTCCGGAAGTACTCGGAGTCACTCGCTGAACAACAGAAAAATCAAGAACCAAATCAATCCAGGGTTGCCAAACGAATTTATTTTGAATGCTGTATGTTGGGCAATGACAATTGACAAATGTTATTTGTTTTTTTGCTCATCAACAAAAACAAAAAACAAAACCTCTCTAACCTCAAAAGGCAAAACAAAAGCCGGGCCGGCATTTTGATTTTGGTATCTCTTGGAGTTTTCCGTAAATTTATCGAATAAATCATTATTTTATAATAATTAAAATCGCTCAAAATGAATTTCTTACCTCTTCCTGGCCCCGATTGCGATGTGGTTAAAAAAATTATCGAATTGGGATTCTACGATCACTTGGAAATCAAGGAGCCCCACGAATACGTCGACCGGTGTTTGGACATTCTGCAATCTGTAAGAATTATCAAATTTTACCTATAAACGTGTGGTAAAGTGCACTTTACCGCACTCTATACTGTAAAGAAAGTAGGCTTTGGTATTTATAATCGCGAATCGCTTATCTTTTAGAAATTTCAGCAATGTCTTTTTATTTTGTACCACTGTGTGTAAATACTTAGGTACTTATGGCTGTTTCCACCAACTATTTTAGGGGAGCCCTAACGATAAGTATTCCCTAATTTGACATTTTTACATAGAGAAATGTCAGTTTAGGGAACACTTATCGTTAGGGCTCCCCTAAAAGAGTTGGTGGAAACGGTCATTAGTCACTCTTCAAAGGACATAAATTTATATTTCCCGCACTAGTGTGTGAAGTAAATTCATTTTACACACTAGTGAGCAAAAAGTTACTGAAAAAGTTTAATATAGTATATTTCCTAACTAGTGCGGAAAAGAGACTTTCCGCACGAGTTAGGAACACTATTTTTTCTACGAGATAGAAGGAACGTCTGTTATGTAAATTTTAACACCAATATTTGACAAAATTTCTTTTGCAACACCTGGTATTAAAAACAAGTCGAGTAACTGTTCCTTAATATAGGTTAGGTACTCTTAAGTACAAATAAAACTTATTTAAACACTTCGGTTTGCAACTCGATACGAATAACATCGTTTTGCTTCTTGTCCGGGTTTTAGCTATTTCAGAGCGAATTTCCACCTACTAATCTGTGTATTGTTTTCGTTTGAGTCCAGAGCTTAGGTAAGTTGAGCATTATTAGATAAACTCACTTTTTCACCCTTGCTTTTGTTTTTTATTTTGCTTAAAAAAAAAAAATTCAACTGGTGGCTATTGAATGGTTGTGGGATATTGAATTTTAATCATGGATGAATTTGGGGTGGGCGACCCCCCCAGAAACGAGGGTTTGCCCCAAGAAATTATTAAAAATTTAGAAAAAATTACCGATGTTGAAAAAAATAATATAATTAAACCAACCATTTTATATTCGGCTATTGATAAAAGCCCATACATTGTTTACTTGGAATCCACAGAAAAAGTGGGTTTCAACCTTGGTAAAGTAAACAACATTAAAATTGCTAGGGATATTTTTAATCTCAAACTGGCTGATATTAAAAAAATTAGTAACAAAGGATTAAATAGAATTTCTAATGATAAAAATTCTTATCATTTAGTGCAGCAAATTTATTTGTTAAAAATCAAACTCTTTTGAAAAAAGGATATAAAATATTTATACCTTTCAATTTTGTCATGTCCAAAGGAATTGCTAGACAGGTTGATTTTGATATTACAGAACAAGAACTCTTGGAATGTAGTAATATGGATGGAAATATAGAAATCCTTAACGTCAAAAGACTTAATAGAAAAGTAATTACTGATAAAGTGGTTTCTTATGAACCCACTGGAACAGTTCTTTTTACCTTTAAAGGAGTTAGGCTGCCAAGAGCAGTACATTTTTACAATCTTTCATTCAATATTTCTGTATATGTGCCACCAGTTACACAGTGTTATCGGTGCCTTCGATATGGTCACACAAAAGTTAATTGTAAGGGAAAAGAACGCTGCTTTAATTGTGGTGAACCAAAACATTTAGATGAGAATGAAGAATTCACATGCAATATGATATGACATGTTTTTTTTGCAAAGAATCTCATAAATCTACATCCAAAATTTGTCCAGAATACACCAGACAAAAGAATATTAAAGAGCTAATGGCGTATGAAAATTTAACCTTTTTTGAGGCAAGCGAGAGTTGTAAGAGAACCTATATTCCCAGGGGTGATTTTGCCCTCAACCGTGAAGACTTCCCCTCAGTACAAAATACTAGTAACATTACATACTCCCAACGTAGCTCCGATTTAACCTTTGAACCCTCAGAAAGAAGGAGTTCTTCTTTTAAAAATAATCCCATCAAACGTACTTTTCAACAAGTGGTATCTAGTAACCCAACAAAAAAAAGGATTATTCAAAAAAGTTATGATAAGAAAACACATGAAGAAAATTTATTCAACTCCAATGGAAGAATTCAAAATACACGCCCTACAGCGTATTTTTCACAACAAAAACAAACATTGTCAAATGATTCAATAAATTTACAGCCTACTAGTGCATCTTCATCTATTCGTAAATTGGAAAATGTTAATTTAGATATTATTATTAACTTTATAAGACATGCTTCTGTAGAGCAAACAAATGTATTAAGAAGTCTATTGCTGTCGGAACAGGGTCGCGGCTCAATTATGGAATATGACCGTGATTCAGAAGACTGATAGCAATAAATCCCTGTTCTAGTATATTACCCCCCACTAGTATTTTCGATCAACAAACAAAACTTAGGTCCAATATTAAAATTATTCAATGGAACATCAGGAGCATTCAATCCAATCAAGAAAATCTCAACAATTTAATATTCAAAGAAAACCCCGATATTATTTTATTAAATGAAACATGGTTGAACCCCGCACGAAAATTTATATTGAACTCCTATTACATAATTAGGCAAGATAGAGATGATGGGTACACTGGAGTGGCTACCTGCATTAAAAAAAATATACAATTTAAACAAATTAAAGTTTTTCATTCGGAAACTGTTCAATACATAATAATTCAAGTGGGTGATATTTTTATAAAAAATGTTTATGCCAGTAGAGATACTGCAGTAAATGAAAATCTTCTTGTCAATCTTTACAATCACAATGAATCTCAGAACAGCGTATTGATGGGCGATCTGAATTCTCACCATCCAATGTGGGACAGAAGTCCTGTTAACAAGGGAGGTAAAATTATAAGAGAATTTATATTTGATAAAGATCTTGTTATCATGAATAATGGAGCGGCTACTCTTATGCAGAATCCGACTTGCAATCTCAGTGCGGTGGACCTAGCAATTCTCAATGGTGCACTGGCAATTAAATTCACATGGGACGTCCTAAAGGACTGTGGTAATAGTGATCATTATCCAACCGTATTGAAAGTCAACGTGAGGGATAACAATAATTTAAGTAAAACCTTTTACCCAGGATTTAGAAGAAGAAACTTTGACAAGGCTGATTGGAAATGTTATCATGATAGAATTGCTTCTTATATCGACACATCAAATGTCAATATAGGTTATGAGGACATCGTTAATATGATGAACCTGGCAGCAGAAGAATCTATTCCATATAAAAACTGTGGTTTATTTAAAGGGGCCGGCAACCCCTGGTGGGACGAAGAATGTTCTGGATGGATTCAGAATAGAAGAAATGCTATAGAAAAATTTAATAATCATCCTTCACTTGAAAATTTCATTGCAGTAAAAAGAGAAATGGCGGTGGTAAAGAGAAATTTAAAAAAGAAAAAAAGAGAAAAATTTGTTACTTTCTGTGAATCCCTGAATAGGAACTCAAATATTAGCTATGTTTGGAACAAAATTAAAAAATTCTCCAACATTCACAAAAATAATAACCTTTGTATGACAGATGACAAATTAAAATTGAACATTCTACAAAATATGGCCAGCATCAATATTGATCCGGAATTTTTAATGGTCCCCCCCGATGATGTAAACAATATTAAGTTATTTTCCCTGCAAGAAATGGAATCTGCTTTAAGAAATAAAAAACTTTCAGCACCAGGCTTGGATGACATTACCTACCTGATGTTCAGGAATTTACCCTTAAGAGGAAAACAAATTTTGTTGAATTTGTTTAACAAAAACCTAATGGGAGAAAAGATCCCACAATCCTGGAAAAAGATTAATGTTATCAGCTTTTTGAAGCCAAATAAGGACCCAACATTGGCTGAGAATTATAGGCCCATTGCACTTTCACCTTGTGGGGGTAAAATATTAGAAACTATGATTAAAAACAGACTAGATTGGCAATTAGAAAATAAACAAAAATTTAATAATAATCAGTTGGGTTTTAGGAAGGGAAGAGGAATTTATGACAACATAGCCTATTTATCTATGTATATATTCGATGCTTTTCTTTCTTCAAAGACAGTGGTGGCAGTTTTTTTAGACATTAAGGCCGCATATGATAATGTAAACATATATAGACTATATAATAAACTCCAAACATTGGACATACCACCGGAAATCAACAATCTCATTCATTTATTTCTTAGGACAAGACTACTATATAGCAAAACTAACATGGGCACATTATTGGGCCCTTTTCTGGCAACAAGGGGTCTACCTCAAGGCTCTCCATTAAGTACTATTCTTTTTAACGTATACGTTGCAGAACTCTTTAAATTGGAACTGGGAAATGTCTCTCTGATTGGATATGCAGACGATCTGGTGATTTCCATAAAGGGTAATTGTTTGGAGGAGATGCTTGCAGAAATAAATTTGGCTTTGGAAAAGATAGATGATTGGTTAAGGGAAAACAACCTATCCCTGGCACCAAACAAGTGTGAAGCGATGTGGTTCACAAAAGGCAGAAGAAAAACAATTCCTTTACCCATTAGATTCAATAATCAATCCATTGTTTTTCGACAGCAGGTTAAATATCTGGGAGTGATGTTTCAGAACCATCTCAAGTGGGATGCACATGTGGAGCTAATCACAACGAAAGCAAGAAAATCTTTGAATGTTTTGAAAGCCATTTGTAGAGTCTGGTGGGGAGCAGATCCCTATACTATGTTAACAGCTTTTCATGCGTTGGTTAGATCCCACTTGGATTTTGGTGCAATTTTTATTAAACCAGGTAGTCTGAAGAATTTTGATAAGATTGACAAAGTATTTTATGAAGGGTTGAGAATATGTTTGGGGTGCATGAGATCATCGCCTAGATTAGCAATCCTTTCTGAAGCGGCAATAGTAGAACCAGAACAAAGGAGAAAAATGCTGTCAATTAAATTTATAATGAAATTGTTGGCCATTCGAGATCATCCGACTGTCAAATTAATGCTGGAATGTCGTAGGCAGCTTATCAATGGTCGTGATTTTTATGAGAATGACAACATACCATACTTAGTTCTAACTTTGCAACATTTTTTGCCTTTCTTGAATAAAGTCTATAATGGTGTTAATTTTCCTTGCTATGAGGTAGAATATGAAATTCTAACGTCCCCGTTGAAAACTATTGATTGTAAGATAAAGAAAGGTGATATAGCAGCAAAGGCGAGATTTGCTGCGGTAAAAAATGAATATTCTAACAATTTTTTGTTTATTTATTCAGACGCTTCTAAAAAAGATGACAGGTTGGGTTACGGAATTTACATACCACATATAGATCATAGATTTTCTTGCAGACTACCAGACAATATTGGTATCTGTAAGGCAGAAATCATCGCAATTCATGATGCAGTAAGGACGGCCATTCAAAAACATTTAAAAAACGCTATTATCTTCTCGGATTCTCTGTCTGCTATTCAGAAAATAAACAGTAATCTCCATAATGCGGTAGCCGACTATTGGACACTAAGAACAAAGAAGCTCATCCTTTCATCTAGTGAAAATAGTTTCGATTTCAGACTGGCCTGGATCCCGGGACATTCGGGTATTCAGGAAAATGAGACTGTGGACAAACTTGCTAATATTGGCAGAATTTTAAACGTTCCAAAACAAATGTTGTTGGACATTAAAGATGTATATAATAGTATTAAACAAAAACTCTACACTGAGTATAAGGATCAGTGGAGAATTTCGGCAAAAAATAAAAATTATCAATACTGTAAGGTACAGTCAGAATTTTGCCAAAAGAAATGGTATGCTGATTTCCCCTACAAAAATCGTAGACATATTACCACCATAATACGAATGCGCATCGGACACTGTTTAACCGGAGAGCACCTCTATAAAATTAATATAAAAGATGACCCCTTATGTGAGTGTGGACAGGTAGAGAACCTGAATCACATTATATTTGAATGTCCTATTAACTTCATACAGGGCGTTGATATGTATAAAGAGTTCCGTGAGTTAGGATTCAGTACTCCCATGACAATTTACACCATACTGTCTTCTATGAATGAAGCAGCAAGTTGTATCATAATGAACTTTCTCAATCATAACAAAATAAAACTGTAATGCTCAACTTAATGTTTCCCTATTTCCAGATCTTCCAGTTTTCGTGTTTTGATGTGCTACCATTGAACCTCTGTTGTTATGTCTATTAATTGCTCTACATGTACCCAGACTACCCAGTAAAATCACAAAAAGTTTGCTAATAATAATCTATATAGTATTGTAGCTCAATTTTCAACAGTTCAGTGGCCACGACATGGTTTCGAGCCAGACATCCCGTGGACACTAAGGAATCGAGCTGGCAATTGCCTAGTAGCAAAGCCATTGACAGAACAACAACAACAACAACTTATTTAAAAAAAAATAAAAAAAAATAAATCTAAAATGTCCCTGATTCTGAAGGCAATAAAATCGAGAACTTTTAACAATAATTTGTACGTTTGATGTATGTATCTACTATGAAATTTTCGAAATTTTCAGGCATAAAGTATAGTAACTTGACAAGAAAAGTTAAGTTTAAACCGAAATAATTTAATAAATAACATTATTGTTTCAATAATTCTCAATGCTGATATTTGTGTAAGTGTGTCAGCTCAGAATTTAAAAAGTGACGTCTGTAACAATAATGTTATTTATTAAATTATTTTGGTTTAAACTTAGCTTTTCTTGTGAAGTTACTATAGAATGGTTACTTTATGCCTGAAAATTTCGAAAATGTCATAGTAGATACATCAAACGATCAAATTATTGTTAAAAGTTTTCGATTTTATTGTCTTCAGAATAAAGCACATTATTTCAGAATTAGTTTTTTTTTAATCAATAAATAAATAAGATTTATTTCTAAAAGTACCTAATTTATATTAAGAAAAAATTACTCGATTTGTTTTCAATACCAGGTGTTGCAGAAGAAATATTATCAAATATTGGTGTTAAAATTTACATTACAGGTATATTCCTTCTATCTCGTAGAAAAAATAGTGTTCCTAACTCGTGCGGAAAGTCTCTTTTCCTCACTTGATTTCTTACCGAACTCCGCTACGCGTCGTTCGGCAAACTGCAATCGCGTGCGGAAAAGTAGCACTTTCCGCACTTGTTAGGAAATATACTAAGGTAAACGCACTAGTAGTTGACATTATAGTGTCGGAAAAAAAGGTTTTTTTTTGCTTTTGTATTGAATTTTCAATTTTTCTAAGATAATTTAGTATAGTTTTGTACTTTATTTCCTTGTGAATAAGATAAAATTAAGTATTTTAAAAAATGGAAATACAGTTTTTGTTTAGGGAATTTTTAAAAAATGTTTAAAATTTGTCAGTAGTTGACACTCAAAAAATTGAAAAATCTAGTAGTTGACATATAATAGGTATTAGTAGTTGACATGGGAATGAAACAATTTTTTATGCTCATTAGGTACTTAAGTAAATTTTAATTTACAACATACAAAAACTAAATATAAACATGACAAGAGGGATTATTATTTTCAACCATCAACTTCAATTGGTGTCAGAAATTGGTATTTAAGTCTCTCTTCAGCAAGAATTATTTTGGGGTTTGGCAATTTCCTCAATATTTGGTTGAATTTTATGAAACTTAAGTATATCTTTCTCGTTTGGTTTGAATATAGTTTTATCTTCGTCACAACAATTCATAGCAAGAACTTCAGCTTCACTATTTTCAAAGACTTTTTGTACAATGCATACATATTTATAATTCTTAACACTGCCGGGGAATTTGACTACTATATATTCACTTTCTTTATAACCATTCACTATTCCCTCATCAAGCTCTTCAATATTCTCTAAATCATCCATACTACTCCCAGATTCAACCCATGACTCATCATCAGTACTTGAGGAGGAATATTTTTGTAACCTCGTAGATGGCTTTCGTTCCTTCTCAATAGTCTTCTGTTTTCTGCGTTGCTCCAGCTTTCCTTTTTTCAAAATATCATTCTCTTGTTTTCTTCTGCCTCTCTTCAGTTCTTTTCCATTCCATGTTCTTCCCGGTTTATTATTTTTGAATGGATTTGGTTGTTTTAATTCAGTCATGAGAACCTAAAATCAAGTGAGCTTTAATTTGTTCGTTGTGATCAAAACTTAAGATTTGATACCATACCTGAACACTGGTCATAAGTTGGTGGAGCTGTATGTATCTCTGATCCATTTTACAAGAATTTTTTCTTGTTCTGGTAAAATGTACGGTTGGGGACCCATTTTTCTTTTTCGTTGTGTCGTGCCTCTTGATTTATACAATAAGGTCACTTTGGGCATATTGGATTTTTTAGCTGTTGTAGACACTGCTTGTCCCCGTGAAACTTCTTCAATCGCTTTCTCCATATCATCTCCACCTCGATCTCCACAATACCTGAACATTTGTCCCTTTACAAGCGGCATATTTAATCTAAAATTCCATGTTTTAGTAGATGACATCCTAAAATCCTACTAAATGACATTAGTGTCAACTACTAGATCGAGTCAACCTAGAGCAATACTATCGATAGAGGACTTTTTCTTTACAAAATAATGAAAAAATGTGGTAGAAAAAGTATTGAAATCAAAAGTCTATCAAATCAAATCAATTTATTTGTGTTAATTTCCACTCATGTGTTTACACTTGCCAATAAAAACTACTGTCTAATTCCAATTTACATATTAAAATAGTTTAAAAAGGTTTAAAACACAAGCTAAAAATTACATTAAAAAAAAAAAAAACAGGCTAAAATTTACATGAATTAAAATAAACATTTACCTTAACGAATTTTACAAACAAATTTCAAGAATAAAAACATTACATCAGGTTAAGATGGCACAATTACTATTATTATTACTTATACTATTTTTCACTGCAATTTACCATCCATCCAGCTAAGTGTGGAGTTGTTAAACTCTTGTATAGAATAAAAAGCCTTGGAAATCAAAAAGTCCTTTACTTTCTCTTTAAATTTAGACTTACTTAGATATTTCAGGGGATCAGGAAGCCGATTAAAAAATGTGACTGCATGGAACCCGGGTCCATTTTGGCACCTTTGTAACCGGTGAAAGATTGGTTGTAGGTGGTTTTTGTTTCGCGTGTTGTAGTTGTGAATGTCACTGTGGCAGGTATATCCGTCATGGTGGTCTTTAACATACATCAAATTTTGGAGAATATACTCACATGGCAGAGTCAGGATTCTGTTATTAATAAAGGCCTGTCTTACATCTTCCCTATAACCCAATCCCGCAACAATCCTCACAGCAGGTCTCTGCATAGCAAAAACCCCCTGTGCACCACTAGAGTGGCCCCAAACGAGCAACGCGTAGCTGAGATGCGAGTGGAAGACAGCAAAGTAAGACTGTTTGAGAATTCTTGGAGACACGCACACCGACAAATTCCTTAAAACAAAAGTATTTCTACCTAGCTTCTTCGTAGTCATCTCAGTGTGAGCATCCCACAGTAATTTCTGGTCGAGAGCAACCCCAAGGAATACGACACTACCTGCCATCGGTTCTGTTCTTTTTAATGAGAAAACATAGTTTTGGGTTTTGCCTTCGTTCAAGAAGAGTTTATTAGCTGAAAACCATTGCTTGGCTCTTGCCTGTGCCTCTCTAGACATGTCGGTTGCTGTCTGTATGTCGGTGTGTTTGACTTGTTCTGTTGTGTCATCTGCAAAATTGAAGATTTTTTCTGTTCTTGCTATGTTTGGCAGGTCGTTTATGTAAAGTAAGAACAAAATAGGCCCCAGGATCGAACCTTGGGGTACTCCCATTCTGACTTCCTGCTTATAGGACATTATATTGTTAAAACTGACTGCTTGTTGACGTTTTGTTAAATATGATCTTATAAGATTTATGCTTTGAGGTGAAATAGCTATTTATGTACCAAGGGGATTATGTAGATTATAATGCCCGAAGGCGAAACTAGCCCGAGGGCCTATGGCCCGAGGGATATATTTCGCCTGAAGGGCATTATAATCTTGAAATCCCCGTGGTGCATACAATGCTTTATTTTCTACTCAACACAATGTTTTTTCATCAATTTGTTATTAACAAAATCAGTTAAACTTGTGTGACAGAATATTGTTTTGTATTTTGACATGTACCTGTACCTGCGACCTGTACATAGAAACGAAATAAATTAATATATCTATAAACATCTCATAAGGCAAGGCAACGGTGGTGGTCCTGTGGGTTAACGCGCTGGACTACATGGGAAACATTGATGGTAGACCGGGTTCGAATCCTGGCTAGACCGAAAATTATTTTCGGTCAGACATTTAGTGGCTGCCTAGGGTAAAGTGCAAATTAATAGAACAACAACAACAAAAACACCTTAAGGTATTATAAGCGGGCGTTATAGATCATAACGCCCGCAAAAGCGGGCGTTATGGATCAGGTTGTTATAGGTGTGTTAACGTATTTCGTTTCCTAGGTATTATGGATCTATAATAGTAAAGTAGAAAATAAAATGATAAAAAGGTAGTTTGTCAAGTAAAATGTCGTGAGAGCCACAGTCAAAAGCCTTGCTCAGGTCGCAAAAGATTGAGACTGTGTGTTGTGAGTCTTCAAAACCCTCCGTTATGTTTTCTACTAGTCTTAGGATTGCCAATGCTATGCTTAACACTACTAGTTGACATCAATGTCAATTACTAAAAAACTTAGGTTTCTTGTTCTAGTGCTTGACACCAGGCTCATTCCTCCTTTAGAAGTTAAAATCACTTTTTTTATAGAACATTCATTTCTCCTATATCTGCACGTCAAAATGGTACAACTTTAATCACAATCATACAACGTTTAATTAAAAAAAAAAATTTTTTTATAAACTTACCTTCTTAACACTTATATTAAGTAAATTCACTAGAGACGAACTAGATGCGACCATGCAACACAAAAATGGCACCAAACTGCCCTTATGAACTAGAATGATTCCAAAATTAGACAGTAGTCGCCTCGCAGATGTCGCTTGTTAGTCCGGTGTTCACATAATATTAGAAAACAAATTTAATTTCCTATTTTGAATGATTAAAATTGAGAATGTCAACTACTAAGACTATGTCAAGTACTAGTGCGTTTACCTTATATTGTATGTTCAAATTTATGGCTTTGTATTGTCGGCAATAGACAAAAATTTTGTCAGCAACATTTTGTTTTAAGACAATAAAGCTATTTTTGACTTTGACTTTGACTTTGTATGCAACAGGTGTATAAAGCACCTTTTTTAAAAATGTTAATTTTGCCAAGCACATTACACACTTGTTGCATAAATAGCTATTAATTGCTTGTGTGTTAAGCTCCACTTTTTTCACTAATGTGATTGTTGTACAAGCCATGTTAACTTTACACACTTGGTGCTGGGTGCATAAATACATAGGTAAAGTAAAGTAAAGTAATTTATTGATGTCAATATACACAAAGCATTTAGGTACACAAATCAACAATATAATAAAATAATAAGGGGCTCCATCCCATGCTAGAATCCCATATGGCATGACAGAGTGCAACATGCCATAATAAGTACTCAGCACTTTGTCCTAAGATACTCAGTCACAAAGATTCCTCAGCAAGAAAACACTGCTCCTCAACCTTCCTGACATATTATCTGTATGCACATCCCATGTGAGTCTTGGATCGAGATCTATTCCTAAAAACTTCACTTCAGGTGGATTTGTTAAATCCTGAGTATCTCGCATTGAAAACAGCATTGTTTGAGTTTTATCCCCATTTAGCATAAACCTGTTGGCGTTAAACCAACTTTCGGCCTTCAATCGTGCTTCACGCGACCTCTAGTCCAAGGCATGTAGATCATTATCTTGAATAGTGAGAGTAGTGTCATCTGCGAAAAGTATGTATCTGGCTAGTTCACTCATTGGTAGTTATAAAGATGAGGAAAAGAATAGGTCCTAAAACGGAGCCCTGTGGTACACCTACCCTTAAGAAACCCTCAGAAGACAATACTCCCCTCACCCTTACCATTTGCCTGCGTTCACTCAGATGCGATTCCAGTATTTGTATGGCGCCCGCTGAGAAATTGTAGAACTTTATTTTTCTCAGTAGGACATCACACAAGACACAATCAAAAGCCTTGCTCAGGTCATAGAAATGTGCTAAGAGGTGTTCACGTTTCTCAAAAGCATCCATTATATTCGAGAGAAGATTAAGAACTGCAAGAACTGTGCCTTTTCCCTTTCTGAATCCAAACTGGCTATCAGTAAACAAGCTGTTGCTCTCAAAGAAATCAGTAATCCTGCATGCCATGCACCTTTCAATAAACTTCGACATAATTGGCAACAACGAGATGGGACAATAGTTAAAAATGTCATTCCTGTCCCCTTTTTTTAAAAATCGAAGTAATTGCAGCCCTCTTGAATGACTTAGGAAATGTATTCTCTCTAAAGCATAGGTTTATCCTCGGGTTTATCATCTTTGTCAATCGTACCAAGATAATATTTTTTATGTTCTTGATAGGCTGTACATTGAGACCATATATCCCCACTTTTTTTAAAAATTATAGCTAACTTCCCCAAATGAAAATTCTTCCTTTAGGAAAGCTAGCTTTTCCAACCCCTCAAGGGAATTTCGATGTGTTTTTGGAAATCTATTTTATGTATTATCTGGGATGGTCAAGAAAAAAGAATTGAAATTTTCAGGGTTTATGCTAGGTAGCAACTCAGATTTATTGAAATTTCCTCTATGACCGTTAATGATGTTCCACATTGTCCTGATAGGACTTTTTGAAGTTTCTATTAAGTTATCGTTAGCTTATTTTTTTGCTTGTTTAATGGCCTTATTGCAAACCCTTTTGAAACCTCTATATTCCTCTCTGTTTCCCAGGGTAATATTGTTTGCACACTTCCCCCAGAAAATGTAATTGATCCCTCATTTTACGTAGAGCTTCACTAAACCAAGATATGCTATGCGGCCGGTCACCCCTTGAATAGTAGGAGTTTTTAGAAAATGACTGCAGATATGCATTCTGAATTTTATTAATGAAGATCTCAAATTTCTCATCAGCAGAGATGTTTTCTGAAATGAAATCCCATGAGTGGGATTCCACAATATTATAGAATTGTTGAATACGTTGTTGTGTAATTGGCCTTGAAGTTTGTTTACTCATTGATTTTTGCTCAGTTTTTAGACACAAATAAAGGATAAGTACTTGCCCAATGTGGTCAGAAAGATGTAGATCTACTGTTTCTCCCACAGCAGTATTTTTAGAAAAGTTGACAAAGATGTTATCTAGGCAGGCGTCCCCCCGCGTACCCCCAGAGACCATGGGTTGGAAGCCATATGTACCTAATGCATCACCTAGCTAGTACCTAGCTATTATATTTTTGAATTATTCATTATTTGGATTAAGTAATGTTTGGGAATTTCTCAAAAACTTTTGGAGGCAATATCCCTAAGAATTTCTGATCAATTCTATTTTATTCTTGAGATATGTAGTAGCAAATTACAACACAAAATCAACCTATTTTACATTAGTTTATGTAAGTCCCTATATAATAAACACAACACTTCCAATTTCCAAATATTCCATGAAATTAGAGGAATCTTGAAATTCTTAAACTTTTCAAATTTTCTCCAGATTGATTAACGCAATTTTATTTCTGGAACTATAACTCCAAATGGGCTGAAATTATCATGGATTGTAGTCCTCTACTGGGATGAGAATCGTTGAAAATTTCAGCTTTCTATCTATAATAGAACAAAAGTTATGCCCTTCCAAAGTTTTCCAAAATCTAAATCATAAGGGGGCTACCTTCTTACTAAAACGATGAAATTTCAATTTTTTTTTGTTGAGATTTTGTATCCTAATGGTCAATTAACATCTCACAAACTCCATAAACTAAATTATTCGCAGATTTGGCCCCGAAATCTATGAGAAAGGGCACTCAGAAAAATTGAAAAATTGATAAATCACCCCAATTTGCTTAACACAATTTTAGCTCAGGAACTATAAGTGCAAATGAGCTGAAAGTTTTCCAAAATCTAAATCATAAGGTAGGTACCTTCTTACTGAATGGATGAAATTTCATCATAACCTACCTCAGTATTTTATCCATTTTTACTTTTGTCTTTATCCATTTTAATGATTGTACAGTTGTGTCTTTTGTATTTTGCAATAATATTTTTGATTGGCTAAGATTCTTGTCAGTAAAGTACCTACTTTCCTTTGTAAAATGGTTAAACTGTTAACTAGCGTGTATTTGCTAAATAAAGAATTTTTAGAATTCGTTTTTGGAAGCCAGTCAAAGAGCTGAATCAAACTAGAGGAGTATGGAACATTGAGTTTCCATAGTCCTGGCTAGAGTGGCTTAAAGAACTCATTTTTCACTTGTGTAAATTGTGGAACTGAAATTGAACTGTACAATCCTATTCCAGGCTGAAATTTATTTTAGAGAATTGAACTGTCGATTTCTAAAACTAAATTTTTTTCTGTTCCAGGCTCCGAAATGCATCAGCGAACTTCGCAGAAGCGACAGCGCCATGGAACAATCCAAAAACAACACTATTGCCGACAATGTCAGAAACGAGGGCAACGCGTTCTACCACAATCGCAAATGGATGAACGCTTTGATTTTGTTCAACAACACCATTTGCTACGGTAAACCCGACAGCGCCCAATTGGCCAAGGGTTATGCGAATCGCTCCGCTTTACTGTTTGAGATGAAATATTACAAACAATGTTTGGAGGTTTGTTTTCTATTTAGAATATTTGAATTTGAAACCAAAAATGTAGCTAGTTTTCTTGAAAGATCTTTGATTAAGTAGGTACCAGAAGATAGTTTTTATACTTTCTGACCAATCCATAGACAATACTACCAACCCACTAATTCTTTTTTTTAGGACATCGATAAAGCCCTTAACATAGTAAGTTACACGAGCGACCAAAGACGAAAGCTCATAGACAGACAAAAAGAAGCCAAAAAACTCTTGCCAAAGCAAGAACTGAAATATTTCCACAAGGAAATTCCAGAATTGTCATCTGTCAACCCAGACATCACTGCAGCCTCTCTCTCAGTAAAAATCCAGAAAAACGACAAATACGGGCGATTCATTGAGGCAACACGAGACATTGAAGGTGGAGAAATAATAGCAATTGAGCGTCCTTACGCCATAGCCATTAAGGAGAAAAAGAAAAAAATGTATTGTTCAGAATGTGCTGAATTCAGCCTCAATTTAATACCGTGTCTTAAATGCTCAACTGTAATGTATTGCGATGAGATTTGCCGCGATAAAGCTTTTAAAGATTACCACGAATATGAGTGTGTAGTTATCAGATATTACGATGACGGTTTCATGGAGCATCCCTTAGGTTGGGTGGCGCTCAGATCGGCCCTCAAAGGCCTCAAAGAATATAAAAATTTCGACAAACCCCGCTCCTACCAGAACGTATACAGATCGAATCGCTACAAGGAAATTTTCGAGTTGGACTCTTTTAACAAAGGAATGTCGCAAACTGTCATAATGGAATTGGCCTTTAACATTGCCAAAATATTTCACGTGCTCAAAAACAAGACGGATTTGATTCAGAAATATAAAATAACCGAAAAGGATTTGAAATTTTTGCTTTTGAAGGAAAAATTGACCAACGCCTTAAATAGTTTGCCCATTCAAGTTTATACGCCTGAGGCTGAATGTGTGGGCAAATCTGTTGGAGCTGGAGTGTACGCCTTTGGCAGTTTGTTTAATCATTCTTGTGTGGAGAATGTGGATATTTTTTCTTATGGAGCTGTCCAGGTTTACAAAGCTGTCAAGAAAATAAGGAAGGGAGAGCAGTGTTTTATTAATTATGGGTAAGAATTTTTTTTAATTAATTTTGCACATGAAAATGCTTTTTCTTTGGATTTTTCTCATCCCACATTTATCGTTTTTTCATGTGTTTGAATTGAAAAGCCAACTAATTATCATCTTCCATTCAGAAACTTCTGTTTTAAACTTATACTTTAACGTAGTGTCGAATGGAATCTTTCGAGTGGCCTATTCGAGTTCGGATTTCTTGGAGTTGTGTAATGAAACTCAATTTTGTATAGTGTACAAATATCTGTCATTATAGCATTTTTGAACTCTGCTCCATTATCTGATGTGATTTTTTGAGGTAGGTATTCCATAATCACTAAAATATTTCAATAACTGTGATGTTATCTATACAGCTGTTTTTGTATTTACAGGAGAGGCTTCCTTGACTAATTTTTGAAAAGCTATCAATAATGGTCAGAAATTTCTGGTCATTCATGTATCAATATAAATATGTTCGAAGGGTTTCGTACCAATGGGTGTTGGTTTAAATATAATTTTGTATTGTTGTCGTTCATATTTGGTTTCATTACATATCTCACATACTTTGACATTAGTTATTTACATTACAAGTGCGTTTATGAACATGATTACAATAACGAGTGTGAAAGATTAGAACGACGAGGTCGTAGACCGAGTCGTTCTAATCAGACGAGTTTTGTAGTCATGTTTAAACGAACGCATGATGTACAACGTTTTATCTACAAAGCGAAAAATGAGAATGTTTTTTCAATGATTTTCGTTTATTAGTCGTTGTCTACCTTCATTTTACCTCTACAGGTTTAACTTTGACATTTGTCAAATCACCAAAAATAGTTGTGTTATGAATTCATAACCTAGTCCATAACACAACTAGTTATGTTAGGAGTCTCATAATACAACTCAAATACTTGAAAAATGGTTATGTAAAAATGTCATAACCAAGCGCTTGTAGATAAAGTTATTTATGCAAGTTTTTCTCTATATTGGGCCAATAGAATATTTTCTTACGTAGCAAGACAAGAGAAGAACTGAGGATTTCGAAAATTCCGTTTTTAGCACGGAAAAAGATTATGTTGAACAAATTAATAAGCAAAAGAATTAAGTAACTAAACTGAATAATGCGATTTTCCAACTATTAAATAAAAATTCAAGCTTATTGGAGAAAATTCAGGAATTAGAAGCCAAGTTGTTAAAATTGTCAAGGGATTTGGATGAAATGAAGCTGATTCAGAATAATATTGTGACTAGTATAGAGACATTCAGGCCTATGATGTATCCACTTCTGTTATTTTAACAGCTATGTTATAGCTCAACATCTATACTTCTCTCTATTTCGACGTATAGAACAAACAGTGACAGGCAACTTAACGTTGCTGTTAAAATAACAGAAACTGATACAACATAGGCCTGATTGTCAAGTGATAATGAAGTCTATGTTGATCAATTAAAGAAAGTAAACCTAGAATTGTTCAACTTGATAAGTAAAGCTGTGAAGCAATAGCAGATAAAAATATATTTCTGCTGAAAAAGAAATCCAGACTTCTCCAAAGTATACTCAAGTAACTGGTAATTTTAAAGCGAACCAAAAAAGACGTAGAATACTCTTACTGACGGATGATTTTGGTAAGATTTTCTGAGATTTTCAATCCTCTTTGAGTGGCTTTACAGAATTTGATTTTGACGTTGTTTTAGCGGGTTTGAATGATGTAAATATGCATATTAAACATATTACCTTCTTAGCAAATAAATGCTTCTATACCTCGTTCTATACTAACTTAGTTCTGTGTACTATTCCTTTTGTTCATAATGTCAGTGGTTTATCTTGTAGTATTCAAAATGTTAATAACCAAATTTGTAAAACTACATCTATTTTGAAATACTTTTCCAGCAATGTAGAAATGCTGGACTGTAGGGATGAATTTTTCTTTAGAGACTATAAAGTCAATACTTGCTACCTAAATATGTCTGGGTTGTGCAAATTGGCAAAACTTGTAAAAAACCTTATACTTAATTTTGGCTCTAGAAAACTAGTTAGTAATTTGAAACTGGTTCAGGTGGATGAACTTATGGCAAAAAAATCTGTTGATAATTTGATCCAATTGGCTCAAAGCGAGACAAAGTGTACCTCACATCACAGAGAATTACCAGTGAATGATCGGTTAAAAAAACTGGAACCTTGTGAAAACTGTATCAAACATGGAAGGTTTAAAAACTCCTGGGTAAACTAAGCCTTGAAGGAGATGTATCCATAAACTTTAAGAAATGGAAACAAAGATTCGAAATATATATGGAGGCTTCAGGTGTACCCTCAAATGCGAACATAACTAGTGAGAGAAAAGTGGCAATTTTACTTCATACGATCGGACCAGAAGCACATGATATATCGACGGTAATCTGACAATACCTGCTATGTGCATAAACGTTAATTTTACAGGGGGAATAAAAAACCGTTCTTATTTAAATAAATTTACAACTGAATATCTAAATTTTAAACAGACGTATTAAATATTAATTGAAAGCAGATAGCGGATAGCAGGCTCTATCGTATTGTGCCTAACAAAAATACAAGGCTAACTGTAGAAAAATCGAATTTTTGAATAAAATGTCAGTTAGCAGGTATTGTCAGATCACCGTCGATATATGAAACTTTGGATATTACTGCTGCACAAAAAAAAAAGACTGGAAGGAAGTAAAAAGGTGTTCAAGAATCATTTTTCCCCTATAACAAATGAAACTGTGAGTAGGCATATATTTAACACTCGAAATCCGCTGGATGGTAAATGTTTTGATACATCCTATACAGAATTGAAACACCTAAGTTCAAATTGTAATTTTGGGAGTTTATGTGACAGTCTGATTTGAGATAAAATAGTTTGTGGAATTGGAGATCGCAGAGTACGAGATAGACTTTTAAGAGAGCATAATCTCGACTTAAAAAAAATGCAAAGTCATATGCAAAGCTGCTGATCTGGCTGAAGCCCAAAGCAAAAAAACTGGGGGATGATGAAAAAGGTGTAGTAAAGAAAAAGTCATGGTACACAGATAAACAAAATGAAGGTGGCAGCAAAGAAAATAGATCGAAAAAACGCACCTGTACGAGATGTGGAAGAACACATTGTAGTGACTACAGAAATTTTAATCAAGAATTACAAGGACTTACCAAATAACCACCCCAGGAGAGATTAGCACAACCAGAAACTTCAATTAAAAATTATCTGAACATCGATATCCAGAAATTATTGAAAGCCGATACTCTATACCTATTGACTAATACATTGGAATGTGAATAAAGCAAAAGTTCATGGACCTTTTTTTTAAGTGCTTTCAACAATTAACATTCCAGAGGAGCTGAAATTTTCTAAAAGGATCAATAAATCATGCACGAGCCTATATGATGATACCCACTTAACAAACCACTTAGCGACGCCCTTGATAATTAATTAAAAGGGGACCAAAATACACTAATTGATCGGATGATTCAACCACGAAAAATCGAGGAAACAATAAAGAAATTCAAGACAATGGAGAGACCAATGATATAAAAGGCAACTTTGGCAGGAGAAAACCAGTGTTCGAGAAAGAGCGAGTAAAAGTAAACCGGCAGAACTACGGCGTGAAGGACCAGTGTCGGTTGAGTAATCAAGAAACAAGTAGTAATCGAGAATCGAGAGACCTTTGTCCAGAAAGTCAGAACTACGGCGTGAAAGAGTTGTCGAATTAACCGAGAGAAGAAGCACGACGTGAAATAACAGCGCGAAAATATTCGAGTTTTTATTAAGTGTTCATAATTAAAGTAAATTCCTTCGACCAATAAGATTTCTATGTAATTAGGTGTGGCCAGCAGTAAATATATTATTATTAAATGTAGGTAGAGTTTTTTTTTATGTTCAGCCAGAAATTGTGAAGGCAAGAGTGTGAATCGAGTCAAACTGTAAATAAAAATTTTAACTTGGAATCACATAAATTTTCCTTAACAGTTAATTGATGCTTATTAGAAATCTAACAATTTTATTGTAAGATTATTTATTACCGACGCCTTTTATTTAATAACAAGCTTTATTAATTTTAATAAAATAAACTTTATTTCAATTGACCACAATATTTCTGTGTTTTACTCTCTCCACCTGTAAATAGAACCCACTTTAAACTGTGTCTCCACTTAGAAACTAAAGTCACCGCTCGCCAATTTAACATCTTGCCAAATTTCTGAATTTGGGGTCTCACAACATGTTTATGGAAAATGCCCTGTATATGGCAAAATTTGCAACAGCTGCAAACGGTATAACCACTTTGAAGAGATGTGTTTAAACAAGAATAAAAATAGAAAGACGAAGAAAGCACACTTAGTTCAACAGAAAGAAAGCTCGTCCTAGGAAGACAGTGAAAATGAATTTTTTATTGAACAAATTAAAATTGAAGATGTCGGAACAGGTTGACACCATAAATAAAAGCAGCTGGATACAAAAAGTGATCATAGATAATTATACAGTAAACTGCAAAATAGATACTGGAGCAGAAACAAATATTTTAACAAAAGAAACGGCTTTAAAAATTGGAGCAAAAATAGAAAAATCCAATATGAAATTAATAAACTATGATGAAAGTTCTATCAACAGAATTTATGGAAAAATAAAAATATCATGTGAAGTGTACAAAATAGAGGGAATGGAAACTTTTCAAATTGTAGAACTAAATTCGCCTTGCATTATCGGATTAGAATTTATAGAAAAATACAAGTTAGTAAAAAGAGCAAAAATTAGTTCAATACAGGACAAAAACCAAGACAAAATGTTGATCCATGAAAATAAAGATTTGTTTGATAGTGTTGGAGAAATAAAAAAATGTTACTCACAAGATAAAAATTAAACCAGATGCACAGCCAGTAGTTGAAGCATCCCGAAAAATACCATTGGGAATATAAGATAAACTTAAGGAAGAATTAGACAAAATGAAGCAAATGGAAATTATTAAAAAAGTCAGTCAACCTACAGAATTCAATGGTAACAGTAAAAAAACCTGTTAACTCTTAAAGAATATGTTTAGATCCCCAAAATTTGAATAGAAATATTATTCATGAATGATATGATTTACCAACTTTTGAACAGGTGGTATTAAAGATGGGAAGATACAAATTAAAGATTCTACCAAATTAAGCTGCATAACCATAACAACATTTAATGCGGGTAAATTTGGCAGATATTGTTATAAGAGAATGCCATTCGGCCTTGGCTCAGCACCTGAAGTGTTCCAACGAACTTTGGTTGAGATTTTTGGAGACTTACCTGGCGTACAAGTTTATGTAGATGATATTTCAATCTATAGTGAAAGTGGAGAAGATCATTTGAAGAAATTGATTGAAGTACTTGAGAGAGCAAGAAGTGCAGCTAATGTAAAGGTTAACAAGAGCAAATGCAAGTTTGGAATAAGAGAGGTGAAATATTTGGGACATGTTTTGAGTGCGGAAGGACTGAAACCCGATAATGACAAAGTGCAGGCTATTCTGGATTTTGAGGTACCAAAAAATAAAAAAAATAATTACAGACCATTTTAGGTATTTCAAAATTTTTGCCTAATGTTTCTCAAATTACTGATTTAATGAGAAAACTTTTAACGAAAAACGTTGAATTTTCATGGACTGGAAATCACACTAATGATTTTTCAAAGCTAAAAAAATACTACAAAAAGCTTCTATTTTGAAATATTTTGACATAGAAAAACCTGTAGTTATATCAGTAGATAGTAGTAGTGTAGGATTAGGTGCTGTTATTCTGCAAGATAACCTACCAGTAGCATATGCCTCAAAAAGTCTTACAGCTAATCAAAAAATGTGGGCTCAAATTGAAAAAAAAAAAACTATCGGCGATATGCCATAATGGTTGTGAGCGCTTTCAGCAATATATATCTGGTAAAACAGTAATTATTGTTGAAAGTAATCACAAGCCACTAAAACAAATTTTCGAAAAACCACCAAGTGAGACACCATTAAGACTTCAAAAATTGCGTTTGCGCCTACAGCAATATGATATTATTATTAAATACAAACCTGGTAAGGAACTTTTTCTAGCAGATGCTCTTTCAAGGTCTTATAACAGTAATTCTATTGGTTTGACAGATATTAACCAAGATGTTGAGTTACGTATTAACCTGATTGTGTCAAATTTACCTTTTTCTGACCAAAAATTAAAATTATTTCAGAAAGAAACTGCGGCTGTTGTTGCCGTGGGGATCTTATTCTGATCATCTGTTTAGCTCAGTTTTTGTTCTACAGGAGCGAGCTATCAGGTTCCTATGTAAATTAAATATTCGAGAATCCCGTAGACCTTATTTTTTATCACTCGAAATTTTACCACTGGCATGTATCATATAGAATCGGTCTGCCTTATGCAGGACAAGTTCCACAATGAAATTGTTGCTACTGGAGCGTACCTAGCTAGGTTTTCACATATCATTGCTCTACCTATCCCCTCATCAAATGGTCAAAAAATCAATTATATACAATAGTAAAAAACTCTTTGATCGCCTACCCTTGAATGTCCGTGAAATGGACGATAAGTAGCAATTCAGGCGAGCGGTAAAGAAAATAGTGGTTGGGAAGACTTACTACTCAGTTGACGAATTTTTCATTGACACCTTTGTTTAATGTTTGTTCGTTAAAAAATTCTGCATTGTGCATGATTTTTTTGTCTTTTTTTCAAACAAGATGTCATTGGTTTTGTCAATTTGGCAAAATTCTTTATAAATTTTCGGGGATAATACCACGAGAGCTTCAAAATTACCGATAATTTTTCACGATTGCGTGTTTTCTATAATTTCACGAGTCCGTAGGACGAGTGAAATTTACAGAGAAAACAGGCATGAGTGAAAAATTATCTGGTTCATTTTAAAGCTCAAGTGGTATTTAGAGGATTATTTCACGTATGAGAATGCAAAAAATATGGAAATAAATATGTATTAAATGATTTGAACATCTAAGCAATCAATACAAATAGATGGTTGCTATCAGGAACCGTTTGTTTGTATCAAAAATTAACATGACAACCATGTATAAAATAACATGGGAGAATTATCGAATGTAATACCACAAGAGGTTTCAGGATTACCGGATAATACTTTTACCTGTCACGAAACGCGTTACGCAGCAACACCACGACTCCGAAGGAGGAGTGGTGTTGCTGGTAACGCGTTGAGTGTCAGGTAAAAGTATTAGGTAATCCTGAAAACTCGAGTGGTATTCAAAAGATTATACAACGAACTAAACTTTAATTCTTTATTAATTAATAATTTCATGAATCAAAAATTTAAAATTTTTTTTCAAAAAATGTCAAAACACCAGTTACCGTGCAAAAGGATTATCACTTTTTAAGCCTCTCGTGTCATATGGGAAGGATTATCACTTATTAATCCTCTCGTGTCATATGGGAATAATGTACAGTGAGTTGTATAATCGCTGTAATTCTCTCTAGTTAAACAAATGGAAAAGAGAATTTTCGCTGTAATTCTGAAAATCGTCACTTGTCTTATGGGATTTCTAACACATGAGTGGAATAATCGGTGATAACCTACTAATCTTAAAAATGATTTTATTTCCTTCACCGACTTTGGTATTGGGAATTTTTTAATTGCAATTATCTATTTTGGATTCGGTTTTATTCCATTTGGTGTAATTACGTGTCCTGAGAATTCTTGTCTTGTGTAGGAATTCTGATTTGTCTAATTGTATTTTTAAAATTAAACTCCTCGAGTCTTTCAAATACTTTCTTTAAATTTTTAACATTTTCATAAAGCAAAGTGGAAAAAATTATTATATCATCCATGCATACTAGACATATTTTATTCTGTAGTAATAGTAGTACATTATCCATCACTCTTTGGAAAGTTGCTGGTGCGTTCTTTATTCCAAAGGGCATTCTTTTAAATTCGTAATGACCATTTTCAACATTAAATGCTGTCTTGGATCTCGAATTTTCATGCATCTCGACACGATGAAAGCCAAAGGCTAGATCACGTGTCGTAAAATAATTAAAGTCTGTTTTTTTTCAAGATAATTCCCCAAGTCAAAAATTTAGTAACTATGTTGGCAACACAAGCCTTTTCTACATAAAAAATTTGAAAGCATTGACAATTTTACATTGTATTGCCAACATAATGTCATTTTGACTTTTATCTTTAAAAAAAAAACAGACTTCACCAACAGTTTTTTCGTTTATCTTTTGATAAACAACGACCATTCTCCATTTTTGTATGCCTGCAGCATCTTCTTTTTTAGGTACTACACATGTGGATACCTATACGTTAAAGCATCAAATTCTTCTTAGTTTAAATGACTATATGTTATAGGGTCATTTGCATATTCATTATTTTGTAATGAAGTCCTTTGTTCTATATTAAATATCTCAAACTGTTCATCAGCATAAGGTAAACTTATATCCGCCAAGTTATTAATATTATACGAGAGAATAATAGGCTTATTCATTATAAAAATACTTTTGATATAACTAGCTTATTGAGTTAAAAAGTGGTGAATGCTTGTGTGAATGTTTCTAACTTTTGATAAATTCAGTTTAGTTGATGATTAAATGAGATTATCTTTTCCAGTATGCCTTATCAAATGATGAAAAAATCCGATCGCCAAGAAAAACTAAAAATCCGCTACCAGTTCACTTGCGATTGCCGCGCCTGCGCAAACAACTGGCCGATGATGGGCGAAGGCAAATTAACTGGAAAATTACAAATGACAGATTTGTCCACAAGCGACCCGATGTTGGCCGTAAAACTGGTCCGGCTGTTGCTACTGGTAGAGGGCAAAAATAAAATAACCGACAAAAATCGCGAAGATGTTTTAAAGGAGGTTTTTGAAGTTCTGGACATGTTGAGGTTTCAGGAACCCACCAATATTCATTTGGTTTTGTACGATATTTTGAGTGTCGCTATGCGATACGGCAATGTTTTGTATGAGGATTATTGAGTTTATTTAAGGTAAGTGAGGTCCGGATTATTTCTGGTTTTTATCAGATGGTGATTAAACCGGGCCTAAGTATGTTATTTGTGTTAAAGGTTTTCTTCTACAACTTATTCTTTTTGAGATTTTCGACTTAGAAGCTTAACCTAAGTTTTTCAGTTATTAGAGTTTCAGTATTTTTTGTGGTTGTTGAAACCAATTTAATGTTTGAGAGTTGATATTTTCGTTGTGTTTTTTTTTTGACAAAGAAAAGTTTATTTTTTGTTCTTTGAGAATTAACCTACATTTATTTGAAGTTTTGGTTAGTTGAATGCATTGGAACGAGTTTCTGCTGATAAAAATTAACTACAAAAAAATTATATATACTTTCTTCTAAGACTTATAAGAACAGCTAAAATACTTGATTCAGTGTATTTGAACTACAATCACTATTTGAAAGTTAGTTCTATAGTTTTTTAAGGATGTTATAAGTATTACATTAGAATATTGAAAATTTGATTTTGGCACAAAGCAAACTAGTGAACTTCATGCTAGTTTGCAGCCAACAAATGTTTTTGAAAGTATTTTCGTTTTGTGATAAATCATAATATTAGAATTTAGTTTTTTTTTTATATATTTTCGAATAGAAAATTGATTTCAAATTAACAGTGCCTTATTTGTGTTTCCAATTTCACATCTGAACCTGATGCAGTTATAAAGGATAAAAGTAGCAATATTATGTACCTATTTGCTATGGGTGTATGCACTTTACAGAAGTTAAAAATCAAATAGCCAGTGAGAGAATTCTTATACCGTTTTCCCCAGTTCTTACAAGTCCATTTGGGCTGAGTTCAGTTTTATCTCATCGTCTTCCTGGTGAAGAAAAAAGACTAGTTGCCAAAGACTTCATTCAACCTGAAGACTGAGAATTTAATAATTCAAAGATTAAATTATATAATCCGGAAGATAGGGCATCATGAATCTTAACAAAAGCTGGTTGCCAGTTCTCTGAAAAACAATGACCCACGCCCATAACCCTGGATATAAATAACGCAGGTCTAACAACGTCGAATCCAGTCATCGGAGGAACCTGGAAGAGAACACTTCATCTTCTACCCCATCGTCTCTGAAGTAGACGAAACGTTAGGTAGAAATACTAATGGACCGCAGCATTATAGCCCGGAATTTTTTACTAAGATGGATTTGCAAAACAGACACCAAAGTCGTATAATTTTTAGATTTAGGATCATTTGGACATGTTAAAGAATAAATAAGTTGTAGACTTTTGGTATCCATTGTGTAAAGTATAACCATTCTTTCTTTTTAGTATCAATATAGTCGGTACCAGTAAAGTTCTTGAGAGAAAAACAAAATTCTAACCTTTGTTAACTGTGGACATTACAAGTGTATGATTTGTATGTATTGTACAACCAAATATGAAATATGCAGGCCTTAAGAGGACTAACCACTAAAGATTGGGAAAGTATCTCATGTCTCACAAATCTGTTAAACTACTTGCACTTGAAGATAGTTCAGCTTGAAATATACCTAAATTACCAAAAAATCTCTTCTGTCTGAAACAAGGGTACAGATCAAAGAGATTAAATACCACAACCTAATTGTTTCTAAAATGTCCATGAACAATAATTAAAAACGCATTACATGAACAAAAAATCTTTTAAATAATAATCTAATGCGTCATTAAAACCGCACCGAGGCAAAAACATCCTTAAACCTAATTGAGATTCAATGAAAGCAACCAGTCAAGTTTCTTGCCTTTTAAGACAATGTTCTCTTAACATTTTTAAACAATATCCGTGACGTTGTGTATGATTAAAAATAACCGGACAATTAATTAATTAAACGCGTTCCATTAGTTTATTAACCCAAAAACTGAAAACGATGTTGAAGAAAAGGCGCGTCAGTTGCGTGTGCGTGTGAGCGAAGGCAAAACAATACAAAATTAGGTTTGATAAGGAAAAAAACGATAACACCCAGTTGGTGATAAGGAGTGTAAATTGATAAATAATTGATTACAAGGCGTTATAACGGGATGGTGATGGACTTCTTGAAACAAGTTTGTTGTAATTATGTGGAGTGAGTTTTTTGTGTAACTTAATTTCGGTAAGTAATGCTATAAAGTTAATTATTACTCACGCCCTGTTGTTTGACATTATTACGTCACCGTTTTCTTTTTTGTTTGATGATTAAAATTCATTTGAAAAATTATGTTATTCATAAATAAATTGCGATGAGTCATTTTGTTATTCGGTCGAGTAAGAGGCGAGATTTATTTATGTTTCAATTGCAATTATTTTTATGTTGTTTTATCGATTTTCAATATGAATATTTATTAGTTTAGTAATGATACTTTGGGTTATCACATCACTTGTTGAATATTATTCATAAGTGCGCAAGTTTGCTGTTTGCGTCAATTTTTGAAAAATTTCGTTCGAAAACTCTGTCTTTTTTGAAGAGGAAAAATTAGCTTTGTAAGTATTTGATTGTGCCATCAATTCTGATTTTTCCTCAAATCATTTAATAGAAAACGTTTTGTAAAAATAGAAGAATCTAAAGAGCTAATTTTTTATCAATGTCTAAATTATAAGCTAAGTACATATGTACATGGGGTACATTATAAATTTCTGATTTCCATCAATTTTATTTAATCAGAATTGATAAACAAAATTAGAAATACCAAATTTTCATACTCTTTATCTCTTATCTCCAATGATGATTGCTATTTTTTAAGAGCTTGAGGAAAATCCCATTTTCCATTATAAGAAATCGAATTCGTAGGACTTGGCGTCAATAGCACGTTCGCAAAAATTGATTTTCCGCACTTCTTAGGAAATAAATGCAAATCTTGATAAAAATTTTTAGAAAACAACTTCCGAATAGAATATGGAGTATTTAAAAGCTTCTTGACAAGATTGACAAATCCTAGTTTTCAAACTTTTGAATATTTTGAGCTTCCTGAGGAAATGGAATTCCAATTTCGTTGTGTCTTCTAAAATTCTGTGTCTTAATTGCTCTAAATTTCCTATTTTCTTTTCAGTTTTTTCATCTTAATTTTTCTCTATTCCCGGTTCTCGAATAATTATTTTCTTTTCTATTTCTCAATTTTTTTGTCTAAATTTTGGCTCTTAAATTTTTGCTTTCTTCTTAAATTATTCAAACAAACGTAATTCAGAAAATAAAGTTAATTCGAAACCCCTAACAATTTTTTTCTCAATTCACCTCAAATTTTTTCATTTTTTTCAGCTATATTTTTTATAGTTTAATCCCAACAAAAACATTGTTGAATCTCTGATTCCAAGCATTGAAACTTGTTTTAAAGCATAAATGGCTCGTTTTAACTTTAGAACCTTGTTTTCATTTGTTGTGTCTTGGTTATATCCTTCAGGAATTTGTATACGGGTGTCCCATGGTGGATGGCGTATTAGACGTTTTTGAAGAACTAAAAATCGTATCATTTTGAAAATTTGGCAACCGGGATAAACGACCATAATCTACACTAAAAATATTTTTGTTTATGCGGTGTTGCCGCTTCGACTCTAAAACAGTGGCAACATCGCTACTTTAAATGGAACATCCTATATATATGTGATTGCATATTTTAATTCTGCGTAAAATTCTGAGCAGACTTCATGTGATATACCCTATACCCAAGTTCAACTGTTTTGGAAATATTTACAATTGAAAATTGACTTTTTGCAACTTTGACAGGCTGTAAAGCCTGAACCGTTAATTTTAGAGGAAAACAGATTTCACATTCCTATTTTAGATTTTTATAAACTATCATTTGACACCAACTGTAAATTTAATCCATGATTAAAAATTTCAATTAAATTTAATCTTCAGTTAAATTCAATGTTGGTATCAAATGATAGTTCATGAAAATTTAAGATAGGAATGTGAAATCGGTTTTCTTCTAAAATTAACCGTTTGAGTTTTACAGTCTGTCAAAGTTGCAAAAAGTCAATTTTCATTTGTCAATATTTCCAAAACAGTTGAACTTAGGTACCTATAGGGTATATCACATAAAATCTGCTTAGAATTTTGTTTATTTTATGCCCAATAAATTCTACTTTTTCTTCTAAATCCAACGACATATCAAGCTCATAATTCCAGGAATAATAATTTCCACTAGTGGTCCCATAAACAGGCCTCCGCGATCTCCGGTCAGTACACCGATGGATTTTGTCTTTTGAGGATTCCTTAAGAATGAAGTTAACCGACTTTTCAGAATCCATCGGTGTAATGTCTGGAGATCGCGGAGGCCCGTTAATGGGATCACTAGTGGAAATTAATAAATATTCCTAAAATTATGAGCTTGATATGTCATTGGATTTAGAATAAAAAGTAGAGTTTATTAGCCATAAAATAAAAAACTCGAAAAAACAAAGTTGATGATGATCGCGGAGAAACGAAACGTCTGATCAAAAATCTAATAACATTATCATGCAGTGGAGAAAAAGTGGCAATGAGAATGTGAAGTTTATTTTGCGATATATAAATAAAGTCAGAAAATAATAAAAACAATTTCGGCAAAATTCGGTTTTTCATGGATATCTTTGGAATCGGAATTTCCAAAATATCAAAACATGACACCACTGAGCTCAGTAATGCGCAACTTTTTCCAAATTTAACCAACCCTGTATCTCTTATGGTTGCCAAGATCCTTGTAGACTGCATACTTATCCGGGACACCCTGTATATATCTCAAACTTTTTATCAGTTTTTGAAGTAAGTTTTCTTAGGCGGCGGTCTGATATTTAGATGAGAATATGGAGAGTGATTTGAAAGACGCATCACGTAACGTCACGTTTTGGAAAATTTCGTTACACGAGAGACGAGAGAAAAGGAAGATATAACGTAGACTATAGAGAGAAGCTGAAAGCCAGCCAATGACAATGACAGACGAGGAACGATTGACACAAACCAAGGATTATAAGTAAAGAGAATTGCCTATTATTGTCAAGCTTGTGACGTCACTATAGATGTGCGACTCCCTTTTGTGTGGTTCTTCGTCTTTACCCCGACTCATGTGCTAAGTCTAAAAGCTGGATGAGGGAGGGTATAGTTTTTAAAAAGTTTCACTTCTCAATACGTGTATAATGCTACACATGTTTTTTTTTGAAGTGAAACTTCTTAGGCGGCGGTTTGAATTGGATGAGAATGTAAAGCGATTTGAAAGACGCGTCACGTTACACGTAATGACACGTTTTGGTAAATTTCGGCGCTGTGTCTAGAATCCCGGTACCGGTAATACATTTTTTATCGGTAGTTTTGATGCAACCCGGGATTCAAGCCAATCCCGGTAAAAATGTAGTCGTTGGCGGTTTCTGTTTTATCGAAGTCCAACTTAACCTAACTTTTTATGTTTTTAACTTGTTTTGTTGACGTGTGAACGTAAAGTGGAGTGTTTTCGTGAGTTTATTAACGTGAAATTACTTTTAAAATGGTTTTTAATGTAGGACGAACATTTAAAAGTTATAAAGAAGTTGAAGAGACTTTGACATGTGAAATGTGCCAGTTTGTGTAAAATACCCAAAATGTTGTATTGTTCTGATTGCAAACTTATAAATAAAAAATGAGAGATATTTATTTTAGTTTACATTCTGAACAGTATAGTTACATAATTATATTGACTTAAAGTAAATTAATAAATATTAAATTCGATTATAAACTGCTATATTATAAAATGACATTATTGTAAATTTGTTCAAATTCTCAGGAATCTCAGGGGTTTCCGGAAATATAACGATGACCATAGTTTACTCTCATCTGATTGCAGATTACTTCTAATGTTGGGATGAGTTGTTCGACATTTCCGAACGCAAATCATTTATATAAGGTATTTCGAACCTAACTAACTTTTATACACTATTTTTTCCCAAGATAGATTTTGACATTGAAAACTTTGAAACATAAACAATAACGCTTGACCCTGATTGGTCGCAAAATGAGGTGTTTCTGCAGGTTGACATCAGTTTTACAATATCGACCAATAAGTGGCATTAGCGGCATTGTTTATGTTTCAAAGTTTTCAATGTCAAAATCTATCTTGGGAAAAAATAAACTGTAGTTTGAAATGTTTCAAAAAAGTGACGAAAACATATGATAAACTCACCTAAAATACCAATCAGCTGCTAAATAACGATAAAAACAGAATCAAAACACCGGGATTCTCCTAAATCCCGGTACAAGTCCGTCATATCGATGACGTCATCAAAACTACCGGTAAAAATTGTGTTACCGGTACCGGGATTCTAGACACAGCGAAATTTCGGCACACGACAGACGAGAGAGAAGAAAGATATAACGCGGAGAGACGGAGACAGACAGCCGACGAACGATTGACACAAACCAAGGATTATAAACAAAGAGGACTGCCTATTATTGTTAAGCGCCGTTGTCCTTGTGACGTCACTACAGATGCTCGTTTTTTTGTGTGTAGCCTTTCGTCTTTATACCCCGACTCATGCGCTATGTGTCTAAGGCCCGGTTGTACAATCCAGGCTCAAACAGAGGTTCAGTTGAACTCTACTGGTACTTGAACCTTCCCATTTGAAATGCATTGCTGTCAGAAACATGCCAAAGTGTACATTTTTTGACAGCAATGCATTCCAAATGGGAAGTTTCAAGTACCAGTAGAGTTCAACTAAACCTCTGTTTGAGCTTGGATTGTACAACTGGGCCTAAAGGTTTCATGAGAAAGGGAATAGTTTTTAATATGATTTTTTCAAATGTTTTAATAAAGTTGGGAAAATTAGGAATGTCACCCCCCCAAACCAGAGGCCTTCGCTACGTCCCTGTTAACCCCCACTGAATCTGATATTTCTGGTGTAATAACTGGAATATTCTCGATAAAATCAAGCTTTATTTTCAGTTCAATATCTTCCATAATGATAACATCCCTACTAAGTACAATATTACTAGTTTTAGGATTGTATAATTTATAACCTTGGATTTTTTTCTCCTTTCAGCCTCTTTTGCTTAGGAACTTGCACTATTACATTGCTGCCAAAAATTCAGAAATGACTTACATTAGGTTTCCTTCCTGACCAAATTTCAATTGGAGTTTCATCATGTAAACTTGTGACAATACTTCGGTTGCGTATGTAAACTGCTGTATTTGCAGCCTCAGCACAAAATTTCTTTCCTAACTTGACTTCAAACAGTAGACATCTGGCCTTTTCCACTATTGAGCGGTTCATTGTTTCCGAAGAACAATTCTGCTTTGGAGTTTAAAATGTTGTTAATTGGTGAATGATGCCACATTTCTGCAAAATAACTATCAAAAGTACCATTGCACAATTCACGTCCATTGTCAGTTCTAAGTTTTTTTATTTTCATTTCTCTAACTGATTTTCTGCCATGTTCTTGAAACTGACAAAATTATTAAACTTCTCATCTTTGGTTTTCAAAAAATATTTACTGTAATCATCCACTATTATTACTAACCGATGCCACCTCCATTGGACCAAATACATCTGCATGAATAACTTCTAGCATTTTCGATGCTCGGCTACCCTGACTCGCAAACGGTTTCGGATCTGTTTACTCTCGTTACATGCTTCATAATTTGCTGTCACTATCCTAAAACTGTTACTAAGTTGCACACCTTCAACTGCTCCATTATTCCTCTTACGATCTGAAGTGATATGTCCAATTTTTCCCTTACATCAGTCATCCAGTTTTTGTTAGGAGTTAAATGAACGCTTACCCCTGAAACCATATAAAAATCTTGGCTACTGAATATATACAGGGTGGGACACGAAAAACTTCCCAACCAGAGTTTCTCAGGTGTTAGGTGTTTAATCAAAAATCGCTCAGACACGTCAATTTTTGTTTTTTGGGGGACACATTTTATTGGTAGTTTCACCCCCTACCTGTCAACCTCTAAGTGGGGGTAACAGGTACCCCCAACATTGCGAATAGAAAGAGGGGTCGAGTGATATGTCATTTGGTAGCTATTTTCATTAAGATTATATGCCCGACGTTTTAAGTTACTAGTGTTTACCCTGTCGAAATGGCGGCATGTCAAAGTAAGCATAAATGTTTTCTTTCGATTATTCCACTCATGTGTTAGAAATCCCATAAGACAAGTGACGATTGTCAGAATTACAGCGAAAATTCTCTTTTTCATTTGTTTAACTAGAGAGAATTACAGCGATAATTCTCCCATGTTGTTGTATACATGATTGTCATGCTAATTTTTGATACAAACAAACGGTTCCTGATAGCAACCATTTATTTGTATTGATTGTTAAGATGTTCAAATCTTTAATATATATTTATTTCCATATTTTTCGCATTCTCATACATGAAATAATCCTCTAAATACCACTTGAGCTTTAAAATGAACCAGATAATTTTTCATGAATGCGTGTTTTCTATAATTTCACGAGTCCGTAGGACGAGTGAAATTTGCAGAGAAAACACGCGTAATTTTGAAGCTCTCGTGGTATTATCGGGGATAAAATTTTACATCATCCCTTTTTAGGCAGCTTGTGGGCATTATTCTTGTAAAGTGTTACCACCATATAAATAAACTTAAAACTTAGACACAGGAATGTTCAAAGAATGTAAAGAAAACAAAAAAAATCTCTATCGCAGCCCTGTTTCACTCTATCTGCACTGCACTACTCCATCCGTTCTTTTCTATCTGCACTATTCTATCTGATCTACTCTTTCTGCACCACTCTATCTGATCGGAATAGTGGAATAGTTCTGTTCGTATCAGAGATAGCGCCGTATACAAAATGGTTTGCGATGAAAATGTGGCGGTAAACTTGGTATCGGTTATAAGAGATGGCGCCGTATGCGGGCTTAGTGAATTTTTTTCATAAATAAGTAAAATAGGTATTTTTTTTTTTTGTTGTTTTTTGGATTTTTTGGATTTATTATGTTATTAGGGACAAAGACAAATCCAATAAAGCAAAAATCATAAAAATCAGTCCAGCCGTACTCGAGTTATAAGTGTTAGAACCAACAGAACTGTCTTTTATATACACTGCTCAACAATCGAACTGGATAATTACAAATATACTAAAATCCTCATTTAAAAAAATAGAAAATAAAAACGTGTTTTATATTATGAATAACCAGTTTATTGATAATCAATTAACTGTTTATTGATAATATAAAACACCTTTTTATTATCTATTTGTTTAAATGAGGATTTTAGTATATTTGCAATTATCCAGTTCGATTGTTGAGCAGTGTACCTATATAGATAGCTCGAATAACCATAGAGATTACAACAAGCTCACAAGTTACTACAATCTTATTCAACTAACTAGTAACTAGACACAAAAAACTTGACATCATAATCAAAGTTTCATAGATAGCTAGAGAAATTGGTTTCTTTATGTTTGTGAATCCTGTAATTTTAACAATTTGGAGTCTATCAAAACTTTTTGAACAACGTGAAATTCAAATTTCATAAAGAATTGGTTTTCAATCAAGTTTTCGAGCTTTCTTAAAATGTCATGGAATTCAAATTTCCTAAAAAGCTACTTTCAAAAGGGAATTGGAGTTTTTTAAAGCTTTCTAAACATCAAGAAATTCAAATGTTATGAAAAACAGTTTCCAACAAAGGTTTCAAGTAGGTTCAAAATTCTTAAAAAATCTTATGAAATTTCAATTTCTTGAAGAGTTATTTTTAAAAGCCACTTGATGGAGTCTTTCAAGACTCTCTGAACATCGTGAAATTTATATTTCATAAAGAATGGGGCTTCAAGTATTTTCTAGCCTCCTGAAAATGTTATGAAATTCAAATTTCTTGAAAAGCTATTTTGAAATTGGAGTCTTCTAAACATCAAAAAAATCACACATTTCGTGAAAAACAACTACCAGAGCATTACATTTCTGAGCGTTTTCTTATTATTGATTTTTCTCTCAATTTCTCAATTTTTTCGTCTGGATTTTTTTCTATTCCTGGCTTTTGGATCTGAACTTCTTTATAGGAAAAATAATTTGAACCTTATTACATCAAAATCGAATTGAAATGTGCTACAAAATAAGCGTTGATGTAGGTATTTAAAAAAAAAACAAATTTCAAAAAATGACAGCAATTTTTTACCTATGCAAAATATGCGTCGATGTATTTTTGAAAAAAAAAAAAATCTAAAAATGATAATGATTTTTTGACTTTGAAGCTCTGCAGGCAACTGCGATACTATATGATATTCTTGAAGAATTTTACTCATCACAGCAACTCGAGATTTTAAAAATTCATAAACTAGAGTATTCCAGGTAAAATTAGAAATTGATATGACGCTTTGAAAAGGATTTTTATTTTAATTCTAGAAAAATCGTTGTAAAACCACCTTGGAAAGTTTGTGATAAATACTTCCACTAATCACAACGACTTGAAAGTTTCAGAATTTATAAATTGGAGTTTCTTTCAGTTAGAAATCAATTCGGAAGTTGATGACATGCTCTAAAGGGATCATCAAGTTTCCAACTTAATCCTGAATCAATCATGATATTCCTGTAGAATCACCAGTAAGTGATAAATACTTTGACTCATCAGAACAGCTTGAAATTTCCAAAATTCATAAACTGGAGTCTTTTCCAAATTCCAGGTAAAATCAGAAATTGATATGACGGACGATTTGAAAAGAATCTCTACTTTAATTCTAGAAAAATCATAAAATTCCTGTAAAATCACCTTGGAAAGACGAAAGTCTATGACAAAGACAATCACTACAACGTCTTGAAAGTTTCAGAATTTATAAAGTGGAATTTCTTTTAGTAAAAATCAATTCGGAAGTTCAGTTTCATACTCTGAAAAATATCATTTTGTTTCCACCTTGATTCTGAAAAAATCATGATATTCCTATAAAATCCCCAGTCCGTGATAACTTTGATCTATTAAGATTCATCAAAGCAACTTGAAATTTCCAAAATTCCTAAACTGGAGTATTTTCCAAATTCCAGGTAAAATCAGACATTGATATGACGCTTTAAAAGGGATCTCTATTTTAATTCTAGAAAAATCGTAAAATTCTTGTAAAATCACCTTTGTAAGTCTCTCACATGAACTTTCACCAATCACAACGACTTGAAAATTTCAGAATTTATAAATTGGAGTTTTTTTTCAGTTGAAAATTTATTCGGAAGTCAGTTTCATGCTCTAAAGGGATCATGTAGTTTCCAACTTGATCCTGAGCCAATCAAGATATTCCTGTAGAATCATCATTAAGTGATAAATACTTTGACTCATCACAGGGCAATTTGAAATTTTCAGAATTCATAAACTGAAGTATTTTCCAAATTCCAGGTGAAATTGGAAATTAATATAAAGCTTTAAAAGGAATCTGTACTTTAATTCTAGAAAAATCGTAAATTTCTTGATGTAGTCACCTTTGAAAGTCTGTGATAAAGACTTTCGCCTATCACAACGACTTCAAAGTTTCAGAATTCATAAATTGGAGTTTCTTTCAATTGAAAATCAATTCGGAATTTGATTTCATACTAATCATACTCCGAAAAGGATCATTTTGTTTCCACCTTGATCCTGAAAACATTATTATATTCCTGTAGAATCACCAGTAGAGAGATAAATAGGTACTTTAAACTACAATTATAAAATGTTTCCTCAAAAAATTAGAAAATTCAGATTATAAAACCCGAAGGGAACAAAACCCATTATAGAATATCTCATTTACTCATCAAAATTAAGGCCAATTTAACTAAATTGTTTCTATTTTAGCAGGAGAAAGGAACAAAATGACCAACATAAAAATTACGGCAGTAGGCGACGGAGTCGTCGGCAAAACTTGCCTACTCACCACCTACGTCACAGGAGAATTCCCGGAGGAATACGTTCCAACAGTGTAAGGAATCAAAGCATTTATTGTTTTAAGCAAAATGTCTGGGACTTTTGAAAAAAGAACTTCTTATTAATTGAAGTTTCTTTTTGGGACTTTTTTTGTTAAAATGAAGTTGAGACAATTTGTATCCATGTCTGATTGAAATTTTGATCAAAACGTCTTCACTAAAAGCCCTTCGGAAATAAATTATCACGTTTTATTTTAGATTCGAGCATTACGGTGATAAAATTACAGTGGACGGTATCGAGTACGATATGACCTTATGGGACACAGCTGGACAAGAAGATTACGAGAGACTGAGACCTTTATCGTATCCTGGTGTAAGTAAACTAAATGTTAATTCTAATCAAAGAGATTATTTTTAATATTTGGACTCTTTTTTCAGACAAATTGTTTCTTAGCCTGCTTCTGCGTGGACAAAAACATAGCATCGTACGATAACATTCACATGAAATGGGTGCCCGAAATACGACATTTTTGTCCTGACACGCCAATAGTTTTAGTTGGTACGTATATTCTCAGACCAATTTATCAATGATTTTTTTACATTAAATTCGAATTTTTGTATTTTCCAGCAACGAAATCCGATTTAAGAGAAAATCCCAGTATTAAATGTTACTCCCAAGACGAAGGCCGCAAACTTAAACGCAAAATTAAGGCTCAAAGTTACAAAGAATGTTCGGCTTTGAGAAATGAAGGCTTGAAAGAAGTAATTATAGAGGCTATACAGGTGGTGCAAAAGTATAAAGTCAAAAAAAGGAACACTCAGTGTCAATTATTGTGAAAAAATTATTAATGATATTAAACTCGTGATATACCTAAATATTTACTATGATATTTTTTGCTTTAGTGAAAGTAAAATCAACCTTTTGGCCTTTCGTTTGGTGCAATAAAGATTCAAGGGCCAAAGATTTCTTTCAATAAAGCTAAATTCCTTTTAGTGTTGTATTATTTTTGACTGCAATTTAGTTTTTTAAAGAAAGTAAAATTTCCTTTCTGCATTTTAGATTTGTTCCTGCAAAATGATAAACATATAGCAGAAAGATTAAATTAATTATGATCATTTTTAATATGTTGCAGGAACAGACCTACACTTAAGTAAATGATGTGTATTATTTTGTTTTAAATATTTTGTCTATATAAATCAAGTCCACAATGTTAATATTCTATTTATTCGAAATTATAATGTAATAATTATTAATTTATTCCTTAATTTTATTTAGAATTGTATTATTTTTATTGATGTTATTTTGGAATAAATTTTAAATTGAAATTTCAATATGATATAACATGCTTATAATCTTTGCTTATTTATTGCTTTCTCTTTCCTTTCCACACTTATCTAATTTCCCAACAAGATTTCTGAAAGTTGCTCCAAAATTCTTTTTCTTTTTAGCATACCTCTCTATATCTCCTTATTGGTCAAGATTTATTTAAGTTATTTTAGTATATTTCTTTTTTCTTATTGAGATTTTTTGCAAGTTCTTCGCAATAATTATCACTGTTGTTTATTTTATTCTTTTCACCATCAAATCCTCCTGAAGATTTTTTGAGGTTCCTCGGAATCCCTTTTCTTCAGCTTTATATTCTTCCTTAGAAAGATTGGTAGTTATACAGTATTTCAATTTTTGTTTCTATGTGTTTTCCATCAGGATTTGTATTTGTTAACAGGCTTTCAGTGTGGAGAATTTCATTGGCTTTAATTAGAGCATAATTGAGTTGAAATCAAATGAAAGGAGCTATGAGGCAAAAACTGTCCCGGTGTCATTTTTGGAAAATTTTCTATGTTTTAGAATTTCAATTTTGAGCTTCTCAGCTGCAAAACTGTTGCAACCAAATTAAAATTTTAATTACCTAACGAGTTTTTATTAAGAATTTTATTGGCTTTAATAAGATAAGAGCCTAATTCAGTTGAAATTGGATAAAAATTAAAGGAGCTATAATGAGGCAAAAACTGTCTTGGTGTCATTTTTTAAAAAAAAATCAATGTTCGATAAATTCAATTTTGAAACTTCTCAATTGCAAAACTGTTGAAACTTGAAACCAAATTGAAATTCTAATCAACAGGCTGGTAGAAAATTTCATTGGCTTCAATTAGAGCTCAGTCGAGTTGAAAACGGATGAAAATTGAAGGAGCTATGAAGCAAAATCTGTCTTGATGTTATTTTTTGGAAAATTTTCAATGATCGATAAATTCAATTTTGAAACTTCTCAGTGCAAAACTGTTGCAACCAGAATTTAATTGGCATCAATTAAAGCTTAATTACATTGAAATCGGATGGAAATTAACAAAGCTGTGAGACAAAAACTGTCTCAGTGTCATTTTTGGAAAATTTTGAATGATGGATAATTTCAATTTCGAAGCTTCTGAGCACTAGTAGAACTGTTGACACTACTATTGTTAATTTGAAAGAAGTTTGCGGCATTAAACCAATAAATATTTATTTCAACGCAAAAAGAACATGAGAAGCCAAGGTTTTTTAAAAGAAGGAGGTACATAATGCAAATCTCCATAAGGCACCCTAGTTACCCATTACCAGGCAACCTATGAACCTTGGATGACAAAATGAATGACATACCATATCAAAAACGTTTAAGTACCACCAATCTGTGCTACCAGCTAAATTCACAATAATAGCAGGTATAATTCTGGATTAAAACATCTCTAACAGCCACTTTTAATCCAGGAATACCTTAATAATGTTTATTCTAAACCTAAATTTTTCATGTGTTCATTATGTTTTGGTCCTTGCAAACTTTTAGTGAAAATATTATTATTCTCAACTGCATCTCTTATAAAATGATACTTAACATTTATATGTTTAGTAGGTACGATTGTGAAACATAGGATCACTACCAATTTCTGGGCACTTTGATTATCCATTTTCCAAATCTAAAAGCTCATTTAAAATATAACATTATACATATATACATACTCTGCTTCAGTGCTGTATAAACTTATGCAACTTTGTTTCCTCCTAAGAAATTGCCCCTCAAGCCAAGCTTGAAAACATATCCACTGTATGATTTTCCATCATTAATGTCATTTCATCAATCTGCATCACATTATCCACAAATATATTCATTATCTTTCTCAAAACCCAACTGCTTATCAAGAGTCCCTTTTAGATAACGTAAGAGCCTTTCAGCATAACATGTTGAAAATGAACATTTGTATAGCAAATATTATTATACTGACTTAAATAATTTACTGCAAAACAGAACGTGAATTTACTGCAAGAAACATTAATGACCCAATTAAACATTGATATGGTATATTTTCATCTGGTGAGTTAGGTTCTTTTTCTTATATCAAGTTAGCTTTCATAGGAGCGATAACCGATTTTGCCTCGGTCATACCAAATTTGTCTAACAATTTTAAAATAATCCTTTTGATTAATTTTAATTTCGTGATTTAACTTTAATTTGTCGTATTTTATGTTTAAACCTAAACAACTTTTGATCCTACCCAAATCCTTGATTTTAAAATTTTTAAACATAGTGCTCTGAGTTTTTTTTTTTTTTTTGTATCATTATTTGAAAAAATTAGAAGATCATCAACTTAATAATGCTGCATAACTAAAGAATCTGATAATTTTTTAATGTAAACACAGCTTTCATATTGAGACTTTTTATATATCCCACCCAAACCAACCAGGATTTGTTCAACTTTCTTGTTTCACATTCTGGAACTTTCTTTTAGACCATAAATAGCTCTATTCAGTAAACAAACTTTAGTTTTGTCAGTAACATATTCCTCTAGTTCAGTCATAAAAATCTCTTCATTCAAGTCACTATTTAGAAAGGCCATATAGTGACATCATTCATCTCAAAAATAAATGGATAAGCAAAGAACGCTTCTAATGCTGCTAATTTACGAGGTCATAATCTAAACAAAAACAACTGACTGGGACAGCGGTAAGCGTGCGCAGTAGATACATGTACTGTGCGTGCATAAAATCTGGCCAATGAAAAAGAAGGAAAATTTAGAACAGTTGTTCCAATGATAAGACAATGCGCAGGCGTTAGGCTGTTCCGTTGAACAACTGTTCGTAGAATATTGACCCCAAATTTTCGCACAAATTTTGCCAATCAAGCCGTATGATTGTTTATCCATTTATTTTTTAGATCAGTGAGTGACATCCATGTGATCTATTATTATAGATCCAAATTCAAAGACAATGCAAATAATAATTTCTTTTCACTGGAGAAAATGTTTCTGTACAGGGTGGGCCAATTTGGACACTTTCCTATGGAAACACCCTTTATTTTTAGAGATAGAAAAAAATGAACCACCCACTCTGGGGCTCAAATTTTATGAAATTTTGATTGGTGCAAACCGCATTTTGATATCTTAAACCGTTTAGCCGCTAGAGGGCGATTCTCGATTTTGAGCAATAATGTGAAACCATCATAACTTTTTTATTTATGAAAATTATTATCTTTAGCTTTAAATATTTTTTCCTCATTCATACCATCTTTTATTCGATATACCAAAGAATATTATAGACTAACGTCTCTAGAAGAACCGTCCGGCGGCGAAAATATAAACCTGCGTGATGGCGCTAGTGTCCTAGTAAAATCAGTCGTTTCTGCGATTAAATTAATTTGAGGCACTAAATGCACGCGTATTTGCTAGGCTGCGTTGCCAAGTTGTCTTTTGTATAACAAATTAAATGCCTGTGTTTTATACAGGTACTTATTATACATATACCTACCTACCATAGAATAGAAATATTTTATAATTTAAAAAAAATAATAAATAGGTAAATAGTTATGTATTTTTGTGGGTAGTAATTTTCTGTTACTAATAAATAGAGGAATAAAACACAAAAATTGTTTCTGTCTGTCTGTCTGTCTGTGTGTCTACCTATGTCCGTTATAGACTTTGAAACTATCCGATCGATGTGCCTCAAACCAGTTTAATGTTTAATATGAAAGGCAATAATAATAAGAAGGTTTTAGACCGCTAATGACAGGTGTCAACTGTCAAATTAAGACAGTTGCAGATTGAACCATATCTTCACAACGGATTTTGCTGAAATTTAGCATACACTTCAAGTTCAGGTAATTAGATGATACTACATTTTAGATCACTAATGACAGGTGTCAACTGTCAAATGTGACAGGTGCAGATTTTTGAACCATTATTTCGCAACGGATTTTGCTGAAATTTTGCATACACTTTAAGTTCGGATGATAATACATTTTAGACCACTGATGACAGGTGTTAACTGTCAAATGTAACAGATGCAGATTTGTGAACCATTTCTTCGCAATAGATTTTGCTGAAATTTTGCATACAGTTTAAGTTCGGATGATAATACAATTTGGAATACTCAACACTCAACAGCTGTCAAATGTAATTTTTGACAGCTGTCAAAATATGACAGGTCGAGAGGTGAACAGGTTGTCAGGACTACCCCCGTCTTTGAAAATTTGCTTTTTTCGACAAATAGACAAATTTCAAAAATAAATAACCCATAATTTTGCACACCGATTTTCAAAATTTGCACACTTTTCTAGGGAAAGTTATATCGTATCAAAAATTTGCATAACCCCACCCGTTTTTAAAAAAATTGTTAGACCCCTATGCTACTCGTTTCATTTAATTTTGGACAATTTTGCACACCTATTTTCAAATTTTGCACACTCTTCTGGGAAAAGTTATGAGGTGTAATAAATATGCACTTTTTTCCCCGTTTATCTGAAACTTGAAAAATTCTTATGCTACTCGCTTCGGCTAATTTTGCACACCTTATTTTTAATTTTACACATTCCTCTGAGAGTTGAATGTTGTATTAATTTGCACGTTTTCCCCTGTTTGTCAAAAAATTGAAAAACCCTTGCTACTGGGTTCACTCAATTTTGTACGTTTATTTTCAACCCGAATTGAGTAACATAAAAATTTTTAATTTTCTCAAAAAACCGGCGGAAAAGTGCACATTTTGCAAAATTTGAAAATAGGTGTGCAAAGTTGTGCAAAATTAGGTGAACCTAGTAGCATAAGGATTTTTCAACTTTTTGAAAAACGAGGGGGGGGGGAGAGTGGGGAGAGTGGGGAGAGTGGGGAGACAAGCAAATTTGAGGGGTGTTGCAGCACCATTTTTTGTTTTTTTTTTTTTTTTTTTGGAGTTTGATGGAAAGAAAATGAGACGCGTGAAAAGTTGGTTTCACGAGGGTTTGTACTTACGTCATCATTTGCCTTTTTTTAAAAAAAAATGATTTTTTTATGTCTGAAATTTCAAACAAACATATAGTTTGTTTCACGGCACGCAAGTTTTTACTTACGTCATCGATGACGTCATAACTTAGAGAAAAAGTTATGTCATAGATTAATTCATGGAGCACCTTCGGAATTATTGTTTTGTAATAATTTTTTTAACTTAGAAGAGAATTTATTCAGTTATCCGAAAATATATAAATAAAATTTCTCCTAGAGTGATTTTTCACTGTAAATTTTTGAAATTTTCCTTCTGCCAGTTTTCTAGAAAAAATTTAAAATTAAAAAAATTAATTTTAGTTAAAAGTTAGTTTTCCAGAATTTCTTCTGGATTTTTAACTGGAAAATTTTGAAATTTTTATACATACACATAATGAACTTCTCACTTTCCTCTTTCTCCTGTAAAAATTTCAAAATTTTTCTTCTGCTAGTTTTCCAAAAAAAAAAAAAAATGTGAGAGGATGAATTTTCCTTAATTTTACTTGAAAAAGTCGATTTTCCAAGTGATTTCTCACTGGAAAATTTCGAAATTTTCCTATAATGAGCTCCTTATTTTCTTCTTTCTCTTGGAAAAATTTCACAACTTTTGCTTTATTAGTTTTCCAGAAATAAATTGAAATGTGAGAGGATGAATTTTCCTTAATTTTGCTTAAATAAGTCAATTTTCCAGAATTTTTCCTGAAGTGATTTTTTACTGGAAAATTTTGAAATTTTGTTTTAATGAGATCCTCACTTTCCTCTTTTTTCTGAAAAATTTCCACAATTATCCTTTTGCCAGTTTTCTAGAAAAAAAATAAGAAAATGAATTTTGCTTAAAAAAGTCAATTTTTCCTTAGTTATTGCATTTTCGAAAAACTCATAATTTTCGTAATTCCCCCATAACTTTTTCGTAATTTTCCCATAACTTCAAAAATCATAATTTTTTCGTAATTCCCGTAATTTTTTGTACTTATTTTTAATTCTCCTAATTTTTTAAAAAACTTCGTTATTTTTAAATTCTCCCCAAGTTTTGTAATTTTCATAATTTCAAAAATTCGTGATTTTCATAATTCCTATAATTTTTGTAATTCTCTTTATTTTTATAATTCCAGTAATTTTTCGTAATTCCTGCAATTTTCCGTAACTTTTCAAAAATTGCGAAAAAGTAAGTGTCAAAATTGCTGGAAAGTGACGTTGCAATTACGAAAAATAGAAGTAAAAATTACGGAAAAATGAGGTTGGAAATGTTGGAATTAGGCAATCCAACGACCTGTCCAAATGGCGTCTGGTTGGCAAACAATAAACAAAACACATAATATGTTTTTTTTTGGCAGGATTAAGCCTAGTAATCATAATTTGCTCTTTTTTGACACTGCATCGACAATTTGACGTTGAAAAAAGAGCGAATTTCGCTTTTATGAGTACCAGGCTTTATCAATACACGGGACGAGTTCTCAAATCTGACACTTTTCTGACATCGTTGACATGTAAAAACCCGTATTCTAACCTCATAAAAATTTCAAAATGCCGGCTGGTTGGCAAAAGTCACGTGGTTTGGATTCCCTAATTGCGGAAAAGTTGAGTAAAAATGGCGGAAAAGCAAGGTTATAATCGAGAAAAAATGAGGTTATAAATACGAAAAACAAAAGTAAAGATTATGGAAAAATTAGGTTGAAATTGCGGCAATTTGAGGCGAAAATCGCGGAAAAGTGAGCTTATACTTATTGAAAAATGAGGAAAGAATAACGGAAAAGTAAGGCAAAATTCGCGGAAAATTTTGTTGAAATTGCAAGAAAGTGAGTTTGGACTTTGAAATTGCGGAAAAGTGAAGGTTAAATTGCGAAAAAAAATTGTTGAAAGCCGTTATTTCTCAAATAAATTTCGTTATTTTTATAATTTTTCCTTAGTTTTTGCAATTTTTGCAAAACTCCTAATTTTCGTAATTTCCATAACTTTTTCCTAATTTTCTTAATTTTTCGTAACTTTCCAAAATTCCCGTAATTTTTGAATAATTCCTGTTGTTTCTCAGATTTTCGTAGTTTTTTAATTTCTGTAATTTCTCAAAATATTCAGTTACCTACTTATTTTATAATTCCCCCTAAGTTTTTGTTACTTTCAAAAATTCGTAATTCTCGTAATTTTCAAAAATTTTTTATTGTGAATTTTCATTATTTCCGTAATTTCTCAGATAATTCTCCCTATTTCTATAATTCTTCCTTAGTCATTGCAATTCTTGGAAAACTCGTAATTTTCGTAATTCCCGTAACTTTTTCATAAATCCCGTAACTTACCAAAAATTATCGTAATTTTTTCGCAATTCTCGTGATTTTTCCTTATCTCTTCCAATCTTTATATTTCCTGTAGTTCCTCAAATTTTCGTAATTTTGTAATTCCCGTAATTTCTCAAAAAAACTCCGTTATCTTTATAATTCCCCCCCAGTTTGTTGTGATTCTCAAAAATTGGTAATTCCCGTATTTTTTTTTTCTTGGAATTTTCGAAAATTCTTAAATTCCCGTCATTTTTCAAAAAATTCTCGTTAATTTCATAATTCCTCCTTAGTTTTTGCAATTTTCGGAAAATTCGTGAATCCTGTAATTTTTTGTAATCCTTGTTATTTTCGTAATTTTTTGAAAATTGTCACAATTTTTTTAATTCTCGTGATTTTTTCGTATTTTTCATAATTTTTGAATAATTCCTGTAGTTTTCAGATTTCCGTAATTTTTTAATTCCTGTAATTTCTCAGAAAACTCCGTTATTTTCATAATTTTGAAATTATATAATTCTCGTAATTTTCGTATTTTATTTTGGGAATTTTCTAAATCTTGTAATTCCTGTCATTTCTCAGATAATTCTCGTTATTTTCCTAATACCCCCTTAGTTTTTACAATTTTCGAAAAACTCGAAATTTTCGTAATTTCCATTACATATTTTCGTAATTTTTTAATTTCTGTAATTTCTCAAAAAAATTTCGTTAGTTTTATAATTTTCTTTAAGTTTTTGAAATTTTCGAAAATTGGTAATTTCCGTATTTTTTTTTGGGGATTTTCGAAATTTTTTAATTCGTGTCATTTCTGAGATAATTCTTGTTATTTTCTAATTCCCCGTTATTTTTTTCAATTTTTGGAAAACTTGGTAATTTTCGTTATTCCCGCAATTTTTCGCGCTTTTTCCAGTAATTATTTGTATTTTTAATTTTTTAATTTTCAATTTTCCTAATTTCCAAAAAAAATTGGGAATTCCGTTATTGTAATTTTCGTAATTTCAAAAAATTGTGATTTCCGTTATTTTGGGAATTACCGTAATTCACGTAATTTTGAAATGACTTTGTAATTCTTTTCCGTAATATTTCGTAATACCCGTAATTTTTGTAATTTTCGTAGTTTTTTGTATTTTTCTCAATTCCCGTAATTTTCATAATTTCTCATAATTCCCGCAAATTTTCGTCATTTCCGTCATTTTACTAGGTACCGTAAATTTTTAAAATTCCCATTATTTTTCGTAATTCCCGTAATTTGTCTTGTTAGTTTTCGTAACTTTTCAAAAATTAGTAATATTTAAATAATTGACGTAATTTTGGAGTCACTTCGTAATTCTTTTGCGTAATATTTGGCAATTCCCATAATTTTTGTAATTTCCGCAATTTTTTGTTATTCCGTGATTCTCGTAATGTTCCGTAATTCTCGTAAATGTTTGCAACTCTCTCTAATTTTTCATATTTTACGTACTTTAGCGTAATTCCCGTAATTTTTCGTAACTTTCCAAAAATTATCGTTATTTTCGTAATTTTGAAATGAGGAAAAATGAGGATAAAATCGTGGAAAGTGATGATAAAATCACAAAAAAAAGAGTCAAAAATCGCAAGAAAAATATGAGTCAAAAATTTCAAAAAGAGTGAATTTAAACTCGCGGAAAAGTAAGATGAGACTCACGGAAAAATGAGGATAAAGTCACGAAAAGTAAGGATAAAATCGCGGAGAATGAAATATGAATCGCGGAAAAGTGAGGATAACATCGCAAAAAAAAGTGAGACAAGAATCGCCGAAAAATGAGATTACAATCGTGAAAAAGTGGATTTAGAATTGCGGTAAGTGATGGTAAAATTACAAAAAAAAATAAGTCAAAAATAAAAAAAAAAATATTTTTCAAAAATCACAAAAAAAGTGAGGTCAAATTAGCGGAAAAGTGGAGATAAAATCGCGGAAAGTAGGGGAACAATCGCGGAAAAATGAGGATGAAATAGCAGAAAAATAAGTTTGTAATCGCCGAAGAGTGAGAGCCAAAAATCGCAAAAAAGTGAAAACAAAATTGCAAAAAAGTGGGTCAAAAATCACAAAAAAAATGAGTCAAAAATGTCAAAAAAAGTGAGTGTGAATTTGTGAAAAAGTGAGATAAGAATCGCGAAAAAATGAGGTAATATTTGCGGAAAAGTGGGTTTACAATCGCGGAAAAGTGAATTTAGAATCGCGGAGAAGTGATAGTAAAATCTAAGATTTCTAAATTATGACGTCATCAAATTGGATTTTTCAATGAATAATAAATTGGAAGCATCTTTCCTACATAAAATTATTGAATTTGACATTTATCAAAAGATCCAAACAACCAGCACCTTGTTTTACAGGTAATGAAATGTCTTGTCAGTTTCTTGAAAGTATGTCGTGGTCAGTAATTATTTTTGCTAGAAATGCAACAAAATACAGAAGAAAGAGAAGATTGCATCGATCCCTTTAAAAATATAGATGAGGCGGCCAATCGGGCTACCTCAGTTGTTCCAATTTTACCATTAATATCAATGTAAATAACTAAAAATACAAACATTTTTGACGTTCGCTCTCAAAATTTGATGTTTCATTTTTAACACTAGTGCTATAAAGACTTTATGGCACTAGTGCGATAAAGTAACATTTTTAATGCTACGGGGGGTGTTAAAAATTGCATTTTTGACACGTTTGTAGAAAAAGTTTTTTTTTTTTAAGATTAAAGTCAAAATGACATTAAGTTGGCAATGCAATGTAAAATTGTCAATGCTTTCAAATTTTTTATGTAGAAAAGGCTTGTGCTGCCAACATAGTTATTGAATTTTTGACTTGGGGAATTATCTTTAAAAAAAAAACATACTTTAACTTTCCCCAGAAAAGTGTGCAAAATTTGAAAATAGGCATGCGAAATTGTGCAAATTTAGGTGAATAGGAATTTTTCAAGTTTTAGACAAACAAGGGGGAACGGTCAAATTTGCCCCTAGTTTAAAAAAATGCTCTAGTTTTCGTTGTGTTGTGTGCAATATTTTAGTTATAGTGTGCAAAATTATTATGATTTAGGTATTTATTTTTGAAATTTGTTTAATACAGGCGGAAACTTGACCGACCCCAAAATTTACTTGTTGGTAAATAAACCGATCTACTGGAAAATAAATAAATAATTCATAATTCGAAATTAAACATAAATTTCTAAGTGGCAAATTTGCCAAATATACTGAAAAAAAAACCTAAAGAAAATGATAGAATAGCATCCATCTATGATATTCGTTGGTAAATTATCAAATATGTTAGAAAATATATGCTTAACTTCCTAATTCCTTTTGGCACGCGTCTGTCTCCCTATGCACGCAAAGCAAATATTTCACTTTAATAACTTCATTCAGAGAAGCAGACACGGATGCTGGCTCGCTGGCTGGACGCTGAATCAACAGCACTGACAACTCGGCAACAGTGGGCAATAGACTCAAGCCAGCGTCCACACCGGCAAAAGCCGGCGTCCATCGAGGTATCAAAAATCAGAATACGGACGAGACTTCTAGGATATACCCACTTACACTGTACAATTTTTCTGTCTTTGGGAATGTCCATTGAAATCAATGAAATCCATGTATCATTGTCCTTTATTGATTGCATTTCTTCATCCATAGCATTCTTCCACTCATCACCATATCCACTAGCTTAATAAGGCTTCTTGCACTGAACAAGGCTCGTTTACTTCTTCCGGTGCATAGTAAAGTCCGTGGATTTTAATCTGATACTTCAAAGGAATGTGAGCTGGAGCTTCATCCCCTCGTTCCTCATACGAAAAGTGTCAGATTAAAAACGACGGACAATAGAGTATATGATCATAGAATAATTTAATTTTCCTAGATCTCTGACTACGTTTAAACTCTTATTGCATTTGCTCTAGATTCTTAGGTGCGTCCGTCGTAAGGATCTAATCAAATCAAATCAAAATATGCTTTATTGTTATGTAAAAATATTTTCTTGTGAACAAAGCTTAAAAATAATGATAATTAGGAGGTATTATTAAAACTAACACAAATGGTAAAAATTATGATCAAACAATCTTCAATTTACAAAATGATCCATTCGCTCAACAAGATAAGGTACAAGACACTGTTATAGGTACGATAAAATGGAATTGACTTAGTTGAAACTAACAAAAATTCAAAAAAAGAGAACAACAAACGTCAAAAGTAATTGAACAAACAAAATAATATTGAAACTAAAGGAGGTGATTGAAAATTTTCAAGATCTCGTACATTATCGAGTTTTTTGTTAGGCTGGTTTTTGGAATGGGAAGCGGCAAATTATTGGAATTTCGTCCAAAGTAATGATTTACTTCATTATTAAAGTGTTGTCTATATTTCTTATAGATTAAAGTGACAGTTTCCAAGATAAAATTACTTGGTAAAGTTAAAAATTCCTTTTCCAAAAATAGAGGTTTGAAGTGGGCCCTTATACTATCACATTACATAAATACCTGAGTGCTTTTTTTTGTAGAATAAAGACGGAGTTAAAAATATATTGGCTGGAGAACCCTCAGAAGACTATTCCGAAGCGTAAGTGAGATTCTACTAGAGCATGAAAAGCGACCTTTGCCATAGAAGTGCCAAGTTTATTGGATATAACTCTTATAGTATAACATCCAGGAGAAATCCTACTTCTAACTTTCAATACATGATCCTTAAACTTCAGTTTACTGTCTATATGGATGCCTAAAAACTTAGCAACCGGCTTGTAAGCAATAGATTAGGCCTGTACACTTAAATTTCCAGAAGAAAACCGGAAGGTAAGGTATGCTAGTCTTAGATAGGTTGAAGCGAAGACTATTGGCGTCACTGCATTCCTTTACCTTAAGTAGGTCATTCGAGATTTGCTCTTTCAAAATAACTGCAGACTTTTCCTTCCAAAAGAAGGGTTGTATCATCGGCGAATAGTGTAAATGATCCAGGCATGTCAGTGTTGACAATATCATTCACATAAAGCAGAAACAAGATGGACCCTAGCACCGAACCTTGTGGAACACATTGATTTATTGGGGCAATATCAGACTCGACCTGCTGATGTCTTGTTATTTCGCTTCTTTCTGAGAGGTAGGACTCCAACCAATATGAGGCAACCCCGCGAAACCCGTACCGGTTCAGCTTGCGTTTGTTTGATATCCGCCTCTATGTTAGCGGCTTCTTCATAAAAAGTAATTGAACTACGCTTTAGCCTTAAAATATGGTTATCCTTATGCTGAATTTCAGATTTGAGTTCAGTTATTATCAGCCTTAGATCCTTAATTATACTGTTCCCAGAATCCGCTTCCATAGCCTTGTCAATGCAATCACGGGAACGCCATATTGAATTATCAATATGTAGTAATATAACGAGTGCAATAGAAATTATCGATAATTTTTGGGAAATTTGTCCGAATGCATTATTCGTGTACTCGTGCACTGTATTTCTAGTTTAGACTCAACTTGAATTATTTGCTGCTATCAGAAGATAGGTACTGTAGTGTTTCGTTTATAAGTATTTTTCAAAAAACACCACATCTCTAGATTTTATTATATGACCTAATTTCTGGATATCAAAGAGTCTATATTCTTTAGTTTGTTCACAGTAGCCAACAAAGATATATTGTTTGCTCTTAGAATCAAATTTCTTTCGCAAATGATCAGGAATGTGAGCATGCGCAATACACCCTAAAACTCTGAGGTGTTTTAAATCTACTTTCTCACCTGTCTTTTTTTATTCTGGAGTTGAAGCTTGAACACTTTTGTGAGGAGAGCAATTTTTCAATCAAACAGCTGCATTTTGCGCAGGCGTATATATATCTTACGATTAATTGATGTTCTTTTGATTTTAGATAATTTTCAAAAGAAGTACCCATTGACATACTCCGGTGTCATTATCGCTTCTGAGTTTCTTTAACTTGCTTCCACTTTGGTTTTCTACCAATACAAGTCTTTAAATACCGTAAGAACTTCACTTTTTGACTTTAAAAAGTAGACAAAAATTTCCTCTAGTAATCATCAATTAAAGTGAACATATCTTACTCCACTCCATGATGAAACTGGCATTGGACCACACAAATCAGTATGGACCAGCTCCAGTAAGTCTTTGGCACGCTCACCACCTTTCATTTAAAAGGCTGACGACTTTGCCTTCCTGTAAGACAAATGATACATTGATCACCTTTTTCATCCTTATAATCATCAATACCAGTCACTAAACCTCGTCTGAGCAAAGACATACTTATTCTATTCAAGTGTCCCAGCCTTCAGTGCCAGAATTCTTTCATGCTTGCAGTTTTAGTCAAATGTGCATTGATTGACTAAATCCAGCTGATAAAGCCCATTTTTGTTGGATACAGTAGCTACAATATTTCATTTAACTTGAAAATTTTCACTGTCATATATCTGGTAGCCTTTATTGTCAAATGTTACTGCATGACCTGTTTCTACCATCTTACTCACCAATAGCAAATTGGCTTTTAAATCTGAAACACACATAATGTTAGAAATTACCCTAGAACCATTTTTCGTAAAAACTGTGTTATTCCCAACACCAATACTAGGTTCTCAGTTTTTGGTTATTTGCTACCAAAATCTCACTGTCACCTTTGGTAATGAAATCTTGAAGACAATCTTCATTATGATAGGTGCGAAGTTGCCCCTGAGTCAACATACCAACTGGATGTATTTACCAATTTAGCTGGTGCTAAGACAGTAACTATAATGTAGTGCTTTTTCTTGCTTATTTTTAAAGTGAATACTTCTTTGGCCGCATGAGAGTGATTTTTCAAGGTCGCGTCACGACACGATTTATAAATTTTTCGTCTCGCAAGTGAGATGAAGCATATGATGATTATGAGGGAGAGAGAGAGAATAAATAAGTATTGACTTCTATCACGTGTACTGTGCTGCACGCGACTTTTTTTTTTTATTGGTGTCTTTAGGATCATCTTTATTCTTTTCATCTTTGTTTTTGTCAGTGTTATCATTTTCTTTGGTACACTGACTCTTGAAGTGACTAAACAGGCCACAGTTAAAGCATTTTACAATTGTTATTTGTATTTCAACTTTGTCAGTTGTAGTTCAAAGAAAGTCATTTGTGTCTCAGTTTGGTCAGTTATATTTTAGAAAACGTCATTTGTATTTCAGTTTGGTCACTTGTATTTCACATACAATTGAATTAAACCGGCGGTCTCTAAAATACATATGGAAAAAGTGTAGTCATTTTATTACAGACACAATATAATTTGAAATCCAAACACATTTCCAATTCCTTGCCAAAAGCGCCACAATCCAAAATCCCGAGCCTCTCGTGCTAAAAATAGAGCGGCACGGGTCCCCGTTTCGGCTATTTTTAACTCAAGGAAAATTAAAATATAAAGCAAATTTTCGTCTCGCTAACAACAACAACAAGAAAATGTTGCTATCGTGCCCCTTGTGCTGCAAGCCCCATTTTCCAGGGGTAGATTCGTTACGGAGCAGTTTAGTGAGCGTCGCCACGGCCCCATTGACTTGTCCAGTGTGTCAGGAGGTATTGAAAGGTTTGGACAAATTGACTATTCATTTATTCGGTCACGTGAATAGTCAGCAGATAAAAGAAGATAGTGTTAAAAGTAGGACTGTTTGTGTTGATAATGAGAAAGATTGCGATGAAAGTATTGATGAAGAAATTGTTAGGATTTGTACGAGGACGGTAAGGATGAAAATTTGATTTTGTTTGCTGTTGCAGGAAGTAGCACACTTTACCCCATTTGCTTCAGTTTACTTCAAATTTGATAAACCTCGATGTGATAGAGTGCAACTCCCTAAAACATTCATACCTATTGTTTTATATGCTAGTTAGGAAATAGCTCATTATAGTATCAAACCAAATCCAGAAAAACTCAATATAAATTCACAAGAAACAAAGTAAAATATTGAGCTATTATTATTACAATAAAACCTGAATATCTCGTATTTACAAGACAGTATAATATAATACTAAATAAGTAACAAAAATCCAACTCAGATTAACATTATAATTTAGGTTCAAGACCCAGTTACTATCGATATCGCCAAACAACCGGAAGATCCGGCCCCGAAAGATCCATCACCGTCCAATTTAGATAATGACAATATAATCTCTTGCGACATATGCAGCTTCACTTTTACGGATAAAAATATTTTAGAAATGCATCAAAAGTTGTTGCACCAAACGTCTCCGGACGAGAAAACTGGAAAATACAGCTACCACTGTCACTTGTGCAGCAAAAGGTTCAGGATGAGAGGGAGTTTGATGGTACATCTTAGGGTGAGAATTTATTTTGTTGATTATATGTTGATATTAAGTGTTTTTTTTTTAAGGTGGCTCATTACGGATTCAGTAATCGTATCGATTTGCCGCAACGTTTATTAGATAGCGAAGATTCGGACAAAAGCCTTAAAGAAGTTGATGCTGCTAATAAGAGTAAGTTTACCTTCACATTAGTAGACTGTGGATGATACATAAACGTACTTTTAATTATTATTAGGTATCTGTTCAATGATATAGGTATCTAAAGTCTCGTTACCCATTACGATGTTATGTTGGTTTACCAAAAATAACTGTTTGCGAAAACAATATACTTTGTTTTACTCTTGTTAACCTTAAGAAGATTTCTCCTGCAATACAGATCAATTTTCCATAGAGCACTATTTATTTTGATAACCAAAAGTTCAATGTTTTGAGAGAATCCATAAACCAAGGTATCAGCAGCGAAAAGTTGTAGGTAGCCCCAAATCATCTTGATCATTAACTACACTATATCTTTTATGTAAAGTACAAACAAAAGAAGGCCTAACGGCCTAACACACTCTCTTGCGGAACTCCTAACGCATTGGAAATTTGCCCGGATATTTTTCCATTCAATCTTACAAGTTGTCTTCTGCTTGTTAAATAACTACGAAAACGAAATTACTTCAGTACTCTTCCAGCATAGCATCTTTTCAAGTTTGTTAAGTAGTTTGCCTCTATCTAGTCTATCTATTGTCTCTAAAGCTCGTTGGAGATCTAAAAATACTGCGAATATACTTTCGTTGCTGTCAAAACTAATTTTCCATTCATCCAGAATAAACAAACTGGACTGCCGTTCCACAACTGTGTTCTTTTTGGAACCCAGATTGATGTTCAGTAATTCACCATTAAAGTCTTTTTTATGAATTTTTCTCGAGTTCCCATGTTCAGGAAAAACCTTAATGTTGCCCACATACTTTCATGATCATTATACACTGATCAGCCTTGTTCTCACAAACTAGACTTTTTGCTTCTCTACCGCCTTCCTATCATGTTTATGGACCCTGTTACTTTCTTCAGTTCTCTGATCTTTAAAATGCTTGTAATTTTCATCTCTTTTTCTCACAGCATTCTTCATCCTTTCGTTCCACCACAGTAATTGACTTCAAAGCAGCAACTGCCATGCGTCTAGTATTCTAGTGAGAGTATTGATAAACAACTCACACGTCTTATATAGTCTACATTTGTTAACCTATACATAATTTCCCAGTTTATGTACGACAAGTGATATCTTATTGCAGTCCCCAAAGTTCCTGAAATATATCGAGAGTTGGGAAAACTTGGATAAAAAATTTAAAGTTGGGAAAAATTGGTAGATAAAAATTTGCGCACCTCATTTCCCAGGACTAATTAAAATTAACATTAGGATCGTGTCGCGTGTTGTAATGAATTGCAAAATCACCGGACAACAGGATGACGAAATCCCAATGGTTGCGGCGATCTCTTGCGTTGCACTTTGCACTGCACTAGCACCACTAGCCTGTGGCAGTGGCACGTGGCATTAGTGGCACTAGCACCACTAGCACTATTCCAGAGTCAAGACCGACGACCGACGTAGTTATATCTATAGTTTGTTGTTGCAAGCGCGTTGTGTTTGAAAGTGATAGACAATATCGTATATTAGATAATCCAGACTTTTCATATTATGTTGCCTTCTGCGTTCTGCGCATTCTTCGCTCGCTATTCAGATTTCAGCAAAACTCTGAATTCTTTGCTCTTGAGTTTAAGAAATAGTTTTTGGTTTTTTGAAACATTTTTCATTTTTCTCATACACGTTTTTTATATTTGATTATATTATTTGTAGGTCTGGAAATTCTGGAATATACAGGTAGATTTACGTAGTCCGTGCATTAGCTTGCAGGTGGATTAGATGCTATTTTTAGGAATTCACCTGCAAACTGGACTAATGCACAACCAGCTTATTCTGTAACTTGCGACCGCAGTAATTACGAAATTGTCGCTGTCAAACGCGAGTTTTCTATTCTAAAAAAGCAACTTGCGACCGGTTGCAATGCAATGTCAAACTTTTTATCAGTTTTTGAAGTGAAATTTCTTAGGCGACGGTCTGATATTTAGACTAGAATATGGAGAGTGATTTGAAAGACGCATCACGTAACGTCACGTTTTGGCAAATTTGATGAGACGAGAGAGAAGGAAGATATAACGTAGGCTGTAGAGAGATGGAGAAAGCGAGCCAATGACAATGACAGACGAGAAACGATTGACACAAACCAAGGATTATAAGCAAAGAGTCTATTATTGTTAATCGCCAGTACCCTTGTGACGTCACTAAAGATACGCGACTCCCTTTTGTATGGCACTTCGCCTTCACTCCGGCTCATACGCTAAGTCTAAAAGCTGTATGAGGGAGGATATACTTTTTAAAAAGTTTCACTTCTTAACACGTGTACGATACTACACATGATTTTTTTGAAGTGAAACTTCTAAGGCGGCGGTCTGATTTGGACGAGAAGGAAAAGTAATTTGAAAGACGCGTCACGTTACACGTAACGAGACGTTTTGCGAAATTTCGGCACGTAGAGAGACGGAGAAAGACAGCCAATGACAATGACAGCCGACGAACGATTGACACAAATCAAAGATTATAAGCGAAGGAGATTGCCTATTATTGTCAAGCGCGATATCCTTGTGACGTCACTACAGATGCGCGTTTGTCTTTTGTGTAGCCTTTCGTCTTTATACCCCGACTAAGGCGTTAAGTCTAAAAGACGTATGAGGGAGGGAATAGTTTTTAAGAAGTTTCACTTCTTAACACGTGTACGATGCTACATATGATTTTTTTTTATGTTTTAATAAAGTTGGGAAAATTAGGAATGTCAACCCCCCCCAAACCAGAGGCCTTCGCTACGTCCCCAGGGCTGGATTAAGGGGGGGGCTTTGGGGGCTAAAGCCCCGGGCCCCGAAATAAAGGGGGTCCTAAAACATCACCTCACACGGGAATGAAATCATGCATATAATTTTGCAATTTCGATTTCGCCATCTTTTATCTATCAATTATATCAAATAAAACACTACCCTATGATATTATTATTGAGTAGCTGGTATAATTAGGAATGCAACGATACTAGGAAAGTATCGATACTACGCACTCACGAGTATTTTTTGTTTTAGTATCGATACTACTCGATATTGTACTTAAAAGTATCGTTACTCTTGGGTATCGATTACTTTTGCAATAATTCAATAATTTCAGTTGATGTTTATTAATATGTACAATAAAATACAGGTACATATAGAGATGTTATAGACGTATTACCAAAATATATCAAGATAATATCTATCTGATTTCAAAATAAATAAGATTTAAGAAAAAAATAAACATAAAACCAATCTTCTTCTGGAATCGACCCGAGGAATAGTAGTTTCTCCAAACGTTTGCCTAAAGTCTATTCTTAGCTTGGGTTACAGTGGCACCGACATGAGAAAATAGGCGTTCTGATGCTGATGGAACGCTAGTTGCTACATGAATATTTCATAGCGATCGTATATAATTTTGGGTAGGTACATGTTTTTCATATCCATCCAAATTTTCAGTGGAGTAACTGGATTGGCTAGATATAATGACAACTCATCGATAGAGCTAATTGTCTGTGAATCTTTTTTTTTTCTGTTTATTAAGAGCCAAGCTCTGATGAAAGCTCCAAAAATCATAATCACCTTGGATTTCCTCAAGTATCGATATTAGACAAATAGTATCGATACCTACTTGATTTGAGAAAAAAAGTATCGAGTATAAAAAGTACTCGATATTTTGAGAATGTATCGATACTTTCAAAGTATCGATAGTATCGTTGCATCCCCAGGTATAATTATTGATATAGATGGCACACTATCCGCATAAAAGCTACAGTGACTTCATACAAGACAGTGGCGACAAAAGGAACCTTGATAGGGCCCACCCGCCATGTTTTGTCAAAACAAAATTGCATAAAACTCCATAGGATTAAATGATAAAAACAAATTGTTTTTGTCGAAAACGAATTAATGAGAACAATAGACTTTTCAGATTTAATTGACGAATTTGCTGTGTCAAAATGTCGAAAAAAAAAATGTAATATGTAAGAATTTAAGAATAAATATTTTTGATTACCACCTCTTCTGTCTTGTATTGTTTGTTCTGTAAGTAAATAGAAAATTTACATTTTTTAAACTGCAAGGTAAAGTTTTGAGTGACGTTTGAATTTATTTCAGGGACCTAGGGGCCCCTTTTGTGAAAATAGCCCCGGGTCCCAAAAGACCTTAATCCGACCCTGTACGTCCCTAGGCCCAAAGTCTCAAAAACTATAGGTCAAAGATGTTTTCAGTTCATAGCTCCCACAATTTATTCAAAAATCGTAAAATTTCTTCATACTCCGTCCACACTAGCTTTTAAATACAAGCTAAAATTATTTCTTAGAACCAGTGACGGACTGGCGGGCGGAGCCCGCCGCGCCCTTAAGATTTAGCGCCCCGTCGGCATTGTTTAGTTATAAAATATAAATAATATCAAATTAAGGTTTAAAAATATTTTTTAATAAATTCGGAATATTGATTACTTATTAATTTAGTGCTCTCATATTAATAAGAATTTCGAGTTTCCATTAAAGTTTTATATTAAATTCTGAGACTTTTACCGCGCTCTGTGAATTAGGTTAGGGTTGTATTCTAATCGTCATGCTATTCTTGTGCCGAGAGCCTTCCGCCTGACAAGCACCATCTTGCTCGTGCCTTGCGCTCTCCTGGTGTATTCGTTCTAGTAAAGATTATAGAGCAGATTACCAATGCAACAGTTTGCAAGTCTTGCAAAAACTGTATTTATTGTAGTTACAGGCTATCAATCAAATTCAATCTTAGAACCAGTTTGACACGGTCCAAGTGCTCGGTCGAAGTGTACTTGGATGAGAACTTGGATCAAGTTGGAAGCACGCTTACTTACTTGGATTAACAGTTGGTACCATCCCAGTATCGTCCAAGTGATGCGCGCACAGCGTCCAAGGGTACTTGATCCACGTACACTTGGACCGTGTCAACCTTCACGCATATGGTTATCCAATACTTTCGAAAGCTTACAAATATTTGTCGACTATCAGGTGCAAATTAGTTGTGATCGAAGCTCAAAAAGCTGAACAATATTTAAATTAATTACGAAGTAACCTAAATCACAACAACCTGGAAGTGTTTATGATAATGTCTGTGGAAAAAATTTCACTCATGTCATTAGACAATAACGAAATTATAAATAATGTTGCTAAAACTAGCGAAAACCTCAATAAAATGTTGATTTTTTTTCTTGGAAAACAAATAACGGTTCGATAATTTATTCTTGTCGATAACATGAGCCTAACTTTCAATTAGTAGGTATAGGGTCACTTGAGCCTCGGAACTTTTTCCATGCCGTGGGAAAACCGGTGGATTTTACTGGTTTTCACTGGTTTTAGGCTGGATAAGCTGTTTTTTTGCTGTATTTTCTGGTTTTCACTGTTGTTTGCTGGTATTTAGTGCTAAATTTTACAAAACCAGCTAAACCAACATAAATCCAATGAAAAGTAGTGAAAATCAGCACAAAACCAGTGAATACTAGCACAAACTAGCTGAACCCAGCATGAAACCAGCAAAATCCGCCGATTTTCCCACGGTATCGGAAAAGTTCCCAGGCTCAAGTGACCCTATACTTACTTCAACTTTTTCTTGGTGATGGCGCCCCATGTAGAAAACCGCCCGCCGTAAATTCAGAACCCAGTCCGTCCCTGCTTAGAACCCAGATAACTCGAGATGAGGTTCATAGCATAATAGATTTCAAAAATAATTAGAATCTATACGTTTTTTTTCCTTGCCTTCAAGATGATAAAAATGTGACCCATCAGGCTTGAAATTTTGCTATCATTGTTTTTATTACTTTCCATCAAATTTTTCTTGGGTGGGTTTTAGGTTAGCTGTATATACAAATAATAAAAAAAAAATTATATAAACTGATAGGTAGTTAATTGGTCATTTTCCTGGGTGATTGTTCGGGGGACCTTATATCCCATTCTACGCGCGAGTTCCACTCTTGTAGAGGATTCCTAAGGTTGCCTGAATTTTTATTTGGTAAGAAATATCAGGAAATAGATTCATTTATTGTAATTATTGGGTTAGATTAGAATAAGATTAGATATTAAATACTTATGTTGTATATATGTATATATTCCCACGTACGAGGATTCTCTTGTGGGAAAACCCTGTATTTATTGTTTAGGATAAATCATAAATGTACAAATTGAAAGATTAACAACAATAAATGCTATATAATAATAATAAAAAGTCCGACTCAGATATCGATATAGGATTTCGAACCGATCAGTGATTATTCAACACATGAGTTACAAATCAGTACGCGATGTACGATTTTTTAAAAACAAATTTATTTCACTTAAAACTATTACAATATTTTTACGTTTAAAATTTATTAAAATTCGAAGCGTCGAAAGTGAATGCAAAGCTCTGACTGACGACGCTCGGCAAGTAGAAGCTACAAAAAGAGAATACAGAATGCAAGCTAATGAAAAATAATATGCTGATTAAATAAAATATACAATGTAGAGCCGTATGTAACTCCTCCCTCATTAGATTCAACTAAACATGTTGAAGGGGTAGTTGAATAATTGGTTCTTGGATTGGGTCTTCTGGATTGGCTTCTTGAGCTCTTCGTGGTCTTCGTCTAAGTTGAGTCAGTTTCTTGTAGGTGCAGTAGCTGACGAAAATTACCATTAGTAGGTAAATGAAGATAGTCCAAATATTTGGGGCTTCGACGATTTCGGGAAACGGTGTAAAATTAAGTTGATTGTCCTTAATTTGGTTTTCGATTTTTTGGAGGTCATCTAATTTCAGGTCATCTAGATGAACACTCAAGTTAAGTGTTGGCAGTAGTAGTTCTTCTTGATTATTCAAATCAGGAAATAATATAGGCTGGGTTTTTGTTTGGCCTACGTGTGCGTTGTTTATAATCACTTCTTGATTGCTGTGATTAGTTAGTTTGCAATTTTTTGGGATTTCGGCAAAATATGTACCAAATAATTTTTGATATTCTTCTTGGTCGCTGCATTCCATTTTGACTGTTTCTTCTTTGGGAATAATTATGATCCATTTATTTGAGAGGTCCAATTGATTGACTATTGGGATCGAAATCCTAACTTCGATTTGTTGACATGATTGGACTTGGTTACTTGATTCCAATAATTGGATTGCACATGGATTTTTGGTTGTGATTTCTGTGAGATCCATTTTGTCACAGATATAGTACTGGTTCTGGATTTCCTGGCACTCCGTAGATCGATATGAGAAGTGCAATTTGTTTTTTACCAAGAATTTACTTTTTGGAATGATTGTTTTGAATTTATTTTGTTTGTAAATTGGTATTGAGTATAAATGATAATAGTCGAAATTATTTTGATAAGTGATAGGAAATCAAATTAGAAAGGTAATTTTATTGTTTAAAATAAAACTTTCTATTTTTACTAATTTCTCGTATAACAATGTATTTGCTAGAGTAACCTCTAAGGGCATACTTTTCGCATTCACAATTTTTTGGATTCTTTGCAACTCAAAATATAGATTTTCAGTTTTTATGATACTCGGATGTAGTATTTTCAGTTTCGAAAAGGTAACTGCGTTTTCTACATCTTGCAGTATTGAGTCAATGATTTCGTATAAATTAATTATTTGATTGAGAGTATCTTTAATAATATTAGCATTTTCTCGGAAAGTGCCTTTTTGTACAATTAAACTAATCTGGTTTAATTTGGATTCGAGTAAGTTCTCGTTTTTCCCAATTTGTTGAATAGTTTTATTAAATTGTTCAATCAGCTTAATCGAAATGGCATTTTCCTTTAAGGCTTTTGATTTTATTTCAATTTGATTACTCTGTAAATTTTCAATTAGTTGTTCATAACGTTCTCCATCTGATGCGTCTAGGTTACCAGTAATTGTTTTGAAAATTGATCCGACTGCATTAATAAGCCCGCGTCTTGTGCGTTGTGGGTGTGGAATTAATTCTTTTAATTTTGTTTCAACACGGTCTTGAATTAAGAATAGTATTTTTATATAATTACTAGTTTCGATCTTATATTCTGCGTGCGTATTTACGTTATCGGTCCAGTTTTTTGATTTTTCTTGAAGTTTGTTGACTTCATTTAGGATTGGATTGAGGTCATAAAAATGAATTAGCGTAAATGAATATTCTTCTAGTTTGGCTTGTCCTAATTTAATTGGCAATAGTCCAGGGTTATCAGCGATTTTTTCTAATTGAATTTTGTCTTCAAGGGCAATTGATACTTGTAGTATCCTGAAAAGAGAATATAGCAATTAGTCAAAGCTATATTTATTTTTTAATGGACGTTTTATGTTTGACAAGTGAATCTTTTCTTGAGATTCGAGTTTTGCTGTCTTTTTAGCTGTGTCGACATTTACTATTTTGGTCGGCTTATTGAATTTGTCAGCGTTTTTCTGTCGTATGTGTTTTTTCGTAAATACTGTTTGGTTTGGTTCAAATATTTCTGGGTTGTCTTTATTCACATTAATTTTTGTAGTTAAGTGTTCTTTCTTAGCCATTAATTTTTCGTTCAATTGCGCATAAAGAACTTTTGATTTTTCTTTATGTTCATTTATATAATCTGATAAAATTAATTGATCTAATTTTAAATTAAAAGTATCATCTGATGTAATATGTCCTTGCACAACATCAATGGGTTTAAGGTTGGTTGTAGAGTGAATTGTATGATTATAAGCCAGAACGGCATATACAATTTTATTTTGTATGGTTGCGTTAGCGAAATTTTGATTGTTAAGCAATCTGATGTGCTCTGAAAGGGTTGAATGGAAACGCTCGGCGATACCATTCGATTCCGGGTGATAAGGCGAACAAAAGTGAACTTTTATTTTGTGTAGGGATAGTAATTCTGTCACTATGGTATTTTTAAACTCTGTACCGTTGTCTACAATTATTTGTTTTGGAATTCCATGATGAGAAAAATGACTTAGAAGACTGTCTGCAATTTCAGTAGCAGCTAGTGATTTAAGTGGATATGCTTGCGCATATTTGGAAAAACTGTCGACGATGGTGAGGAATTTACTTTTTTCTAGAGTGTAGGTATCAAGGTGAATAATTTCAAAGGGCCTTGATGCCGTGGGTGTAACGTTCATTGGAATCTTTACTGGGTTACGTTCATATTTACTACGAATACAAATTTCGCATTCGTTAATGTAAGATTGGACGGAACTTTTAAGATCGGGCCAGTAATATTTTGTTTTTAATCTTTGAACTGTTTCTTCTATGCCGCGGTGGTTTGACTTGCTTTCGTGGTAATTTTGTATGATTTCTTTAATATCATTTTTGTTGGTAACGTCGAGTAGTTTTGAAGTACATCTTTTAAATTGTAAAGAGGGCCATTTAAAATTGTTCTTGATGACTCGGCAAAATGGTTCATAAGCCTCTGGATTTTCAAAGTACAGGTGATATGGTTTATTTGGCACTATTAATTCTTTGATAAATTTCATGATGTCTTCCTCGAAATTTTCCTGCGATAGTTGTACTATTATTCTACGTTTCTTGTTAAATAGTACAATTATTTTCGCTCTTGCTGGTGAGTGGTGTACCTGCTGCAATATTATTTGATTAGAACCATAATTGACAGCTGTTTCAATAATAGGTACTCCTACTACAGGGTTTTGGTCGGCGTTTGTATGGATAGTTGCATCATCGGCATCTTGCGCGATTTCTGGTGGGTCATTGTCCGGTTGTGCTACAACTGATATTTGATCCATATTTTCGTGACTTGTGCTAGGAATTTCGTCATTATTTTGGTGGTTGTTGTCCTCTAAATTTTTAGTTACGTCTTCTACATATTTTTGCAGGTCAAAAATATTTTCTGTTGTTTCTTTAGTATGAATTTCTATTCTCGATAGGGCGTCCGCATTTGTGTTTAATTTTCCTTTCTTGTAAATAATTTGATAGTTAAATTCTTCTAGTCTTATTCTCCAGCGAAGTAATTTTGAAGTTGGTTCTTTAACTGAAAAAAGCCATTGAAGCGGTTTGTGGTCTGTAATGATGTTAGCCATAGAGATAAGGGCGGAAATATTTGGTTGCCCAAACAAGACACAAACATTCCTTTTCTATCGTAGAATAGTTGCACTCAGAGTCGTTGAGCGTGCGTGAGGCATAGGCGATCGGTAAATCTTGTCCAATTGGCCCTTGGGAAAGTACTGCTCCTAAGGCCAAGTTACTCGCGTCTGTTGTCAAATTAAAAGGTTTTGAAAAGTCAGGATACTGGAGTATGGGTTCATTTGTTAGTAAATTTTTGCACATTTTGAAACAGTTAATAAATTCTTCATCATGATTGATTTTAGCGCCTTTCTTCAAACATTTGGTGAGAGGTTTCGTAACTTTTGCAAAATTGTTAATAAATCTCCGGTAGTAGCCTAACAGTCCTAGGAATCCTTTAATTTGCTTTGTAGTCTTCGGTATCGGATACTGCTTAATTGCTTTAATTTTATCGGGGTTTGGTTTGACTCCCTCTGGCGTCACAATATGACCCAGGTATGCGACTTCGCGACGCAAAAATTCGCTTTTATCAAGCTGGATCTTGAAATTAGAGTCACGTAGCCGTTGGAAAACATTTCTCAAGTTATTTAGATGTTCCTGTAAGGATGTCGAGAAAATAATGATATCATCTAGGTATACCAAACATTTTTCATTCTGAATACCCCTTAAAATTGAATCCATTATGCTTTGAAAGGTAGCAGGCGCATTCTTCAGACCGAAGGGCATCTCAAGGTACTCGTAGTGCCCATTTTCAGTGTTGAAGGCCGTTTTTGTATGTCGGCTTCATTCATTTCAATCTGGTGAAAGCCTGATGCAAGGTCTAATGTTGTAAAATACTGGCATCTACCTAATTTGTCTAAAAGATCCGTGATATTTGGTAGCGGGTATTTGTTATCGATTGTCTTTTCGTTCAGTTTTCCGTAGTCCACGACTACACGCCATTTTTGCTTTCCTGTAGCATCTAATTTTTTTGGTACCACCCAAATTGGCGAGGACCAGGGAGAATTTGAAGGTCTTATAATTTTTTGATCTAACATTTTTTCTATTTGATTTCTTACTTCTTGGCGATGGATGAACGGGTATCTGTAAGTTTTAGTATAAATTGGAGTCTCATCTGTCGTTTGTATATGATGTTTCAAGTTACTAGTGAAAGATAGAGGTGTATTTTCTTGATAGAAAATATCTGAAAATTCTTCACACAGTTCCAAAGTTTTGTATTTTTCTTCATCATTAAGATAATCAACACGAATTTTTGATAAATCTAGTCTTTGTTTGGGTGATTCGTCAAAATTATTTAAATCTATCATCTCGATATTATTTCTTTCGAAAGGGTCGACTTCTATTTGTTCTGAAAAATCTAAAGTAATTGGCTCGCAAGAGTTATTTAAGATTGTTGTTATTGCATTGCCATCTTTTGCGATTGTTAGTGATTCGGGTATTTCAATACTGTGTAATTTCATATAGGGAACAATAATTTCGCCATTTTTTATAGATGTTTTGATTTTAATTACTTTTTCTGTTCTCGCTTCAACAGTAATGCAATTAAGTTCGTTTTGTGTTTGTTGATATTTTAATTTGATCTTTGCATAGGGCGTAATAAGGTAACCACTATTAAAATCAACATTTGCTTGTAATAATTTTAAATTGTCAAGGCCTATCAAACCATCAAAAATGTTATGGAATTTGAATAGGTAAAATTTGAGTTTTCCTTTTTTGGGTAAATTAAATATTTTAGGTGCTGGTATGTTAGCACTATATTTATGGGCTGATTTCTGGAATACCGTACTAACGATGAAAGGATCGTTAATGACGAAATTCGGAAATAATTTAAATGCTATATTTGGGTCAATAAAAGATTTCGTGGAACCTGAATCAATTAAAATTTTGACGTTGTATTCAGGAAACACTATGTATGAGAGTTCACTGGTGTTGTTTAAATTTAATGAAATCACTGGGGGCGATTCCGTCAAATATTCTGATTGTCTTCGGCTGATTCCTGAAAATTTGATTCCACAGCCTGATTTGATGTGGTCGGTTCTTCTTGAGTTTCATTTGTATAATTTATCTGTGCTGGGTCAGCATAATAATAATAATAAGAATTTTCGGGGTTATAGATCTGCTGTTCATCATAATATGCATTATTTTCGGGGTACGTTTGATTGATGACGTTTGAATAACTGTATTGATATTCTTCAGAAGTTGGATCTAGTTCTGTAGTAAATAATTCTTCAAATGCATATTTGGGCTGTTGCTGGTACTGTTGTTGTGGTTGCTGGAAATTTGATGCTTGAGCCACTGGTGTGAAATTTTGGGTGTTTTGGAAACTTACACCTGACATTGGTGTGGGCTTTGGCAAGATTTTTCCAGGATTTTGTCTGAATACGTTTGTTGGTTTTGGTTTAGGAGTTAGAAAAGAATTTTTGTGGGCGGATGTTTGCATTAGGTCTAATATTGATAGGTTGTGACGGAAAGGGCTGCTTAAACTGATTTGGTGTATAGTTATTATAACCAAAATTTCTGGTTGGACCATTAAATCGAAATTGATGTTGTTGAGGTTTTGGTTTTGTATGATTTGCATTGCTATTATTATGATTGGGTTGATTTTGGAAATATTTTGTGTTACTCTCTCGAATAACAAGTTGTATGGCATCAGCTAAATCTTTTGGTGACATACAACGAATTGTGTTGCCTAAAGGTTCTCTTAAACCGGCCAAGAATGTTTTTAAAGCAAGTTCTGTATACAAATTTCGTTTTATTTGGGCAGTAGCCACATCGTCGTGAGCATCTACGTAACTGCAGAGTAAATTAAGTAATTCGAGAATTCTATCATAGTAAGATTGAGGGGTCTCGTTAGCATTTTGTTTGGTTAAAACAAGGTCTCTATTCAAACAAGACTCGTCGCGTCTGTCCGCGAAATGTCTAGTCAATGTATTTTTTAGACCGTCCCAGGTGGAGACATTCTGAACATTAACCACTAATCTAGCATTGCCAGAAAGTTTACCTATAAGAGAGTTTATTAAAAATATATTTTGGAAACAATTTACATTTACAGTATCATAAAAATTATCTATGAGAGATTTGCAAGTCGCTAAATATCTGTTTAGCTCGCAAGGGTTTCCCTCGAATTTTGGGACACAACTTAAATATTCGGGTTTAAATTGAGCCATAGTTACTGGTAAATTTACTGTAGCAATATTTAAAGGAGAAAAGTTTAAATTTTGTTGACTTCGCAAAAGCGTTATAGTTTGTGCAAAAGCAGTTAAATCTAAGTTTGAGCTATCAATAGGTAAAATATTATTTTCACTTTCTAATTGATCAATATTACCTTCAGTTTCTAATTGATTATTAGATTGAATGATGATGAACTTTTTCCGGGCTTGTGGGCCGTGGTCTATGGGTTTTATCTATCCCTGACGTTTCGTCTGCGGCTGCGGCAGACATCTTCAAAGGCGGTGCGCTAGTGGTCGAAGTGTTCTCTTCGGCGTCTGGCTCACGACTGATGCGCTTGGTGTCGCTCGCGTGTCGCGCAATAAGCTTTTCTTCGCCTTAAATGATTTGAATTGCCTGTAATCTTCCAGGTCATCAAACATAGCGTGAAGACACTCTAGTTCCGCTGCGTCGGGCGGACTCATGCTTGTTGCCGCGAATGCGACTTCAGGCTCGTTTCTTTCTACGACTGTTTCGGGGCCTTGGACCAAAATTTCGTCCAACTCGTCTAGAGTGGCGCCGTAAAGGTCTGGACCATAACTGTCCATTGTCGAAGGTGTCGAGTAAAGTCGATGTCGGGATGCCAGTTGCTTTTGTCAGGTTTAGCAACAACCTTTCCGTTTCTTCCGCGATTAAAAGTACAACTTCTCAGTTGTACTGAGAGGAGGTCCCGCCAAAACCACCCCGCTGGTTCTTTGTGGAAAATCTGCGAACCAGCAGCCTCCAGAAAAAGAGAAGTGAGAAGAACTTATTCTTGGGGGAATTGGATCAGGGCTCCAACTTGGTTCTTGAAAGCCAAGGGGCCAAAGTTATATTTTTTCACGGTTTTTTGAACTTTGTAATTACAACGACAGACGTTGAAACTCGGATGGCACTCCGAGGAAACCGTCGGGCGGCTTCAAAAAATTGAAGTGACAAAACAAACACGGGGGAACGGAAACAGTGCACCAGGTCCTGGGGGACCAAAGTCTGACCTTTTAAGGTTCGTGTGGTTTGAGTCAAGTTTTTGTCTGTCGTGTGTTATACGGAGATTTTTCCTAAAAAAACTCCTGAAAAAATTCAAGCTGCGGGTAGTCTCGACTTCTTGTCTTTTTTAAAAACTCTGTCGCAACTTGGGTAGTGTTTTATACGGATATTTTTCCTTAAAAAAGTCCTCAAAAAAATCAAGCTGGAGGTAACTTCGACTTCTTGTCTTTTTTAAAAGTTCTGTTCCAACCTGGCGGGTGCTATCTAAAGCTTTAATATATTACATTTTATACGGAGATTTTTCCTTAAAAAATTCCTTGAAAAAATCAAGCTGGAGGTAGCTTCGACTTCTTGTCTTTTTTAAAAGCTCTGTTCCAACCTGGCAAAATTTTATTTACAGTCTTGATAATGGGATTTTTCCTCTAAAAAATTCCAAGAAAAATTCAAGCTGAGGGTAGTCTCGACTTCTTGTCTTTTTAAAAACTCTGTCTCAACTTGGTGATTGTTTAACTGAAATTGGGTTTTTTCCATAAAAAATTCCAAGAAAAAATCAAGCTGGAGTTAGTCTCGGCTTCGTGCCTTATTTAAAAACTCTGTTCCAACTTGGCGAGTCATTTTTCGTAGAAATTGATGGTAGGCTTTCTTAGCTTTAATTCGGTACGAAGGAGCTTTCAGAGAAGTGGATTTCCCTAGAAATCCGAGGAGATCGTCGAGGACGGACACGGGGGGCGGAGCCTTTGAAGAAGGCGTCCAAAAAAATAATGGTGACAATTTCGCGGTGGAGGAATCTAGGATTTCCTAGACGGAATGCTGCACGATCGTGCCGAAATAGAAGCGCGGGTTCGGTTACGAACCATCAGAATTTCAAACGAATTTTCTTTTACTTCCTGGCCATTATCTTGAAAAAGACTTCGCCGGGTATTGTTGTTGGCAATTTTAAGTGGAGTACTCCCCTAGGACATCAGCCTCCAGTGCGAGGACCGATGCAGGTTTCCTGCCTGCGAACTGAGCTTCCGGAAGCTTTAAACGCGCCCGAGGGAATTATCGTTGGCTCTCTTCGCTTCTTTCTTCGTGCCCGTAGGCAGCTCGCACCAGTAACACAACGAGAGGCTCGTCTCCCGGCCAAGAAATATTGATCCCAAGGGAAGGTGACCTACGCCGCCGTGTTACCAGCCTTATACGCGCTCCAAGACACCGGGTACATGTCACAGTGCCTCTGTCGAGAAAAAGAATTTCGAGAGCTCTTCTTGTCTCCGGCGCGGAGAGCGGGGCAAGTAGTGGAGTTGAGGACTCGCTGACTACCTGGGAAAGACTGACTAAAACGTCGAAAACGGGCCTCTTTTATAGTTTCTGGCCGCTACCCTTCACAAGCTCCGCCCACCAAAAATTAGCCAATCGGCGTGCAACGCAACACCCCCTCCCCAAGACAAAAAACATTTCAAAAACTTGGTAAACCGCAGTTTTGTAAGTGTTTTTTGAACTCAAGTTTTTGCCTATGGAGAGGTGTCAGCCGAGCTGCACGCTCCCGGAGTTCGCCTTGATGAGGTCTTGTTTACTTTTTTCGGTTAGAGAATTTATGATAGAGCGATCCGCTAAGCTTCTCAATGAAGGCAATTGCTGATTTGCGTGCTGACCTTATTGCCAGTTCTCCTTTTGGATTTTCCACAGAGTCAAGTTTCAAGCAGGCTTGAGTCATAGCCTCTTCCATTTCCTGATAAGATTTTTCGGAAAGGTTTTTCCTTCTGGCAATGATTTGTTCAAAAGGTTGAATAGTGTTGGTAATGGCATTGATCTGTTGGATAGCTTCAAGAGAGTCGCTTCGAAGATTCGGGTTTATTTGGCGTGGAGGTTCGTGAATGTCAACGTCGACTAGTACAGGTTCTGGAGGTTGGATTTCACTATCCTCCGATTCTGAAGGTTGGTAGTTTGTTATTGCTTGTTCAATCGCCTGCCATTCCTCTGCATCCGATTCGCTGGATGAATCGTAATTTTCGTCGTCGCTGAAGCTCACTACATTGCCTTCTTTTGCCAGTCGTAGATCGTCTACATGAACGTTTACTTGATCTCCGTCTCTTTGGACATCATAAGTGGTTTCTCCAGTTTTTTTTACGATCTGATGTGGCCCTGTCCACATAGGGGCAAAGGCTCCTCTAGGTCGATTTCGTACATTTACGCGATCTCCCACCCGAAATGCTGTAAGTGGGTCACGGTTCTCGGGATATTCCTTGCGTTGGAAATCCAGCGTACGTTTTATAGCTTCCCTGAGGACCTTTGGCCTATCTTTCTTGGGTTTAATATGTCTTTTCCAAAGAGTTCTCCATTCACCTGGGCACGGTAACTCGTATCCCAGTACCAGGGCGGCAGGGGTTTCGCCCGTCGCGCGGTTGCGCCGGCTCCTAAGGATTTGAAATGCCTTAGGCAGATACTGCTCCCATAGAGTCTCTCTCTTATCGTGAAGTAAAACGCTAAGAACTTTTTTGAGTTCTTGGACTCGTCGTTCAACAGGGTTGGCTTGTTGATGGTATATCGATGAGGTACTGTGGGTAATACCATTTTGTTCGTAGAAATTATTTATCAGGTCCGAGGAAAAGGTCTTTGCACCATCCGTTATGATTTGTTTGGGGATTCCGTAGCGACAAAAAATTTCATTAGCCAGGATTTTACAAATATCCCGTGACTGTGCTCGCTGGCATGGAAACGCCTCAACCCACTTGCTAAAAACATCTTCGACAAGAACAATTAGAGTGTTCTTATGGAACTTAGACTCCGGGTAGGGCCCCAGGACGTCGACTGACAGTGTTTCGAAGGGTTGTTTTGGTGCAGTGCGTGCACGTTGAGGTGCTGGAGTTTGCCTTCGGGGCTTCGCAAGCGAGCACATAATACATTTTTTCACGTAATTTTGGACGTCTTTGAACATCCATCCCCAAAAGTAATGTTTTTGAATTTGTCTGAGGGTCTCTTGGTAACCTGGGTGCGCTTGATCTTCGATGTCGTGATACGTGTGGATGACTTGGCTGGTTAAGTGACGGGGGACGACTAGCCTGTCTCCTTCAGGATGACGGCGCCAAAGCAAATCTTCTGTCACCACGAATCGGCGAAACAGCTTCCGCTCAGAGTTAGACTGGGGACCTCTCAGGTCGATTAGTTTGAGTGCCATCTTGGCGCGGCGGATGTTCCGGATAGTGCTCTGGGTCTCAGCGACTTTATCATAAAGAGTCCCAGCGTTTAAGGCGTTAATTTGGACTTCGGACAGTGGTATTTCGTTGTTACAGTCGGGGTGTAGGGGTGGTATCAAACGATCGTCGTCTGGTACTGCCTCATACGGAGCATCGTACGGCTCTCGGCTTAAGAGGTCGGGAAGTTCCTTGTTTTTTCCGGCAACGTGCTCAATTTTAAATGAATATTCCTGCAGAAGAAGTGCCCATCTTGTTAGTTTTGACTTAGTGTCCTTAAACTGTTTCAACCAGGTTAGTGCCTTGCTATCGGTTCTAACTATGAAGGGTTTGTCCTCTAAGTAGGCTCGATATGTATTAATAGCCCATACTAGGGCAAGGCATTCCTGTTCGTTGATGTGGTATTTTGTTTCTGCTGGTTTAAACTTAGCGCTTGCGTGCGAAATAATAAACCTTCGCTCCCCCTCCTCTTGGTAAAGTACGGCCGACATGCCGATGCTGCTAGCGTCTGTCTGTAGGACGAAAGTTTTACCGAAGTCTGGTCTACTTAAGGGTTGTGCTTGTGCGATAACGTTCTTAACTTTTTTGAAAGCTTCGTCTGCGCCAGGAGTCCATTTGAAGCTTTTTCCGTTATTGGTCTTCAATAGGTCGGTAATGGGTGCCATGAGCTCAGCCATGTGCGGAACGTGTTCCCGTAGCCAATTACAAGTTCCAATGAACGATTGCAGCTGCTTCTTGTTTACCGGACGAGAGAAAGTTTCTATCTGCTTGAGGTGTTTATTCTGGGGAACGGTGATATCGCCTTTGATATGATACCCTAGGTAGTCGAGTTCTTGGGTGGCTATTTGGCATTTCGCCGCTGATACTTGAAGTTTGTGTATGCGAAGCCTTTCAAAAACTTTACGTACATGATTCACATGCTCTTCCATGGTCTCGCTGTATATGATTATATCGTCGAGGTAGACATGTACGAAGTGCTGAAGGTGCCCTACGAGGACTTCTTGGGTCATGAGCTTCTGAAAGGTGCTCGGCGCATTTTTCAGGCCAAAGGGCATGACGGTGAACTGGTAGGAAGCCCCATCAGGTGTTGAGAAAGCCGTATACTTTTTGCTTTGCTCGTCCATTGGGATTTGCCAGTAGCCACTTTTTAAATCGAGCAAGGTGAAGATTTTTGCCTGTGCTAGGGGTTTGACACAATCTTGAATTCGAGGTAGCGTTGTGCTTTCATCGAGGGTTATATCGTTAACAGCTCGGTAGTCGACGCAGAATCGAGGTTCCTTATCTGGTCGCGTCACCAATACTGGTGGTGAGGCGTACGCCGATGTTGTTGGCTCTATTACCCCAGCCTGTAGCATTTGGTTTAGCTGTCCATAAAGAATCTTACGTTTCTCCGGACTCATCGGATAGCAGCGTTTATTAACGATCTTCGGCTCCTTCAAATCAATTTTGTGAAGTGTGGTGCGAGTGGTGGGTTGCCTGAGCCCGGTGTCAAATAAGTCAGAGTATTCCTCTACTAGGTCCTGAAACTCCTGGGGGAGGTGGTTGTCTAGCGGGGGTAATTGAATTTCCCCCGGTACTGTCCTTAGTTTGGAACTCCAAAATATCGTCTTGCGGGCCTTCGTCCCCAAGTAAGCACATCCTCTTGTAAAGTCTAGAATCGTTTGGTTATCTTGTAAGAAGGGCATTCCCAGTATTATCCGGGGTTCTATTCCTGGGACGACTAGGAATTTGGCTGATATTACTATCCCTTCAATGTCTATGGTTAGGTCGGCATTTCCTATTACCTTGGCACTCTCGCCTTCGCAAGCTAGCTGTAGTCGTGTGTTAACTGGTTTGTAGCTGCCTCTGGTAATTAGGGAGTCACTAATTAGGTTCACATCAGCGCCTGTATCAATAAGGGCCGGTATGGGCTTTCCGTTAAGTCGGATGGTGATGATGGGTCGATTAGTGTTGTGAGAATCCGAGGAATTAGTACATAGGCCAACATGTCCGGGCGTGGAGTGCTGGCCCTTCAAACGTTTTTTGAGCGCCTCTTCGATTTTTTGCCCTTCAGGGCCGTGCCTTCAGCGGCTGTTTGTTGTCCTGATTCGACCGCCTCAGCGTCTTCCAACGCGATAAGAGAGAACTCGTCGTTACTATTCATGTCAGTAGGGCCTTCGATGGCTGCGAGCTTCGGCTTTGTCTCATTTGATTTTTTATTGCATCTGAAGGATAAGTGATTTCCTCCGCAGATTCGGCAAGTGATTGTTGGTTTCGTAGAAGGTTCAGCCACCTTTTCGGTTCTTTGAGCTTCGCGACGGTTCGTCTGGCTTATCAAGCCTAAATCTTTTTCAATCCTGGAGGATCTAGCAATGAGGTCTTCGATGTCTAGGAAACTAGCTAGCCGAAGATGTACCCGTATTTCAGGCCTTAGCCGTTCGATGACGGCACCAAGGAGGTTGCTTAGCGGACCGTTTGGGTGTATTCGCTTAAAAAGCGCTTGCTTTTTTAAAGCAAAAGTTTCCACGTCTTGGTGGTGAAGTTGATTTTCCGTGTAAAATAGCGTCGACGCGGTGGCCAAATTTTCGGGGCTGTTGTAATTAATGACGAGCCGGTGCAAGATGTCGTCGAAGGATTGGCGTCTGCTTAATTGCTTTTCCACAAAAAGTTTGGCGTCGCCCTTTACTCTATTTAGTAGGACGCGCTTCGCATCGTCCCCACGGACGGCGTTATCTTGGCAATATGACGCAATGTCCTGTGCAAATTCGACAGGGTCTTGTTCGGGTAGTCCATTAAATGTACTCAGCCACGGACTATTCATGTCGGACTGTAGCCGCATTTGACTCACCAAGTTTGCTAGTATAATACTCATATCGGGGTTTTGGGCCATTGTTTGGCCAAAACTACTGTGGGCAAGGGGGGCCTCTCTGGGCGCCCTTTCAGTGACGCAATTGTCTCTGTTTTCAAATGTATTTGGCATACTTTGCCTCAACACTGTGTTTCCTCTCTGGTTTGGCAATTGATTGCCCCAGGAGTCAGTGGTAAGCTGGGGAGCTTCCCCGTAGGGTTGAGCACCTGGTGCCGATACATTTGTTCTCTCTGAATTCCCCACCAGGGATGCCATGTCGCGCAATAAGCTTTTCTTCGCCTTAAATGATTTGAATTGCCTGTAATCTTCCAGGTCATCAAACATAGCGTGAAGACACTCTAGTTCCGCTGCGTCGGGCGGACTCATGCTTGTTGCCGCGAATGCGACTTCAGGCTCGTTTCTTTCTACGACTGTTTCGGGGCCTTGGACCAAAATTTCGTCCAACTCGTCTAGAGTGGCGCCGTAAAGGTCTGGACCATAACTGTCCATTGTCGAAGGTGTCGAGTAAAGTCGATGTCGGGATGCCAGTTGCTTTTGTCAGGTTTAGCAACAACCTTTCCGTTTCTTCCGCGATTAAAAGTACAACTTCTCAGTTGTACTGAGAGGAGGTCCCGCCAAAACCACCCCGCTGGTTCTTTGTGGAAAATCTGCGAACCAGCAGCCTCCAGAAAAAGAGAAGTGAGAAGAACTTATTCTTGGGGGAATTGGATCAGGGCTCCAACTTGGTTCTTGAAAGCCAAGGGGCCAAAGTTATATTTTTTCACGGTTTTTTGAACTTTGTAATTACAACGACAGACGTTGAAACTCGGATGGCACTCCGAGGAAACCGTCGGGCGGCTTCAAAAAATTGAAGTGACAAAACAAACACGGGGGAACGGAAACAGTGCACCAGGTCCTGGGGGACCAAAGTCTGACCTTTTAAGGTTCGTGTGGTTTGAGTCAAGTTTTTGTCTGTCGTGTGTTATACGGAGATTTTTCCTAAAAAAACTCCTGAAAAAATTCAAGCTGCGGGTAGTCTCGACTTCTTGTCTTTTTTAAAAACTCTGTCGCAACTTGGGTAGTGTTTTATACGGATATTTTTCCTTAAAAAAGTCCTCAAAAAAATCAAGCTGGAGGTAACTTCGACTTCTTGTCTTTTTTAAAAGTTCTGTTCCAACCTGGCGGGTGCTATCTAAAGCTTTAATATATTACATTTTATACGGAGATTTTTCCTTAAAAAATTCCTTGAAAAAATCAAGCTGGAGGTAGCTTCGACTTCTTGTCTTTTTTAAAAGCTCTGTTCCAACCTGGCAAAATTTTATTTACAGTCTTGATAATGGGATTTTTCCTCTAAAAAATTCCAAGAAAAATTCAAGCTGAGGGTAGTCTCGACTTCTTGTCTTTTTAAAAACTCTGTCTCAACTTGGTGATTGTTTAACTGAAATTGGGTTTTTTCCATAAAAAATTCCAAGAAAAAATCAAGCTGGAGTTAGTCTCGGCTTCGTGCCTTATTTAAAAACTCTGTTCCAACTTGGCGAGTCATTTTTCGTAGAAATTGATGGTAGGCTTTCTTAGCTTTAATTCGGTACGAAGGAGCTTTCAGAGAAGTGGATTTCCCTAGAAATCCGAGGAGATCGTCGAGGACGGACACGGGGGGCGGAGCCTTTGAAGAAGGCGTCCAAAAAAATAATGGTGACAATTTCGCGGTGGAGGAATCTAGGATTTCCTAGACGGAATGCTGCACGATCGTGCCGAAATAGAAGCGCGGGTTCGGTTACGAACCATCAGAATTTCAAACGAATTTTCTTTTACTTCCTGGCCATTATCTTGAAAAAGACTTCGCCGGGTATTGTTGTTGGCAATTTTAAGTGGAGTACTCCCCTAGGACATCAGCCTCCAGTGCGAGGACCGATGCAGGTTTCCTGCCTGCGAACTGAGCTTCCGGAAGCTTTAAACGCGCCCGAGGGAATTATCGTTGGCTCTCTTCGCTTCTTTCTTCGTGCCCGTAGGCAGCTCGCACCAGTAACACAACGAGAGGCTCGTCTCCCGGCCAAGAAATATTGATCCCAAGGGAAGGTGACCTACGCCGCCGTGTTACCAGCCTTATACGCGCTCCAAGACACCGGGTACATGTCACAGTGCCTCTGTCGAGAAAAAGAATTTCGAGAGCTCTTCTTGTCTCCGGCGCGGAGAGCGGGGCAAGTAGTGGAGTTGAGGACTCGCTGACTACCTGGGAAAGACTGACTAAAACGTCGAAAACGGGCCTCTTTTATAGTTTCTGGCCGCTACCCTTCACAAGCTCCGCCCACCAAAAATTAGCCAATCGGCGTGCAACGCAACACGCGCTGGTGTTGTTACGTCTGGACGGACGGAGGACTGAACGTAGGGGTGTTGTCTCTGGGGCCCCTGTCTTTTTGTTGTGGTATTACGGAGGGCCGGTAACCATGTCTTGCTAAGGTTGACCCCTTCATCCTTTCGATTGAAATTCATGTTGTGTTTTTGAATTTCTATGGCCTCTCTATACATTCGAGGGTAGTAGTTGACGGTTCGGTCGAGAACTTGGGTTTCTTCAAAGATGATTCGATGGTTGCTATCTGTCAAAGTATGCTCTGCGACTGCCGATTTCTCCGTCTGACCAAGTCTGCAACTTCGTTTGTGTTCAGATAATCTGGTGTTTATGCTCCTTTTTGTCGTTCCAATGTACACGGAGCCACAACTACAAGGAATCCGATAAATTCCCGGTGTTTGTAGTGGATCTCTGCAATCTTTGCTGGATTTTAGGCTGTTGCCGATGGTCTTGGTGGGCTTGTATACTGTTTTTACTTCATGCCTCTCCAGTATTTTCCCGATGCGATCGGTAACTCCTTTTACAAAGGGTAGAAAGGCCCTTCCCCTTTGCTGGCGTTCCACGGTGGCACGGGGCTGGTTGCTCTTAGGCCGTGTGGCTCGCTTGATCTCCTGTTTTGAGTAACCATTGTTCTGAAGGGCTACCGTTAGATGTTTGAGCTCGTCCTGGAGGTATTCGGGCTGGCATATTCTTGTTGCTCGTTCTGTCAAAGTCTTTATGACGCCTCTTTTTTGTCTTGGGTGGTGGTTAGACTCTTTATTTAGGTATCTGTCCGTATGAGTTGGTTTTCTATATACCCTGTGGCCCAAACTTCCATCTGGCTTTCGTTCCACTAAAACATCCAGAAACGCCAATCTGTTGTTGTTCTCTGTTTCCATTGTGAACTGGATCCTTGGTTCTTGAGAATTTAAAAATTTCAAGAAGTTTTGAAGTTCTTGCTCACCATGGCTCCAGATAACAAAGGTATCGTCGACGTACCGGAACCAGCAGGTTGGTTTCTTGTCAGAGCGTTGCAGCGCTTGTTGTTCGAACTTTTCCATGTAAAAATTCGCTATCACTGGACTAAGAGGGCTACCCATTGCTACTCCATCAATCTGTTCGTAATATTCGTAGTTCCATTGGAAATAACACCAGCGCGAGCGACACCAAGCGCATCAGTCGTGAGCCAGACGCCGAAGAGAACACTTCGACCACTAGCGCACCGCCTTTGAAGATGTCTGCCGCAGCCGCAGACGAAACGTCAGGGATAGATAAAACCCATAGACCACGGCCCACAAGCCCGGAAAAAGTTCATCATCATTCAGACTCCGGCCGTGAAAGCCTTCACTCAGTGATTATTAGATTGATCAGTTAACACTTCTGTATTTGAAGCGGAGTCAGAGCTATTATCGTTTATCTCAATACTTTCAAAAGAGTTAATTAAATCGTCCAAATCAGACATTTACAAATTGCACTTACATAAAATATGCTATCAATTTTCGTGCCATAGAGTTTTCTTCTTATGTCTAGGTGGTACTATAAGGCCTCAGTCCTCTGGTGGCAATTTTGTAATCCAAGTCCAAAAGCACTAAGTCCTCGCAGAATTGATAGAGTTTGTTATCAATTCTCAAAATGCCGTCGCGAAACAATCCCCAATTAATTGCTTTACGCACACGAACACTTTCCGTAGTCACGGTCGAAAGTTTCTGATGTTCAATCAAAATCCCGAACCGTAAGTTCTTTCGGATAGCCAGTTGACCGTTTCACGATAAATCGATACTCGATGTATTGATTCCTGACTATCCTACCGACTGCGCCAGTTACAAATCAGTACGCGATGTACGATTTTTTAAAAACAAATTTATTTCACTTAAAACTATTACAATATTTTTACGTTTAAAATTTATTTAAATTCGAAGCGTCGAAAGTGAATGCAAAGCTCTGACTGACGACGCTCGGCAAGTAGAAGCTACAAAAAGAGAATACAGAATGCAAGCTAATGAAAAATAATATGCTGATTAAATAAAATATACAATGTAGAGCCGTATGTAACTCATGTATTCATCATCGGGCAAAAACACTGTATGAAAGCCGGTAGAGTTTTGCAAGTCTTAAAAACTAATATTTCTAAGGCAATAACGTACCTAATGGTCTCCAATTCCAAGCATGTGAGATATGTTTGACACCACATTATACGATTGGTTTGTTATTACTAAATCTATGAGTGTTCTTCCATTAGTGGATAATCTTGTTACTTCGTTTATTAATTATAATATCATCAATAATTCTTTTTAACTTTTCGAAATATTCCTGACCGTTTATCGTTAATTTAATCCTTTTTTTTTTTTTAATCCTTTTATAACTCTACATCCTATCATAGAACAGAAAATAAAAACAAATATATATCCCTTCCATACATTCCTGAAATAAACAAAAAAATTTCAAAAATATTAAAGCCCCACAACATCCAAATTGCAGAAAAAACAACAAGGAACTTGGCTAATAATAAAATCTTCACCAATCTAAAACCTAATGTTCCCAAAATGGATACTCCGAATATAGTGTATAAAATTGATTGTTCTGATTGCAGTAATACATATATTGGACAAACAAAACAATACTTTAAAAAAAGAATATATGAACACAAATATAGTTTGAGGCGAAACAATGAAAACAAAACAGCTTTAACACACCATGCACATGAAAACCTACATAGTTTCAATTTTGATAATGCACAAATTTTAGTAAGAGAAGACAATTACCATAAAAGAAGAATTCATGAAATGATCCAAATTCAAAAAAATTCAAATACTATCAACTTTAGATCTGATACAGAAAACTTAAGTGATATTTACCATAATTTAATCACAACTCAATAAACATAACACAAACTTTGCTCTCCCTATACATTAGTTTAACGAACACACTGTGTATAGAATGGAATTCCAAATAGGCTAAAAAAAGAAAAAAAAAAAAAACCCTGACTGATAAGAAACAAACACTTCCACCTATTTACGTAGCAACATCAACTAGAACTGCGAAAGGTCGAACTGGTTAAAATCAAATAAATTATAAAGATTTGTTAAAACATGAAAAAGAAAAATTAAATCATGGAACAACTTAGTTTGATGATCTAATTACAATAATACTTGAATACACAATTGGTAGACTACGATTATACAATAGCTGGTAAGAATTCCATTGCTATGTTTTTTATTTCTTTTTCTTTCTGAATTTTTTTTCCTAAACCTTCACTATTTTTAGAAAGAAAATTAAATGAAATATATATATATACATACTTTTCATCCTTCTCTCGTGTTACTCGTAACTCTCTTCCACATAATAATTAAATATAGAAATAATGTTAATATCTGTCTTTTTTTAAATGTGGCACCTAATTAGTTTGTACTGTACCTATGATTGTATTGTTTTTTATTTTTATGTTTATAATGTAGAATTGTCCAAAATCAAAAAAAAAAAAAGAATTTTATGTAAAAATATTTTTTGATCTTTTTTAGAAAAATATTGTCTGATGATGGTTAATTAAACCGAAACGTTACAAATTACAAGCTAGTGTTTTCATTGTGTGACCGATTCCCAGGATTAAAAAAAAAAAAAAAGGATTAAATTCTTTTTAACCTTATTGTATTAGGGTAAGTATCAAAACGAAGCATATCAGTGTTAAATTCACCCAATATCACAGTAGTTTATTATTATCACAGATTACATTTTTATTTATTTATTTATTCATTGAATTCTTCACAAACATTAGCATACTCCTATATGACAGCATGTTAAGATAAGTAACATTCTTCCTTCTCCTCATAGTAGAAGTACCTCGAAAATCGCTTTTGCACTCTTTCGATAAAATCAATATTAGAATTATTAGAAGCTGCTGTCTGGCTACAAATATTTGAGGCATGGGAGGCCCAACAAGTGAGTTATAAAGCAACTTTATGGTTGAAGTGTTAAAACTTCCAGAATTACGTGTAATAAATTCCGACACCCATATAAATTTCGAGTGGCGTAGCTGAAATGGTCATTAAACTTAAGATTTGGTAAAAAAAGTAGTATTTTCTATCAAGTGTTTGATTCTCTATTTCATAACACTGGCGTAGCCAGGGGGGCAAGGGAGCATTTACCCCCCCCCCCCAAGACCTTTAAATTTTATAAATAATTCTTCAAAATTAAAATAAAAAGTCCCAAAAATAGCGTAAAGAAACCTAAAAAAGGGGCGTGGCATCCATGTTGAAAATCTGTGATTTCTGCTTGTACCAATTTCTTAATTTAGTGACCGCTGATTTTACTTTCTTATTTAGGGGTTGGTACTATACAATCGCGGTTTAGGCAGCTTTATGCCTTCGTTCACTAAACTTTCAGAGGGACTGTGATTTAAATCCCGTTTACTTACACTTATAGTTGAAACTATAAGAATAAGAATTTTGTTGGTTTCCTCTATTAAAATATTTTTATTATTATCGAGAAGGCCACTTTTTCAGGTCTTAGAGATAACTTTGATGTTTTCACAATCAAGATGGAAATCTGAATGTCCCTTCAATCTTCCTTTCTCCAAGGATGGCAGCAAGCCGTCAAACAGGGCGTTTCTAAAATTATATCTATTAGAAGTATATGACAGATTTTATATCGGTGCTAAAAGAAATAGGGGATAGGTATAATTGAATGTCTAATGTGTTAATTACTGTTATATTGTTGGGTCACAACAGATGCATTCAAATTCAAAATTGCCCCAATTCAGATTCTCTAGTGAATGTAGAGAACCATTTTCATACACCGATTGAAAATAATTTGCAATAAAGGTACCTACTCATTGCATTTTTCATTACCTACTGATTTTGTTTTTCTTAACTAGTTTATGCAAATGATTTTTACGTTTAATTTTTTTGATTAGCCTATAGGAAAACCATGAAGGATACTTACGTTTTATATCACAGTTCTCAGAAACAGCATATTTTGGTGGGTACAGCTTTATCTAGGCAGGAATACATTATATCATAGAAAGCTCTTGAACATTCATCGGCATCTCTGTATTGAAAAACAGGCGTCCAATCACAGAATAACAAGAAGCGATATAGTTTTTGGACCTCGCAGAAACCTTATGAGAACTGGCCCTCAGTGGAATCTCATGAAATTTAGCATATTGATAGTTCTTGACCTATAGATTGAAAGTGTCCATGGGCACAAAGTTCTAAAAATTCACTTTTTTGAGTTACAGTCGTTTAAAGTTGCGTCATATGGGAAATTGTTCAAACCTTATACAGTCTAGTTTTTTCGGTTACTTCTTGAATTTTAGAACGACACATGCATAGTATAATACATTTTAAATTATTCGATTCTAGAAATGGCGACTTTTAAACCATAGACGTCCTAAGAGGGGTTTAATAGTTATTTATGCAACAAGTGTGAACCTTTTTTCACGAATGTGAATTTTGACGCACGAGCCGAAGGCGAGTGCGACAATCACATGAGTGAAAAAAGGTGCTTTACTCACGATTTGCATACAAAATTTTTTCTACTACCAATCAAATATGTGTAAAAAAATAAATTTAGACAAATACTTTACGTAAAGAACTTTGTGCCCATGGACACTCTTAATCTATAGGTAACGAACTATCAATATGCAAAACTTCATGAGATTCCACTGAGGGCCAGTTCTCATAACGTTTCTGCGGGGTCCTTTGCCTTCGGAAAATCATATAGGTGCGTTCTTTTGTGACCTTTCTGTGTGTTGTGCTTTTTTAAAAACAACGAAAAAGTAATAAGAGATGGATGGTACAACTCCTCAGTCTCCTCACCCACTAATGGGTAGCCCGATTTTTAAATGTTGGAAACCAATATGTTTGAGGAAATCAAATCCAAAATTCTTGTTGCGGAAATAACCCACAACAGGTTTAATTTTTATTATTTTCAATTTAATATATCTCAATTTCTATTATTTACCATAAAAATAATAATCTAAAAATAGATGCTATTGCTGGACTATTTATCCTGTAAAACCGGCAACAACAACTCTTTGAACCGGTAGAATTGCAGGTTTCTTCATTACCTTATAAGGTAGTGAACCTGTCTCACCGCTATGATTGTTCAGCCGCCACACAAAATCCCTAGTTTTGCGACCTGCTCCCCTGACAGAGTCTAGTCGATGTACATTCTTGAGTACTATTAAAATAAGCGAAGAGTTCGCACCCTCGCGCCCTCTGAATGCTCTCCAGAGGCAAAACCCCTCAAAACCTCCGTTAGTACGAGCGATTTATAGTAAAATATAGTCCTTCTAATACTTATTTACAATTACCAGTCACTTTAGTGACTTAACGTATGTCGCTTCTTGAACACACAAATAAAATTAGGTTAGGAATTTTCTATATTTACATGAAATTGACGTATCAGCAATCGACGTTTGTTTTTGTTGGTAATTTTTTGTTTCATCTGATTCGTGATTGATAAATAAGGATGAGGTGATTCTAAATGGGTATTAAAAATACTATACTACTCTTTGTGTCTCAAGGCCTGACATGATCTATATTATTGATTACAATTCATGTAATTCACCCCTAATTGTTGCAAGTCATCTCGGACGAGCAAAATTCTCTCCTACCGATTGTCTTTTGGCTCTCTTTCACTCTCGACGGGCTCCAACGCGTCTGTATATCGTTGTGTTTTCTTTCCATCTCAGTGGAAAATTCCCTAGCTGCCAGTGTGAATAGTGGTGATAAATGGATAAATAATCGCCTTGTGGATTTATCTGCATGAACCAGATTAAGCATTAAGACCGTTACAATTTCTCTAACAGTCGAACAATAAATACAGATTAGTGATTCGCTTGAAATGCACTATAAATTGAAGTGTTTTCTAACAATTTGGTTTGCACACTCGTGAAATTAAAATTTGTACATTTGTATATAGAAACTGAGCATATATAAAGACTTTTCTTGCACATATTGTTTACAGACTTCCGCAGAAAAGTGCTCAAATTGTTAACTCTCAATAAATAAAAGAACTTTCAAGGATCAATAAACATTTTATGATTACAGTGAACTGATTGAATATTACCTTGCATTTTTTGGGACTTACACCTCAATTGAAGAAACACCTTATCACTAACATTTGGGATTTTTGGGAAATGATACAAACACCCAATTAAAAGACTTTTACTACAGATATCAGTTTTCACACTCAATACCCAGTAGTTTTTCTCCAAAAGAGACTCTTTCGACTTTAATATTTCCTTTAGACACTTCTTTACATAGACTTGTATATCTCCAGTATACACTTACACTAATCACTTTGAGACAGTTATACCCATCAATACTCAGAATATCGCTGAAGTGTAGCTATGTATTGATAGGATTTTTATTTTAATTTTTTCATTGCTATTGGTTTCATCCTCTCATCCTACCGACTGCGCCAGTTACGTGCTTAAACTCGACCCTTTTTTTAGACAATTTTGGTTTTCTTCAATAATTCTTCATACTTTCTTAAATTTTTCCAAAGTTTTTTTCAGACTCGCCTTCTTTTTGATTATAACTGGATTTGCATAAGCTTTCCGAAAACTTTGCTTACTTCCTCCGTTCCTTCTTTAGATAAAGGTAAAAAATTCCCTCTACAAATTATAATATACAATTATATCGGTCTATAACATTCTACGTTTTCTAAATCCCGTTCTCCATCATCTCCGTTAATGCATGCATTCGCATAGTGGTTCAGCTATGGTTGCTGGATGATTTTTAGAAAAAGGGGCTGCAAAAACTGGAAATAAATGGGAAGAAATTGAACAAGCACACCTCTATGTTTCACCTGGAGAATGTTACCAAAGTGGAGAGGTTATCAAAAAACTAAAGAAAAAGGGAGTGTTGAAACACAAGTATCATCAGCCCAAGAAGATTTAATCGGAAAAAAATCGAAAATACATAAAATCCTTGGCAGAAATATTTCTTATTTTAGACAAGGTAGCGTTTAAAGGCCACACATGATGAAAACGAAAAATCATTGAACCGAAGAAATTTTGAAGAGATGTGTGAGCTTCTAGCCAAACATGATAAAGAGTTTTCCACCGAATTAATCACACAAGTTGGCAGGTACAAAACGAAGTATGTACTAGAAATATTTGCACTTGAAACTTTGAGCTTGCAATTATGGTTGACGAGGCAAGAGTTGGTCAAAAAGAACAATTGGCCTAACGTGTAAGGTATACCTATCCATTAAACCTAAAAACAGAAAAAAAATCTCAAATTTGTAGATGGTTCTGGTAAAACAACAGCTTCAGATTTATATTCAATAATTAAAATAGAACTTAAACTCAAGCTGTCGGACCTTGATCTAGTGGGCCAATCCTATGATGTTGCAGCTGTAATGTCTGGCCAAATCGAAAGCTTAAAAGCTAAAATAAGAAAAGCTTTTTCAAATGATGACATTGCATGGCACATAGAGTAAATCTGGCTATAATGGGTTCCTGCAAAAATGTGAGGTCAATATAACACATTAAAAGCACTATATGAGCATTTTTCAAAGCCTCAACACCATGTTGAATATAGAGACATTATTCATAATTTAGTAATCAAGCCTAAGGAATAGTGTCAACTCTCCGATACCAGATGGGTATCACGATTCAAAAGTCATGCCGCAGTGAAAAACTGCTATCTTGCTGTTATCAATCTATTTCAACAAGAAATCGATGAAAGGCGAAACGAACAAGTTATTACAGCGATTGGTATATTATCGTCGATGAGACAACCAACTTCTATTGTCCATTTAATTATTTTAGAAGAACTCCTTAGCACACTTAATATTTTGTCTGAAGCACTACAATCAAAAAACGCCACTTTGAGCAATGCTGCCAAGGTGGTGGAAGGAGTAACATCGATTTTGGATTCCATGAGAGCAGACCCAACTTATGAAGATATTCATAAAAAAATCGTTGATTTTGCAAATGATGTGTATATAGGCTTAGACCCTCCAACGTCCAAAAGAAAGGAGCAAATTTCTTCGAAAGGACCCCATTTTTAGGAAGCCTATAAAAAAATCTAGAATAATAAAAAACGTTAGTTCACCAAGATATTCAACTACGTTTGGAATATCCCCATCTACCATGGTTTCCAATGCTCCTATTGTAGAATCTGTTAAATAATGTTTATGCACACTTCTTATGAGATTTCTGATCGTGGTCAAATTTAACCAAATTTTAGTAGGTATGTTATAGATCTGACCTTTCTATTTCTATTCTAAGTTTTAAATCGCATTGTTCAATGTTCAATGCTCCCTCTATGAACAAGAACGCGGCGAGTGCAATGTTCTTACGTTCCAGAGAGCCGTCTCCGTCTATGCTAGCTACCAAGTTGCATAGAGCCAGCTCTATGGACTTTCCTGTCTGATAGACATATTGATAAGTATACTAATAAGGGGATTCGTCTCAAGCGCCTCTCCGTTAATCCGCACTCATCCAGCATCCAGCAGTTTCTTTAAAAAATATGTAATATTTATTGGTCTGAATGATTGGGGTGTGGATCCCAGCAGACTTCCTGGGAAGTGATTCTGGATCGTGTGTAGGATCTATTCCGGCGTTTTATCGACCTTAGCTCTTACACAACATCTATTTATTATGGACTAGGAACTGTTATTGTACTATCCTACTGACTGCGCCAATAAGGTCGCCGTAAATAGTTCATTTTTAAAATAAAAAGTACAAGCTTCTATTTAGGCGAAAAATACAATATTTCAATTTTGAACAAGCAAAATTATAGTTTATTTTGTCTTGAGCTGATTCTCCTGGTGGAGTGATGAAAAAGAGAATTATTAAGAATTAAACTTAACTTGAATCTATTGCTTTTTTAGGTGTTTTGAGACCTCAAGACTGTAAACAGTGGAGCTGCGACGTGTGCGCAAAAATGTTCACCACGAAATACTTCTTGAAAAAACACAAAAGACTGCACACAGGCGAAATGCCCTATTCCTGCACGATATGCCAGAAATCGTTCACTTTTCAACAATCCTACCACAAGCACATGCTCTATCACTCATCAGAAAAGCCTTACGTTTGCAACGAGTGCGGCAGAGCATTCAAAGAGCATTCCACTTTACAGAATCACGCCCGAATACATTCGGGAGAAAGACCTTTTGGATGCGAAATATGTGGTAGGAATCCATCAAATTAAAATGAATTATTTATTATACTATACTTTACAGGAAAACGTTTCCGTCAAAGAGTCTCCTACTTAGTCCACATGCGAATCCACACTGGAGTGATGCCCTACAAATGTACCGAATGCAATAAAAGTTTCCGATATAAAGTGAGCCAAAGATCACACAAATGTCCTCCTGGATCAGTCGTAAAAGTAAACGAAGATCCACCTAATCCAGCACCAAAATGTATCATGTCGGTTGATTACGATACTGGCAATATCAATCTTATACCTGGAAATCAAGAATTAATAATATTACAAAATAATGGTAAAATATATATATGAGTATTTTTTAAGCATTTCTTTTACGAAACAATTTTTTTTAGATAATAATAATGCTGTAGATATTTACAATGTTGCTCATTTGTCTCCAATATTGCCCGAAGTAGAGTCGTTGTGCCTCAATAATAATTCACCGGCATCGCCCAGCGAAGAGAATATTCAGATTATAAGGGAAAAATGTTTGGAAGAGTTGTTTAAATAAAGTATTTTTGGATATTGATTTTGTTTAACGTTTGCAGGAGAGTTTTAAAACAGTTTCAACTTACAATAAAACAAATACTCTCATATATTTTTCATCCATTTTTTGTGTCTTAAACAGAGAAATTTTTTATCTCTTCTTCTTCTTACATTTTTCCAGAATCTTTTTTTCCTTAACATCTTCCTAATCAAAACCTGTTCCCTCAACTAGAGTTTTTGAAGTTATAAAATGAGTAATAATAATGAAATATTAGTTCTGAAGACGTTATGTTTTGTAACATACGACGTCTTTGAGATGCTTTGAAGACGTACCTAATGTCTAAAAGTCGTCTCTGCTTGCTTGAATGTCGTTTGTGAACATCTTAGAAACGTCTTTAAAATGTTTCTATGTTGTCTGAGTTGTTGGTATTTATGTATTTTTGCAAAAAAAAACTAATACAATACCAATTTATTAAACTTTTTCAGCGATTTACTTTACACACTAGTGCGTAAAGTATAATTTTACGTCTTTTAAACAGTGCGCAAAGTAAGTAATAGGTATTTTGTACTTTATGCACGCACGGTAGTAGAAAATAAGTATGTATTCATTCAACGTTAACTCGGTTTTATTGACGACACAAGATACGTTTCCATGGCACACTTATTCAACCCCATTTTATAAAATTCAAATGGATAGTAGGTAACCAAGGGTAACTTTGTCAAATAAAGCTATTAACCAAACAAATTTTTCATTTAATTTACCTACTTTTTAAATGTAAAACCTAAACGATGCCGTACTTTGAAGAAATAATAAAAAAACTGGGCTGGGACGATGGTTTCCAAATCCCTGTTGCAAACGCCGAAAATCAGGAACTGGAACAAGAACTTATCGCTTTAACTTTACGAAAAATCAAAGCGAAAAACGATTTAGAAAACTCTGTGACTCGCCAGAACAATATACAGGACCATTTCAAGTATATAAAACAGGAACATGAACACAATCAGGTACCTATACATAATAGTTGTTTCAGCTTTATTTTTTTAAACAAATTTTTACCCTACAGAAATTATTTACTGCTCACAAACAACAAAATGACGACGAAGTCAACCATTACCACATCCTCAAAGCAGAATTGACCAAAACCGAACGTTGTACAACAGAAGTGTCCAAACGTATCGCCTTTTTAGGAGAACGCAAAGAAATCTTGAGAAACGAACTGCAAAAGGCTGTCATCAAAGTTGACAGAATCAAACAGGAAACTGGTTGGGACATTGAAGCGCTGAAAGGCTGGGAAGAAGCGTTGAAAAAGCGCGACAATGATAATGAGCTTTTTAAAAAGGTTTCCAAAGAAGATGAAAGGAGGTTTAATGAGTTGGAGGCTAAAAGGCAGCTTTTGCAAGCGGAATACGACTGGAAACATCAGGCTATTGGGAAAATTGTGTGCGAATTGAAAAGTTGTGAAATGATTATAGAGAGAACAGGTAATTGGTGTGTTTTTTTAGAACTTTCTTGTTGAAAAACTCCTTAAACAAGTTCCAACTTCCAAATTGAGATTTTTTTGTAATTTCACTGTTTGTTGCCCAATCGCCTCGAATTTTTGGCATGTTTCGCCTCAAACTTAATAAAATAGATTCATGAGCACAACTATAGGGGTGCTGCAGCACCATTTTTTTTTTCTTTTTTTTTTTTTGATGATGAGGTTTCATGAAAAGGAAATGAAAAGCGTAAAAAATAGTTAGTTTCACGAGGGTTTGTACTTACGTCATCATTTGCCTTTTTTTTGAAAAATAGGTTTTTTTATGTCTGAAATTTCAAACAAACACATAGTTCGTTGCATGGCACGAAGGTTTTACTGGTTTTACTTACGTCATCGATGACGTTATAACAAAATAAAAAACAAATCATAGATTAATTCATAGAGCACCTTCGGAATTATTGTTTTGTAATACATTTTCCAACTTAGAATAGGAGGTTATCCAGTTATCCGAAAATATATAAATAAATTTCTCCTGGAGTGATTTTTAACTGGAAAATTTTGAAATTTTCCTTTAATGAGCTCCTCATTTTCCTCTTTCTCCTGTAAAAATTTCAAAATTTTCTTGTTGCCAGTTTTCCAGGAAAAGATTAAAATGTAAGAGGCTGAATTTTCCTTAATTTTGCCTAAATAAGTCAATTTTCTTTGAATAATTTTTCCTGGAGTGATTTTTCACTGGAAAATTTCGAAATTTCCCTATAATGAGCTCCTCACTTTTCTCTTTTTCCTGGAAAATATTCAAAATTTTTCCTTTGCCAGTTTTCCAAAAAAAAATTTAAATGTGAAAGGGTAAATTTTTCCTTAATTTTGCTTAAATAACTCAATTTTCCAGAATTTTTTCTAGGGTCATTTTTCACTAAAAAATTTTGAAATTTTCTTATAATGAGCTCCTCACTTTCCTTTTTCTTTTGGAAAAATTTCACAATTTTTGCTTTGCCAGTTTACCAGAAAAAAATTAAAATGTGAAAGGAGGAATTTTGCTTAAAAAAGTCAATTTTCTAGAACTTACCTCTTGACTTTGTTTGGAGTGATTTTTCACAAGAAAATTTTGAAATTTTCCTATAATGAGCTCCTCATTTTCTTCTTTCTCCTGGAAAAATTTAACAAGTTTTGCTTTATTAGTTTTCCAGAAATAAATTAAAATGTGAGAGGATGAGTTTTTCTTAATTTTACTTGAAAAAGTCATTTATTCAGAATATTTCCTGGAGCAATTTTCTATTGGAAAATTTCGAAATTTTCTTATAATGAGGTCCTAACTTTTCTTTTTTTCCTCTTTTGCTAGTTTTCCAGAAAAAAATGAAATATAAGAGGATGAATTTTCTTTAATTTTACTTGAAAAACTCAATTTTCCATAATTTTCCCTGGTGTGATTTTTCACTGGAAAATTTCAAAATTTCCCTATAATGAGCTTCTCACTTTTCTCTTTCTTCTAGAGAAATTTCACAATTTTCCCTTTGCCAGATTTCTAGAAAAAAATTAAAATGTAAGAGGGCTAATTCTCCTTAATTTAGTTTTTCAAAATTTTTCCTGGAGGGATTTTTCACTGGAAAATTTTTAAATTTTCGTAAAATGAGCTCCTCATTTTCCTCTTATTCCTGGAAAATTTTCAATTTTTTTTTTTCCAGTTTTCCAGAAAAAAATTGAAATATAAGAGGATGAATTTTCTTTAATTTTACTTGAAAAACTCAATTTTCCATAATTTTCCCTGGTGTGATTTTTCACTAGAAAATTTTGAAATTTACCTATAATGAGCTCCTCACTTTTCTCTTTCTTCTGGAAAAATTTCACAATTTTCCCATTACCAGAATTCTAGAAAAAAATTGAAATGTAAGAGGGTGGATTCTCCTTAATTTTAGTTAAAAAAGTTATTTTTTCAAAATTTTTCCTAGACTGATTTTTTACTGGAAAATTTTGAAATTTTACTAAAATGAGCTTCTTATTTTCCTCTTATTCCTGGAAAATTTTCCAAATTTTCCCTTTGCAAGTTTTCCAGAAAAAAATTAAAATGTAAGAGGGTGAATTTTCCTTAATTTTACTTGAAAAAGTCAATTTTTAGAATTTTTCCTGAAGTGATTTTTCACTGGAAAATCTTGAAATTTTCCTATAATGAGCTCCTCACTTTCCTTTTTTTTTTTGGAAAAAATTTCATAATTTTTGCTTTGCCAATTTTCCAGAAAAAAATTGAAAAGTGAAAGTATGAATTTTGCTTAAAAAAGTCAATTTTCCAGATATTTCCTCTCGACTTTCCTTGGAGGGATTTTTCATTAGAAAATTTTGGAACTTTCCTATAATGAGCTCCTCATTTTCTTCTTTCTCCTGGAAAAATTTCACAAGTTTTGCTTTATTAGTTTTCCAGAAATAAATTGAAATGTGAGAGGATGAATTTTCCTTAGTTTTACTTGAAAAAGTCAATTTTCCAGAATTTTCCCTGGAGTGATTTTTCACTGGAAAATTTTGAAATTTCCCTATAATGAGTTCCCCACTTTCTTCTTTTCCTTGGAAAATTTTCAAAATTTTCCCTCCGCCAGTTTTCTAGAAAAAAATTAAAATGTAAGAGGATGAATTTTCCTTAATTTTGCTTAAATAAGTCAATTTTCCAGAATTTTTTATGGAATGATTTTTCATTAGAAAATTTTAAAATTTAGCTATAATCAGTTCTTTACTTTCCTCTTTTTTCTGGAAAATTTTCACAATTTTCCTTTTGCCAGTTTCCCAGAAAAAAATTAAAATGTAAGAGGTAAATTTTGCCTAAAAAAGTCAATTTCCCAGAATTTTTCCTGGAGTAATTTTCAACTAGAAAATTTCAAAATTTTCCTATAATGAGCTCCTCACTTTATTCTTTCTTCTAGAAAAATTTCACAATTTTCCCTTTGCCAGATTTCTAGAAAAAAATTAAAATGTAAGAGGTGAATTTTCCTTAATTTTACTTGAAAAAGTCAATTTTTCAGAATTTTTCTTGGAGTGATTTTTCACTGGAAAATTTTGAAATTTTCTTATAATGAGCTCCTCACTTTCCTTTTTCTTTTGGAAAAATTTCATAACTTTTGCTTTGCCAGTTTTCCAGAAAAAAATTGAAATGTGAAAAGATGAATGTTGCTTGAACAAGTCAATTTTCCAGAACTTTCTTCTCGACTTTCCTTGGAGTGATTTTTCACTAGAAAATTTTTCCTCATTTTCTTCTTTCTCCTGGAAAAATTTCACAAATTTTGCTTTATTAGTTTTTCAAAAATAAATTGAAATGTAAGAGGATGAATTTTCCTTAGTTTTACTTGAAAAAGTCAATTTTCCAGAATTTTTCCTGGAGTGATTTTTCACTGGAAAATTTCAAAATTTCTCTATAATGAGCTCCTCACTTTCCTCTTTTTCTTGGAACATTTTCAAAATTTCCCCTCTGCCAGTTTTCTAGAGAAAAATAAAAATGTAAGAGGGAAATTTTCCTTAATTTTGCTAAATAAGTCAATTTTCCAGAATTTTTTATGGAGTGATTTTTCATTCGAAAATTTCAAAATTTTGCTATAATGAGCTCTTTATTTTCGTTTTTTTTCTGGAAAATTTTCACAATTTTCCTTTTGCCAGTTTCCCAGAAAAAAATTAAAATGTAAGAGGGTGAATTTTGCCTAGAAAAGTCAATCTCCCAGAATTTTTCCTGGAGTGATTTTTCACTGGAAAATTTTGAAATTTTCTTGTAATGAGCTCCTCACTTTCCTTTTTCTTTTGGAAAAATTTCACAATTTTTGCTTTGTCAGTTTTCTAGCAAAAAATTGAAATGTGGAAGGATAAATTTTGCTTAAAAAAGTCAATTTTCCAGAACTTTCCTGTCGACTTTCCTTGGAGTGATTTTTCACTAGAAAATTTTGGATTTTTTTTATAATGAGCTCCTCATTTTCTTCTTTCTCCAGGAAAAATTTCAGAAATTTTGCTTAATTAGTTTTCCAGAGATAAATTGAAATGTAAGAGGATGAATTTTCCTTAGTTTTACCTGAAAAAGTCAATTTTCCAGAATTTTTCCTGGAGCGATTTTCCATTGGAAAATTTTGAAATTTTCTTATAATGAGCTCCTGACTTTTTTATTTCTTCTTCTTTCAGTTTCCCAGAAAAAAAAACTGAAATATGAGAGGATGAATTTTCCTTAATTTTACTTGAAAAAGTCAATTTTCCAGAATTTTTCCTGGAGTGATTTTCCACTGGAAAATTTTGAAATTTCCCTATAATGAGCTCCTCACTTTCCTCTTTTTCTTGGAAAATTTTTAAAATTTTCCCCCTTGCCAGTTTTTCAGAAAAAAATTAGAATATAAGAGGGTGAATTTCCTTAATTTTGCTAAATAAGTCAATTTTCCAGAATTTTTTATGGAGTGATTTTTCATTCAAAAATTTTAAAATTTTGCTATAATGAGCTCTTTATTTTCTTCTTTTTTCTGAAAAATTTTCACAATTTTCCTTTTGCCAGTTTCCCAGAAAAAAATTAAAATGTAAGAGGGTAAATTTTGCCTAAAAAAGTCAATTCCCAGAGTTTTCTCTGAAGTGATTTTCCACTGGAAAATTTTGAAATTTTCCTATAATGAGCTCTTCAGTTTTCTCTTTCTTCTGGAAAAATTTCACAATTTTCCCTTTGCCAGATTTCTAGAAAAAAATTTAAATGTAAGAGGGTGAATTCTCCTTAATTTTGGTTAAAAAAGTTAGTTTTTCAAAATTTTTCCTGGAGTGATTTTTTACTTTTTGTAAAATGAGCTCCTTATTTTCCTCTTGTTCCTGGAAAATTTTCCAAATTTTCCCTTTGCAAGTTTTCCAGAAAAAAAATAAAATGTAAGAGAGTGAATTTTCCTTAATTTTACTTGAAAAAGTTAATTTTTCAGAATTTTTCCTGAAGTGATTTTTTATTGGAAAATTTTGAAATTTTCCTATAATGAGCTTCTCACTTTCCTCTTTTTCTTGGAAAATTTTCAAAATTTACCCTTTGCCAGTGTTTGGGACTTACGTTTTATCGTATTGTAATTTGGGTAATTTAAACGCAACTTGTATATATGTCTTAAATTTGAAGTGTAAATTTCAATTATTAATTGCGCGTGAGAATGGCATTTCCATCAGTGGCGGATCCAGGATTTTCTTCAGGGGGGGGGGGGGGGGGCGCAGGCTTAGAATTATCTTATCAACAATGATTTCTTGAAAATTTATTTTTACTTTACTTATACGTTAAAGAATGTACAGGGTGGACAATTTTGATATGAAACGTCAATTTCTGAGCCAGATACAAAAAAAATTAATCCTCCACTCTGCTGACGCTCAAATTTCATGAAATCTTGATTGGTGTAAACACTGCAAACCGCCTTTTGATACCCGCAACCGGTTTGCCGCTAGAGGATGTTTCTCGATATTGAGCAATAAGGTGAAACCTTCCCAACTTTTTTAATGATGAAAATAATTGATTTCTGTATAAACTTTGTGGAGGTACTTTTACCAAGCAGAATTCAATGACGTTCTCGAAAAAATTGAGAATTTGTCTTATTTTTTAAAAAATAAAAGCCCTAGGTATATGCAGGGGTGGGGCACGAAAAACTTCCCCAGGTTTTCTCAGATGTTGGATAATTAATTAAAAAATCGCTCGAACACGTCAATTTTTGTTTTTTGGGGGACACATTTTATTGGTATTTTCACCCCCTACCTGCCAACCTCTAAGTGAGGATTACAGGTACCCCCAAAATTTCAAATCAAAAGGGGGGTCGAGTGATACGTCATTTGATAGCTATTTTCATTAAGATTATATCCCCGAAGTTTCAAGTTGCTACTATTTACCCTGTCGAAATGACGGCTTGTCAAAGTTGGGAAAAATCAATGGAAAAATGTTGTGTGGTTTTTACTTGTACCTATGCTTAGATGTGACAGGTAAAAACTATACAGTTTAGATTATCGAAAAAAAGCATTTATCCTAACTTTGACATGCCGCCATTTCGGCAGGGTGAATAGTAGCAACTTGAAACTTGGGGGGATATAATCTTAATGAAAATCGCTACCAAGTGACATATCACTCGACCCCTCTTTCCATTTAAAATTTTGGGGGGTACCTGTAGTCCCCACTTCTTAGAAGTTGACAGGTACACTGAGAAAAACGCGTTAACTAAGCATGTGGGTTGAATTTTTATAGTAGTCATTACTAGAAAAATAGTTATCACGACCACTCTGGTTTTGTTATTTCAGCCATTTCAAATTAGTTGTACCTTGGAAATCAAAGGGATTTTCAAATGAACTATCTTCATGCCTAGTATTTTCGCTTTTTTTATAATTAAACGTGCAACATCGCACATTTACGTCCGAATTCCTTCCGTAGACTCAGAACCGCTGGGCAAACAATAGTTTCCATGCTATTATAACAAATACTTTTTAGTTGCCACTGCTAAGCAAGAAGGCAAAGTCAACTAAGAAAATGAGTTGTCATCGATAATTATACTGGTTACACCAATACAAAATTATAGCTTGAATAACTCCGGACAACTATGAAATAATAGTTGCTGCAACAAGTTTTTAGATAAGGAATAAATGTTTACGGCTAACTAAAATATTAGTTGATATAACCTCGAAAGTCGTATGTCGTACGAACTAATTCATATTTGCCGTTGCAACTAAATTTTTGACCTGTCCTCTATGCTATCCACGCTTCTAGTTACATTTACTAAATTTTTAGTTATAACAGCCTATTTTTTTTCTCAGTGTAGGGGGTGAAAATACTAATAAAATGTGTCCCCCAAAAAACAAAAATTGACGTGTCTGAGTGATTTTTGATTAAACACCTAACACCTGAGAAACTCTGGGTGGGAAGTTTTTCGTGCCCCACCCTGTATATTAATAATTCATTGATAGCTCTATTATTGCTTATTTTAATGATATAAGGTTTAATAGGTCTATTTCTAACAGTTTTCTAGAAAAAAAAAATTATAGATGTTCCAATCAGAAGAAACAATGGGCAATGGCTTACGTTCACCAGAACCAAAACAGATTATAAACAGTTTTAAACAGTTTACAAATAACAACAGAATATGTTGGGTAAACTCTTTGTTCTGCTGAACGGTTCGACTTTTCAATGATAAAACGTCATCTTATGAATGACAGGTCACCACACAAAACACAGTGTTGAAAATTATAAACACAACACAAACAATGGCGACCGTTTGCAAAACATGTTTGGTTTCAACATAAATTCAACGTAGCGTTCCGCAGAACAATCGCAAACCGTTTACCAACGTTTGTATCTGGTGAACGTGGCAATGTATGAGAAGGAGACCTATCTCATTTTCCTTATAGATATAAAGTCCTCTTCTAACACATTGTTTCTTAACAAAAACACATAATTTTTTTGCTGAAAAACTGTTAGAGATAAACCGATCGAACTTTATATCATTGAAAGCAGCAAAAGCAGAGCTATCCAATCAGATATAATTATATTATAGGGTGTCCAGTGTCCCATCAAAACAATCGAACTCTACTCTGGTTAATATCTCGAATTCGGGAACAAATAGAAAAAAAACTGAGAAAGTCACTGGATTCCCTAGCCACAAAACGGTTCAAGATACATCAAATTTGAGGACTCAGAGTGGGGCTTGATATTTTTGTATCTCGCTCAGAATAGATGTTTTATATCAAAAGTGTCCAAATTGGAAAACCCTGGCACATATCAAAAAACCGAAAGTAACAAATGAAAATCTATTTACAACAACAATAGTGTGGCTTAGGAAATTTTCCAATAACATTTTATTGGAAAATTTTTCCATGAAATTTTATTGGAATATTCTTTTATAAAATTTTTCTATCTATAATTTTAAAAAAAAAATTAAGTAGTTTTCGAGGCTCGCCCCCGCGCCCCCCCCCCCCCCCCCTGTATCCGCCACTGATTTCCATGGACTTTTCGCGCGGTACCCTAAAAGAGAGCAAGAGTGCGCTCTTGATTAAAGAAGGACAGAGAGATGTAGTAGCCGAAAATATGTGCTATCGCTGTCCGAAAGATGAGAACGATTTTTGCCGGCAATCAAACGAGAACCAATTATTTTAGTGCCTAAACCCACGCAGTTTCGGGGTAAGTCCTTTATTGGTTTTGCCATTTATCGATTTTTGATAACTTTTTAAAAAATACAGTCCACTGATTAGCTCGTACATTTGGTACCTTCGGCCGCATTATCGGTTACCTTTTTTCATATACAAGTTGCGTAAAAATGAATTTTAATTAATTACATTGGTATAGTCCAACAAATACCATTTTAAAGTCACGTGATTTTTCTCTATCCTTGTTAAATACATCCCCAACAGCGGTGATAGTAAAATTGACAAAAAAATTGCTGTCTAATTATTGTTCATAATATTCTTACCTGAAATAGAATTCGTCACCGTCATCATTTAGTTTGTCAAAGTTATTTTCGAAAATAATACAACGAACAAACACAGCTAATAATTTTGACTATATTAACCTTTTTCTAACTCGAAAAGAAGCAAATAGAAAACGGGTACCCCAGTTTAAGTTCAGAATGTATTACAACAGACAGCAGATGCGACAAAAGTGAGTCTCGCAGCAATTGCAAGTATTAACATTGCCCTCTGATTGGTCAATACTACTTCAGAAACGCGTTTGTAAAATGCTAGTGGGAACATATATTAAAATTTAATAGTAATTAACCACCAGTAGCTTTTTGTAGGTGATATCAACGTGTACAGGAATACCCCGTTCCTGGGGAATCCCTGAGGTTGTGTAGGGTTCTGGTCGGCAAGGGGAAGGAAGGGAAGTAAACAACCGATGGCGAGTTGAAGGCCAAGATGGGATTTTTAATAGTCAATCAGTTTTATGGTTTCAGTAGAACTATAACAAATTAACAAATATTGTTGTGGTTCAAGAATTAATTTAAAGCCATAATATACCGAATATTTTGCACAGGTACCAAATCTAGATATTGTAGTTTATAATAATAAAGTCTGTGGCAAAATATCGTTACATAAAATAGGAGATGGACAATCAGCTAATGATCGCCGATTCTCTCATTGAATTAAGTGAATTTGCTTACCTATAATACCAGACACAATCCTTGTTTTAGGATATAAAACGCAGAAATTCGCCAGAGGCTATTAATGTGCTCTACTTGATCGCCGGCAGGAGAAAGAATCAAATTTGTTCAATGAAACCTGAAATTTATCGGTGTGTGGAATTTCTACCCTACACAAGGTCACAAACAGGTGTCTTGGTAAAACGAGCGCATCATTCTCAATCACTCCACATAAAGGTGCTTATGATAATGCGACAATGGCAATAAGATCTGGTACATCTTGCCCCCCCCAGTTCATTGTATAGCTCTTCTCACAGCTAAGCTGATACCATGAACTATTCTGAGCCGATAAAAAATACTTTTAAATGGCTTGCATGAAATGTTCCCCTTTCTTTGGAAGATTGAGGATATTTTAACACATAAGTATGCGAACTAACTCGTTTTTTAACCTCATAAGGCCCTTCAAAAAGCAAAAGAAACTTCTTGGTCTCAGCTTTAATAATCGATGAGACATTATTCGCGCGCAGCAATACCAGCGTTCCGTTCTCAAACTCAGGGACCGGAGGTCTGGAAAACCTCAGCTTCCGACGAGCGGCTTGCCCCTCCAGAATTTCTTTGGCTAGGACCAGCTTCCTATCCTGAGACATCTGTGGTTGTGCATCAAACGGGATTTTTTAACTTTTTCCGGCAACAGTCGAACTCTATCTACTCCCTGTTGCAACTCCACCGGGCTAAAACCTGTGGATTCATGAACTAAAGAATTCAAAAATTCCGCAAATCTCTCAATTTCGAATGCCCATCGAGACTGCTGTTCCCAACAGTATGTCCGACACAAACGACCCAACTCTCGCATGACTCGCTCACTAGGGTTCGCCACTGGATGCCTAACTGAAGTAAAACATAACTCTGATATTCAATTCCTCTAAAGTGCTCCGCCACCGTTTGGACGTAAATTGCGTTCCCTGGTCAGACAACACACTCATAGGTACTCCATGGTTTGGAAAGTAAGATTTGGTTAAACGATTAAGTATGGCGCTGTTGTGCCTTTCTTTAATGGATAAAAAGTGACATACTTAGTGAATACGTCCAACAAAACACAAATGTACGTAACCCCTCCCTACTTTTTGGCAAAGGCCCATAAAGGTCCAGCGCGACGAGTTCGTTTTTCGTGTTTGGTAAAATCGATTCCAGAGGAGGATGAGGCAATTTGCACGACTTGGCTTTTTGACAAATCTCACAAGCTTTTATAACTTTTTTTATGTCGGGCAAACATATTAGTCCACCAAACTTCCGTTTTGAGGGCTTGCCAGGTCTTATAGGAACCGAAATGCCCTAATGTCTCATGAAATGTCTTAGCAAACATTTCCTGCCAAACTCTTAGGAACACAAAGACGATAGAAATCATTTTCATTTTGGCGTAATTAAAGCAGATCGTTACATAGAAACGAAACGTGATTTTAATTGCTCATTTGAGTCCAGCGATTCGATAATATCTGCAAGTTTTTTTATCCTCCCGTTGTTTTTTCTCAAATTTATCCAATATTTTCAAAAACTCTTTTGGTAATTTAAACATACTGAGAATCTTAATAAGTTTATCCGAGGGACCCTCCGGATCAGCCGCACAGCTCCGCGAAAGAGCGTCCGCCACAATATTATTTTTTCCCGGACAATATTCTATGCTAAAATCAAATTCCTGCAACGCCAAAGCATAGCGCGCGACGCGAGCAGATAAGGGGCGACAAGTTTGCAAATAGCTCACCGCTCGATTGTCCGTATACACGAAAAATTTCCTACCCAGGAGGTACACCCGAAATTTATTCACAGCCCAAACCAAACTTAACGCTTCCAGTTCGTTTATGTGGTACCTTTTTTCTCTGTCTAGCAGCTGCCTACTTGCCCATGCAATAGTCTGTACGCGACCTTCAACCATTTGGTAGAGAGATGCGCACCCCAAAGCGACCTCGGAAACTATCTACTGATAAACAAAATGAAATTCCTTCTACCGGGTGATACAATAAAGTATTGTTGGCCAAATAGGTTTTAATTTTTTCAAACGCCTCTTGCTCTAGCGAAGTCCAAATCCATTTTTTGCTTTTTCTCAACAACTGAGTGAGCGGCGCAACAATTTCGGAAAATTTTTCACAAAAACTTCTGTCGAAGTTAGCCAAACCCAAAAAGCGCTGTAACTCTTTCACGTTTCTCGGTACCCTGTAATCTTTCAAAGCCTGGACTCGTTCTGGATCTGTACGAATTGCACTGGAAGAGATTATGTATCCCAAATACGACAATTCCCTTCGAAATAATTCACACTTACGAAGACGCAATGTAAAGCCTGCCCTCTTTAGTCTCGTAAATACTTGATCTAAATGCTTTAGTTGATCTTCGAATGACTGCGAGATTATCAAAATATCGTCGACAAAAAACGTTGCGAATGAAGCAAACTCGTGTCCAAAAACCTTACTCAGGCACCGCGTAAAAGTGCTTACACTCGAAGATAGCCCAAATGGCAGGGTACAGAAAACGTATGTTATGCCATTAAATTGGAAACCCGTATATTTCCAGCTTTCTGGCGATAGTGGAATTTGCCAGTATCCATGAGTGAAATCAATAGTGGACATGTACGATATGTTTCGAAACGAATGCAAAATCTCACTTATTGGGGGTGGAGTGTCGTACTCAGGCTCCATGACTTTATTTAGGAAACGGGCATCCAGACAAATTCTAACCGTATTATCTTTCTTTAATGTGGCCATAATTGGCGACACGTAGGGTGTAGCCATTTTTTTTATTACCCCCCACTCTTCCATAGCATTCAACTGTGCTTGGACTGCCTCCCTATGTGCCAAGTGGGACTGGATATTGTTTATGAAAAAAAGGAGTGCAATCCCGCATTCTAATGGTATGCTCATACTCACTGGTCCTACCGGGAATGTCTGAAAACACACTTGCATGTTTTTTTAATAACTCAGAAAATATAATTTTTTCCTCCTCTGATATTACACTTTTTTTCAAGATATCTACAAAGTCAATTTCAAGTGAATGTTTCTCTCTTCCCAGCAGTACCGGTTGTTTATATTGAATAGTTTTAATATCTAGCGTCTCGACATTACCCAAAAAATGGTCCGAAAAAATCTCCGACGCCGAATGCATTTATTATTTACCTTAAAAAAAACCTTCTTTATTCCTAATTCTATACGTGCGCTCATTAAATGTAATAAATCAATTCCAATAATTATTGGATAAACCAAATCTGGAATGCATAAGAATTCATGTTTAATTTCCTCATTTGAAATTTTAATTGTTAATAAACTTTGATGTTTTACCCGCCTCTGTTTTGCGCGAAAAGCCCCAGAAACTTTCACACCTGTACTTGGAAAACAAGGAATTTCACCCTCGAACTTCGAAATTTGACCCCAAACTTCGTCACTGTAAGCACAGATTGACTTCCAGTGTCTATCAAAGCCGGAAAATGAAATTCGAAAATTGAAACTGAAATTACTGGGCAACGTGAATCTGCTACATTATGTTCATATTCACATTCGTTCAAAAGTTCTTCGGGTGGGTAATTTAGAGTAGATGTTTGTACTGGGTTTACCTTAGCCCTCTGTATTACTGCCTCAACCCTAGGGCTTACCGGGGTTGAGTGTCGCATTCGTTTTCCGACCCCCACTCGTTATCATTTTGCTCGTGACCCTCTAGCGCTGAAATATTTTTATTTTTGGAGAAATCCCTCTTAAAACTTTCATTTTTTCGCGTGTTGTTCGAAAATTTGGAAAAATCTCGACCCTCGTGATTCTTTGAATCCCTATAATCAAAACTCTTCCGCTCATTACCTGGCGCTTCAGCGAAAAAATAATCGGCTTGACGCAATCTTTCCATCGCGTCAGCAAAAGTTCTGGCTCCTACCAAAATAACAGAAACGCTCGGGGGAAAATGTCGGGAAATCGTTTGTATCAGTAAATTCTCTGAATATGGGGGTTCTAGATGTTTAGCCATTGCCACAAAAGTCATGAAATGATTCACCAAGTTACCTGTATTATTATTGTACTTTGAACTTTGAATTTTTAGCTTTATTTCTAACTGTTTATTTTCTGACCAAAACTGCTGTAAAAATGCATTTTTTAAATCACCAAAATTATCAAAATTTTCCAGATAAGCCTGACCCCACAATAAAGCATTTCCCTTTAACTGATTTAGAAAAATCATCTTAAAAATTTCAAAATTAATACCTTCGTTTGCTAAGTGAAACTCCATTTGCCTGATAAAATCTACCGGGTGAATGCTATTATTACTGTTGTCAAATGTCGGAAGTTTTTTATTTGAATCTAAAACACCATTATTTTGTGATCTATATGGCGTAAAATTCGGAATTAATGGGTTTGCTGAAGGCCTATTATTTGTTGTGCTGGAACTAGGTGATAGGTTTATGTTTTGCATGGCTGAAACTACCCTTGCAACAATTTGATTCAACTGATCATCATTGAACTGGCTATTTTGGTGCAAATTAGCTGATTGTGCACCTGTACACCTTGGTTGATTAAATTGTGCACCCCTTATATTCTGATTAAAAAATCCATCTCTAATATCCTTACGATTATTTCTTAAAAAATTGTTAGTAATACCAGTATAAATGTTATTTGGAACTGTTTCTGCGCCACGATTGTTAATTATCGGTTGAAAATTGGGCACATAGGTTTGATTTTGCATACGCCAATCCTCCTGCAAACCTCTCTGAAAACTAATATTTTGCCCTTCTGAAAATAAGTTTTCGTGGTCAGAAACAATTCCTTGAAATGACAAAGCCCCCTCTCCCTGGTTGTTCTTCTCCATCGAAGATCTCCTGGCCTCTGCATTGGGTGATGGATTGGGGGTAGGGGCCCCATGGTTGTTATTCATATTAAAACTATTGTTACCTTCTTTTCTTGTGGTATTTCTTGAAACCGCACCTGTAGAAGCTTTTGATTTGCTTCTCGTGTTGTAGGCGCTGTCCCTCTGTTCTGGTGATCGTTCCAGAGGCATTCTGAAGTTTATCGTCTCCCCCTTTCGACTCCACTAGTTGGGTGCCAAGTTGTACAGGAATACCCCGTTCCTGGGGAATCCCTGAGGTTGTGTAGGGTTCTGGTCGGCAAGGGGAAGGAAGGGAAGTAAAACACCGATGGCGAGTTGAAGGCCAGATGGGTTTTTAATAGTCAATCAGTTTTATGGTTATCAGTAGAACTATAACAAATTAACAAATATTGTTGTGGTTCAAGAATTAATTTAAAGCCATAATATACCGAATATTTTGCACAGGTACCAAATCTAGATATTGTAGTTTATAATAATAAAGTCTGTGGCAAAATATCGTTACATAAAATAGGAGATGGACAATCAGCTAATGATCGCCGATTCTCTCATTGAATTAAGTGAATTTGCTTACCTATAATACCAGACACAATCCTTGTTTTAGGATATAAAACGCAGAAATTCGCCAGAGGCTATTAATGTGCTCTACTTGATCGCCGGCAGGAGAAAGAATCAAATTTGTTCAATGAAACCTGAAATTTATCGGTGTGTGGAATTTCTACCCTACACAAGGTCACAAACAGGTGTCTTGGTAAAACGAGCGCATCATTCTCAATCACTCCACATAAAGGTGCTTATGATAATGCGACAATGGCAATAAGATCTGGTACAAACGACATAATCAATGGACATACGTTTTTTGCCACCAGTATCACGTGACTTTAAAATGGTATTTGTCGGATTTTACCACAGTTTTTGAGTACCTATTTGTACCTATTTATTATTACACATTCATTTTAACATTTTTTAATATGAAATTCATTAAATTTATTGAAGTTTAGATAATATTTATTATTAAATTATTATTTAGCATTGGGTTGAATGCCGGTAAATATAAAATTATTTTCGCTAACATTCCACAGTTTTGGAGAAGTTTTTTGACCTTGAATTGGGCTGCATATTTTTACCATTGTTAAAAATAGCCTTATCAGACCATTGTCAATTGAAAGCAATAAACAATTTTAGTGTGGCATTTTTGCATTTCTTTATAATTTAAATATTATTGGGTATAGAGTGCCAGGGCAAATACAGATTCTTACGTTTTAACTCAAATAGTATTAATTAATTAATTAAAATTGATATCTACTTCTGAATTTCAAGGTAATTAAAGTCAGTATAGGTTGAAGCGAATATTATTTTAAGTTGTATCTCATAGCTATGGCCGACAAAATTAAGAGAGAGATTAAGAAGTTGCGCAAACTCAGCGTAATATCGAAATAAGTCGAATTCAAGAGTTATATAGGTTGGCACAAGAGTGTTTGGATAATCCTGATGATAAAAATAAAACAGGTTCCTTAAAGTTGAGATTCAAATCAAGAGACATAATATATAATGATTTTAATCAAATACATGGAGGTATTGTAGGACTTTTGTCAGGCTTGGATGATTTTGACGATTTGGTACATGAAGAGGAAGTAATACGTTCCACATTTGACGAAGTTTTTCATGCAATCGGGGTACTCTATATTAATATTTTTCCTCCGTATCATGAAGGTTCTCAAAGTCCCTCAAGTCTGCAGGGTGCAAAACATGTGAATATACGCTTACCAAAATTATCTCTGCCCATTGAAAAATTTCAATATCTAGTGACATCTTTAACTAGTGAACCATTAACGATAGTTAAAACGATTCCACTTAATGCCTCTAATTATTGTATAGCATATGATGCACTTTGCCAACGATATCAAAATAAAAGAGCTCAAAGTTCCCATTATTGGAACGAGATTCTCAATGTTCCTAAAATAAACTGTGAGAACCCTCAAGCACTTAGACATTTGTTGGACATTTTTAATGAAAATCTAAAAGCACTGGAAAATCTGGGATTTCCTGTGCCCCATTGGGATTTTATAATATTTAACTTATTGATTAAAAAAATTGATGCTCAATCTGTAAAGCGATTTGAGCTACAGTTCAATCCGCAAGATTCTTCAAACGATATTCCATCTTATAAGGAGTTAACAGATTTTTTGCATAAGCAATGTCTAGCACTGGACTCTGCTGCGTTGATTGTTACGCCTCAGTCGCCAAAGCCGTTTCTCAAGGTTTCCCAAGGAAATCATATGACAAAAAACTCATTTAGCCCCAACAAATTGCCATACAAGACTTCTCGTCCAGGTCCTTCTACCTTTCTTCTCCAGGGCAGTTCCCCTGAGCCTAAAAGTTGCCTTAGCTGCAACGAAAATTATGATTTGGAATAGGGTGACCATATTTTTTTTGTATGAATGCTGTACACATTTTAAATTTTGGGAAAGGTGAGTGGAGAAAGAAAAAAAAAGACAGTAGAGTCGGCGTCAAGAGTAAAGAGTCAAATGCGCACAAATCCAATTTTGAAGACTAGCCGAACTATCGTTTTGTTCGGTGCTGCTGCTGAACGCCAAGCACGTGGTTTATTGTCGTACGGCCAGCAGGCATATTTATTTAGTCTATTTTCTATCCAAGTTTTGTCTAAAAAGATACCCCGCTGCTGGTTTCAGCTCACGGCCGAGGCCACGGCAGACAGCGAGAGATAGATGAGGCAGTGAGATCGGACCCGCTTCGCGCAGCTTTCCGTGTTGTCACCGTACTCTTTACTGCTGACGCGGACTGTACCAAAACTAACGCCAAAATCACAAAGTGCAACCTGCAAAATCGTTCTTGGCTGGGATCACAAGTAGAATTCTACTTTCATGACGTCACCCGCGACTCATTTATTGCGTACAGTACAGGCCATCATGACGGCTACTAGACAATTTGACGTCATGAAAGTAGAATTCTAGAACAATTCTACTTGTCGTGATCCCTAAGTCCGTGTCCCAGCCCAGGGCTAGGATCAGGACAAGTAGAATTCCACTTTCATGACGTCATCCACGATCTATTTATCGCCTACAGTACAGGCGATAATGCCGGTTGCTAGGCAACTTGACGTCACGAAAGTAGAATTCTAGTAGAATTCTACTTGTCGTGATCCCAGCCCTGGATCCTGATTGTCCGATCAATGACAGGCAATGTGGCCACCTGCCAGACCAAACAAAATCGGAGTAGAACTTTGAGAGTAGAAGGTGGAAGGCGTTTAGCCACATGTGAATGTATCCTGAACCGCTAATGTTTTTCTTTTTTCTAGAGTTTTCAGCAGTGTAGAATAGAAAGGGATAAAAAAGGTAGTTAGCATTAAAAAGAGTAAAGCCTAGTACTCAACACCGCGAAATTCGCTCTTTTTTGACATTGCTTCGACAATCTGACGTTTGATTCACGCATAAAACGTCAAATTGTCGAAGTAATTTCAAAAAAGAGCGAATTTTGCTATTATGAGTACTAGGCTTGATACTCTGGATGATCGCGTAAATGACGTAAATCGCAAATCTAGAGATGCGGCGTTAGCATAGAGTTTCGCTGTACGTTTGCTGTACAAAATCAAATGCTGGACAGACTTTCAAAATGCTGTACAATACAGCGAAATGCTGTACGTATGGTCACCCTAATTTGGAACAATGTTCACAATTTTTGAATAATACTCCAAATCAAAGGTTCACTTTGCTGAAATACAAGAATGTCTGTGTAAATTGTTTTGGCCCCCATTCTGCGCGCCAGTGTACAGATCCCAATTGTTGTTTCATTTGTAGGAAGAAACATCATTCACTGTTACATTTCAACAATGAGTCTCTACCAAATAAGAATAATTTATCTTCTTCAGCTAAGCCACAAACCACATCAAGGCCGTCAGAACCTACACCTGATGAAAACATTTGACTTTCTTCAGGTTAAAACATTTACTAGTGTTACGTCGTCTCCTTCCGTAGTTTTTTTGTCAACAGCTAAGGTGGCAGTACTTGATAGTCGGGGTGTCTTGCAGACTGTTAGAGTTTTGCTAGATAGTGGAAGTCAATCCAGCTTTATCACGGATACATGCCTTATGCGATTAGGCTTACCTCGTAGAAAGTCACACCTCCCTATTTATGGTTTAGGTGAAATTTCCACAAGTTCTTCAGGATTAGCCTCTTGTATCATTAGCGACCCTTCATCTACGTTTAATGTTGAGGTTGTGGGAGTTCCCAAAATTTGTTCTCATCTTCCAGAGCAACCCATTTTACTTGAAAACTTTTCACATTTAGCAAATTTAAAGTTGGCTGATGAGAAATTTAATCAACCTGCTGCGATTGATATGTTGCTTGGGGCAGACCTGTTTCCTTTGTTGCTGTATGAAGGGCGAATTGAGGGTGGTCCCGGAAAGCCAGTCGCACTTAATACCATATTTGGTTGGGTTATTATGGGAAAAACTGATATTCACCATACTGGTGTTCGTACATTTCTTATTACCAGTGAGTCACCCTTGGATGTGGCTATAAGAAAGTTCTGGGAAATTGAGGAAATTCCAGCTGAAATTTTGCCTTCAGACGAAGATATTTTATGTGAAAAAATATATACTGAGACAACCTTTATTGAACCAAATGGTAGATATGTTGTTTCATTGCCATTTAAACAAAGTGATCCCCAATTTGTCGATTCCAGAGATGTTGCTCTGCGACGGTTTCGCTCCTTAGAGCAGCGTTTATCAAAAACTCCCCCTTTGTATTCTGCCTATTCCGAATTCATGCAAGATTATTTGGACCGTGGTCATATGTCATTGGATTTATCTAGGGTAGGGTCCTCGAGTGGTCAAGAATATTTTATTCCTCACTTTTGCATTTTTAAGCCAGATAGTGTCACTACAAAGTTAAGAGTAGTGTTCGATGCTAGTGCTAAAGACGCTACTGGTTTTTCATTGAACGATGCTCTTTTAATTGGCCCTAAGCTTCAGCAAAGCATATTTTCTTTATTGCTAAATTTTCGGTTTCATGACGTAGTGTTTACCTGCGATATTAAGCAGATGTATCGTCAAATTCTAGTGACGGAGGCCCACAGAAGATATCAAAAGATATTGTGGCGTTTTTCACAAAATGACCCTGTTCAAGAGTTTGTGTTAAACACCGTGACGTATGGAGTGTCTTCTTCCCCATTTCTGGCTTTGCGCACTATTGCTCAAATCGCTGAGGATCAGAAAACTAATTACCCTGATGCATCTCAGGTTTTGAAATCAGATTCCTTTGTTGATGACTTGGTCACTGGGTCGGATTCTATTGCGTCAGCTTTACGCCTACAAGCAGACCTTATTCAATTATTGGGTCGAAATGGGCTGGAAGTACGTAAATGGGATTCTAATCACCCATCTATTCTAGAAACAGTGCCTCCCTCAGACTGTCCGCAACAGCCTCATTCCTTTGATAATAGCGATTGTGCTATAAAAATGTTAGATTTAACGTGGCTACCCACGTTAGACACCTTTTCATATACTTGCGTTCCTAAGAATAATGCTGCGACAAAAAGAGGCATCCTTTCTGAATTGGCACGCATTTTCGATCCTTTGGGTTTTATAGCCCCTGTATCTTTTTTTGCCAAATATCTCATACAGTATTTATGGGTATTGGGCATAGATTGGGACCAATCTGTTCCTCAAGAAGTCGAAAATCGTTGGTTGCAATTTCAAAATGAATTACCCACATTAAAGAATATAAGTGTTCCACGAAGAGTAATTTCGAGTGACTACCACTCAGTAGAGCTTCACGGGTTTTGTGATGGGAGCGAGAAAGGGTACGCAGCCGTGGTCTATTTTCGATTGTTGAGCAAAAATAGGGCTCCTGCTATTTCGCTAGTTTGCGCGAAATCTAAGATATCTCCATTAAAGAGAATTTCAGTTCCTCGTTTAGAACTATGTGGCGCAGTGCTCTTGTCCAACTTAATTTCGGAAGTTATTAATTGTTACTCTTCTAAACTTGTCTTCGCGGATATCTATGGTTGGTGTGATTCTAAAACCGTTATAGCTTGGATAAAATCCTCCCCTGACAGGTGGAAGACTTTTGTAAGTAACCGTGTTACACATATACAATCAAAAGTTTCTCAAAATATCTGGCATTATATTTCCACAAAAGAGAACCCTGCTGATTGTGCATCTCGTGGTCTTCTACCCACCGAGTTGATAAATCACCCCTTATGGTGGGCGGGACCTCCGTGGCTGCATTCTGACATACTTCCTTGTAATAAGTTGGAAGTTGTCATTAGTGATTGTAATGACGAATCCAGGCCATTTGCCCTTGTTTCGACACGCACATCCTCAGAAGTAGCTACATTACTTTCAAAATTTTCTAATTTTGGTAAAATTAAGAGAATAATAGCGTATTGCTTGAGATTTGCTTTCAATTGGAAGAATTCCGTCAATAAACGGCTTCATGATCCAGTTATGTCTGAGCTTAATGAGGCTCTTTTGATATTGGTAAAACAAACTCAAGCCGAATATTTTTTCGAGGATATTTCAAATCTCACAAATAACAAACCTATTTCAAATCAGTTACGACGATTGGTTCCTTTTTTGGATAGTTCAGGTATACTAAGAGTAGGTGGGAGGCTCAAACATGCTGATGTTGCGTATAATTACAAGCATCCATGCTGCTGCCACGTCAAAGCAGATTAACTGAGTTAATTATTATGGAAACACATTCAGACAATTTTCACCCTGGTTTTCAAACCACTCATTCTCTCATTTTGCAAAACTTTTGGATTCTGAATCCCAAGAGAGCCATTCGCTCTGTTATTGGAAAATGTTTAAGGTGTTTTCGGGTGAATCCTACGTCTAATATACCTCTAATGGCTGATCTTCCTTCATTCCGCGTAAATCAATTAAAGTGTTTCTCTCATGTTTGTGTTGATATGGGCGGGCCTTTTCTAATAACTCCCAATCGTACTAGAGGTTGTAAGACTTTGAAGGCATACTTATGTCTATTTGTATGTTGTAGTACAAAGGCCTTACATCTTGAAATCACTTCAGATTTGTCTTCAGAGTCATTTTTGGCGGCTTTACGGCGTTTTATCTCCACACGAGGAAAGGTGGTAAATATCTACAGTGACTGCGGCACCAATTTTGTTGCCAGCAGCAAATATATTAAAGACATAATGCAGTCAGCTTTTGAAGCTGAGAAAATTGCATGGAACTTTAATCCTGCCGCCCCACATTTTAATGGATTAGCCGAATCAGGGATTAAATCGGTTAAAACTCATTTAGTACGGATTATAGGAGATCAGATTTTGACTTATGAGGAACTGAACACTATTATAGTACAAATAGAAGCCATGTTAAATTCAAGACCATTGAGTCCCATAAGTTCCGACCCTAACGATTTGAATGCCATAACGCCTAGTCACTTTCTTATATTGGAACCGATCACGGCACTTCCCGATTTTGATTTAACCAGTTGCAAATTAAATACCCTAACGCTTTGGCAATTATTGATACGTATGAGTCAGGACTTTTGGAAAAGATGGCGCGATGAGTATTTGCATACTCTGTCTCAGAGATATAAATGGAATACCGCTTCAGATCACCTAAGATTGATATGCTTGTGGTTCTTAAAAATGAACAATTTCCTCTTTTACAATGGGAACTTGCGAGAGTCGTTAAATTACATCCAGGTTCTGATGGGGTTTGCAGGGTAATGACAGTCAGAACGGCTCGCGGCCTATTTCAGCGCCCGGTGGTAAAACTCTGCCCATTACCTGGTCAGTAGGCTTCTCTATGCTTGTTCAGGATGTTTTTTTATTAGGATTATAATTTTATATATTTTTTTTTTAATTTTTTTTGTTTTATACAAAATACGCATTCGGTATTTTGGTGGGCGGTAATGTTTGGGACTTACGTTTTATCGTAAGTCCTTTATTGTTATTGGTTTTGCCATTTATCGATTTTTGATAACTTTTTAAAAAATACACAGTCCACTGATTAGCTCGTACAGCCAGTTTTCTAGAAAAAAATTAAAATGTAAGAGGTGAATTTTCCTTAATTTTGTCTAAAAAAGTAAATTTTCCAGAGTTTTTCCTGGAGTGATTTTTCACTGGAAAATATTGAAATTTTTCTATAATGAATTCCTCACTTTTTTCTTTCTTCTGGAAAAATTTCACAACTTTCCCTTTGCCAAATTTCTAGAAAAAAATTAAAATGTAAGAGGGTGAATTCTCCTTAATTTTGGTTAAAAAAGTTTATTTTTTTTACTGAAAAATTTTGAAATTTTTGTAAAATGAACTCCTTATTTTTCTCTTATTCCTGAAAAATTTTTCAATTTTTTCCTTTGCTAGTTTTCCAGAAAAAAAATTAAGATGTAAGGGGTGAATTTTCCTTAATTTTACTTGAAAAAGTCAATTTTTCAGAATTTTTCCTGAAGTAATGAGCTCCTCGTTTTCTTCTTTTTCCTGGAAAAATTTTACCAGTTTTGCTTTATTAGTTTTCCAGAAATAAATTATGTGAGAGGATGAGTTTTCTTTAATTTTACTTGAAAAAGTCAATTCTCCAGAATTTTCCCTTCTCACTTTCCTCTTTTTCTTAAAAAAATTTCAAAATTCACCCTCTGCCAGTTATCTGGAAAAAAAGTCAATTTCCCAGAGTTTTCTCTGGAGTGATTTTCCACAATTTTCCTTTCGCCAGTTTCCCAGAAAAAAATTAAAATGTAAGAGGGTGAATTTTGCCTAGAAAAGTCAATCTCCCAGAATTTTTCCTGGAGTGATTTTTTACTGGAAAATTTTGAAATTTTCGTGTAATGAGCTCCTCACTTTTCTCTTTCTTCTGGAAAAATTTCACAACTTTCCATTCACCAGATTTCTAGAAAAAAATTAAAATGTAAGAGGGTGAATTCTCCTTAATTTTGCTTAAAAAAGTTGGTTTTTCAAAATTTTTCCTGGAGTGATTTTTTACTGGAAAATTTCGAAATTTTCGTAAAATGGTAAAAATAAAAATTCCCTATTTACTCCAGGTAAAGCAATAGTCCAGCAAATCGATGAACGCGAATCGATAAAAAAACAGTGGCAAAACGCAATGCAAATGCTCCAACAACGGAACAAAGATATCGAAGGCTACCATCTCAACATGGAAGTATTGAGAAACTCGTTGCAATCAGCAGAAATAAGATTGCAAGAGGAAAACAACATGTTGGAAAACGAGGAGCGGCAAAATCAGAAAATGAAAATGAAAATTCAAAACTTGAACGAGCAACATTCTAGAATGAAAGAAGGTTTGGAGAGGTTGGTGAATATAATAGCAACCACCCGAGGTGAAGTAAGTATGATGTTAATCTTATGACATAAATACTAAAGTCTCAATATCCTATATGTATATACATACTTACAATTTTTCCTTATTTTCACTAAATTAGTTTGGCAACTTGTTGTATTGATGGTTTGAGACAAGACTGGTCTTTACAATCTTAATATGTATATTTTGTTTATGAATAAATTATTATATTTTTCAGTATAGTGTCCTCAAACGAAAAGTCTCCTCATCGAGTCAACTGTTGGGCAAATTAAGATTGCAAAGCAAAGAGCAAGACAAAGATATTGACAAATATAAAAGGTATATATACATATTTTACATTTGGCTTACTTTTTCAAAAATAATCAACTGCCTTATTTATACAGGGTGATAATCAAAAACGAAAAAAAAATCAAAACCCTATACGGCCAAATTGAAGACATGAAAAATACGACAAATTCTTCATCAGAACGAGTCGAAAAGATTTACAAAATGATCGATGTTGAAGAGAAACGTTGTGCCCTGTTAACAACTGACACGGAAAAAATCAACAACCATCTTTACCGCACGGTTCAGTTGCTTAAAGAACAAGAATCGATTGGTAAAACTCTCGAAGCCCAAATCAACAATTGCCAATGCATTGCCAACAAGTTGCGCAAACATATACGAGATGAAAAACGGAGTTTGGAAAAACTAAAAGAAGTCGTTTACGATATGCAATTTAGGATTGACGAATTTGAGCAGAAATTATGCAAACTGGAAGGGTCTAATAACAAAGACGAGTTTGTTGATGAAAAAGAAGAGAAAATTAAAGAGCTGGAGAAAACTTTGGCCGATCACTCTGAGGTACTTCACACCCTACAAAATCAAGTTGACAGATTGCAGGACGAAATGCGCAAACTTTCGAATTTTATTGCTGCCAACATGGATCAATTGGAAGTTGTGCAGAATTCCGTCGAGAATTATTTGTTGGAGTACGACATTGGTAAGAATAAGAACTGTATAATGTTTTGTCATGAATTCCGGGTTCACTAATACTCACACAGTTTACAAACAACTTTTTAGTCTGATGCATTCCTCAATTGCCACAAGTGAGTAATGCAATTGGAGAGCCAGGGAGCCTGTATAATAAGCCTAGAGCGATATATTTCTTGTACACAGAGATTCAAAGTTATTATACACGGGTCTGCACTGACATATCAAAACTCAGATTCATAAAATAAAAGTTCCCCTTGAGGTTCCTACATGAGCAAGCCACCACCACTTTGTCCAATTCGAACCAATTATACATAGTCAGGAATATTTTGGAGCTCAGACATCATTAAGCCATGTTTCTGAAATTCCAATTATGTATGTCGAAATCGCGTTCCTTTATGATTGCAGAAAAGATGGCACCAGGGATCGAATATTCCCTTAAAGTCGATGATTATTTTGTGTTAAACTTTTTATATATTCAGTGATGATATTTCTAAAAAATATTTTGACACGGCATCACCCTCAGCATGGGCCTCGATAGTTTCTTTATTATTCTCTCTAAGACTTAACACAAGTTAAGACTGACAATAATGACTTGAGTTCAATACCTGATCACCAACATCAGCATGTATTTCAAAACAAAGAAACTGATGAGCACATAAATAACGAGCTACATGCTTCCTACCGTCATATTAAAGTTCTTCATTCAAGGCCTTTCTTCGTACTGCATAAAGCAGTCCATATTTATGAAAAATGAACTTCTAGCATCATTTTGTATACATTTATTGTATGACGCAATTATTTTTATGTATGAAATCATTTACCATTCCTGAGCTGCATAAAGAGAACCAGTCAGTATGGCCCGGAAGATAACGGAAACTATGTGGCTATTAGGTATAAGTACAAGCATGAAATTTGGACCCCACATTCTCAAGGTGATTTTAAGAGATTTCAGTCAAGTCCTCAAAAAAATCCTCCATAAGGTGGGGAGTTTCTGCCATTTTTTCAAAATGGCCAACTTCATTTTTTTGAAATATCGTAAAATAGCTTATTTTTTTTAAAAAAAAAACCCATTAGGAATATTCTTTGATTTTGAATAAAACTTACAAAAATTTCACACCCATAGAAAATGGCGTCCAGCGACTACAGTAGCTCTTATTCAAGATGGCTGCCAACTTACATAAAAATCTAAACCAGACAACCAACCGTAACTTGTGATACCTCGATTTCGACTAATTTTGGATCGAGAAATCCATTTCTTGTGATAAAAATATCATACATGTTGCCGTTTCGCTTTTATGCGCTATTTTTTCAATATGGCGACAATAAATTTGACACAGTCTTGAACTTATAGCTTATGGGGTACGTATTTCCACATCGTAAATCGAATTTTGATAACAAAACAAACGTAGGAGCTTCCGTTTTTATTTTGGGGCAATTTTTAAAAATGACAGCTACCAATTATCTGAACAGTCTGAATTAGAGCACGTGGGATATCATTTAATATCAGTTTTTTTCTCCTAACATAATTTCGCAACGAGCAATAAATATACAGGGTGAGTTACTAAGCGCGCGGTGGTCCATACCTCCTATACTAACGGAGATCGGAGAAAAAACTAAATATAAAACTTGCAGATAAATAAATATGAGTACCTACTACATTCCTAAATTATTTTTCAGTATACAAGGTGGCCCAATAACTAGAAGTGACACACAGTTATGTTTTTTTTTTTAAATAACTTCCCCTGTATATTATGATGTCATTTCTGGATTCTGCGGAAAATTATAGACATATTTTATGTATAATGTAATATACCTATCTTCAACTGTTTTGGAAATATTGACAGTTGAAAATTGACTTTTTTGCATCTTTGACACACTCTGAAACCTAAACGGTTAATTTTAGAGGAAAACGAATTTTACATTCCTGTCTTAGATTTTCATAAGCTATCATTTGACACCAACTTTGAATTTAACGGAAGATTAATAATTAAGGCGGAATTTTTAATCATGGATTAATTTCAAGATTGGTGCCAAATGATAGTTTATGAAACACTAAGATAGGAATGTGAAATCCGTTTTCTTGTAAAATTAACCGTTCAGGATTTACAGTCTGTCAAAGATGCAAAAACGTCAGTTTTCAACTGTCAATATTTCTGAAACAGTTGAAGATAGGTATATGACATTGTACATGAAATATATCTAGAATTTTCCGCAGAATTCAGAAATGTAGTTATGTGTGCCATTCGTGGGAACATGCTGACCATTGCATCGCCGACCTAAGCAGTTTCTTGTAAGTTTGAAACCAGCTGTGTAAGCTTGAAACCAGGATGCCCCATGCGAATAAACTTTTAACCATCAGATTAGACATAGACTTTGAGCTGTTCACAAGTACTTTTGCTTTATTATTTTTGAAGTTGTAATTTTTAAATTAAAGTTAATTTTTTAAAAACGGTTTCTTTATTACCGGAAACGTAAAGTGGCGCAGTCGTACGGATTCTTGAAAGGGCTTTCTCGTCGAAAAACCCTTCGGTCCTAATCGTTAATTCAAGAAACGAACCTTGAACCCGGAAACAAAAACTCTGTTAAACGGACAAGAACATTGTGTATTGTGTAAGACTTGTGTGAAATAGTTGTGAAGAGAGGTGAAGATTGAAGAAGAAAAATGAATAGCTTCCTATTGTAAGTCCCATTTTCTTTACATTGTCCTTTACCTGTCTATGTTTAACTCCCCGGATTTATCTGATTCTGAGACGGAAACCAGTGAAAACGGGTCAATTTTAATTGATAATAGTAATTATTCAAATCAGTTAGATTTAAATACTTCTTTACATTTAGAAAATTTATTTTCGAATATTTCCATAAGCGAGAGAATCGAAACGATGGCTCCACCACATTTCGAAACCAAACTACGAAATAGTGCCAAAATTCGATGGCAACCCTTTAGAGTTAGCTTCATTCCTTGAAATAAGTCAAAAACTGATTTCGACTTATTGGAATAGTGAAGATCTCAATTGTGTGCAAAATCTCGCAATAATTTATGGAATATATGCTAAAATAATTGGTAAAGCTAGGGAAGTTTACAGCATTTGCGTATCTAAGGACTGGAAGACAGTCAAAGACGCTTTGATTGCACATTTTGGTGATCAAAGAAACGAAAATGGCTTATTGTTTGATTTGGATCAACTCAGACAAAATGCAAATGAACCCCCTTTGCAATTCCATACTAGAGTTATGTCTAATTTAAGTGCTTTACATAATTATATTGATACCCACAATAATTTTAATGATCCAACAAGTATTGTTAAAAAGAATTTTTATAATTTACATGCTTTAACAATATTTTTGGCAGGTTTAAAAGAACCACTAGGTTCAACGATCTGTTCGATGAAACCAAAAGATCTAGCCGAAGCTAGACAGTACATCATTTCGGAAAGTAACATAAGGCATTTACAAAAACCCCAAAATGATAATTTTGCTAATAAAAATAAACATCAAAATCAACAGAAGCAGAATTTTCATCAAAATAACTTTCCACGTTTCAACACTTTTCAGCAAAATTACACGCCAACACGAACGTTTCAATCACCCGGAAACACATTTCCGCGTGCCCCAATAAACGTTAATCCCAGACAAATGCCACCACAAAAATTTTTCACCAACCAACAAGTGTTTGGTTCACCCAAAAATGTTTGGAAACCAAACCCTCAAGCTGCCCAAAATTTTCAAAAATCAGTACCAATGAGTGGCATATCTAATTTGCAAAAACCAGTACCAATGAGTGGCGTATCTCACGGTACCAATAGATTCAATAACCAAAATTTCCAACTACATAATGTAGAAAATGCACCCTACTATCTAATTCCAAATCCTCACTACGCCGAAAATTATAATTATTATTATGATTACCAAGGCTATGGTGATGGTAGTAACGACAATAGTTATTCAATGTAAAACGATCAGGTTGACTCCCAAGATTTTTACAATGACCCAAGTAACGGTCAAACCAAAACCAATGAACCTGCAAATTACGATCAAACTCCCATTGAACAAAATTTTCAAGAGGCGGAGCCTCCCGCCGAGATGCCGTAGAAATACATTCTATTTATGACAAAAAGGATCTCCCTTATGTTAAAATAGCAAATCCACCCTTAAAGCTATTAATAGACACAGGAGCTTCAAAATCCTTTATCAATCCGGAAATTGCTGAAAAATATTTCGAAAATTTCATAAGAAAAGAGCCATTCACAATTTCCTCTGTTTTTCAATCCACTACTAGAGACCAATGTGCCGAAATTCCAGCTTTCGAAGAATTCAAGTCCGTAAATAAATTGAAATTCTATTTATTCAAATTTCATCATTATTTTGATGGCCTTATTGGCTATGACACTTTAAAAGATCTTAATGTCAAATTGGACTTACAAAATGACTTACTTAAAACACCTAAAGCTCAAATTAAATTGTCACACTATGAAGCAACGTCAAAATTACTATTTTTTACCCGAATTGAACCCAACACTATAGAAATATTAAACATCCCTGTAACAATACCAAACGGCGACATTAGTATTTACAAAACCTCGTTGTCTAACTGTATTTTAAAAGAATGCTTAACAACTGCGAGCGACGGCTATGCCCCAGTAGAAATTCATAACAATACTGATAGCGTCCAGGAAATATCTTTGTATAACCCAATTCCTGTACAAGCGTTCAATAAAGCCGATGTTGAAATCTATAATATTTCTATAGAAAACACACCTAATGAATTCCCTAATAGATTCGATATTGTCGATATCATTCGAACCCAACACATGAACGAGGAAGAGAAGTTTCACATAGAAAAATTATGCCAAAAATATTCGGACATATTTCATCTCGAAAACCAACCTTTGACTTTCACTAATCAAGTAAAACATAGGATAAAAACTACTGACGAACTTCCGGTCTATACCAAATCGTATCGATATCCGTTTATACACAAACCTGAAGTAGAAAAACAAATCGGTGACATGTTTCAACAAAACATCATTAGACACAGCGATTCTCCGTGGTCCTCACCAATCTGGATCGTACCCAAAAAAGCGGACGCCTCGGGTAAGAGGAAATGGCGTATCGTAGTGGACTACCGGAACGTTAACGCCAAAACCATCGACGACCGTTATCCGACACCTAACATAACGGACATACTCGACAAATTAGGCCGTTGTCAATACTTTTCTACCCTAGACCTCGCGAGCGGATTTCATCAGATAGAGATGCATCCCGACGACATAAAAAAGACCGCATTCAATGTCGAGAATCGGCACTACGAGTACGTAAGAATGCCCTTCGGTCTTAAAAACGCCCCCGAGACGTTTCAAAACCGAATATGCTTCGTATACATGGACGACATTATTGTCTACTCGACCTCCTTACAAGAACACATGACAAACCTAAAATTAGTCTTCCAACGACTACGCGACAGTCACCTAAAAATCCAACCCGATAAATCAGAATTCCTTAGAAAGGAAGTGGCTTTCTTAGGCCATATCGTGACAACAGAAGGCATAAAACCAAATCCTGACAAAATCAAGGCGATACTAAAGTACCCGATCCCAAAAACAACTAAAGAAATCAAAGGATTTCTCGGACTTCTGGGCTACTATCGTAAATTCATTCCTAATTTCGCCAAAATAACAAAACCGTTTACTAATTGTCTCAAAAAGCACGCGATCATTAATATAAACGATCCCACCTACGTAAAAACATTCGAAGACTGTAAAGTATTATTAACTAACGAGCCGTTGTTGCAATATCCCGACTTCTCAAAAGAATTTAACTTAACTACAGATGCAAGCAACTTTGCCATAGCTTGTGTATTATCACAAGGTCCGATCGGACAAGATAAACCAATAGCCTATGCATCTAGAACATTAAATTCTGCCGAGCAAAATTATTCAGTAATTGAAAAGGAGCTCTTGAGTATTGTCTGGGGAACGCGCTATTTTAGACCATATTTATTTGGTAGAAAATTCAAAATTATCACCGACTTCAATGGCTAATGAACTTAAAAGAACAAAATTCAGGTTCACGTTTAGTTCGATGGCGTCTGAAACTCGAGCAATTCGACTATCAGATAGTTTATAAAAAAGGCAAAAACAATACAAATGCCGACGCGCTATCTAGAGTCGAGATAAACGCAAATGAAGTAAATGATACTTCGCCAACACCACCTGAAAATAACGACAACAGCCTTGACTCAAATTTACCGCCTGTTTTGCAGTATATACAAGAACACAACAATAATCCCGTTCTAGACAATCAGCTTCCGAGCACAAGTCACGGACCCAATGATCAAATTACAACAGCTTTTGAAAATAATGAAAACAATCCCGATGTTGCGACCGACAACCAGTCAATTGCTGGCCAAGCTGACCCTGACGAATTTAATGATAATGACACAATACATACCGATTCTGAAAATCCCATTTTATCTATTCACATTAGTGAAAAACCAATAAATTATTTTCTTTGTCAAATAGTCATTATAAAAGTCGAAAATAACCCCCAAATTGAAATAAAGAAAATTTTCCAAAATCCTGTAAATAGAACCCGATGGTATATTTACGTAACAAACGATTCTTTCCAAGCACAAATTATCCAATACATAAAAGAATACGTAAAACCAAAAAGGCAATACGTCTTTCTTTTTCAAAATGACGAAGACGAAATGCTGTTTAAGCAAATGTGTAGGTTTATACCGCAAACATTTAAACATGCATCTTACAAGTTTTTGAAATTTAATAAAATGCTTTGCGATGTAACTAAAGAAGATAGGCAGAAAAATATCATTAAAAGCCAACGTGAAGGTATCACCAATCATAGAGGCATTCACGAAACGATTGACCAACTACGCCTAAAATATTATTGGCCCAAAATGAATGATGATGTCAGAAAATTCATAAATAGTTGCTCAATCTGTCAACAAGTGAAATATGAACGTCACCCACCATTGATAAAATTGCAATTAACACCCACGCCTAAAAAACCATTTGAAACCATTCATGTGGATACTTTCAAATTTGAAAAAACTGTTGCATTAACAATTTGTGATAGTTTCTCGAAATTTGGACAAGCCTATGTCCTACCAAGCTTATAGTACGGGATACGAGGCCTATTTCATCAAATCATTTTACACCGTCTTGCATTGTTATCATCAGTTAGATAACATGGTACTGAAACGCACTTGTGCAGGGAAATAGATAGGAGTGGGGGATTTCGCTGAAAAAAAATGTTTCAGAAAATGTCATCATAAACGAGGAAAATATTTAATTATACACCGTCTTGCATTTATTTATTGAGTTAATTTGTACATAAACAAAATTGGATTAACACATGCAAGACATTTTCATGGCGGTTTTGGGGTTGTAATATAAGATGGAAATTGTCAATTTTTGAGAGGGGTGAAATATCATTTTACACTACTCCATTGTTGATTTATATCAAAGCTTGAATGTAGAATAGCCACTGGATACTGATACAAGACGTCCTGTAGAGGGATAACGGGCTGCAAGACGGATGTCAATGTGTTGTCTCATGAGGGAGTGAAAAATTATTTTACACCACTTCATGCTTATGTCCGCCGAAAGAATCTATGTTAAGAAATGGTATTACATCAGTCCAAGACGTTTTTTCTGGGAAAAAAGTTAAAAAATCCATTTTAATTTTTTCACTGAACTGTTGAGTTATTTACTGAACCGTTCAATGTTTATTCTTTTTTAAATCATACAGATGAAAAAGGACAGTTGACATAGCAGCTCAACAGGGGAGTCTGTTGAATACAGGAATTATAATTTTTGTTTACAATTTCAGACAGATCATTTGTTGTGTCATTTTCACATTTTTTTGCTGCTTTAAAATGAAATTCTTCAAATTTAATGCTTACAATGTTATGTGCACAAAACATGTTATGTGTCATGGGATATCCACCTCAAAGAGAACCTAAATGATTAAAAGCCGTCAAAAATAAAACAATTTTCAATCTTTTTTTATTTGATGTCCGTAGAAACATTCATATATACATATTTTTAGGAGAATTTCGCAAAATAGAATTATTCTACGTGGTGAAGAGCAAAACTATTTAAAATTAATGTGCATAATTTGTAATTTGAAGTAGTATTCACCTTTGTACCTGATAGATTGACCCTTGTCAAAATTAGTCAACTTCATCATCGTCTTGCAGTCCTTTCTTCCCATTTAGAATGTCTTGTATTTTTAAAAATGTTATCAATGTGTTCTATTTTTCCCATAAGTACCAGTGCAAGACGGTGTAAAATGATTTCTCCCTCCCTCATAAGACAACACATTGACCTCTGTCTTGCAGCCCATTATCCCCTCACAGTACGTCTTGCATCAGTATCCAATGGCTATTCTACATTCAAGCTTTAATCTAAATCAACAATTGAGTGGTGTGAAATGATATTTCACCCCTCTGAAAAATTGACAATTTCTATCTAATATTACAACCCGAAAACCCCCAGGAAAATGTCTTGCATAGGGTATTCTAATTTTGTTTGTGTACAAATTAACTTAATAAGTAAATGCAAGACGGTGTGAAATTGTATATTTTCCTGGATTATGACGACATTTTCTCAAACATTTTTATCAGCTAAATTCCCCACTCCCATATATTTTACTGCGCAAGTGCGTTTCAGCATCATGTTATTTAACTGATGATAACAATGCAAGACGGTGTAAAATGATTTGATGAAATAGGCCTCGTATCCCGTACTATTATCTGCCGTACACGTCTATCAATCTCTCTTACAATTTGTCTCAAATTACAAAATCCCAGAAAACATCGTATCTGATAATGGTACCGAATTCAATCAAAATCTTAAAGAATTCGCCAAACTTTATAAAATCAATTGGCATTACACCTTGCCCTTAAACCCGAATAGCAACTCTATTGTTGAACGATTTCACTCTACACTATTAGAGCACATGCGGACTATAGTTTTGTCCAAACCAAACTTAAATCCATTTGAAAAATTGAACTTTGCTATTATAGGGTATAACAATTCAATCCATTCAGCAACAAAGCAGAAACCAATCGATTTAATTTTTGGTCACCTCCAATTAAAGGAACCAATCGATATTGATAACGATACCCAATTAATTAATCACGAACTAAATAAGCATAAAGAGATAATCTCAGATATTTATAAAAACATTCATAATAAAATGACCGAGCATAAAGAAAAAGTAATTTCTAAAGCCAACGAAAAACGAAAAGACCCTGTCGAAATTCAACCCGGAACAATAGGTTATAAAAAACTAACCGACCGCCAGGGCAAGACAAATCCTTTATATAAACCAGAACACGTCTTACAAAGTAATGACTTAACTGTCACTACCACCCAAAATACCTATCACAAACAAGTATTCAAAAATCCACGAAAATTTACTGACCAAATCCAAATCCTTTTACAGGTTGATGACACTACTTCACCTGACGAGGGCACAGAAAGTTCAGATACAGAATCTTGACAACAATCCTGGCATACTTCCCTTCAAACTAGGAACTGCCAAGATGAAAATAGCCACCCACACATTCTTACATTATATCGATTTGACATCTTTGCAAAAGCAAATTGATTCTATAACCTATCTATATGAAAAGCTAGAAAACATCATTAATTCCTTTTTAATTGCGCACAGACTTCCGTTACTTGAAACTTAAACACACTTAAGCTACGAAGTAAACGTAGTCAATCAGAAATTAAAATCAATCAGTCCAGGACATAGATCAAAAAGAGGCTTAATTAACCCTTTAGGCTCACTAGTGAAATACATTACTGGTAATCTGGACCAAGAAGACGCAAAGGAAATACATGATAATATTCTGGAACTCGAAAGTAAACAAAACAAAATAATTGAAAAAGTAAATAAACAAATATCTTTAACCTCTAACCTAATGACAAGTATCAATCAAACAATGAGTGTAGTTTCGAAAAATCAAAAAGCAATCGAAAATAAAATTAATGACATTGCTAGTGATTTACAACAAACAAAATCCAATTACGTGCATTACCTAGAAATTCACGAAATAATGGACCAAAATTAAGTTAAATTTGGACTCTGTGCTTAATTTTCTAAACGATATAGAAAATGCCATAAGTTTTGCTAGTTTAAAAACCTTACATCACAGCATAATTCCACAAAAAGAATTAAAATAAATCGTCAAAGAATTTCATAATTCTCACCACCACGCACAATCGTTATTTTCACAAAACGAATACATGAATTATTACGAAGTCATAGAAACAAATGTTTTTGCGATAGAAAATAAAATCGTGTTTTCACTGGATTTCCCTCTTGTGCACTCAAATATTTTCGATTATTACCACCTTTTCTCCGTACCTAATAAGAATCAATCCATCATAATACCACCTTCGACCTACCTCACCCTAAGTACGGACCTTTACCAATACCAAAATGAAGAATGCATTGACCTCAAGCCAAACTATTTCTGCAAACACAATCGACGTCTACCTATACACGAAAACCCTGATTGTATCACGTCACTGCTGACATTAAACAACAATTTGGACCAATGTCAACAAGTACCAGTACATATCCAAAAAGCCATGATGGAAGAAATCGATTCCGCCCACTATATTGGAATCTTTCCGGAAGAACAAAGAATTCAAACAGACTGTGTAGAAAGCGAAGTAACTTCAATAACAGGAACCCGCCTTTTCATCAGTCCCGCCAAAATGTTCAATAAAAATGCCTAAATATGTCTACAAAAATGAAAAGGACATACTTATTTCACGGTCATCCAGTCACCCTCGACGAAATAAAATCAGTTCAAATTCCAGTGTCAAAGACCGAGAAGATCAAATTAGAGAAAATCCCTTTGGACAAGCTACATGAACTTCAACTTCGGAGTTCAACAGAAGATTTTCTAGAATTTACCAAAATTCACCAAAGTACATACATGAATTTGGCTTCCATGGATCCTAATAACTGCAATTGATTTGCGGCATATATTTCGCAATCAAAAACAACAAGATGAAAATTTCAAGAATCCTGAGAAAACCTACTGAGACCATTGACAAAAACACGAGTGATTCCACCCTCGAGTTCCTTCTAGGGATGGAGGAGTTATGTGTGCCATTCGTGGGAACATGCTGACCATTGCATCGCCGACCTAAGCAGTTTCTTGAGAACTGTGTAAGCTTGAAACCAGGATGCCCCATGCGAATAAACTTTTAACCATCAGATTAGACATAGACTTTGAGCTGTTCACAAGTACTTTTGCTTTATTATTTTTGAAGTTGTAATTTTTAAATTAAAGTTAATTTTTTAAAAACGGTTTCTTTATTACCGGAAACGTAAAGATGTCATAATATACAAGGGAATAAGGGAAGTCATTAAAAAAAAAACATAATTTTGTGTCACTACTAGTTATTGGGCCACCCTGTATACGGGAAAATAACTTAGAAATGTAATACCCATGTTTATCTACAAGTTTTGTATTTAGTTTTTTCTCCGATCTCCGTTAGTATAGGAGATATGGACCACCGCCCGCTTAGTAACTCACCCTCTATATGTACTGTAGGTATCTCAAATTTTACATGTGATGACATCTATTCCTGGCTGTTTAAACAATTAATTAGGGAGCGAGACTACCGGTAGGTGATTGTATTTAGGTATCAGAATCAATCATATGCACTCGAATCGACCTAAGTTCGTTGAAATGCCACGTTGCGACGTCGCGTGGTGTCACGCCAGGCGGCGTCAGATATTCGTTGTTCCAAAAAAAATCATGGTTTCGGCAAAGGTATCAGCTTTGAAGTCAGATCTCCAGTTATTATCAAAACTTTTCATAATCAGTTCTGCACGAAATCTGTACCTGGAAGACTTTTTTAAACATGAAAATTACGCCTGGCCCCTTGCCTTATCTATAAATGGAAGTATGAGAACTAGGAACCAAGTCACACTCAGTACCATTGTTAGAAAAAAATTGGTTACTCCTCCTAGTCCTCCTATAGACGGTTCCCCTAAATGACAATTGTATTCGATGTGGCAGGTATTGCACCTATTACACATCTCGTTAAGCCCAAACAGCAGATCAAACACTTCTCTGCCCATTTTAAACAACAACTATTACTGTATTTAGTTAGTTGGTGTTGCAAGCATTGTAAAAGCCAACCGTATCGACGTACTTTGGGATATCGATAAAGATAGCTTGAAGAACACAACTAGAGAACACCGTGGTACAGGATTACGTCAACATGACCAGATATATTCCAGCGCATACCATTGCCAGGAGTCTTGGAAATGACAAATCTCTTGCCTTTCGTGGTTTCCATAGTTTTATCGGGTGCAACACAACGTCCTTTTTTTTTTCAAAAGGAAAATGCAAAAGGCATGGGCTGCATGGCAAGAAGATGAGATTACTAAAGCCTTCAAATGCTTGAGAAGCAGAGACTACCAAAAACATAGCTTCTTCATTAGTGATTGCCACTACAAAAGTTGGTTGATAGTTTATACAATTTAAGGTTTATACGATACCCACAGCACGGAAACAGAAATTAACAAAGCTCGCTAGGAACTTTTTTGTGCAGGTGGCCGTGACATCAATATGCTTCCCCCCACTCTAGCAGTATTGACACAACACACGCTAAGGGCAGCGTACTAAAGCTGGTCAAATTTGGGGTCGGGCTCTTGGTATTAATGAAGAATTGCCGAATCTAGCGAATTGGGGCTACATTAAGACAACAGACGGTTGGGCTCCCAATTGGACAGATCATCCGGAGATATGGAAGTCTTATCTGGGAAAGTGCTGTTGCAAAATGGGATGATGTGCCAATTTGCGTTACAGTTGCCACCAAAGCCACCTCCCCTGTACCACAGCATGTGAAAATTGTCGTGAAGCTTGTGAAAATCAAAAGTAAAAATGTAATTAAGATTACTTCATAACCGGCTGCGTCAAGTTAGCCCCCCCACATTCGAATTTTCTAAAAAAATTGCAACCACTGACTGTGCTCGAAGTGTGCTCTACTGTGCCGGTGATATTTTGAACTGTGCCGTTTCGATAACAAAGTTATAGGAAAAAATAGATGGGGGGCTAACTTGACGCTCAGCCCCCCCAAAATTTTGGAAATCAGATTAAACAAAATTGAATTCTTATCCAGTCTGAAGTGTGCTGAACTGTGCTGTATCAGGTTTTTCTCAAAATTTCCATATTCGGTCATTTTCCGACAAAAATCCTACTGGGGGGCTAACTTGACGCTCAGCCCCCCCAAAATTTTGGAAATCAGATTAAACAAAATTGAATTCTTATCCAATCTGAAGTGTGCTGAACTGTGCTGTATCAGGTTTTTCTCAAAATTTCCATATTCGGTCATTTTCCGACAAAAATCCTACTGGGGGGCTAACTTGACGCTCAGCCCCCCCAAAATTTTGGAAATCAGATTAAACAAAATTGAATTCTTATCCATTCTGAAGTGTGCTGAACTGTGCTGTATCAGGTTTTTCTCAAAATTTCCATATTCGGTCATTTTCCGACAAAAATCCTACTGGGGGGCTAACTTGACGCTCAGCCCCCCCAAAATTTTGGAAATCAGATTAAACAAAATTGAATTCTTATCCAATCTGAAGTGTGCTGAACTGTGCTGTATCAGGTTTTTCTCAAAATTTCCATATTCGGTCATTTTCCGACAAAAATCCTACTGGGGGGCTAACTTGACGCTCAGCCCCCCCAAAATTTTGGAAATCAGATTAAACAAAATTGAATTCTTATCCATTCTGAAGTGTGCTAAACTGTGCTGTATCAGGTTTTTCTCAAAATTTCCATATTCGGTCATTTTCCGACAAAAATCCTACTGGGGGGCTAACTTGACGCTCAGCCCCCCCAAAATTTTGGAAATCAGATTAAACAAAATTGAATTCTTATCCAGTCTGAAGTGTGCTGAACTGTGCTGTATCAGGTTTTTCTCAAAATTTCCATATTCAGTCATTTTCCGACAAAATCCTACTGGGGGGCTAACTTGACGCTCAGCCCCCCCAAAATTTTGGAAATCAGATTAAACAAAATTGAATTCTTATCCAATCTGAAGTGTGCTGAACTGTGCTGTATCAGGTTTTTTCTCAAAATTTCCATATTCGGTCATTTTCCGACAAAAATCCTACTGGGGGGCTAACTTGACGCTCAGCCCCCCCAAAATTTTGGAAATCAGATTAAACAAAATTGAATTCTTATCCAGTCTGAAGTGTGCTGAACTGTGCTGTATCAGGTTTTTCTCAAAATTTCCACATTCGGTCATTTTCCGACAAAATTCTACTGGGGGGCTAACTTGACGCTCAGCCCCCCCCAAAATTTTGGAAATGATTGAGGATGGGCCTTTATACGTTCCGGTGAAAAATGTGAAAATGGTTATGTCACCGATGCAACCGGCTATCGCTGAAAGGTTTTTCGGTAACTGTCGGCTATCGAATTGTCACCGTTCCGTTTTTCCGGTTGGTTATTATTTTTTTGTTTAATTTATATGTTATATTATAATTTTCTGTATAATTTCTCATTTCTGACAATTTTTGTGCCTGGGAGTTTGAAAAATAGCAAAGTATAATGGAAGTCGAAAAGAGAATACGAAGAATGTAATGCCCAAGGTTCCTAAATATTAATTGCTTGTAATAGGTTGTTTGATAAGGGCAAACAGATGACGTCATCGGGTGGTTCCTATGGAGATTTGCATTGTGCTTAGGCATACAGTCATAAAAGTTATCAGGCAACCTATCTCTTCCAAGCAACCTTGTCGGATGCCTAAATCACAAAGTTCCAAAGTCACTGCATGTCTTCAATTGAATCACTGTCAACCGAAGATCTACAGACCAGATATCCAGGGTTGGGAACGGAACACTCTCCAAAATGGATAGGTGATTTATGGCCGTTCGCAACGACCATTTTAAGGAAACATTAGCGATAAGTATTCCTTAAAATGACATTTCTACATGGATAAATGTCACTTTAAGGAATACTTATCGCTAAAGCTTACTACTCATAAGTGCGAAATTCGCATTTTTTTGAGATTGTTTCGACAATTTGACGTTTGATTCACGCATATAACGTCAAATTGTCGAAGCAAGTGCGATTTTCGGAGTTATGAGTACTAGGCTTAGAACAGGTAAAGGTAAAGAGGAGTAGTAACCTGGATTTGGAAAATGAAGCCGTTTTTTTTTCAGGTATTTTCACCAAGAAAATGGCGCTTATGGCAATTCAATGCTTTACCTGTATCTTGGTGCCAAACAACTGCCAAAAATTTGGCTTCACTTTAGTTTCATAAGCCGAATGGCGCGTTCCTACTCCTTATGTCCGTAGGAAAGGCTTTCCTGCTCTAAGGTACTAGGCTTAAGGCTTCCTCAAAATGGTCGGTGCAAACGGCCATTATACATTAGTCTGCGTTCCAAGTTCCATCTGCTACCAGTGCAGCCGGTTCGGATTGGCAGCTCCTATTACTTTTTCAACACTTTCAGCTCTTAAGTAGGGATGCCACCTTTGAAAGTAAGTTGAACCGGAGAAAAAAAAACATTATTGAAAGAAAGCTGAAAAAGAAAATCTGCAGATCTACAATGCAACAGATGCATTACACTTTACAATCTGTCTGTATCTATATACACAAGTCCCCCCCCCCCCCCCCCCAGCATCACTGGATGTTACTCGAGGAAACTTTGCTTGAGGTTGGGAGTTGAGACGGTTGGAGAAGAAGATTCAAGAATATTACACACTAAACAGGATAGCCTATCCTCATAAGACCTGTGTAGATCAAATCTCAAGCCCCCACCACGTCAAAGATCTAAAGAACCAGTGATGACGTAGGCAGCGTGTCGTTTCCCGCCTTGAAGCAGGATGTTTGCACCACAGACTATGATTCCGCAGGCTTTTGGCTTATGCATACATGGTTTTAGTACATTAATCAGCAATCTAAAACAACTCCTTTTTAGATCTGCTGCCGGATTCTATTTTACGAGTCGAGTCGTAATTCGTATCGAATTGTCAAAATAGCGATTTTATTCTACGATATCTCAATACTGTTACACGGTACGTCCGGAGCTGTCGTATTCGATATCGAGACAATCCGACTCGACTCGTAAAATAGAATCCGGGGGCTCGTTTATATCTTCCTCTTTGCATATTATGTTAATCAAATTTAAATGATTTCTCTTCATAAATGTATATTCTAAACTACGACCGCTGACGCAAACAGTTAACGACACCGTTGATGACGTCAGTAACGGTGCAACATCATGGTCTTGATTCCAAAAATCGAGTCCGATGCGCAGACTTGTAGTAGCATTTAATATCCTTGAGGGAGATTATGCAGCATTGAGTTCGTGGGCTGTCTATCACCAACGTGCGTGTCAGAGTCGGATAATTTCTCAATTTCTCCGAGAAAAACGGTATTTGCACAAACAGGATTGCGCTGTTGCTAAATCCTATTTTTTTTCTTAAATGCGTTTTTTTTTGTTAAATGAGGTTTTACACGGAAAAAACACCCAGTAATCCGGAGCCTAGAGACCAAATGTAAAAACCCGTCGACTCCGGGTGAAACCCGGAGAGGTGGCAACCCTACTTAAGTCGTTCGGGTATTCGGGTAAAACCAGTTAGAGCAAATATTGACTCCGTATCGTTCGGGTGTGTTAGAGCAGCTTTTAAAGAGACCTTACAAACTCTGCTTTGAAAAATGCTGGTCGTGGTGCAGGCATGCGCAGTGCGATAAAAAACTGATCTGATAGTTCTTTTATCGTTATCTTTGAAAAACGAGTAAATCACTAGGAAAATTATTATAATTTCGTAAAATCTGGTAAAATTTAATTAACAGGAATGTATGTAAATTTTCAGAGCTGAGTACTAAAGTTAGCTAGTAGGATTTTGTCGGAAAATAACCGAATAAGTATGTAAATTTTGAGAAAACCTGATCCAACAGAGTTAGTATACTTCAGATTGGAAAAGAATTCAATTTTCTTTCATCCAATTTTCAACATTTTGAGGGGGCTGAGCTTCAAGTTACCTCCCCAGTAGGATTTTGTCGGAAAATGACCGAATATGGAAATTTTCAGAAAAACCTGATACAGCACAGTTCAGCACACTTCAGATTGGATAAGAATTCAATTTTGTTTAATCTTATTTCCAAAGTTTTTGGGCGGCTGAGTGTCTAGTTAGCCCCCCAGTAGGATTTTTGTCGGAAAATGACCGAATATGGAAATTTTGAGAAAAACCTGATACAGCACAGTTTAGCACACTTCAGAATGGATAAGAATTCAATTTTGTTTAATCTGATTTCCAAAATTTTGGGGGGGCTGAGCGTCAAGTTAGCCCCCCAGTAGGATTTTTGTCGGAAAATGACCGAATATGGAAATTTTGAGAAAAACCTGATACAGCACAGTTCAGCACACTTCAGATTGGATAAGAATTCAATTTTGTTTAATCTGATTTCCAAAATTTTGGGGGGGCTGAGCGTCAAGTTAGCCCCCCAGTAGGATTTTTGTCGGAAAATGACCGAATATGGAAATTTTGAGAAAAACCTGATACAGCACAGTTCAGCACACTTCAGAATGGATAAGAATTCAATTTTGTTTAATCTGATTTCCAAAATTTTGGGGGGGCTGAGCGTCAAGTTAGCCCCCCAGTAGGATTTTTGTCAGAAAATGACCGAATATGGAAATTTTGAGAAAAACCTGATACAGCACAGTTCAGCACACTTCAGATTGGATAAGAATTCAATTTTGTTTAATCTGATTTCCAAAATTTTGGGGGGGCTGAGCGTCAAGTTAGCCCCCCAGTAGGATTTTTGTCGGAAAATGACCGAATATGGAAATTTTGAGAAAAACCTGATACAGCACAGTTCAGCACACTTCAGACTGGATAAGAATTCAATTTTGTTTAATCTGATTTCCAAAATTTTGGGGGGGCTGAGCGTCAAGTTAGCCCCCCATCTATTTTTTCCTATAACTTTGTTATCGAAACGGCACAGTTCAAAATATCACCGGCACAGTAGAGCACACTTCGAGCACAGTCAGTGGTTGCAATTTTTTTAGAAAATTCGAATGTGGGGGGGCTAACTTGACGCAGCTCTTCATAACCATATCAAATAAAACATTCAATTATTATTTTCAGATCAGTCTCTACTGAGCTGCAAGAATGGAGCAATTAGAAGCCAAAAATAACCCGATCATAGAAAATAAAACCAACTTTCACTATTATTATTTGTTTGTTACCAAAATTGGTTTAAATTGCTATATTATATTATAGCATGGTTTCAAGAATATAGTAGATTGAAAGCTGCCGTATCTAAAATGGCCCTCTAAAATAAAAACGGCAGCTCCTACGTTCGTTTTGTTGTCAAAATTGAATTTAGGATGTCGAAATACCTATAAAATGATACCCCATAAGCCATAAGTTCAAGACTGTGTCAAATTTATGGTCGCCATATTGAAAAAATGACGCATAAAAGCGAAATCGCAACATTTACGATATTTTTATCAGAATAAATGGATTTCTCGACTCAAAATTAGTCAAAATCGATGTATCACAAGTTATGGTTGGTTGTCTGGTTTAGATTTTTATGTAAGTTTGCAGCCATCTTGAATAAGAGCTACTGTAATCGCCGGACGCCATTTTCTATGGGTGTGAAATTTTTCTAGGTTTTATATGTAAAGTCAAAGAATATTCCTTATAGGTTTTGTTTTGAAAAAATAAGCCATTTTACGAAATTTCAAAAAATTAAATCAACCATTTTGAAAAAATGGCGGAAACTCCTCTCCTCGTGGAGGAATTTTTTGGGGACTCGACTAAAATCTCTTAAAATCGCCTTAACAATGTCGGTGCCAAATTTCATGCTTGTATACCTAATAGCCACATTTTTGCTTTATTAAGCCATTATCATCTGTACTAAGAGGGTCGTTTTGTAAAAGGTCATACTATGCCCTTGAAGGATCACACAGCAGAATCCAGTGAAGTATCGGCTGCTAGATTACCGAAACTTTTCATTTCTCGTTTCTCAACTACCAAAAATCAATTTGTATCCTGTAGCACGGGAGAAACCTAGTGTGGTTGAGATTATAGGAACAAAAAATCCTGGAGATATTAGGTACAGGCTGTCGCGAAAACAAAGCAGGCAGTTATTTTTGCATTTCTGTTCTCGCTGAACACTGGACACCAATAGCTTACAGACATATTTGAATAATAAAATGAATACCACCTCGACTAAATACTAATATCAGCACAAGAACATATAAATCTCTCAAGGTCATGGCAGATATCAATCTTTTGAAAGGAGTTATACAGGGTGACCTACGACCTTTTTCTCAGGTAATAACTTCTAGTTGGGGAGCTGGCGTCAAAAACATGCAAGAGTTTTCGCAAGGCGGATATTTTCAAAATAGGTCGTACTTTAGTGCTAGAATGCTAGTGTACAGTCAGCACTCACAGTTCCGGGACAGCTGGCTCTGGGACGCGGGCAAAGTTGTAATTTTAAGAAGCATCTAAACTGTTTTCTCAAAGCTCAAAATTTATAGAAATTTTGCACATTATCTGATTGAAGGTCACAGATAACGTATGTAAATCGTCAGACGTCTAGTTCGTTGCAAAAAGGGGGTCAGACGTCCTCAAAGTTTTTATTTTATGGCATTTTCTTCAAATATATTTGTCAAATACCTGCAAAAATATATTTTGACAGGAAACCGAAGAAAATGCCATAAAATAAAAACTTTGAGGACGTCAGACCCCCTTTTTGCAACGAACTAGACGTCTGACGATTTACATACGTTATCTGTGACCTTCAATCAGATAATGTGCAAAATTTCTATAAATTTTGAGCTTTGAGAAAACAGTTTAGATGCTTCTTAAAATTACAACTTTGCCCGCGTCCCAGAGCCAGCTGTCCCGGAACTGTGAGTGCTGACTGTACACTAGCATTCTAGCACTAAAGTACGATCTATTTTGAAAATATCCGCCTTGCGAAAACTCTTGCATGTTTTTGGCGCCACCTCCTGGACTATTATTTTATTTTCTGTATATTCAATAGAAAATACAGGAAGCCTCCAGCTTGTGGAGCTGGTCCACACTCCGAGTGGTTCTAAATTTAGAGTATGGCTGACAGAGTACGAGATAAATAGGGCAAAAACAGGTAAGTTGGAATAAGTCTTCAACACAAAATATATTAAAACCATAATCATTACATATTTGTTATTTTAGTAATGCTTTGACAATTTGATAACACTAAACCTACTTTTAGATCAGGCATTTCTCGATGAACTTACACAAAAATACTATGGATTCCGCAAGAAAAAATCTTGTCACGTCCATCGATTCGTTTGAAGTTGGAGAATCAAATGCGCATCCAGAAACAGCAAAGCTTTGGTCATTTGATACTACAAATTTTCTAATATCATTGGTGAAGAAATACGATGACGAATTCCAAAGCAAAGTTAAAAGACATGTATGGCAGAAAATTGCAACCATTGTTTCTGATCAGACTAAATTAAATGTGAGTGCACAGCAGTGTGACACAAAGTGAAAAGGGCTGAAAGATATGTACAAAAATATCAAACAGCATAATGAAAAGTCTGGAAATGATGCAAAAAAATGGATATTTTTCAATAAGATGGATGAGTTCATGTACAAGAAACCTGAGATAGTTCCCCCTGTAACGTGTAGCAGTTCAAGAGGGCTCAAAATTAACAACAGTGCAACAGCCACTACTTCAACAGGTAGGTACAGTTTTAACATGAACTTTATTTTTCAGAGAACTAGATTAATTATTTTGCTTTCGAGATGTAGATTGTGAAGAAAATACTACTGACTGTAATGACATAGAGAATGACACCCCCAAAAGAACTGGCAACTTGGGCAGAAAAAGAGCAAGATATGAAAATACTGTCGATAAGCGCCATAAGGACAAAATGCAACGCCAAGATCGATTTCTTGATTTGTTCGAAGATTTGGTGAATACCATGAAAAATAAGTGATTTACTGTACAAGAGTACAAGGGCTGTGAGTGATCCAGTGATCTCCTTCATTTATACCAAATTTTCTATGCTAGAAGTTGAATTATTATTTTCTTCCTCAGTGTAGGTTCTTCTTAGTTAAAAAATAGAAAGTTGTAGAGTTGTAAGAGTTCTGTTACCATAAATAAATTTGTTAAGCAATTGAAAAATGTTCTTATTACTTTTTCGAGACTAGGGCAAACACAAAAGATATTCTCGCTTGATGTTAATGGAATTTACTGAAAAAAAAACAAAATTCAGTGTTTAAACTTTATAACAATAAATTATTCATTAAATTATTTCTCTTCTGAACTGCTTCTCTCCTTATTGCAGGGGCATTTTCAACATTCATATGTGCTGCCTCTTGTATAACCCTTTCTTCTTCTATTTCTTGAGCTAAATGTATTATCTCTTCTGCATTATCATTATTCAAAATAGGTACATACATTATGTAATATGCATGCTGCGATAATAAATAAACAAATTAGGTCCAATCTAACAGTTTCCAAGTATTTCAGGCGTCGAAATCGGCCTTTCAAAAGAGCAATGGCTTGCTCAATAATAATTCTTATCTCGGATAATTTATTATTGAAATTTTTTTGTGGATCAGTTAAATTACCCAAGTCCTTGAACCCAACCATGAGTGTCTTTGTAAGTGTATAGGCTAAGTCTCCTATGATATCGGGTCTTCAAAAAAAAAACCAATCAAAGATTGCTATGGTTTTTCAAACGTATGTCTTAGCAAAATTTTTCTTTCATTTTGTTAATGAACTTAATGTCAAAATGTCATGTCAAAAATCCTGACCAATAAAGAAACAGTAATGCGACGTACGTTTTCGTAATCAAAGCAATCTTCGATTGTTTTTTTTTTTTTTGAAGACCCGATATGTGTAGGTATCATTTAGGAAATTGGACAATCTCTGTCCTTATTCGCTCAGATAAATCTGACATTTGGAATAGTCACATCATGGCAGGATCCTGGTACTCCTGTAAATACGTCTGGTACAATGGTTCCAATTTTCTGGAGTAAGTTTTCCATCGTTGGTGTATTCATCCGGAAATGTCTTCGGAATTGTCGGTCGTTGAAGAAATGAACAACATGTTCCACAAAATTTACAACTTTCGGTTCCTCCATGCGTTCTTCTTCATCATCAAAGAATATTTCATTAGCAAAATTAATAACCACTGGAAAAATTCGACTAATTTCCATATTGTTGCCGTTTGCGAGTACCCAACTATCAACTATTGACAAAGTATGTCATTAATGACCATATATAGTTAATGACTCTGACGGACAACTCTAACAAATCTCTACCGTTCGGAAATTGGCAAGCATCTAGATGACTCCAGGGTCAGGTGATCAAAAAATCTGTCTGGTCTCATCCGCTCCGCGATGGCTAAAACGAACTCACCCTATGATAAAACTGTGTTTGTCACATTGCCTGAATCAACTTGTAAACATAATAAATTTCTCTTTAGAACAGGGCAAAGTACCAGACCCATGAAAAATTGCTCTAATACGACCTCTCCCTAAAAAACCAAATCCAACAATCACAGATCTTAGGCCATATATTGTCTGCTTGACTTCTATTTTTTGAGTGTACATACAGTACATTGCCAACTACTTCAAAGATTTGAGAAAAAGTGGCTCATGAACAGATCAATAATGAGTACATTGCCACTTTGCCGCATTTTCAATCAGGATTTGGTTGGCCCAAACAATAGCTATACTAATACTCTTCTCAAAATAGTCAATGTTCCTACTGGACATAACAAAGATTTTTAATAAAATAAATCACGAACTTCTCATTTATTTAAACTTTGATCACATAAGTCTCTCATGGGTTTGTAATTATCTATAATGTATAGGCGTTACCAGCTGATGCGAATCAACATCTCGGGTATGCCTAAGCTCTCAGAACCAACACAGATACAATCTGGGGTACCACAGGGGTCCATTCATGAACCAATGTTGTATTCATTTATACATTTGACTTGACAAGTGTTGTACATTCTGCTTTGCATGATGTCCCTTTCTACCACAGCGTTCCAGTTTCCTTATTGCTTCTAACACCCTTCCGCATTTATTCCAGAATTCTCTTCATTGTATCTTTAATTTTCCCCATTTGTTCTTGTTCCTTTTGTATTGACAGCTCTGATCTAGTTTGTTTCTCAGAGATGCATACGGTTTGAAACTGGAATTTAAAGTTTTCCTTGAGTTGGCCCTGTGCTTTTTGTTGTCGGGTTTTCTCCTTTTGTTTTTCTTTCGTCAAAATATACGGAACAACCCTGTACATATTTCTGCCCTTTTTACTGCAAAAGCAGATCAGTAATTATATAGGCATTACTGTCGCATTCCTTCTTTTAACTTTGGAATTGAATTAAGAATAATACCTACTTGCTTTTCTACATAATTGCGACCCCTCTTACTCCTCTGTGAGAAAATGGGAATTTACTTACCTAATTTTTGATTTTTTTCAGGTAGAAAACACATTGCAGCAGCCAGAAAAAGCTGCCAAGAAAAGCAAGTGGAGGAGAACATTATGCGTCTCAGAATCGACCACATCGAAGGGGACATGCAGAAGGCGAACCAAAAAATATTCAGTTTGCAAAAGCTCAGACTCAGCTTGGACACTGTAAGAATCGAGAACCCCAATATATTTTCCAACACCATTTTCTTCTATTTTTAGGCTACAAAAGAGCACATATTAAACATAGACACCAAAAACACAGTAGTGAACGCCAAAAGAAAACATTTGGACGAGGAAATGAGCCGACTTAAAAGCGACATAACTTTGCAAAAAGTAAAAGTGGAACATTTAATGAAAAAATACTATATTGAATTGATGTCGTTGGGTAAAGACGATGACGGTCAACCCTTGTCCATAGCACACATAAAAATCCAAAACGCCCAAGAAAAATTCATGCTCCAACAAGAAGGCGACGAACTAGACCAGAAAATCAAAATAGCCGAACAAGAAATTGTCGCCATCGAAAACACATTGAAATTAGTAAATTTGAGTAACGTGTGTTTCCGAAACAATTTGGCACCTTTAAAAGAAGATGGTAATAATATAAATAGAAAAACAATTTTTTTTATTTTTTTGATTTTAGATTTGGAAGTCCAAGAAGTGAAAACCTTGGAACGTGAACTCAAAGACTGGATTCTCAAAGCTAGAAAAGCTCGGAACGACCTGATGGAACAAGAGAAAATCCACGATGATTTATCAAAAACTCTAAACGAAACCCTAATGGTTGAGAAACAAGAAAGAAAAGAGCTGACCAGGCAATTAGAAGAAGAAAACTGTTTAATCGAAAAGCAACGGAAAAATAAAGAGGAAAAAGTGAAAAGGACGCACCACTTGATAAGACAAGCACTAAAAAAGCTCAGAAACAGAACGGATTTTTCAATTTATGAGGCAAATATTAATTAAATTTCTATGTAACTATTTGCTCTATAAATAAATTTTAGCAAGATTCTGAAGTCCGTCAACTCCGCGACGCCAATAACACAGTAATAAAAAAGCTCTACAGTTTGAGCTCGGAGTACCCTGACATTGCTCCAAATCTCAACAAATACACAACAGAACAAAATATCGACTTGCAGTCGTTCGCCAGCTTGAGTTCGGAATCTTTTTCGTCAACTTCTTCGATTCACAGCAGAGTGTCGACCAACAGGAGTTTTTCAATGGAATCAGTAGCTGTTGCCACGACAAAAGTCGATATTCTATTTAAATAAACTAAACTTTTGTATTTTTTGTATTTATTAAAAGGTAATTTTTATTAACGTGAAATGATTTTTGGTGTTTTTCAGTCCATTCCTGGTGGTAGTGGTTCGTTGCCGGGATGAATTACTGCTGGAGGTGGTAGTGCCTGGAAAAAAAAAACATATATTTTAGATAAAATAGATCGGAATATTCAATGTTTTATTTTAAGGAATAACAGAAATCGAAACACGAACAGGTTCTTACCTGAACATTTGCGTCAGCAATAACAGGAGCAGGCACCATAGCGGGAGGCAAAGCAAAAGTGCCCAAAACGATTTCCTGTACGCCGGAAGGCACGTGACTCCTTTGGGCTTCAGTAAACGTATTTAGATGCTCTTGCAGGGGCACTTTTAAATCAGGACATGACGTCAAAACTTCCACAAGTTGAGGCGGAGGCAGTTGCATAAGCACGGCGAAACTTTGAGGTTTCGTTCTTTGACAGCATTTAATGAAACCTTCCCAGATTACTTTTTGTTTCCAAACCTAAAAATATAATTGTTGAAATAAGACATAAATTAGAAGTACAATTCTTACCTGTTTGAGTATCAGCCTTTGCAAAATATTCATAACAAACCCAGACAATCTTGGATAACTGGCTAAAGCGTAAAGTACGGTCCGCATTAGAAGCGTGGGAACTGGAGTTTGATCCATGAGCTGTTGCAGAACTACAGCCAAAACTTCTTGAGTAAAAATCTACAATTCTGAATTATAAACAAATCCAAAAACAAACTATTTCGCTTACCTGTTTCTCCTGCATACACAAATTAACTGTTTTAATTATTGTTTTCAAATCAGCTTCTTTCGGATCAACTAAATGTAGGGCCACTAGTAATTCTGTAGGCGAAATAGGAGTTTCTCCATGAATGCCTAAAAGCCTGTTGAAAACTTCCCTTACTACCACTGGGCTTAGTTTAATAAGTTTGGGAAGAACAGCTATAATCTAAAACATAAATCCATTTATATAAGTATACTACTCAAAACGAAATAAGGACCATTTTTAAGAGCAGGTTTTCATTGAATTTTGAATAACCCTGGTAAAGTGACTATTTCCATTTACAATAAGTATAGATAAACAAATAAAGTGCGCATAAAAAACTTATATTGTAAATGGAAATAAACACTTTACCAGGGTTATTCAAAATTCATTAAAAATAAATGGGTTTTCAAAAGTGGTCCTTATTTCGTTTTGACTAGTTTATAATTTATAATAAAATCAATTATTTACCTCTTGTTTGGATAATCCATTCAGCACAGGAATAAGGAACCTGACATCGGTAACGTTAGCGTTATAAAGAGTACGAACTTTTTCGACTAACTCCAAACTGGGGGTGCCTTTGTCCGTTAAAATCGTTATGACTCTAGTCACCAGAGGCTCTGAGCCTTTGCTGCATTCTTCTACGAGTTTGATTAATTCAGGACAGTCCATGCCCATTGATCTTATTGGGTGTTCGATTAATCTTAGGATTATGCGTTTTATGTCTGCACTAGTTTGGATGTAAACCTGGAACAAAGTTGAAGTTTGAGAAACTTTCCACGATCAAATCTGTAGATTTTGACCTAATATACAATTTAAAAGCAATCTCAACTTGCTTTATTATATCAAGTTAAAATGGTAAAAATGTTGGATACTCCACATTGCAATCACAAAAATTTAAAATCCTGATATTCCAACTTAAAAGTGATGCACAAATATGAGAATTTCTTTTCAAGGATTTTATGTAAAACATTGTTGTTTGATAAAAATCAATATTAATCCAACAGTGGTTCTTATACTCCCCAGTTACCAAACTTCCCGGGTGTACTAACCCAACCTACAAACAACAAACTACCAAGTGTTCTAAGCATCCTCCTAATAAAAATAAACATCAATAAGGCCTCCATGTTGAAATTTTTTATTCAAAAACTACTCAACGAACAAATATGAGAATTTGAGGATTAATTTTCAATGATTTCATGTAAAACATACTGGAACCTCAAAGCGATTAAGCATCAAATAGAAAAGTTCTGATGTTTGTAATTTGAGTAAAAATAAACATCAATAAAACCTCCATCTTGGAATTTTTAACTCAAAAACTAATCAACTCACAAATATGAAAATTTGAGGATTCATTTTGAAAGGTTTGAGGTAAAACATACTAAAAATTCAAGGCAATTGCTCGTCAAATAGTGAAATAGTGACATTTTCAAATTGGGTAAAAATCTTGTAAAAATTAACATTAGGAAACTTCTACTGTGGATTTCTTAACTCAAAAACTACCGTGCGCACAAATATGAGATTTTGTAGAGATATTTTTGAGGGTTGAGGGAAAAACATACTAAAAATTAAAGGCAATTCAACATCAAATAGTAAAATAGTGAAATTTTTAAATTAGGTAAAAATAAACATTGAGAAGCCTCTACTTTGGATTTTTTAACTCAAAAGCTACCAAGCGCACAAATCTCAGATTTTGTAGAGATATTTTTGAGGGTTCAAAGAAAAACATACTAAGAATTCAAGCCAATTGAACATCAAATAGTTAAGTAGTGAAATTTTCAAATTGGGTAAAAATAAACATCGAGAAGCCCCTACTTTCGATTTTTTAACTCAAAAACTACAGAGCGCAAAAACCTGAGATTTTGGAGAGATTTTTTTGAGGGTTTAGGAAAAACATAATAAAAATTCAAGGCGATTGAACATCAAATAGTGAAATAGTGAAATTTTCAAATTGGGTAAAAGTAAACATAGAGAAGCCCCTACTTTGGATTTTTTTAACTCAAACACTACCAAGCGTAGAAATCTGAGATTTTGGAGAGATTTATTTGAGAATCTAGGGTAAAACATACTGAAAATTCAAGGCGATTGAAAATCAAATAGTAAAATAGTAAAATTTTCAAATTGAGTATAAATAAACATTGAGAAGCCTCTACTTTGGATTTTTTAACTTAAAAACTACCAAGCGTAGAAATCTGAGATTTTGCAGAGATGTTTTTGAGGGTTTAGGGAACAACATATTGAAAAATCAAGGCAATTGAACATCAAATAGTAAAATAGTGAAATTTCTAAATTAGGTAAAAATAAACATAGAGAGGCCTCTACTTTGGATTTTTTAACTGAAAAACTACCAAGCGTAGAAATTTGAGATTTTGTAGCGATATTTTTGAGGGATTAGGGAAAAATATACTAAAAATTCAAGGCAATTCAACATCAAATAGTAAAATAGTAAAATTTTCAAATTGGGTATAAATAAACATTGAGAAGCCTCTATTTTGGATTTTTCAACTCAAGAACTACCGAGCGCACAAATCTGAGATTTTGTAGAGATATTTTTGAGAGTTTAGGGAAAAACATACTGAAAACTCAAGGCAATTGAACATCAAATAGTAAAATAGTAAAATTTTCAAATTGAGTATAAATAAACATCGAGAAGCCTCTACTTTGGATTTTTTAACTCAAAAACTACCGAGCGCACAAATCTGAGATTTTGTACAGATATTTTTGAGGGTTAAGGGACAAATATACTAAAAATTCAAGGCATTTGAACATCAAATAGTAAAGTGAAAAATTTTTCAAATTGGGTATAAATAAACATCGAGAAGCCTCTACTTTGGATTTTTTAACTCGAAAACTACCGAGCGCACAAATCTGAGATTTTGTAGAGATATTTTTGAGGGTTTAGGGAAAAATATACTAAAAATTCAAGGTAATTGAACATCAAATAGTAAAATAGTGAAATTTCCAAGTTGGGTATAAATACACATTGAAAAGCCTCTACTTTGGATTTTTTAACTCAAAAACTACCAAGAACACAAATCTGAGATTTTGTAGAGATATTTTTGAGGGTTTAAGGAAAAACATACTAAAAATTCAAGGAAATTGAACATCAAATAGTAAAATAGTGAAATTTTCAAATTGGGTATAAATAAACATCAAGAAGTCTCTACTTTGGATTTTTTAACTCAAAAACTACCGAAGGCACAAATATGAGATTTTGTAAAGATATTTTTGAGAGTTTAGGGAAAACATACTAAAAATTCAAGCCAATTGAACATCAAATAGTGAAATTTCCAAAATCAAGAAGCCCCTACTTTGGATTTTTCAACTCAAAAACTACCGAGCGCACAAGTCTGAGATTTTGTAGAGATATTTTTGAGGGTTTAGGGAAAAACATACTAAAAATTCAAGCCAATTGAACATCAAATAGTGAAATTTTCAAAATCAAGAAGCCCCTACTTTGGATTTTTCAACTCAAAAACTACCGAGCGCACAAGTCTGAGATTTTGTAGAGATATTTTTGAGGGTTTAAGGAAAAACAGACTAAAAATTCAAGGTAATTGAACATCAAATAGTAAAATAGTGAAGTTTTCAAATTGGGTATAAATAAACATTGAGAAGCTTCTACTTTGGATTTTTTAACTCAAAAACTACCGAGCGCACAAACCTGAGATTTTGGAGAGATTTTTTTGAGGGTTTAGGGAAAAACATACTAAAAATTCAAGCCAATTGAACATCAAATATTTAAGTAGTGAAATTTTCAAATTGGGTAAAAATAAACATCAAGAAGCCTCTACTTTGGATTTTTTAACTCAAAAACTACCAAGCGTAGAAATCTGAGATTTTGTAGATATATTTTTGAGGGTTTAGGGAAAAATATACTAAAAATTCAAGGCAATTGAACATCAAATAGTAAAATAGTGAAATTTCCAAGTTGGGTATAAATACACATTGTGAAGCCTCTACTTTGGATTTTTTAACTCAAAAGCTACCGAGCGCACAAATCTGAGATTTTGTAGAGATATTTTTGAGGGTTAAGGGACAAATATACTAAAAATTCAAGGCAATTGAACATCAAATAGTAAAGTGAAAACATTTTCAAATTGGGTATAAATAAACATTGAGAAGCCTCTACTTTGGATTTTTTAACTCAAAAACTACCAAGCGTAGAAATCTGAGATTTTGTAGATATATTTTTGAGGGTTTAGGGAAAAATATACTAAAAATTCAAGGCAATTGAACATCAAATAGTAAAATAGTGAAATTTCCAAGTTGGGTATAAATACACATTGTGAAGCCTCTACTTTGGATTTTTTAACTCAAAAGCTACCGAGCGCACAAATCTGAGATTTTGTAGAGATATTTTTGAGGGTTAAGGGACAAATATACTAAAAATTCAAGGCAATTGAACATCAAATAGTAAAGTGAAAACATTTTCAAATTGGGTATAAATAAACATTGAGAAGCCTCTACTTTGGATTTTTTAACTCTAAAACTACCAAGCACACAAATCTGATATTTTGTAGATATTTTTTTGAGGGTTTAGGAAAAAACATACTAAAAATTCAAGGAAATTGAACATCAAATAGTAAAATAGTGAAATTTCTAAGTTGGGTATAAATACACATTGTGAAGCCTCTACTTTGGATTTTTTAACTCAAAAGCTACCGAGCGCACAAATATGAGATTTTGTAGAGATATTTTTGAGAGTTTAGGGAAAAATATACTAAAAATTCAAGGCAATTGAACATCAAATAGTAAAATAGTGAAATTTCCAAGTTCGGTATAAATAAACATTGAGAAGCCTCTACTTTGGATTTTTTAACTCAAAAACTACTGAGCGCACAAATCTGAGATTTTGCAGAGATATTTTTGAGGGTTTAGGGAAAAACATACTGAAAACTTAAGGCAATTGAACATGAAATAGTGAAATTTTCAAATTGTGTTTAAATAAACATTAGGAAGCCTCCACTTTGGATTTTTTAACTCCAAAACTACTGAGCGCACAAGTCTGAGATTTTGTAGAGATATTTTTGAGGGTTTAAGGAAAAACATACTAAAAATTCAAGAAAATTGAACATCAAATAGTAAAATAGTAAAATTTTCAAATTGGGTAAAAATAAACATCAAGAAGCCTCTACTTTGGATTTTTTAACTCAAAAACTACTAAGCGCACAAATCTGAGATTTTGCAGAGATATTTTTGAGGGTTTAGGGATAAACATACTGAAAACTCAAGGCAATTGAACATGAAATTGGGAAAATAGTGAAATTTTCAAATTGTGTATAAATAAACATTAGGAAGCCTCTACTTTGGATTTTTTAACTCCAAAACTACCGAGCGCACAAGTCTGAGATTTTGTAGAGATATTTTTGAGGGTTTAAGGAAAAACATACTAAAAATTCACGGAAATTGAACATCAAATAGTAAAATAGTGAAGTTTTCAAGTTGGGTATAAATATACATTGAGAAGCTTCTACTTTGGATTTTTTAACTCAAAAACTACCGAGCGCACCAACCTGAGATTTTGGAGAGATTTTTTTGAGGGTTTAGGGAAAAACATACTAAAAATTCAAGCCAATTGAACATCAAATAGTTAAGTATTGAAATTTTCAAATTGGGTAGAAATAAACATCGAGAAGGCCTTACTTTGGATTTTTTAACTCAAAAACTACCAAGCACATAAATCTGATATTTTGGAGCGATATTTTTGAGAGTTTAGAGAAAAACATACTAAAAATTCAAGACAATTGGACATCAAATAGTTAAGTGGTGAAATTTTCAAATTGGGTGAAAATAAACATTGAGAAGCCTGTATTTTGGATTTTTCAAAAACCACCGAGCTCACAAATTTGAGATTTTGGAGGGATATTTCTGAGGGTTTAGGAAAAAACATACTTAACATCCAAGGCAATTGATCATCAATTAGTGAAATTGTCGACATTTTAAATTGGGTAAAAATAATCATTGACCAGCTTTTGAGTTAAGATTTTAAGTAATTGTGCTGTTTTTGCAATCTCAAGTCACTACCTTATCAAATTTAAAAACCATAATGAATTTCTAAAAAAATAAAGATGCTAGAAGGTACATTCAATGTTGCCACATTCTCACAAATACATAAATTCTCACTTACCTTGGCTAAATCGTGAATCAATGCAGGATTCCCAGGCAACAACGAAATGTAGGGCAACAGGCAGGCTTTAATGAAATCGTCCCCCCAATAATCACTTTTGATGCGGCCTTGATTTTCACCGCATAAACTGTCTGGGGGTTTAGAAAGCTAGAAAAAAAAATCATTTAAAACCCAAAGCAAATTTCTAGTTTTATCCCACCTTCAAAAACTCCAAATTCATTTTGGCAAATTCCTCAATAATAAGGCTAAGCTCGAAATGCTTATGCAAATCCAAAACGTGCCCGATAGCAGCATCTCTAACTATTTTAGAGTCATAAGTTGTATAGGTTAAAAGTATATTAAGAAAGGTTAATTGTTTTGGAGGTTTTCTCAAAGTTAGGTCTCTGAGTAGTCCAAGAGCCCAGCCTGAACGTTTGTCGTCCCTGCAAATTTTCTTGAAAATAGCCAAAGCCTCATCAGTAATTAAAGGAGCTTCCAATAGTAGTCGGGATAAAACTATGGCATCATTGGCTGAAGATTCGATAAAGTTTTCCAATAAAACATTGTAGCACTGTTCAGGCCGGACACCTTTGCGCAGTGGTGGAATTCTTGCAAAACCCTTAAGAAAAAACAAAATTGTTTAAACATTAAATAAGCAGCAAATAGATTTACCTGAATAATGCTGTACTCTTCAAACAGCCAAGCTAAAGCTGTGTCTACATTGTTTCTCAAATCTCCCAGCAAAAAAGTCAAAACAGTTTCACGTACTGCCGCATTAAAATTGGACGCTAGCGTTGTAATGATTTTTTGTTGCAATGCTTTGCTTTTGCTTTTGTCGCACAGCAAAAGCCTTCTCACTGCAGATACAAGTAATTTTTCTTTAACATCTTTCGACAGTGGTTTGGTAACTTCTGCTAGTTTTAGGGCCTTTGTTTTGGTCAGTTTTTGTTTGTCTTTTTTGGAAGGCTAAAAAATTAGGTTTGAAATAATAATCTACAAAAAAAATTAACCTTACCATGTCATCCTCCTTTTTCCCGTCTTCATTGTCCCTCTTTCTCTTGTTAGTTTGTTCCAATTTTTCCTCAACTTTAACATTAACTCCAGGTCCAACTTTGGCATCAACAAATTGAGCTGCCAACACTTCAGCCAAATACTGCTTCCCGATTCTTCCGCTGCTGACATACTTGGCATACTCCTTATTAAAACTCGCAGGCATATTTATCGGCAGTTTAGGTATATTGGTAAAAATCAAGTAGATGGCTTTTTCAACCGTTAAATTGGTGTTTATGAATTTTTCGTTGGCCTCTTGCGGGGTCTTGGCAAGAGATAGCTCTTCTTCTTCTTCGATTTCTTCAGGTTGGAGCTGAATAACTGGAACTTCTTCTTCGTGGGTGCGTTCAACGCGGGCACGTTTTGAGGCTCTTTCACTGGACTCGGCCAAGGTGCGTTTTTGGTATTTGCGACGTTCGTCGGATCTTGGAACCAGTTTGTTTATTTCGTTTTGGGTACAACCTAGAATGTTAAGTAATAGAGTTTGAGATATTCCCTTTTTCTTTGACCATAAATAATCAAAAGTTCTAGTATTAAAAAAAAACTCACCCAACTCTAAAAGCAACGGCGTCAACTTTCCCAAATGCTCATAAGCAGCTGGATGCTTTACCAAGCCTGACAGTTCGGTTTTGAGCTTCTTTTTCACAGAACTCACTTGGGTGGTGGTTAAAGTTGGCGGTAAGTTGTTGTAGAGCTGTTCCAGAGCGTCAACAACTTTAACCATAAATTCGGCACGGTTTTTGGCTATGTTGGTCAAAACACCTATGCAAGCAAATAAGTTGGCACTACTAATATGCGGAGAGCCGTGGAATTTTACTAGAAGTTCAAAGAGATTGCTGCAAAAGAGTCAATTATTGTAAATTTCTAATTGAGTTTATTGAGTTATAATTACCTTGCTTCATCTTCCAACTTTCTTCTTCTAGCAATCTTCAACGTCAAAGGTACATTATCCAAAGAAAAATCGTTTTGTTTTTTGTTCTCGGTTTCATCTGGATAGCTTTGCAACAGCACGACGCATTCCAGAAACTTGACGCTACTAGTACGAATTCCGTCATTGTCGCTATCGATCATGTTGGCTATTTCCAGCTTGATTGTGTGCAACTGTTTCCAGCCCTCTTGCATTTCGCTGGTGATGGTTGGGACTTTGCATATCCAAGCTAAAGTGCGCCGGTAGATTTTGATTGCGGCTTGGATGACACGTTTTTGAACTGGGATTGATTCGTCGCATAGAAGCATGTGCAAAGAGACCATTATTTTCGGGATTAATGATTCGCGGACTTGGCTAGAAGAAAAATGGAAACTATTGTGTATTCTAGATAAGTATATTTTTGTCTTCTAAATTTGGAGGGATTTGCGGGTAGTTTGAGAAATTGTTTGCACAAATACAGGGGGGTGGTTTACCCGAAGGTTTACCCCTTGATTAAATCCCTCTAATTAAATCTCTTGCCAATAATTCCAATTCAACTGCAATTTTTTTTTTTTTTAATGAAGCAAATATTTAAAGAAAAAAACGAGAGGTGGTTAACTGCTTTAAATATGTACACAGATTTTAAATCTTCATTGATTTTGTAGGATTTTGAGGATTTTGAAAATCTTCATAGGATTTTACAGGATTTTAAAAGATTTTAGGTGATTTTGGAGGATTCATTTTAGGGAAGTTAGAAAGGTTTTTGGGAATCTCAAAGAATTTTTGGAAATGTTAAAGGAATTTTATAGGATTTTGCCAGATTTTTTTTGTTCTAATAAAATTTTGTTAGATTTTTAAAGATTTTAAAGATTTTCAGGGATTTTAAGTAGATCTTACGAGTTTTTCTGAGATTTTGACCAACTTGTATATAAATTTTCATCAATTAACCGCTTAAAGTTTAGTTAACTCCATAAACTGTGTACATAATTAAATCTTTATTGATTTTGTAGGATTTTGAGAATTTTGAAAAACTTCACGTGATTTTTCAGGATTTTGAAAGATTTTAGATTCATGAGATTTTAGGTGATTTTGAATCATATTAGGAAATTTACCAAGGGTTTTCTATGGCGCTAATTTAGGGGAGTCTCAACGATAAGTATTTTTTAAACTGACATTTCTCCATAGAAGACTGTCATTTTAAGAAATACTTATTGTTGAAACTCCCCTAAAATAGTGGGTGGAAACAACCATTAGAGATCCTAAAGGATTTTTAGAAATTTTAACGGTTTTTTGAGGATTCCAAAGAATTTTTGGAAATTTTGATGGAATTTTTTGTAGGAATACATATTAATGACTTTATCTACAAGCGTTTGGTTATGACGTTTTTACATAACTATTTTTTTCTATTTTGGTGTCATATCGAAGTCTTTTCGACACTAAAAGTAGTTTCGAAAAGAAGCTCTTTGTGACACTCCTTTTTTACTTATCGGAAGTTGGTAACACTGGCTGACTGATGGCCTAATATAGGGCTCGTGCGATAAAATGACGTCTTATGAAACTTGTATTTTAATGTACTATTCTAGTATTTGAGTTGTGTCATGAGACTCATAACACAACTAGTGGTATTATAGACTTGGTTATGAATTCATAACACAACTAGTGGTGTTATGGACGAGGTTATGAATCTATAACACAACTATTTTTGGTGGTTTGACAAATGTCAAAGGTAACACGTGCGTTTAAGCATGACTACAAAACTCGTGTGATTAGAACGACTCGGTCTACGACCTCGTCGTTTTAATCTTTCACATTCGTTATTGTATACTTGTTGTTAACCTTCTTATAATGTAAATAACTATTGTAAGATTTTGCCAGGTTTTTTTGGTTCTTATAAAATTTCGTGTGATTTTGTAAAATTTTATGCGATTTCAAGTGATTTTTAAGGGATTTTGTGAGGTTTTGTTAAATTTTAAAAGATTTTCAGGGATTTTAAATATATCTTACAAGTTTTTCTGGACTTGTACACTTTGACTAATCAACCGCTCCGAGGTTAAGTTAACTCGATGAAATAATGAACACATTTTAAATCTTAAATGATTTTGTAAGATTTTGGAAATTCTAAATTCAAATAACAAATTTGAATGCAAAAACGGAAATTCCTAGACATTTTACTATGGGATTTCATAATACTTTTCCGAATTTCATCATATGATTCTATGGAATTCCATCATAAAATTCAATGGAATTCTTGTACAAAAATTCCTCGGAATTACAGTAAAAGATTTCATAAAATTTCTCGGAATTCCACTAGAATTTTATGTAATTCGACAGAAATTCCTCAGAATTTCACTAAAATTTTAATCAATTCTTCGAAGTTCCGCCGAAATTTTTCATGGTTCCATGGAAATTCTGTTTAATTCCAAGGGAATTCTTCGGATTCGATGTAATTTCACTGGAATTCTACAATAAGATTTCAAGGAATTCTATGTATGTAATTCGACGAGAATTCCTTGGAATTTTACTCGACATTTCATCTAAATTTTATGTAAGTGTACACAAAGTTAAATTATACATAATTTGATGGAAATTCTGCGAATACTCCATAATTTTTTTATTTTTATTTGAAATACCGCTGAAATTCTCCAAAATTCTATAGAAATTCCAAATTCAATAATTTTTTCAAAACTTTAATGAAATTCCCCAAAACTTCACCACTGAAATATCCTGAAATTCCACAAAATTTTAATAAAATATTTCAGAATTTCACTGACATTTCCTGTGATTTCTTGGAAATTCCTCGAAATTTCACTAAAATTTTATGAGAATTTTTTGAAATTTCACTGAAATTCCACGTTATAAGTCGAAAATTTCTCGAAATTCCAATAAAACTTCAATTTTTTTTTCAAAATTACAATTTATTTCCATAAGAATTTTTCGGAATTTCACTGAAATTCTCTTTCAATAGTCAGGAATTTCTGGGAATATTAATGAAACTTTAAGTAATTTCTTGAAAATTCACCGAAATATATTGAAATTTTATATCATTACATGGGAATTTTTCCAAATTTCACCGAAATTCCAAGTTTTTAGCCAGAAATTCCTCGGAAATCCACTTGTAAAATTTTCTCTAATTTTACTAAAATTCAGTAATTCGATGGGAATTTTCGGAATTTCAATTTCACTAAAATGCTATGTTTTTAACTGGGAATTCCTTGGGATAAAAATAAAACTTCATGTAATTACATTAGGATTTTTCGGAATTTCACTGGAATACCTTATGAAACGATAAGAGTTGTTCAAAATTCCACTTAAATTTCATGTAATTCCCTGACAATTTTTTGGAATTCCATACAATTGCATCGGAGCTCCATATAATTCGATGAAAATACATGTAATTTTTTGAAACTTTTTTAAAATTCTTTATGTAATTCAACGAGCACTGAAATTTCATGTTGGGAATTTCGGTGTAATTCCATGTAATTGTTTAGAATTCCTCCATGCAACTTATTCAGGATTTCATGTAATTCGATCGAAATTCCACTGAAATTTCATGTAATTTCTCGAAATTTCATATTTCATGTAATTCGAGAGGAACTAAAATTTAATGTAAATTCTATGGAAACTCCGCAAAAATTGCAGATTTCACACCATAAAATACAATGGGATTCTTGGAATTTTTTTTTTCTTCAGAATTACAATATAAGATTTCATGAAATTCTTCAGAATTCTACTAAAACTTCCAGTTATTTCATGGGAATTCCGCGAAAATTTAAGTCAATTCCATAGAAATTCCTTAGCATTTCACCAGAAGATTTTATGGAATTCCTCGAAATTCCATTCAAGTGATAAATTTGAATGGAAAAACATAAATTCCTAGAAATTTTACTATAAGACTTCATATTACTTTTCCGAATTTCATCATTAGATTCTATGGAATTCCACCATAAAATTTAATGGAATTCTTGCACAAAAATTCCTCGGAATTACACTATGAAATTTCATGAAATTCTTCGGAATTCCACTAAAATTTCAAGTTATTCCATAGGAATTCCGCGAAAATTTTAAGTAATTCCATAGAAATTCCTTAACATTTCACCAGAAGATTTTATGGAATTCTTAGACAATTTTTTTTCGGAATTACAGTATAGGATTTCATGAAATTTCTCGGAATTCCACTAAAATTTCGAAATTCCATTAAAATTCCATATTTTTTTTTAAAACTTTACTGAAATTCCCCAAAATTTTACCACTGAAATATCCTTTATTGACTTTTCATGTAATTTCTTAAAAATTCCTCGGAATTCACTAAAATTTTATGAGAATATTTTGAAATCTCACGTTCATAGCCGAAGATTTCTCGAAAGTTCAATGATTTTTCAAAATTTAATTTATTTTCATAAGAATTTTTTAGAATTTCACTGAAATTCTCTTTTAATAGACAGGAATTTCTGGAAATATTTATGAAACTTCAAGTAATTTCTAGAAAATTCACCGAAATATATTGAAATTTCATGTCATTACACGGAATATCCCCGAAATTCCATGTTTTTAGCCGGAAATTCCTCGGCATTCCACTTGTGGAATTTTCTGAAATTTTACTAAAATTCAGTAAGAACTGAAATTACATGTTGGGAATTTTATATAATTGTTTAGAATTCCTCCATGTAATTAATTTAGGATTTCGTGTAATTCGATCGGAATTTCACTGAAATTAAAATTTAATGTGAATTCTATGGAAACTCTGCAAAAATTTCACATGTACTTAATTCCTTTTTCAGAATAACCTAATTATTCTATCGAAATTCCACTAAATTATAGAATTCTGAGAGACTTTATCAGATTTTTGGGGATTCCAAAGGAAATATTTTTCAGGAATGTTAATAATTTTATGAGATTTTGCAGGATTTTTTTGGTTTTAATGAATTTTTGTTAGATTTTGTAGGATTTTATGCAATTTCGAAGATTTTTAGGAATTTTGCGTAGATCTTATAAGATTTTCTGGGATTTTGACCAACTTGTACACAGATTTTGACCAGTTAACCACCCGTCGGAAAAAAATTACAATATTTTGAATAATCCGCCTTTTTTCAATCAATATTCGCATTGTTGCCTGATTGACACAAAATTGCTGTAGTATAAAATCTCTAGACAATGCGTGACATACAAGTTTTCCGAAATCAATCACAACATGGAAACAAGGCAATAAGAAAGCACCAATAGAAACCTATGGACATGGAAACTTAAGGATGCTGTGCTTAAGGCCTTTCCGAGTATCATAAAAAAAAAATGGAAAAAATACCTACTGCTCAAAAATACCCAAATTATTGACAACACATTGACATTGGCATAAATGTGCTAGAGTTTCTTAAGAAATACATAAGTTCAATTTTGTTTTTGTATAATTAGATCAGCACCCACAATGGGAAATGCTTTTGCCAATTTATTCAAAAGCCTCTTTGGCAAAAAGGAAATGAGAATACTTATGGTCGGACTAGACGCTGCCGGTAAAACCACAATTTTGTACAAACTCAAATTGGGTGAAATTGTAACCACGATCCCTACTGTTGGATTTAATGTCGAAACTGTAGAATATAAAAACGTAAGTTTTACTGTATGGGATGTAGGCGGGCAAGATAAAATAAGGCCTTTGTGGAGACACTATTTCCAAAACACTCAAGGACTCATTTTCGTGGTCGATAGCAATGACAGAGATCGTATCGGTGAATCCAAAGACGAGCTGATGCGTATGCTAGCTGAAGACCAACTCAGAGATGCAGTACTTTTGATTTTTGCTAACAAACAAGATTTACCAAATGCGATGAATGCAGCGGAAATCACTGATAAATTGGGGTTGCATTCGCTCAGAAATCGCAATTGGTACATCCAGGCTACTTGCGCGACAAGCGGAGATGGACTGTACGAGGGCCTGGATTGGGTTTCCAACCAGATGAAGAATTTTAACCGTTAAAAGTGATTGTTTGGACTAAAGTAAAGTTTTTTGAAAATTTATTATTATATTGCTTATATCTAATAATTTGAAAAAATACAATTTTGATGAGTAGTTTCAATACTCTGGTAATTTTAGCTTTCAAGGCAATGTTGTTGATGATGACGCCATTTTCACAAGAAATTATTTCCAAAGATTGAGGTTTTTAGTTCATAAAATCTACAGAATTCTTACCATAATTCCTCCATAAAACCAACCAGATTCCTTTTTACTTCCTGATGCTTATCGGACACGAATTCGAGCACATGGGACAGATACTTGCTTAACAAGTGGGGGTTTTTGTACAACAGCAACTCTTTGATTATGGCCAATTGCTGCACCTTATGCGTAGCATCTTGACTGGAGAGGACATTGTTGATCGTTTCCACAATCTAGAGAATAATAAAAAATTGTATAATATTGATGAGCCGGATTAATAGTATTTGAACCAAAAAATGGATTAATAGTAAATTTTATCTATGGTAGAAAAAAGTTATGATTATTCTAAGTTTTCAAAAATGTATGTCCAAAGGGAGGTGTATTCCTTCCAAAATGGTCTTTCAATTTTTTTGTGTGGAAATTTCGAGTAGTGATGTGACCGAATCTGAATAATTATTCGGTATTCAGTCAATTTGGCGTTATTTTTGCTATTCAGTGTTCGGCCGAATATTCGATTTTCACTACCGAATATTTCAGATTTGGATATTTTCAATTAATTTCAATTCAGAAAATTAAAGAAAATTGAAAAACAAACCTCTGGCGTTAAAGAATTCAACTTAACAGAGAATCTAATTAAAAAATATCAGTATAGTCTGTGGTATAGTAGAACAATAAGGGGTAGAATAATCAATATACAAAATCAATAATTTAATAAATAATCTGTTCATAGATAAACTGAAATCCATGATTTGTGAAGTGTCTGTAGTAAAGTCAATTAAAAATAGAAAAAGAAGAATAAAACCATGGATCACTGGTGGCCTCTTGATATCCATTAGAACTAGAAATAAACTAAAAAAAGAATGTATGTACAACAAATCAGAATAATCAGGCAAGTTAAAATAAGTATAAAACTTATAGAAAAATGCTGAATAAACTTATAAAAAATGCCAAGTATGTATATTGCAAATCTGTCGCTGAAAGAAACGCCAATGATCCAAAAAAATATGGCAGGTTATCAAAGAGGCTGCCAATGACCAGAGATCTATAACGCCAATAAAATGCATAATGAATGACGCAAACGAAGAGGTATCTGACATAAGAGAAATTGCAAGTGAATTTAACTCTTACTTTTGCAGCATAGGAAAAAACTTAGCGAAGCAAATTGCAGAGGGGATTCAGGAGGGGTATGTGTGTGGAAAGAGAAGGGTAGATTCTTTCTATTTGGGCCAGGTTACAGAGCATGATGTCCATGAGGAAGTTTGAAATATGGAGTGAAAGGAGGAGAAGATGTTATTTCTGCAGATATAATTAAGAGGTTTAAGGAAAAGTTGGTTGTCCCTCTGAGGCACGTTATTGATATAATTTTCTGTGAAAGAGTTTTCCCAAAAGTCTTAAAGAGCACCATTATAATACCAATGTACAAAGTCAGTACAAACAAGAAGATAAAAAGTCTAACAATAGTTATAGACCAATAGCATTGACGAGTACTATTAGCAAAATTGTAGAAAAGTGTCTTAGAAGTAAACCGAGAAGTAAACTAATATCATTCTTGGAAAAAAATAAGCTAATAAACATAAATCAATATGCATTTAGGAAAAACTCTAACACTGAGAATGCTCTTGTAAGGGTGACAGAAAAAATGTTGAGGGACCTTGACCAAGGGAAAAAGTGATGGGAATTTTCTTAGACCTGAGAAAGGCTGTTCTACTAGGGAGCCTGAATGACATTGGAATCAGAGCAATGCCAAATAAACTGATTAAATCATATCTAATAAAAAGAAAGTTAGTTACAAATGTATCAGGACAAAAAAGTGAGGCGAAACTGAAAATTTCAGATTTACTTATATCTTTAATAGGAAAAAAGTTATGACCTTCCAAAGTTGTTTTCCAAAATCTAAATCATAAGGTAGGTACCTTCTTACTAAATCGATGAAATTTCAAATTTTTTTTTGTTGAGATTTTGTGTCCTAATGGTCATTTGGGATCCCAAAAACTCCATACACTAAATTATTCCCAGATTTGAAGGCGAAATCTATGAAAAAAAGGCACTCAGAAAAATTGAAAAATTGGTAAATCACCCCAAATTGCTTAACACGATTTTATCTCAGGAACTATAAGTCCAAATGAGTTGAAATTTTCAGGGATTGTAGTCCTCTACTGGAATAAGAATCGCTGAAAATTTCAGCTTTATATCTTTAATAGAAAAAAAGTTATGACCTTCCAAAGTTTTCCAAAATCTAAATCATAAGGTAGGAGGTACCTTCTTACTAAATCGATGAAATTTCAATTTTTTTTTTATTGAGATTTTGTGTCCTAATGGTCATTTGGGATCCCACAAACTCCATACACTAAATTATTCTCAGATTTGAAGGCGAAATCTATGAAAAAAAGGCACTCAGAAAAATTGAAAAATTGAATAATCACCCCAAATTGCTTAACAGGATTTTATCTCAGGAACTATAAGTCCAAATTAGTTGAAATTTTCAGGGATTGTAGTCCTCTACTGGAATAAGAATCTCTGAAAATTTCAGCTTTATATCTTTAATAGAAAAAAAGTTATGACCTTCCACAGTTTTCCAAAATCTAAATCATAAGGTAGGTACCTTCTTACTAAATCGATGAAATTTCAAATTTTTTTTTGTTGAGATTTTGTGTCCTAATGGTCATTTGGGATCCCACAAACTCCATACACTAAATTATTCTCAGATTTGAAGGCGAAATCTATGAAAAAAGGCACTCAGAAAAATTGAAAAATTGAATAATCACCCCAAATTGCTTAACAGGATTTTATCTCAGGAACTATAAGTCCAAATTAGTTGAAATTTTCAGGGATTATAGTCCTCTACTGGAATAAGAATCGCTGAAAATTTCAGCTTTATATCTTTAATAGAAAAAAAGTTATGACCTTCCAAAGTTTTCCAAAATCTAAATCATAAGGTAGGTACCTTCTTACTAAATCGATGAAATTTCAAATTTTTTTTTGTTGAGATTTTGTGTCCTAATGGTCATTTGGGATCCCACAAACTCCATACACTAAATTATTCTCAGATTTGAAGGCGAAATCTATGAAAAAAAGGCACTCAGAAAAATTGAAAAATTGGTAAATCACCCCAAATTGCTTAACACGATTTTATCTCAGGAACTATAAGTCCAAATGAGTTGAAATTTTCAGGGATTGTAGTCCTCTACTGGAATAAGAATCGCTGAAAATTTCAGCTTTATATCTTTAATAGAAAAAAAGTTATGACCTTCCAAAGTTTTCCAAAATCTAAATCATAAGGTAATAATATTAAAAAGTTATTAACTGAATTGCTCCTAATTCTTCCAGAGAAGTATTTTCTCATTTGAAATATTGTGTTCAGACAACACAATAACTAGGTACCTTCTTACTAAATCGATGAAATTTCAAATTTTTTTTTGTTGAGATTTTGTGTCCCAATGGTCATTTGGGATCCCACAAACTCCATACACTAAATTATTCCCAGATTTGAAGCCGAAATCTATGAAAAAAGGCACTCAGAAAAATTGAAAAATTGAATAATCACCCCAAATTGCTTAACAGGATTTTATCTCAGGAACTATAAGTCCAAATTAGTTGAAATTTTCAGGGATTGTAGTCCTCGACTGGAATAAGAATCGATGAAAATTTCAGCTTTATATCTTTAATAGAAAAAAAGTTATGACCTTCCAAAGTTTTCCAAAATCTAAATCATAAGGTAGGTACCTTCTTACTAAATCGATGAAATTTCAAATTTTTTTTTGTTGAGATTTTGTGTCCTAATGGTCATTTGGGATCCCACAAACTCCATACACTAAATTATTCCCAGATTTGAAGCCGAAATCTATGAAAAAAGGCACTCAGAAAAATTGAAAAATTGATAAATCACCCCAAATTGCTTAACACGATTTTATCTCAGGAACTATAAGTCCAAATGAGTTGAAATTTTCAGGGATTATAGTCCTCTACTGGAATAAGAATCGCTGAAAATTTCAGCTTTATATCTTTAATAGAAAAAAAGTTATGACCTTCCAAAGATTTCCAAAATCTAAATCATAAGGTAGGTACCTTCTTACTAAATCGATGAAATTTCAAATTTTTTTTTGTTGAGATTTTGTGTCCTAATGGTCATTTGGGATCCCACAAACTCCATACACTAAATTATTCTCAGATTTGAAGGCGAAATCTATGAAAAAAGGCACTCAGAAAAATTGAAAAATTGAATAATCACCCCAAATTGCTTAACAGGATTTTATCTCAGGAACTATAAGTCCAAATTAGTTGAAATTTTCAGGGATTGTAGTCCTCGACTGGAATAAGAATCTCTGAAAATTTCAGCTTTATATCTTTAATAGAAAAAAAGTTATGACCTTCCAAAGTTTTCCAAAATCTAAATCATAAGGTAGGTACCTTCTTACTAAATCGATGAAATTTCAAATTTTTTTTTGTTGAGATTTTGTGTCCTAATGGTCATTTGGGATCCCACAAACTCCATACACTAAATTATTCCCAGATTTGAAGCCGAAATCTATGAAAAAAGGCACTCAGAAAAATTGAAAAATTGATAAATCACCCCAAATTGCTTAACACGATTTTATCTCAGGAACTATAAGTCCAAATGAGTTGAAATTTTCAGGGATTGTAGTCCTCGACTGGAATAAGAATCGATGAAAATTTCAGCTTTATATCTTTAATAGAAAAAAAGTTATGACCTTCCAAAGTTTTCCAAAATCTAAATCATAAGGTAGGTACCTTCTTACTAAATCGATGAAATTTCAAATTTTTTTTTGTTGAGATTTTGTGTCCTAATGGTCATTTGGGATCCCACAAACTCCATACACTAAATTATTCTCAGATTTGAAGGCGAAATCTATGAAAAAAAGGCACTCAGAAAAATTGAAAAATTGGTAAATCACCCCAAATTGCTTAACACGATTTTATCTCAGGAACTATAAGTCCAAATTAGTTGAAATTTTCAGGGATTGTAGTCCTCTACTGGAATAAGAATCTGAAAATTTCAGCTTTATATCTTTAATAGAAAAAAAGTTATGACCTTCCAAAGTTTTCCAAAATCTAAATCATAAGGTAGGTACCTTCTTACTAAATCGATGAAATTTCAAATTTTTTTTTGTTGAGATTTTGTGTCCTAATGGTCATTTGGGATCCCACAAACTCCATACACTAAATTATTCCCAGATTTGAAGCCGAAATCTATGAAAAAAGGCACTCAGAAAAATTGAAAAATTGAATAATCACCCCAAATTGCTTAACAGGATTTTATCTCAGGAACTATAAGTCCAAATGAGTTGAAATTTTCAGGGATTGTAGTCCTCGACTGGAATAAGAATCTCTGAAAATTTCAGCTTTATATCTTTAATAGAAAAAAAGTTATGACCTTCCAAAGTTTTCCAAAATCTAAATCATAAGGTAGGTACCTTCTTACTAAATCGATGAAATTTCAAATTTTTTTTTGTTGAGATTTTGTGTCCTAATGGTCATTTGGGATCCCACAAACTCCATACACTAAATTATTCCCAGATTTGAAGCCGAAATCTATGAAAAAAGGCACTCAGAAAAATTGAAAAATTGAATAATCACCCCAAATTGCTTAACAGGATTTTATCTCAGGAACTATAAGTCCAAATGAGTTGAAATTTTCAGGGATTGTAGTCCTCGACTGGAATAAGAATCTCTGAAAATTTCAGCTTTATATCTTTAATAGAAAAAAAGTTATGACCTTCCAAAGTTTTCCAAAATCTAAATCATAAGGTAGGTACCTTCTTACTAAATCGATGAAATTTCAAATTTTTTTTTGTTGAGATTTTGTGTCCTAATGGTCATTTGGGATCCCACAAACTCCATACACTAAATTATTCTCAGATTTGAAGGCGAAATCTATGAAAAAAAGGCACTCAGAAAAATTGAAAAATTGGTAAATCACCCCAAATTGCTTAACACGATTTTATCTCAGGAACTAAAAGTCCAAATGAGTTGAAATTTTCAGGGATTGTAGTCCTCTACTGGAATAAGAATCGCTGAAAATTTCAGCTTTATATCTTTAATAGAAAAAAAGTTATGACCTTCCAAAGTTTTCCAAAATCTAAATCATAAGGTAGGTACCTTCTTACTAAATCGATGAAATTTCAAATTTTTTTTTGTTGAGATTTTGTGTCCTAATGGTCATTTGGGATCCCACAAACTCCATACACTAAATTATTCTCAGATTTGAAGGCGAAATCTATGAAAAAAAGGCACTCAGAAAAATTGAAAAATTGGTAAATCACCCCAAATTGCTTAACACGATTTTATCTCAGGAACTAAAAGTCCAAATGAGTTGAAATTTTCAGGGATTGTAGTCCTCTACTGGAATAAGAATCGCTGAAAATTTCAGCTTTATATCTTTAATAGAAAAAAAGTTATGACCTTCCAAAGTTTTCCAAAATCTAAATCATAAGGTAGGTACCTTCTTACTAAATCGATGAAATTTCAAATTTTTTTTTGTTGAGATTTTGTGTCCTAATGGTCATTTGGGATCCCACAAACTCCATACACTAAATTATTCTCAGATTTGAAGGCGAAATCTATGAAAAAAAGGCACTCAGAAAAATTGAAAAATTGGTAAATCACCCCAAATTGCTTAACACGATTTTATCTCAGGAACTATAAGTCCAAATTAGTTGAAATTTTCAGGGATTGTAGTCCTCTACTGGAATAAGAATCTGAAAATTTCAGCTTTATATCTTTAATAGAAAAAAAGTTATGACCTTCCAAAGTTTTCCAAAATCTAAATCATAAGGTAGGTACCTTCTTACTAAATCGATGAAATTTCAAATTTTTTTTTGTTGAGATTTTGTGTCCTAATGGTCATTTGGGATCCCACAAACTCCATACACTAAATTATTCCCAGATTTGAAGCCGAAATCTATGAAAAAAGGCACTCAGAAAAATTGAAAAATTGAATAATCACCCCAAATTGCTTAACAGGATTTTATCTCAGGAACTATAAGTCCAAATTAGTTGAAATTTTCAGGGATTGTAGTCCTCGACTGGAATAAGAATCTCTGAAAATTTCAGCTTTATATCTTTAATAGAAAAAAAGTTATGACCTTCCAAAGTTTTCCAAAATCTAAATCATAAGGTAGGTACCTTCTTACTAAATCGATGAAATTTCAAATTTTTTTTTGTTGAGATTTTGTGTCCTAATGGTCATTTGGGATCCCACAAACTCCATACACTAAATTATTCCCAGATTTGAAGCCGAAATCTATGAAAAAAGGCACTCAGAAAAATTGAAAAATTGAATAATCACCCCAAATTGCTTAACAGGATTTTATCTCAGGAACTATAAGTCCAAATGAGTTGAAATTTTCAGGGATTGTAGTCCTCGACTGGAATAAGAATCTCTGAAAATTTCAGCTTTATATCTTTAATAGAAAAAAAGTTATGACCTTCCAAAGTTTTCCAAAATCTAAATCATAAGGTAGGTACCTTCTTACTAAATCGATGAAATTTCAAATTTTTTTTTGTTGAGATTTTGTGTCCTAATGGTCATTTGGGATCCCACAAACTCCATACACTAAATTATTCCCAGATTTGAAGCCGAAATCTATGAAAAAAGGCACTCAGAAAAATTGAAAAATTGATAAATCACCCCAAATTGCTTAACACGATTTTATCTCAGGAACTATAAGTCCAAATGAGTTGAAATTTTCAGGGATTGTAGTCCTCGACTGGAATAAGAATCGATGAAAATTTCAGCTTTATATCTTTAATAGAAAAAAAGTTATGACCTTCCAAAGTTTTCCAAAATCTAAATCATAAGCTGGGTACCTTCTTACTAAATCGATGAAATTTCAAATTTTTTTTTGTTGAGATTTTGTGTCCCAATGGTCATTTGGGATCCCACAAACTCCATACACTAAATTATTCCCAGATTTGAAGCCGAAATCTATGAAAAAAGGCACTCAGAAAAATTGAAAAATTGAATAATCACCCCAAATTGCTTAACAGGATTTTATCTCAGGAACTATAAGTCCAAATTAGTTGAAATTTTCAGGGATTGTAGTCCTCGACTGGAATAAGAATCTCTGAAAATTTCAGCTTTATATCTTTAATAGAAAAAAAGTTATGACCTTCCAAAGTTTTCCAAAATCTAAATCATAAGGTAGGTACCTTCTTACTAAATCGATGAAATTTCAAATTTTTTTTTGTTGAGATTTTGTGTCCTAATGGTCATTTGGGATCCCACAAACTCCATACACTAAATTATTCCCAGATTTGAAGCCGAAATCTATGAAAAAAGGCACTCAGAAAAATTGAAAAATTGATAAATCACCCCAAATTGCTTAACACGATTTTATCTCAGGAACTATAAGTCCAAATGAGTTGAAATTTTCAGGGATTGTAGTCCTCGACTGGAATAAGAATCGATGAAAATTTCAGCTTTATATCTTTAATAGAAAAAAAGTTATGACCTTCCAAAGTTTTCCAAAATCTAAATCATAAGGTAGGTACCTTCTTACTAAATCGATGAAATTTCAAATTTTTTTTTGTTGAGATTTTGTGTCCTAATGGTCATTTGGGATCCCACAAACTCCATACACTAAATTATTCTCAGATTTGAAGGCGAAATCTATGAAAAAAAGGCACTCAGAAAAATTGAAAAATTGGTAAATCACCCCAAATTGCTTAACACGATTTTATCTCAGGAACTATAAGTCCAAATTAGTTGAAATTTTCAGGGATTGTAGTCCTCTACTGGAATAAGAATCTGAAAATTTCAGCTTTATATCTTTAATAGAAAAAAAGTTATGACCTTCCAAAGTTTTCCAAAATCTAAATCATAAGGTAGGTACCTTCTTACTAAATCGATGAAATTTCAAATTTTTTTTTGTTGAGATTTTGTGTCCTAATGGTCATTTGGGATCCCACAAACTCCATACACTAAATTATTCCCAGATTTGAAGCCGAAATCTATGAAAAAAGGCACTCAGAAAAATTGAAAAATTGAATAATCACCCCAAATTGCTTAACAGGATTTTATCTCAGGAACTATAAGTCCAAATGAGTTGAAATTTTCAGGGATTGTAGTCCTCGACTGGAATAAGAATCTCTGAAAATTTCAGCTTTATATCTTTAATAGAAAAAAAGTTATGACCTTCCAAAGTTTTCCAAAATCTAAATCATAAGGTAGGTACCTTCTTACTAAATCGATGAAATTTCAAATTTTTTTTTGTTGAGATTTTGTGTCCTAATGGTCATTTGGGATCCCACAAACTCCATACACTAAATTATTCCCAGATTTGAAGCCGAAATCTATGAAAAAAGGCACTCAGAAAAATTGAAAAATTGAATAATCACCCCAAATTGCTTAACAGGATTTTATCTCAGGAACTATAAGTCCAAATGAGTTGAAATTTTCAGGGATTGTAGTCCTCGACTGGAATAAGAATCTCTGAAAATTTCAGCTTTATATCTTTAATAGAAAAAAAGTTATGACCTTCCAAAGTTTTCCAAAATCTAAATCATAAGGTAGGTACCTTCTTACTAAATCGATGAAATTTCAAATTTTTTTTTGTTGAGATTTTGTGTCCTAATGGTCATTTGGGATCCCACAAACTCCATACACTAAATTATTCTCAGATTTGAAGGCGAAATCTATGAAAAAAAGGCACTCAGAAAAATTGAAAAATTGGTAAATCACCCCAAATTGCTTAACACGATTTTATCTCAGGAACTAAAAGTCCAAATGAGTTGAAATTTTCAGGGATTGTAGTCCTCTACTGGAATAAGAATCGCTGAAAATTTCAGCTTTATATCTTTAATAGAAAAAAAGTTATGACCTTCCAAAGTTTTCCAAAATCTAAATCATAAGGTAGGTACCTTCTTACTAAATCGATGAAATTTCAAATTTTTTTTTGTTGAGATTTTGTGTCCTAATGGTCATTTGGGATCCCACAAACTCCATACACTAAATTATTCTCAGATTTGAAGGCGAAATCTATGAAAAAAAGGCACTCAGAAAAATTGAAAAATTGGTAAATCACCCCAAATTGCTTAACACGATTTTATCTCAGGAACTAAAAGTCCAAATGAGTTGAAATTTTCAGGGATTGTAGTCCTCTACTGGAATAAGAATCGCTGAAAATTTCAGCTTTATATCTTTAATAGAAAAAAAGTTATGACCTTCCAAAGTTTTCCAAAATCTAAATCATAAGGTAGGTACCTTCTTACTAAATCGATGAAATTTCAAATTTTTTTTTGTTGAGATTTTGTGTCCTAATGGTCATTTGGGATCCCACAAACTCCATACACTAAATTATTCTCAGATTTGAAGGCGAAATCTATGAAAAAAAGGCACTCAGAAAAATTGAAAAATTGGTAAATCACCCCAAATTGCTTAACACGATTTTATCTCAGGAACTATAAGTCCAAATTAGTTGAAATTTTCAGGGATTGTAGTCCTCTACTGGAATAAGAATCTGAAAATTTCAGCTTTATATCTTTAATAGAAAAAAAGTTATGACCTTCCAAAGTTTTCCAAAATCTAAATCATAAGGTAGGTACCTTCTTACTAAATCGATGAAATTTCAAATTTTTTTTTGTTGAGATTTTGTGTCCTAATGGTCATTTGGGATCCCACAAACTCCATACACTAAATTATTCCCAGATTTGAAGCCGAAATCTATGAAAAAAGGCACTCAGAAAAATTGAAAAATTGAATAATCACCCCAAATTGCTTAACAGGATTTTATCTCAGGAACTATAAGTCCAAATTAGTTGAAATTTTCAGGGATTGTAGTCCTCGACTGGAATAAGAATCTCTGAAAATTTCAGCTTTATATCTTTAATAGAAAAAAAGTTATGACCTTCCAAAGTTTTCCAAAATCTAAATCATAAGGTAGGTACCTTCTTACTAAATCGATGAAATTTCAAATTTTTTTTTGTTGAGATTTTGTGTCCTAATGGTCATTTGGGATCCCACAAACTCCATACACTAAATTATTCCCAGATTTGAAGCCGAAATCTATGAAAAAAGGCACTCAGAAAAATTGAAAAATTGAATAATCACCCCAAATTGCTTAACAGGATTTTATCTCAGGAACTATAAGTCCAAATGAGTTGAAATTTTCAGGGATTGTAGTCCTCGACTGGAATAAGAATCTCTGAAAATTTCAGCTTTATATCTTTAATAGAAAAAAAGTTATGACCTTCCAAAGTTTTCCAAAATCTAAATCATAAGGTAGGTACCTTCTTACTAAATCGATGAAATTTCAAATTTTTTTTTGTTGAGATTTTGTGTCCTAATGGTCATTTGGGATCCCACAAACTCCATACACTAAATTATTCCCAGATTTGAAGCCGAAATCTATGAAAAAAGGCACTCAGAAAAATTGAAAAATTGATAAATCACCCCAAATTGCTTAACACGATTTTATCTCAGGAACTATAAGTCCAAATGAGTTGAAATTTTCAGGGATTGTAGTCCTCGACTGGAATAAGAATCGATGAAAATTTCAGCTTTATATCTTTAATAGAAAAAAAGTTATGACCTTCCAAAGTTTTCCAAAATCTAAATCATAAGCTGGGTACCTTCTTACTAAATCGATGAAATTTCAAATTTTTTTTTGTTGAGATTTTGTGTCCCAATGGTCATTTGGGATCCCACAAACTCCATACACTAAATTATTCCCAGATTTGAAGCCGAAATCTATGAAAAAAGGCACTCAGAAAAATTGAAAAATTGAATAATCACCCCAAATTGCTTAACAGGATTTTATCTCAGGAACTATAAGTCCAAATTAGTTGAAATTTTCAGGGATTCCAAAGTTTTCCAAAATCTAAATCATAAGGTAGGTACCTTCTTACTAAATCGATGAAATTTCAATTTTTTTTTTGTTGAGATTTTGTGTCCTAATGGTCATTTGGGATCCCACAAACTCCATACACTAAATTATTCTCAGATTTGAAGCCGAAATCTATGAAAAAAGGCACTCAGAAAAATTGAAAAATTGAATAATTACCCCAAATTGCTTAACAGGATTTTATCTCAGGAACTATAAGTCAAAATGAGTTGAAATTTTCAGGGATTGTAGTCCTCTATTGGAATAAGAATCGCTGAAAATTTCAGCTTTATATCTTTGATAGAAAAAAAGTTATGACCTAGTGGAGCATGGGGTGCCATAGGTCCTCTCAACTTTGCTATTCAATGTATATGTCAATGAAATAATGGAACAGCTTCAACAAGGTGACATTTATTGCTCTGTTAACTTCTCACTTTTCAAGGGTACCCTGCCTGAAATGTAACACCTTAGAGTTCATAATACACAATGCAAATTGGAGATGCAATATAAGTGTGATGTGATAACTTCATTGAAAGAAAAACATCCATAAATTACCTGGGCTGGGGGTCATATTGGATGAAAATCTGAATTGGAAAGAACATGTTAATTATGTAACTGCAAAGGTAAGAAAAACAATTTACTAGTTTTATGAGTTAAGAAACATGTTACCCATTTAGAACACTGAAAAAGATTTACTTTTCTTTGGTTGAATCCGGGGTTGAATCTATTATTAATTATGGGTTGGCTGTTTGGGGTAATGCAGGCTCAACAATACTGTCAAAACTAAGTGTGGTTCATAGGTGGATAATAAAAATCATCCTTTTCAAAAAAAAAAGATACCCAAGTGACCTTGTTTATAAAGAAAGTGGCTCACTAACCATAGACCAAATGTATATTAAATCTGTGGTAAGGTGCATGTGTAAGAATTCTTACTACAAGAGAACATAAAGCAAGGTCTTAATACTAGGAGAACTGCACAAGGAAAAGTTGAGCTGCAGAACCCAAGACATACAACCTGTCAGAACCATATTTACCTACTGTGTTAGCCCAAAGGTATATAATGATTTGCCTAGTAGTATTAGGGAAAAGAAACGAGAAAAATAGTATCAAAGGAGGGAAATATAAAATACTTAAATGGATAGTGAATAGTGGGTATAAAATTGTTATATCCAGTGTTATATAAATTTGTCACATACATATTAGGAATAGGTAGGGATACAAAGCTTTATTTTCTGACTAGAATGTTTATCAAGGATTGAAAGTGTTATTAGTATTACTGTACTGCTGTTGTTATGGTTATAATTTTATTTTTATTTATTTTTTTAAGTATATTGTGATGGTTTCTAACTGTTGACTTGTTAGTAGTAAAGTAAAGCTAGATAACCTCAACGTAAGTTTAATTTATCAAGGAAACCAGCAGGTGCACACACAGTATTGTAAGTACTATAGTGCACCATATCTTATTTAGCAGGGGTAGGAAGATAGGGAGGATTTACTATAGCAAGGGTTATTGCTGTAAGGGTTTCTTTTATTTATTTGTATCCACATTAAGTTGTAGTATATTTGTGTACATTGTGAACTATTGCTGAATAAATAAATAAATAAAAATAAATAAATTTTAATAAGTTACCTAATAATATTAAAAATAGTTTATCCTTGAATGTTTTTAAGAAAAATTTAAAATTGTTTTTGCTTAGGGAAAATTTCATTTCATTTCATTTCATTTATTGAATAACTTTACAAACACCTATAGTAATTACATGCAAAGTAAAAAAGACACACATTAAAAAAAAAAATACACAAAAACCTACTTAAAACTTAAAAATATGAGGACAGTCTATGGTGTTATCAAGGCAATTATCTGTCTCAGACTGCTGTGGAACATATCTATTCTGTTACAGAGGTTCAGGAATTCATTTACTATTATTTGCATATTAGATAAAGGGGATAAACTGTCATTGGGGTCTACCCAGAATAATCCTCTATTGACAATTCTTAGGCCAATTTTAGGAACATTAAAACTGATATGCCTGATAAGATCACAGTGTTGATATTTCTTATGGTTTACAATATTATAAATTAAGATTATAGCTTGTACTCTACGCCTAGATGATAAAGTTTGAAAATTAAAGCCATTTAACATCGACTGGTAGGAGATTCTAAAAGGGTATTCATTGTTCCTTCTAACATATAAGTATCTCAGAAAACGCTTTTGGACCTTTTCAATTTGATCCTGATTTGTTGCTGCAATTGGAAACCACACTGAGCTAGCATACTCAAGTTTTGGGCGAACCAATGAATTGTATAATTTAATTACAGTTGGTATTTCAAAATTTTTACTGTTTCTAATAATAAAGCCCAAGACTTGGTATGCCTTATTGACAATATTATCAAAGTGTGAATTAAATTTAAGATTTTTCTGAAATATGACACCTAGATCAAGCACCGCGTCAACCTTGTTAATTGGAACATTTTCAATTGAATAATCCTGAATGACATAATTCAATTTTCTGGTGAAAGACATACTATTGCATTTAACAATATTTATTTTCATTTTATTTGTATCAAACCATTTGACCACAGAATCAAGATCATTTTGAAGTGAGACACAGTCCTCTTGACTAGATATGGTTTTATAAAGTTTGAAATCATCAGCGTAAAGCAATCCTTTGGAGCTACAAAGAACATTTGGGAGATCATTTACAAATATTAAAAACAACAAGGGGCCCAATTTGCTACCCTGTGGAACACCAGATGGCACTGGAACACTAAGTGATTTGGATCCTGCCACTTTTATGACTTGTGATCTGTCAAGAAGATAGGACTTAATAAAGTTATAAGCTTGTTCTGAGAAATTAAAGTTGACCAATTTTTTCAACAAAATCTCATGATTCACCTTATCGAAAGCTTTGGTGCAGTCTGTATAAATTACATCCAATTGCTTTTTATCACTGATAGCCTGAGAGACATCCTGTGAGAACACCAGCAGATTACTCACAGTAGACTTATCGGGCATGAAACCATGCTGATATACCGACAGACTGGCACTAACATGTTCAAAAATATTATTATATATAATTGTTTCAAAAATCTTTGAGAGAACGTTCAAGAGACAAATGGGACGGTAATTTTTTACATCATTTTTCTCACCACCCTTAAAAACTGGTGACACTAAACATTCCTTGAAGGATGCAGGAAAATAGCAACTCTTTAGCGCAATATTAAAAATATGAACCAGTGGATCAGCCAAGCTCTCCTTACATCCCTTAAAGATGCATGCCGGTATACCATCTGGCCCCGTTGATTTTTTGGGTTTTAAGCAATTAATACTATCTATCACAATATCTTTGGTTATTAAGGAAAATTTAAAGTTACCCCAATCATAGCCAGATTCCCCAACATAACAGTTATGTCCAGCATCATAGACTGAGGAAAAGTATTTGGCAAAAGCGTCGGCAATTTCCTGCGAGTCGATAAAGGTTTGTCCATCTAATTTCATATTAGTTGGCATACCACTACTCTGAGATTTACTTTTAATATATGACCAAAAGGTTGAAGGATCATTTTTTAAATTTATTTCTAATGATTTAATGTGATTTTTATATTCTAACTTAGTCTGATCTTTAATAAATAGCCTCAAATTGGCATATTCTTCCCTTTGATCAATACTTGCCTGACCTTTTTTTATCAGAGAGTGTAATTTGTTTTTATGTCTCACATTACGAACCAACTCAATGGAGAACCATCTGGGGAATTTTGGAGCATTACTAATACTCTTGTTTTTAAATTTAGGTATTGATTGATCAAAACAATGATAAAGCAGATCATAGAATGCATGAACACAAGAATCAATATCTGTGCAACTCAGAACACTTGCCCAGTCGCAGTTGATTAAGAGATGATAAAGTAAGGTGTAGTTTCCCCTTGAATAGTCGTAACTGTAAGCCATTGTAGATTTATTGACCCTGTCATCATCCCTCACCATTGAAAAGGTAAGGCATAATGCTGGGTGGTATGGATCTTCAGGCACCATTGGCAGTTTAGACCTTTCTATCACTATGTCCTCCAAATCTGAAATTACTAAATCTAATAGTCTATCAATAGAATTTTTTATAATATTATGTTGTTGAAAATTGTACAAACACATATATTCTCTTAAAAGTAGGTTTTTATCACAGCTGGTTTCATAAAGGAACGGTAAATTAAAATCCCCCAATATCACAATTTTACATTTATCATCATTTTCAAAAATAAAATGCTCAAAAATTTGTAAAAAACTTTCATAGTTTTCACAATTTTCATTAGGACAAAAGTATACTAATCCAATATAAAAACTTTTTCTTTTACACTTAATCTTAATTATCACATGTTCAGACTGACATAATGTATGTGAATCTATTATTTCATAAGAGAAACATTTCCTAATTGCGAGAAGTACTCCCCCACCCCTTAATTTTCCTGAATTCCTATCATGCCTGATTACTGAGTACCTGTTATCGAATAGTTCAGTATCAAAGAAAGTATTATTCAACCATGTTTCAGTAAGTGCAATTATATCATAATTTTCAGAGATAATATTATTATAAAAAGTATGTGTTTTGGTCCTAAGACCACGCACATTTTGGTAATAAATAGATAATTTGTGTTTGCGTTGGTCTATATTTTTTTGTTGAAAAACTGGCTTACTGAATTCACCTACTCCCCGCGGGGATCCTTCCTGCGATTCCGAAAAAACGAAACTAGTGCTCCTTCGGGCCATGCTTCCTTCTTCCAAGCATCCTTCAGATTAGTCTGCTTAATAGTGACTTTCACAGAGCTGTATACTTCAGGATATCTGGAAACATGGGGTTCACATTTTGCTTCTGAGAATCTTGATTTTACAAGCAAAATGATCTTGTTACCAAAGTACCTAGGTACCTACATAGTCTATACATCTTACAAAACATTTAATCAAGTTTTTATCCATTTTGACTCCTGTCTTTGACCTTTGTCCATTTCAGTGATTGTACAGTTGTGTTTTTTGGATTTTGCAAAGATGTTTTTGACTGTTTTTTTTAATTTCTTGTTTATATTGAATGGCTAAGATTGTTTCAGTACTGTAAGTACTTTCCTTTGTAAAATGGTTAAACTGTAAAATTTTGTGAACTAGCGTGTATTTGCTAAATAAAAGATTATTTACAACACTAGATCAGAACCAAAATATTTATACTACTATATCTCATACTCGATCTCATATCTCATGGCCATTTCCACCAACTCTTTCAGGGAAGCCCTAACGATAGGAATGCCTTAAACTGACATTTCTCCATGTAAAAATGTCATTTTAAAGAATACTTATTGTTAGGGCTCCCCTAAAATAGTTGGTGGACACGGCCATCATACATTTTAACGATAGGTACTTATAATTAAAAATTTACCTACTTTACATTTATTAACAAAAAGGATATACTATCTTATTTTTGGATAAGTACATAATATGCTCTTTCTAAGTAACGGTTAACCTTAAGGTTAACTCTCGGGTTAACTATTAACTAACTAAACTTGTGCTCTTAGGTTCGAAAGAAGTAAATAATTATTCTAGTACACCACTGTTAAATATCTTCAGTAAATTAGCAGCTTGTTTTTCTTTTTCCCAGTATTTTAATAACTGATTTGAGAAATTGTCAACATTATTGTATTTATTTATTTGTGTATAAATCGAGGTATAAATATAAAATGAGTATCAAAAAAAAAATGTGTGCCCCTCTTTCACTTACCAATTCTTCGTCCGACATATTTCTAGGATATTTCCAATAGTTGGCTTAATTATTAATTACTTATTTATTGGCTTTTTGTTACTAATAACTGTACAAATTAATAAATAACAAATACATAAATAAACATTTAAAAAAGTGAGGTTATTGGCAGCAGCTTGATGCTTGATGAGTACACAAAACACAAAAAAACACCACAAAATCACTGGAAATTGGTGAATAGCATATAACTATTATTGGTATATTAAAAAATAATTTAATTATTTAACAATTAGCACATATAACATAAATATTAATAAAAATATCGATTGTTTAAATTTTAATTTTTTGATCCATGACAACTTGGCAACGCTGCACTTTTGAATGAAGACAACTGACAGGAGAAAGGACCATTATGGAATTTTCAGTGGGAATTTTTCATTAAAACTGTAATTAAAATTAGATAAATTGATGGTTTTTGATCAAAAATTGACTCAAGAAGCTTTACTTTTTTAAATTAATCATATTTATTGCTTATTATTGTGCAATCAAAACAAAATTTATGTTTTAATCATTGGCAACACTGTATTTAATATTTGACTTTTTGTCATATGGGTGACGCTTGACGGCTTGACAGTTAAATATAACCTAGCAAGCAGCTAGTTAGCAAACAATCGAAATAACAAACAAATTTTTAAAAAAATGATAAAATGTTGTGCAAAACTGTGAAGTGCGATTACAAGTTGAATACAAAACACTAATTTATCAAAATGGGCAGAAAATGCAGCGTAGAAAACTGCACTTCGGATTCGAAAAAGGAGGAACACGAAGGGGTCACGTTCCACAAAGTGCCGCCCCACGGGGACCTCCGCCCCAAATGGCTATCGCTGTGCCACATTCCCGAAGAAAAAGCCAACCTAAAAATGATATTCGTATGCTCCAGACACTTTTTGAAAGCGAATTTTTGCAGCTTCAAAGGTTCCAAGTATATGCTGAAACAGGGCGTCCTTCCAAGTGTGTTTCCTTGGAGCACTGAACCGGTAACTGTCACCGAAATAACAACAAATAGGAAAACATCAACAGTAACCAAAAGAAGAATTTCTGAGAAAAAACATTTACCCAGTGAAGAGAAAAAAAGCGAAGACAAAAAACAATTACCCAGTGAAGAGGCAAACAAGCCTCAAGAAGACAACAATCAATCAGCACCCGAAACTGAAGACAACACAGATTTGCCAGAAGCCGAATCATCTGCAACAGAGACAACAACAAAACCCAACAAATCAATACTGAAATCTTACATAAAAACCTTAATAAAATCCAAAAAAGAAAAAGAATCCCCTAAATCAAACAAAGAAATCACTCAGGTGGTGCAAGAAATCGAAAAACCCCCTTCTCCAACCCCTACAATACCATTCGTAAACTTTCATCTTGATGCGCCCCTCGAAGTACTAGACAACAACAACACATGGTGCCAAGCAAAAATCACTGAACTCGATTATCAAGAAAACGAAATTTTGATCCACTTTGATGAGTCTCCCAATAAGTGTGATGAATGGATTTCCATGAAGAGTCCCAGGATTCGTGCGCCAATGGTGAAGTCGGAACTGGTGAAACCCAAAGGTGGTTTTGAGGTTGGCCAGAGATGCATGGCCCAGTGGAGCGATGTCGGCAAGTTTCCAGCTACTATTGTTGAATTGTTGGATAATGGTAAGGAACTGTTTTTTGGCTTTAGGTTTTGTTTTTTGTTAATGCTGTATAAATAATTCAAATTATAAAGAAATGTACAGGGTGTCAGATAATAATTTGACACCCTATCGCTGTAGACTTTACCTATACAGGTAGATGGAGAAATAGAAGTGTAAATACAAATGTAGGGCAATTTTAGCTAAATTTTCAGAATCCATCTTAAGAAACAAAACATTTATTGTCAGAAATTTGAAATTTTGCCTATTTTTAACTTTTTTCAAATGGAATGCCCTATATTTGACTCTATATTCTTGAAGAGCATAATTTTCTGATTCCATTTTATCTCTGTCTTTTCCTCACCCATTGAATTTTTCATACCATTTCTCTCTATTTCAGACATTTGGTTGGTTAGATACAAGACCACTCAAGCGCCAAAAATAATCAAAATTCATGTCACTTTTTTTTCTCCTACTTTATTGTTGTCTCTTTCTTAATCATTGAATCCTTTATGTCTTTGTCTCCTACTTTCTTATACTTAAGCTCTTGTTTTGTTACTGACACAAATAACTAAAATGTGTGAACCTAATATTTTTGTTTCCAATACCATTTTATTTCTAACCCATTGAATTTTGCATACCATTTTTCTATTTTTTCTCTATTCCAGGCACTTGGTTGGTCAGATACAAGACCACTCAAGCGCCAGGAATAATCAAAATTTATGTCACTTTTTTTCATTCTACTACTACTATTTGTCTCTTTCTTAATCATTGAATCGTTTATACCTTTGTCTTCTACATTGCTATACTGTTGATTGTTATACCCAATCTCGAGCCCGATCTCTTGTTATGTTACTGGCACAAATAGCCAAAATTTGTGTAATATTTTTCTTCCCATTTTATCTCTATCCGGGTCTCTATCCATTACTTACCCGTTAAATTTTGCATACCATTTCTTTCTATTCCAAACACTTTTGATTGACCAGATACAAGACCACTCAAGTGCCGGGAATAATCAGAATTTGTGCCATTTTTTTTATCCTACTTTATATTTGTCCCTTTCTGAATATGTTCTGAATCATTGAATTCTTTATTAGTTTGTCTCCTCTGTAGTGATGTGAACAAGGGAACGTTCTGATTGTGCTTTCGAGAACATTCGCGACCGTTCGCGCACGAAAAAAAGGTTCGTGCTGAATATTACCTTCGGAGCACAATGAGCACGATAGAAAATATTCAGCACGTTCTCAAGCACGATCCTAACCAATAAAATCACATGACGCCATAAAGTAGAGATATATTTATGGAAGCTGTTGAAGGCGAAGATATATCGAATATTGAGCCCGAGAACCAGGAAGCAACTTAGCAGCAATAGTTATTTTTTTTGGACGCAAAGGTAGTGTTGTACTGGAATATACTTAAACTAAAATCACTATTTTATTTTATTATCAAAAAAAAAAAAAGAATCCTAATGATAATTGTATGTTGAAGTTTCACAGAAAACCCCAAATTAGAATAATTATTGTTATCAAACATGACACAAGACACAATTCACAAATTATGTGATTAATTATGTATTAAGTAGGTATATTTTCTTAAGAAGTTTGAGAACTTTCAGCACATTTATCAAGAATTTTCAGAATATTCAGAACTTTCACGAAAAATTTGGGAATTTCGGGAAATTTGAGAAAAATCAGAAATTATTTAGAAAAATGTTTTGTTTTATTCAGCTTCTGATAAAAAGCATAAATTCTCGGGTCCTGCTCGTTTTTGCTCGTTTATTCTCGTTTATTCTCGTTAATTCTCGATCGTGCTCGGAGAACGTTCTCCTAAAATACTTGCTCGAGCATTTTACATCACTACTCCTCTGTTATACCCAAACTCTTGATTTGCCAGACAAAATAGCCAAAATTTGTGTAATATTTTTGTTCCCATTTCATTTGTGTCCCTTTCTTACTAATTGAATTTTGCATACCATTTCTCTCTATTCTATGGCCAAATACAAAACCACTCAAGCTCCGGGGATAATTAAAATTCTTGTCACTTTTTTATCCTCCTACTCTATATTTGTCTCAAGATTTGTCTGTTTCCTAGTCATTGAATTCTTCATACGTTTGTCTCCTACTCTGTTATACTCAAGTTTTTGATTTGCCAGACACAAATAACCAAAATTTGTGTAATATTTCTGTTCCAATTTTATCTCTTTCCCTTTCCCACCCATTGAATTTTACATACCATATCTTTCTATTCCAAACACTTTTGAATCTTTTGATTGACCAGATACAAGACCACTCAAGCGTTGGGCATAATCAAAATTGATGCCACTTTTTTTCCTACGTTATATTTGTCTCTTTCGTCATCACTTAATTCTCTATACGTTTGTCTCCTACTTTGTTATACCCCAGCTCTTGATTTGCCAGACAAAAATAGCCAAAATTAAGGTAATATTTTTGTTTCCATTTTGTCTCTGTCTCGTACTCACTCATGGAATTTTGCATACCATTTCTTTCTATTCCAGACACTTGATTGACAAGATACAAGACCACTCAAGCGCTGGGAATAATAAGAATTCGTGTCACTTTTTTTATTCCACTTTATATCTGTCTCTCGATCTGTCTCTTTCTTAATCATTGAATTTCTTATATGTTTGTCTTTTACGCTGTTATACCCAAGCTCTTGATTGGCTAGACACAACAACTAGCCAAAATCCGAGCCAAAATCTGTGTAATATTTTTGTCCCCATTTTATTGCTGTCCGTTTCTCACCCATCGAATTTTGCATACCATTTCTCTCTATTCCAGACACTTGATTGGTCAGATATAAAACACTCAAGTGTAGTAAATAATCAAAATTCATGTAACTTTTTTTCTATTCTACTTTATATTTGTCTCTTTCTTAATCATTGAAGTGAAAATGTTTGTTTCCTACTCTGTTATATCTAGAGATGGCCCTGAGAATATTTTCCAAAGAACTTCTATTGAGAACAGAGAATTTACTGAGAATAATCTTTGACCTTAAATTCTCGAGAATTTATGATTTTTTTAGGGTCAAGAATTTATGAGAATATACAGTAATTTTTGGAGAATTTATGGGAAGTAAGCTGTAATTTTTAAATTTATCAGTTTATTGTGAAAAACGGAAAACAAAGCCGGAGTCTTATGCATCCGTCATCCGTTTTCCGAGATCGGATATCCAAAAAACCTTCTATTCTGACATATTTTTGTGCCACTGAGAACTGAGTGTATATGTATACTTCCAGCTCTTTGTCTCAGCCTCTTAAAGAAACAGACAGAAACACAAACACATTTTTTTTGCACGATTTCTACCAACCGGAAACGCCATAAGTTATTACATTGTCCCTGTACTGTGCAGAGCGTGTGTAAAGAAATATTTAATTTAATATTAGTTTTGAGGAAATTCCTTCGAAAATTAAACCTAGAGGGTTGATGTGAAAATATTTCAGACAAAATAAGGAAAACAAATTTCAATGTAAATTTTGTGATTTTGTGTATCAAAAAAAATTTGAAAAGCCCCAAATGATGTTAAGAAACTATATTCATCGAAATTCTCCAAAATTCTCCAATGTTCCCGAATATTCTCCGAGAAAATTCTCTCAAAATAAATTCTCGAAAATTTGCCATCTCTAGTTATACCATACCCAAGCTCTTGATTTGCCAAACACAAGTAGCCAAAATTTGTGTTAGATTTTTGTTGCCATTTTATCTCTGTCTCTTACTTACCCATTGAATTTTGCATATCATTTATTTCTATTCCAGACACTTGATTCACCAGACAGAAAACCACTCAAGCGCCGGGAATAATCAAAATTTATGTAATATTTTTGTTCCCATTTTATCTCTGTCCCTTACTTACCCATTGAATTTTGTATACCATTTCTTTCTATTCCAGACACATGATTGACCAGATACAAAACCACTCAAGCGCCAGGAATAACCAAAATTTGTGTCACTTTTTCATCCTACTTTAATTTGAATTTGTCCCTTTCTTAATCATCAAAATCTTTATATGTTTATCTCCTACTCTGTTATGCGCAAGCTTTTAATTTGTCAGACACAAATAGCCAAAATTTTTGTAATATCTTTATTTCCATTTTATCTCTGTCCAGCAGATCCATAAAAACACCTCTTGCCTAAAACGCAACTATCAAGGCCTGTCACCTGTCAGACCCTGCTCAGTCCTACCAAGTCCTGTCAGAACCTGCCCAGTCCTACCAAGTCCCGTCAGAACCTGCCGAGTCTTGTCAAGTCCTTCAAAGTCCGGTCAGTTCCTACAAAGTCCTGTCAATTCCCTCAAAGTCCTGTCAGGTCGTGTAAAGTCCTGTCAGGTCGTGTGAAGTCCTGTCAGGTCCTGCAAAGTCCTGTCAGGTCCTGCGTCTCGTCCTGTATTACCACAAAAAGCAAAAAAAAAAACACAGGCCTAAATAAATACCATTTATTTTACACAAAATTACATTTTGTCCACAATTGTGCAGAATCAAGAAGTCATCAGGTATGGGTAAATGAAGAAGTCAAAAATTAAATGAAAAGGGAAAATTGAAAATTGCATTGCACTGTAACCTGTAACAAGACTAAGTATGCAGACGTAAAATGTAAATGTGGAAAACTAGTAAATATAATTTCTGGCAAGTCCTGTCAGGTCCTGTATGTGTCTTGCAAGGTCCTACCAAGTCCTGCAAGCTCCTGTGAAGTCCTGCCAAGTCATGCAATGTCCTGCCAGGTTCTGTCAAGTCCTGCAATATCCTGTCAAGTCCTGTAGCTAATTTTGCATATCAGCACAAATCAGTAAATATCATTCCTGATAAGTTCTGCCAAGCCCTGTATGGGTTCTGCCTCGGGTCCTATCAAGTTCAATATGGGTCTTGCAAGGTCCTGTATCGATCCTGTTTCGGTCCTGTACCCTTCCCTTTCTAATCCATTAAATTTTGCATACCATATTTCGCTGTTCCAGGGTAAGTACCTATTTTTGAAATCATTGACCAGCATTCTCATGAGAACGATTGATCTGTCTTTCTCAATGAAATACAAATGTTAATATGAGTAACAAAGACAGAACACTCATTCTCATGGGAACGCTGCTCCTTATTCCAAAAATAAGGGCCCAGGCATTCGATTGGTCACTCAAGCACCGCCGGGAATAATCAAAATTTGTGTCACTTGTTTTTACCCCACTTTATATTTGTCTCTTTCTCAATCATCGTATTCTTTATACTTTTGTCTACTACTCTGTTATATTCAAGCTATTGATTTGTCAGACACAAGTAGTCAAAATTTGTGTAATATTTTTATATATTATGTCCCTTTCTTACCCATTGAATTTGGCATACTATTTTTCTCTATTCCAGACAATTGATTGGTCAAATAGGTACTAGACCACTCATGGGACCACTCAAGCACTGGAAATAATCAAAACTGATTTGTAGGACTCAAATAGCCAAAATGTGTAATTTTTTGTTTTCTTATTTTGTCTATTTTTTTCTCACCCATTCAATTTTTCATATACTGTGTCTCTCTGTTTCTTGATTTTTCAGATTCAATAATTACTGTAATCTCTCTAATAGTGATCATTCCTCACATATAGAGCGGCGTGGGTTGTGAGACTTCAGGAGAAATTATTCCAGTGGCGTGTATATTTAATCAATTAATAGGTGCCCTAATTAATGGTTTCTATTTAATTTGCCGCATAGTTGTTATTGCATGCGGCATTATATGAGTCACTGTCAGTAATTTTGATCAAGGAGTAAACCACCATCCCAGAATTGGTGCAAACAATTCCTCAAAGGGGAATTTTTTACGCATAATTCCTCAAAATTCCTGCAAATTCTACCAAATTCCTCCAGATACTCCATCACAAACTCCTCCAAATACCCTACCACGAACTTCTCCAAATACCCCACAAATTCCTCTAAAAAAAGGAAAATTTTGAAACTCTTTACATGTAAAGAGGAAGGTGAGAAGCTCATTTTCCCAAAATTTCAAATTTTTCCAGTAGAAAACAGCAACATGAAAAATCTTGGAAATCAACGTACACAAACTAAATTAGTTGAAAATACAGTCTCCCACATTTCAAAGTTTTCCTGGAAAACTAGTGAAGGGAAAATTTTGAAACTTTTTACATGTAAAGAGGAAGGTGAGAAGCTCATTTTCCCAAAATTTCAAATTTTTCCAATAGAAAACAGCAACATGAAAAATCTTGGAAATCAACCCACAAAAACTGAATTAGTGAAAAATACAGTCTCACATATTTCAAAGTTTTCCTGGAAAACTAATGAAGGGAGAAATTTAAAACTTTTTGCATGTAAAGAGAAAGGTTAGAAGCTCATTTTCCCAAAATTTCAAATTTCTCCAGTAAAAAATTACATAAGGAATCTTGGAAATCAACCTACAATAACTGAATTAATTGAAAATACAGTCTCACACATTTCAAAGTTTTCCTGGAAAATTAGTGAAGGGAAAATTTTGAAACTTTTTGCATTTAAAGAGGAAGGTGAGAACATAATTCATAATTTTCCCAAAATTTCAAATTTTTCCAGTGGCAAACGGTAACATGAAAAATCTTGGAAATCAACCTACAAAAACTGAATTAGTTTAAAATACAATCTCACACAAATTAAAGTTTTCCTGGAAAACTAGTTAAGGAAAAATTTTGAAAGCTTTTGCATGGAAAGAGGAAGGTGAGAACATCATTTTCCCAAAATTTCCGATTTTCCCAGTGGAAAACAGCAACATGAAAAGTCTTGGAAATCAACCTACAAAAACTGAATTAGTTGAAAATACAGTCTCACACATTTGAAAGTTTTCCTGGAAAACTAGTGAAGGGAAAATTTTGAAACTTTTTGCATGTAAAGAGGAAGGTGAGAACATCATTTTCCCAAAATTTCCAATTTTTCCAGTGGAAAACAGCAACATGAAAAATCTTGGAAATCAACCTACAAAAACTGAATTAGTTGAAAATACAGTCCCACACATTTCAAAGTTTTCCTGGAAAACTAGTGAAAGGAAAATTTTTAAACTTTTTGCATGTAAAGAAGAAGGTAAGAACATAATTTTCTCAAAATTTTAAATTTTTCCATTGGAAAACAGTAACATGAAAAATCTTGGAAATCAACCTACAAAAACTGAATTAGTTGATAATACAATCTCACACATTTCAAAGTTTTCCTGGAAAACTAGTGAAGGGAAAATTTTGAAACTTTTTGCATGTAAAGAGGAAGGTGAGAACATCATTTTCCCAAAATTTTAAATTTTTCCAGTGGAAAACAGTAACATGAAAAATCTTGGAAATCAACCTACAAAAACTGAATTAGTTGAAAATACAGTCTCATACATTTCAAAGTTTTCCTGGAAAACTCGTAAAAGGAAAATTTTGAAACTTTTTGCATGTAAAGAGGAAGGTGAGAACATTATTTTCCCAAAATTTCCAATTTTTCCAGTGTAAAACGGCAACATGAAAAATCTTGGAAATCAACCTACAAAAACTGAATTGGTTGAAAATACAGTCTCACACATTTCAAAGTTTTCCTGGAAAACTAGTGAAGGGAAAATTTTAAAACTTTTTGCATGTAAAGAGGAGGGTGAGAAGCTCATTTTCCCAAAATTTCAAATTTTTCCAGTGGAAAACAGCAACATGAAAATTCTTGGAAATCAACCTACAAAAACTGAATTAGTTGAAAATACAGTCTCATACATTTCAAAGTTTTCCTGGAAAACTAGTAAAGGGAAAATTTTAAAACTTTTTGCATGTAAAGAGGAGGGTGAGAAGCTCATTTTCCCAAAATCTCAAATTTTTTCAGTGGAAAACAGCAACATGAAAAATCTTGGAAATCAACCTACAAAAACTGATGAATTAGTTGAAAATACGGTCTTACACATTTCAAAGTTTTCCTGGAATGAAGGGAAAATTTTGAAACTTTTTGCATGTAAAGAAGAATGCGAGAAGCTCATTTTCCCAAAATTTAAAATTTTTCCAGTGGAAAACAGCAACATGAGGAATATTGGAAATCAACCTATAATAACTCAATTAGTTGAAAATACAGTTTCAGGGGAAAATTTTGAAACTTTTTGCATGTAAAGAGGAAGGTGAGAAGCTCATTTTCTCAAAATTTCAAATTTTCTCAGTTGAAAATAAAAACATGAAAAATCTTGTAAATCAGCCTACAAAAACTGTATCCATTATTCTTTTGATTTTTTCAAATTTGACAATTTCCTTTAAATTCCTCATAAATTCCTCACAAATTCTCCTAAATTCCCCATAAATTCCTCCAAATTCTCTATAAATTCTCCAAATTCTCATAAGCTCGGATGAGTTCCTTCAAATTCCTCACAAATTCCTCTAAATTCCCCAAATTTTTGGCAAAGAATTCCTAAGTGGTTTGCCCCTTGTTTTGATCACAGACTCTAAAGGCCACTGCCACTCGTTACTCAAGCCTGGGAAATAGTCAAAATTTGTATTACTATGCTATATCTTACTTTATATCTGTCTCTTCCTTACTCATTGAATTTCTCATATTGTTGTCTCTCACTTTGTTATTTCAAGAGACGGTACATACCCAACAGCTCTCAAGGTAGGTTGTACCCGAGCGCGTACCATTTCCATTTTTAAAAAGGGTGATACATCAAATCTTTCAAATTATATATATACCAATATCCAATCTATCTTTGTTTGACAAAAACATAAAAATCCCACTATGTAGAAGCCGAGGTAGAAGCATATTCTCGGGCATATTTTATAGAAAAAAAAATTACGTTCATTTGCGCAACATGGCTTATGTAAAGGCAAAAACATAACAGCCCTTTTGGAAATATTACTCTGAAATCCTCAAAAGTCCTATTATTGCCCAAGCCTAACCAACCAATCTATATATAAAACAAAACTTGAAATTTTCAGACTTGTACGAAGTATTATTCGACGACGGCTTCAGAAAAGCCATAAAATCCAACAAAATAACCAAAATGGTCGCGTCTACCACAAAACCGCCACAGATGTCCCCTCTGTTCGATCCGATCCAGAGCTCGAAGCAAGAACGTCGCGACAAAAAGCGAATACTCAACGTGGCCGCTCTATTCCAGAAAAGACCGCGCTCGAGTTTCACCGGAGGCAAAAACAGCCCTATATCGAATCAAGAAACCACCTGTTCTTCTTCCGGATCTCAGGACGAAGCCGCCGCGTCACCCAAGCCAGCAACCTCTATGTCCTTGGAAGATTGGTATCCAACCTGGAAGGGCAAAAAACCGGTGGGCGTCGAATCGAACCTTGAATGCATCGAGGGCTGGAGACATTCCACGATCGTGCCTGATCCAAGAATGCCGCCTGGCTGGAGCAGGCATCTTTCTCAGAGGACCAACGGAACGAAGGCTGGAAAATGGGACTGCATTTTTGTAGCGTAAGGAATTATTTATTATTTAAAATTAATGCAAAATGAAATTTCACATTAACAATATTTCGTGATAAAGTCGCTCTAGAAATGAATTCTGTATGGTGCTGTGTCACAAGCTAAATTGTTAATGTGTTGAAAACTAATATTTTGAAGATTCTGAAAGGGCACTATTTTCAATATTATGTATAGAGTCCAAAGAACTACATAAATTTTTGTTGTTATTTCAATTTAGTCCAAACGGTAAACGGTTCAGATCGAAGCAGGACATAAAACATTACCTGGACCTTCATCCAGGTATGGGCGCCACACCTGGAATGTTCAATTTCGGCATTTTCCGGAATAGAGCTACGAAAAAAAGGAAAAGGCGGGGGGCACATGTTGCTGCCGATCTTGACTTGGACGAGCCTCTGGATGACGATTTTGAAGGTTTGTTGGAAACATTTTAATTATTTTTTATTAATTATTTGTTGATCAAACAGAGAAGCCTGTTAAAAGGAAACGCGGCAAACCTCCAAAACCGAAGGTGGCTCCAATTGAAGCTCTACCTCCTGTAGATTTACCACCAGTTGACAACAATGTTGGAGAAAAAGGTATGTGAAAATTGACATTTGTTTTAAAAAAAGGTATGTGTCAGTTGCTAGTTCATCATTTCCATTGAAAAAATCATATTAAGCTGATAATGAAAATCAAACATGTAGTTAACTGAAGCACGTACTTATACAGAAATCATTATTATTGCAATGAATATTGTAATCGCATAATGCATTCAATTTCAGTATTTTGTTGATAAGTAAAAATTTTATCTTAAGTTATTTTTAATTGATTATATTTCCTTCTCAGGGAATTACCTCATTTTTTTAATCACATAGCACTGTTTCAATTTGCACCAGAATTTCAATTGACTAACAAAACAAAATATTGATATTCCTTATAGAAGATACAAAAGAAGATTCGATGACTTTCAAGATAATTTTCGAAAACGACACGTACAAGTGCCCGGTCGAAGGTTGCGGCAAGAATTACCGACGCGAAAATCTGGCTCTGATGCACGTCAAGCACTATCATCCGGAGTACGCGAAATATCTGGATTCGACGCCGAAAGTGGCCGATCTGGCTTATGCCAGAACGATGGCGGACGATTTCGACCGGACCCCTGCGACGCCGAGACTGAGTAGTTACAGGACAGAAAAAGCTACAGGTAAGTTTTATATTTTATGGATCAGATTTGTATTATCAATGCCTTGTGAGCTTGAATTCAAATGGCTTTTGTCTAAATCAGAATTTGGAAATTCTAGATTCCTATCTATAATATAATTGGAGATTTTTAGAAATTCAAATAACAAATGTTGGAATTTCAAATTTTTCCAGGTTGATTTTATGTCTTTTGGGATCCCCCAAACTCCATCATACTGTGAGTGTGAATTATTGTGAGATTGGATTGTAAATTGAAAAATTAAAAAATTCCCTTCTCATATTAGTCCAAATGAGTAGAAATTTTCAGGGTTTGTAGTTCTCTACATAGTACAATAGATTTACGCAAAAAAAATTGCCAAAGGTGGAATTAATTCCCACAAAGACGGGATTTAATTTTTTGAGTTCATTACTCATATCCTTTCAACATACTAAAAGTTTAGAAATATGTGAGCATGCAAAATGCGTTTTTTTGGCCGCCCTTTTAAATTTTTTCAAAAAATTCCTGAAAAATCGTGTGTGATAACAAATGACGGGAAATTTTATGCTGAACAAGATTATGATGATAATCTCAATAAATAAACATGAATAACAAAGTGGTGGGCGAAAAACTGAAAGCTTATCCAGAAAATTGCATTTTTAATAATCAAAAGGGCTCAGTAGACCTGGCCCCCCCCCAGTTGATAATTTTTATCCAAAACCCTAGCCCTCGTTCTCCAGAGCTAGCGCAACTTAGGGCAACTTTTTCGAAAGCTAGCGCAGCTACAGGTCAAAAGATATGTGGCTTTATATTCGGGGGGGGCTAGGGTGACGCTAGCCCTCCCCCCCAGTTGTTATAGTATTTTACATTATTAGCCAGGTAAAACAGTTTTTACTGGTGATTGAAGGAAATGACTAGCGAGCCGTCAGGCGAGCTTGTCACCTTCAAGAGCCAGTAAAAACTGATACCTGGCGTATGATGTACAATAATTTATTTGTTACTCATTTGTAAACAATGAATAAAAAATTAATACATAAGTAATACAATTTTAATAAATCATTCTCTTGACCCTACTGACTTGTAATAGTTATTTATTTGCAATCATATATGTAATCTTGTCATTACTGACTTTTTAAAAATTTGGAAGTGACACTTTACTTGTGTCACTTCCCTCTTCGATTTCCCTCACCGATTTCCCTATTCGACTTCCCTCACCGATTTCCCTCACTCTAATTTATTTACCTTTGCTGGCAACAATGAGAACATGTCAGGTAAAAACGTCAAAGTAGTGAATGACACATTTTGGCATGTTTTTTTTTATTTTTTTAATATTAAAAAACTTGCTTGACTAATCATAATCAATGGTGTGCTTGCAAATAAAATAGTATACAAACCTCGGAGGAAAGTTTTCATTTCTGTCTCGAGATTAATAGTCAATCTCGACACTTCGCGTCTCGATTGACTATATAAATCTCTCGACAGTAATGAAACACTTCCCTACTCGGTATGTAATATACTATTACCTAACAAATGCGGAAAGTGATACTTTCCATTTCCAAATACGTGCGGTAAAGTGCACTTTACCATTAATTAATCTGATTCATTAATTAATTTTATCAATGCCTTTTTTTGCAGATTTAGATGCTCATAGGTAAAATTTTGTACCTAACACACGCGGAAAGTGCCTTTACCGCCCTTAACGGCTTGACCGAACTCCGCTTGCGGTAAAGTATCACTTTCCGCATTTGTTAGGTAAATAACTATTACAGTTTAGCTGTCAATTTTACAAATCAGTAGAGCCAGTAACTGGTAAAAATCAATTTTCGTTGTTTATGTTTTGACTTGATAAATGACGTTTTACAAATGAGTGACAAATAAAATCCTTTTCAAAATGCTAGCGGAAGTTCGTAACACTTTGCGTAAGTTGTTATGGTGACTGTTATACAGGCTGAACTGAATCATCAGCGCCTACATGTTAAATTTAGTTTTTACAAATTGTATCCAAAGCTTGTTTAACGTTAGCATATTCTAGCCGTTTAATAATTATCCAGATATTTATTCTGTAGGGGGGCGATAAATAAGACTGCAATTATTGTCGCCACTGTGGTAATACAGTCACTGTACAACCCACTAGTTGCGCGCGCATCAAGGTTGAAAAAGATACCTACCTCAATTTTTTCATTTCTTTGTGAGGTTAAGTTTTAGTTACCTACTTCGCGAATAGATAGCGCTTGTAAACGTTAAATCTTGTCTTGGAGCTGGCGACATTTTGTAAGATTTCATAGTTCACCCTGTATAACATTTACTTACTATAGCTGCGCTAGCTACGACACAACTTACGCTAAGTGTCAAGAACTTCCGCTAGCATTTTGGAAAGGATGTGATTTTTCTCGAGTAGAAGTAGAGATTATATCGTAGTAGATTTTAAATCTCTGTCTTTGAATTTTCCACTGTACAACGATACCAATACTTTGGTGCCAATGACTGTAAGTTCCTTTCTGTTTGCATTTTTTGATCCAAACAAAGTAGCGCCAATGCTAAATTCTTCACATTTCCAAAAATGTCAATATGCTGCCGATTTACTTTTCCCAAAGAAGGAGCTTGTGGTATCGCATCCGGTTAAAGCATGGGAGAAGAGAGTGATTTTGCACCCCTTTTCTCCAAGCACATGTTGTAGCGATTCAATATCACGTTTTTTATCACTGAACATGGATGACTGCAAGCAAATACATATTTCGTAATAAATTAAATGTATCAGAATATCGTTGTAGTCAACAAGTGTTACATGTTTTTCTTCTGCCAAGGTCACTGCTGTTCTGACAATAAGTGTGTCAGCATCATCTGTACCATGAATCACAATGTAGCCATTGGCTTCTAAGTTTTTCCCAAGCATGGTAATAAAGCACTGTTTATTTTCATTATTAGAAAGAAAATATGCTTTGCCAATAAGAAGTGGAGAGGTCTCCTGTTACCGATGATTGTTTTGTGCGTATCTGATGCTCAACATCCTTTGTACTGAAGGTGCTATAGCCATCAAATATGACTGTTACAACTTTATATTGGTTAGCAATATGACTGCTATATAGTTGTAACACATCTAACAACCTAGTTTTTGGCCATGGCAATTTGTGTAGTAGTGCACACCACCGTCAAGAACATAACATGTTTCCGCAGGCAACATGTAAGTTAACCCTTCCAAGACGAACAGGACAATAAATCCCAAGTGAAATTTTATTTTAACTGCTGAGAAATATGCTCCCAATTGTACATGAATGCCGGTTTAGTATTTTCAGTGCCTGCGGTTATCTAACAGTTTGTTATTTGCAAGCAAAGCGAGATAACCTCAAATTTTTCGAGTTCCACGGCGCCAGAGCTGTCACAAATACTGGTAAATAGTATTTCAAATACCAAGTATCAATTACGAGAAATTCATGTTGCAAGTATAAATACTAAATACTTTCAATTTGAAAAGTACTTCAAGTTTCAAGTACTAAAATTCCGTATCTGATTTTTTCAAGTAAAATAATTCAAATACTCTGTAAGTATTTCAAGTACTTAATTGGATATTTGGATATTTGAAATACCTATGTGTATTTGAAATAATAACAAGTACTTCAAGTACCCACTAAAAAGGAGTTCAAATTATTCAATGATTTTTTAAAATAGTATATTGAAAGCTGAAAATACTTGTAATACCTCTGAAAAAGTAAGTACTACAGAGATTCCAGATTCCAGTTTTAGATTGTAGTTACCGAGTACCGAGGTAGTTACTTTTAATTTAAAAATTTAAAATTGATGTAGAAAAGATTGATTAAGAAATAAAGTTCGAAATGCCAGTCAGAAAGCCCATGTTTCGAGATGCGTTCACTATTTCTGCAAAACTAAAAAGTCTTTCTACAGTCTACAGGGGCTGATGACGGAAAAAACGTATTGTCCCTATGGAAAACTTCCTTTATGACAGAAAACATATCCAAGGATTTTATATCTATAGTATTTTTAATACCTATTTAGAACTACCAGTCGTTCTAGTGACTAAACGTATATCGCTTCTTGAACACACAAATAAAATTAGGTTACGAATTTCCCATTTGTACATGAAATTGACGTATTAGCAATCGATGTTCGTTTTTGTTGAAAATTTTTGTTTCATCTGATTCGTGATTGATAAATAAGGATGGGGTTATTCTAAATGGGTATTAAAAATACTATATACTGGTATCCTCTGCATACTTGTTAGGACATGTTAATTTCACATTTGGTGAAGTATTTGAATTACTTTCTCTGGTATTTAAATTACTTTTTACTTTCTGGGGTATTTGAAATATTTTTAAGTATTTTGAGTACAAATGCCCAGTATTTGGATTACTTTTTTTGTAAATCCAAGTAGCAAATACAAATACCTTATTTGAAGTATTTCCAAAATCAAGTACAAATATCCAAAAACAAAAGTGTACTTCAAATATTTAAAGGTAATTGAAATAAAATTTCCAAGTAATTTACTTGAAGTACTGACAGCTCTGGCATGCTGATTATTTTTGGATGTTTTTAAGTCTTTTTCAGTGCAATTATGTACTGTTTATTCTGTGTAATCAAGAGGCGTACCTTTCCATTAGTGTATATAATAGTTTGAAAATATTTTACACATTCCTTGATGCGAAATTTTCAGATTTTTTTTTCGTGGGTTGTTATGCCCCAACAGGTTTTATCGGTGGGATCATTTTTGTCCCACGAAACTTAAAAATGTGTTTTTTTAAAATAAATAGAAAAAAGCCACTAAAATAAAGCTGAGCTTAAAAGAATTGCTGAAAATTTTCGTTTATTCACTAAAATACAGTTTTTTGTATTTCTTTTTGTTTATCATCTTACGATTTCAAGACTGACGGGCTGTAATGTCCCGCTAGAACGGACTAGTAGGACAATATATCCCATGTTTCAAAATATCAAATACATTTTGGAATATTCTAAAAAAAATACAAACTGCTTTAAAAGCTTCTTAATGTTAAGAAATGAACTAATATCAATGATTACAACACGTAAAACAGAAATAAAAATCCGTCCTGAAAGGGTTAAACTAGGTTGTAAGTCATTCAAAGTTCTTGCCAATGATGATTTGTCGCATTTTTTTAATAACTGAATGTCTGGATCAAAAAGAGACGGAGGAAGTATAGATAATTCATAATTAAAGTTCTCCTTTAATTTTCGCAGATTAGGATTAACAGACAAACATACCAGCATTCTCTGAGTTAGGAGTCTTGTGTTAATATGTTGAACAGCTGCATTAATAGCAATACCTTTTCTTAGTATATTCATTGTGACAGCTTGATCCTTTTTAACCATGGTAACAGAGTGTAAAGTTTTCCCAGTAAGTTTGGATTGGATTTGAAGTCCATTTAACTTAGCATCATGTGCAGTTACCTTGTGGTGACTGTCTACTAACCCACTGAAAATATTACGTAGCTGAACGCATTCTGAATCAAATGGATTGTGATCTTGCAAAAATTGAAGTTATGTAAGAAAGTATTTCATATCTCTAGATGTCCTAGCATCGGATATTTCAATATTTTATTCACTGCTAATACGGGAGTTAACGGTGTTAACCCACTTCGACTTTTTGTTGATCGCATTAATGTTTGTTCACTAAACTTATCTGTCCATATTCCAGCCCACAATCTAGTGTGTCTACGAAGAGTGAAATGACCAGCACATAACAAACTATAAACATCTTCATGATTTTTTTCCACTTGTCTTATTTGCTGTAGATATACCCTAGCACATTTTGAATAGTTGTTGTGCTCCGCAGCCGCGAAGAAAGGCAGCATGTGCTCTATAGCTTGCAAATGCAAAGTCCTGTTCGTTCAGCTCAAATAAATGCCTTGGCATTGTCAACCATATCTAAATATATGTTCCACAGTTTGGCTATTTTACTTTGAACCTTTAAATAGTTGTTTTTTTCTTGAAATTCAGAAGACAACTTTTTTAGCAGTTCGGTAGAGGAACTGATTTCAGAGACTGTATTCTCGCTATTATATAGCTTATCGTGAAGTTCCATAAGACTAAAACTGTATTTCACCTGTATCCATGGGTTCCACCTGTCCCTCACTTGAGAGGTCTGCCGGAAGTTGCAAGTTACTGCCCAGGATATCCTGAAGCAACATTGATGTGAGTACAGATGAAAGCAGTATGTGTCCTCTGACAGCTCTTGAATAAGCTTTACCTGTAAGCATATGTGAGACTGAGTTTTCTGCGTAAATGGTCTTCAAGGTCTCTTCGATAACAGTTTACTAATTGTACCTGAATATGACATCAGTGTATGGAAGCCACCAAGATGAATTAAAATGTTTGGGAATTCTTCGAATTAGCTGTAAACAAATTTCATAGGCACTGATCAAATGTTACAACTGGTATGGTATGGTGAGTTTTTCTGTTTCCGAAAATATAAATTTCAAAGTGGTATAAACACAGCTGTAAGTTGCTGGATTTATATTAATCAGGTAAAAATGTTGTAGATACTATACCCCTGGGTGCTCATCACTGATTACGACATTTTGCGTTTATCCATTCCATTCAGGACGCGGCGTCTTTAACAACTCACTGGTATTCCACAAAATATCTACGGTATCCGCCAAAATAAACAGTACCGAAATCTAAAGCTCTGAGTAATTGCACACGCAAGTTGCACTTATCATATTTCGCTACCTTGTTCTACATCCTGAGTAGGTAATTTTAATTTTTCATTTAGGATATTATTGGGATTAGTACATACACAGCGGTATTCAACATGGACACTCACGGGGTTATCACGAAGTGGTTCAAATAGCTCATGGATATTGTCTTTTCAAATTTTACTTGCACTTATGATTTCTTGTATACCTTTGGCAGCTAACTTAACAAACTTTGAAGTTTCGTTTCTATTTTCAGAGCACAATATACAGTTTATATCTGCCATGTTTAGCTTCTTGGGAATTGTCAAAACTTGGATAAATCACCTGAAAAAAAAAATGGAATTTTATTATTTTTACACAGTATAGGCTTAGTTTTTCCCATACTATTTTGTTAATAATTTTTATTCTTTTCAATCCATAATATGTACTTTTTCAGTATAAAATGTCCCGTTATTTGATACCAAACATGATTTTAAAAAAATTCAAGATGGCGGCCAAAAAGCGCATTTTGTACACTCACATTTTTCTAAACTTTCAGTATGTTGAAAAGATATGAGCAACGAACTTAAAAAATCGAACCCTGTCTTTGTGGGAATTAGTTCCATCCTAAACCCTATTTCGACTGTACTAACAAGAGTCAGATTTACTAAAAATTTTAGATTTTTTCCAAATCCACCCATATTGAGTCAAGTTTTCTAATTTTAAGACTAAATATTCAGGTACTTACCAAATTTTGTTGTCTAACAACTTTTTCTGTATGTATTTAGTCACTCCAAAAACATCAAAATCCACAAGCGCTCTTCTGGATCCTGCAAACGATAACAGGAAAACTCCAGATCTTACTAGAACCAATAATACCGAAATTATCAAACTGTTGACCCAAAAACCGATAGATATTGGAGGCACCTCGAACCCATTACCTCCCGGTAAGTGTATTTTAACAAACTGGTCAAAGTAGAGAATTAATTTCGGGACTTAACAAATGTGGAATGAGTATGGTGTAAATGACGTTTTGCAGGACTGCCGTCTGACATGTACCCAGATATTAACTTGAAAGATCTACTTGGGAAAAATGATGACGTAGCGATGCGCGACGACATTAATATCAAGAATTTGTGTTCGTCAAGGCCGTCGCAAGGTACTTTTGCATTTTAGTGGAATTTTGTAGATTGTGTTCCATGATCGCACCATTATTTTCTATCTCTGTTTTAAGGCTTGATGCAAAAATATGCATGACATGATTAGTTGAACAAAGAGGGAGAAAAAAACCTAATGTATTGTCATTCATCTTTACCCTTGAAGGGTCAGTTTTTACAATAACATTTTTAGCTTCGAAAGAGACGAAATGGGCTACAATAAGACGCAAAAGTAGATTTGGTAGTATTTAACCTACAATTAGTGCATTGGGATTGTATGTTTATTATTTAACAGAAGCTTATTAACATAATTAAGTTTCTGAAAATTTATTGCATTTTTTGTATGTTGGTCATTATTGTAAAGCACTCTATAGTTTCAGGTTGATAGTTTTAATTTGTTATGAGCGATGGCGGTAGAGCAAATTTGATATTATTTCAAAATCATTAACCCTTACACGTAAACTGTTATTGGGAATGAAATTGCAATTTTCGCCTCTCTCAAAATACTTGAGCTGCAAGATCTGAAATCCAAGACTCCTCTTTGAGAAAATCATTTTGAGGTTTAAAGATTTACAATTCAAGTGGCTCTCTAGTTGGTGAAAAGATAATAATCAGTTGAAAAACAGAACTTGACTCTGTTTGGCTTGACAAAACACAATGGATTTGCCTTGCCGCTATCGATTATTAATATGTACTTACTAATTTAAATGGGAATTTCAACTATATGATAATTAGCTAAATAAAATAATTAAATTCATATTACTGTTTTAGGAATTAAAACGCTGTTGCCAGTTCGACCAGGTGCCCTAAAATCTGAGCCGTCGGATGAGAAAGTGGGAAGTAAACGTAAGAGGGCGTCATCTGACGATGCTCTTAAGGGTAAGGATTTACTTATTAAATTGTTTTGGAATTCCTTCTATTTGCAGTAGTATTTCTAGATATAGAGGAATATGTATTAAATTTAAAAAAAAAAAAACATTTTCTTACAGTGGAGCTTTGTAAATTACAAAAAGAACTTCAGTCATCTCCACTAATTTTTATTTGTTTCTTTATTGGAAAACTTCTAGTACATGTTTTGGGATTATAAGAATATCATCAGCAGCGGAAACAATTACAAAAGAGAACTTAGAGTTTGACGTTTGTGACTTATGTATTAGATTACCATTTTTTCTTGGGCTTCTGATAAAATTCCTCCAGATACAAGTCCCACAGAAGCTTCTTGCTCAATGTTTTCTTTCAAATCAAATGAAGTTTAAAAAACATCAGTTTTATGAAAAGTCGATGCTGCGACTAATTTTCATTTGCTTCTGTTGTTTGTTTTCACTAAATGATTCTTTAGGTATTTCACTCAAGAAAAATTCTATTAACTAATTTTGATAATATCTCATCACTTCCAAACCCAATGACAAACAACTTCCTCATGTTTTCCAGTAATCATCAACTTTCTGTGTTTCTTTTACCTCCTAGACTTCATACACCACCCTCCAAACTCCATACACTAAATTATTCTGAAGATTTGGAGCCGGATTCTATGAAAAAAAGCACTCAGAAAAATTGAAAAATTGACAAACCACCTCAAATTGCTTAACACGATTTTATTTCTGGAACTATAAGTCCAAATAAGCTGAAATTTCCAGAAATTGTAATCTTCTACTGGGATAAGAATCGCTGAAAATTTCAGCTTTCTATCTCTAATAGAAAAAAAATAATGATTTTTTAAACTTTACAAAATCTAAATCATAAGGTAGCTAAGGTCCGTTTCACCAGGGTTTATACTCGACCTTGAAACTTGAAAAAAAAGGGTTGTCGTAGATTAATTCCTATGACACATTCAATATTTTTGACAAGTTAAAATGAATGACTTTTGGTTTAGGAACCGACGAACGTTTTTGACGTCATTGATATGTTTCAGTCAATTTTTATTGGTTAAACAAGGAAGGCAAATGCTGGTGGCAAGTACAAACCCTGGCGAAACAAACTTTACCTTAGTACTAAAATGATGAAATTTCAAATTTTTTTGAATCTCTATAAACTGAATTATTCTGAGATTTGGAGCTGGATTCTCTGAAAAAAGGCACTCAGAATGATTGAAAAATTGATAAATCATCCCAAATTGCCCAACACAATTTTATTTCTGGAACTATAAGTCCAAATGAGCTGAAATTTCCAGAGATAGTAAGTAGTCTTCTACTGGGAGAGAATCGCTGTAAGTTTCAGCTTTCTATCTCTAATAAAAAAAAGTTACGGGTCTTCATAGTTTTTAAAAATCCGAATCATCCTTAGTATGTACTAAAATGATGAAATTTTATAAAATTGAAAAACTTATAAACTTACCCCAAATTGCATAACACGATTTCATTTCTGGAACTACAAGTCCAAATGAGCTGAAATTTTCAGAGATTGTAGTCCTTTACTGATAAGAATCGCTAAAAATTTCAGCTTTTTATCTATAAAAAAAAAAAGTTATGACCTTTCAAATTTTTCCAAAATCTAAATCATAATCATACCTTCTTATTGAAACGATGAAATTCCAAAATTTTTTGTTGTTGAGATTTTGTATTTTATTGGTCCTTTGTGATCCCCCAAACTCCATACACTAACTAAATTATTCTAAGATTTGGATTCTATGAAAAATGGCACTCAGAAGAATTGAAAAATTGATAAATCACCTCAAATTGCTTACCGCGATTCTATTTCTGAAACTGTAAGTCTTATGAGTTGAAATTTTCAAGGATTGTAGTCCTCTACTGACTACTGAGATAAGAATCGCTGAAAATTACAACTTTCTATCTATGTATGTAGGTACAGGGTCTGTTCCTCATAATTAGTACGGCTCCTACAACTTTAACAAAAGAAAATACAAAAAAAAGTTCAATACAAAAGTTGTAGGATTTTATCTCTATTATGTTTTGCATATGTCAAAATGGGCAACTGACAGGTGCCAACTGTCATAATGACAGCACTTGCATTTTTTAAAATAGAACACTTTGTATATTTTTGGCTAGAATGATAGTGTCGTGGTGTTCATTATTAGTGGACTGTATATTGAATTCGTCGCTGTTTTTATTGAAATTAAACGCTGGTTTTGTCTTATTTACACCACTAAGTATTTATTCACAGAACTACTTCACTACTTTACATTACTATTTACAAATTTACAATTGTGTGAATGATTTTTTGACCGCAGCCAAAAACAAAACTTCAAAAACTGAGCTTGCCACGACGCTCTTATTAATATTAGAAACTCTTGCGCGTAACTGATTAACAATGCGACTCCGTGGTCTCTTTTACATATTCAAGGAAAAGCCTAGAATTCCGGAGTCGTGTTCGACCAATCAGAATTGAATTCTAGATTGCGTTCGAAGAATTAGAATTGCTATCAAGTGGCGCGGCATATTGGGTGTTGTTGCTATGGAAAATTTTATACCTCTATTATTTAATATTTAAAATAGAATATTCTGGAGAATATTATTATATTCGAGAATATATTATTTCGCCATACCGCCCCCCTTGAAAGGATTGCTTTCAAAAATGAAAGTACAAAACAAAATAAGTTTTTCCTGAAAAATTTGAAACAAAATCCTACACAATAGTAAAGTATTACATAGTATTATAAACACCTACTCTACTGAACATGAAAATCGAATAATAAAAATAAAGTAAATTATCCTCAAAAATAGCATTGATAATAATATAACAAATATCATAATATCACCTATCTAAACTAAACAAATTATTAAATGCCATTATCGTTAACAAAATGTTGAATAAAGAAAAAAAAAAAAATAAGAATAATCATATTAAATAAACAAATCATTCATCTAGTCATCTATAGGTAAAACACACACTTTTGACACTGCTCGCTTTACTAATCCGTTCGTAGTTTTCACCAACACTACGCGAACTATATCGTCTGATCCAGGATACACATTTTCAATTCGTCCCATCGCCCATTTTAACGGTGGGAGATTTTCGTCTTTCAATACGACTAAATCTCCTACTTTAATGTTAGAATCTTTATGACACTTCCACTTATTACGCCTATGAAGTTCACATAAGTACTCGCGATTCCATCTGTCCCAAAAGGTCTGAACAATAAATTTTAAATGCTTATATCTACTTAACCTACTACATTTGAGATCCCGTACATCAGATTCTGGTAGTGTAATCAATGCTTCGCCTACCAAAAAATGACCAGGCGTTAAAGGCGACAAATCTGTTACATTATTTGATAAGGGACTTAAAGGCCTAGAATTCATACATGCCTCAATTTGACAAAAAACAGTCGTGAGTTCCTCAAAGGTTAACGAAGCATTTCCAATTATTTTCCTTAGATAATTTTTAGCAATTTTAATGTGAGACTCCCAGAGCCCCCCGAAGTGAGGTGAACGGGCTGGGATAAAGTTCCATTTTATCCCATCATGAGCCAAATATTCAGCAATTTTACTGTTAAAGTCTTTGTTATGTACTAATGTGAGAAACTCTGACATTTCATTTTTTGCCCCCACAAAATTAGTTCCGCAATCGGAAAAAATATTCTGGCACCTGCCCCGTCTTGCGATAAATCGTTTGAGTGCATTGAGAAAAGGTGGAGTGGACAAATCCAAGTGCACAGCTTTGGTCACAAAGCATATAAAAAGGCAAAGATAAGCTTTAACTATTTTAGCATTTCTAAGAGTTGAGGTTTTAATACTGAATGGGCCACCATAATCTACACCTGAATTATAAAATGGTTTAGCAGGGGTAATCCGTTGCTCAGGCAATTCACCCATGAGAATGTTAAGGCCTCTTGGCTTTACTCGGAAACAAATGATACAAGCCTTAAGAACTCTTTTTATTGTGTTAATGCCACCAAGAATCCAAAACCTTGTTCTTATATTTGATAATAAATTTTGTGGACCCATATGCAAATTTCTTTTGTGTTCATTTTTAATTATAATTTCACTTAATTTATGAGCTTTATCTAAAATCATTGGATGTTTTTGTGCAAATGGAATTTCGGATTTTTTCAATCGACCCCCTACTCTTAATATTTGATTTTGATCTAAAAAGGAATTTAATTCAAGTAATTTATTATTTTTTGCGATGGGTTTTTTCGATTTTAAACAATGAATTTCGTCAGAAAATGAAACAATTTGTGACATACGTACCAAACAAACCAATGATTGTTCTAATTCAGACACTGATAAGGTTTCGTCTAAAATTTTATTTTGAGGAAATAATGTGTTTTTGTAAAATCTTAAAATGTAGGCTACTACTCGTTGTAGCCTAGAGAATGTAGAATATCTTTCAAAAATGTCTTGTTCCAAAATATACGTAAATACTTGCCTTACAACACGTCTTTCTCTCTTCTAAATCATCCAAATATGTTGTATTTGACGGCCACTCTTGATTTTCTTGACATAACCAAGAGGGTCCCTTCCACCACAAATTTGAGTCAATCATATTGCTTGGGCTACAACCCCTGGATAATAAGTCCGCTGGATTTTCGCTGCCTAATACGTGGTCCCAATTGTCAATGTTCGTTATTTGTTGTATTTCTGCAACACGATGTGCTACAAACACATTCCAAGTTGCAGGCTCTGCCTGTAAGCAAGCTAAAACTATTTTAGCATCAGTCCAATAGTGAATTTTTCTTATATCAACATTCAGCGATTGCACTGTCTTAACCATCAATTTTGACAGCAACAATGCCCCGCACAGCTCTAATTTTGCTATTGTTAAGGTTTTTATCGGAGCGACCCTCGACTTGGCACACAAAAGGTACGTATTAATACACCCATTAGCACTTATTGATCTCACATATATACACGCTCCGGAAGCCTTCTCCGACGAATCGCAGAATCCGTGCAATTCTATGATACATGGCTCATCACAGAATGCATGTCTAGGAATATTAAAATCATTTAATCCAGGCAAATCGTTATAAAATTGTGCCCACATCTCAATTAATTCTGGTGAAAGTTGATCATCCCACTCTAATTTCTTACTCCACAACTTCTGCATCAATATTTTGGCCTTCACTATGACAGGTCCTATAAGACCAAGTGGATCAAACACCTTGGCTATAATTGATAAAATATTTCTTTTAGTTGGTCTAAAATTATTATTCTGAACTACTGTATATTGTAAGCTATCATTTTGTATATTCCATGCTATTCCTAATGTCTTTGTGATCGTTTCTTCAACTATGTAATGATTGATATCAACATCATATTCTTCTTGATTTAAAACTTCTTTTTTATTTGAAACCCACTTTCTAAGAACAAATCCTGACTTTTTCAACACTTCCGAAATTTGAGTTTTTAATTTGATCGCTTCGTCTATAGATTCTGCTCCTGTCAATAAATCGTCTACGTAAAAGTTTTTTCTGATTTCTTCACATGCCCTTGGATAATTATTTTGTTCCTCATCTGCTGCCATATGCAGGCTGCGAATTGCCAAGAATGATGCAGGTGTTGTGCCATAAGTCACCGTATTGAGTCTATAATGCTTTAACTCATCATCCGAATTTATTCTCCATACTATCCTTTGAAGATCTCTTTGCTCCTCCTTTATCCACACTTGCTGATACATTTTCGCTATGTCAGCTCCTAATACTACATTATGCTGTCGAAATCGTAACAGTATGGAAAATAATTCATCTTGGATTACTGGGCCACTTTTTAGTTTATCATTTAAACTTATTCCCATATTTGTCCTGGCACTGGCGTCAAACACCACCCTCAACTTGGTGGTGGTGCTCGATTCCTTTATAACCGGATGATGCGGTAAATAATAAATAGGTCGATCATTTATTTCAATTTCAGTACTGGGTATCAATGACATGTGTCCTAGGGCTTCATATTCTTCCATGAACTCTACATATTCTTTTTTGATTTCCTTATTTAATTCAAGTTTCCTTTCCAATTTATAAAATCTTCTTATAGCCATTTCTTTAGACTCTCCTATTTTTTCAATTCCTTCTGTTGTTGGCAATTCAACTATAAATTTTCCATCAGATTCATGTTTGGTTGTTTTTACAAATAACTCCTCACATTCATTTTCTTCCCTTCTAAGAAATTTCAATGGCTGAACCTCGTCAACAATCCAAAACTTCTCCAATTGATTTTGTATGTCATTATTAGATGTAAAATTACAAATTGTTTGAACACTATTCACTGCAGATTTTGTTTTATTAGTCACCGAGTTAGCCACATAAGGAACACATCCTGAAATTACCCAACCTAGTCTAGTTTTTTGCATTATTGGCATTTCCTTCTCTGTTCTAATTTGTCCCGCACACAAAATTTCGAAAAATACATTAGCTCCTAAAAGAATATCAATTGAACCCGGTATATTAAATGTGGAATCAGCCAAAAAAATATTTGATGGAATTTTAAGAGCCTTCTGATTAATAAGAATTGTTGGTAAATTATTGGCAATTTTATTTAAAACAAAGAATTGCAAATTTGCTGAAAATGAACAATACTTTGATTGAATTGTAAGTTGTACAAATTTTGAAGATTTCGTTACTGAATTATTTATTCCTGATACCGACATATTTATTTCATTCATATTCAAGCCTAGGTTATTTACTAAATCATTTGTGATAAAATTTGACTGGGAGCCACTATCTAATAAGGCTCTCACTTCATGTAACTCTCCATTCTTATCACTCACTAACACCCTCGCAGTCGACAGCAACACTTCACCACCACTAACCTCATTTAAAGTGTGAGTATTAACAGATTTATAAACAATATTTTCACTGCAATCACTTGAATTAGCACTTAAATCAGACGAATCAGAGGGTATAGCTTCGCACGATGTGGTTACATGAGCGTGTGTTTTATTTTCTGAACCACTTCTATTTTTTGAGACGTTATCTTCGTTTTTCTTTTCAATCCGAGCCTCAGGCTCTTTATTTTTGGATAAGTCATGTGAAAAATGTATATGAAGCAAGGTATGATGGGGTTTGCTACACTTTCGACACCCACCCCATGTACACTGATAACTCAAGTGATTTGGCTTTAAACAATTTAGGCAAAGTCGCAATTTTTTGACTTCATTTACCCGCTCTTGTTCTGAAATACTTAAAAACTTAGAACAATTCCAAATAGAATGTTCGCCGTTATTACAAAATAAACACTGAGAATTATTAGAACCTGCCAAATAGGCACGAGAGCGTATTATGGGAGGTTTTATTTGGGGCTTATCAAGTGTCTTTACTACAACTGATCTACTTGCTTCCACACTTTCTAATACCTGACATCTTTCTGTGAGAAAATTCATGAAATCATTGTAACTTGTAGAATTATTTTTTAGACTAAACATTTCCCATTCTTTTTTAGAAATTACATCTAATTTAAGGTTTAACAAAAAAACTAAAATTGTATCCCAATAATCAACTGGTTCATTTAAAACCCTTAATGCCCTTACATTTTTTTGAATTGTATCCAAAAATCTAAAAGTGGCAATTTCACTACGTCAGAAACGGTTCCAATTTTGCCTTGAGAAGAATTAGAACTATTTAAATTATTACTACTAATATTTGAATCATTTAATAATTCCTTGAACATGCAAATCGTTTCAAAATATTTATTTTCAAATAATTCCCTATCTTCCTGTGCTTCTGGAGTGTCCTCTAAATATTCCAACTCCATTTGAATTTTATTAAAATCATCCCATAATTGTTCACACTTGGAGAGCCTTTCTTTTATTGTTAATTGATTTGTGAGTTGATTACATGACTTAATGAATGTGTTAAACCTCTCCAACTGTGAAACTACTTGTTTGCGGTCGCTTTTGAGCTTTTTAATATTAGCCTTACTCATTTTTATTATTAATTAATTACCTAATTACCGATCAAAAGTAGCCAAAATATGTTAAAATACATTAACGAGTAATAATTGCTGAATATTTGTTCATTTAAAAAAGGGAAAATAGGAATAAAAAAAAGACACTTTATATTTATTTATCCAAAAAAAAAATAAAAATTGAAAATGACTTACCATGCCTTCAAGTCCTTACCGTTTCCAAAATCCAAAATATTATTAAATTAAACAATATTATGCTCATTTATTTTATTTTTTTATTGTCCAACCACGGCGATGACGTCGACGCCAGGCCGCTGTCCGCTGTCCTTCTCACTCCTGGGGACAAGCCTATCTCAATCCCTCAAATCGCAACACAATCACTTTCAGTTTTTATTCGACGACTCCTTCAACCTTCAATGGCTAGGCTAGGGAAACTCGCTGCTTCTAGCTTCTGAATTTATTAGGTATTTAATTTTTAATTTAATTCTTGCACTTGGTGCACTTTTAATTTATTTACTCCACGGTCCAACGTTCCACTACACCAATTTTATTGTATTATTATAGTAAATACTAGGTACATGGACCTCTATTTACCTCCATTCACGTCTTTATTTAATAACAGCAATAGGTACATGGACCTTTATTTATTCACTTATTTTCATTTCATCCGGCTCGAAGGACCAAAATGTCGTGGTGTTCATTATTATAGTGGACTGTATATTGAATTCGTCGCTGTTTTTATTGAAATTAAACGCTGGTTTTGTCTTATTTACACCACTAAGTATTTATTCACAGAACTACTTCACTACTTTACATTACTATTTACAAATTTACAATTGTGTGAATGATTTTTTGACCGCAGCCAAAAACAAAACTTCAAAAACTGAGCTTGCCACGACGCTCTTATTAATATTAGAAACTTTTGCCCGTAACTGATTAACAATGCGACTCCGTGGTCTCTTTTACATACTCAAGGAAAAGCCTAGAATTCCGGAGTCGTGTTCGACCAATCAGAATTGAATTCTAGATTGCGTTCGAAGAATTAGAATTGCTATCAAGTGGCGCGGCATATTGGGTGTTGTTGCTATGGAAAATTTTATACCTCTATTATTTAATATTTAAAATAGAATATTCTGGAGAATATTATTATATTCGAGAATATATTATTTCGCCAGATAGATTTTTTTCTTCTGATTCCAAATATACTATATATGTTGATATTTGGTTTAGCTGTTTTTGCGCTATTCCATTTTAAAATTGCATTGAGCAAGCCTCATCAATGATATTAGAAACTGGGAACAGACCTAATTTAGGGTAATGTAAATGCATTTTTAAACTTAAATAGCGTAAAAACAGCTGAACCAAATATCAACATATATGGTATATTTGAAATCAGAAGAAAAAATCTATCATCCTACCTAAAAATATACAGGGTGTTTTATTCAAAAAAAATACAATTGCTGTCATTATGACAGTTGGCACCTGTCAATTACCCATTTTGACATGTACGAAAGGTAATAGAGATAAAATTCTACAATTTTTTTATTTAACTTTTTTTTGTATTTTCTTTTGTTAATGTTGTAGGAGCCGCACTTATTATAAGGAACAGACCCTGTAAATACGGGTCATTCAAAAGTAAGCGGCATCCTTTCGGGGGCGTATTCCTTTGCATAAAAATAGGACAAAAAGTTCCTATTAACATGGTTCTGGAAATGCTTCTTAAGGGAGCTACGCCCCTTCGAATAGGACACCTGAAAGACGTATTTTTCTCTATAACTTTGAAACCCTTCACAAATGGATTTTGAAAATTGGTGTATTTTATAAACATTTGATAGCAATTAAGATACTAAATTAAAATTTCAAAAATCTTAATCAGTGGCGTCACATACTGGGGAGGGCGAGGGTTAAAACATCCCAATTTTTTTTACTCGTCAGGTTTTTGCGATTCTGATTTAAAACTCAGAAAGTTCACAGTTTTTTGCACAGAAAAGCTACTCCTGGTTCAATTCGATACAGCGTACCGTTTACGAGAAAATTGACTTTGAAAATTTTCTGATTTGCGTATGTTTCGCAAAAACCTGATGAGTAAAAAAAAATAGGGATGTTTTCCCCTCCCCAGTATGTGACACTAATTAAGATTTTTGAATTTTCAATTTAGTATCTTAATTGCCATCAAATGTTTATAAAATACACCAATTTTCAAAATCCATTTGTGAAGGGTTTCAAAGTTATAGAGAGAAACACGTCTTTCAGGTGTCCTATTCGAAGGGGCGTAGCTCCCTTAGGAAGCATTTCCGGACCCATGTTAATAGGAACTTTTTGTCTTATTTTTATGCATGGAATACGCCCCCGAAAGGATGCCGCTTACTTTTGAATCACCCTGTATAAACATATCACAAAAACATTTAACCTGGAAGCATGACCCACAGAAAATTCAAATTCCTTTTCCACAATCATACGGTTAAACTGGTCGAAGTCCGCAAACATACAAGCATCCAAAAACTTATGACATTGTACCACCATGAATAAAATTAGATCTTGAATATACTGACAAGGTAGAATAATTGGGTAAGCATACGGGTTCGTCAACCTTTAGCCAGTGCTCAGTCGAAAGTAACACATCGGGATAATCCACACTGTCCAAAAAAAGAAAAAGTTCATCAATTTTATATCTAATAGATTGAATATTCAAAAGCATTATTGACATCAAGAGCCTATTATCTCGGCACCTAGAACATTTAAAAAAATTTACTTATTTATTAAATCAGTCTGAAGCGATAATATTTCACTAGTTTCTCTTGAAGTGCTTGACAGCTCAAGCTCAATATTCATTTTGAAACACGACTCCATTTACCTACTATTATAAATACCTATAAATCCTAGAATTAAGTTCATAATTATTTTTAACATAAGGTACAGAAAACAATAATAAATTGGTAAATGAACAATCACGAATTATATTGACTAGCATTTCAAAAGACGGACATCTTTTATTAAAAAAATAATTGGGACCACCAAAAACAAGTAAAAAATCATTATAACCATAGTTTTTGATTAGTGAAAGAAGGTCTTTAGCAATATTGTCAAACCACACAAATCTAAATTTTGTGAAGCTAATAGATATTTATTTTATTAGGAGTATAAAGGGTCATTTATATCTACCTAACTTAACTTAACGTACGTGTATGGAAGACGCTTTCTCACACCATTTTTCCTACGATCAGAAACACCTATTTCTATTTACACCAATTTTCTCTTATTTTATTTCTTTTCATTCTCAACACACGTGTCGAAAGTTCTTTCAACCCACGTATTGAAAAAATGTCAATCACGAATAATGTCAACTGTATTTTCCACACGCGTGTGATATTCAGTGCTTTCCAAAGCACCAACTTATAATTAACGTACGAAACTGAGTAGGTGTGTGTTAACGATGAAGTTAATTTTCTTACGTGTAATCACCAATGCAATGACATTGATAATCACAGAGTAGTTCAATCTGTCTGTCATTCATAATTATTATTGCCACAAGGAATATAGGTTGACCGAAAGCGTTAATATTCTGGTGTTAAAGGCAACTTTAATGTCCGATTTAATTATTTTTCATATGAGAAAAATTTGAATGAATTTTGGATAAATTAATCTAAAACAAATCAGATACCTGCAAAAAAATAGTCATAACACCCTAGGGAATTATTTCGTATCTAACTGACTTTGACATAATGTCATTATTTCTCGAATTATATACCAGTCGGACATTAATTTTCTTAATTTTTAAGTGGATGTAAACAACTACATATAAGTACATAATCTTCAACTTTTCTTTATTATTAATTTTCCGTACGTTAAGTTAAGTGGATGGAAATGACACTTTATGTGACACGGATGGAAATGAACGCCGAGCGCAGCGAGGCGAATCAAATCCATGCAATTCACATTTATTTCGTAATGATTTAGTAATAATAGTAAATGTACTGAATCGATACGATTATGCAATACAGATATTTAAAGGCTTTGGACTATTTTAGAGTGAAAATAAATAATGTTGTACTGGGTAATTGTCTATATTTTACACCTACACCTATCTCACCTGTTTGAAGAGATACCCAGAAATGTCAAATGTGAAAGTTGTAGGTAATATCAGAAAGTTTTCAATGAAGTTTGTTACAAGTATACAGGGTGTGTCACAAAAGTAAGGCAAAGCAAAGTTAAACTTTTTTAAATGGAACATCCCATATATTATTGACGCATTTTTTTAGCCTTTTAAACATTCCAAATATACTAGATTTTTTAGGTTTATTACTTTATTCCATTTTGAAGATAGAATATGCATTTTTTACTCGAATGATCACCTTTATATATTTTGCTGGTGGTCTCTATACTACACCTTTTTCAATAGAAATGTAATTAATATTCCACCACTTTATTTCTTATTTTCTTCCAGACTATTAGGCGTTAATAATATATGAAGGGGCTTTTGCTTTGCTCTACTTTTGTGACACACCCTGTATACTTGTAACTAACTTCATTGAAAACTTTCTGATATTACCTACAACTTTTACGCTTGGCATTTCTGGGTATCTCTTCAGACAGGTGAGATAGATGTGGGTGCAAAATATAAACAATTTATATATATACATATACAAAGTATATTTATTTATTTATTTATTTATCAACGAACTTTACCCACAATTTTACAAAGAAAAAAATTATTTTACAAAATAGAAATACAGTCCCAATTCCACCACATTTCTCTCTCCACACACTAATCAGACTATTTAGTTAATCACATTACATCTTAATAGGCTCACAAAAGTATCAATATTGACATCAAAACTCCAAGTAATCTGAATAACAGTTAACCATTCGTGCCACCCTGAGGTGCCACCCTTGGCATGAATAAATTAAAACCAGTATAAGTACGAGTAAAAGCCTGCTGAAATGTGTAGGAAGTTCTTGTGTTTCTCGGTGGAACCGCAAGCAACACAGAAGAAATCAGAGTCGGACAGTCAACTACATAGTTGATAACCTTGAAAAAAAGTTTAAGGTCAGCATGATCCTTTCTAACCTTCAATGCTGGCAATCCAAATCTCACTTGAAGTAAATTGTCATAGGTGTATTTATCAATTGGTGGAATGTCTGACTTGTAAGCCAGATATCTCAGATACTTTCTCTGCACTTGTTCCAGTTTATGAATGACATGCATAATGAGGGCTCCAAACCTGCGAACAATACTCCAATAATGGCCTGACGAGAGCACAATAAGTAGTCAAATAGTGGACACATTATTAAAATCAGATGCAGTTCTCTTGATAAAACCAAGCATACTTAGAGCTTTAGAAACCATGGTATCAATGTGGTTGACAAGTATAGTGTGGAGTCCATGTTAACTCCAAGATCACGAATGACTGAGACCTGAGATAATGGCTCCCCCTTTATGCTATAGGAAAATTCTGTCTCCTTGGGTTTTTTTAGTGAAGCCTATGGAATGACATTTAGCAATATTCAACTCCATTGTATTCCGATCACACCACTTATCGAGTCTCTCCAGGTCTGAATGAAGCTTGAGACAATCATCCAATGAAGAAATTGCAAGGTAGCACTTCAAATCATCAGCAAAACACAGAAATTCAACGAATTCAAAACAATCTGCAATATCATTTAACAAACTTTATGAACAGCAAGGGGCCCAAGTGGGATCCCTGGGGAACCCCAGAAGGATTAGCAATATTCCTAGAAGTGTAGTTATTCACCTTGATTACCTGTTATCTATCCGTAAGGTAGCTGGCCAACCATTCCAACAAGGTCCCCTGAATACCAGCGGTTCTTAACTTACCAATCAACACCCCATGATTGACCCTGTCAAATACCTTAGAAAAGTCTGTGTATACAGGATGAACCTCTCCACCCCCATCAAAGACGCCCGACAGATATTCAACAAAAGTCACCAAATTCAACTCAGTAAATCTCTCCACTGACAAAGCCAAACTGCTCATCGATAATTGACAAACCCAATATAGATTTTAAATAGTGCAGGTTACATATCGGTTTATAATTGCGAACATCTGCTCTATTTCCTGACTTGAAAATAGACTTAAGGTAGCTCACTTTCCAGAAATCCGGAAATATGCCCGAAGAAAACGATTTATTAAAAATAATGTGAAGTGAACGGAAAGAACAAAACTGCACTGCAAGACTTTAACATTACAGGAGGAATTCTGTCAGGTCCAGGGCTTTTGGTTATGTCAATCCTAGTAATTTCTTCAAAAATGGCTGATATCGGAATTTCACAGTCAGTTACATAAATATGATTGAATGAGGGGATATCCTGACGGATAACATTTTTCCCAGTATATACTGACTGGAAGTACTCAGCAAAAAGATCAGGCAGATCAGGACTAAGTTGACGCTGATTATTATCAAAAAAAATTGAAGATGATAACTCGGTTCCACTCTTTCTCTTATTATGAACAAACTTCCAAAACTGTTTAACATTTACCTTATTAGTTAAATTATATTCAGTTCTCTTCACAAATTCCCGATAACATAATGATTTCTGCACTGAGATCTAAATGTTTTGTGAGCCCGTTTTTTTTGTACCGTCAGCTGTTTCAACTCTGGTGAAAACGAGATCAGAAACTTTTGTTTGGATACTTTTTTTGTGGCACAAAAGCATGAATAAAAAATACAGAACATTGTAAAAAATATTTACTATGCATATCATTCATAGAGTGAAATAACAACATTTCATCCCAATTTAATTGACCGATGCAATCACCAGAGCTAAATCAGCCAACTTATAATCATATTAAAAAACATCACTTACAAGACCACCAGAGTTGGTATGATCAACACAGTTTTTAATTTGGAAAATTAGTGGAGGATAATAGTTATCAGCTGGAACCAGTGATTTATCACTCAAAGATACTGAAGTAGTCCTATTACTAGAAAAGATTAAATCCAAAGATTTACCCTTGTTGTTGAAGATACCATTCACCTAAAACAAATGAAAAGCATATGAGTCCCCCATCAAGGTAACACCACCACCAAGCTGGACCCTCTCTCTTTCTCTCATCAAACACTGGAACTGAGCAGTATACCTTGGTTCGCCATTCACAATAAGGCATGGTAAAATCACCACACAGCCACATGGGTGCTTCATGATTCTCCATAACCATATCTACCGCTGCACAAAAGCACTGATATTTGTTGATTGGAGAGCGGAGTGGCAAATAGGCAGCAGCCAGAATAAATGAGTTAGAGCCTGAACCCACTCTAACAAATAATTGTTCGACATGATTGGGTGACTGCTGTGCAAAAAGTCTAAATCTCACAATTCCAAAATAAAAAATAAGTATTTATTTACTATGTCTAAGATGTCATTTCGATAGGAAATTTTATTCTCTACAAAAAACCTTAAGACATTCATGCATAGTTTTTGAGTTATAGCCGAAAACCCAAAAAGCTGACAAACTCACCCCGCTCTTAAAAATGCACCCCAATATCTGGTAGCACTCCGCGGTTTTATCATCTTTAGGGACCAATTGAACATATTGTCACAACCCCTATACGTTTCGTCCTGGGACGTTACAACAGAAGCGTGACCTGGGGGCGTAGGTAGGGTTCAAGTAGAGAGAAACTCGTTTGGTATAGGTATAATAAGATAATGTATTGAATAATAATAATATTACCCTAGAAATAGTACCATGACGTCTCTTCTACGGAGGGACGTACTACTTATAGGCCACTCTATATTATGTACCCTCTGTACACTTGGCGTGACTGAAGACTGAAGCTGGGTTTCAGGCAGGTCCAGAAGGGCTGCGAGTCTGCTGCGTTCAATACTCCAGAAGGGCGTTTCCCATTAAAGGTAGTTTGCACTGGGAGGATACTTAGCTAGAGGGGCTTCTCTCATTTGAGGTACTTTGCACTAGCCTTAGTCTGCCGGTAATGGGTTTCGGCACGTTATTTATACCAAATTAATGCCGACTCGCCGTCACACTTAAGTAAAATTGATGTACAAAGTGGTATTTACTTAAGTAGTTGAGAATATCAGACAATAAAATTCCACTAACGTATTAGTTCCTTATTGAATTGTAAAGTCAATAGCCCAAAAAAATCCAAATCGTAAGGAGAGTACCTCGGAGAGTACTAAAGTGATGAAATTTCAAATTTTTTTATGTTGAGATTTTGTATTTAAATTCGATGACCTTTGAAATGAGGTATCGCTTGACCCCTACTGCCATTTAAGATTTAAGGGTTGGAGCTCACCCCCGCGAGAGGGTTGAAGCGACAACATTGAAAATATGTGCCAAAGATTTCCTCCTCCAAATAAAAATCGACGGGTCCGAGCGATTTTTTTCAATGAACGATGAATACGAGATATCGACTTTGTTTCGTTTTCGCTAGCCCACCCTGTATATAAATGATACTGTCTTCTACTTTATTGATAATTTATTTTTTTAACTACATTGTTTATAAATCTTTTTCAAATTATAGTAATTATGATTTTTAATAATAAACTCACTTTAAAAGCCACCTCTCTACACCACGACTCTCTAAACTCTTCACTCCAAGAATCACAACAACTAAACACGTCCACCGACATCGCCACGCCCTCGATACCGTCCGCCTTCGATTTAGCGCCACCGCCACAGGGACTTGAGGGCGCGCAAGCGCCCACCGTCACCCAATTCGACGGCGTTATCATTGAAGGCGGCAAAATCATCAAACTAGAACGGATGAAGATGGAAGAGATCATCAATTGCACTTGCGGGTTCATCGAAGAGGACGGCCTGATGATCCAGTGCGAACTTTGTCTCTGTTGGCAGCACGCCTACTGTAACAGCATTATGAAGGAGAGCGAGGTACCCGAGAAGTATATTTGCTATATTTGTCAGAATCCGGCTAGGGAGAGGAAAAGTATGAAGTATATGCACGATCAGGATTGGTTGAAACATGTAAGTAATTTTTTAGATCCGTTTAGCAAAGATATCCAGTTTTTGTCTGCTACTAAAGTTCTGATATAAACTTCTACTTTTCAGGGAACTTTGCCAGTCGGTTCTTATCACTCCTTGGACGAAAAAGAATTCAAAGAACGTTGCGAAATGTTCAGAAAATGTCACGACGTCATCGGAGGTTTGTGCGAATTGGAAGAGCACATGCGTTCGTTGGATGTCAAAATGAAGATTGCAAAGTGAGTAGAATTTAGAATTTATATAATAATTATCTACCTATTGGAACAATTTTGAGAGACATTTTTAGAGGTGAAATTAATTGATTTTTCCAAGTTAGTTTCATACTAATTCTTTTTGAAATTCATTTAAAGTCACTCAAAAACTCACTTTGGTAGCTAGCAAATTCTCAAAACAACATCCAAAACTTAATTCTCTATTTTCAGAGCAAAAGACCACCCGAAACTCTATCTCTGGTCAAAACCGTGGGACAAACCCAAACTCGAAAAACAAATCAAAGAAGAACCACCATTTCAAAACTCGATAACCGACAAACATGATTCTTTGGAAAACGGCTTGGATATTGGAAAAATCGACTCTTCACACGACTCCATGCTGCTGATGATGCTGAAAACGGGCAAAGAAGAAATGCCGATGCTCAACATGCACAACAACGTCGGCTCGATGATTATACCGAAACCGCAAGCCGCCATCGTTCCTGTCGATTGTAAATTGAACCTTTTGGATCACATTGGACATTCTCACAATTTGATGTCTGATCAATTGGATGAATTTGAAAAGGAATTGGATGCTTTAGAACAAGGTTTGGATGTGGAACGAGATGAAAATTATCCGCAAACTAGGAAGTCTTTGATGTTGTTGGCTAGGGATTTGAATACTTTGAAACAATTCAGTGAATTGTCAGGGTCTTAAGGACAGTTAGTTTTTTGTTTTTTAGATGTTTAGCTTTAGCAAAATGTTAAATTTTGGGAATTCTTACATGAAAACCCACTAGAAATAAAAATAATTTGAAGTTGTGTATATTTTACAGTACAAATACTAATTGAAGAATCTTCCTTATAAAATTCATTGTTCAATATAAGTAAACTTTAATAAATAAATAAATACAAATAAATTATAATTCATCATTATTGAAAATCTTCCTGCTCCTACCAATTCTCTGTATCTCGTTACTGGAAGTATTTTCAGGAGCTTCGCAAATATAACTGTAGCGCATTGAACAATCTGTTCCCTTATAAAAGTAAGACCTCAGAGCGGGGTTGTATGCCAATTTTAAACATCTGCCTTCACCCTGTACAGCTGCTGAAGGGTTTTCTTTGTTGTTTTGTGATCCAGGAGCTACGACTGGTCTGGCAGTGTTGCTCCAGATCCAGAGCAAGCCCGGATTAAGACCTCCGACCCAGAAATCTTTACCTGCAATGGAAATTTTTGTTGTGGCTATTTATCATCAACTAGCATAAAAATAAAATCCTCACCTTTCAAATTTTGATCGTTCTGTATATGAGCAACAATATCCTGATTCTCCTCAATAGTCTCAAATTCGCCCAAAACGGCCCCCATTTTTTTGCAATGCTTACTAGCAACTTTCCAATCGTATTCTCTGCCAGCCATACTGGCGAACAAATAGCAATTTTGTCCGGCTCTGGTGAAGTTTTCTGGACAAGGCTCCTCGTCCACTCTATTGCCAGCCATCACGTAGTATAACATCTCTTCTACACGTCTTAGGCGTTTTTCCATAAAATCGACTTTGTAGACCAGCTTTTCGATGGCTCCTAGTAGATAGAGATCAGTTTCTGATACTTGACGCGGAGGGGGTTTGTAAATATTTCCAGAATTGCTGGTGTTGATAACTTTGCCTGGACTGATTTTGCTTTCTTTTGGCGGTATAGTATCGACGCGCTCTTGGATTATGTAGTCGCGGTTGGAGATTGGAATTTGCATCACTCTACTTTGTCTGAGATAGAAAAAAAAACGTACTTTAGGTTTTAAGAATTGAGTTAAAAAATTGCAATTCTTCAGTTTTGCATTGCAACTTTGATAACTAGAATTTCCTACATAAGACTTTTGGGATTTTTTTTTTTTGAATAAATTCTAGTGAGTAATTATTTGATTGTCTAATTTTACCTTTTACTGTGACTTTCTCCTCCTCCCAATGCCCATTCTTCCAGTACAGGTCCCCAAACTCCCTCCTGCTCAGTCCAAACAGCAGGATTACTGCTAATCCTCCTCACGTAACTTGAATTATTGGTCAAATAAATGGCGTGACAATTATTATTAAATAATCCGGCAATTATTACGAAAATTAGGAACATTTTCGAAGAAATTTCACGCGAAGAATCGCGGCGATCGTCACGGAACAAATAATTACATATTTTGATTTCTTCTGTAGGTAGGTATACGAAATAGAACTCTCTCTTTTTTTTTTCAGGACGATGCTGGTACTTTTGAATGGGATTTTGGTTGATTTTGTAGAAATAATATGCAAAATATTAATTGTAATTTCATAGAAATATTTTGGCCCTGGTAAAATCCGTAATTGAATTTTATTGATAAATTATTATTGGCCTACTTTTTTACTGGCGGAAAAACCCATTGGAGAAAGTGGTTCATTTGAAAGGAGAGTTTTGTTGTTTACCTAATTGAAATTTGCATACCTTTTTCGAGTATTTTAATAATTATTATTGAACTATTGTTATGAGTTATAAGTTCTTCTAAAGCCTTGTTAAGTAGGGTTGGGCAGATTTATCTCTTCCTGGTAATTTGTAGGGCTGAAAATTGTTTATATCTTATCCTAAAATGTTTGAGGTGAATTTTTTTCTGGCTAGACTATTTGTACAGTTAGTTGGGTGTCTTAAGCCACTGGAGCTCTGTTACCATGTAGCTCACACTCTTCCAAGTCTGGGAAATGTGATTTTGATGCAATTCTACAGTTTCCAATCTACTCTGTGTCTGATGCGCCGCTTTTGCGTGTTGTCAGATTCGCTTATAGCACTTTACAAGAAGCTATTTTTTATCATTGCTCTTTTATTGGGACCTTTGGAATCCCTGTTTTTTTTTTTTGGGAAGCTTTCTTTCCAATAGCATTTTGACCTTTCCCTTGGAGGGTTTTACCCTTATGACGGGTATTAAGGTAAACGCACTTATTATCGACACCTTAAGCGTAATTTTAGATTTTTATGTTAGATAAAAAATACCTACAGGCTCAAAATCATCGAGAAATTTTGTACTTAGGTATATGTAGTTTATGTAGTTGGCTTTTTGGCAAGTTAACTGGTTTTAGCAAATAATCAGAGTTATTTTATTTTTAATAAAATAATTGAGGATGTCATGTTTCACTTATTGCCGACACTTGAAATTTAAGATTGTCCCCGGCATCGACACAGTACCCAAGTAGCACTCCCATGTTGGGCCAATATTGGGACAATAACTACGATTTATTGGCCCAAGTCAGATTCTCTATGTTGGCCCAATAAAAGATGTGGACATTCTGCTATATTTGTCCAAGAACGTATGTCAATATATACCCAAAAACAAATACCAACGTTGGTACAATAACGTAACCAAATGTTGGCCCAAAAAGAAATAATCAATATCATAGCAAGAACTTTATGCAATATAGAGCCAATTGAAATTACCAATATTGGCCCGAAGACGTATGTAAATCTTGGCTTTATATTATATTCAATTAAGGTAACGGACCAATTATAAGGACCGACTAAGAAGTGTTTTCTCTCTGCCGGACCATCCGTGGATTCGTTTCGCTGTATCACAACTCATCAGCACGGTTAAGTCCCGCCAGGGTCCCGCAAAGAGAAAACAACCAATTTTTGGCTTCATCCCGGAACCAGGTTTAAAACAGGTAAAGTGAAGACAGAGTCTCCATCTATTTTTTGGTCAGCATACCAAATGCGCACATTGAATACCCTATATTGGACCAACATTTTCAATTCAGAAAATCTAACCTTGGTAAAAATTAGTATGTAAATATTGGCCCTTCATTGGGCTTTTCAAAAAATATCAATATTGTGAAAAAATTGAAAATAAATATTGGGAGTCCAAAGTTTTTGAAGTGAATTTAAATATCAATAAAAAACTGAATGCCAATATTGAATTAATATTATATTACAATATTGTTTCGATAATATAAAATTTAATATTTGGCCAATATCCAAATTACTGAAGAGTTAATTAATCTATGAAAACAATATTGGTGCAAGATTATTTTTAAATATTGTTTCCACATAGTTAAAACTAACGTTGCCCCAATATTGGTACTGTGTTGATTTAACAACAAAAATGAATAAATATTGGCCCAACTGAAAAACGATGTTTACCCCATATTATGTGCTACTTGGGTAAGACCTTTTCATCGACATATGGTTTGTAACTGTACATTATCAAGGGTGGTACGATTTGCCCATTAGCGTTGCATGTTATCAGAGTAGTTAGACACTCTTTCTCATCATTACTTATAAAAGTACGTATAAAGCCCGGGACACATTTATCATGCATTCTTCCGATCCGACTCCGATCATACAATCAGGGTCCTCATTCTTGGAACAGGGAGCAGCGTTCCCAGGAGAACGAGTGTTCTGCTGCTCCCCTGTTCCAAGAATAAAGACCTCGATTGTATGATCGGAGTCGGATCGGAAGAATGTATGATAGATGTGTCCCTGCCTTAAACCGCCTTTTCTCCTCGTCGAACAAGAACTTTGCCATCCTGATTTAGGTACATATATAGCTGTTCTATCGCAGTTAAATACTTTTTTTGGATCGTCCAATATATCTATAGCATTTTCGGTTGTAAGATATTGAGTAATTTCGGAAAACCATCTTTTAATTTTAATTTCTGAGACAGATAAGCACGTGTTTTAGTTAAGTTTTGCGAGATTCTTGCAGATATTTGCGGATGTCTTCTCATGAACCCCTCGTACCAATGCCTTCCAGGTAGGAATTCCATACGTCCGGATTTACCCAGATATGTTTGGGTTTTTAGGGTGTCCGGCCGGAATTCGGAACAATATCTGGAAAGCTCGGAGAAGTCGGAGATCGTGAAAACAACACATTGGCCGTGTTCGTTATTGTCACCTTTTTCGTCAATTTGCTCCGAAATTTTGACGGGCACGTGACTGGATCAGATAGTTTCAATTTACAAATCACGTGCCTGTCAAAATTTCGGAGTAAATCGACTAAAAAGATGACAAAATCCACAAGCAGACTAACTGTGACTGACCTATTTTCCCGTGCGATTTTCAAATGTCAAAGTGTGGGCTAAGTAAAAAGCAACGTGTTTATTTTTTCATACTAATGACCATTTGCACCGATCTACTTAAGGGAAATTTTAACGATAATCAACATTTAAAGTGACATTTTTACATGCAAATATGTCATTTTGAAATCCTTTCTTAAAATGGTTGGTGTAAACGGCCATAGATTGTAGATTTCGGGGGAGTCGTTTTGGCTTTTCAGCCGCTCAGCACTGCTACTTTTGCAGATATTTTGTGCGTGACTCTACATCTTAATTTGTCTCCAGGAAGCGTAGACTTCTGCCGAAGGAAACTATTTTCCTGAGTGTCAGTTGGCCCACTTCAGTGTTGCCCCCTCGAGGAATTTGAGCCTCTTGCAAAATTGGGCTGGACATTCGCAGAGCAGGTGCTCTGCGGTCTCTATTGCGTCTGAGCAGAATCTGCAGAAATCGTCTTCTGCTCTGCCTATTAACCTTAAATGGTATTTTACTGGGCAGTGTCCTGTGAGCAGTCCCACCACCAATCTGATGTGGCTTTTCATTAAGCCATAGTAGGGTTCTGGTCCATGGTATGGTGTTGAAGCCCCTTCCTTTGCGAGGCCATCTGCTTCTTCGTTTCCTTCTATGCCTCAATTTGTACTCTTTTTCCGCCAGGAATTGTTTGTATAAACATTATTGCATCGATCAAGATTGCTGCAATTTTTAAACTTGCTAGTTTATTTATAACAATAATGTACAATTGTTTGTACAAAAATGATTGCGTAACTGCAGGTCAATAATTTCAAACTGGTCCATTTTATTAATTTTAAAATAAATCCTTTATACTTATTGTTTTATGGCTAATTTTGGCTACTTTTCAAGATTAGACAAGAGACTTCTTGTTATTAAGCCCGACTCACATTAGGCAAATTTGAAAAATATATATTGCCTGTATTAGTTTTATGTTTGGCCAAGTGTACATTCATTAACCTTCCCCTTTTCAAGAAATATAATTATTTTTCTAAAACCGTACCTATAATAGGATTGTTTCTGCAGAAATTACAAACCAGTCAGAGTGAATTTCATTGGTTGAAATTCGCTCTGACTGGTTTGTGATTTCTGCAGAAACAGACCTAATATGTCGCAATTTCTTGGATTATCGGGGTCAACAGATTTGGAGGACACCTAATTCAAAGAAAATCCGCACTCGTGCCGGCTGTAAATCATGATTTTATTATAATTCTGTCACTTTAGGTCCCAATTTAACAGGGCCGGTCCAATAGCTATTATATACCAAGGCAAAGCTCAATTCTGGCGCCCCCCTTCTTTTTCAAATTGTGTTGTCAAAAAGAAATATGATAAACAATGAATTTCTGTTCTCATAGAAATCACAAACCAGAAAGTTTTTGATTGGTGCAAATCGCCAACAACCAGTTTTCTATTCCTTTTTTCAACCAAAGAAATTCGCTCATAGGTTTGTGACTTCTGTAAGACTGAAGGTATATGTATTTTTCAAATTAACTAAATACAAAAATAATTTTTTTAAAGTAAATAAATTATTAACAATAATAATAAACCCGTCTGACTTTACGTCTTGCAATGTAAGAGATGTAGGTCTATTCTCATAGAAATCACAAACCAGTCAGAGCGAATTTCATTGGATGAAAATAGGCAGAAAACTGGTTGTTGACGATTTGCACCAATCAAAAACGCTCTGACTTGTTTGTGATTTATGTGAGAACAGACTTATAATCTACACGTTTGAACAATCCATAACTATGGCGTGTGTTCATGGTCGAAGGTTATAACATTTTCAATTCCTACAGAGAAAGTCCGTTTAATCTTTCTTGAGGCAAAGATGTCGAAGGTGCCATGATGAGCGGTGTGACATGACAAGTGAATGAACTATCAACGCACAATGTTATTAGATCTTTAATTTTTTCCCTATTATCATTGTCACAGAATTTTTTAGTTATCTTCTTTACTTGAAACAAATTTGTTTGCAATTTGGCGCCCCTTTATCATGGCGCCCTAGGCGGTTGCCTCGGTTGCCTGTGCCTAAATCCGGCCCTGCAATTTAATTACCTACCTAACCTTCTATTTTGATATTTTTATGGATTTGATTTATGATGAGTTGAATGTGATGACACATGCTTGGTGACTAACTATTGAAATTTGGACGTATTTTAGACATTTCAATTAATTTGTGTCAATGTTAAATTAAGAAAATTAGAACATTTCTTCTAATATTGAATATTGGGGATTTATTTTACATTAAATTATATTGTTTCAATTTACATTATTTGATTATACCTACATTTAAATTTACTGTTTTTGTATTTCAAGTCTTTGTAAATTACGGGTCTATTTTTCCTGGGTCATTATACATGAACCAAACTCCTTTCGCCCTATATATTTGACATATGAACCCAAACTTACCAATACTAACCCAAAGTATCCCAAACTTATGAATATGTAAGCTATTTGAAAAAATAATCAATGAATGTCTCTTGTGGTAGGTACCTACAAAAACATCATATAGGTATTAACTGCAATTCAATCGGGTTTTTGTCCGCACAACCTGGTTATTCTTCGGTTAGAAGTTGCCAATGCTTTTGCGTTGAAACAAGAAATAGTTGATATACCGCTTCAGAGTGTGTGTGACGTCATGAGAGTTTCGTCCAGCCGCGCTCCGCATTGTTAATTTGATTGTTTCTGGTACGCGTGAGTGGTTTTTGTTTAGATTATTGCAAGTGACACAGGAAAAACATATGCAAATTCAATCTACTTCATTTTCTCGTGCGTCGCTTGAGCTTTCGTGACGTCATAGGATGAGATGCGGTACCTTCATAGAGCCATATCTTCGGTATTATTTGTCATAGAGGGGTGCGGTTTTCAATGTTATTCTTAGATTTTTTTTTTTCTCTTTTCTTTGAGATGAAGTTGTTTTTTTGGAGAACACCCCCTTTAATTATCGATAAATCACAAGAAATCAATCTATTTGAAAATATCCTGGCGTTTAGGTATATCCAATTTCTTATCAGGAAGAACTGCTAGAGTCTTTTTGAATAGTGTAATGTCCCGGCAAGTCATATTAGAAAATGGAGCTCTTTAAGGATCTGTCCTTAGTCCTACTTTGTTTGATTTGGCTATAAACTGCTGTACGAGCTCAAAGTCTTCCAGTTGAATCAATATTTTTTGCTGATGATCTTATCTACTGCCCCTGGGTGAGAATTGAATACCACATGTAATATAGTTCAAAATGCATTAAATATGAAATCTCAACCTGGGCCAATTCAACGGGATTCGTATTTTCAGCTTCCAAAATTGATGAATTTTATTCTCAGGAGGGATCAGTATGTTGCTAGACTTTCTCTAAACGACGTAGGTATTTTATACCAATACAATCAGTCAACAGTTGTAAGTATTTGGGTATAATTTTTGACTCCAAACTAATCTGGAAGCATTACATTCAGGAAATCAAATCAGCATGCACGAAACGCTTAGAGATATTGAAATCTTTGGCTCATCATCAATGGGGTGCTAATGAAACTCTCTTAAGAATTTATAGAACCCTCATACGATCTTTTAAGCTAGAATATGGAAGTATGGTTTACTCTACAGTCTACAGCAAGCTCTACGACACTGAAAAAACTAAATATTATCCACCACACAGCAATTCTTATTTGCCTAGGAGCTTTTAGAACGAGTTCAGTTGACTCTTTTTATTGTGGATCCTAAGAACTTTCTCTTCAATTTGATCGAGAAATGCTTCTCCTTCCATACACAACCACCGTATATAAAATTCTGGAAAACCTGTGTAATGACTTACAAAATACGGGGTCAGTTACTTAGACAAAATTATTTTATTAAGTAAATTAAATAGAGACAAAGTAACATGTTTTTGTACCAAGAAAAATAAAAATTTAATTTTAATCCAGCGCAGCATCCAGGCGCGAATCTTTGATATGATTTTGAACCGAAAATTATGGAAAATGAACACTTGCAAATTTTGTCGGCTTATAGATTCATAAAGAAAAAAATTTCTAAAAGCGTGGGACCCGAGACCAGAAATGACGCAAAAATCGTGCATTAAAAGGGCATGTCCATATAGGCAAGGTAGTAAGTCAGTAAGAAAGTAAGAGCGGTCAGTTAGTAACAGTCAATTAGAAGCTTGAGTTGAAAATCGAGTAAAAAGTCAGTTTCCGAAAATGTAGTGAACAATAAATTACTTACGAATCTAAGCAATAGGAAATTCTTGAATCAGAGTGAGAAAATTCTTAAATCGAGAAAACCATCAGTGAAGTTCCAATCGGCCAATTAATAATTTTTGATGTAAACGAAACAGTTTAACATATCCATCGCGAACTTGAAGTAGTTATCAGAACTTTCAATTATGAACTTTGAATATTTGAACTATAACTTATCCATTGACTATTAGTAATATGCAATCACTGCTCGAATTATTTCTATACTAGTAAATCGTGAAATCTTTGAAAAGTATAATAATAAAGAAGCGAATGAACATAAATAAAGGTTTTGAATTTGATGAAATGTTTTGAAATGAAACTTACTATTTCAAGAGATAAGCTCTTAAGTCTTGGAGTAAAGAATGTTGTTCACCTCATTGAATAAATAAAGATTTTAACCACTTTAAATGCAGAAAATGTGTGTACTTATTTCCACCCTTGGGGCCTTATTCTCCGTAGTTCATAAAGCCTGGCTTAGTGGAAAAGCTATGTTTTTTGTGTGACAAAACCGAGCTTTTCCACTAAGCCAGGCTTTATGAACTACGGAGAATACGGCCCTTAGCAATTACGAACCCTACCACTGTAGCCACCCTAGTAAAAATCTGTAACAAATTGGAAATTACTTGCCGACAATCAACAACAATTCCGTTGTATACTCAACGTACCTACTCCTAGGAAACCTTACTCATTTTCACAAATATTTATTTATTTATTTATTTATTTATTTATTTATTTATTTATTTACCAAAAACCTACCCAACAGGCACAAATGCCCAATTAATAGATAGGAACTAACAGGAGTTACAAAAAATTATCAGGTAAATCAGTAAGTCAGTAACATACATGACAGAATGAAACTTAAACCTACTACTTAACTTACTAATTTCAACAAAATCAAATTAAATGGTTATTAAAGTAAGCAGAAAAGCAGAAGCAAAGGCAGAACAACAACTGTCAGCAAGAGCAGCTTCAAAACGAAATGAGAGAATCAGGTTTCAAATATCGGTGGAAATAGCAAAGTATTTAATGCGGAAGTATCTTCTTAACTGTAGAAATCGATTGAGAAAAAAAATCCAAGTTAGGATAGGCGTTATATTTAGAACACATTGAGAAAATAGGAGAGAATTTGAGTGCATTTTTCCTTGTTAGAGGCAAATAGAATGTGGTATTATGGCGTGAGTTCATACGAGGTACAAAAAAACATAATCTTCCAAGCATGCCACTGCAGTCCAACAGATTATTTAGTATTTTAAACAAAGTGATTAAATAATGGTAATCATGGCGATCCCTAAGAGAAACGTAACCAAATCTCTCTAATAAGATTGTATGTGAAAAGCCCTGACGAGGATATATTCCCTCACTTTTAAACCATGCATGTTTTAAAAACCTGCGCTGAATTTTTTCTAAATTATTGATATGAACGTCATAACCAGGGGACCAAATTACTGACGCATATTCCAGTTTTGACCGAACATAAGAGTTATATAATATTTTAAGTACCTCGGTTGGTGAAGTCCCTAGTGCAACGTACGATGAATCCGTAGCTTTTTGAGGCATCAGACAGTACTTTCTTGACATGGGGAACAAAAGAAAATCTTGAGTCAAACGTTACACCTAAATATTACAAAATAGCCTTTCTGATTTTTGATTTTCTTGAACTCAACCGTTGATTGCTCTGAATTCCATGGTCCTCAAGTGTGTGGCCTAGTATCAATATGCTGCTGACTGAATTGAGCAAACATAACATAATTTTCGTGGTTATAAGATTATTTAGCTTTTTCATTTGAATCTTGATAGTACGGGATACGAGGCCTATTTCATCAAATCATTTTACACATTTTACATTTATTATTCTAGAATGATTAGTAATCATAGTTTTATATTAGGTAGGTACTTCTTCGCTTTTATTTTTACTATTAGGTATAGGGGAGCCAAAAATAGGATTTTTATGATTCTTTGGCTCAATTTCAGCTTCAAAAGGATCAAAAGTCAAGAGTTTCATACTTTTTCAATTTGATTCCGCTCTAAGATAAGTCCCAAAAGTTCTTTAAAATGTTTAGTTTTAAAATCTCTAGGATAAGAATAATCTATCATGATCCAAAGCTTTTCACTTCTCTTTCCCATCAGAGTCTTCTTCAACGCCTTTAAAAGTCTCTAATCTTTCTTTCTCTGGAATTTCGTTCATAGCAAACTGTTTGGAATCCTCTATTTTACAAGAGGACAGTATTTTTAAAAAAATTTAAATAAAACAAGGCAAAAACCTAAATTATTGACAAATAATGTAGACATTTATTTCTTATTTCAAAGGTAAACAAATAGATAAATAAGATTCTTTGGTTTTTTCATATCACCATCTTTTAAAAACTGCTTAAAAAAATTATAGTTTTCTCAACCACTATGCCTAAATACACTAGTAGTTAATTTCTATAACTTAGAGTAAGTTCTTTGTGAAAATTTTCCTTGTAAGGTCCCTTTTTCATATTAGTGGAACAAGTCGCCGATGAATCGTGAGGCCTATAATTGGACAGCTGCTGGTACACCTAAAAAATTGCCTTTTGTATCAAAAACCTCAGAATCACTAATAAATAAACTTACCTGTTTCATCCTTTGAATATTCACCTGGCTAACGGATACATGATTAACCATTGGCAAAGGGTAATCGTTTCCAACAATACATTTTGCAGCTTTTTGGATGTTCTCCGGAGCCATCCACGGTTCGTGGATGTAATGAGTTGGTATATTTTTAAGAATTGGAAGGTATTTTCTGCAATATATATATATATATATATATATATATATATATATATATATATATATATATATATTTTGAGTCAAGTTTCAGAATACGGTTGAAAGTTTTTACCTGATATAATCTCCATTCGGATCAGCTTTTCGTCCAAACTTGACGGGACAGTAACAATGGAAAAATTGTTGAAAAAAGCTGGAACAAGACAGCCACATCCACATGCCTGCGTTAACGGACCAATCAGCGTCGAGTAATAACTCTTCAAACACCTTCACAGAATTAAAATGTTTTAAATTAAATATCTATTTTCGATTTTTTCAGGAAAGTTTTATATGTAGATCGACTTGAGATTACCTTCATTCCTTCTTCCCACGATATCCACAAGTCGCCTCTGGTCAAAAAACAAGCCACAGCATGCCTGGCAAGATGATGGATCCAGCCTTCTTGTCTCAGTTGCGTCATTATCGCATCTATCCATGGAAAACCAGTTTGACCCTAAAATTCCAAAATTGTAATAATTCCCTTGAGATTCTCAAGAAATCATTTTTTTTTTTTACTTTATAGAAGGTAGAGGTATAATAAAATAGAACTTATGTGTACTTTAATAAAGAGAAGTTGTTCAGAAATTCTATTGTACTTACACACACTTACATTTGCCCATTTCGCCAAAGCCTCGGCGTTTTTGTCCCAAGGAATTTGGACGCAAATGGGGTTGCCGAGCATTTTATCAAAATTTGGATTTTTCGTTGCTGCACAATAGAAAAATTCACGCCACAACAATTGACCATGTAGAGACAGTGGAGGAAATGCCTATGAGAAAAAAATAAGACAGTCACATATTTCTCTATTGTTGGAAATACCTAATACAAACCTTCTTAATTTTCCTGTAAAGATCAGTAAGTTGATAATAAAACAAGCGTGTGGACAAACAACCGAATCTTAAATAAGGCGACAGCCCTGTTTGTGATGGAAGTAAAGATTGAGGCGTCATTTTTGGCCTTCCAAACGATGCCACCCAAGCTTTCCGTTCCAAATGTCGTTCCAGACGTGCCAAAGCTTCTGTTTCTCCACCCTATTCATTTTCAACATTCAATTTTTTATTCAAATAGTGACTATTTTGGAAAAATCTTACCTGCCATACTGGCGGATTCAGACCTTCAGTATCGAACCCAAGCTCTTCCAACGTGGGAACCCCATAAAGTTCATCGTGATCTTCAGATAGAGGAGTGTGAGCTAATTCTACTGTGTTGGATGTTACTGGAGCTTCTGGATATGGTGGCGCACCCATACAAGCAATCACCGCTAAGAATTGATGGTAAGTCAGTGGAGCCTTACCTCCGTTCCTGAAAAAAAAATTTCAATTTCATATAACAACAAGGCATATTTTTTATCCAGATGAGTATCCGTTTTTGATAAGATTCTCGCCAAATTCCAGAAGAATCCAGGAAATTGGACTCAAGAAGAAAATTTTTACCTGTCAATAATGTGCTGTAGCTGATACAAAGTGTGAGACACCTTCTGCACGACAGTTATCCCCAGTTCCTTACAAAGGGCCGTAATGTTGTGATCGCGGACTCTGCCGAAAGGTTCCGGATCTTCTTCGAACGTAAGTGCCGTAGTGCCCCATTCCCTGAACAATTTAGGAAGAGCGTCCGCCGGTTGGCCTCTGATGACGAACAGCCTGGAGTTGAGTTTTCTGAGGCTTCTGTCGAGGTCTTCCAAACATTGCAATAGGAATCTACAAGTTGATATTATCGTTTCCGTTGGTTGAAATTGTAGCAAAATCTCACCTCCATTTATTGATTCCAACGTTTGAAGAGCCAGCAAACCAGGGATCGAGTACGAACACGCATCTGAACGTGGTGGCACCCTTGAGGCCTTCTCTTAAAGAAGGATTGTCGTGAAGTCTCAAACCCTATAAAAAACATTAGAGTTTCTTATGAAGAATGACATCAGGCTTTTTATCTTACCTTTCTAAACCAATGAACTGCATGCTTCCCCTCCTGCAGGGCTGCCGTGTCGATTGTAGCACCACCGCTCATATATGCGGGGTGATTGTTAACATGGTCAATAGTTTTAGAGTGATTCTAAAAAAGAAAATTCAACACATAAGTTACATTTCAAGATAAAATAGTAGATTTTTCTTATCAAAAATAAGATGTCATTATCGGAATTAAATTGTTCGATATTGGTTTCCTGGACCCGGATCCCGAACCCCCGATTCGATAGTATTGTCCATATAAAATAGATAGACGATACTCTCAAATCGTGGGTTCGGAATCCGGGCCCTAATTGGATACCAAGATTGGAATTATTGGGAAATACCGATATCGATTAGCTGCGTGTTTTATCAAATTCGATAGAAAAATACTCTGAAATTATTCGCCTTAAATCTGCCGTTATTTCTTAGTTCTTATAGATGATGAAATTCTTTTTGTACACTGAAAAAAAAAGGTACACAAATATAACGAAAAAGTGCATTGAGCCAGTGAATCTCGTCATTAATATTGAGCCGGTGAACGAATTTGTTAATATTATGAAAAGCTGTTCGTTAAATAGATGAAAACAAGGTTCATTGATTTAACGGTTGAATTCATTATCGCAGAGTAAGGATTCTATCATGTGAGTGAAATAACTTCTTCAATATAATGTACAAATAACATTGGTTTAATGAATCGAATTTTCAATTTAATGTATGCGGTTTCATTGGCTTAACGTATGAATGCATTATCCTAGGCTCAGTTGCATGAACAAGAATATTCATATTATGGGTTCTCTGATCTCTCGCTCTTTCCTGCGTTTCCTCTTTTCGGTCTCGTGTCTGCGTCGCTGTTCTTCAAAAGTTTGTGGTCCATCGTGGACTACTCAACTCCGCGAGCGCCTATTATTTGTCCTGGAATGTTGCTGATATCGATGTGGCACTTTGCCAAAATTTCCTTTAGAACGTCTTTGTAGCGTTTTTGTTGACCTCCTTGATACTGTTTTCCATCTTTCAGCTGACTGAGAATATGTTGGGTAATACGTGTTTCGGGCGAAGTTAGTGCTTGATGATAAGGGCTTCCAAGTTAGTTGGGTTGGCCTCCTCTAAAACACTAATGTTCGTTCGTCGATCTGGCGATTTAATCCGTAGAATCCTTCTTAGGCATCGCTGGTGGTATTTTTCTAGGCTTTTTATGTGTTTTCTGTAGGTGGTCCATGTTTCGCAGTTATTTATGTAAGTGTTGGTATTACAACTGTATTGTAGACACGCGCTAATGTCGTGATTGTTGCAAACTCTGTCTAGAAGTCGCCGAAACGCCGCGCTAGCACACTTAAAGCAATGTTGGATTTCAGCGTCAATGGTTGCTTGCGCTGACAGATGGCTTCCGGGTAGTGTCCTACGTTCTGCAATGTTTTCCGTACACTATTAATGAAGAAGTTATTCCACTCAATGAATACCTGAATTCCGAATTTCTTCCAAAAAGAGTTGAATTTAACACCAACACAAAATATAATTTCCGGATAATGTACGTTATACTGTCGATAATATGGAGTTTGGGTGTGTTTAATGAATTCTATACGTTAGCATGACGAATAGAATAGAATAAAACTATTAAATTCATTAAATTGATGAGTAAAGTTCGTTAGTTATAAACGTTCATTAAATCACTAACACATTCGTCAAGCTGATGAAACATATTCATTAATTAATGAACTCTTGGTCATTGATTCATTGCATAACTTCATTGATACAATGAAGAAAGTTTCATAAGCATGATGAACAAACTTTTTGGGATAAGAAATAAGAAATAATCATTAATACAATGAATGTGGTTTATGAATGATTATTCATAAAATCAAGGAATGGAATCACTGATCTTCAAAGAAAGTTCCTTATACTGATGAAAGTGTTCGTTCGAACAATGAAAAATAAAAATTCACGGGTTTTATGATAATAATGAACATAAATTCGTTACATTAAGGAACGAAGTCATTAGGCTATGAACACTCATTAATTGGATTGATGAAATATTTCATTTATAGAATGAAAAAAAAATAACAACCGCCATTCGTCAATATTATGAACGATTTTTTTTTTCAGTGTAGTTAGAGTTAGAACCTGATGCATCAGATCATTCTGTTTCTGCTACACTCAGTCAAGAAGGAAGCCCATAGTAGCATTGGAAGTAATGATTCGTCTGTCGAGAAAGACATTTTTTTATATTTGAAGTCCGACGTTATTTAACATAATATTACGTTGTAACTATTTACAGTAGCCATTCTTTGATTGTGTCATTCCATCTCCAACCCCATTCTGTGATCAGGGATATCAAATGATTTGGATAGAGACATCTACCAAATCAATACAATGAGCAGCGCTTTGTATGCTGAAACAAAGCATGTGATGGTGTTGTAAATTCCAGACCCTCCAGGCCTTGGGTAAACATCAACTCCTTTGCATGATTGACTGAATCTGCACCACAGTTTATGCTGTACCTCAGAACTGTAAAGCGTTCAAGATGAGACATGTGCTGTAATTTCAACGTGAAATTATTCGGTGTATTTGTGACTTCAATGTATCAGTGACATGATAAGCAGCCCATGCATTTTATGCCATCTTTTTACCTAAAGTCTGTTTTTTTTTAAAATATTTCCCTAAGTCAAAAATTTAGTAGGGGAAGTATGCCGATGATGGCCCCCTTAAGAATAATGCCTCATAATTTTTATATTTATGATTTTTTTGTGGATCACTTCAGTTCATTTTACGGGTCTTGATAAGGGCTTTCAAAACCTGCATTGTATTCTTGATTAGTTTCATGAATTACTTTTTGACGGTCATTTTTAAAAATCAATTTGAGGGGTCCATCATAGGAGCATACATTCCTTTGATGGACCCCGGAGTGTTCCTATGTTGGACCACTGAGAATATTTATGAGAAATAATGAGAGAACATTTTGTTTCTAATATTTTATTGAAAAACTTTTATACCAAAAAACTAAGAGATCACATTCTTTAACACAAACCCCAAAATAAAGACTAGAGCAAAATAAATTGTACATAGTTCTCAGAAAAAAATAAAATAGAAAAACCACAAAAGTAAACAATACAAACAGGAGAATAACATGAATTCTACTTTAGGCATTCATTGACACAGTTCACAAACAAACAACTTGCACCTAGGGCTAACTCCCGCACAATCATTGTGGCACCAAGAGCTACAGACTTGACACTGAATCCACTTTTCCCTAGATTTTGATTGTGAATAAAGTTCATTACAATAGAGGCATGCGGCGTCGTCCGAATTTTCTTGTTCCAGATATTTGTCAACAACCGCTTGATTTTCCTCATCACTGTCGTCACTTGCAAGATCCTATCACTGTCGTCACTTGCAAGATCCTTCTTATTTACGAAAACATGTCGTTTCGCTGCTCTTGCACAAGTTTTTCTTAATTTGACTGCCTTTTGAGCAGCTGTTGCTTTGAGCTCATCAAGTTCTGGTGTAGAATTCAACGTTCCTGTTTTTCCACGTTTTCTAACCCTCCGTTGCATTGACTGAATATCAGCGACTGAAGGTGGAGGACAAATATCTTTGACCGATATGTTAAGAGCTGATTCGGATGATACATTGAGAACCGGGGATTTAGTGAGAGTTTGTGTAGTGGAAGGTCCTGGCAAAGACACAGAACTGTCCAATTGAACCATAATATTTTCTTCTTGATAAGATGGAAAGTCTTTATCAATGTTACCTTGATTGGAAGGTAATTTGACATTTTTGGGCAATGGAATAATTTTTTCAGGTTCAAGGACATCTTCTTGAGTTATTTGAGGTTTATCGGTTGTTAAAGATGGTGAAAACTGCCAATCTTCGAAAACCTCCGGGTTAAACGGATGTATTCCTGTTTTCCTGAAGGAGTTGATAGCATTTGTGGGTATGGCGCTTTTTAAATAGGCACGACTAAATAAAGCTGCTATTTGGAACTGCGTTACAGTTTTGCCAGGATTCTGTCGCAACCAGAGTTGAATTTCTTGTCCGTAATAAGTTTGCAAGGGTCGAAAAAATCCCACGTCGAGGGGCTGGACATGATGGGAACAGTGGGCAGGAAAGCAAAATATTACAATTCCGTTTTGTTTTGCGTACTGCAACGCTTCGAGGCTTTTATGACTACTATGACCATCTAATAGTAACAGAACCTTATTTTCTAGAGACGCTTTCGTGTATCTGACAAAATGTTTGAGCCATTTGCAGAAAAGTTCGGAGGTCATCCAGCCTTTCTCCTGTACAAACGAAATGCATCCCGGTGGAGCACCATTCATTAGCTCGTCTTTCATTCTTTGACGTGGAAAAATTATCACAGGAGGAACGTAAGAGCCAATGGCATTCATTGAACAAACGACAGTAACATGCTGACCGCGTTCTGCACTGCTGAGTGCCCCAACTTGTTTGCGACCTTTACAGGCATATATTTTTTGCGACTTCTTCTGGACTGTGGTCAAGCCAGACTCATCCATATTGTATATGTTCTCCGGGAGAAATTGGTGTTTGTTCCAAATAGACGCTAATGACTTGAAATATGCCAGAATGTTGGGTTTGTTAAAAGCCTGAGCCCTAGCTAACGAAGTACTTTCGGGATTTCTTAAAGATATGCGGGGATTGCGTCTTAAAAAACATTTAACCCATTTCCACCCAGCCATTTTGCGTTCCTTGTTGAAATTGTGTCCAATGCCATTTCTTTCCGCTACTTCGTAGACCAACTTACGTAAATCTGTGCTGGTAAGACCAAAAAATCGTGATTCCATGTCTATGATGTGATCAACAATTTCTTGTTCAATTTCTTTGGAAAAAGTGGCTCGTTTTCCTCCAAGTCCCTGTTTGAGAGCACCTTTATTCGTGGCCAATCTTCTCCTTAACGTGGTTTTGGGTACGTTTAATGTTTGAGCGGCCAACTTATACCCCATTTCTCCTGCCTGTACATTCCTGATGGCTTGTTCCATGTCCACTTCATCCCATTGCTGTCTTTTGGTGGTCATATCTTAAAGCAATAAAGCAAAATGTATTACCCACTGTCTTACATAGCAATATGTTATTCCTATGATGGCCCCCTGGTCCATCAAAGGAGAGAATACATGGGGCCATCATAGGCATAAGTGCATATAGATTGCTTAAATTTCATATCACATATTATGTTCACTCTAACCTCAATTTCGATACAAAAACTGTAACACGATACACACGCGAACATTTGATATAAAATCCAATTCTAAATTACTTGTTTTAAGATAAATATTCACTAATATTTTCAACAGACTTATTAGATCAGGACCTACCTTTTTTTTATTTTCACACACTGACATCTTCCTATGGCCGACGCCCGTTTCATACTGCATGTGCAGCTCTAAAAGGAAGTTAGATGACGTTTTAAAATGGCCGGCTAAACGAAAATCGCGGGAAACTTAAAAATACGACGGAGGGGCCATCATAGGAAGTGGGCCATTATAGGCATAATTCCCCTAACTATGTTGGCAACACAAGCCTTTTCTACGTAAAAAATTTGGAGCATTGACAATTTTATATTGTATTGCCAACATAATGTCATTTTGACTTTTATCTTTAAAAAAAAAACAGGCTTTATTTCAAACATCACCGTAAGGGCCGTAAGTAAATGAAAAAAGAGGAGGGTTTCCGAGCGTTCGGGTCCAAGCTTTTAACAGACTTGATGGATTGAAATTTCCTTAATGGTATTTCCATTGGTCTTTCCCGATCCAAAACCTATCTAAAACTCTGACTCTGTTTGAAGTAATAGACGAACAAACACGTCTGTGTCAACTGTGATAAGGTAGGCTTAGGCATGTCCTTGCTCAGCAGCGTGTTGCAAAGTACAACATCATTCTGAGCAAACAGGACAACATAGGACACGCACAAGTTGCGTGCGATGGTTTCTTGTCAAAACCATACCCCTCCTCAGAGCTGAGCAGGGGTATGGTTTTGCTTGAAGCATTTTGAGGACTTGAAAGCCCTGTGCTTCAAGCACTTTTATATATTTGTAATTCGGGCTTGCAAAGTTAATTGCTCTGGAAAAATGCTTGGTAATTTGTCTTTCAAAGAGCTTGAAGCACTTTGAAAGGAATTTGGAATTGACCATCATTTAACCTATCCCCCATCTAAAAATTTTCGATCGATGTGTTTTGTTATGCATTTATATATTTTTTTTCTATCATTTTAACTAGAACTGTCCACTGTCTTTTCTCTTGTAATAATGGATATTTGTACCTCAGTTACCCCAAGTACCCCAGAACTACATCTAAAAAAAAAATACTACTGCTACTCTGTGAAATTAAGGTTCATCTCTACTATACTAATTCAACTACTGTTCAGTGTACGCGGTAGCTTGCCAGTTTGACAATTTTATTACAAATTCAAAGTGCTTTAGGCACATTTAAAGAACTTCAGCACATTTAAAGAACTTCAAGCACCCCAAGCACTTTTGATGTGATTCAAGCACTTTTCAAATCCCTTTGAGGGCTTTGTGCTTGTCAAGCACTTTTGAAAATAAAAATGAGTTTGTGCTTGAAATTGAAAGCACTTTGATAAAGGGCTTAGGGCAAAGAATTAGGGCTTAGTGCTTCAAGCCCTTTTAACTGAGGGCTTTGCCCAGCTCTGCCCTCCATGAAGGATAGGTACTTCTTTTATAATTTCAATATTTTCAATTCAATTCATTTGGAATAGGACTAAACACTATGTCTAAATAAGTTGAATGTCCAAACAAAATCCTACAAATATACTTTTTGAAATGGAAGAGTTGGTTGTTTTTGAATTATCATTGATTGGGGCTTTTATATTTCTTGTTTTATATTTTTCACACATTCTACATGTAATATTTACATAATTTTCTATATCTGAATTCATATTCACCCAATAAATTGAGGATTTATTCTGGGTCTGGCTTGTGTTTTAGTTACCTACCCCAAAAGAAAATTCATGGAAATTTTCTTCAATATTTTTCTTTGAAGATGAAGGAATCATAATTTTTTCATCAAAATAAAATAAATTAACTTCAACTATTATTTTATCTTCATTTTTATAAAGAAATCCTAAAATATACAATAACAGAATATAGCTGACGTTTCATCAGACCATAAGTGCTCTTTTTTGCTCAGATTCAAGAGAGTAAAAAAGACGATAAATAGGAAAAAATGGGATAAAAATAAACTTATAAAAGAGAAAATACGCAAGAAAGTAACCGTGAAAATAGTTCAAGAATGTCAAGAAATCAGAAATTCTGAATTAAGCGTACAATCGTCTCTATCAAAAATGTTTAAAAATTTCAAAAGTATTGGCAATGAGATTTTGAATACAAAAAAGATTAAAAAGCAATTCTGGATAACAGTTTAAAATTGATGGACAAAAAAAGGGCATTGAAAAACAATAAAATTGAGTATGGGAAAATTCAGAAAACAAATTAAACAAAAAATAAGGAGTGCCAAAGAAGAATAGATTGTCAATCAGTACCTACGCAGAAATTGAAGAACTGGAGAAAAAATACGATGCTTTCAATATGCATAAGAAAATAAGAGAAATATCAGGCTCTAATAAAGCAAATACCAGTGCACTGCAAAAAAAAAGGTACCTACACAAATATAACGAAAAAATGCATTAAGCCAGTGAATCTCGTCACCTTTCCGAAAAAACCAAATGCAAGAAGGTGTGGTGAATTCCACTAGTCTCATGAGATACTTAACGGAAACGACAAGAACCTTTTTTAAAAAAATAATTTATTTTCAGAAATACAAGTTTATTACTTGATGTCTTTACAGCTTCAAGTTAAGTCTCTAACTAACTGTAAAAGCACCATTACAATTGTAAAGAAAACATATTAAAAACTAAAAGCGAAGCAGAAGCAAAAGTTGGCGGTCAGCAGTTTGGCATCTATCCTATGTACAGTGTGTGAGGTAACTCATGAGTCATAGTCGTGCCACTTAAACTCTTTTTATGATATGTGAATAAGAACAAATACCTAGGTCTCACTCAATTTGGATTTCGGAATTCTTTAGGAATTCGAGAAGCACTATTCAGCCTACAAAGTTTCATTCCAACATGTTCGAAACGTTAATCACGATGTTTTCGCGTGTTTTATCTACTACCTATTTACTTCAAAATATTTGATAAAGTTTAGCACAAGGGAAGTACGACAGGGATGCGTATTATCGCCATTCTTATTCAGTACCTATTCCGAATTATCCGAGTAGGTATATCTTTCAGGAACTTCTTGAAAATAGTGACGGTGGTCTTATTTTCACCGGCGAATGTATTAGCAATATAAGATACGCAGACGACACCGTTGTCTAAGTTGAATAATATAGATGGGCTTGAACACCTGAACGGTCGATTGATGATCCACAACCAACCCATCCAGAGTCAACAGTTATACTTTTTTAGGAACAAACATCAACGAATCACTCGATCGAAATAGGGTGCCGGGTGCCGAATCGAAAAAGCCCGAACTGCATTCCTAAAAATGGCAACATTTTTCAAAAGCATTGATATTCGCGCTCCCTACCAAAATAGGATTATTAAGGAGTTACGTATTCTCGGTACTTTCAGACGGTTTTGAGTCATCGACGTCAACGGAGGCGACTTGTAAAAAATTAGAGGCGTTTGAAATAATATGGCTGTACTGGCGTATCCTGAAAATCTCATAAGTTGACCACATTATCCTAATTGAAAGACGTATAGGAGGACCGACCATCAGACACATGACATTTCAGCATTCTATATCTGAGTATACTGCTCAAGTTCCTAGTTTATGATGAGGAATTTTCGAAGTCTTGGGAAGGTTGATCTTGCCTGTTCTATCCTGTATTTTATCTCTTCCTCCAGATCCTATCTTAATTTCATTCTGCATGCATTTCAAATATTTGAAGTCTGTGACCTGTTCAATATTTATTTATTCCATCTATATCTATCTGGGTATTCAAGATATTGTCTTTACCTACAATCCATCAACTTCATTTTGCCAGTGTTAATTTTCAAGCCCAGTGTCTTGCCTGTTCTTATAATCTGATTTAGTAGTCTGAAGATCTGCATTGTCTGCTAAATTGCGCTATCGTCTGCATATCTGATTGAGACTGAGACTGTCCAAAAATGGTTCAAACCAACGGCGGTTGGTTCTAGAGAAGAATCCTGAATCCTGGGGGGGTAACAGGGCCGGATTGGGAAAAAAGTCTATAATATTTCAATTTTTGCTTACCTATTCGCTTGCTTAATTTTTTGTATGCTTCTGAAAAAATTAAAATTGACGTGTCCAAGAGAAAAGTTAGGAAAGTAATAATTTGAGAATAACAGGACCAGAAAATTGTTTCTCATTTAGCCCATGGCAACTTTGACAGTGAATATCTCAAGAGCTAATTAATCGATTTTCAAAAAAATACGCAGTTGTGACGAGAATCGAAATACCTTTAAAACAAGGTACCACTCGACTCATCTTCCCTATCTGAAAAAGAGGAGTGAAAGTCACCCCACCTAGGGGGTCAAAAACTTTCCCCCTTGAATACAAAATTGACGTGTCGCCGAGCGTCTTTTTTTAATCGACCTTAAAATACCCCAAAACGCCTCTGTTTCGATGTTCGTGAAACACCCTAGTATATAATCATCACCCAAACAACACACAAAGTCTTAAAGACGTCTTTTTTAGGTTTGCATTATTATGAGTTTATTTACTTTGGCCTTGGATTGGCACTATAGGCTTTTTAACAAAGACGAAGAGATGACAAGTTATCGTCAGTCAACGCAAAGCTCATGTTGTAACTTGTAATCTCACGGTTAAAATATACAGTTCTACCTTAGTAAATTATCGTATTACTTAGTCCGAACCCATATACAACATGCATTACGTCTGAACGTCTGAAGCAAAAAAAAAAAAAGAAAACGTCTAGAAGACGTCCATAAGATGTCGTTAATTCACATCTGAAAGACTGAGCCGCACTATTTGGTACAACCAGACTGAAAAGTGAATAATGGTTTACATATTCAAAATAAATTCAAAGACGCCTTCGAGAGTGACATCTTGTAGAATGTCTTAGAAAAATGTCCTAGAAATATCTTTGGGCAGATCCCTGAGTTTGGGTTAGTTAAGCAGACGTCAGGGTTTTGTAACATACGACGTCTTAATGACTACGAAAACTTCCCACAGAATTCGTTTCGCATTCAATTTAGAAGTTACTGGAAGGAAACTATTTAGAATGCTACAGTAGGTACAGAACATTTTAGAACTTGAATAAGCCTTTTGGATAGTTCAAAACACTTAAAATTTTGTAGGGCTTGTTATGATAGTCTTACATACAGAGTGACACAAGGAATAGGGAACAACCTTCAACTTTTTTAATGTATAAGTTGAAAATTTGAAATTTGGGGAGCTTAAACGAGGCAACTTTTTGATTTTTTTAGATGTGAATTGCGTTACCAGTCACTTCCGGTTTAACCGGAAGTGGCCATAGCTTTTGATTTTCAAATAAGACACCCGGTATTTTTTAATTTTTCTGGCATCAGCAGATCATTTTACTCATGGCTTCTTGATGAGAATAATTACATTAATTTTGTAAAGTCAATTTTGTTCACCGATGAATTCCGCTTTTGCAATAATGCAATCTTCAACCGCGGCAGAATTCACGATAATATTTTGCAAAATCGAATTTTTAGACCAATTTTATTTCAAGGAACTCTCAAAGGAGTTAGGTATTTGTGATTCCTTATGAATCAAAATCAAATTCAGAATAATTTGGACAATCTGCCCCTTCACTTACTTTTTTGATTTACTTCCAACAAGACGGTGCTTACTCATATACAACATTTACAGGAAATTTTTGGCGAACATGTTATATCTACCAATGGACCTGCTAGGTGGCCAGCAAGGTCTCCAGATTTATCTTCTATGGGCTTTTTTTTTGTGAGAATATATTGAAGCTATTATTCACGTCCAGTATTCGATCTTCCAGTTTTGGAACAGCGAATTTTAAATGTCTTTGGAACGATTACCCCAGAGATGCTAAATAATGCTAAATAGGGTAGCAAAGAACAACCTTAGAAAATGAAGAGAATGTCTTGCCAAAATGGTGGCCATTTTGAAGAAATATCTCCTCTACCCCCTTCCTCATCGTAGAACCGCCTAAAATACTTTTCTGCATGGATTGAACAGCATTGGAGACAATATACATCTTTGTCCGACATCTTGTTGGTCTGTTGTTGAGCTCTCTAACCGAACTACCGCTTTCTGATTCCAGTAAAGACCGCCAAAAAGTCTTACGACTTTATCATCCAGTCCTAATTCCTCAAGACATGATATAAGAGATTATGTCAAATGCTTCCCATTATTCAATAAACTACGTAAGTAAAGACATCCTTTATTTGATTTTGATCATCTTGCACCTAAGTCTGCAAGTTTGGCCGCAGACTGAATATAGCTTCTTTCTGAGGAACAGACCTTAAGTGAAACGTCTCTAAATACGTGTTATCAGGTCCCGGAGCCTTGTTGCTTTTTATTTGTTTCATGACATATAGGATTTCGCTCTCTCATATGTTTGGTCCCAATAGTTGAGTACCTTTCACTACTTTGATTGATGGTCTTTCTGGTCTGTTGTCGTTGTTATCAAAAAGGTTGGTTTCCACGTCTGTAATAATTCTTCGGGATCTGTGATTATCTGATTGTACTCATCTCCAATGAAATTTATTGGCTTTTTTTTTGTATAGTCCAGCTCAGCTATTCCTTTTACTTTCTTATTGCAGATTGAAGCTGTCTCCAAGTCATTTTAGATTTTCGGCCTTTAAACTCTGTTTATTTTTCAGTTAGCCATTTCTTTTTTGTCGTTCTGATTTTATTGCAAATTTTTGTTTGTATTTGTATGAATCTTGATCATTCAGAGTTTTACATTTTCTCCTCTTTTCCATTATAGTTTCAGAAATTCCTCGGTCATCCATTCGTTCTCTGTTTTTTTAAATCCTTTTGTAGGATAGTAGTAGGATGTTATTATGTATTTGTGTTTTCAAAAGATTTTCTGATTTTGAGCCAGTATTTTTCTGTGGTATTTGTAGCGACAACAACTGCTTGTTTCCCATTTAACTGGGTCTTCGGACATCATCAGTCTCGTTTGCCCAGAGTTTTCGAGTGATTTCGAGTCGATTTTTTTTTTTTAATATTCTGTAATTAAGGTTTGGCAAATCGCAGTTTGATGTTGGCGTATAGTGGATTATGATCTGATTCAAAATATCGGCTCCTGGCAATCCTGGCATTATGATAACATTAGTATGAGGTTCCTTAATCTTTTGGTTATTGTGATGTAATCTATTTGGTTATGGACGATATAATATGCTAATCATTATGTTCTGGAAATGTGTTAATTTGAGAATAACAGGGCCAGAAAATTGTCTCTTATTTAGCCCATGGTATCTTTGACAGTGAATATCTTGAGAAGTAATCATTCAATTTTCAAAAAAAATACGCATTTGCACTTTTGACGAGAATCAAAATACGTTCAAAACAAGGTATCACTTGAACCATCTTACGTACCTATCTAAAAAAGAGGGATGAAAGCACCCCACGCTAGCGAAATACCGATGGGGTCAAAAAATTTGGGTCAATAATATACGGGGTATTCCATTAAAAAAAGTTTAACTTCGCTTTGTCACACTTTTGTGGCAGACCCTGTAGGTATACTAGTAACTAATTTCATTGAAAACTTTGTGATATTACCTACAAGTTTCACATTTGACATTTCTTAGTGTCTCTTCAAGCAGGCACTGGCGCCGACTACATGGGGGCATCGGGGCAGGTGCACCCATGAGCAACCTCTCATGGGTGCGGAGCACCCATGGGAGCTCTCGTGGGGAATGCGGAAGTACAAACGTATTTAATGGTAATTCCGTTCCGTGTGGTAGTATCAGTATCATGTAATTTAAATTTACACAACTTTCTATAATAATTATACAAGTGGTATTAGTAGGACATATTCTGTGCTTTCGTTATTTGTGGTCAGTTCTATGCTCTATTACTATGGGCCGGTTTCTCAAT